>CM066326.1:3176372-4524705 GCA_033807775.1 Saussurea involucrata
GCAACCCGGATCTTGTAGGCCAAATCTTCCAAAACCTAGATCCACAAGTTTCCAACCATAAGTATTTGTCCTCAAATACTTAGAATCATTCCCCAAACATTTAGAACCCAAAATCTCAAATACATCAAGCCCTAATCTTCATAAATGAAGAAGGAGAAAAACACTTCAACTAAACATAACCAAAATCGTCCACAATACTCCAAACGAGAAAGAAAGTGAACAAAATATGATTTTGAGCAATTAATCCTTTAATGACATATTATGATTTCTACACATCGAAATATTCAAAAGCCCCAAATATGGTTGTTTTACAACATTTATGAAGATAACAGTTTCAAAAGAGTTAAACTATTCCATTAACTCAACCATTGATATTTTCAAGTAAAACACACAAATATTTGGAAAATATCATTTTTGGCATGCACAAAGTTTTCACAAATCAACTTGAACTCACCTCGCTAGATTTAAGCTAAATCTTGAATTTCTCCCAACGTAAGCTCCTTTGATGCAACCCGGATCCTTTAGGCCAAATCTTCCAAAACCTAGATGCACAAGTTTCCAACCATAAGTATTTATCCTCAAATACTTTGAATCATTCCCCAAACATTTAGAACCCAAAATCTCAAATACATCAAGCCCTAATCTACATAAATGAAGAAGGAGAAGAACACTTCAACTAAACATAACCAAAATCGTCCACAATACTCCAAACGAGAAAGAAAGTGAACAAAATATGATTTTGAACAATTAATCCTTTAATGACATATTATGATTTCTACACATCGAAATAACCAAAAGCCCCAAATATGGGTGTTTTACAACATTTATGAAGATATCCATTTAAAAAGAGTTAAACTATTCCATTAACTCAACCATTGATATTTTCAAGTAAAACACACAAATATTTGGAAAATAACATTTTTGTCATGCACAAAGTTTTCACAAATCAACTTGAACTCACCTCGCTAGATTTAAAGCTAAATCTAGAATTTCTCCCAACGTAAGCTCCTATGATGCAACCCGGATCTTGTAGGCCAAATCTTCCAAAACCTAGATCCACAAGTTTCCAACCATAAGTATTTGTCCTCAAATACTTAGAATCATTCCCCAAACATTTAGAACCCAAAATCTCAAATACATCAAGCCCTAATATTCATAAATGAAGAAGAAGAAAAACACTTCAACTAAACATAACCAAAATCGTCCACAATACTCCAAACGAGAAAGAAAGTGAACAAAATATGATTTTGAGCAATTAATCATTTAATGACATATTATGATTTCTACACATCGAAATATTCAAAAGCCCCAAATATGGTTGTTTTACAACATTTATGAAGATAACAGTTTCAAAAGAGTTAAACTATTCCATTAACTCAACCATTGATATTTTCAAGTAAAACACACAAATATTTAGAAAATAACATTTTTGGCATGCACAAAGTTTTCACAAATCAACTTGAACTCACCTCGCTAGATTTAAGCTAAATCTTGAATTTCTCCCAACGTAAGCTCCTTTGATGCAACCCGGATCCTTTAGGCCAAATCTTCCAAAACCTAGATGCACAAGTTTCCAACCATAAGTATTTATCCTCAAATACTTTGAATCATTCCCCAAACATTTAGAACCCAAAATCTAAAATACATCAAGCCCTAATCTTCATAAATGAAGAAGGAGAAGAACATTTCAACTAAACATAACCAAAATCGTCCATAATTCTCCAAACGAGAATGAAAGTGAACAAAATATGATTTTGAGCAATTAATCCTTTAATGACATATTATGATTTCTACACATCGAAATAACCAAAAGCCCCAAATATGGTTGTTTTACAACATTTATGAAGATAACAATTTCAAAAGAGTTAAACTATTCCATTAACTCAACCATTGATATTTTCAAGTAAAACACACAAATATTTGGAAAATAACATTTTTGGCATGCACAAAGTTTTCACAAACAACTTGAACTAACCTCGCTAGATTTAAGCTAAATCTTGAATTTCTCCCAACGTAAGCTCCTTTGATGCAACTCGGATCCTTTAGGCCAAATCTTTCAAAACCTAGATGCACAAGTTTCCAACCATAAGTATTTATCCTCAAATACTTTGAATCATTCCCCAAACATTTAGAACCCAAAATCTCAAATACATCAAGCCCTAATCTTCATAAATGAAGAAGGAGAAGAACACTTCAACTAAACATAACCAAAATCGTCCACAATACTCCAAACGAGAAAGAAAGTGAACAAAATATGATTTTGAGCAATTAATCCTTTAATGACATATTATGATTTCTACACATCGAAATAACCAAAAGCCCCAAATATGGTTGTTTTACAACATTTATGAAGATATCCATTTCAAAAGAGTTAAACTATTCCATTAACTCAACCATTGATATTTTCAAGTAAAACACACAAATATTTGGAAAATAACATTTTTGTCATGCACAAAGTTTTCACAAATCAACTTGAACTCACCTCGCTAGATTTAAGCTAAATCTAGAATTTCTCCCAACGTAAGCTCCTTTGATGCAACCCGGATCTTGTAGGCCAAATCTTGCAAAACCTAGATCCACAAGTTTCCAACCATAAGTATTTATCCTCAAATACTTAGAATCATTCCCCAAACATTTAGAACCCAAAATCTCAAATACATCAAGCCCTAATCTTCATAAATGAAGAAGGAGAAGAACACTTCAACTAAACATAACCAAAATCGTCCACAATACTTCAAACGAGAAAGAAAGTGAACAAAATATGATTTTGAGCAATTAATCCTTTAATGACATATTATGATTTCTACACATCGAAATATTCAAAAGCCCCAAATATGGTTGTTTTACAAAATTTATGAAGATAACAGTTTCAAAAGAGTTAAACTATTCCATTAACTCAACCATTGATATTTTCAAGTAAAACACACAAATATTTGGAAAATAACATTTTTGGCATGCACAAAGTTTTCACAAATCAACTTGAACTCAACTCGCTATATTTAAGCTAAATCTTGAATTTCTCCCAACGTAAGCTCCTTTGATGCAACCCGGATCCTTTAGGCCAAATCTTTCAAAACCTAGATGCACAAGTTTCCAACCATAAGTATTTATCCTCAAATACTTTGAATCATTCCCCAAACATTTAGAACCCAAAATCTCAAATACATCAAGCCCTAATCTTCATAAATGAAGAAGGAGAAGAACACTTCAACTAAACATAACCAAAATCGTCCACAATACTCCAAACGAGAAAGAAAGTGAACAAAATATGATTTTGAACAATTAATCCTTTAATGACATATTATGATTTCTACACATCGAAAAAACCAAAAGCCCCAAATATGGGTGTTTTACAACATTTATGAAGATATCCATTTAAAAAGAGTTAAACTATTCCATTAACTCAACCATTGATATTTTCAAGTAAAACACACAAATATTTGGAAAATAACATTTTTGTCATGCACAAAGTTTTCACAAATCAACTTGAACTCACCTCGCTAGATTTAAAGCTAAATCTAGAATTTCTCCCAACGTAAGCTTTTTTGATGCAACCCGGATCTTGTAGGCCAAATCTTCCAAAACCTAGATCCACAAGTTTCCAACCATAAGTATTTGTCCTCAAATACTTAGAATCATTCCCCAAACATTTAGAACCCAAAATCTCAAATACATCAAGCCCTAATCTTCATAAATGAAGAAGGAGAAAAACACTTCAACTAAACATAACCAAAATCGTCCACAATACTCCAAACGAGAAAGAAAGTGAACAAAATATGATTTTGAGCAATTAATCCTTTAATGACATATTATGATTTCTACACATCGAAATATTCAAAAGCCCCAAATATGGTTGTTTTACAACATTTATGAAGATAACAGTTTCAAAAGAGTTAAACTATTCCATTAACTCAACCATTGATATTTTCAAGTAAAACACACAAATATTTGGAAAATAACATTTTTGGCATGCACAAAGTTTTCACAAATCAACTTGAACTCACCTCGCTAGATTTAAGCTAAATCTTGAATTTCTCCCAACGTAAGCTCCTTTGATGCAACCCGGATCCTTTAGGCCAAATCTTCCAAAACCTAGATGCACAAGTTTCCAACCATAAGTATTTATCCTCAAATACTTTGAATCATTCCCCAAACATTTAGAACCCAAAATCTCAAATACATCAAGCCCTAATTTTCATAAATGAAGAAGGAGAAGAACACTTCAACTAAACATAACCAAAATCGTCCACAATACTCCAAACGAGAAAGAAAGTGAACAAAATATGATTTTGAGCAATTAATCCTTTAATGACATATTATGATTTCTACACATCGAAATAACCAAAAGCCCCAAATATGGGTGTTTTACAACATTTATGAAGATATCCATTTAAAAAGAGTTAAACTATTCCATTAACTCAACCATTGATATTTTCAAGTAAAACACACAAATATTTGGAAAATAACATTTTTGTCATGCACAAAGTTTTCACAAATCAACTTGAACTCACCTCGCTAGATTTAAAGCTAAATCTAGAATTTCTCCCAACGTAAGCTCCTATGATGCAACCCGGATCTTGTAGGCCAAATCTTCCAAAACCTAGATCCACAAGTTTCCAACCATAAGTATTTGTCCTCAAATACTTAGAATCATTCCCCAAACATTTAGAACCCAAAATCTCAAATACATCAAGCCCTAATATTCATAAATGAAGAAGAAGAAAAACACTTCAACTAAACATAACCAAAATCGTCCACAATACTCCAAACGAGAAAGAAAGTGAACAAAATATGATTTTGAGCAATTAATCCTTTAATGACATATTATGATTTCTACACATCGAAATATTCAAAAGCCCCAAATATGGTTGTTTTACAACATTTATGAAGATAACAGTTTCAAAAGAGTTAAACTATTCCATTAACTCAACCATTGATATTTTCAAGTAAAACACACAAATATTTAGAAAATAACATTTTTGGCATGCACAAAGTTTTCACAAATCAACTTGAACTCACCTCGCTAGATTTAAGCTAAATCTTGAATTTCTCCCAACGTAAGCTCCTTTGATGCAACCCGGATCCTTTAGGCCAAATCTTCCAAAACCTAGATGCACAAGTTTCCAACCATAAGTATTTATCCTCAAATACTTTGAATCATTCCCCAAACATTTAGAACCCAAAATCTAAAATACATCAAGCCCTAATCTTCATAAATGAAGAAGGAGAAGAACATTTCAACTAAACATAACAAAAATCGTCCATAATTCTCCAAACGAGAATGAAAGTGAACAAAATATGATTTTGAACAATTAATCCTTTAATGACATATTATGATTTCTACACATCGAAATAACCAAAAGCCCCAAATATGGTTGTTTTACAACATTTATGAAGATAACAATTTCAAAAGAGTTAAACTATTCCATTAACTCAACCATTGATATTTTCAAGTAAAACACACAAATATTTGGAAAATAACATTTTTGTCATGCACAAAGTTTTCACAAATCAACTTGAACTCACCTCGCTAGATTTAAGCTAAATCTAGAATTTCTCCCAACGTAAGCTCCTTTGATGCAACCCGGATCCTTTAGGCCAAATCTTCCAAAACCTAGATCCACAAGTTTCCAACCATAAGTATTTATCCTCAAATACTTATAATCATTCCCCAAACAGTTAGAACCCAAAATCTCAAATACATCAAGCCCTAATCTTCATAAATGAAGAAGGAGAAGAACACTTCAACTAAACATAACCATAATCGTCCACAATACTCCAAACGAGAAAGAAAGTGAAGAAAATATGATTTTGAGCAATTAATCATTTAATGACATATTATGATTTCTACACATCGAAATATTCAAAAGCCCCAAATATGGTTGTTTTACAACATTTATGAAGATAACAGTTTCAAAAGAGTTAAACTATTCCATTAACTCAACCATTTATATTTTCAAGTAAAACACACAAATATTTGGAAAATAACATTTTTGGCATGCACAAAGTTTTCACAAATCAACTTGAACTCACCTCGCTAGATTTAAGCTAAATCTTGAATTTCTCCCAACGTAAGCTCCTTTGATGCAACCCGGATCCTTTAGGCCAAATCTTCCAAAACCTAGATGCACAAGTTTCCAACCATAAGTATTTATCCTCAAATACTTTGAATCATTCCCCAAACATTTAGAACCCAAAATCTAAAATACATCAAGCCCTAATCTTCATAAATGAAGAAGGAGAAGATCACTTCAACTAAACATAACCAAAATCGTCCACAATTCTCCAAACGAGAATGAAAGGGAACAAAATATGAATTTGAGCAATTAATCCTTTAATGACATATTATGATTTCTACACATCGAAATAACCAAAAGCCCCAAATATGGTTGATTTACAATATTTATGAAGATAACCATTTCAAAAGAGTTAAACTATTCCATTAACTCAACCATTGATATTTTCAAGTAAAACACACAAATATTTGGAAAATAACATTTTTGTCATGCACAAAGTTTTCACAAATCAACTTGAACTCACCTCGCTAGATTTAAGCTAAATCTAGAATTTCTCCCAACGTAAGCTCCTTTGATGCAACCCGGATCCTTTAGGCCAAATCTTCCAAAACCTAGATCCACAAGTTTCCAGCCATAAATATTTATCCTCAAATACTTATAATCATTCCCCAAACAGTTAGAACCCAAAATCTCAAATACATCAAGCCCTAATCTTCATAAATGAAGAAGGAGAAGAACACTTCAACTAAACATAACCATAATCGTCCACAATACTCCAAACGAGAAAGAAAGTGAACAAAATATGATTTTGAGCAATTAATCCTTTAATGACATATTATGATTTCTACACATTGAAATAACCAAAAGCCCCAAATATGGGTGTTTTACAACATTTATGAAGATATCCATTTAAAAAGAGTTAAACTATTCCATTAACTCAACCATTGATATTTTCAAGTAAAACACACAAATATTTGGAAAATAACATTTTTGTCATGCACAAAGTTTTCACAAATCAACTTGAACTCACCTCGCTAGATTTAAGCTAAATCTTGAATTTCTCCCAACGTAAGCTCCTTTGATGCAACCCGGATCCTTTAGGCCAAATCTTCCAAAACCTAGATGCACAAGTTTCCAACCATAAGTATTTATCCTCAAATACTTTGAATCATTCCCCAAACATTTAGAACCCAAAATCTCAAATACATCAAGCCCTAATCTTCATAAATGAAGAAGGAGAAGAACACTTCAACTAAACGTAACCAAAATCGTCCACAATACTCCAAACGAGAAAGAAAGTGAACAAAATATGATTTTGAGCAATTAATCCTTTAATGACATATTATGATTTTTACACATCGAAATAACCAAAAGCCCCAAATATGGTTGTTTTACAACCTTTATGAAGATAACCATTTCAAAAGAGTTAAACTATTCAATTAACTCAACCATTGTTATTTTCATGTAAAACACACAAATATTTGGAAAATAACATTTTTGGCATGCACAAAGTTTTCACAAATCAACTTGAACTCACCTCGCTAGATTTAAGCTAAATATAGAATTTCTCCCAACGTAAGCTCCTTTGATGCAACCCGGATCCTTTAGGCCAAATCTTCTAAAACCTAGATCCACAAGTTTCCAACCGTAAGTATTTATTGTAATAACCAGGTATATTATTAGTTTATTTAATTTTATAATTTTAGTTTTATGGAAAGTTTGGGATTTGTTTTATGGAGTTAGAAGTTAAGGGTAAGTTTGGGTAAATTATAAGTTTAGGGGTGTTTGGGTCATTAATGAGAAGTTCAAGGTCTAAATGGTAAGTATGGGATTGATATACACCCTTAAGATATTCAGATATTTCATTCATCAGCAACGTCCAGATATTTTCAGTGTGTGTGTGTGTGTTCTTGAGGCGAGAAGAAGCGGAAAAAGGATTCGTACGGTTAGGGCTTCGATTGATTCGTTTGGAGTCGTTATTGAGGTATAGTTTCTTCTCATATTATGTTTGTAATCGGTTATAGCAAGTTTCTATCGGTTTAGAAAGTTTGATTTTAGTGATTTATGTTAGTTTCAATTGAATCTGAGAAATTGGAACCGACTGTGTTCTTGAGAGTCCTGGGGAAGTCCCGGTAGACTCCCGGTCATTTAGCCTCCCGGTAAGATGGACTCCCGGTCTGGTCGACTCCAGGTACCATGGAGTCCCGGTACCATGGAGTCTCGGTATTATCGACTCCCGGTATAGTCAACTCCCGGTAACGTGAACTCCCGGTATTGTGAACTGCCGGTGATCGAGACTCCCGGTACCAAGGAGTCCCGGTACTGAGAAGTCCCGGTACTGTGTAGTCCCGGTAGTGTGTTAAGTGCAGTGTGTAATGGGACAGCTGAGGATAGGAACTTGTTAGGCTTCATGTGTTTGGCTAGTAAAGCCGTATTTATATCTTAAATTGTTTCAGATTCTGTGGGTTTGGATTGAAAGACTGAATCTTTTGGAGAAAAGCTTGGAAGTGTTTATGGATAAGCGATCGAGGTGAGTTTTACTTTAAAAATATTTTTACTGGAATACATATACGTATGGTTTGGGAATGTGATAATTGGTGATTATGTGTCTATATGTGCGATATATGTGAATTATAATATATTGAGGTATTATATTTACATGAGTATAATAATGTGTGATAATACGTTGGCCGGGCTTAGGACCGGTGTGTTTGGCTATAGAATCCGTATAGCGTTGTTTGGTGAGTAGCCGGGTCCCGGTGAGCGGACCGGTGAGTAGCCGGGTTCCGGTGTGCGGACCGGTGAATTAGTTGGCTTGCTACCAATTAATATGGCCAGTTGTGGAGGAATAAGGTGGGATGAGATGCATGAGTCTTGATGTGGTGTTTATACGTGTGGTATATGTGGTGTTTGTATACTTACGATATATGTGTGAATTGACACGAAGGTTGTATATAAACTATTTTGAAACATGGTTTTATATAAATTGGTTTTATAACGAATTTGAAACGACAGGGATTAACTCACTAGACCCGTTTGGTCTAACCCTCATTTTGTTTTCAAAAATATGTTTTTCCAGTTTAAGGATCGGCAAAGGAGAGGATAAAGTGAAGGAAGCTTTTATATATATATTTTGTAATTTAGGAGACCGAAGGGACCGTACTTGGTTTGTTATGTAACTTTTGTTGTAAATCAATGTTATATATGCATGTTATGTTATATGTTGTATGTTATGGGAACTGGGTTGTTACAAATGGTATCAGAGCCCTAGTTTAAGGGATTTAGGTATTGGGATTTATACCTAGACTTAAACTGCATGTGAAGTAGGATGTCCCTATTATTTTAGAACCTTGGGATGTTAAGTATAAAAAGGTAGAAGGAACATCATGTAAGGTAATTTCAAGTTACACCTGGCCAGTGTAATTGTGAACTTACAAGTACATGTTTGAACTGGAATACCTTATTATATGGGGAATGTGCTTATGTGTATATTAACCTTGTTGAATCAACAGAGTGGCAAGTCGGACTCGACGTATAGATATAGACGAAGACAGGTATATTTCTATAAACTCTACACGTGCTAAAGTGCTATTTGATTTCGGTGCAAACCGATTAATTGTGTTTTCATTCTTTTGTTGCTTATTTGCATTAGAAAGGAACTTGATAATTGTGTTGGCAATATAGATGGGAGTGGTGTGCCTATTAAGTTATTTTCGATAATCTTGTTGGAATTCGAGGTAGTAGTAAGCATAGGATGGTGTTGGAACTTGATCTTGTTAAAACTTTTGATTAGGTAATGATAAGTGACCCTCGGTAATTCGGTAAGAGAAGATAAAATTGATATACTGGAATAAGTGAGGTTATGATGAAAGTAAGGAATTGTAAAAACTAACACATTTTACGCGGTTCTCGCATAACGTGGTAGAAAAACCAGAAAAAAGGTGACCGTTATTTTCTTCAAACGTATAAAGATGTTGAGAGTTCCAGATCCGTGCAACGAACAATAAGAAATCAATATGTAAGAATCAAGTCGTTATGATTTCAACTGGTCATCAAATTTGCTTTCAATATGCAGAGTGTTTACAATATGATTAGGAAAGCTAAAATGACAACTATCCTAAAACTAAGGCTAAACAAAACATTATATATTTGGGCCCGTGGTAACAAGCCCACGGCCCGTTCACTAACAAGGCTCAAATTAAACAAATACAAATCAGCCCTTGAACTTCTAATCAACATAATATTGACCCCTAACAATCTCCCCCTTTGATTTGAAGTTCGAGTTCGCGCCAGTTATCGACATATCTTTTTCGAAGCGCAAAGTGTATCTCGAACGTTCTAATGGCTCGGCGGTAGTCGATGCGTTCTTCAATCATTTCTAAGGCTTTCCGTGCGGTTGTCTCATTCGAGTTCGGAACATACGATACCTTTTGATTTTCGGATTCGAACGTGATGATTTTTCGAAGAGCATCTTGAACTCTGAAGAGCGTGCCATCGCAAAATCTGTCCACCTGGCTGAAGCGGAGAAACCTCTTTTCTTTCTGTTCGTTGAGGTATACTATCCCAAATTTCGGTTCTAGAAGCAGTGCGTTCTCGGGATACATCTTCAGCTCGGGTGCCTTCAGATTCGGTTTTAACAGGTTTACCTTTTTTGCTCTGTTCTCGATTCCCATTTGGAAGTCTGTGAGGTAAGACATCATAATAGAGTGAATGAGGAATCGACGAACAACTTCGAGCGCCTTTGTCACTTGAAGAGGTCGGATGGTTCTGGTTCAGAGGTCTTTCAATAAAGAAAGTAAGTCGAACGGTAAAAGATTTTTAAAATCGGCTTCAGAAATTTTCTATTCATTACCGTCTTCGCATCGGACGGTGAAAAATGGAAACATAACTCTAAGGATCCGGCCGGTTTGTGTGTTAAGCACTTCAGTGATCTTGTGCTTGGTTCAGACTTGGCTAACTGGCAGACACCGCTTCATGGCATTTATGTACTAACCTTGGTATTCTTTGTCGAAGTGAGAAATCCCAAGGCAAAATGTCGGCTCGATAGGGCGTAACCTGTGAACATACAGCTTCTTCCGAGATTCCTCCAGGTGAGGAATGAAGATCATGATTTTCTCCCATCGGATTTGTTGCTGTTGAGGAAGAGGATGATCTGAAGCTGTCGGTTGTTGAGGAGATGTCGGATTTTCAGCAGTTGTCGTTTCGGGTCTTGTAGAAGTCTCTGCAGCTTGAGCAGAGTGAACGGGTGTACCATACAGATTTTGCAGCAGAAACTAGTCGTAGTCAACGTTGTCGTCTTCATCTGTTGGAAAGATCAGGTTTTCCTGGAGATTTACAGCACTGGCGGCTTTTTCGTACCATGCATTTTCGGTCTCCCGGTCGATCTGTGAGTCTGGATTTATCAGTTGTAGTCCGGTCCTATTTGATGCTTCATATGTGACCAATTCCTGTGTTGCTCCATCGGGCTTTTCAACCGTCGGGTCTTCGTCGTCAGAGATGTCCATATCCATAACCATATCGACTAAGCTCAACTCGGCTTCAGGTTGTTCTTCAGTTGTAGTTGCCGCAGTTGACGGTTCCGGTTGAACCACAGTAGTTTCAGTGAGGATCTGGGCGGTCTCGAATAATCTTATTGTTTTATTCTCCCCCTCACGGTGATCAGGATCATCCTGATTATCGTGTCTTCGCTTTAGACCGCCTGCTTGACTCTTGCAGGTTTCTTCCATGGAGGCGACTCTCTCAGACAGCGTTTTGAGCGCTTGTTGAACGTCCTTGAGAGTCGTGTCAAGCTGATCCATTCTTGTAGTGATGGAAGACGATGGAGCAGATACCTGGGATCGTAGAACGGAGATCAGGTCTGCTTCGGTAGAGGCCTCGGTTTCAGATTGCTGGAGCAGTTGAGCTAAGAGCATAGTCTTCAAAGTGTCCACCGAGTAAGTTGGCTGAACGGGAGCCGGTGGAGGTGTTGGTGCGGTTTCAGCTTCGACTATCTTCTCTTTTCCTTTGATCAGGCTTTTCAGTTTATCGAGCTCTGCGGTGAGGTGCTGCTCCATTGCCTCGCGAACAGTCTTGAGGGTGCTGTCCAGAGACCCTTGTGACACAAAGTCGGGTAAAGTAACTCCGGGATCACTTAGATTGCCCGTTGAGGCATCTACCTTAGAGGTAGAGCCACCTACGTTCACGGTTGGCGATGATGTGGCCATGGTAGGATTTCCTTTCGATCCTCGCGTTCCGCTTAAAGGCGGAGACACTACGGAAGTTCCGATCGGGTCACGAAGAGCCCTGATTTGTGGCATCTCATCTTGTGTCCTAGCCGAAGAAGTAACATTTTCAAATGGCTCTAAACTCAATAGTGCATTGAAAGAAGGCGAGACCGGGGGAGGCTGGTCTCTTGTTTCAATACCAGTACTCTCCGAGTGAGACACCGGTAGAAGTTGTGCTAATTCCCCGTGATAAGTTGAAACATCCGTCTTTTGAGAGATGGATGAGTGGCTTTGGAGGTTGTGCAATTGCGCCGCTGGGTCCACAGCGGCTTCTTCAATACCCCGTCCTAACGGATGAGACGGGATAACAGATGTAGCTACCCGGACGACACTCGGCTGGTTCGCTCAGAAGCATCTTTATCTTTACGGCTTAATCTTTCTTGGTTCGCTTTCGACCTCAATTCCCTCCGTCTCACATGTTCTAATTGTTCAACTGATACTCCCTCCTCGCTCCTTATATCTCTCGTATCAGGCTGGGTAGTAGGGATGAGTGGGGGTGTCGGTTAGTCAGAAGGGATTCCTTCGGTAAAATATGGGTTGGGTCCGATACGGGTAGGGATTAATGTTGCCCGGATAGTATGATCCGTATCGGATTCAGTGGAGTCAGATTCCACATCGTCAACCTATCTGGTCGGTGAGGGAGGATCAGATATGTAAGGCTCGGAGTCCCGGTGAAGCATCGGTCTAGATGACGTTCCAGCTTCGGTCGTCGGTCGGTTGATGGGAATGGGTTGTTGGCTTGATCCGGCTTGGGTAGTACTGGCTCGCGTATCTAATGCACCGCCCATGCCTGTTCCCCTCCCACGTATTCGCAACACACCCCGTCCGGGAGCCACAGCTGCCCGGACTCCACCACCTCTCATTCTGGGCCCCTCACATCTCTCGTGTCTGTCTCCCTGGGGAGGTCCCTCCGGTGCTGGTTGGACCATAGGAGCAGCTAACTCTCTCCTATATTCTATCACACTCGGTGCATTGGGGTCCGCGTGTGCCAGTAGGGTTTCAGGTAAGGGCATGGCTATGGCGTTGGACGGGTTCCGAATCACCATATATTATAGATGAAAGGGTGGACATACCGGATGGTTAATGCATCGCGGTATGGCTGGATTCGCCTCCATATGTTGTCTGATGGCCAGAGAGGAATCGAGGAATCGAGGATAAGGTAGAAATTTCTTTTGCTTCGTGCCTCCGATATGCCGAATAGCTTGAACCATCTCGCGCCATATAATCATCACGAAGTCAACGTGTCTATTGTAGCATACAACATGAAATAGACGCAGGAAGTCGCCCGTGCACTGGTCTATTCCCTTCCATCTGGATGATAGACACCTGTTCAGGATGGTGAACAGCGTGTACCAGATGGGCGCAACAAATTTTTTGTTGAAGGCGGAAGGTCGGTCGATGGCATTGTTGTATCCAAGTGCGCGTACTTGGGCACACAGTATGGTGTCATTGACTGCGGGGTCGTATCCTTGGTGTCCACCGATAGTGGCTTCGGATAGCGAAAGTAGACGGCGAAACGAGTTAGGTGTGAGCGTGAAAGGGTGGTTGTCGATCTGCGCCGTGATGGTTTGAGTGTTGGCAGTCGTGACAACTTGGGCAGTGAGCCACACTTGATATACATACAGTACGGGGACGTCGGTTGTGGCAGTGAGGGCCTCACAGAGAGGGTGACCAAGTAGAACGTCCACGACCACACGGAGTTGCGGCTGTGGTCGGAACTCAGTGGCGTCCAAATGGTGATTGTTGGCTTCCATCTCGATGCCATGGTCAGGGTTGATCAAAGCATTATCGGCTGCTTCGTCGATAAATTCCTCTTCAGGAGGAATTTGCTCTTCAGGATGTTGTTGTTGTTCTTGATCCGCCATAGAATATCTGAAAAATAACGAAAATTAGTAATCAAGGCGGATGAACAAGTGCAGGTGCATACCTTTGCATTAATTGGCTCAATCTGAGACAAATTGTGGACTGGCAGTGAGATAAAAAGGTAGTGGACTGATAAACACAAGGGTGTCCGGACAAACTCATTTGACAACAAAAGTTTCCGGACAAACCATGGTATCCGGAAAAAAATGTATCCGGACATCAAAGGTTTCCGGACGTCAAGAGAGTTTCCGGACAAAGCAAGTAGTCCGTACAAAGATGGTTTCCGGATGTCTGAGGTTACCGGACACATCAACGTTCCGGATAGTTGAACTTACCGGAAACCCTTAGGTTTCTTGACAACTAGGTTTTTCCGGATGTTGATGGTTTCCGGACAAATCGTCATAAACTTGTGAGTTTCCGGACATGTAGAATGTGTCCGGATGACTTTCGGATTGATTGAATTCGCCCAAATACACATGCCAACACACACACCCAAGTATCATAACAGTGCTAATAGGAGTGTGGGTGCATACGACATGTGTTTAATCGGTCAGGGGCATCCTGAAATAGGTCGAATGAAGGTCGACGTGAAACCCGGGTTCAGAAACCCTATGTCGACTAAATCTATGGTCGAATCGTGCGTGTGAGTGCGTGAAACTCGACTACTAGTGATCTAAATGATGATGAGAAGAGCATACCTGATTTTAGAATGGAAGACTGAGTGAAATTCGTGGATTGTGGGAGAGTCCGAACGAGAGAGAAAGTGAGAGAGGTTTAGGGTTTTTCGAGGTTTCCGAATAAACTGAACGAATGAGGGTCCGGATTCCTTTTATATAAAGCCAAGAGTCTGGGTGGGTCATCCGGATTCCCATCCGACCCCGGAAACCTATCCGGATAGATGGGTTTCCGGAAACCTGTCCGGACACTCTGGTATTTTGACAAAAAAACTCCCCTGTTCTTTCAAATTTGTTAAGAAAATTAGTGCAATTATGATTTTGAAAGAACCTTCTCTCGCTCCCCCTCAAACTGAGCATGGGGATGTCGTCGCTCCCCCTCCGATAGTGCAATTGTGTGCAATGGAAAGACGAACAAAAAAAACTTTTACACATTAAAAGAAAAAAATTGGTGTGTCGCTCCCCCTCGAATGATGAACATCAAGTAATATGCCCCCCCTCAGAACGTGCGCGTAGTGTGAAATGCACACTGGAGTATCCACAAAAAAAAATTATGGCAGTTTAGAAAGAAAATTGTGTGTGACACTCCCCTCAACAATAGAGTAAACTTACCTGATACCGATTCATGCTCCCCCTGAACACATGATTACTCGTGAAAGCACAGATATAAGCAAATAAATTAGACGACAGTAGGAAAGAATAGAAACACACGTGGAAATAAAGGAAACAAATGAAATCTACCTAATAAATACCGAGACTCAATCTAACTGTGTAACTGATTCAAGTAGAATACAAGTGCGAGAAAGTGTAGGCTTAATCATCAGGAGTTTGGACAATGGATGATCAGAATACAGTTTCTCGTAGATGTATGGAACTTGTATCGGGCACACAAACAGATCAAGTCTTCAGATTTAGCATACCTAACTTGGACACTAGAGTATTAAAACGTTTTTCGTCCAAGGGTTTCGTAAACAGGTCTGCTAACTGATGTTCTGTATTTACAAAATAGAGTTCGACGGTACCTCTTTCAACGTGATCCTTAATGAAATGGTACCGAACGTCTATGTGCTTTGTTTTCGTATGCTGGACCGGATTGCTTGATATGGCAATGGCGATCTTTGAGTCGCAGTAGATGGGTACCTTTACGTATGTAAATCCATAGTCCTTGAGTTGGGTCCGCATCCAAATCACTTGAGAACAGCAGCTCGCGGCGGCCACGTATTCCGCCTCGGCAGTTGATGTAGAGACGTACTGCTGCTTCTTGGATGCCCAACTCACCAAGCTATCGCCCAAGAACTGTACATGCCCCGATGTGCTCTTCCGATCCATCATGCTGCCCGCGTGGTCCGCATCCGAGTATGTAGACAGCTCAAACCCTGTCTCTTTCGGGTACCACAAGCCAAGATTAGCAGTACCACGTAAATAACGAAAAATTCGTTTTACAGCTATTAAATGAGACTCTTTTGGTTTTGACTGAAATCGGGCGCATAGAAAAGTTGAAAACATTATGTCCGGTCTACTTGCGGTTAGGTACATCAAAGAACCAATTATTCCCTGATACAGTTTAGTGTTCACATCCTTTCCGTTAGGATCGACGTGAAGCTTTGTACCAGGTGCCATGGGAGTTTTCATTGGTGAGGACTGTTCCATCTGAAATTTCCTAAGAATATCCCGGATGTACTTAGCCTGGTCTATGAATATCTCGGTCGACAGTTGTTTAACTTGAAGACCAAGGAAGAAATTCATCTCACAAAGCATACTCATTTTAAAAAATTATCCCATAAGTTTGGCAAAGTTCTTTGCGTATTGAGGATTAGTAGAACCGAAGATGATGTCCTCGACATACACTTGTACTAAAACAATATGACCCTTTTCGTTCTTGATAAATAGAGTGGAATCGATCTTACCTCGTGTGAATTCTGATTTTAACAAGAACTCGGACAGAGTATTATACCAGGCTCGTGGAGCTTGCTTTAGACCATAAAGCGCCTTGTCTAGAACGTAGACACGATCAGGCTTCGAATTGTCCACGAATCCTTCTGGTTGCGATACGCACACTTCTTCCTTGATATCTCCGTAGAGGAATGCGGTCTTCACATCCATTTGGAAGACCGTGAAGTTCTTGTGTACGGCGTATGCAAGTCTTCACATCCAATTGGAAGACCGTAGAGGAATGCGGTCTTCACCGGAGCGTAGGTTTCGTCATAGTCGATCCCTTCTTGCTGACGGTATCCCTTGGCCACGAGACGCGCCTTGCTGCGTACGACGATGCCGTCTTCGTCCTTCTTGTTCTTGAAGATCCATTTAGTGTCGATTACCGTCTTGTGAGTTGGACGTGGAACAAGTCGCCATACCTTGAGAGCCTCGAATTGGTTCAGCTCCTCTTGAATAGCTATGATCCAGTTCGGATCTTCGAGTGCTTCACGTACGGTTGTCGGCTCGATCTTGCTCAAGAAGCCGGAGAAGAGGCAGAAATTTGCGGATGCGCCTCGCGTTTGGACTGGAGTGGAGGGATCACCGATGATTTGGTGTATGGGATGATCTTTCGTCTATTTGGTTGTGTGTGGAAGCGGCTGCTGAGTTGAATGTGAGGCGTCTGGATCGACATAGTTACTAGATGGAAGGTCTTGTACTGCTACAAGTGTAGCCGGTTGGTTTCTCGGAGGAGATGGGGGAGGATTCGTCGTAGGTTGAGCAACTTCTGGTTCCGAGGAATTCAGAGGTTGATCGTTGATTGTTGCAGATGATGAATCTTGAGGAGCGATCTCCGGGTTTATTATAGGTTCCTCTAGGGGGACGGTAGTATCAGATGAAGTTGATGATGACGGTTGAGATCTCTCCACAGTGATGGAAGGCGTGCTTGTCGAAGGCGGCGGACCGGATAGATTCACCGAAACCTCAATATGAGCAGCTTCAAGTCGTGGTTGTGCTGAGACATGAGGGGTATAAGTGTTAAATATGTCATCATAAAAAATATTTAAACAATAAATCTAAATCTGAAATATCAGCATTCGATGAAGATGCAGAATTCAGATTTACTATCGCTTGTGCAGATTCCGAATGTGGAAGTTCGGAAGCTAGCACGCCAGTTAAACCGGGTTCTGAACTGACGTGTTCAGAAGAAAAATCTAGGGCTTCGTCGAACGTCACGTTTACACTCTCGGTAACGGATTTGGTCCGTTTGTTGTAAACACGATACGCCTTAGCCTGCATTGAGTATCCTATTAATACTCCCTCATCCGCCTTTGGGCTGAATTTGCCGATATCGTCTTTGTCGTTTAGGACGTAGCACGTGCATCCGAGTGCATGGAAGTACTTGATGTTCAGAATGCATTTGTTGATGATCTCGTATGGCGTCTTGTTGATGATGGAGCGGTTTTGCGTGTAACATGCAGTAGACACCGCCTCAGCCCAGAGAAATAGCGGCAGTTTCGACTGAGAAAGCATAGTGCGCGCCGCTTTGACGAGGGTACGGTTGCGTCTTTCCACCACTCTGTTTTGTTGAGGAGTGCGTGCCGCCGAGAAGGTGTGCGAGATACGGACAGAAGTTAGGTAGTGGTTCACCGTTTGATTCTTGAATTCTGTCCCGTTGTCGGTCCTGATGGTCTGAACTTGACTTTGAAGATTCAGTTGGATGGTCTTCAGATGATTGATGATCAGCTCCGGAGTTTCGTCTTTCGTACGAAGGAACTTGACCCAAGTGTAACGTGAGAAGTCATCCACCATCACCAAGACGTATTTGCGCTTGTTGATGCTCTGAACGCGCATCGGTCCACACAAATCCATATGGATAAGTTCGAGGGACCGGGACGTGCTCGGAGCGGCCTTCGGCTTATGAGTCGCTTGCTTCATCTTTCCCATCTCACATGCCCCGGAGAGTCGATCCTTCACGAATTGAAGATCAGGCATGCCTTTCACGTGTCCGCCCAGCACCAGTTTGTTGATACTCTTGAAGTTCAGGTGCGAGAGACGTCGATGCCAAATCCAAGGTTGTTCGGAATTGGCTTTTGACATGAGGCAGACAGGGTTATCGGTCTTCAGGGCTGCGAGGTCGATGGTGTAGAGGTTGGTCTTGCGCTTTCCAACCAGTAGCTCCACTCTGTCGTCATTGAGTATTCTACACCTTTTGGCTTTGAACCGGACCTCGAGATCTTTGTCGCAGAATTGGCCGATACTGAACAGATTATGTCCCAATCCTGCGACGTGTGATACCTTCTTGATAGTGATCTTGTCTTGGACAATGTCGTCGTAGCCCACAATCGGCGCCTTGTCGTTGTTCCAAAATCTCACGTCTCCACCATATTCTTCTTTGTAGTTCGTGAGAAGCTCCCTCCTTGTAATACCCCGGCTAAGTTCGTTAGTTAAATTCTAGTTCCGTTAAATTTAATTAACTTTATAATTAATGTTTAGGGTAAATTTGGGTTAGGTTATAAGTTTAGGGTGTGTTGGTCATTAGTGATTAGCTCAAGGACCAAAATGGTAAATAATGGTTTGATAATATCCATTAGACTATTTAGATATTATCACAACTCAGAAATATCCAGATTAAGGTGTGTGTGTGTGTTTTGAGACAAAAGAAGAAGAAAGCTAGGGTTAAGGCTTCAATTGAATTGCTTGGAAGTGATTTAAGGTATGTTCCTTGTGTATTTTATGTGCGTAATTGTATCTAGAAGGTTTCTATCGGAGTAAAATAGTCAAATTCATGTCTGGTAATGAATCAGTCGATTTCTGGGTAGATTTTTGGTAAACAGTCAGAGGTTTCCGGATGAATTGAATGTATCCGGGAACTTTTGTGGATAGTGTCCGGATGATGTTCTAAAGGTGTCCGGACGAATCTTTTATCCTGGTAAGTCTCTCTTTTCAAAGGTTTCCGGATGATATAAGATACCGGATGGTATCCGGGTTACCTTGGTTTCCGGGTGTCGTCCAGATTGCTTATGCTGTCCGTGAAGTTGCGTTAGCTGGATTGTTTAAGTTATCCAGAAAGTCTTGTTGTCCGGATAGTTTTGTGGTATCCGGGAACTTTGGGCTGTTTGGTCACTTTTGAGAGTTCAGATACTTTTGAGTATCCAGTAACCTGTGTTTTGTTGACTATTGGATAGGGAATAAGTGAGGACTGAATATACTGTGGACTCGACTTAAGTTCGGGTTTGGGGGAAACATTTGAGGATAAGAGTTAGATAGAGGTATCTAAAGTTCTTAGTCCTAATAAGTCTTATGTGTTCTATATGGTGAAAAGATACTTGTATCCAATTGTTTCAGATACTGTGAATTTGGAGTGAAAGCTGAACTGTTTTTGAGGAAGGATTGGAAGCGTTTTGATAAGCAAACAAGTGAGTTTTACTTTAAAACGTTTTTAAACTGGAATACATATATGTGTGGATTGGGAATGTGATAGATGGTGTGATTATGTGTTTATGTTTGAAATATTGTATTTACATGAGTATTACACTATACGAGAATACGTTGGCCGGGCTTAGGACCGGTGGTGTTGGCTGTAATATTCGTACAACGGTGTTGGCTGTAATTGTCGTACAATGGAGTTAATTTATTATTTGGCTTGCAACCAATTAATATGGCCAAGAGAATGAGACAGGAAAGTATATGGTGCATGAGTCATAATTGGTAATTGTATTTGTGTTATGTATATGATGGTTGTGCAAATGGTTTTAAAACTAAAAGGGATTTTCTCACTTAGACCGCTAGGTCTAACCCTCATTTTGTTTTAAAATATGTATTCCAGGTCGTGGATCAAGTAAGGGCAAGTAAGAAGGGTAATCGGTGAATAGCTTTTGGAAGACGTATGTTTTTGAAGATCATGACATGTTTTACAGTTATAACTTTGTTATTAGTTATAATGTAATTTAATTAGCAAAAAGTTTGTAATGAATTATGTATTATGGGTATAAAGACTAAGGGACCGAATGTGTATTTTGATATATCTTTTGGAATGAACGACGTTATGCAATATATGTTTTTTTTTGGAAAGGAGTATGCAATATATGTTACTTGATACTTGTTTGGGAATTCGGGTTGTTACACTCCTTCCGGTCATGTGCTTGGAGCATCCAGAGTCTAAGTACCCCACATGACCGTCCTGCAAAATCGACATCCGGAATTACAGGACTTGGATCGTTCGAGGAAGGCGAGGAACACTTAGTGTCAGTGTGCTTTGGGGAATTTGGTGCGGAAGCTAAGAAAAATTCAGAGTTCAAATTCCTTAAAACACTCTTATCTTGAGAATCTTGACCGTCTTGTGTAGAAAATATTTTGCCAATGAAAGCTTTACACGAAGACGTATCAGATGAGCTTGAGGAAAGTTCGGGTGAAATCTGTTTTTCAGTTTGCAGTTGGTCAATCTGCTCTTGGAGATGACCATTTTTTGTTCGCTCCTTCATCGCATCTGTTGCCAGGGAAGCCAATTTTGATGTGAGCTTAGTGATTTCACACTGAAGAAATTCATGTCCTTCATCAGACACAGCTTCGGTTTTGACCGATTTTCGATTCTCAAGTTCCTTGATTAGAGCTTGCTTTTCCTTTTGAAAATTCGACCTTTCTTTCTCGAGTGACTCCTCCAATTCAACTATCTTTGCTTCCAAGATGAGAGGGGGGACATAGAGCTTGAACTCATCTGTCTCAGTCTTGGTTTCGGTTGCTTGGACCTCATCCTTCTTGGAGGAATCCTGGGGCGTTACAACCTTATAGCAATCGAAGTAGTCATTCGAGAGGTACTTCTTTTGATTTTTTTCATAGTAATAGTTCAAAGGTTCATAACAAAAGGGAAGTTGCATTTTAGACGTGTTCTTTCGCTTATATTCCTCAGTTTCCTCTTCCTTTTCAGGTTCAAGAGGACCAGTCCATTTTATAGCATATTCCGGATATATTTTCTCTATTCCAAAACAACCAAAATCATACAGTGTAGGTCTTTTGGATATACCCTTTTTCAAATAGTGTGGGTTATCATATCCGATTCCCCATTCCTTGTTAAAATATGTGAACTCCTTGGTTTTATTCATATGGATGGTCTTATCAGTTTGACCTCTTTTATAGAGCTTGGTTTCAAGATCAAGGATTTTAGCAACAAACTCCTTGTGCTGAATTTGAAGAGCAGAACGTTGGTAAACAATTTATGCTTTCTCATTCACACACTGATCAAACTGTGATTGAAGTTCAGATAATTTGGCCCTTAAGTCCTTAGGTGCTATTGAAAGATTTTTGCATTTTTCTTTTAAGTTAGCATTTTCGGACTTATATTTCTCAGTTATTCGCGTTTGAACATCTAGCTTTTCAGATAGTGATCTAATTTCAAGCAGTTGTTCATTAGAAGTGGCCTTATGAGAATCAATCCATTCAGCAAGAGATTGCATTTGATTAAAGAAATCTTGAGTAGTAGAATCACATACCTGACTTGACTTTGCCTTTTCTTCATCGGCAGGAGAGTGATATCCCATGAAAGCATCAGCACCATCAGATTCGCTTTCATCATCAGAACGACCCAACCAGTAGTCGTCTTCCACTAACAGAGCTTCTCCAGCTTCCGTCGGCTCTGCCAATGCAAGCTTCGCCTTGTAGTAGTGAGCATTCTTTACAACAAGCCTTCTACAGTCTTTCGCAAAATGACCAAGCTTCCCGCAGTTATAACGAGTCACGGGTTCGTCTTTCTTCTTGCGGTCATCTTTCTCCGTCTTCTCTTTCTTGTCAGACTGGTTAGGCTCATCAGCTTTCTTCTTTCCTTCATATTTGTCCTTATAATAATGGCGCTTGTTGGAGGAGGTGGAGTAGCGCTGATTATTAGACGTCGGTTGCTTGTAGAACTTTTGTTGGAAGGACTTTGAGAGCAGGGCCATTGCTTTCTTGATGGCAGCTATTTCAGAATCAGAGTCACTGTCTTCTTTTTCCTCAGGTTCTGACTCAGATTCGCTTTGCTTTTAAGTATGTTTGGAGTGACGCCCAGAAGATTTGCCTCGTTTGGAAGACATGAGAGCCAGTGGATCAGCAGGTGGCTTTGATGCAATCTTCTTCTCGCTTAGAAATTCATTCACCTCATCTTCGTCTTGAAGAAGCGTCTCATAGAGTTCATGGATGCCTACTTTCTCTATCAAGTGGTTGTGCTTGACATGAGATGCAAATACCTTCCATTCAGGCAACAGGTTGTTGAGAAACTTGAGCGCGTTTTCCGTGTTGGAGCGAGTGATTTGATTCTTGTTAAGCTCGTTAAGAAGAAGACAAAAGCGTTCATACGTCTGGGTGAGAGATTCGCTGATGCGCTGCTTAAACCCATCGAACTTGGTTATGGCGCTGTTGATCTTCAGTTGATTCCCGACATCGCTCTCGCGCATCATTTTCGCCACTTGATCCCACATACCTTTTGTTGTCCCTTTGTAGTTGTCGATGGCAGTGTAGATCGTGCTGGGTAGAGCTTGAACAAGATACCTCTTGGCATGCTTTTCTCCCTCAAGCATGCCTCTTTCGTCGTCAGTCATATCGGTGAGAGTCTTTTCCACGAGCATACCTCAAGCATACCTCTTTCGTCGTCAGTCATATCGGTGAGAGTCTTTTCCACGATACGAGGATCACCACCTTCTTGAGCTGGTGGAATGGTCTTCATTGGTTTAGGAATTGCCTCATCTCTTAGAGCTCTCCAGATATACTCGAAGTTATCTTTTGACTCTATGAAGATAATAAATCTGTCCCGCCACTGGTTGTACTCACCTTGGTAGAGGCAAGGTGGTTTGGAATCGATGCCGATAGCAAGAGCATCGCGTGAAGACATCTTTAGTTGCACTGGAGTGATCGTCAGACGATTGGTTCGATTCAAAGTGATAACCTAACGCAAGGCACTACGAGTGATATCCTAACGCAGGTTCTACGAATCTATTGTACTAGAAGCAGGTAAGAATTCAACAGAACAGAACTTACCGGATAGGAATCCGGATGTGATGTCTGATCTGGAAGTGTCCGGATCAGATTGAGTGAAAAACAGATCAAATCACAGAAGTGTCCGGATAAGCAAGAGTTTCCGGATGAACTGAGGTTTCCGGATAACAATAGGTTACCGGAAAGTCTTAGTTTACCGGATAGATGTTACTTATAGGATAAAGTATTAGAACTGAACTTACCGGATGAATATAGTTTCCGAATGATATGCTTTTCGGATGAATTGCTTACCGGATGAATTGGGTATCCGGAAAGAATCAACCTGACCGGAAACTTTGAGTTGTCCGGATAAAATATTTTTCTGGAAACTTTGGGTTTCCGGAACAATTGTATCCGGAAAGATTTAGAGATAGTGAACTTACCCGGAAAGTTGTGTGGTACCCGAAAAGAATTAAGGATGTTCCGAATAGCTGAATGGTGTCCGGAAACTGCGGCAAGGTATCCGGAAACAGCGGCTGGAGTTTCCAATTCAATTGGGAATCAACTAGGGTTGCTCAAAATCGTTCCTGAAAAGTTAGGAACTCGACCAAACACAAAAATAACAGTACCCAAATCGATTTTGAAGCAAAAACAACAAGTTTTTATGGTAAAAATTCGATTTTTAGCAAGAACACAACCAAAAACTTTTGAACTTAATTTTGCTTAAAAACCATTGAGATGATCAAATTAGATTGCGAAAAAGTGCAAAATTACTGATAAGAATGATGCTAACAGTATCCAATAAACGAAAACGATCAATTTCAACAGAATCAAAATATGGATTTTCAATCAAGAACACAGCCGTATGATCAGAAAACTTACCAGAATTCAAAAAGAACACGTTGATTCGATTTGTCCGTCTGCTCTGATACTAATTGAGAGTTCCAGATTCGTACAACGAACAATAAGAAATCAATATGTAAGAATCAAGTCGTTATGATTTCAACTGGTCATCCAATTTGCTCTCAATATGCAGAGTGTTTACAATATGATTAGGAAAGCTAAAATGACAACTAGCCTAAAACTAAGGCTAAACAAAACATGATATATGTTGGGCCCGTGGTAACAAGCCCACGGCCCGTTCACTAATAAGGCTCAAATTAAACAAATACAAATCAGCCCTTGAACTTCTAATCAACATAATATTGACCCTAACAGATGTCAACTTTATGCATCGTTGTGACGTATAGCAATGTAAAAATGTGAACTTTTCCACAGTTGTTTTGAAACATGATGTAAAAACTTGTACTTTTTACACGGTTCACGCGTAACGTGATAGAAAAACAAGAAAAAGGTGACCATTGTTTTGTTGAAACGTATAAAGATGTCACCTTTATGCATCGTTGTTATGTATAACAATGTAAAAATGAGATATTTTCCACAGTTGTTTTGAAACATGGTGTAAAAATTTACACTTATTATGCGGTTCTCGCGTAACATGGTAGGAAAAAACTAGAAAAATGTGACCATTTATTCCTTGAAACGCATAAAGATTTCACCGGTATGCATCGTTGTTATGTATAACATTGTAAAAATGTGATCTTTTCCACAGTTGTTTTGAAACATGCTGTAAAAACTTACACTTTTCAATCTGTTCTCGCGTAACGTGGTGGAAAAACAAGAAAAAAGGTGACCATTGTTTTCTTGTGGCATATAAAGATGTCACCTTTATGCATCGTTGTTACGTAATACAATGTAAAAATGTGATTTTTTCCACATTTGTTTTGAAACATGGTGTAAAAACTAACACTTTTTAAGCGGTTCTCGCATAACGTAGTAGAAAAACAAGAAAAAAGGTGACCATTATTTTCTTGAAACGTATAAAGATGTCCCCTTTATGCATCGTTGTTACGTAATACATCATAAAATTTTGATTTTTTCCACAGTTTTTATGAAACATGTTGTAAAAACTTGTAATTTTTACACGGTTCTCGGGTAACATGGTAGAAAAACAAGAAAAAAGGTGACCATTGTTTTCTTGAAATGTATAAAGATGTCACCTTTATGCATCGTTGTTATGTATAACAATGTAAAAATGTGATCTTTTCCACAGTTGTTTTGAAACATGATGTAAAAACTTGTACTTTTTACACGGTTTTCGCGTAACGTGATAGAAAAACAAGAAAAAGGTGACCACTGTTTTCTTGAAACATATAACGATGTCACCTTTTTGCATCGTTGTTACGTATAACAATGTAAAAATGTGATCTTTTCCACAGTTGTTTTGAAACATGGTGTAAAAATTTACAATTTTTAATCTATTCTCGCGTAACGTGGTGGAAAAACAAGAAAAAAAGGTGACCATTGTTTTCTTGTGACATAAAAAGATGTCACCTTTATGCATCGTTGTTTCGTAATACAATGTAAAAATGTGATTTTTTCCACAGTTGTTTTGAAACATGGTGTAAAAACTAACACTTTTTACGCGGTTCTCGCATAACGTGGTAGAAAAACAAGAAAAAAGGTGACCATTATTTTCTTGAAACGTATAAAGATGTCCCCTTTATTCATCGTTGTTACGTAATACATCATAAAAATGTGATTTTTTCCACAGGTTTTTTGAAACATAGTGTAAAAACTTGTTATTTTCACACGGTTCTCGCGTAACATGGTAGAAAAACAAGAAAAAAGGTGACCATTGTTTTCTTGAAATGTATAAAGATGTCACCTTTACGCATCGTTGTTATGTATAACAATGAAAAAATGTGATCGTTTCTACAGTTGTTTTGAAACATGATGTAAAAACTTGTACTTTTTACACGGTTCTCGTGTAACGTGATTGAAAAACAAGAAAAAATGTGACCATTGTTTTCTTGAAACATATAAAGATGTAACCTTTATGCATCGTTGTTACGTATAACAATGTAAAAATGTGATCTTTTCCACAATTGTTTTGAAACATGGTGTAAAAACTTACACTTTTTAATCTATTCTCGCGTAACGTGGTGGAAAAACAAGAAAAAAGGTGACCATTGTTTTCTTGTGACATATAAAGATGTCACCTTTATGCATCGTTGTTACGTAATACAATGTAAAAATCTGATTTTTTCCACAGTTGTTTTGAAACATGGTGTAAAAACTAACACTTTTTACGGTGTTCTCGCATAACGTGGTAGAAAAACAAGAAAAAGGTGACCGTTATTTTCTTGAAACGTATAAAGATGTCCCCTTTATGCATCGTTGTTACGTAATAAATCATAAAAATGTGATTTTTTCCACAGGTTTTTTGAAACATGGGGTAAAAACTTGTAATTTTTACGCGGTTCTCGCTTAACATGGTAGAAAATCAAGAAAAAGGTGACCATTGTTTTCTTGAAACGCATAAAGATGTAACCTTTATGCATCGTTGTGACGTATAGCAATGTAAAATTGTGATCTTTTCCACAATTGTTTTGAAACATGATGTAAAAACTTGTACTTTTTACACCGTTCTCGCGTAACGTGATAGAAAAACAAGAAAAAAAGTGACCATTGTTTTGTTGAAACGTATAAAGATGTCACCTTTATGCATCGTTGTTACGTATAACAATGTAAAAATGAGATCTTTTCCACATATGTTTTGAAACATGGTGTAAAAAATTAAACTTATTACGCGGTTCTCGCGTAACATGGTAGAAAAAACTTGAAAAATGTGACCATTTATTCCTTGAAACGCATAAAGATGTCACCTTTATGCATCGTTGTTACGTATAACAATGTAAAAATGTGATCTTTCCATCGGTGTTTTGAAACTTGGTGTAAAAACTTACACTTTTTACGCCGTTCTCGCGTAACGTGGTAGAAACCAGGAAAAAGGTGAACATTGTTTTCTTGAAACGCATAAAGATGTCACCTTTATGCATCGTTGTTACGTAATACAACGTAAAAATGTGATCTTTGGCACTATTGTTTTGAAACAAGATGAAAAAACTTACACTTTTTACGTAGTTCTCACGTAACGTGGTAGAAAAACAAGAAAAAAGTGACCATTGTTATCTTGAAATATATAAAGATGTAACCTTTATGAATCGTTGTTATGTATAACATTGTAAAAATGTGATCTTTTCCACAGTTGTTTTGAAACATGGTGCAAAAACTTACACTTTTCAATAACTTCTCGCGTAACGTGGTGGAAAAACAAGAAAAAGGGTGACAATTGTTTTCTTGTGACATATAAAGATGTCACCTTTATGCATCGTTGTTACGTAATAGAATGTAAAAATGTATTTTTCCACAGTTGTTTTGAAACATGGTGTAAAAACTAACACTTTTTACATGGTTCTCGCATAACGTGGTAGAAAAACAAGAAAAAGGTGACCATTATTTTCTTGAAACGTATAAAGATGTCCCCTTTATGCATCGTTGTTACGTAATACATCATAAAAATGTGATTTTTTTCCTCAGTTGTTTTGAAACATGGTGTAAAAACTTGTAATTTTTACACGGTTCTCGTGTAACATGGTAGAAAAACAAGAAAAAAGGTGACTATTGTTTTCTTTAAATGTATAAATATGTCACCTTTATGCATCATTGTTATGTATAACAATGTAAAAATGTGATATTTTCCACATTTGTATTGAAACATGGTGTAAAAACTTGTAATTTTTAAACGGTTCTCGTGTAACATGGTAGAAAAAAGAAAAAAAGGTGACCATTGTTTCCTTGAAACGCATAAAAATATCACCTTTATGCATCGTTGTTACGTATAACAATGTAAAAATGTGATCTTTTCCATAGTTGTTTTGAAACATGGTGTAAAAACATACACTTTTTAATCTGTTCTCGCGTAACGTGGTAGAAAAACAAGAAAAAGGTGACCATTCTTTTCTTGTAACATATAAAGATGTCACCTTTATGCATCGTTGTTATGTAATACAATGTAAAAATGTGATTTTTTCCATAGTTTTTTAAAACACGGTGTAAAAACTAACACTTTTAACACGGTTCTCGCATAACGTGATAGAAAAACAAGAAAAAAAGGTGAGAGTCTTTTCCACGAGCATACCTCAAGCATACCTCTTTCGTCGTCAGTCATATCGGTGAGAGTCTTTTCCACGATACGAGGATCACCACCTTCTTGAGCTTATATAATGGTCTTCATTGGTTTAGGAATTGCCCCGTCTCTTAGAGCTCGCCAGATATACTCGAAGTTATCTTTTGACTCTATGAAGATAATAAATCTGTCCCGCCACTGGCTGTACTCACCTTGGTAGAGGCAAGGTGGTTTGGAATCGGTGCCGATAGCAAGAGCGTCGCGTGAAGACATCTTTAGTTGCACTGGAGTGATCGTCAGACGATTGGTTCGATTCAAATTGATAACCTAACGCAAGGCACTACAAGTGATATCCTAACGCAGGTTCTATGAATGAATTGTACTAGAAGTAGGTAAGAATTCAACAGAACAGAACTTACCGGATAGGAATCCGGATGTGATGTCTGATATGGAAGTGTCTTGATCAGATTGAGTGAAAAACAGATCAAATCACAGAAGTGTCCGGATAAGCAAGAGTTTCCGGATGAACTGAGGTTTCCGGATAACAATAGGTTACCGGAATGTCTTAGTTTACCGGATAGATGTTACTTACCGGATAAAGTATTAGAACTGAACTTACCAGATGGATATAGTTTCCGAATGATATGCTTACCGGATGAATTGCTTAGCTGATGAATTGGGTATCCGGAAAGAATCAACTTGACCGGAAACTTTGAGTTGTCCGGATAAAATAGGTTACCGGAAACTTCGAGTTGTCCGACTAAAATATTTTTCCGGAAACTTTGGGTTTCCGGAACAATTGTATCCGGAAAGATTTAGAGATAGTGAACTTACCCGGAAAGTTGTGTGGTACCCGGAAAGAATTAAGGATGTTCCGGATAGCTGAATGGTGTCCGGAAACTGCGGCAAGGTATCCGGAAACAGCGGCTGGAGTTTCCAATTCAATTGGGAATCGACTAGGGTTGCTCAAAATCGATCCTGAAAGGTTAGGAACTCAACCAAACACAAAAATAACAGTACCCGAATCGATTTTTGAAGCAAAAACAACAAGTTTTGATGGTAAAAATTCGATTTTTAGCAAGAACACAACCAAAAACTTTTGAACTTAATTTTGCTTAAAAACCATTGAGATGATCGAATTAGATTGCAAAAAAGTGCAGAATTACTAATAAAAATGATGCTAACAGTATCCAATAAACGAAAACGATCAATTTCAACAGAATCAAAATATGGATTTTCAATCAAGAACACAGTCGTATGATCAGAAAACTTACCAGAATTCAACAAGAACACTTTGAATCGATTTGTCCGTCTGCTCTGATACTAATTGAGAGTTCCAGATCCGTGCAACGAACAATAATAAATCAATATGTAAGAATCAAGTCGTTATGATTTCAACTGGTCATCCAATTTGCTTTCAATATGCAGAGTGTTTACAATATGATTAGGAAAGCTAAAATGATAACTAGCCTAAAACTAAGGCTAAACAAAACATTATATATGCTGGGCCCGTGGTAACAAGCCCACGGCTCGTTCACTAATAAGGCTCAAATTAAACAAATACAAATCAGCCCTTGAACTTCTAATCAACATAATATTGACCCTAACAGATGTCAACTTTATGCATCGTTGTGACGTATAGCAATGTAAAAATGTGATCTTTTCCATAGTTGTTTTGAAACATGATGTAAACACTTGTACTTTTTACACGGTTCTCGCGTAACGTGATAGAAAAACAAGAAAAAAGTGACCATTGTTTTTGTTGAAACGTATAAAGATGTCACCTTTATGCATCGTTGTTATGTATAACAATGTAAAAATGAGATATTTTCCACAGTTGTTTTGAAACATGGTGTAAAAATTTACACTTATTACGCGGTTCTCGCGTAACATGGTAGGAAAAAACTAGAAAAATGTGACCATTTATTCCTTGAAACGCATAAAGATGTCACCGTTATGCATCGTTGTTATGTATAACATTGTAAAAATGTGATCTTTTCCACAGTTGTTTTGAAACATGCTGTAAAAACTTACACTTTTCAATCTGTTCTCGCGTAACGTGGTGGAAAAACAAGAAAAAAGGAGACCATTGTTTTCTTGTGACATATAAAGATGTCACCTTTATGCATCGTTGTTACGTAATACAATGTAAAAATGTGATTTTTTCCACATTGTTTTGAAACATGGTGTAAAAACTAACACTTTTTAAGCGGTTCTCGCATAACGTGGTAGAAAAACAAGAAAAAAGGTGACCATTATTTTCTTGAAACGTATAAAGATGTCCCCTTTATGCATCGTTGTTACGTAATACATCATAAAAATGTGATTTTTTCCACAATTTTTTTGAAACAAGATGTAAAAACTTGTAATTCTTACACGGTTCTCGGGTAACATGGTAGAAAAACAAGAAAAAAGGTGACCATTGTTTTCTTGAAATGTATAAAGATGTCACCTTTATGCATCGTTGTTATGTATAACAATGTAAAAATGTGATCTTTTCTACATTTGTTTTGAAACATGATGTAAAAACTTGTACTTTTTACACGGTTTTCGCGTAACGTGATAGAAAAACAAGAAAAAAGGTGACCATTGTTTTTTCTTGAAACGTATAAAGATGTCACCTTTATACATCATTGTTACGTATAACAATGTAAAAATGTGATCTTTTCCACAGTTGCTTTGAAACATGGTGTAAAAATTTACACTTTTTAATCTATTCTCGCGTAACGTGGTTGAAAAACAAGAAAAAATGTGACTATTGTTTTCTTGTGACTTAAAAAGATGTCACCTTTATGCATCGTTTTTTCGTAATACAATGTAAAAATGTGATTTTTTCCACAGTTGTTTTGAAACATGGTGTAAAAACTAACACTTTTTATGCAGTTCTCGCATAACGTGGTAGAAAAACAAGAAAAAGGGTGACCATTATTTTCTTGAAACATATAAAGATGTCCCCTTTATTCATCGTTGTTACGTAATACATCATAAAAATGTGATTTTTTCCACAGGTTTTTTGAAACATAGTGTAAAAACTTGTAATTTTCACACGGTTCTCGCGTAACATTGTAGAAAAACAAGAAAAAAAGTGACCATTTTTTTCTTGAAATGTATAAAGATGTCACCTTTACGCATCGTTATTATGTATAACAATGTAAAAATGTGATCGTTTCCACAGTTGTTTTGAAACATGATGTAAAAACTTGTACTTTTTACACGGTTCTCGCATAACGTGATTGAAAAACAAGAAAAAATGTGAACATTGTTTTCTTGAAACATATAAAGATATCACCTTTATGCATCGTTGTTACGTATAACAATGTAAAAATGTGTCTTTTCCACAGTTGTTTTGAAACATGGTGTAAAAACTAACACTTTTTACACGGTTCTCGCATAACGTGGTAGAAAAACAAGAAAAAAGGTGACCATTATTTTCTTGAAACGTATAAAGATGTCCCCTTTATGCATCGTTGTTACGTAATACATCATAAAAATGTGATTTTTTCCTCAGTTGTTTTGAAACATGGTGTAAAAACTTGTAATTTTTACACGGTTCTCGCATAACATGGTAGAAAAACAAGAAAAAAGGTGACCATTATTTTCTTTAAATGTATAAAGATGTCACCTTTATGCGTCATTGTTATGTATAACAATGTAAAAATGTGATATTTTCCACATTTGTATTGAAACATGGTGTAAAAACTTGTAATTTTTAAACGGTTCTCGCGTAACATGGTAGAAAAAAGAAAAAAAAGGTGACCATTGTTTCCTTGAAACGCATAAAAATATCACCTTTATGCATCGTTGGTACGTATAACAATGTAAAAATGTGATCTTTTCCATAGTTGTTTTGAAACATGGTGTAAAAACTTACACTTTTTAATCTGTTATCGCGTAACGTGGTAGAAAAACAAGAAAAAGGTGACCATTCTTTTCTTGTAACATATAAAGATGTCACCTTTATGCATCGTTGTTACGTAATACAATATAAAAATGAGATTTTTTCCATAGTTTTTTAAAACACGGTGTAAAAACTAACACTTTTAATACGGTTCTCGCATAACGTGATAGAAAAACAAGAAAAAAAGGTGAGAGTCTTTTCCACGAGCATACCTCAAGCATACCTCATTCGTCGTCAGTCATATCGGTGAGAGTCTTTTCCACGATACGAGGATCACCACCTTCTTGAGCTGGTGGAATGGTCTTCGTTGGTTTAGGAATTGCCCCGTCTCTTAGAGCTCGCCAGATATACTCGAAGTTATCTTTTGACTCTATGAAGATAATAAATCTGTCCCGCCACTGGCTGTACTCACCTTGGTAGAGGCAAGGTGGTTTGGAATCGGTGCCGATAGCAAGAGCGTCGCGTGAAGACATCTTTAGTTGCACTGGAGTGATCGTCAGACGATTGGTTCGATTCAAAGTGATAACCTAACGCAAGGCACTACAAGTGATATCCTAACGCAGGTTCTATGAATGAATTGTACTAGAAGCAGGTAAGAATTCAACAGAACAGAACTTACCGGATAGGAATCCGGATGTGATGTCTGATCTGGAAGTGTCTGGATCAGATTGAGTGAAAAATAGATCAAATCACAGATGTGTCCGGATAAGCAAGAGTTTCCGGATGAACTGAGGTTTTCCGGATAACAATAGGATACCGGAAAGTCTGAGTTTACCAGATTGATGTTACTTACCGGATAAAGTATTAGAACTGAACTTACCGGATGAATATAGTTTTCGAATGATATGCTTACCGGATGAATTGCTTACCTGATGAATTGCTTACCTGATGAATTGGGTATCCGGAAAGAATCAACTTGACCGGAAACTTTGAGTTGTCCGGATAAAATAGGTTACCGGAAACTTCGAGTTGTCCGGCTAAAATATTTTTCCGGAAACTTTGGGGTTCCGGAACAATTGTATCGGGAAAGATTTAGAGATAGTGAACTTACCCGGAAAGTTGTGTGGTACCCGGAAAGAATTAAGGATGTTCCGGATAGCTGAATGGTGTCCGGAAACTGCGGCAAGGTATCCGGAAACAGCGGCTGGAGTTTCCAATTCAATTGGGAATCGACTAGGGTTGCTCAAAATCGATCCTGAAAGGTTAGGAACTCGACCAAACACAAAAATAACAGTACCCAAATCGATTTTGAAGCAAAAACAACAAGTTTTGATGGTAAAAATTCGATTTTTAGCAAGAACACAACCAAAAACTTTTGAACTTAATTTTGCTTAAAAACCATTGAGATGATCGAATTAGATTGCGAAAAAGTGCAGAATTACTAATAAGAATGATGCTAACAGTATCCAATAAACGAAAACGATCAATTTCAACAGAATCAAAATATGGATTTTCAATCAAGAACACAGCCGTATGATCAGAAAACTTACCAGAATTCAAAAAGAACACTTTGAATCGATTTGTCCGTCTGCTCTGATACTAATTGAGAGTTCCAGATCCGTGCAACGAACAATAAGAAATCAATATGTAAGAATCAAGTCGTTATGATTTCAACTGGTCATCCAATTTGCTTTGAATATGCAGAGTGTTTACAATATGATTAGGAAAGCTAAAATGATAACTAGCCTAAAACTAAGGCTAAACAAAACATTATATATGTTGGGCCCGTGGTAACAAGCCCACGGCCCGTTCACTAACAAGGCTCAAATTAAACAAATACAAATCAGCCCTTGAACTTCTAATCAACATAATATTGACCCTAACGTATGTCAAATTTATGCATCGTTGTGACGTATAGCAATGTAAAAATGTGATCTTTTCCACAGTTGTTTTGAAACATGATGTAAAAACTTGTACTTTTGACACGGTTCTCGCGTAACGTGATAGAAAAACAAGAAAAAGGTGACAATTGTTTTGTTGAAACGTATAAAGATGTCACCTTTATGCATCGTTGTTATGTTTAACATTGTAAAAATGTGATCTTTTCCACAGTTGTTTTGAAACATGCTGTAAAAACTTACACTTTTCAATCTGTTCTCCCGTAACGTGGTGGAAAAACAAGAAAAAAGGTGACCATTGGTTTCTTGTGACATATAAAGACGTCACCTTTATTCATCGTTGTTTCGTAATACAATGTAAAAATGTGATTTTTTACACAGTTGTTTTGAAACATGGTGTAAAAACTAACACTTTTTACGCAGTTCTCGCATAACGTGGTAGAAAAACAAGAAAAAGGGTGACCATTATTTTCTTGAAACGTATAAAGATGTCCCCTTTATTCATCGTTGTTACGTAATACATCATAAAAATGTGATTTTTTCCACAGGTTTTTTGAAACATAGTGTAAAAACTTGTAATTTTCACACGGTTCTCGCGTAACATGGTAGAAAAACAAGAAAAAAAGTGACCATTGTTTTCTTGAAATGTATAAAGATGTCACCTTTACGCATCGTTGTTATGTATAACAATGTAAAAATGTGATAGTTTCCACAGTTGTTTTGAAACATGATGTAAAAACTTGTACTTTTTACACGGTTCTCGCGTAACGTGATTGAAAAACAAGAAAAAATGTGAACTTTGTTTTCTTGAAACATATAAAGATGTCACCTTTATGTATCGTTGTTACGTATAACAATGTAAAAATGTGATCTTTTCCACAGTTGTTTTGAAACATGGTGTAAAAACTTACACTTTTTACGCGGTTCTCGCATAACGTGGTAAAAAAACAAGAAAAAAGGTGACCGTTATTTTCTTGAAACGTATTAAGATGTCCCCTTTATGCATCGTTGTTACGTAATACATCATAAAAATGTGATTTTTTCCACAGTTTTTTGAAACATGGGGTAAAAACTTGTAATTTTTACACGGTTCTCGCGTAACATGGTAGAAAATCAAGAAAAAAAGGTGACCATTGTTTTCTTGAAACGCATAAAGATGTAACCTTTATGCATCGTTCTGACGTATAGCAATGTAAAATTGTGATCTTTTCCACAATTGTTTTGAAACATGATGTAAAAACTTGTACTTTTTACACCGTTCTCGCGTAACGTGATAGAAAAACAAGAAAAAAAGTGACCATTGTTTTGTTGAAACGTATAAAGATGTCACCTTTATGCACCGTTGTTACGTATAACAATGTAAAAATGAGATCTTTTCCACATATGTTTTGAAACATGGTGTAAAAAATTACACTTATTACGCGGTTCTCGCGTAACATGGTAGAAAAAACTAGAAAAATGTGACCATTTATTCCTTGTAACGCATAAAGATGTCACCTTTATGCATCGTTGTTATGTATAACAATGTAAAAATGTGATATTTCCACCGTTGTTTTGAAACTTGGTGTAAAAACTTACACTTTTTACGCCGTTCTCGCGTAACGTGGTAGAAAAACCAGGAAAAAGGTGAACATTGTTTTCTTGAAACGCATAAAGATGTCACCTTTATGCATCGTTGTTACGTAATAGAACGTAAAAATGTGATCTTTGGCACTATTGTTGTGAAACAAGGTGAAAACTTACACTTTTTACGTAGTTCTCACGTAACGTGGTAGAAAAACAAGAAAAAAGTGACCATTGTTGTCTTGAAATATATAAAGATGTAACCTTTATGCATCGTTGTTATGTATAACATTATAAAAATGTGATCTTTTCCACAGTTGTTTTGAAACATGGTGCAAAAACTTACTCTTTTCAATAACTTCTCGCGTAACGTGGTGGAAAAACAAGAAAAAAGGTGACAATTGTTTTCTTGTGACATATAAAGATGTCACCTTTATGCATCGTTGTTACGTAATAGAATGTAAAAATGTATTTTTTCCACAGTTGTTTTGAAACATGGTGTAAAAACTAACACTTTTTACACGGTTCTCGCAAAACGTGGTAGAAAAACAAGAAAAAAGGTGACCATTATTTTCTTGAAACGTATAAAGATGTCCCCTTTATGCATCGTTGTTACGTAATACATCATAAAAATGTGATTTTTTCCTCAGTTGTTTTGAAACATGGTGTAAAAACTTGTAATTTTTACACGGTTCTCGCGTAACATGGTAGAAAAACAAGAAAAAAGGTGACCATTGTTTTCTTGAAATGTATAAAGATGTCACCTTTATGCATCATTGTTATGTATAACAATGTAAAAATGTGATCTTTTCCACATTTGTATTGAAACATGGTGTAAAAACTTGTAATTTTTAAACGGTTCTCGCGTAACATGGTAGAAAAAAGAAAAAAAAGGTGACCATTGTTTCCTTGAAACGCATAAAAATATCACCTTTATGCATCGTTGTTACGTATAACAATGTAAAAATGTGATCTTTTCCATAGTTGTTTTGAAACATTGTGTAAAAACTTACACTTTTTAATCTGTTCTCACGTAACGTGGTAGAAAAACAAGAAAAAGGTGACCATTCTCTTCTTGTAACATATAAAGATGTCACCTTTATGCATCGTTGTTACGTAATACAACGTAAAAATGTGATTTTTTCCATAGTTTTTTGAAACACGGTGTAAAAACTAACACTTTTAACACGGTTCTCGCATAACGTGATAGAAAAACAAGAAAAAAAGGTGAGAGTCTTTTCCACGAGCATACCTCAAGCATACCTCTTTCGTCGTCAGTCATATCGGTGAGAGTCTTTTCCATGATACGATGATCACCACCTTCTTGAGCTGGTGGAATGGTCTTCATTGGTTTAGGAATTGCCCCGTCTCTTAGAGCTCGCCAGATATACTCGAAGTTATCTTTTGACTCTATGAAGATAATAAATCTGTCCCGCCACTGGCTGTACTCACCTTGGTAGAGGCAAGGTGGTTCGGAATCGGTACCGATAGCAAGAGCGTCGCGTGAAGACATCTTTAGTTGCACTGGAGTGATCGTCAGACGATTGGTTCGATTCAAAGTGATAACCTAACGCAAGGCACTACAAGTGATATCCTAACGCAGGTTCTATGAATGAATTGAACTAGTAGTAGGTAAGAATTCAACAGAACAGAACTTATCGGATAGGAATCCGGATGTGATGTCTGATCTAGAAGTGTCCGGATCAGATTAAGTGTAAAACAGATCAAATCACAGAAGTGTCCGGATAAGCAAGAGTTTCCGGATGAACTGAGGTTTCCGGATAACAATAGGTTACCGGAAAGTCTTAGTTTACCGGATAAAGTATTAGAACTGAACTTACCGGATGAATATAGTTTCCAAATGATATGCTTTCCGGATGAATTGCTTACCGGATGAATTGGGTATCCGGAAAGAATCAACTTGACCGGAAACTTTGAGTTGTCCGGATAAAATATTTTTCCCGAAACTTTGGGTTTCCGGAACAATTGTATCCGGAAAGATTTAGAGATAGTGAACTTACCCGGAAAGTTGTGTGGTACCCGAAAAGAATTAAGGATGTTCTGGATAGCTGAATGGTGTCCGGAAACTGCGACAAAACAACAAGTTTTGATGGTAAAAATTCGATTTTAGCAAGAACACAACCAAAAACTTTTGAACTTAATTTTGCTTAAAAACCATTGAGATGATCGAATTAGATTGCGAAAAAGTGCAGAATTACTAATAAGAATGATGGTAACAGTATCCAATAAACGAAAACGATCAATTTCAACAGAATCAAAATATGGATTTTCAATCAAGAACACAGCCGTATGATCAGAAAACTTACTAGAATTCAAAAAGAACACTTTGAATCGATTTGTCCGTCTGCTCTGATACCAATTGAGAGTTCCAGATCCGTGCAACGAACAATAAGAAATCAATATGTAAGAATCAAGTCGTTATGATTTCAACGGGTCATCCAATTTGCTTTCAATATGCAGAGTGTTTACAATATGATTAGGAAAGCTAAAATGACAACTAGCCTAAAACTAAGGCTAAACAAAACATTATATATGTTGGGCCCGTGGTAACAAGCCCACGGCCCGTTCACTAATAAGGCTCAAATTAAACAAATACAAATCAGCCCTTGAACTTCTAATCAACATAATATTGACCCTAACAAATGTCAACTTTATGCATCGTTGTGACGTATAGCAATGTAAAAATGTTATCTTTTCCACAGTTGTTTTGAAACATGATGTAAAAACTTGTACATTTTACATGGTTCTCGCGTAACGTGGTAGAAAAACAAGAAAAAGATGACCATTGTTTTGTTGAAACGTATAAAGATGTCACCTTTATGCATCGTTGTTACGTATAACAATGTAAAAATATGATCGTTTCCACAGTTGTTTTGAATCATTATGTAAAAACTTGTACTTTTTACACGGTTCTCGCGTAACGTGATTGAAAAACAAGAAAAAATGTGACCATTGTTTTCTTGAAACATATAAAGATGTCACCTTTATGCATCGTTGTTACGTATAACAATGTAAAAATATGATCTTTTCCACAGTTGTTTTGAAACATGGTGTAAAAACTTACACTTTTAAATCTATTCTCGCGTAACGTAGTGGAAAAACAAGAAAAAAGGTGACCATTGATTTCTTGTGACATATAAAGATGTCACCTTTATGCATTGTTGTTACGTAATACAATGTAAAATTTTGATTTTTTCCACATTTGTTTTGAAACATGGTGTAAAAACTAACACTTTTTAAGCGGTTCTCGCATAACGTGGTAGAAAAACAAGAAAAAAGGTGACCATTATTTTCTTGAAACGTATAAAGATGTCCCCTTTATGCATCGTTGTTACGTAATACATCATAAAAATGTGATTTTTTCCACAGTTGTTTTGAAACATGATGTAAAAACTTGTAATTTTTACACTGTTCTCGGGTAACATGGTATAAAAACAAGAAAAAGGTGACCATTGTTTTCTTGAAATGTATAAAGATGTCACCTTTATGCATCGTTGTTATGTATAACAATACAGCTGTTTTGAAACATTATGTAAAAACTTGTACTTTTTACACGGGTTTCGCGTAACGTGATAGAAAAACAAGAAAATAGGTGACCATTATTTTCTTGAAACGTATAAAGATGTCACCTTTATGCATCGTTGATACGTATAACAATGTAAAAATGTGATCTTTTCCACAGTTGTTTTGAAACTTGGTGTAAAAATTTACACTTTTTAATCTATTCTCGCGTAACGTGGTGGAAAAACAAGAAAAAAGGTGACCATTGTTTTCTTGTGACATATAAAGATGTCACCTTTATGCATCGTTGTTTCGTAATACAATGTAAAAATGTGATTTTTTCTACATTTGTTTTGAAACATGGTGTAAAAACTAACACTTTTTACGCGGTTCTCGCATAACGTGGTAGAAAAACAAGAAAAAAGGTGACCATTATTTTTTTGAAACGTATAAAGATGTCCCCTTTATTCATCGTTGTTACGTAATACATCATAAAAATGTGATTTTTTCCACAGGTTTTTTGAAACATAGTGTAAAAACTTGTAATTTTCACACGGTTTTCGCGTAACATGGTAGAAAAACAAGAAAAAAGGTGACCATTGTTTTCTTGAAATGTATAAATATGTCACCTTTACGCATCGTTGTTATGTATAACAATGTAAAAATATGATCGTTTCCACAGTTGTTTTGAATCATTATGTAAAAACTTGTACTTTTTACACGGTTCTCGCGTAACGTGATTGAAAAACAAGAAAAAATGTGACCATTGTTTTCTTGAAACATATAAAGATGTCACCTTTATGCATCGTTGTTACGTATAACAATGTAAAAATATGATCTTTTCTACAGTTGTTTTGAAACATGGTGTAAAAACTTACACTTTTAAATCTATTCTCGCGTAACGTAGTGGAAAAACAAGAAAAAAGGTGACCATTGATTTCTTGTGACATATAAAGATGTCACCTTTATGCATTGTTGTTACGTAATACAATGTAAAAATGTGATTTTTTCCACAGTTGTTTTGAAACATGGTGTAAAAACTAACACTTTTTATGCGGTTCTCGCATAACATGGTAGAAAATCAAGAAAAAAGGTGACCATTGTTTTCTTGAAACGCATAAAGATGTAACCTTTATGCATCGTTGTGACGTATAGCAATGTAAAATTGTGATCTTTTCCACAATTGTTTTGAAACATGATGTAAAAACTTGTACTTTTTACACCGTTCTCGCGTAACGTGATAGAAAAACAAGAAAAAAGGTGACCATTCTTTTGTTGAAACGTATAAAGATGTCACCTTTATGCATCGTTGTTACGTATAACAATGTAAAAATGAGATCTTTTCCACAGTTGTTTTGAAACATGGTGTAAAAAATTACACTTATTACGTGGTTCTCGCGTAACATGGTAAAAAAAACTATAAAAATCTGACCATTTATTCCTTGAAACGCATAAAGATGTCACCTTTATGCATCGTTGTTACGTATAACAATGTAAAAATGTGATCTTTCCACCGTTGTTTTGAAACTTGGTGTAAAAACTTACACTTTTTACGTTGTTCTCGCGTAACGTGGTAGAAAAACCAGAAAAAAGGTGAACATCGTTTTCTTGAAATGCATAAAGATGTCAACTTTATGCATTGTTGTTACGTAATACAATGTAAAAATGTGATCTTTGGCACTATTGTTTTGAAACAACGTGAAAAAACTTACACTTTTTACGTAGTTCTCACGTAACGTGGTAGAAAAACAAGAAAAAAGTGACCATTGTTGTCTTGAAATATATAAAGATGTCACCTTTATGCATCGTTGTTATGTATGACATTGTAAAAATGTGATCTTTTCCACGGTTGTTTTGAAACATGGTGTAAAAACTTTCACTTTTCAATAACTTCTCGCGTAACGTGGTGGAAAAACAAGAAAAAAGGTGACAATTGTTTTCTTGTGACATATAAAGATGTCACCTTTATGCATCGTTGTTACGTAATAGAATGTAAAAATGTATTTTTTCCACAGTTGTTTTGAAACATGGTGTAAAAACTTGTAATTTTTACACGGTTCTCGCGTAACATGGTAGAAAAATAAGAAAAAAGGTGACCAGTGTTTTCTTGAAATGTATAAAGATGTCACCTTTATGCATCATTGTTATGTATAACAATGTAAAAATGTGATCTTTTCCACATTTGTATTGAAAATGGTGTAAAAACTTGTAATTTTTAAACGGTTCTCGCGTAACATGGTAGAAAAAAGAAAAAAAAGGTGACCATTGTTTCCTTGAAACGCATAAAAATATCACCTTTATGCATCGTTGTTACGTATAACAATGTAAAAATGTGATCTTTTCCATAGTTGTTTTGAAACATGGTGTAAAAACTTACACTTTTTAATCTGTTCTCGCGTAACGTGGTAGAAAAACAAGAAAAAGGTGACCATTCTTTTCTTGTAACATATAAAGATGTCACCTTTATGCATCGTTGTTACGTAATACAATGTAAAAATGTGATTTTTTCCATAGTTTTTTGAAACACGGTGTAAAAACTAACACTTTTAACACGGTTCTCGCATAACGTGATAGAAAAACAAGAAAAAAAGGTGAGAGTCTTTTCCACGAGCATACCTCAAGCATACCTCTTTCGTCGTCAGTCATATCGGTGAGAGTCTTTTCCACGATACGAGGATCACCACCTTCTTGAGCTGGTGGAATGGTCTTCATTGGTTTAGGAATTGCCCCGTCTCTTAGAGCTCGCCAGATATACTCGAAGTTATCTTTTGACTCTATGAAGATAATAAATCTGTCCCGCCACTAGCTGTACTCACCTTGGTAGAGGCAAGGTGGTTTGGAATCGGTGCCGATATCAAGAGCGTCGCGTGAAGACATCTTTAGTTGCACTGGAGTGGTCGTCAGACGAGTTGCTCGATTCAAAGTGATAACCTAACGCAAGGCACTACGAGTGATATTCTAACGCAGGGTCTACGAATGAATTGTACTAGAAGCAGGTAAGAATTCAACAGAACAAAACTTACCGGATAGGAATCAGGATGTGATGTCTGATCTGGAAGTGTCCGGATCAGATTGAGTGAAAAACAGATCAAATCACAGAAGTGTCCGGATAAGCAAGAGTTTCCGGATGAACTGAGGTTTCCGGATAACAATAGGTTACCGGAAAGTCTTAGTTTACCGGTTAGATGTTACTTACCGGATAAAGTATTAGAACTGAACTTACCGGATGAATATAGTTTCCGAATGATATGCTTTTCGGATGAATTACTTAACGTATGAATTGGGTATCCGGAAAGAATCAACTTGACCGGAAACTTTGAGTTGTCCGGATAAAATATTTTTTCGGAAACTTTGGGTTTCCGGAACAATTGTATCCGGAAAGATTTAGAGATAGTGAACTTATGTAACAACCCGGATTCCAAACATACAACAAATAACATATTTAACATAACACAGTCTCATAATAGAAGATACATCATATTTCATTTACGGTCCCTTAGTCTTTCTATCCAAAACAAGTATTTCAGTACAAACTTTTTGCTAATAATTTACATACTAACTACTAACATGATAGATAAAAAAATACATCACGGATCTTCATAAACATATGTCTTCAAAAGTATTTCATAGAATTTCCTATCATTTGTCCTTATTTGCTCCATGACCTGGAATACGTATTTTAAAACAAAATGAGGGTTAGACCTAGCGGTCTAAGTGAGAAAATCCTTGTTAGTTTTAAAACCCTTTGCACAAATACCATATACATAATCCAGAGATGAATACCAATTAAGACTCGTGCATCGTGTACTTCCTGTCTCATTTTCCATGGCCATATTAGTTGGTTGCAAGCCAACTAATAAATTAACTCAGCTGTACAACAATTACAGCCAACACTGCTGTCCCTCTGTACAACCAACTCCACCGGTCCTAAGCCCGGCCAACTTGCACTCGTGTAGTGTCATACTCATAAATATAATATACATCTCAATATATCATACTTCATACATATGCACATAATTACACAAATTATCACATTCTCAATCCACATATATGTATTCCAGTTTGAAAATATTTTTAAGTTAAAACTCACCTGTTTTGCTTATCACCAAAATCCTTCCAAGCTATTTTCATGTACTCCAATCTTTCAGCCCAATTTCACAGAATCTGTAACCACATAAATACAATTATCTTTTTTAGACTAAAATCTCTAAAATCCAAAAATCCTCGACTCATATCGCAATCAACTACTGTGATAACCCCATGTCGCAACACACCACACATATCGCAATTAACTACTGCGACACAGTAGCATATCACAACCAAATGTTGCGATATACATCATGTCGCAACCAACTATTGCGATATACCACAAGTCGCAACTGACCATTGCGATATACCACAAGTCGCAACTGACCATTGCGATATCAAGAGCTTGTCGCAACCCAAGGTTGCGATATTCATGAATGTCGAAACTCAAGGTTGCGATACATATGATGTTCATCAATATCTCAGTTAACTAAATTCTTCCTAAACCCAGAAATTTACAGTTTTAGACCATGAATGTTTCTGATATTTTGCAGATATGTTTAAGACTATAAATAGAACCTAGTCATATACTCAGATTTCCCAAATCATCCATAAATCATCAAAACCAATCTCTAAACTCATATAAACCTAATACACATAAAGAGAGCAATTTTAACTAGGAACATACCTTTGATTTCACAAGCTTGAACCCTCTAATTCCAGCTTACAATCTTGTTTACTTTTCCTTCTTCTCCTTCACGGTTCTCTCTCTCTCTCCTGGTCTTTGCCGTGAACACCAAAACACACACACACACTTAGGATACTAGATAGCCTAAAAGAAGGACACCTCCTTCTAATTGAAATGAAAAAGGCGGTGGTGGTGCAAGGTTTGGCTAGAAAGACCAAACAAACCCTAAGCTTTCCCATTTGGCAAAACACATCCTCTAACTTCTAAATAAAAATTAAAACTTACCCCTTAACTTATAAAACTACTTTAACCAGAATAATAAGGATTAAATTAGACCAATAACATACCTGGTTATTACAACATCTCCCCCTTAAAAGAATTCCGTCCTGGAATTCGGTTAAGCGAAAAGACGAGGGTATTTAGCTCTCATTTCTGACTCTGATTCCCAAGTAGCATCCTGCCCTTTATGATGTCGCCACTGTACTTTCACTTGTCGGATCTCCTTATTCCGCAAAACTTTGACTTTACGGTCAACAATGGCTTCCGGTTCTTCCACATAATTCAGCTTTTCATCAACTTGTATATCTGGTAGAGAAACGGCCTAATCTGGCGTAACCAAACACTATTGAAAATTTAATACATGAAAGGCGTTGTGAATCCTGCTCAACTCTGGCAGAAGATCTAACTTGTATGCTACTTCACCAATCCTTTCCGTAATTGCAAACGACCCGATGTACCTTGGACTAAGCTTACCTTGTTTCCCAAATCGAATGACTCCTTTCCAAGGTGAGACTTTCAACATTACGAAATCTCTAACTTGGAATTCTAACAGCTTTCGGCATCGGTCAGCGTAGCTTTTCTGTCTGTCTTGAGCCACTTTCAATCGTTCTCTAATCTGAGTAATCTTATCCGCGGTTAACTGAACTATATCTGGTCTCGCTAACTGTTTCTCTCCCACTTCGTTCCAACACAGAGGCGTTCGGCATTTTCTACCATACAGAACTTCAAACGGTGTCGCTTGTATTCTGGAATGATAACTGTTGTTGTAGGCAAATTCAATCAACGGCAAATGCTTATCCCATGATCCCCCAAAATCAACAATGTAGGCCCGTAGCATATCTTCCAAAGTCTGAATTGTTCGTTCGCTCTGACCGTCAGTTTGAGGATGGTATGTTGTACTCAACTTTATCTGCGTTCCCATTTCTTTTTGAAAACTCCTCCAGAATCTTGAAGTAAAACGACTATCACGATCAGAAATAATCGAGATTGGAACTCCATGTCGAGTTACTATTTCATCAATGTGCAACTTGGCTAATCGTTCCAACGAATCAGTTTCTTTTATTGGTAGAAAGTGAGCAGACTTTGTCAACCTGTCAACGATCACCCAAATGGCATCAAATCCTTTCGGAGTCCTTGGTAACTTCGTGATGAAATCCGCAGTAATCTGATCCCATTTCCACATAGGTATTTCTAAACGTTGTAACTGACCAAATGGCTTTTGATGTTCAATCTTTACCTTCTTACAAGTATTACAATCTTCCACATGCTGAGCAATGCTCCTTTTTATTCCCGGCCACCAATAAAATTGTTTTAAATCTTTATACATCTTATTCGTACCTGGATGAATAGAGAAACGAGATTGATGAGCTTCTTGTAGTACCCGATCACGTAAACCACCCAAACGAGGCACCCAAATTCTGTTTCCCAGACACAATAATCCACGATCATCTTTTACAAGCAATGCTGATATACCCACTAACCGTTCCGGTTTCAAATGTTCTTCTTGAAAAGCTACCACTTGGCACTTCTTCAATTCGTCGAAGATGTTAGGTAGGAGTTCAGCTCTTAGTGCAATGGCTTTTATTGTTTCACTCCTTTCTTGACGACTTAGTGCATCAGCTACCACATTCGCCTTTCCCGGATGATAAAGAATTTCACAGTCGTAATCATTCACCAGTTCTAGCCATCTTCTTTGCCTCATATTTAATTCCCGCTGATCGAAAATATGTTGAAGACTCTTATGATCAGTAAAAATTTGACATTTAGAACCGTAGAGATAGTGTCTCCAAATCTTTAGCGTGAATACAACTGCTGCAAGTTCCATGTCGTATGTAGGATACTGCCGTTCATGATCCTTCAGTTGTCTAGAAGCATAAGCAATAACTTTCCCACGTTGCATTAGTACACATCCCAATCCCAGTTTGGAAGCATCACTGTAAACAACAAAGTCATCAGAACCTTCAGGTAATGCTATTATCGGCGCGCTACAGAGTTTCTCTTTCAATATTCGAAATGCTTCATCCTGTTCTGCTTTCCATTCGAACTTTAGATTCTTTCAGGTCAGCTTAGTGAGAGGCGTAGCGATACGAGAAAAATCTTTTATAAACTTTCGATAGTAACCGGCTAAACCCATAAAACTTCATACTTCGGTTGGCGTTTTCGGCGGTTCCCACTTTTCAATTGCCTCCACTTTCATCGGATCGACTTGAATACCTTTCTCGGAAACTATATGTCCGAGAAACTGAACTTCCCGTAGCCAGAATTCACATTTAGAGAACTTAGCGTATACCTGTTCCTTCTTCAACAATTCCAGAATTAAACGAAGATGTTGTGTGTGCTCTTCTTTGGATCGGGAGTAGATAAGGATATCATCGATAAACACAATAACAAATTTATCAAGATATGGCTTACATACTCGGTTCATTAGATCCATAAAAGCAGCTGGAGCGTTCGTCAGTCTAAATGGCGTCACCAGGAATTCATAGTGACCGTACCTTGTATGAAAAGCAGTTTTCAGAACATCTTCTTCTTTAACCGTCAGCTGATGATAACCATATCTTAGATCAATATTGGAGAAATTACAAGCTCCAACTAATTGATCGAAGAGGTCATCAATTCTGGGAAGCGGATACTTGTTCTTGATCGTGCGCTTATTTAGTTCCCGGTAATCAATACACATTCTCATCGAACCATCCTTCTTTTTCACAAACAAGACTGGTGCACCCCACGGCGAAGAACTGGGTCTGATGAAGCCCTTATCGGAAAGATCTTGCAGTTGCGTCATCATTTCTTTCATCTCTGGTGGTGCTAAACGATACGGTGTACGAGCAACAGGAGCGGCTCCAGGAATCAGATCTATACCAAACTCTACTTGTCTAACGGGAGGAAGACTATTCAAGTCTTCGGGGAAAACTTCTGGAAATTCACAGACAACAGGAATTTCTTCCAACTTATTCTTTTCTGGCTTAATATCTATCACATAAGCTAAGTAACTCGGGCAACCTTTGCTGACACACTTACGAGCTTTTAACATAGATATAAGGCAAGACTGATGATTTTTATGGTCACCATAAATCACTACCGGTCCCCTCTCAGGTAAGACAACATTGATCAACTTCTTATCTCAAACTATGTTAGCCTGATTCTCGGCTAACCAATCCATCCCCACTACTACATCAAACTCAATCAAGGCTATAGGAAATTATTGAATAGGTACTCCACACCCCTCTATATTTATCACACAACTATCAAAAACCTCTTTAACGGATACTTGATTAACATTTGCAGTATCTACCATTAAAGCATGATCTAACACTTTAGGCTTTAAATGCATATAAGCAGCAAATGAAGGAGATACAAACGATCGGTTTGCACCGGAGTCAAATAACACTTTAGCACGTGTAGAGTTTATTAAAAATGTACCTGTAACCACATCCGGAGTTTCCTCCGCTTCTTGTGCTGTCATCTGAAATGCACGGCCTTCGCTCTTGGCTGCTCTAGCCTTTGTACTACTGGTCTGACACCCGCTGGTCTCCCCGACGTACCCCCTTGCTGTACTCTTCCCCTCGGACAATCGGACTGAATGTGACCCGGGGAATTACATAAGAAACAAAACCGCGTTACTCGACAGTCTTTAGCAACATGTCCGGTCTTCCCACACCTATAACAAACCCGAGGATCAACTTGACAATTTCCTTGGTGGATACGGTTGCATTTCGGACAAGGTCTTTCTGCTGGTCGGAAAGGCGGACGGTTATCAAACCTCTGAAACCTGGACTTCTTTGGATCATATTGTGGTCCTTCCCACTTTCTTTTTCCTGTACCTTTATCACTAGCGTTTCTCCCTTTATCCTGTTCCACGGTTTCCACGGCGTCTACTGCGGCTGAGAAGGTTTCTGGTCCTTTAGCAATTACCAGACTTCAGACTTCTGACTTCTGAATTCAACCCAAAGATAAACCTCTCAATCTTCATTGCCTCCGTGGCAACGTAGTATTCCGTGAAACGAGATTTTTCCAAAAAACGAGCGGTATAATCCCGAACTGATAAATTCCCTTGCTGCAAGTTCATAAACTCCCCTTCCAATTGTTTAACTGCTGCTTGGGGACAAAACTGTTTCCTGAAAGCTATAACGAATTCTTCCCAAGAGAAAGTAGAATATATGTCAGATCCTCCAGAAGAAATAAGAGCTTCCCACCAGTATAGAGCATCGGCGTTTAGCATTGCAGTCCCATATAGTACTCTATCCTCTTCGGCACACTTACTAGTTTTGAAGATAGCTTCTATTTATTTCAGCCACCTCATAGCTTTCACTGGTTCCCTTTCTCTTGAGTAGGTCGGAGGTTTGCAACTTAGGAACATTTTATAATCACACTTCTTCGTCACTGGTACGACAGTAGGTGTAATATGCATCTCGTCTTCATGAGTAGGATCTGGTATTTCCGTTTCAGTATTATGAGTTCGGTTGAACATAGCTTGGATATTTGCCTGTAATCTTCCCATTTCAGCTGCTAAGTCGTCTCTCGTAACAAATTCTGCACCTCGCAGTTGAACTCTGATGCCTGTTCTGCCTCTACCTCTTTCTCCCCCTCTTCCCCTTGTCCCAACTGTTGGATTCGTTCTAATAGGATTTCCTCCTCCCTCTCGATTCCTTTGTCGAGTACCACTTGCCATTCTGTAGATCTAAAGAAGGTTAATATACACATAAGCACATACCCCATATAACAAGGTATTCTAGTTCAAACATGTACCTGTAAGATCACAATTACACTGGCCAGGTGTAATCTGAAATTACCTTACAAGATGTTCCTTCTACCTTTTTATATTTAACATCCCAAGGTTCTACAATAATAGGGACATCCTACTTCACATGCAGTTTAAGTCTAGGTACAGATACAAATACCTAAATCCCTTAAACTAGGGCTCTGATACCATCTGTAACAACCCGGATTCCAAACATACAACAAATAACATATTTAACATAACACAATCTCATAATAGAAGATACATCATATTTCATTTACGGTCCCTTAGTGATGTCACCTTCGCGTAACGTGATTGAAAAACAAGAAAAAATGTGACCATTGTTTTCTTGAAACATATAAAGATGTCACCTTTATGCATCGTTGTTACGTATAACAATGTAAAAATGTGATCTTTTCCACAATTGTTTTGAAACATGGTGTAAAAATGTAACATCCCAGGCTAACCGTACCAGATATTATCCGCTTTGTCCGCACACCTGGACTCACGGTTTTAAAACGCGTCTGATAGGGGAGGTATCAAGTTCCTCCTATAAGGCAACCTTTGTTCCCCTCCCCAACCAATGTGGGATCTTACAATCCACCCCCCTTGGGAGCCCAGCGTCCTCGCTGGCACACCAGTCCGGTTCCCGGCTCTGATACCATCTGTAACATCCCAGGCTAACCGTACCAGATATTTTCCGCTTTGTCCGCACACCTGGACTCACGGTTTTAAAATGCGTCTGATAGGGGAGGTATCAAGTTCCTCCTATAAGGCAACCTTTGTTCCCCTCCCCAACCAATGTGGGATCTTACAATATATGTAACACCTTAGGCATATCCCACATCGGCCGTGGACAGGAGAGATGCTGGGTATATTAGTAAACCTTGGCCTTACCAGACACAACACGTTTTGGGGCCACAAGCATGCGGGTTCCTTGGGAACTCTGTGGTTAAGCGTGCTTGGGTGGGAGTAGTACCAGGATGGGTGACCTCCTGGGAAGTCCTTACGAAGTCCTTGCCAGGTCGCCAAGAACAAAGACGTGAGCCAGTGGGGCAAAGCGGACAATATTGTGTCGTGGTAAGCGGGGTGTTACAAATGGTATCCGAGCCACTCCTGTGCCGTTCGGGATGGTGGGGCAAACCTCATCGAGGACGATGAGTCCCTAAGGGGGGGTGTGTTTAACACCTTAGGCATATCCCACATCGGCCGTGGACAGGAGAGATGCTGGGTATATTAGTAAACCTTGGCCTTACCAGACACAACACGTTTTGGGGCCACAAGCATGCGGGTTCCTTGGGAACTATGTGGTTAAGCGTGCTTGGGTGGGAGTAGTACCAGGATGGGTGACCTTCTGGGAAGTCCTTGCGAAGTCCTTGCCAGGTCGCCAAGAACAAAGCCGTGAGCCAGTGGGGCAAAGCGGATAATATTGTGTCGTGGTAAGCGGGGTGTTACAAAAAACTTACACTTTTTAATCTATTCTCGCGTAACGTGGTGGAAAAACAAGAAAAAAAGGTGACCATTGTTTTCTTGTGACATATAAAGATGTCACCTTTATGCATCGTTGTTACGTAATACAATGTAAAAATGTGATCGTTTCCAAAGTTTTATGAAAAACTAGAAAATGTGACCATTTATTCCATAAAACGCATAAAGATGTCACCTTTATGCATGGTTGTTACGTAATACAATGTAAAAATGTGATTTTTTCCACAATTTCTATGAAACGTGGTGTAAAGATGTCACTTTTATGCATCGTGGTGTAGAAAAACAAGAAAAAGTGACTACGGTTTGAAACGCATAAAGATGTCACTTTTATGCATCGTTGTGACGTATAGCAATGTAAAAATGTGATCTTTTCCACAGTTGTTTTGAAACATGATGTAAAAACTTGTACTTTTTACACGGTTTTCGAGTAACGTGATAGAAAAACAAGAAAAAAGGTGACCATTGTTTTCTTGAAAACGTATAAAGATGTCACCTTTACGCATCATTGTTACGTATAACAATGTAAAAATGAGATATTTTCCACAGTTGTTTTTGAAACATGGTGTAAAAATTTACACTTATTACGCGGTTCTCGCGTAACATGGTAGAAAAAACTAGGAAAATGTGTCCATTTATTCCTTGAAACACATACAGATGTCACCTTTATGCATCGTTGTTACGTATAACAATTTAAAAATGTGATCTTTCCACCGTTGTTTTGAAACTTGGTGTAAAAACTTACACTTTTTACGCTGTTCTCGCGTAACGTGGTAGAAAAAAAGAAAAAAGGTGACCATTGTTTTCTTGTGACATATAAAGATGTCACCTTTATGCATCATTGTTACGTAATACAATGTAAAAATGTGATCGTTTCCACAGGTTTTTGAACAACTAGAAAAATGTGACAATTTATTCCTTGAAACGCATAAAGATGTCACCTTTATGTATTGTTGTTACGTAATTCAATGTAAAAATGTGATTTTTCCACAGTTTCTATGAAACGTGGTGTAAAAACTTATAATGTTTACACGGTTCTCGCGTAACATGGTAGAAAAACAAGAAAAAGTGACTACTGTTGGAAACGCATAAAGATGTCACTTTTATGCATCATTGTGACGTATAGCAATGTAAAAATGTGATCTTTTCCACAGATGTTTTGAAACATGATGTAAAATCTTGTACTTTTTACACGGTTCTCGAGTAACGTGATAGAAAAACAAGAAAAAAGGTGACCATTGTTTTCTTGAAAACGTATAAAGATGTCACCTTTATGCATCGTTGTTACGTATAACAATGTAAAAATGAGATATTTTCCACAGTTGTTTTTGAAACATGGTGTAAAAATTTACACTTATTACGCGGTTCTCGCGTAACATGGTAGAAAAAACTAGGAAAATGTGTCCATTTATTCCTTAAAACACATACAGATGTCACCTTTATGCATCGTTGTTACGTATAACAATGTAAATATGTGATCTTTCCACCGTTGTTTTGAAACTTGGTGTAAAAACTTACACTTTTTACGCTGTTCTCGCGTAACGTGGTAGAAAAAAAGAAAAAAGGTGACCATTGTTTTCTTGTGACATATAAAGATGTTACCTATATGCATCATTGTTACGTAATACAATGTAAAAATGTGATCGTTTCCACAGGTTTTTGAACAACTAGAAAAATGTGACAATTTATTCCTTGAAACGCATAAAGATGTCACCTTTATGTATTGTTGTTACGTAATTCAATGTAAAAATGTGATCTTTCCACAGTTTCTATGAAACGTGGTGTAAAAACTTATAATGTTTACACGGTTCTCGCGTAACATGGTAGAAAAACAAGAAAAAGTGACTACTGTTTGAAACGCATAAAGATGTCACTTTTATGCATCGTTGTGACGTATAGCAATGTAAAAATGTGATCTTTTCCACAGATGTTTTGAAACATGATGTAAAATCTTGTACTTTTTACACGGTTCTCGAGTAACGTGATAGAAAAACAAGAAAAAAGGTGACCATTGTTTTCTTGAAAACGTATAAAGATGTCACCTTTATGCATCGTTGTTACGTATAACAATGTAAAAATGAGATATTTTCCACAGTTGTTTTGAAACATGGTGTAAATATTTACACTTATTACGCGGTTCTCGCGTAACATGGTAGGAAAAAACTAGAAAAATGTGACCATTTATTCCTTGAAACGCATAAAGATGTCACCGTTACGCATCGTTGTTATGTATAACATTGTAAAAATGTGATCTTTTCCACAGTTGTTTTGAAACATGCTGTAAAAACATACACTTTTCAATCTGTTCTCGCGTAACTTGGTGGAAAAACAAGAAAAAAGGTGACCATTGTTTTCTTGTGACATATAAAGATGTCACCTTTATGCATCGTTGTTACGTAATACAATGTAAAAATGTGATTTTTTCCACAATTGTTTTGAAACATGGTGTAAAAACTAACACTTTTTAAGCGGTTCTCGCATAACGTGGTAGAAAAACAAGAAAAAAGGTGACCATTATTTTCTTGAAACGTATAAAGATGTCCCCTTTATGCATCGTTGTTACGTAATACATCATAAAAATGTGATTTTTTCCACAGTTTTTTTGAAACATGATGTAAAAACTTGTAATTTTTACACGGTTCTTGGGTAACATGGTAGAAAAACAAGAAAAAAGGTGACCATCGTTTTCTTGAAATGTATAAAGATGTCACCTTTATGCATCATTGTTATGTATAACAATGTAAAAATGTGATCTTTTCCACAGTTGTTTTGAAACATGGTGTAAAAATTTACACTTTTTAATCTATTCTCGTGTAACGTGGTGGAAAACAAAAAAAAAGGTGACCATTGTTTTGTTGTGACATATAAAGATGTCACCTTTATGCATCGTTGTTACGTAATACAATGTAAAAATGTGATTTTTTCCACAGTTGTTTTGAAACATGGTGTAAAAACGAACACTTTTTACGCGGTTCTCGCATAACGTGGTAGAAAAACAAGAAAAAAGGTGACCATTATTTTCTTGAAACGTATAAATATGTCCCCTTTATGCATCGTTGTTACGTAATACATCATAAAAATATGATTTTTTCCACTGGTTTTTTGAAACACGGTGTGCAAACTTGTAATTTTCACACGGTTCTCGCGTAACATGGTAGAAAAACAAGAAAAATGGTGACCATTGTTTTCTTGAAATGTATAAAGATGTCACCTTTACGCATCGTTGTTATGTATAACAATGTAAAAATGTGATCGTTTCCACAGTTGTTTTGAAACATGATGTAAAAACTTGTACTTTTTACACGGTTTTCGCGTAACGTGATTGAAAAACAAGAAAAAATGTGACCATTGTTTTCTTGAAACATATAAAGATGTCACCTTTATGCATCGTTGTTACGTAAAACAATGTAAAAATGTGATCTTTTCCACAGTTGTTTTGAAACATGGTGTAAAAACTTACACTTTTTAATCTATTCTCGCGTAACGTGGTGGAAAAACAAGAAAAAAGGTGACCATTGTTTTTTTGTGACATATAAAGATGTCACCTTTGTGCATTGTTGTTACGTAATACAATGTAAAAATGTGATTTTTTCCACAGTTTCTATGAAACGTGGTGTAAAAACTTATAATTTTTACACGGTTCTCGCGTAAATGGTAGAAAAACAAGAAAAAGTGACTACTGTTTGAAACGCATAAAAATGTCAGTTTTATGCATCGTTGTGACGTATAGCAATGTAAAAATGTGATCTTTTCCACAATTGTTTTGAAACATGATGTAAAAACTTGTACTTTTTACACGGTTTTTTGAGTAACGTGATAGAAAAACAAGAAAAAAGGTGACCATTGTTTTCTTGAAAACGTATAAAGATGTCACCTTTACGCATCATTGTTACGTATAACAATGTAAAAATGAGATATTTTCCACAGTTGTTTTTGAAACATGGTGTAAAAATTTACACTTATTACGCGGTTCTCGCGTAACATGGTAGAAAAAACTAGGAAAATGTGACCATTTATTCCTTGAAACACATACAGATGTCACCTTTATGCATCGTTGTTACGTATAACAATGTAAAAATGTGATATTTCCACCGTTGTTTTGAAACTTGGTGTAAAAACATACACTTTTTACGCTGTTCTCGCGTAACGTGGTAGAAAAAAAAAGGTGACCATTGTTTTCTTGTGACATATAAAGATGTCACCTTTATGCATCATTGTTACGTAATACAATGTAAAAATGTGATCGTTTCCACAGGTTTTTGAACAACTAGAAAAATGTGACAATTTATTCCTTGAAACGCATAAAGATGTCACCTTTATGTATTTTTGTTACGTAATTCAATGTAAAAATGTGATTTTTCCACAGTTTCTATGAAACGTGGTGTAAAAACTTATAATGTTTACACGGTTCTCGCGTAACATGGTAGAAAAACAAGAAAAAGTGACTACTATTTGAAATGCATAAAGATGTCACTTTTATGCATCGTTGTGACGTATAGCAATGTAAAAATGTGATCTTTTCCACAGATGTTTTGAAACATGGTGTAAAATCTTGTACTTTTTACACGGTTCTCGAGTAACGTGATAGAAAAACAAGAAAAAGGTGACCATTGTTTTCTTGAAAACGTATAAAGATGTCACCTTTATGCATCGTTGTTACGTATAACAATGTAAAAATGAGATATTTTCCACAGTTGTTTTGAAACATGGTGTAAATATTTACACTTATTACGCGGTTCTCTCGTAACATGGTAGGAAAAAACTAGAAAAATGTGACCATTTATTCCTTGAAACGCATAAAGATGTCACCGTTACGCATCGTTGTTATGTATAACATTGTAAAAATGTGATCTTTTCCACAGTTGTTTTGAAACATGCTGTAAAAACATACACTTTTCAATCTGTTCTCGCGTAACTTGGTGGAAAAACAAGAAAAAAGGTGACCATTGTTTTTTTGTGACATATAAAGATGTCACCTTTATGCATCGTTCTTACGTAATACAATGTAAAAATGTGATTTTTTTCCACAGTTGTTTTGAAACATGGTGTAAAAACTAACACTTTTTAAGATGTCCTCGCATAACGTGGTAGAAAAACAAGAAAACTGGTGACCATTATTTTCTTGAAACGTATAAAGATGTCCCCTTTATGCATCGTTGTTACGTAATACATCATAAAAATGTGATTTTTTCCACAGTTTATTTGAAACATGATGTAAAAACTTGTAATTTTTACACGGTTCTCGGGTAACATGGTAGAAAAACAAGAAAAAGGTGACCATTGTTTTCTTGAAATGTATAAAGATGTCACCTTTATGCATCATTGTTATGTATAACAATGTAAAAATGTGATCTTTTCCACAGTTGTTTTGAAACATGGTGTAAAAATTTACACTTTTTAATCTATTCTCGTGTAACGTGGTGGAAAACAAAAAAAAGGTGACCATTGTTTTGTTGTGACATATAAAGATGTCACCTTTATGCATCGTTGTTACGTAATACAATGTAAAAATGTGATTTTTTCCACAGTTGTTTTGAAACATGGTGTAAAAACTAACACTTTTTACGCGGTTCTCGCATAACGTGGTAGAAAAACAAGAAAAAAGGTGACCATTATTTTCTTGGAACGTATAAACATGTCCCCTTTATGCATCGTTGTTACGTAATACATCATAAAAATATGATTTTTTCCACTGGTTTTTTGAAACACGGTGTAAAAATGTGATTTTTTCCACAGTTTATTTGAAACATGATGTAAAAACTTGTAATTTTTACACGGTTCTCGCGTAACATGGTAGAAAAACAAGAAAAATGGTGACCATTGTTTTTTTGAAATGTATAAAGATGTCACCTTTATGCATCGTTGTTAAGTATAACAATGTAAAAATGTGATCTTTTCCACAGTTGTTTTGAAACATGGTGTAAAAACTTACACTTTTTAATCTATTCTCGCGTAACGTGGTGGAAAAACAAGAAAAAAAGGTGACCATTGTTTTCTTGTGACATATAAATATGTCACCTTTATGCATCGTTGTTACGTAATACAATGTAAAAATGTGATCGTTTCCACGGTTTTTTGAAAAACTAGAAAAATGTGACCATTTATTCCATGAAACGCATAAAGATGTCACCTTTATGCATTGTTGTTACGTAATACAATGTAAAAATGTGATTTTTTCCACAGTTTCTATGAAACGTAGTGTAAAAACTTATAATTTTTACACGGTTCTCGCGTAACATGGTAGAAAAACAAGAAAAAGTGACTACTGTTTGAAACGCATAAAGATGTCACTTTTACGCATCGTTGTGAAGTATAGCAATGTAAAAATGTGATCTTTTCCACAGTTGTTTTGAAACATGATGTAAAAACTTGTACTTTTTACACGTTTTTCGAGTAACATGATAGAAAAACAAGAAAAAAGGTGACCATTGTTTTCTTGAAAACGTATAAAGATGTCACCTTTACGGATCATTGTTACGTATAACAATGTAAAAATGAGATATTTTCCACAGTTGTTTTTGAAACATGGTGTAAAAATTTACACTTATTACGTGGTTCTCGCGTAACATGGTAGAAAAAACTAGGAAAATGTGACCATTTATTCCTTGAAACACATACAGATGTTACCTTTATGCATCGTTGTTACGTATAACAATGTAAAAATGTGATCTTTCCACCGTTGTTTTGAAACTTGGTGTAAAAACTTACACTTTTTACGCTGTTCTCGCGTAACGTGGTAGAAAAAAAGAAAAAAAGGTGACCATTGTTTTCTTGTGACATATAAAGATGTCACCTTTATGCCTCATTGTTACGTAATACAATGTAAAAATGTGATCGTTTCCACAGGTTTTTGAACAACTAGAAAAATGTGACAATTTATTCCTTGAAACGCATAAAGATGTCACCTTTATGTATTGTTGTTACGTAATTCAATGTAAAAATGTGATTTTCCATAGTTTCTATGAAACGTGGTCTAAAAACTTATAATGTTTACACGGTTCTCGCGTAACATGGTAGAAAAACAAGAAAAAGTGACTACTGTTTGAAACGCATAAAGATGTCACTTTTATGCATCGTTGTGACGTATAGCAATGTAAAAATGTGATCTTTTCCACAGATGTTTTGAAACATGATGTAAAATCTTGTACTTTTTACACGGTTCTCGAGTAACGTGATAGAAAAACAAGAAAAAAGGTGACCATTGTTTTCTTGAAAACGTATAAAGATGTCACCTTTATGCATCGTTGTTACGTATAACAATGTAAAAATGAGATCTTTTCCACAGTTGATGTTGAAACATGGTGTAAAAATTTACACTTATTACGCGGTTCTCGCGTAACATGGTAGAAAAAACTAGAAAAATGTGACCATTTATTCCTTGAAACGCATAAAGATGTCACCTTTATGCATCGTTGTTACGTATAACAATGTAAAAATGTGATCTTTCCTCCGTTGTTTTGAAACTTGGTGTAAAAACTTACACTTTTTACGCTGTTCTCGCGTAACGTGGCAGAAAAACCAGGAAAAACGTGAACATTGTTTTCTTGAAACGCATAAAGATGTCACCTTTATGCATTGTTGTTAGGTAATACAATGTAAAAATGTGATCTTTTGCACTATTGTTTTGAAACAAGGTGACCATTGTATTCTTTAAACACATAAAGATTTCACCTTTATGCATCGCTATTACATAATACAATGTAAAATGTGATTTTTTCCACAGTTTCTATGAAACGTGGTGTAAAAACTTATAATTTTTACACGGTTCTCGCATAACATTGTAGAAAAACAAGAAAAAGTGACTATTGTTTGAAACGCATAAAGATGTCACCCTTATGCATCGTTGTGACGTATAGCAATGTAAAAATGTGATCTTTTCCACAGTTGTTTTGAAACATGATGTAAAAACTTGTAGTTTTTACACGGTTCTCGAGTAACGAGATAGAAAAACAAGAAAAAAGGTGACCATTGTTTTCTTGAAAACGTATAAAGATGTCACCTTTATGCATCGTTGTTACGTATAACAATGTAAAAATGAGATCTTTTCCACAGTTGTTTTTGAAACAAGGTGTAAAAATTTACACTTAATACGTGGTTCTCGCGTAACATGGTTGAAAAGACTAGAAAAATGTGACCATTTATTCCATGAAAAGCATAAAGATGTCATCTTTATGCATCGTTGTTACGTATAACAATGTAAAAATGTGATCTTTCCACCGTTGTTTTGAAACTTAGTGTAAAAACTTACACTTTTTACGCGGTTCTCGCGTAACGTGGTAGAAAAAAAGAAAAAAGCTGACCATTGTTTTCTTGTGACATATAAAGATGTCACCTTTATGCATCGTTGTTACGTAATACGATGTAAAAATGTATTTTTTCCACAGTTGTTTTGAAACATGGTGTAAAAACTAACACTTTTTGCGCGGTTCTCGCATAACGTGGTAGAAAAACAAGAAAAAAGGTGACCATTATTTTCTTGAAACGTATAAAGATGTCCCCTTTATGCTTCGTTGTTACGTAATACATCATAAAAATGTGATTTTTTCCACAGTTTTTTTGAAACATGATGTAAAAACTTGTAATTTTTACACGGTTCTCGGGTAACATGGTAGAAAAACAAGAAAAAAGGTGACCATTGTTTTCTTGAAATGTATAAAGATGTCACCTTTATGCATCATTGTTATGTATAACAATGTAAAAATGTGATCTTTTCCACAATTGTTTTGAAACATGGTGTAAAAATTTACACTTTTTAATCTATTCTCGTGTAACGTGGTGGAAAACAAAAAAAAGGTGACCATTGTTTTGTTGTGACATATAAAGATGTCACCTTTATGCATCGTTGTTACGTAATACAATGTAAAAATGTGATTTTTTCCACAGTTGTTTTGAAACATGGTGTAAAAACTAACACTTTTTACGCGGTTCTCGCATAACGTGGTAGAAAAACAAGAAAAAAGGTGACCATTATTTTCTTGGAACGTATAAAGATGTCCCCTTTATGCATCGTTGTTACGTAATACATCATAAAAATATGATTTTTTCCACTAGTTTTTTTGAAACACGGTGTAAAAATATGATTTTTTCCACTGGTTCTCGCGTAATATGGTAGAAAAACAAGAAAAATGGTGACCATTATTTTTTTGAAATGTATAAAGATGTCACCTTTACGCATCGTTGTTATGTATAACAATGTAAAAATGTGATCGTTTCCACAGTTGTTTTGAAACATGATGTAAAAACTTGTACTTTTTACACGGTTTTCGCGTAACGTGATTGAAAAACAAGAAAAAATGTGACCATTGTTTTCTTGAAACATATAAAGATGTCACCTTTATGCATCGTTGTTACGTATAACAATGTAAAAATGTGATCTTTTCCACAGTTGTTTTGAAACATGGTGTAAAAACTTACACTTTTTAATCTATTCTCGCGTAACGTGGTGGAAAAAGAAGAAAAAAGGTGACCATTGTTTTCTTGTGACATATAAAGATGTCACCTTTAGGCATCGTTGTTACGTAATACAATGTAAAAATGTGATCGTTTCCACAGTTTTTTGAAAAACTAGAAAAATGTGACCATTTATTCCATGAAACGCATAAAGATGTCTCCTTTATGCATTGTTGTTACGTAATACAATGTAAAAATGTGATTTTTCCACAGTTTCTATGAAACGTGGTGTAAAAACTTATAAATTTTACACGGTTCTCGCGTAACATGGTAGAAAAACAAGAAAAAGTGACTACTGTTTGAAACGCATAAAGATGTCACTTTTATGCATCGTTGTGACGTATAGCAATGTAAAAATGTGATCTTTTCCACAGTTGTTTTGAAACATGATGTAAAATCTTGTACTTTTTACACGGTTCTCGAGTAACGTGATAGAAAAACAAGAAAAAAGGTGACCATTGTTTTCTTGAAAACGTATAAAGATGTCACATTTATGCATCGTTGTTACGTATAACAATGTAAAAATGAGATCTTTTCCACAGTTGTTGTTGAAACATGGTGTAAAAATTTACACTTATTACGCGGTTCTCGCGTAACATGGTAGAAAAACAAGAAAAAAAGGTGAGAGTCTTTTCCACGAGCATACCTCAAGCATACCTCTTTCGTCGTCAGTCATATCGGTGAGAGTCTTTTCCATGATACGATGATCACCACCTTCTTGAGCTGGTGGAATGGTCTTCATTGGTTTAGGAATTGCCCCGTCTCTTAGAGCTCGCCAGATATACTCGAAGTTATCTTTTGACTCTATGAAGATAATAAATCTGTCCCGCCACTGGCTGTACTCACCTTGGTAGAGGCAAGGTGGTTCGGAATCGGTACCGATAGCAAGAGCGTCGCGTGAAGACATCTTTAGTTGCACTGGAGTGATCGTCAGACGATTGGTTCGATTCAAAGTGATAACCTAACGCAAGGCACTACAAGTGATATCCTAACGCAGGTTCTATGAATGAATTGAACTAGTAGTAGGTAAGAATTCAACAGAACAGAACTTATCGGATAGGAATCCGGATGTGATGTCTGATCTAGAAGTGTCCGGATCAGATTAAGTGTAAAACAGATCAAATCACAGAAGTGTCCGGATAAGCAAGAGTTTCCGGATGAACTGAGGTTTCCGGATAACAATAGGTTACCGGAAAGTCTTAGTTTACCGGATAAAGTATTAGAACTGAACTTACCGGATGAATATAGTTTCCAAATGATATGCTTTCCGGATGAATTGCTTACCGGATGAATTGGGTATCCGGAAAGAATCAACTTGACCGGAAACTTTGAGTTGTCCGGATAAAATATTTTTCCCGAAACTTTGGGTTTCCGGAACAATTGTATCCGGAAAGATTTAGAGATAGTGAACTTACCCGGAAAGTTGTGTGGTACCCGAAAAGAATTAAGGATGTTCTGGATAGCTGAATGGTGTCCGGAAACTGCGACAAAACAACAAGTTTTGATGGTAAAAATTCGATTTTAGCAAGAACACAACCAAAAACTTTTGAACTTAATTTTGCTTAAAAACCATTGAGATGATCGAATTAGATTGCGAAAAAGTGCAGAATTACTAATAAGAATGATGGTAACAGTATCCAATAAACGAAAACGATCAATTTCAACAGAATCAAAATATGGATTTTCAATCAAGAACACAGCCGTATGATCAGAAAACTTACTAGAATTCAAAAAGAACACTTTGAATCGATTTGTCCGTCTGCTCTGATACCAATTGAGAGTTCCAGATCCGTGCAACGAACAATAAGAAATCAATATGTAAGAATCAAGTCGTTATGATTTCAACGGGTCATCCAATTTGCTTTCAATATGCAGAGTGTTTACAATATGATTAGGAAAGCTAAAATGACAACTAGCCTAAAACTAAGGCTAAACAAAACATTATATATGTTGGGCCCGTGGTAACAAGCCCACGGCCCGTTCACTAATAAGGCTCAAATTAAACAAATACAAATCAGCCCTTGAACTTCTAATCAACATAATATTGACCCTAACAAATGTCAACTTTATGCATCGTTGTGACGTATAGCAATGTAAAAATGTTATCTTTTCCACAGTTGTTTTGAAACATGATGTAAAAACTTGTACATTTTACATGGTTCTCGCGTAACGTGGTAGAAAAACAAGAAAAAGATGACCATTGTTTTGTTGAAACGTATAAAGATGTCACCTTTATGCATCGTTGTTACGTATAACAATGTAAAAATATGATCGTTTCCACAGTTGTTTTGAATCATTATGTAAAAACTTGTACTTTTTACACGGTTCTCGCGTAACGTGATTGAAAAACAAGAAAAAATGTGACCATTGTTTTCTTGAAACATATAAAGATGTCACCTTTATGCATCGTTGTTACGTATAACAATGTAAAAATATGATCTTTTCCACAGTTGTTTTGAAACATGGTGTAAAAACTTACACTTTTAAATCTATTCTCGCGTAACGTAGTGGAAAAACAAGAAAAAAGGTGACCATTGATTTCTTGTGACATATAAAGATGTCACCTTTATGCATTGTTGTTACGTAATACAATGTAAAATTTTGATTTTTTCCACATTTGTTTTGAAACATGGTGTAAAAACTAACACTTTTTAAGCGGTTCTCGCATAACGTGGTAGAAAAACAAGAAAAAAGGTGACCATTATTTTCTTGAAACGTATAAAGATGTCCCCTTTATGCATCGTTGTTACGTAATACATCATAAAAATGTGATTTTTTCCACAGTTGTTTTGAAACATGATGTAAAAACTTGTAATTTTTACACTGTTCTCGGGTAACATGGTATAAAAACAAGAAAAAGGTGACCATTGTTTTCTTGAAATGTATAAAGATGTCACCTTTATGCATCGTTGTTATGTATAACAATACAGCTGTTTTGAAACATTATGTAAAAACTTGTACTTTTTACACGGGTTTCGCGTAACGTGATAGAAAAACAAGAAAATAGGTGACCATTATTTTCTTGAAACGTATAAAGATGTCACCTTTATGCATCGTTGATACGTATAACAATGTAAAAATGTGATCTTTTCCACAGTTGTTTTGAAACTTGGTGTAAAAATTTACACTTTTTAATCTATTCTCGCGTAACGTGGTGGAAAAACAAGAAAAAAGGTGACCATTGTTTTCTTGTGACATATAAAGATGTCACCTTTATGCATCGTTGTTTCGTAATACAATGTAAAAATGTGATTTTTTCTACATTTGTTTTGAAACATGGTGTAAAAACTAACACTTTTTACGCGGTTCTCGCATAACGTGGTAGAAAAACAAGAAAAAAGGTGACCATTATTTTTTTGAAACGTATAAAGATGTCCCCTTTATTCATCGTTGTTACGTAATACATCATAAAAATGTGATTTTTTCCACAGGTTTTTTGAAACATAGTGTAAAAACTTGTAATTTTCACACGGTTTTCGCGTAACATGGTAGAAAAACAAGAAAAAAGGTGACCATTGTTTTCTTGAAATGTATAAATATGTCACCTTTACGCATCGTTGTTATGTATAACAATGTAAAAATATGATCGTTTCCACAGTTGTTTTGAATCATTATGTAAAAACTTGTACTTTTTACACGGTTCTCGCGTAACGTGATTGAAAAACAAGAAAAAATGTGACCATTGTTTTCTTGAAACATATAAAGATGTCACCTTTATGCATCGTTGTTACGTATAACAATGTAAAAATATGATCTTTTCCACAGTTGTTTTGAAACATGGTGTAAAAACTTACACTTTTAAATCTATTCTCGCGTAACGTAGTGGAAAAACAAGAAAAAAGGTGACCATTGATTTCTTGTGACATATAAAGATGTCACCTTTATGCATTGTTGTTACGTAATACAATGTAAAAATGTGATTTTTTCCACAGTTGTTTTGAAACATGGTGTAAAAACTAACACTTTTTATGCGGTTCTCGCATAACATGGTAGAAAATCAAGAAAAAAGGTGACCATTGTTTTTCTTGAAACGCATAAAGATGTAACCTTTATGCATCGTTGTGACGTATAGCAATGTAAAATTGTGATCTTTTCCACAATTGTTTTGAAACATGATGTAAAAACTTGTACTTTTTACACCGTTCTCGCGTAACGTGATAGAAAAACAAGAAAAAAGGTGACCATTCTTTTGTTGAAACGTATAAAGATGTCACCTTTATGCATCGTTGTTACGTATAACAATGTAAAAATGAGATCTTTTCCACAGTTGTTTTGAAACATGGTGTAAAAAATTACACTTATTACGTGGTTCTCGCGTAACATGGTAAAAAAAACTATAAAAATCTGACCATTTATTCCTTGAAACGCATAAAGATGTCACCTTTATGCATCGTTGTTACGTATAACAATGTAAAAATGTGATCTTTCCACCGTTGTTTTGAAACTTGGTGTAAAAACTTACACTTTTTACGTTGTTCTCGCGTAACGTGGTAGAAAAACCAGGAAAAAGGTGAACATCGTTTTCTTGAAATGCATAAAGATGTCAACTTTATGCATTGTTGTTACGTAATACAATGTAAAAATGTGATCTTTGGCACTATTGTTTTGAAACAACGTGAAAAAACTTACACTTTTTACGTAGTTCTCACGTAACGTGGTAGAAAAACAAGAAAAAAGTGACCATTGTTGTCTTGAAATATATAAAGATGTCACCTTTATGCATCGTTGTTATGTATGACATTGTAAAAATGTGATCTTTTCCACGGTTGTTTTGAAACATGGTGTAAAAACTTTCACTTTTCAATAACTTCTCGCGTAACGTGGTGGAAAAACAAGAAAAAAGGTGACAATTGTTTTCTTGTGACATATAAAGATGTCACCTTTATGCATCGTTGTTACGTAATAGAATGTAAAAATGTATTTTTTCCACAGTTGTTTTGAAACATGGTGTAAAAACTTGTAATTTTTACACGGTTCTCGCGTAACATGGTAGAAAAACAAGAAAAAAGGTGACCAGTGTTTTCTTGAAATGTATAAAGATGTCACCTTTATGCATCATTGTTATGTATAACAATGTAAAAATGTGATCTTTTCCACATTTGTATTGAAAATGGTGTAAAAACTTGTAATTTTTAAACGGTTCTCGCGTAACATGGTAGAAAAAAGAAAAAAAAGGTGACCATTGTTTCCTTGAAACGCATAAAAATATCACCTTTATGCATCGTTGTTACGTATAACAATGTAAAAATGTGATCTTTTCCATAGTTGTTTTGAAACATGGTGTAAAAACTTACACTTTTTAATCTGTTCTCGCGTAACGTGGTAGAAAAACAAGAAAAAGGTGACCATTCTTTTCTTGTAACATATAAAGATGTCACCTTTATGCATCGTTGTTACACAATACAATGTAAAAATGTGATTTTTTCCATAGTTTTTTGAAACACGGTGTAAAAACTAACACTTTTAACACGGTTCTCGCATAACGTGATAGAAAAACAAGAAAAAAAGGTGAGAGTCTTTTCCACGAGCATACCTCAAGCATACCTCTTTCGTCGTCAGTCATATCGGTGAGAGTCTTTTCCACGATACGAGGATCACCACCTTCTTGAGCTGGTGGAATGGTCTTCATTGGTTTAGGAATTGCCCCGTCTCTTAGAGCTCGCCAGATATACTCGAAGTTATCTTTTGACTCTATGAAGATAATAAATCTGTCCCGCCACTAGCTGTACTCACCTTGGTAGAGGCAAGGTGGTTTGGAATCGGTGCCGATATCAAGAGCGTCGCGTGAAGACATCTTTAGTTGCACTGGAGTGGTCGTCAGACGAGTTGCTCGATTCAAAGTGATAACCTAACGCAAGGCACTACGAGTGATATTCTAACGCAGGGTCTACGAATGAATTGTACTAGAAGCAGGTAAGAATTCAACAGAACAGAACTTACCGGATAGGAATCAGGATGTGATGTCTGATCTGGAAGTGTCCGGATCAGATTGAGTGAAAAACAGATCAAATCACAGAAGTGTCCGGATAAGCAAGAGTTTCCGGATGAACTGAGGTTTCCGGATAACAATAGGTTACCGGAAAGTCTTAGTTTACCGGTTAGATGTTACTTACCGGATAAAGTATTAGAACTGAACTTACCGGATGAATATAGTTTCCGAATGATATGCTTTTCGGATGAATTACTTAACGTATGAATTGGGTATCCGGAAAGAATCAACTTGACCGGAAACTTTGAGTTGTCCGGATAAAATATTTTTTCGGAAACTTTGGGTTTCCGGAACAATTGTATCCGGAAAGATTTAGAGATAGTGAACTTATGTAACAACCCGGATTCCAAACATACAACAAATAACATATTTAACATAACACAGTCTCATAATAGAAGATACATCATATTTCATTTACGGTCCCTTAGTCTTTCTATCCAAAACAAGTATTTCAGTACAAACTTTTTGCTAATAATTTACATACTAACTACTAACATGATAGATAAAAAAATACATCACGGATCTTCATAAACATATGTCTTCAAAAGTATTTCATAGAATTTCCTATCATTTGTCCTTATTTGCTCCATGACCTGGAATACATATTTTAAAACAAAATGAGGGTTAGACCTAGCGGTCTAAGTGAGAAAATCCTTGTTAGTTTTAAAACCCTTTGCACAAATACCATATACATAATCCAGAGATGAATACCAATTAAGACTCGTGCATCGTGTACTTCCTGTCTCATTTTCCATGGCCATATTAGTTGGTTGCAAGCCAACTAATAAATTAACTCAGCTGTACAACAATTACAGCCAACACTGCTGTCCCTCTGTACAACCAACTCCACCGGTCCTAAGCCCGGCCAACTTGCACTCGTGTAGTGTCATACTCATAAATATAATATACATCTCAATATATCATACTTCATACATATGCACATAATTACACAAATTATCACATTCTCAATCCACATATATGTATTCCAGTTTGAAAATATTTTTAAGTTAAAACTCACCTGTTTTGCTTATCACCAAAATCCTTCCAAGCTATTTTCATGTACTCCAATCTTTCAGCCCAATTTCACAGAATCTGTAACCACATAAATACAATTATCTTTTTTAGACTAAAATCTCTAAAATCCAAAAATCCTCGACTCATATCGCAATCAACTACTGTGATAACCCCATGTCGCAACACACCACACATATCGCAATTAACTACTGCGACACAGTAGCATATCACAACCAAATGTTGCGATATACATCATGTCGCAACCAACTATTGCGATATACCACAAGTCGCAACTGACCATTGCGATATACCACAAGTCGCAACTGACCATTGCGATATCAAGAGCTTGTCGCAACCCAAGGTTGCGATATTCATGAATGTCGAAACTCAAGGTTGCGATACATATGATGTTCATCAATATCTCAGTTAACTAAATTCTTCCTAAACCCAGAAATTTACAGTTTTAGACCATGAATGTTTCTGATATTTTGCAGATATGTTTAAGACTATAAATAGAACCTAGTCATATACTCAGATTTCCCAAATCATCCATAAATCATCAAAACCAATCTCTAAACTCATATAAACCTAATACACATAAAGAGAGCAATTTTAACTAGGAACATACCTTTGATTTCACAAGCTTGAACCCTCTAATTCCAGCTTACAATCTTGTTTACTTTTCCTTCTTCTCCTTCACGGTTCTCTCTCTCTCTCCTGGTCTTTGCCGTGAACACCAAAACACACACACACACACTTAGGATACTAGATAGCCTAAAAGAAGGACACCTCCTTCTAATTGAAATGAAAAAGGCGGTGGTGGTGCAAGGTTTGGCTAGAAAGACCAAACAAACCCTAAGCTTTCCCATTTGGCAAAACACATCCTCTAACTTCTAAATAAAAATTAAAACTTACCCCTTAACTTATAAAACTACTTTAACCAGAATAATAAGGATTAAATTAGACCAATAACATACCTGGTTATTACAACATCTCCCCCTTAAAAGAATTCCGTCCTGGAATTCGGTTAAGCGAAAAGACGAGGGTATTTAGCTCTCATTTCTGACTCTGATTCCCAAGTAGCATCCTGCCCTTTATGATGTCGCCACTGTACTTTCACTTGTCGGATCTCCTTATTCCGCAAAACTTTGACTTTACGGTCAACAATGGCTTCCGGTTCTTCCACATAATTCAGCTTTTCATCAACTTGTATATCTGGTAGAGAAACGGCCTAATCTGGCGTAACCAAACACTATTGAAAATTTGATACATGAAAGGCGTTGTGAATCCTGCTCAACTCTGGCAGAAGATCTAACTTGTATGCTACTTCACCAATCCTTTCCGTAATTGCAAACGACCCGATGTACCTTGGACTAAGCTTACCTTGTTTCCCAAATCGAATGACTCCTTTCCAAGGTGAGACTTTCAACATTACGAAATCTCTAACTTGGAATTCTAACAGCTTTCGGCATCGGTCAGCGTAGCTTTTCTGTCTGTCTTGAGCCACTTTCAATCGTTCTCTAATCTGAGTAATCTTATCCGCGGTTAACTGAACTATATCTGGTCTCGCTAACTGTTTCTCTCCCACTTCGTTCCAACACAGAGGCGTTCGGCATTTTCTACCATACAGAACTTCAAACGGTGTCGCTTGTATTCTGGAATGATAACTGTTGTTGTAGGCAAATTCAATCAACGGCAAATGCTTATCCCATGATCCCCCAAAATCAACAATGCAGGCCCGTAGCATATCTTCCAAAGTCTGAATTGTTCGTTCGCTCTGACCGTCAGTTTGAGGATGGTATGTTGTACTCAACTTTATCTGCGTTCCCATTTCTTTTTGAAAACTCCTCCAGAATCTTCAAGTAAAACGACTATCACGATCAGAAATAATCGAGATTGGAACTCCATGTCGAGTTACTATTTCATCAATGTGCAACTTGGCTAATCGTTCCAACGAATCAGTTTCTTTTATTGGTAGAAAGTGAGCAGACTTTGTCAACCTGTCAACGATCACCCAAATGGCATCAAATCCTTTCGGAGTCCTTGGTAACTTCGTGATGAAATCCGCAGTAATCTGATCCCATTTCCACATAGGTATTTCTAAACGTTGTAACTGACCAAATGGCTTTTGATGTTCAATCTTTACCTTCTTACAAGTATTACAATCTTCCACATGCTGAGCAATGCTCCTTTTTATTCCCGGCCACCAATAAAATTGTTTTAAATCTTTATACATCTTATTCGTACCTGGATGAATAGAGAAACGAGATTGATGAGCTTCTTGTAGTACCCGATCACGTAAACCACCCAAACGAGGCACCCAAATTCTGTTTCCCAGACACAATAATCCACGATCATCTTTTACAAGCAATGCTGATATACCCACTAACCGTTCCGGTTTCAAATGTTCTTCTTGAAAAGCTACCACTTGGCACTTCTTCAATTCGTCGAAGATGTTAGGTAGGAGTTCAGCTCTTAGTGCAATGGCTTTTATTGTTTCACTCCTTTCTTGACGACTTAGTGCATCAGCTACCACATTCGCCTTTCCCGGATGATAAAGAATTTCACAGTCGTAATCATTCACCAGTTCTAGCCATCTTCTTTGCCTCATATTTAATTCCCGCTGATCGAAAAGATGTTGAAGACTCTTATGATCAGTAAAAATTTGACATTTAGAACCGTAGAGATAGTGTCTCCAAATCTTTAGCGTGAATACAACTGCTGCAAGTTCCATGTCGTATGTAGGATACTGCCGTTCATGATCCTTCAGTTGTCTAGAAGCATAAGCAATAACTTTCCCACGTTGCATTAGTACACATCCCAATCCCAGTTTGGAAGCATCACTGTAAACAACAAAGTCATCAGAACCTTCAGGTAATGCTATTATCGGCGCGCTACAGAGTTTCTCTTTCAATATTCGAAATGCTTCATCCTGTTCTGCTTTCCATTCGAACTTTAGATTCTTTCAGGTCAGCTTAGTGAGAGGCGTAGCGATACGAGAAAAATCTTTTATAAACTTTCGATAGTAACCGGCTAAACCCATAAAACTTCATACTTCGGTTGGCGTTTTCGGCGGTTCCCACTTTTCAATTGCCTCCACTTTCATCGGATCGACTTGAATACCTTTCTCGGAAACTATATGTCCGAGAAACTGAACTTCCCGTAGCCAGAATTCACATTTAGAGAACTTAGCGTATACATGTTCCTTCTTCAACAATTCCAGAATTAAACGAAGATGTTGTGTGTGCTCTTCTTTGGATCGGGAGTAGATAAGGATATCATCGATAAACACAATAACAAATTTATCAAGATATGGCTTACATACTCGGTTCATTAGATCCATAAAAGCAGCTGGAGCGTTCGTCAGTCTAAATGGCGTCACCAGGAATTCATAGTGACCGTACCTTGTATGAAAAGCAGTTTTCAGAACGTCTTCTTCTTTAACCGTCAGCTGATGATAACCATATCTTAGATCAATATTGGAGAAATTACAAGCTCCAACTAATTGATCGAAGAGGTCATCAATTCTGGGAAGCGGATACTTGTTCTTGATCGTGCGCTTATTTAGTTCCCGGTAATCAATACACATTCTCATCGAACCATCCTTCTTTTTCACAAACAAGACTGGTGCACCCCACGGCGAAGAACTGGGTCTGATGAAGCCCTTATCGGAAAGATCTTGCAGTTGCGTCATCATTTCTTTCATCTCTGGTGGTGCTAAACGATACGGTGTACGAGCAACAGGAGCGGCTCCAGGAATCAGATCTATACCAAACTCTACTTGTCTAACGGGAGGAAGACTATTCAAGTCTTCGGGGAAAACTTCTGGAAATTCACGGACAACAGGAATTTCTTCCAACTTATTCTTTTCTGGCTTAATATCTATCACATAAGCTAAGTAATTCGGGCAACCTTTGCTGACACACTTACGAGCTTTTAACATAGATATAAGGCAAGACTGATGATTTTTATGGTCACCATAAATCACTACCGGTCCCCTCTCAGGTAAGACAACATTGATCAACTTCTTATCTCAAACTATGTTAGCCTGATTCTCGGCTAACCAATCCATCCCCACTACTACATCAAACTCAATCAAGGCTATAGGAAATTATTGAATAGGTACTCCACACCCCTCTATATTTATCACACAACTATCAAAAACCTCTTTAACGGATACTTGATTAACATTTGCAGTATCTACCATTAAAGCATGATCTAACACTTTAGGCTTTAAATGCATATAAGCAGCAAATGAAGGAGATACAAACGATCGGTTTGCACCGGAGTCAAATAACACTTTAGCACGTGTAGAGTTTATTAAAAATGTACCTGTAACCACATCCGGAGTTTCCTCCGCTTCTTGTGCTGTCATCTGAAATGCACGGCCTTCGCTCTTGGCTGCTCTAGCCTTTGTACTACTGGTCTGACACCCGCTGATCTCCCCGACGTACCCCCTTGCTGTACTCTTCCCCTCGGACAATCGGACTGAATGTGACCCGGGGAATTACATAAGAAACAAAACCGCGTTACTCGACAGTCTTTAGCAACATGTCCGGTCTTCCCACACCTATAACAAACCCGAGGATCAACTTGACAATTTCCTTGGTGGATACGGTTGCATTTCGGACAAGGTCTTTCTGCTGGTCGGAAAGGCGGACGGTTATCAAACCTCTGAAACCTGGACTTCTTTGGATCATATTGTGGTCCTTCCCACTTTCTTTTTCCTGTACCTTTATCACTAGCGTTTCTCCCTTTATCCTGTTCCACGGTTTCCACGGCGTCTACTGCGGCTGAGAAGGTTTCTGGTCCTTTAGCAATTACCAGACTTCAGACTTCTGACTTCTGAATTCAACCCAAAGATAAACCTCTCAATCTTCATTGCCTCCGTGGCAACGTAGTATTCCGTGAAACGAGATTTTTCCAAAAAACGAGCGGTATAATCCCGAACTGATAAATTCCCTTGCTGCAAGTTCATAAACTCCCCTTCCAATTGTTTAACTGCTGCTTGGGGACAAAACTGTTTCCTGAAAGCTATAACGAATTCTTCCCAAGAGAAAGTAGAATATATGTCAGATCCTCCAGAAGAAATAAGAGCTTCCCACCAGTATAGAGCATCGGCGTTTAGCATTGCAGTCCCATATAGTACTCTATCCTCTTCGGCACACTTACTAGTTTTGAAGATAGCTTCTATTTATTTCAGCCACCTCATAGCTTTCACTGGTTCCCTTTCTCTTGAGTAGGTCGGAGGTTTGCAACTTAGGAACATTTTATAATCACACTTCTTCGTCACTGGTACGACAGTAGGTGTAATATGCATCTCGTCTTCATGAGTAGGATCTGGTATTTCCGTTTCAGTATTATGAGTTCGGTTGAACATAGCTTGGATATTTGCCTGTAATCTTCCCATTTCAGCTGCTAAGTCGTCTCTCGTAACAAATTCTGCACCTCGCAGTTGAACTCTGATGCCTGTTCTGCCTCTACCTCTTTCTCCCCCTCTTCCCCTTGTCCCAACTGTTGGATTCGTTCTAATAGGATTTCCTCCTCCCTCTCGATTCCTTTGTCGAGTACCACTTGCCATTCTGTAGATCTAAAGAAGGTTAATATACACATAAGCACATACCCCATATAACAAGGTATTCTAGTTCAAACATGTACCTGTAAGATCACAATTACACTGGCCAGGTGTAATCTGAAATTACCTTACAAGATGTTCCTTCTACCTTTTTATATTTAACATCCCAAGGTTCTACAATAATAGGGACATCCTACTTCACATGCAGTTTAAGTCTAGGTACAGATACAAATACCTAAATCCCTTAAACTAGGGCTCTGATACCATCTGTAACAACCCGGATTCCAAACATACAACAAATAACATATTTAACATAACACAATCTCATAATAGAAGATACATCATATTTCATTTACGGTCCCTTAGTGATGTCACCTTCGCGTAACGTGATTGAAAAACAAGAAAAAATGTGACCATTGTTTTCTTGAAACATATAAAGATGTCACCTTTATGCATCGTTGTTACGTATAACAATGTAAAAATGTGATCTTTTCCACAATTGTTTTGAAACATGGTGTAAAAATGTAACATCCCAGGCTAACCGTACCAGATATTATCCGCTTTGTCCGCACACCTGGACTCACGGTTTTAAAACGCGTCTGATAGGGGAGGTATCAAGTTCCTCCTATAAGGCAACCTTTGTTCCCCTCCCCAACCAATGTGGGATCTTACAATCCACCCCCCTTGGGAGCCCAGCGTCCTCGCTGGCACACCAGTCCGGTTCCCGGCTCTGATACCATCTGTAACATCCCAGGCTAACCGTACCAGATATTGTCCGCTTTGTCCGCACACCTGGACTCACGGTTTTAAAATGCGTCTGATAGGGGAGGTATCAAGTTCCTCCTATAAGGCAACCTTTGTTCCCCTCCCCAACCAATGTGGGATCTTACAATATATGTAACACCTTAGGCATATCCCACATCGGCCGTGGACAGGAGAGATGCTGGGTATATTAGTAAACCTTGGCCTTACCAGACACAACACGTTTTGGGGCCACAAGCATGCGGGTTCCTTGGGAACTCTGTGGTTAAGCGTGCTTGGGTGGGAGTAGTACCAGGATGGGTGACCTCCTGGGAAGTCCTTGCGAAGTCCTTGCCAGGTCGCCAAGAACAAAGACGTGAGCCAGTGGGGCAAAGCGGACAATATTGTGTCGTGGTAAGCGGGGTGTTACAAATGGTATCCGAGCCACTCCTGTGCCGTTCGGGATGGTGGGGCAAACCTCATCGAGGACGATGAGTCCCTAAGGGGGGTGTGTTTAACACCTTAGGCATATCCCACATCGGCCGTGGACAGGAGAGATGCTGGGTATATTAGTAAACCTTGGCCTTACCAGACACAACACGTTTTGGGGCCACAAGCATGCGGGTTCCTTGGGAACTATGTGGTTAAGCGTGCTTGGGTGGGAGTAGTACCAGGATGGGTGACCTTCTGGGAAGTCCTTGCGAAGTCCTTGCCAGGTCGCCAAGAACAAAGCCGTGAGCCAGTGGGGCAAAGCGGATAATATTGTGTCGTGGTAAGCGGGGTGTTACAAAAAACTTACACTTTTTAATCTATTCTCGCGTAACGTGGTGGAAAAACAAGAAAAAAAGGTGACCATTGTTTTCTTGTGACATATAAAGATGTCACCTTTATGCATCGTTGTTACGTAATACAATGTAAAAATGTGATCGTTTCCACAGTTTTATGAAAAACTAGAAAATGTGACCATTTATTCCATAAAACGCATAAAGATGTCACCTTTATGCATGGTTGTTACGTAATACAATGTAAAAATGTGATTTTTTCCACAATTTCTATGAAACGTGGTGTAAAGATGTCACTTTTATGCATCGTGGTGTAGAAAAACAAGAAAAAGTGACTACGGTTTGAAACGCATAAAGATGTCACTTTTATGCATCGTTGTGACGTATAGCAATGTAAAAATGTGATCTTTTCCACAGTTGTTTTGAAACATGATGTAAAAACTTGTACTTTTTACACGGTTTTCGAGTAACGTGATAGAAAAACAAGAAAAAAGGTGACCATTGTTTTCTTGAAAACGTATAAAGATGTCACCTTTACGCATCATTGTTACGTATAACAATGTAAAAATGAGATATTTTCCACAGTTGTTTTTGAAACATGGTGTAAAAATTTACACTTATTACGCGGTTCTCGCGTAACATGGTAGAAAAAACTAGGAAAATGTGTCCATTTATTCCTTGAAACACATACAGATGTCACCTTTATGCATCGTTGTTACGTATAACAATTTAAAAATGTGATCTTTCCACCGTTGTTTTGAAACTTGGTGTAAAAACTTACACTTTTTACGCTGTTCTCGCGTAACGTGGTAGAAAAAAAGAAAAAAGGTGACCATTGTTTTCTTGTGACATATAAAGATGTCACCTTTATGCATCATTGTTACGTAATACAATGTAAAAATGTGATCGTTTCCACAGGTTTTTGAACAACTAGAAAAATGTGACAATTTATTCCTTGAAACGCATAAAGATGTCACCTTTATGTATTGTTGTTACGTAATTCAATGTAAAAATGTGATTTTTCCACAGTTTCTATGAAACGTGGTGTAAAAACTTATAATGTTTACACGGTTCTCGCGTAACATGGTAGAAAAACAAGAAAAAGTGACTACTGTTGGAAACGCATAAAGGTGTCACTTTTATGCATCATTGTGACGTATAGCAATGTAAAAATGTGATCTTTTCCACAGATGTTTTGAAACATGATGTAAAATCTTGTACTTTTTACACGGTTCTCGAGTAACGTGATAGAAAAACAAGAAAAAAGGTGACCATTGTTTTCTTGAAAACGTATAAAGATGTCACCTTTATGCATCGTTGTTACGTATAACAATGTAAAAATGAGATATTTTCCACAGTTGTTTTTGAAACATGGTGTAAAAATTTACACTTATTACGCGGTTCTCGCGTAACATGGTAGAAAAAACTAGGAAAATGTGTCCATTTATTCCTTAAAACACATACAGATGTCACCTTTATGCATCGTTGTTACGTATAACAATGTAAATATGTGATCTTTCCACCGTTGTTTTGAAACTTGGTGTAAAAACTTACACTTTTTACGCTGTTCTCGCGTAACGTGGTAGAAAAAAAGAAAAAAGGTGACCATTGTTTTCTTGTGACATATAAAGATGTTACCTTTATGCATCATTGTTACGTAATACAATGTAAAAATGTGATCGTTTCCACAGGTTTTTGAACAACTAGAAAAATGTGACAATTTATTCCTTGAAACGCATAAAGATGTCACCTTTATGTATTGTTGTTACGTAATTCAATGTAAAAATGTGATTTTTCCACAGTTTCTATGAAACGTGGTGTAAAAACTTATAATGTTTACACGGTTCTCGCGTAACATGGTAGAAAAACAAGAAAAAGTGACTACTGTTTGAAACGCATAAAGATGTCACTTTTATGCATCGTTGTGACGTATAGCAATGTAAAAATGTGATCTTTTCCACAGATGTTTTGAAACATGATGTAAAATCTTGTACTTTTTACACGGTTCTCGAGTAACGTGATAGAAAAACAAGAAAAAAGGTGACCATTGTTTTCTTGAAAACGTATAAAGATGTCACCTTTATGCATCGTTGTTACGTATAACAATGTAAAAATGAGATATTTTCCATAGTTGTTTTGAAACATGGTGTAAATATTTACACTTATTACGCGGTTCTCGCGTAACATGGTAGGAAAAAACTAGAAAAATGTGACCATTTATTCCTTGAAACGCATAAAGATGTCACCGTTACGCATCGTTGTTATGTATAACATTGTAAAAACGTGATCTTTTCCACAGTTGTTTTGAAACATGCTGTAAAAACATACACTTTTCAATCTGTTCTCGCGTAACTTGGTGGAAAAACAAGAAAAAAGGTGACCATTGTTTTCTTGTGACATATAAAGATGTCACCTTTATGCATCGTTGTTACGTAATACAATGTAAAAATGTGATTTTTTCCACAATTGTTTTGAAACATGGTGTAAAAACTAACACTTTTTAAGCGGTTCTCGCATAACGTGGTAGAAAAACAAGAAAAAAGGTGACCATTATTTTCTTGAAACGTATAAAGATGTCCCCTTTATGCATCGTTGTTACGTAATACATCATAAAAATGTGATTTTTTCCACAGTTTTTTTGAAACATGATGTAAAAACTTGTAATTTTTACACGGTTCTTGGGTAACATGGTAGAAAAACAAGAAAAAAGGTGACCATCGTTTTCTTGAAATGTATAAAGATGTCACCTTTATGCATCATTGTTATGTATAACAATGTAAAAATGTGATCTTTTCCACAGTTGTTTTGAAACATGGTGTAAAAATTTACACTTTTTAATCTATTCTCGTGTAACGTGGTGGAAAACAAAAAAAAGGTGACCATTGTTTTGTTGTGACATATAAAGATGTCACCTTTATGCATCGTTGTTACGTAATACAATGTAAAAATGTGATTTTTTCCACAGTTGTTTTGAAACATGGTGTAAAAACGAACACTTTTTACGCGGTTCTCGCATAACGTGGTAGAAAAACAAGAAAAAAGGTGACCATTATTTTCTTGAAACGTATAAATATGTCCCCTTTATGCATCGTTGTTACGTAATACATCATAAAAATATGATTTTTTCCACTGGTTTTTTGAAACACGGTGTGCAAACTTGTAATTTTCACACGGTTCTCGCGTAACATGGTAGAAAAACAAGAAAAATGGTGACCATTGTTTTCTTGAAATGTATAAAGATGTCACCTTTACGCATCGTTGTTATGTATAACAATGTAAAAATGTGATCGTTTCCACAGTTGTTTTGAAACATGATGTAAAAACTTGTACTTTTTACACGGTTTTCGCGTAACGTGATTGAAAAACAAGAAAAAATGTGACCATTGTTTTCTTGAAACATATAAAGATGTCACCTTTATGCATCGTTGTTACGTAAAACAATGTAAAAATGTGATCTTTTCCACAGTTGTTTTGAAACATGGTGTAAAAACTTACACTTTTTAATCTATTCTCGCGTAACGTGGTGGAAAAACAAGAAAAAAGGTGACCATTGTTTTTTTGTGACATATAAAGATGTCACCTTTGTGCATTGTTGTTACGTAATACAATGTAAAAATGTGATTTTTCCACAGTTTCTATGAAACGTGGTGTAAAAACTTATAATTTTTACACGGTTCTCGCGTAAATGGTAGAAAAACAAGAAAAAGTGACTACTGTTTGAAACGCAAAAAAATGTCAGTTTTATGCATCGTTGTGACGTATAGCAATGTAAAAATGTGATCTTTTCCACAGTTGTTTTGAAACATGATGGAAAAACTTGTACTTTTTACACGGTTTTTGAGTAACGTGATAGAAAAACAAGAAAAAAGGTGACCATTGTTTTCTTGAAAACGTATAAAGATGTCACCTTTACGCATCATTGTTACGTATAACAATGTAAAAATGAGATATTTTCCACAGTTGTTTTTGAAACATGGTGTAAAAATTTACACTTATTACGCGGTTCTCGCGTAACATGGTAGAAAAAACTAGGAAAATGTGACCATTTATTCCTTGAAACACATACAGATGTCACCTTTATGCATCGTTGTTACGTATAACAATGTAAAAATGTGATCTTTCCACCGTTGTTTTGAAACTTGGTGTAAAAACTTACACTTTTTACGCTGTTCTCGCGTAACGTGGTAGAAAAAAAAAAGGTGACCATTGTTTTCTTGTGACATATAAAGATGTCACCTTTATGCATCATTGTTACGTAATACAATGTAAAAATGTGATCGTTTCCACAGGTTTTTGAACAACTAGAAAAATGTGACAATTTATTCCTTGAAACGCATAAAGATGTCACCTTTATGTATTTTTGTTACGTAATTCAATGTAAAAATGTGATTTTTCCACAGTTTCTATGAAACGTGGTGTAAAAACTTATAATGTTTACACGGTTCTCGCGTAACATGGTAGAAAAACAAGAAAAAGTGACTACTATTTGAAACGCATAAAGATGTCACTTTTATGCATCGTTGTGACGTATAGCAATGTAAAAATGTGATCTTTTCCACAGATGTTTTGAAGCATGGTGTAAAATCTTGTACTTTTTACACGGTTCTCGAGTAACGTGATAGAAAAACAAGAAAAAAGGTGACCATTGTTTTCTTGAAAACGTATAAAGATGTCACCTTTATGCATCGTTGTTACGTATAACAATGTAAAAATGAGATATTTTCCACAGTTGTTTTGAAACATGGTGTAAATATTTACACTTATTACGCGGTTCTCTCGTAACATGGTAGGAAAAAACTAGAAAAATGTGACCATTTATTCCTTGAAACGCATAAAGATGTCACCGTTACGCATCGTTGTTATGTATAACATTGTAAAAATGTGATCTTTTCCACAGTTGTTTTGAAACATGCTGTAAAAACATACACTTTTCAATCTGTTCTCGCGTAACTTGGTGGAAAAACAAGAAAAAAGGTGACCATTGTTTTTTTGTGACATATAAAGATGTCACCTTTATGCATCGTTGTTACGTAATACAATGTAAAAATGTGATTTTTTTCCACAGTTGTTTTGAAACATGGTGTAAAAACTAACACTTTTTAAGCTGTCCTCGCATAACGTGGTAGAAAAACAAGAAAACTGGTGACCATTATTTTCTTGAAACGTATAAAGATGTCCCCTTTATGCATCGTTGTTACGTAATACATCATAAAAATGTGATTTTTTCCACAGTTTATTTGAAACATGATGTAAAAACTTGTAATTTTTACACGGTTCTCGGGTAACATGGTAGAAAAACAAGAAAAAGGTGACCATTGTTTTCTTGAAATGTATAAAGATGTCACCTTTATGCATCATTGTTATGTATAACAATGTAAAAATGTGATCTTTTCCACAGTTGTTTTGAAACATGGTGTAAAAATTTACACTTTTTAATCTATTCTCGTGTAACGTGGTGGAAAACAAAAAAAAGGTGACCATTGTTTTGTTGTGACATATAAAGATGTCACCTTTATGCATCGTTGTTACGTAATACAATGTAAAAATGTGATTTTTTCCACAGTTGTTTTGAAACATGGTGTAAAAACTAACACTTTTTACGCGGTTCTCGCATAACGTGGTAGAAAAACAAGAAAAAAGGTGACCATTATTTTCTTGGAACGTATAAACATGTCCCCTTTATGCATCGTTGTTACGTAATACATCATAAAAATATGATTTTTTCCACTGGTTTTTTGAAACACGGTGTAAAAATGTGATTTTTTCCACAGTTTATTTGAAACATGATGTAAAAACTTGTAATTTTTACACGGTTCTCGCGTAACATGGTAGAAAAACAAGAAAAATGGTGACCATTGTTTTTTTGAAATGTATAAAGATGTCATCTTTATGCATCGTTGTTAAGTATAACAATGTAAAAATGTGATCTTTTCCACAGTTGTTTTGAAACATGGTGTAAAAACTTACACTTTTTAATCTATTCTCGCGTAACGTGGTGGAAAAACAAGAAAAAAAGGTGACCATTGTTTTCTTGTGACATATAAATATGTCACCTTTATGCATCGTTGTTACGTAATACAATGTAAAAATGTGATCGTTTCCACGGTTTTTTGAAAAACTAGAAAAATGTGACCATTTATTCCATGAAACGCATAAAGATGTCACCTTTATGCATTGTTGTTACGTAATACAATGTAAAAATGTGATTTTTTCCACAGTTTCTATGAAACGTAGTGTAAAAACTTATAATTTTTACACGGTTCTCGCGTAACATGGTAGAAAAACAAGAAAAAGTGACTACTGTTTGAAACGCATAAAGATGTCACTTTTACGCATCGTTGTGAAGTATAGCAATGTAAAAATGTGATCTTTTCCACAGTTGTTTTGAAACATGATGTAAAAACTTGTACTTTTTACACGTTTTTCGAGTAACGTGATAGAAAAACAAGAAAAAGGTGACCATTGTTTTCTTGAAAACGTATAAAGATGTCACCTTTACGGATCATTGTTACGTATAACAATGTAAAAATGAGATATTTTCCACAGTTGTTTTTGAAACATGGTGTAAAAATTTACACTTATTACGTGGTTCTCGCGTAACATGGTAGAAAAAACTAGGAAAATGTGACCATTTATTCCTTGAAACACATACAGATGTCACCTTTATGCATCGTTGTTACGTATAACAATGTAAAAATGTGATCTTTCCACCGTTGTTTTGAAACTTGGTGTAAAAACTTACACTTTTTACGCTGTTCTCGCGTAACGTGGTAGAAAAAAAGAAAAAAAGGTGACCATTGTTTTCTTGTGACATATAAAGATGTCACCTTTATGCCTCATTGTTACGTAATACAATGTAAAAATGTGATCGTTTCCACAGGTTTTTGAACAACTAGAAAAATGTGACAATTTATTCCTTGAAACGCATAAAGATGTCACCTTTATGTATTGTTGTTACGTAATTCAATGTAAAAATGTGATTTTCCATAGTTTCTATGAAACGTGGTCTAAAAACTTATAATGTTTACACGGTTCTCGCGTAACATGGTAGAAAAACAAGAAAAAGTGACTACTGTTTGAAACGCATAAAGATGTCACTTTTATGCATCGTTGTGACGTATAGCAATGTAAAAATGTGATCTTTTCCACAGATGTTTTGAAACATGATGTAAAATCTTGTACTTTTTACACGGTTCTCGAGTAACGTGATAGAAAAACAAGAAAAAAGGTGACCATTGTTTTCTTGAAAACGTATAAAGATGTCACCTTTATGCATCGTTGTTACGTATAACAATGTAAAAATGAGATCTTTTCCACAGTTGATGTTGAAACATGGTGTAAAAATTTACACTTATTACGCGGTTCTCGCGTAACATGGTAGAAAAAACTAGAAAAATGTGACCATTTATTCCTTGAAACGCATAAAGATGTCACCTTTATGCATCGTTGTTACGTATAACAATGTAAAAATGTGATCTTTCCTCCGTTGTTTTGAAACTTGGTGTAAAAACTTACACTTTTTACGCTGTTCTCGCGTAACGTGGCAGAAAAACCAGGAAAAACGTGAACATTGTTTTCTTGAAACGCATAAAGATGTCACCTTTATGCATTGTTGTTAGGTAATACAATGTAAAAATGTGATCTTTTGCACTATTGTTTTGAAACAAGGTGACCATTGTATTCTTTAAACACATAAAGATTTCACCTTTATGCATCGCTATTACATAATACAATGTAAAATGTGATTTTTTCCACAGTTTCTATGAAACGTGGTGTAAAAACTTATATTTTTTACACGGTTCTCGCATAACATTGTAGAAAAACAAGAAAAAGTGACTATTGTTTGAAACGCATAAAGATGTCACCCTTATGCATCGTTGTGACGTATAGCAATGTAAAAATGTGATCTTTTCCACAGTTGTTTTGAAACATGATGTAAAAACTTGTAGTTTTTACACGGTTCTCGAGTAACGAGATAGAAAAACAAGAAAAAAGGTGACCATTGTTTTCTTGAAAACGTATAAAGATGTCACCTTTATGCATCGTTGTTACGTATAACAATGTAAAAATGAGATCTTTTCCACAGTTGTTTTTGAAATAAGGTGTAAAAATTTACACTTAATACGTGGTTCTCGCGTAACATGGTTGAAAAGACTAGAAAAATGTGACCATTTATTCCATGAAAAGCATAAAGATGTCATCTTTATGCATCGTTGTTACGTATAACAATGTAAAAATGTGATCTTTCCACCGTTGTTTTGAAACTTAGTGTAAAAACTTACACTTTTTACGCGGTTCTCGCGTAACGTGGTAGAAAAAAAGAAAAAAGCTGACCATTGTTTTCTTGTGACATATAAAGATGTCACCTTTATGCATCGTTGTTACGTAATACGATGTAAAAATGTATTTTTTCCACAGTAGTTTTGAAACATGGTGTAAAAACTAACACTTTTTGCGCGGTTCTCGCATAACGTGGTAGAAAAACAAGAAAAAAGGTGACCATTATTTTCTTGAAACGTATAAAGATGTCCCCTTTATGCATCGTTGTTACGTAATACATCATAAAAATGTGATTTTTTCCACAGTTTTTTTGAAACATGATGTAAAAACTTGTAATTTTTACACGGTTCTCGGGTAACATGGTAGAAAAACAAGAAAAAAGGTGACCATTGTTTTCTTGAAATGTATAAAGATGTCACCTTTATGCATCATTGTTATGTATAACAATGTAAAAATGTGATCTTTTCCACAATTGTTTTGAAACATGGTGTAAAAATTTACACTTTTTAATCTATTCTCGTGTAACGTGGTGGAAAACAAAAAAAAAGGTGACCATTGTTTTGTTGTGACATATAAAGATGTCACCTTTATGCATCGTTGTTACGTAATACAATGTAAAAATGTGATTTTTTCCACAGTTGTTTTGAAACATGGTGTAAAAACTAACACTTTTTACGCGGTTCTCGCATAACGTGGTAGAAAAACAAGAAAAAAGGTGACCATTATTTTCTTGGAACGTATAAAGATGTCCCCTTTATGCATCGTTGTTACGTAATACATCATAAAAATATGATTTTTTCCACTAGTTTTTTTGAAACACGGTGTAAAAATATGATTTTTTCCACTGGTTCTCGCGTAATATGGTAGAAAAACAAGAAAAATGGTGACCATTATTTTTTTGAAATGTAAAAAAATGTGACCTTTACGCATCGTTGTTATGTATAACAATGTAAAAATGTGATCGTTTCCACAGTTGTTTTGAAACATGATGTAAAAACTTGTACTTTTTACACGGTTTTCGCGTAACGTGATTGAAAAACAAGAAAAAATGTGACCATTGTTTTCTTGAAACATATAAAGATGTCACCTTTATGCATCGTTGTTACGTATAACAATGTAAAAATGTGATCTTTTCCACAGTTGTTTTGAAACATGGTGTAAAAACTTACACTTTTTAATCTATTCTCGCGTAACGTGGTGGAAAAACAAGAAAAAAGGTGACCATTGTTTTCTTGTGACATATAAAGATGTCACCTTTAGGCATCGTTGTTACGTAATACAATGTAAAAATGTGATCGTTTCCACAGTTTTTTGAAAAACTAGAAAAATGTGACCATTTATTCCATGAAACGCATAAAGATGTCTCCTTTATGCATTGTTGTTACGTAATACAATGTAAAAATGTGATTTTTCCACAGTTTCTGTGAAACGTGGTGTAAAAACTTATAAATTTTACACGGTTCTCGCGTAACATGGTAGAAAAACAAGAAAAAGTGACTACTGTTTGAAACGCATAAAGATGTCACTTTTATGCATCGTTGTGACGTATAGCAATGTAAAAATGTGATCTTTTCCACAGTTGTTTTGAAACATGATGTAAAATCTTGTACTTTTTACACGGTTCTCGAGTAACGTGATAGAAAAACAAGAAAAAAGGTGACCATTGTTTTCTTGAAAACGTATAAAGATGTCACCTTTATGCATCGTTGTTACGTATAACAATGTAAAAATGAGATCTTTTCCACAGTTGTTGTTGAAACATGGTGTAAAAATTTACACTTATTACGCGGTTCTCGCGTAACATGGTAGAAAAAACTAGAAAAATGTGACCGTTTATTCCTTGAAACGCATAAAGATGTCACCTTTATGCATCGTTGTTACGTATAACAATGTAAAAATGTGATCTTTCCTCCGTTGTTTTGAAACTTGGTGTAAAAACTTACACTTTTTACGCTGTTCTCGCGTAACGTGGCAGAAAAACCAGGAAAAACGTGAACATTGTTTTCTTGAAACGCATAAAGATGTCACCTTTATGCATCGTTGTTAGGTAATACAATGTAAAAATGTGATCTTTTGCACTATTGTTTTGAAACAAGGTGACCATTGTATTCTTGAAACACATAAAGATTTCACCTTTATGCATCGCTATTACATAATACAATGTAAAAATGTGATTTTTTCCACAGTTTCTTTGAAACGTGGTGTAAAAACTTATATTTTTTACACGGTTCTCGCATAACATGGTAGAAAAACAAGAAAAAGTGACTATTGTTCGAAACGCATAAAGATGTCACCTTTATGCATCGTTGTGACGTATAGCAATGTAAAAATGTGATCTTTTCCACAGTGGTTTTGAAACATGATGTAAAAACTTGTACTTTTTACACGGTTCTCGAGTAACGAGATAGAAAAACAAGAAAAAAGGTGACCATTGTTTTCTTGAAAACGTATAAAGATGTCACCTTTATGCATCGTTGTTACGTATAACAATGTAAAAATGAGATCTTTTCCACAGTTGTTTTTGAAACATGGTGTAAAAATTTACACTTAATACGTGGTTCTCGCGTAACATGGTAGAAAAGACTAGAAAAATGTGACCATTTATTCCATGAAACGCATAAAGATGTCATCTTTATGCATCGTTGTTACGTATAACAATGTAAAAATGTGATCTTTCCACCGTTGTTTTGAAACTTAGTGTAAAAACTTACACTTTTTACGCGGTTCTCGCGTAACGTGGTAGAAAAAAAAAGAAAAAAGCTGACCATTGTTTTCTTGTGACATATAAAGATGTCACCTTTATACATCGTTGTTACGTAATACAATGTAAAAATGTATTTTTTCCACAGTTGTTTTGAAACATGGTGTAAAAACTAACACTTTTTAAGCGGTTCTCGCATAACGTGGTAGAAAAACAAGAATAAAGGTGACCATTATTTTCTAGAAACGTATAAAGATGTCCCCTTTATGCATCGTTGTTACGTAATACATCATAAAAATGTTATTTTTTCCACAGTTTTTTTGAAACATGGTGTAAAAACTTGTAATTTTTACACGGTTCTCGCGTAACATGGTAGAAAAACAAGAAAAAAGGTGACCATTGTTTTCTTGAAATGTATAAAGATGTCAATTTTATGCATCGTTGTTACGTATAACAATGTAAAAGTGTGATCTTTTCCACAGTTGTTTTGAAACATGGTGTAAAAATTTACATTTTATAATCTATTCTCGTGTAACGTGGTGGAAAACAAAAAAAAGGTGACCATTGTTTTGTTGTGACATATAAAGATGTCACCTTTATGCATCGTTGTTACGTAATACAATGTAAGAATGTGATTTTTTCCACAGTTGTTTTGAAACATGGTGTAAAAATTTACACTTATTACGTGGTTCTCGCGTAACATGGTAGAAAAAACTAGGAAAATGTGACCATTTATTCCTTGAAACACATACAGATGTCACCTTTATGCATCGTTGTTACGTATAACAATGTAAAAATGTGATCTTTCCACCGTTGTTTTGAAACTTGGTGTAAAAACTTACACTTTTTACGCTGTTCTCGCGTAACGTGGTAGAAAAAAAGAAAAAAGGTGACCATTGTTTTCTTGTGACATATAAAGATGTCACCTTTATGCCTCATTGTTACGTAATACAATGTAAAAATGTGATCGTTTCCACAGGTTTTTGAACAACTAGAAAAATGTGACAATTTATTCCTTGAAACGCATAAAGATGTCACCTTTATGTATTGTTGTTACGTAATTCAATGTAAAAATGTGACTTTCCACAGTTTCTATGAAACGTGGTGTAAAAACTTATAATGTTTACACGGTTCTCGCGTAACATGGTAGAAAAACAAGAAAAAGTGACTACTGTTTGAAACGCATAAAGATGTCACCTTTACGCATCGTTGTGACGTATAGCAATGTAAAAATGTGATCTTTTCCACAGATGTTTTGAAACATGATGTAAAATCTTGTACTTTTTACACGGTTCTCGAGTAACGTGATAGAAAAACAAGAAAAAAGGTGACCATTGTTTTCTTGAAAATGTATAAAGATGTCACCTTTACGCATCATTGTTACGTATAACAATGTAAAAATGAGATATTTTCCACAGTTGTTTTTGAAACATGGTGTTCAAATTTACACTTATTACGTGGTTCTCGCGTAACATGGTAGAAAAAACTAGGAAAATGTGACCATTTATTCCTTGAAACACATACAGATGTCACCTTTATGCATCGTTGTTACGTATAACAATGTAAAAATGTGATCTTTCCACCGTTGTTTTGAAACTTGGTGTAAAAACTTACACTTTTTACGCTGTTCTCGCGTAACGTGGTAGAAAAAAAGAAAAAAGGTGACCATTGTTTTCTTGTGACATATAAAGATGTCACCTTTATGCCTCATTGTTACGTAATACAATGTAAAAATGTGATCGTTTCCACAGGTTTTTGAACAACTAGAAAAATGTGACAATTTATTCCTTGAAACGCATAAAGATGTCACCTTTATGTATTGTTGTTACGTAATTCAATGTAAAAATGTGACTTTCCACAGTTTCTATGAAACGTGGTGTAAAAACTTATAATGTTTACACGGTTCTCGCGTAACATGGTAGAAAAACAAGAAAAAGTGACTACTGTTTGAAACGCATAAAGATGTTACTTTTATGCATCGTTGTGACGTATAGCAATGTAAAAATGTGATCTTTTCCACAGATGTTTTGAAACATGATGTAAAATCTTGTACTTTTTACACGGTTCTCGAGTAACGTGATAGAAAAACAAGAAAAAAGGTGACCATTGTTTTCTTGAAAACGTATAAAGATGTCACCTTTATGCATCGTTGTTACGTATAACAATGTAAAAATGAGATCTTTTCCACAGTTGTTGTTGAAACATGGTGTAAAAATTTACACTTATTACGCGGTTCTCGCGTAACATGGTAGAAAAAACTAGAAAAATGTGACCGTTTATTCCTTGAAACGCATAAAGATGTCACCTTTATGCATCGTTGTTACGTATAACAATGTAAAAATGTGATCTTTCCTCCGTTGTTTTGAAACTTGGTGTAAAAACTTACACTTTTTACGCTGTTCTCGCGTAACGTGGCAGAAAAACCAGGAAAAACGTGAACATTGTTTTCTTGAAACGCATAAAGATGTCACCTTTATGCATCGTTGTTAGGTAATACAATGTAAAAATGTGATCTTTTGCACTATTGTTTTGAAACAAGGTGACCATTGTATTCTTGAAACACATAAAGATTTCACCTTTATGCATCGCTATTACATAATACAATGTAAAAATGTGATTTTTTCCACAGTTTCTATGAAACGTGGTGTAAAAACTTATATTTTTTACACGGTTCTCGCATAACATGGTAGAAAAACAAGAAAAAGTGACTATTGTTCGAAACGCATAAAGATGTCACCTTTATGCATCGTTGTGACGTATAGCAATGTAAAAATGTGATCTTTTCCACAGTGGTTTTGAAACATGATGTAAAAACTTGTACTTTTTACACGGTTCTCGAGTAACGAGATAGAAAAACAAGAAAAAAGGTGACCATTGTTTTCTTGAAAACGTATAAAGATGTCACCTTTATGCATCGTTGTTACGTATAACAATGTAAAAATGAGATCTTTTCCACAGTTGTTTTTGAAACATGGTGTAAAAATTTACACTTAATACGTGGTTCTCGCGTAACATGGTAGAAAAGACTAGAAAAATGTGACCATTTATTCCATGAAACGCATAAAGATGTCATCTTTATGCATCGTTGTTACGTATAACAATGTAAAAATGTGATATTTCCACCGTTGTTTTGAAACTTAGTGTAAAAACTTACACTTTTTACGCGGTTCTCGCGTAACGTGGTAGAAAAAAAGAAAAAGGCTGACCATTGTTTTCTTGTGACATATAAAGATGTCACCTTTATACATCGTTGTTACGTAATACAATGTAAAAATGTATTTTTTCCACAGTTGTTTTGAAACATGGTGTAAAAACTAACACTTTTTAAGCGGTTCTCGCATAACGTGGTAGAAAAACAAGAATAAAGGTGACCATTATTTTCTAGAAACGTATAAAGATGTCCCCTTTATGCATCGTTGTTACGTAATACATCATAAAAATGTTATTTTTTCCACAGTTTTTTTGAAACATGGTGTAAAAACTTGTAATTTTTACACGGTTCTCGCGTAACATGGTAGAAAAACAAGAAAAAAGGTGACCATTGTTTTCTTGAAATGTATAAAGATGTCAATTTTATGCAATGTTGTTACGTATAACAATGTAAAAATGTGATCTTTTCCACAGTTGTTTTGAAACATGGTGTAAAAATTTACATTTTATAATCTATTCTCGTGTAACGTGGTGGAAAACAAAAAAAAGGTGACCATTGTTTTGTTGTGACATATAAAGATGTCACCTTTATGCATCGTTGTTACGTAATACAATGTAAGAATGTGATTTTTTCCACAGTTGTTTTGAAACATGGTGTAAAAATTTACACTTATTACGTGGTTCTCGCGTAACATGGTAGAAAAAACTAGGAAAATGTGACCATTTATTCCTTGAAACACATACAGATGTCACCTTTATGCATCGTTGTTACGTATAACAATGTAAAAATGTGATCTTTCCACCGTTGTTTTGAAACTTGGTGTAAAAACTTACACTTTTTACGCTGTTCTCGCGTAACGTGGTAGAAAAAAAGAAAAAAGGTGACCATTGTTTTCTTGTGACATATAAAGATGTCACCTTTATGCCTCATTGTTACGTAATACAATGTAAAAATGTGATCGTTTCCACAGGTTTTTGAACAACTAGAAAAATGTGACAATTTATTCCTTGAAACGCATAAAGATGTCACCTTTATGTATTGTTGTTACGTAATTCAATGTAAAAATGTGACTTTCCACAGTTTCTATGAAACGTGGTGTAAAAACTTATAATGTTTACACGGTTCTCGCGTAACATGGTAGAAAAACAAGAAAAAGTGACTACTGTTTGAAACGCATAAAGATGTCACCTTTACGCATCGTTGTGACGTATAGCAATGTAAAAATGTGATCTTTTCCACAGATGTTTTGAAACATGATGTAAAATCTTGTACTTTTTACACGGTTCTCGAGTAACGTGATAGAAAAACAAGAAAAAAGGTGACCATTGTTTTCTTGAAAATGTATAAAGATGTCACCTTTACGCATCATTGTTACGTATAACAATGTAAAAATGAGATATTTTCCACAGTTGTTTTTGAAACATGGTGTAAAAATTTACACTTATTACGTGGTTCTCGCGTAACATGGTAGAAAAAAGTAGGAAAATGTGACCATTTATTCCTTGAAACACATACAGATGTCACCTTTATGCATCGTTGTTACGTATAACAATGTAAAAATGTGATCTTTCCACCGTTGTTTTGAAACTTGATGTAAAAACTTACACTTTTTACGCTGTTCTCGCGTAACGTGGTAGAAAAAAAGAAAAAAGGTGACCATTGTTTTCTTGTGACATATAAAGATGTCACCTTTATGCCTCATTGTTACGTAATACAATGTAAAAATGTGATCGTTTCCACAGGTTTTTGAACAACTAGAAAAATGTGACAATTTATTCCTTGAAACGCATAAAGATGTCACCTTTATGTATTGTTGTTACGTAATTCAATGTAAAAATGTGACTTTCCACAGTTTCTATGAAACGTGGTGTAAAAACTTATAATGTTTACACGGTTCTCGCGTAACATGGTAGAAAAACAAGAAAAAGTGACTACTGTTTGAAACGCATAAAGATGTCACTTTTATGCATCGTTGTGACGTATAGCAATGTAAAAATGTGATCTTTTCCACAGATGTTTTGAAACATGATGTAAAATCTTGTACTTTTTACACGGTTCTCGAGTAACGTGATAGAAAAACAAGAAAAAAGGTGACCATTGTTTTCTTGAAAACGTATAAAGATGTCACCTTTATGCATCGTTGTTACGTATAACAATATATAAATGAGATCTTTTCCACAGTTGTTGTTGAAACATGGTGTAAAAATTTACACTTATTACGCGGTTCTCGCGTAACATGGTAGAAAAAACTAGAAAAATGTGACCGTTTATTCCTTGAAACGCATAAAGATGTCACCTTTATGCATCGTTGTTACGTATAACAATGTAAAAATGTGATCTTTCCACCGTTGTTTTGAAACTTGGTGTAAAAACTTACACTTTTTACGCTGTTCTCGCGTAACGTGGCAGAAAAACCAGGAAAAACGTGAACATTGTTTTCTTGAAACGCATAAAGATGTCACCTTTATGCATCGTTGTTAGGTAATACAATGTAAAAATGAGATCTTTTGCACTATTGTTTTGAAACAAGGTGACCATTGTATTCTTGAAACACATAAAGATTTCACCTTTATGCATCGCTATTACATAATACAATGTAAAAATATGATTTTTTTCCACAGTTTCTATGAAACGTGGTGTAAAAACTTATATTTTTTACACGGTTCTCGCATAACATGGTAGAAAAATAAGAAAAAGTGACTATTGTTCGAAACGCATAAAGATGTCACCTTTATGCATCGTTGTGACGTATAGCAATGTAAAAATGTGATCTTTTCCACAGTGGTTTTGAAACATGATGTAAAAACTTGTACTTTTTACACGGTTCTCGAGTAACGAGATAGAAAAACAAGAAAAAAGGTGACCATTGTTTTCTTGAAAACGTATAAAGATGTCACATTTATGCATCGTTGTTACGTATAACAATGTAAAAATGAGATCTTTTCCACAGTTGTTTTTGAAACATGGTGTAAAAATTTACACTTAATACGTGGTTCTCGCGTAACATGGTAGAAAAGACTAGAAAAATGTGACCATTTATTCCATGAAACGCATAAAGATGTCATCTTTATGCATCGTTGTTACGTATAACAATGTAAAAATGTGATCTTTCCACCGTTGTTTTGAAACTTAGTGTAAAAACTTACAATTTTTACGCGGTTCTCGCGTAACGTGGTAGAAAAAAAGAAAAAAGCTGACCATTGTTTTCTTGTGACATATAAAGATGTCACCTTTATACATCGTTGTTACGTAATACAATGAAAAAATGTATTTTTTCCACAGTTGTTTTGAAACATGGTGTAAAAACTAACACTTTTTAAGCGGTTCTCGCATAACGTGGTAGAAAAACAAGAATAAAGGTGACCATTATTTTCTAGAAACGTATAAAGATGTCCCCTTTATGCATCGTTGTTACGTAATACATCATAAAAATGTTATTTTTTCCACAGTTTTTTTGAAACATGGTGTAAAAACTTGTAATTTTTACACGGTTCTCGCGTAACATGGTAGAAAAACAAGAAAAAAGGTGACCATTGTTTTCTTGAAATGTATAAAGATGTCAATTTTATGCATCGTTGTTACGTATAACAATGTAAAAATGTGATCTTTTCCACAATTGTTCTGAAACATGGTGTAAAAATTTACACTTTATAATCTATTCTCGTGTAACGTGGTGGAAAACAAAAAAAAGGTGACCATTGTTTTGTTGTGACATATAAAGATGTCACCTTTATGCATCGTTGTTACGTAATACAATGTAAGAATGTGATTTTTTCCACAGTTGTTTTGAAACATGGGGTAAAAACTAACACTTTTTACGCGGTTCTCTCATAACGTGGTAGAAAAACAAGAAAAAAATGTGACCATTATTTTCTTGAAACGTATAAAGATGTCCCCTTTATGCATCGTTGTTACGTAATACATCATAAAAATATGATTTTTTTCCACTGGTTTTTTGAAACACGGTGTAAAAACTTGTAATTTTCACACGGTTCTCGCGTAACATGGTAGAAAAACAAGAAAAATGGTGACCATTGTTTTCTTGAAATGTATAAAGATGTCACCTTTATGCATCGTTGTTACGTATAACAATGTAAAAATGTGATCTTTTCCACAGTTGTTTTGAAACATGGTGTAAAAACTTACACTTTTTATTCTATTCTCGCGTAACGTGGTGGAAAAACAAGAAAAAAGGTGACCATTGTTTTCTTGTGACATATAAAGATGTCACCTTTATGCATCGTTGTGACGTAATACAATGTAAAAATGTGATCGTTTCCACAGTTTTTTGAAAAACTAGAAAAATGTGACAATTTATTCCTTGAAACGCATAAAGATGTCACCTTTATGCATTATCGTTACGTAATTCAATGTAAAAATGTGATTTTTTCCACAGTTTCTATGAAACGTGGTGTAAAAACTTATAATTTTTACACGGTTCTCGCGTAACATGGTAGAAAAACAACAAAAAGTGACTACTGTTTGAAACGCATAAAGATGTCACTTTTATGCATCGTTGTGACGTATAGCAATGTAAAAATGTGATCTTTTCCACAGTTCTTTTGAAACATGATGTAAAAACTTGTACTTTTTACACGGTTCTCGAGTAACGTTATAGAAAAACAAGAAAACAGGTGACCATTGTTTTCTTGAAAACGTATAAATATGTCACCTTTACACATCATTGTTACGTATAACAATGTAAAAATGAGATCTTTTCCACAGTTGTTGTTGAAACATGGTGTAAAAATTTACACTTATTACGCGGTTCTCGCGTAACATGGTAGAAAAAACTAGAAAAATGTGACCATTTATTCCTTGAAACGCATAAAGATGTCACCTTTATGCATCGTTGTTACGTATAACAATGTAAAAATGTGATCTTTCCTCCGTTGTTTTGAAACTTGGTGTAAAAACTTACACTTTTTACGCTGTTCTCGCGTAACGTGGTAGAAAAACCAGGAAAAAGGTGAACATTGTTTTCTTGTGACATATAAAGATGTCACCTTTATGCATCGTTGTTACGTAATAGAATGTAAAAATGTATTTTTTCCACAGTTGTTTTGAAACATGGTGTAAAAACTAACACTTTTTACACGGTTCTCGCATAACGTGGTAGAAAAACAAGAAAAATGGTGACCATTGTTTTCTTGAAATGTATAAAGATGTCACCTTTACGCATCGTTTTTATGTATAACAATGTAAAAATGTGATCGTTTCCACAGTTGTTTTGAAACATGATGTAAAAACTTGTACTTTTTACACGGTTCTCGAGTAACGTGATAGAAAAACAAGAAAAAAGGTGACCATTGTTTTCTTGTGACGCATAAAGATGTCACCTTTATGCATCGTTGTTAGGTAATACAATGTAAAAATGTGATCTTTTGCACTATTGTTTTGAAACAAGGTGACCATTGTATTCTTGAATCACATAAAGATTTCACCTTTATGCATCGCTATTACATAATACAATGTAAAAATGTGATTTTTTCCACAGTTTCTATGAAACGTGGTGTAAAAACTTATAATTTTTACACGGTTCTCGCATAACATGGTAGAAAAACAAGAAAAATTGACTATTTTTTGAAACGCATAAAGATGTCACCTTTATGCATCATTGTGACGTGTAGCAATGTAAAAATATGATCTTTTCCACAGTTGTTTTGAAACATGATGTAAAAACTTGTACTTTTTACACGGTTCTCGAGTAACGTGATAGAAAAACAAGAAAAAAGGTGACCATTGTTTTCTTGAAAACGTATAAAGATGTCACCTTTATGCATCGTTGTTACGTATAACAATGTAAAAATGAGATCTTTTCCACAATTGTTTTTGAAACATGGAGTAAAAATTTACACTCAATAGGTGGTTCTCGCGTAACATGGTAGAAAAGACTAGAAAAATGTGACCATTTATTCCTTGAAACGCATAAAGATGTCATCTTTATGCATCGTTGTTACGTATAACAATGTAAAAATGTGATCTTTCCACCGTTGTTTTGAAACTTGGTGTAAAAACTTACACTTTTTACGATGTTCTCGCGTAACGTAGTAGAAAAAAAGAAAAAAGCTGACCATTGTTTTCTTGTGACATATAAAGATGTCACCTTTATGCATCGTTGTTACGTAATACAATGTAAAAATGTATTTTTTCCATAGTTGTTTTGAAACATGGTGTAAAAACTAACACTTTTTGCGCGGTTCTCGCATAACGTGGTAGAAAAACAAGAATAAAGGTGACCATTATTTTCTAGAAACGTATAAAGATGTCCCTTTATGCATCGTTGTTACGTAATACATCATAAAAATGTTATTTTTTCCACAGTTTTTTTGAAACATGGTGTAAAAACTTGTAATTTTTACACGGTTCTCGCGTAACATGGTAGAAAAACAAGAAAAAAGGTGACCATTGTTTTCTTGAAATGTATAAAGATGTCAATTTTATGCATCGTTGTTACGTATAACAATGTAAAAATGTGATCTTTTCTACAGTTGTTTTGAAACATGGTGTAAAAATTTACACTTTATAATCTATTCTCGTGTAACGTGGTGGAAAACAAAAAAAAGGTGACCATTGTTTTGTTGTGACATATAAAGATGTCACCTTTATGCATCGTTGTTACGTAATACAATGTAAGAATGTGATTTTTTCCACAGTTGTTTTGAAACATGGTGTAAAAACTAACACTTTTTACGCGGTTCTCTCATAACGTGGTAGAAAAACCAGGAAAAACGTGAACATTGTTTTCTTGAAACGCATAAAGATGTCACCTTTATGCATCGTTGTTAGGTAATACAATGTAAAAATGAGATCTTTTGCACTATTGTTTTGAAACAAGGTGACCATTGTATTCTTGAAACACATAAAGATTTCACCTTTATGCATCGCTATTACATAATACAATGTAAAAATGTGATTTTTTTCCACAGTTTCTATGAAACGTGGTGTAAAAACTTATATTTTTTACACGGTTCTCGCATAACATGGTAGAAAAACAAGAAAAAGTGACTATTGTTCGAAACGCATAAAGATGTCACCTTTATGCATCGTTGTGACGTATAGCAATGTAAAAATGTGATCTTTTCCACAGTGGTTTTGAAACATGATGTAAAAACTTGTACTTTTTACACGGTTCTCGAGTAACGAGATAGAAAAACAAGAAAAAAGGTGACCATTGTTTTCTTGAAAACGTATAAAGATGTCACCTTTATGCATCGTTGTTACGTATAACAATGTAAAAATGAGATCTTTTCCACAGTTGTTTTTGAAACATGGTGTAAAAATTTACACTTAATACGTGGTTCTCGCGTAACATGGTAGAAAAGACTAGAAAAATGTGACCATTTATTCCATGAAACGCATAAAGATGTCATCTTTATGCATCGTTGTTACGTATAACAATGTAAAAATGTGATCTTTCCACCGTTGTTTTGAAACTTAGTGTAAAAACTTACAATTTTTACGCGGTTCTCGCGTAACGTGGTAGAAAAAAAGAAAAAAGCTGACCATTGTTTTCTTGTGACATATAAAGATGTCACCTTTATACATCGTTGTTACGTAATACAATGAAAAAATGTATTTTTTCCACAGTTGTTTTGAAACATGGTGTAAAAACTAACACTTTTTAAGCGGTTCTCGCATAACGTGGTAGAAAAACAAGAATAAAGGTGACCATTATTTTCTAGAAACGTATAAAGATGTCCCCTTTATGCATCGTTGTTACGTAATACATCATAAAAATGTTATTTTTTCCACAGTTTTTTTGAAACATGGTGTAAAAACTTGTAATTTTTACACGGTTCTCGCGTAACATGGTAGAAAAACAAGAAAAAGGTGACCATTGTTTTCTTGAAATGTATAAAGATGTCAATTTTATGCATCGTTGTTACGTATAACAATGTAAAAATGTGATCTTTTCCACAGTTGTTTTGAAACATGGTGTAAAAATTTACACTTTATAATCTATTCTCGTGTAACGTGGTGGAAAACAAAAAAAAGGTGACCATTGTTTTGTTGTGACATATAAAGATGTCACCTTTATGCATCGTTGTTACGTAATACAATGTAAGAATGTGATTTTTTCCACAGTTGTTTTGAAACATGGGGTAAAAACTAACACTTTTTACGCGGTTCTCTCATAACGTGGTAGAAAAACAAGAAAAAAATGTGACCATTATTTTCTTGAAACGTATAAAGATGTCCCCTTTATGCATCGTTGTTACGTAATACATCATAAAAATATGATTTTTTTCCACTGGTTTTTTGAAACACGGTGTAAAAACTTGTAATTTTCACACGGTTCTCGCGTAACATGGTAGAAAAACAAGAAAAATGGTGACCATTGTTTTCTTGAAATGTATAAAGATGTCACCTTTATGCATCGTTGTTACGTATAACAATGTAAAAATGTGATCTTTTCCACAGTTGTTTTGAAACATGGTGTAAAAACTTACACTTTTTATTCTATTCTCGCGTAACGTGGTGATAAAACAAGAAAAAAGGTGACCATTGTTTTCTTGTGACATATAAAGATGTCACCTTTATGCATCGTTGTGACGTAATACAATGTAAAAATGTGATCGTTTCCACAGTTTTTTGAAAAACTAGAAAAATGTGACAATTTATTCCTTCAAACGCATAAAGATGTCACCTTTATGCATTGTTGTTACGTAATTCAATGTAAAAATGTGATTTTTTCCACAGTTTCTATGAAACGTGGTGTAAAAACTTATAATTTTTACACGGTTCTCGCGTAACATGGTAGAAAAACAACAAAAAGTGACTACTGTTTGAAACGCATAAAGATGTCACTTTTATGCATCGTTGTGACGTATAGCAATGTAAAAATGTGATCTTTTCCACAGTTCTTTTGAAACATGATGTAAAAACTTGTACTTTTTACACGGTTCTCGAGTAACGTTATAGAAAAACAAGAAAACAGGTGACCATTGTTTTCTTGAAAACGTATAAATATGTCACCTTTACACATCATTGTTACGTATAACAATGTAAAAATGAGATCTTTTCCACAGTTGTTGTTGAAACATGGTGTAAAAATTTACACTTATTACGCGGTTCTCGCGTAACATGGTAGAAAAAACTAGAAAAATGTGACCATTTATTCCTTGAAACGCATAAAGATGTCACCTTTATGCATCGTTGTTACGTATAACAATGTAAAAATGTGATCTTTCCTCCGTTGTTTTGAAACTTGGTGTAAAAACTTACACTTTTTACGCTGTTCTCGCGTAACGTGGTAGAAAAACCAGGAAAAAGGTGAACATTGTTTTCTTGTGACATATAAAGATGTCACCTTTATGCATCGTTGTTACGTAATAGAATGTAAAAATGTATTTTTTCCACAGTTGTTTTGAAACATGGTGTAAAAACTAACACTTTTTACACGGTTCTCGCATAACGTGGTAGAAAAACAAGAAAAATGGTGACCATTGTTTTCTTGAAATGTATAAAGATGTCACCTTTACGCATCGTTGTTATGTATAACAATGTAAAAATGTGATCGTTTCCACAGTTGTTTTGAAACATGATGTAAAAACTTGTACTTTTTACACGGTTCTCGAGTAACGTGATAGAAAAACAAGAAAAAAGGTGACCATTGTTTTCTTGTGACGCATAAAGATGTCACCTTTATGCATCGTTGTTAGGTAATACAATGTAAAAATGTGATCTTTTGCACTATTGTTTTGAAACAAGGTGACCATTGTATTCTTGAATCACATAAAGATTTCACCTTTATGCATCGCTATTACATAATACAATGTAAAAATGTGATTTTTTCCACAGTTTCTATGAAACGTGGTGTAAAAACTTATAATTTTTACACGGTTCTCGCATAACATGGTAGAAAAACAAGAAAAAGTGACTATTTTTTGAAACGCATAAAGATGTCACCTTTATGCATCATTGTGACGTGTAGCAATGTAAAAATATGATCTTTTCCACAGTTGTTTTGAAACCAGATGTAAAAACTTGTACTTTTTACACGGTTCTCGAGTAACGTGATAGAAAAACAAGAAAAAAGGTGACCATTGTTTTCTTGAAAACGTATAAAGATGTCACCTTTATGCATCGTTGTTACGTATAACAATGTAAAAATGAGATCTTTTCCACAATTGTTTTTGAAACATGGAGTAAAAATTTACACTCAATAGGTGGTTCTCGCGTAACATGGTAGAAAAGACTAGAAAAATGTGACCATTTATTCCTTGAAACGCATAAAGATGTCATCTTTATGCATCGTTGTTACGTATAACAATGTAAAAATGTGATCTTTCCACCGTTGTTTTGAAACTTGGTGTAAAAACTTACACTTTTTACGATGTTCTCGCGTAACGTGGTAGAAAAAAAGAAAAAAGCTGACCATTGTTTTCTTGTGACATATAAAGATGTCACCTTTATGCATCGTTGTTACGTAATACAATGTAAAAATGTATTTTTTCCATAGTTGTTTTGAAACATGGTGTAAAAACTAACACTTTTTGCGCGGTTCTCGCATAACGTGGTAGAAAAACAAGAATAAAGGTGACCATTATTTTCTAGAAACGTATAAAGATGTCCCCTTTATGCATCGTTGTTACGTAATACATCATAAAAATGTTATTTTTTCCACAGTTTTTTTGAAACATGGTGTAAAAACTTGTAATTTTTACACGGTTCTCGCGTAACATGGTAGAAAAACAAGAAAAAGGTGACCATTGTTTTCTTGAAATGTATAAAGATGTCAATTTTATGCATCGTTGTTACGTATAACAATGTAAAAATGTGATCTTTTCCACAGTTGTTTTGAAACATGGTGTAAAAATTTACACTTTATAATCTATTCTCGTGTAACGTGGTGGAAAACAAAAAAAAGGTGACCATTGTTTTGTTGTGACATATAAAGATGTCACCTTTATGCATCGTTGTTACGTAATACAATGTAAGAATGTGATTTTTTCCACAGTTGTTTTGAAACATGGGGTAAAAACTAACACTTTTTACGCGGTTCTCTCATAACGTGGTAGAAAAACAAGAAAAAAATGTGACCATTATTTTCTTGAAACGTATAAAGATGTCCCCTTTATGCATCGTTGTTACGTAATACATCATAAAAATATGATTTTTTTCCACTGGTTTTTTGAAACACGGTGTAAAAACTTGTAATTTTCACACGGTTCTCGCGTAACATGGTAGAAAAACAAGAAAAATGGTGACCATTGTTTTCTTGAAATGTATAAAGATGTCACCTTTATGCATCGTTGTTACGTATAACAATGTAAAAATGTGATCTTTTCCACAGTTGTTTTGAAACATGGTGTAAAAACTTACACTTTTTATTCTATTCTCGCGTAACGTGGTGGAAAAACAAGAAAAAAGGTGACCATTGTTTTCTTGTGACATATAAAGATGTCACCTTTATGCATCGTTGTGACGTAATACAATGTAAAAATGTGATCGTTTCCACAGTTTTTTGAAAAACTAGAAAAATGTGACAATTTATTCCTTGAAACGCATAAAGATGTCACCTTTATGCATTGTTGTTACGTAATTCAATGTAAAAATGTGATTTTTTCCACAGTTTCTATGAAACGTGGTGTAAAAACTTATAATTTTTACACGGTTCTCGCGTAACATGGTAGAAAAACAACAAAAAGTGACTACTGTTTGAAACGCATAAAGATGTCACTTTTATGCATCGTTGTGACGTATAGCAATGTAAAAATGTGATCTTTTCCACAGTTCTTTTGAAACATGATGTAAAAACTTGTACTTTTTACACGGTTCTCGAGTAACGTTATAGAAAAACAAGAAAACAGGTGACCATTGTTTTCTTGAAAACGTATAAATATGTCACCTTTACACATCATTGTTACGTATAACAATGTAAAAATGAGATCTTTTCCACAGTTGTTGTTGAAACATGGTGTAAAAATTTACACTTATTACGCGGTTCTCGCGTAACATGGTAGAAAAAACTAGAAAAATGTGACCATTTATTCCTTGAAACGCATAAAGATGTCACCTTTATGCATCGTTGTTACGTATAACAATGTAAAAATGTGATCTTTCCTCCGTTGTTTTGAAACTTGGTGTAAAAACTTACACTTTTTACGCTGTTCTCGCGTAACGTGGTAGAAAAACCAGGAAAAAGGTGAACATTGTTTTCTTGTGACATATAAAGATGTCACCTTTATGCATCGTTGTTACGTAATAGAATGTAAAAATGTATTTTTTCCACAGTTGTTTTGAAACATGGTGTAAAAACTAACACTTTTTACACGGTTCTCGCATAACGTGGTAGAAAAACAAGAAAAATGGTGACCATTGTTTTCTTGAAATGTATAAAGATGTCACCTTTACGCATCGTTGTTATGTATAACAATGTAAAAATGTGATCGTTTCCACAGTTGTTTTGAAACATGATGTAAAAACTTGTACTTTTTACACGGTTCTCGAGTAACGTGATAGAAAAACAAGAAAAAAGGTGACCATTGTTTTCTTGTGACGCATAAAGATGTCACCTTTATGCATCGTTGTTAGGTAATACAATGTAAAAATGTGATCTTTTGCACTATTGTTTTGAAACAAGGTGACCATTGTATTCTTGAATCACATAAAGATTTCACCTTTATGCATCGCTATTACATAATACAATGTAAAAATGTGATTTTTTCCACAGTTTCTATGAAACGTGGTGTAAAAACTTATAATTTTTACACGGTTCTCGCATAACATGGTAGAAAAACAAGAAAAAGTGACTATTTTTTGAAACGCATAAAGATGTCACCTTTATGCATCATTGTGACGTGTAGCAATGTAAAAATATGATCTTTTCCACAGTTGTTTTGAAACATGATGTAAAAACTTGTACTTTTTACACGGTTCTCGAGTAACGTGATAGAAAAACAAGAAAAAAGGTGACCATTGTTTTCTTGAAAACGTATAAAGATGTCACCTTTATGCATCGTTGTTACGTATAACAATGTAAAAATGAGATCTTTTCCACAATTGTTTTTGAAACATGGAGTAAAAATTTACACTCAATAGGTGGTTCTCGCGTAACATGGTAGAAAAGACTAGAAAAATGTGACCATTTATTCCTTGAAACGCATAAAGATGTCATCTTTATGCATCGTTGTTACGTATAACAATGTAAAAATGTGATCTTTCCACCGTTGTTTTGAAACTTGGTGTAAAAACTTACACTTTTTACGATGTTCTCGCGTAACGTGGTAGAAAAAAAGAAAAAAGCTGACCATTGTTTTCTTGTGACATATAAAGATGTCACCTTTATGCATCGTTGTTACGTAATACAATGTAAAAATGTATTTTTTCCATAGTTGTTTTGAAACATGGTGTAAAAACTAACACTTTTTGCGCGGTTCTCGCATAACGTGGTAGAAAAACAAGAATAAAGGTGACCATTATTTTCTAGAAACGTATAAAGATGTCCCTTTATGCATCGTTGTTACGTAATACATCATAAAAATGTTATTTTTTCCACAGTTTTTCTGAAACATGGTGTAAAAACTTGTAATTTTTACACGGTTCTCGCGTAACATGGTAGAAAAACAAGAAAAAAGGTGACCATTGTTTTCTTGAAATGTATAAAGATGTCAATTTTATGCATCGTTGTTACGTATAACAATGTAAAAATGTGATCTTTTCCACAGTTGTTTTGAAACATGGTGTAAAAATTTACACTTTATAATCTATTCTCGTGTAACGTGGTGGAAAACAAAAAAAAGGTGACCATTGTTTTGTTGTGACATATAAAGATGTCACCTTTATGCATCGTTGTTACGTAATACAATGTAAGAATGTGATTTTTTCCACAGTTGTTTTGAAACATGGTGTAAAAACTAACACTTTTTACGCGGTTCTCTCATAACGTGGTAGAAAAACAAGAAAAAATGTGACCATTATTTTCTTGAAACGTATAAAGATGTCCCCTTTATGCATCGTTGTTACGTAATACATCATAAAAATATGATTTTTTTCCACTGGTTTTTTGAAACACGGTGTAAAAACTTGTAATTTTCACACGGTTCTCGCGTAACATGGTAGAAAAACAAGAAAAATGGTGACCATTGTTTTCTTGAAATGTATAAAGATGTCACCTTTATGCATCGTTGTTACGTATAACAATGTAAAAATGTGATCTTTTCCACAGTTGTTTTGAAACATGGTGTAAAAACTTACACTTTTTATTCTATTCTCGCGTAACGTGTTGGAAAAACAAGAAAAAAGGTGACCATTGTTTTCTTGTGACATATACAGATGTCACCTTTATGCATCGTTGTTACGTAATACAATGTAAAAATGTGATCGTTTCCACAGTTTTTTGAAAAACTAGAAAAATATGACAATTTATTCCTTGAAACGCATAAAGATGTCACCTTTATGCATTGTTGTTACGTAATTCAATGTAAAAATGTGATTTTTTCCACAGTTTCTATGAAACGTGGTGTAAAAACTTATAATTTTTACACGGTTCTCGCGTAACATGGTTGAAAAACAACAAAAAGTGACTACTGTTTGAAACGCATAAAGATGTCACTTTTATGCATCGTTGTGACGTATAGCAATGTAAAAATGTGATCTTTTCCACAGTTCTTTTGAAACATGATGTAAAAACTTGTACTTTTTACACGGTTCTCGAGTAACGTTATAGAAAAACAAGAAAACAGGTGACCATTGTTTTCTTGAAAACGTATAAAAATGTCACCTTTACGCATCATTGTTACGTATAACAATGTAAAAATGAGATCTTTTCCACAGTTGTTGTTGAAACATGGTGTAAAAATTTACACTTATTACGCGGTTCTCGCGTAACATGGTAGAAAAAACTAGAAAAATGTGACCATTTATTCCTTGAAACGCATAAAGATGTCACCTTTATGCATCGTTGTTACGTATAACAATGTAAAAATGTGATCTTTCCTCCGTTGTTTTGAAACTTGGTGTAAAAACTTACACTTTTTACGTTGTTCTCGCGTAACGTGGTAGAAAAACCAGGAAAAAGGTGAACATTGTTTTCTTGTGACATATAAAGATGTCACCTTTATGCATCGTTGTTACGTAATAGAATGTAAAAATGTATTTTTTCCACAGTTGTTTTGAAACATGGTGTAAAAACAAACCCTTTTTACACGGTTCTCGCATAACGTGGTAGAAAAACAAGAAAAATGGTGACCATTGTTTTCTTGAAATGTATAAAGATGTCACATTTACGCATCGTTGTTATGTATAACAATGTAAAAATGTGATCGTTTCCACAGTTGTTTTGAAACATGATGTAAAAACTTGTACTTTTTACACGGTTCTCGAGTAACGTGATAGAAAAACAAGAAAAAAGGTGACCATTGTTTTCTTGTGACGCATAAAGATGTCACCTTTATGCATTGTTGTTAGGTAATACAATGTAAAAATGTGATCTTTTGCACTATTGTTTTGAAACAAGGTGACCATTGTATTCTTGAATCACATAAAGATTTCACCTTTATGCATCGCTATTACATAATACAATGTAAAAATGTGATTTTTTCCACAGTTTCTATGAAACGTGGTGTAAAAACTTATAATTTTTACACGGTTCTCGCATAACATGGTAGAAAAACAAGAAAAAGTGACTATTTTTTGAAACGCATAAAGATGTCACCTTTATGCATCATTGTGACGTATAGCAATGTAAAAATATGATCTTTTCCACAGTTGTTTTGAAACATGATGTAAAAACTTGTACTTTTTACACGGTTCTCGAGTAACGTGATAGAAAAACAAGAAAAAAGGTGACCATTGTTTTCTTGAAAACGTATAAAGATGTCACCTTTATGCATCGTTGTTACGTATAACAATGTAAAAATGAGATCTTTTCCACAGTAGTTTTTGAAACATGGTGTAAAAATTTACACTCAATACGTGGTTCTCGCGTAACATGGTAGAAAAGACTAGAAAAATGTGACCATTTATTCCTTGAAACACATAAAGATGTCATCTTTATGCATCGTTGTTACGTATAACAATGTAAAAATGTGATCTTTCCACCGTTGTTTTGAAACTTGGTGTAAAAACTTACACTTTTTACGTTGTTCTCGCGTAACGTGGTAGAAAAAAAGAAAAAAGCTGACCATTGTTTTCTTGTGACATTTAAAGATGTCACCTTTATGCATCGTTGTTACGTAATACAATGTAAAAATGTATTTTTTCCATAGTTGTTTTGAAACATGGTGTAAAAACTAACACTTTTTGCGCGGTTCTCGCATAACGTGGTAGAAAAACAAGAATAAAGGTGACCATTATTTTCTAGAAACGTATAAAGATGTCCCTTTATGCATCGTTGTTACGTAATACATCATAAAAATGTTATTTTTTCCACAGTTTTTTTGAAACATGGTGTTAAAACTTGTAATTTTTACACGGTTCTCGCGTAACATGGTAGAAAAACAAGAAAAAAGGTGACCATTGTTTTCTTGAAATGTATAAAGATGTCAATTTTATGCATCGTTGTTACGTATAACAATGTAAAAATGTGGTCTTTTCCACAGTTGTTTTGAAACATGGTGTAAAAACTTACCATTTTCAATAACTTCTCGCGTAACGTGGTGGAAAAACAAGAAAAAAGGTGACAATTGTTTTCTTGTGACATATAAAGATGTCACCTTTATGCATCGTTGTTACGTAATAGTATGTAAAAATGTATTTTTTCCACAGTTGTTTTGAAACATGGTGTAAAAACTAACACTTTTTACACGGTTCTCGCATAACGTGGTAGAAAAACAAGAAAAATGGTGACCATTGTTTTCTTGAAATGTATAAAGATGTCACCTTTACGCATCGTTGTTATGTATAACAATGTAAAAATGTGATCGTTTCCACAGTTGTTTTGAAACATGATGTAAAAACTTGTACTTTTTACACGGTTCTCGAGTAACGTGATAGAAAAACAAGAAAAAAGGTAACCATTGTTTTCTTGAAAACGTATAAAGATGTCACCTTTATGCATCATTGTTACGTATAACAATGTAAAAATGAGATCTTTTCCACAGTTGTTTTTGAAACATGGTGTAAAAATTTACACTTAATACGTGGTTCTCGCGTAACATGGTAGAAAAGACTAGAAAAATGTGACCATTTATTCCTTGAAACGCATAAAGATGTCATCTTTATGCATCGTTGTTACGTATAACAATGTAAAAATGTGATCTTTCCACCGTTGTTTTGAAACTTAGTGTAAAAACTTACACTTTTTACGCTGTTCTCGCGTAACGTGGTAGAAAAAAAGAAAAAAGCTGACCATTGTTTTCTTGTGACATATAAAGATGTCACCTATATGCATCGTTGTTACGTAATACAATGTAAAAATGTATTTTTTCCATAGTTGTTTTGAAACATGGTGTAAAAACTAACACTTTTTGCGCGGTTCTCGCATAACGTGGTAGAAAAACAAGAATAAAGGTGACCATTATTTTCTAGAAACGTATAAAGATGTCCCCTTTATGGATCGTTGTTACGTAATACATCATAAAAATGTTATTTTTTCCACAGTTTTTTTGAAACATGGTGTAAAAACTTGTAATTTTTACACGGTTCTCGAGTAACATGGTAGAAAAACAAGAAAAAAGGTGACCATTGTTTTCTTGAAATGTATAAAGATGTCAATTTTATGCATCGTTGTTACGTATAACAATGTAAAAATGTGATCTTTTCCACAGTTGTTTTGAAACATGGTGTAAAAATTTACACTTTTTAATCTATTCTCGTGTAATGTGGTGGAAAACAAAAAAAAGGTGACCATTGTTTTGTTGTGACATATAAAGATGTCACCTTTATGCATCGTTGTTTCGTAATACAATGTAAAAATGTGATTTTTCCACAGTTGTTTTGAAACATGGTGTAAAAACTAACACTTTTTACGCGGTTCTCGCATAACGTGGTAGAAAAACAAGAAAAAAGTTGACCATTATTTTCTTGAAACGTATAAAGATGTCCCCTTTATGCATCGTTGTTACGTAATACATCATAAAAATATGATTTGTTCCACTGGTTTTTTGAAACACGGTGTAAAAACTTGTAATTTTCACACGGTTCTCGCGTAACATGGTAGAAAACCAAGAAAAATGGTGACCATTGTTTTCTTGAAATGTATAAAGATGTCACCTTTACGCATCGTTGTTATGTATAACAATGTAAAAATATGATCGTTTCCACAGTTGTTTTGAAACATGATGTAAAAACTTGTACTTTTTACACGGTTTTCGCGTAACGTGATTGAAAAACAAGAAAAAATGTGACCATTGTTTTCTTGAAACATATAAAGATGTCACCTTTATGCATCGTTGTTACGTATAACAATGTAAAAATGTGATCTTTTCCACAGTTGTTTTGAAACATGGTGTAAAAACTTACACTTACTAATCTATTCTCGCGTAACGTGGTGGAAAAACAAGAAAAAAGGTGACCATTGTTTTCTTGTGACATATAAAGATGTCACCTTTATGCATCGTTGTTACGTAATACAATGTAAAAATGTGATCGTTTCCACAGGTTTTTGAACAACTAGAAAAATGTGACAATTTATTCCTTGAAACGCATAAAGATGTCACCTTTATGTATTGTTGTTACGTAATTCAATGTAAAAATGTGATTTTCCACAGTTTCTATGAAACGTGGTGTAAAAACTTATAATTTTTACACGGTTCTCGCGTAACATGGTAGAAAAACAAGAAAAAGTGACTACAATTTGAAACGCATAAAGATGTCACTTTTATGCATCGTTGTGACGTATAGCAATGTAAAAATGTGATCTTTTCCACAGATGTTTTGAAACATGATGTAAAAACTTGTACTTTTTACACGGTTCTCGAATAACGTGATAGAAAAACAAGAAAAAAGGTAACCATTGTTTTCTTGAAAACGTATAAAGATGTCACCTTTATGCATCGTTGTTACGTATAACAATGTAAAAATGAGATCTTTTCCACAGTTGTTGTTGAAACATGGTGTAAAAATTTACACTTATTACGCGGTTCTTGCGTAACATGGTAGAAAAAACTAGAAAAATGTGACCATTTATTCCTTGAAACGCATAAAGATGTCACCTTTATGCATCGTTGTTACGTATAACAATGTAAAAATGTGATCTTTCCTCCGTTATTTTGAAACTTGGTGTAAAAACTTACACTTTTTACGCTGTTCTCGCGTAACGTGGTAGAAAAACCAGGAAAAAGTCACACATTGTTTTCTTCAAACGCATAAAGATGTCACCTTTATGCATCGTTGTTAGGTAATACAATGTAAAAATGTGATCTTTTGCACTATTGTTTTGAAACAAGGTGACCATTGTATTCTTGAATCACATAAAGATTTCACCTTTATGCATCGCTATTACATAATACAATGTAAAATGTGATTTTTTCCACAGTTTCTATGAAACGTGGTGTTAAAACTTATAATTTTTACACGGTTCTTGCATAACATGGTAGAAAAACAAGAAAAAGTGACTATTGTTTGAAACGCATAAAGATGTCACCTTTATGCATCGTTGTGACGTATAGCAATGTAAAAATGTGATCTTTTCCACAGTTGTTTTGAAACATGATGTAAAAACTTATACTTTTTACACGGTTCTCGAGTAACGTGATAGAAAAACAAGAAAAAAGGTGACCATTGTTTTCTTGAAAACGTATAAAGATGTCACCTTTATGCATCGTTGTTACGAATAACAATGTAAAAATGAGATCTTTTCCACAGTTGTTTTTGAAACATGGTGTAAAAATTTACATTTAATACGTGGTTCTCGCGTAACATGGTAGAAAAGACTAGAAAAATGTGACCATTTATTCCTTGAAACGCATAAAGATGTCATCTTTATGTAACGTTGTTACGTATAACAATGTAAAATTGATCTTTCCACCGTTGTTTTGAAACTTGGTGTAAAAACTTACACTTTTTATGCTGTTCTCGCGTAACGTGGTAGAAAAAAAGAAAAAAGTTGACCATTGTTTTCTTGTGACATATAAAGATGTCACCTTTATGCATCGTTGTTACGTAATACAATTTAAAAATGTATTTTTTCCATAGGTGTTTTGAAACATGGTGTAAAAACTAACACTTTTTGCGCGGTTCTCGCATAACGTGGTAGAAAAACAAAAATAAAGGTGACCATTATTTTCTAGAAACGTATAAAGATGTCCCCTTTATGCATCGTTGTTACGTAATACATCATAAAAATGTTATTTTTTCCACAGTTTTTTTGAAACATGGTGTAAAAACTTGTAATTTTTACACGGTTCTCGCGTAACATGGTAGAAAAACAAGAAAAAGGTGACCATTGTTTTCTTGAAATGTATAAAGATGTCAATTTTATGCATCGTTGTTACGTATAACAATGTAAAAATGTGATCTTTTCCACAGTTGTTTTGAAACATGGTGTAAAAATTTACACTTTTTAATCTATTCTCGTGTAACGTGGTGGAAAACAAAAAAAAAGGTGACCATTGTTTTGTTGTCACATATAAAGATGTCACCTTTATGCATCGTTGTTACGTAATACAATGTAAGAATGTGATTTTTTCCACAGTTGTTTTGAAACATGGTGTAAAAACTAACACTTTTTACGCGGTTCTCGCATAACGTGGTAGAAAAACAAGAAAAAAGGTGACCATTATTTTCTTGAAACGTATAAAGATGTCCCCTTTATGCATCGTTGTTACGTAATACATCATAAAAATATGATTTTTTCTACTGGTTTTTTGAAACACGGTGTAAAAACTTGTAATTTTCACACGGTTCTCGCGTAACATGGTAGAAAAACAAGAAAAATGGTGACCATTGTTTTCTTGAAATGTATAAAGATGTCACCTTTTCGCATCGTTGTTATGTATAACAATGTAAAAATGTGATCGTTTCCACAGTTGTTTTGAAACATGATGTAAAAACTTGTACTTTTTACACGGTTTTCGCGTAACGTGATTGAAAAACAAGAAAAAATGTGACCATTGTTTTCTTGAAACATATAAAGATGTCACCTTTATGCATCGTTGTTACGTATAACAATGTAAAAATGTGATCTTTTCCACAGTTGTTTTGAAACATGGTGTAAAAACATACACTTATTAATCTATTCTCGCGTAACGTGGTGGAAAAACAAGAAAAATGGTGACCATTGTTTTCTTGTGACATATAAAGATGTCACCTTTATGCTTCGTTGTTACGTAATACAATGTAAAAATGTGATCGTTTCCACAGGTTTTTGAAAAACTAGAAAAATGTGACCATTTATTCCTTGAAACGCAAAAAGATGTCACCTTTATGCATTGTTGTTACGTAATACAATGTAAAAATGTGATTTTTTCCACAGTTTCTATGAAACGTGATGTAAAAACTTATAATTTTTACACGGTTCTCGCGTAACATAGTACAAAAAAAAGAAAAATGTGATATTTTCCACAGTGACTACAAGAAAAAGTGACTACTGTTTGAAACGCATAAAGATGTCACTTTTATGCATCGTTGTGACGTATAGCAATGTAAAAATGTGATATTTTCCACAGTTGTTTTGAAACATGATGTAAAAACTTGAACTTTTTACACGGTTTTCGAGTAACGTGATACAAAAACAAGAAAACAGGTGACCATTGTTTTCTTGAAAACGTATAAAGATGTCACCTTTACGCATCATTGTTACGTATAACAATGTAAAAATGAGATATTTTCCACAGTTGTTTTTGAAACATGGTGTAAAAATTTACTCTTATTACGCGGTTCTCGCGTAACATGTTAGAAAACACTAGGAAAATATGACCATTTATTCCTGGAAACACATACAGATGTCACCTTTATGCATCGTTGTTACGTATAACAATGTAAAAATGTGATCTTTCCACCGTTGTTTTGAAACTTGGTGTAAAAACTTACACTTTTTACGCTGTTCTCGCGTAACGTGGTAGAAAAAAAGAAAAAAGGTGACCATTGTTTTCTTGTGACATATAAAGATGTCACCTTTATGCATCATTGTTACGTAATACAATGTAAAAATGTGATCGTTTCCACAGGTTTTTGAACCACTAGAAAAATGTGACAATGTATTCCTTGAAACGCATAAAGATGTCGCCTTTATGTATTTTTGTTACGTAATTCAATGTAAAAATGTGATTTTCCACAGTTTCTATGAAACGTGGTGTAAAAACTTATAATTTGTACACGGTTCTCGCGTAACATGGTAGAAAAACAAGAAAAAGTGACTACAATTTGAAACGCATAAAGATGTCACTTTTATGCATCGTTGTGACGTACAGCAATGTAAAAATGTGATCTTTTCCACAGATGTTTTGAAACATGATGTAAAAACTTGTACTTTTTACACGGTTCTCGAGTAACGTGATAGAAAAACAAGAAAAAAGGTGACCATTGTTTTCTTGAAAACGTATAAAGATGTCACCTTTATGCATCGTTGTTACGTATAACAATGTAAAAATGAGATCTTTTCCACAGTTGTTGTTGAAACATGGTGTAAAAATTTACACTTATTACGCGGTTCTCGTGTAACATGGTAGAAAAAACTAGAAAAATGTGACCATTTATTCCTTGAAACGCATAAAGATGTCACCTTTATGCATCGTTGTTACGTATAACAATGTAAAAATGTGATCTTTCCTCCGTTGTTTTGAAACTTGGTGTAAAAACTTACACTTTTTACGCTGTTCTCGCGTAACGTGGTAGAAAAACCAGGAAAAAGGTGAACATTGTTTTCTTCAAACGCATAAAGATGTCACCTTTATGCATCGGTGTTAGGTAATACAATGTAAAAATGTGATCTTTTGCACTATTGTTTTGAAACAAGGTGACCATTGTATTCTTGAATCACATAAAGATTTCACCTTTATGCATCGCTATTACATAATACAATGTAAAAATGTGATTTTTTCCACAGTTTCTATGAAACGTGGTGTAAAAACTTATAATTTTTACACGGTTCTCGCATAACATGGTAGAAAAACAAGAAAAAGTGACTATTGTTCGAAACGCATAAAGATGTCACCTTTATGCATCGTTGTGACGTATAGCAATGTAAAAATGTGATCTTTTCCACAGTTGTTTTGAAACATGATGTAAAAACTTGTACTTTTTACACGGTTCTCGAGTAACGTGATAGAAAAACAAGAAAAAAGGTGACCATTGTTTTCTTGAAAACGTATAAAGATGTCACCTTTATGCATCGTTGTTACGAATAACAATGTAAAAATGAGATATTTTCCACAGTTGTTTTTGAAACATGGTGTAAAAATTTACACTTAATACGTGGTTCTCGCGTAACATGGTAGAAAAGACAAGAAAAATGTGACCATTTATTCCTTGAAACGCATAAAGATGTCATCTTTATGCATCGTTGTTACGTATAACAATGTAAAAATGTGATCTTTCCACCGTTGTTTTGAAACTTGGTGTAAAAACTTACACTTTTTACGCTGTTCTCGCGTAACGTGGTATAAAAAAAGAAAAAAGCTGACCATTGTTTTCTGGTGACATATAAAGATGTCACCTTTATGCATCGTTGTTACGTAATACAATTTAAAAATGTATTTTTTCCATAGTTGTTTTGAAACATGGTGTAAAAACTAACACTTTTTGCGCGGTTCTCGCATAACGTGGTAGAAAAACAAGAATAAAGGTGACCATTATTTTCTAGAAACGTATAAAGATGTCCCCTTTATGCACCGTTGTTACGTAATACATCATAAAAATGTTATTTTTTCCACAGTTTTTTTGAAACATGGTGTAAAAACTTGTAATTTTTACACGTTTCTCGCGTAACATGGTAGAAAAACAAGAAAAAAGGTGACCATTGTTTTCTTGAAATGTATAAAGATGTCAATTTTATGCATCGTTGTTACGTATAACAATGTAAAAATATGATCTTTTCCACAGTTGTTTTGAAACATGGTGTAAAAATTTACACTTTTTAATCTATTCTCGTGTAACGTGGTGGAAAACAAAAAAAAGGTGACCATTGTTTTGTTGTGACATATAAAGATGTCACCTTTATGCATCGTTGTTACGTAATACAATGTAAGAATGTGATTTTTTACACAGTTGTTTTGAAACATGGTGTAAAAACTAACACTTTTTACGCGGTTCTCGCATAACGTGGTAGAAAAACAAGAAAAAAGGTGACCATTATTTTCTTGAAATGTATAAAGATGTCCCCTTCATGCATCGTTGTTACGTAATACATCATAAAAATATGATTTTTTCCACTGGTTTTTTGAAACACGGTGTAAAAACTTGTAATTTTCACACGGTTCTCGCGTACATGGTAGAAAAACAAGAAAAATGGTGACCATTGTTTTCTTGAAATGTATAAAGATGTCACATTTACGCATCGTTGTTATGTATAACAATGTAAAAATGTGATCGTTTCCACAGTTGTTTTGAAACATGATGTAAAAACTTGTACTTTTTACACGGTTTTCGCGTAACGTGATTGAAAAACAAGAAAAAATGTGACCATTGTTTTCTTGAAACATATAAAGATGTCACCTTTATGCATCGTTGTTACGTATAACAATGTAAAAATGTGATCTTTTCCACAGTTGTTTTGAAACATGGTGTAAAAACTTACACTTTTTAATCTATTCTCGCGTAACGTGGTGGAAAAACAAGAAAAAAGGTGACCATTGTTTTCTTGTGACATATAAAGATGTCACCTTTATGCATCATTGTTACGTAATACAATGTAAAAATGTGATCGTTTCCACAGTTTTTTGAAAAACTAGAAAAATGTGACCATTTATTCCTTGAAACGCAAAAAGATGTCACCTTTATGCATTGTTGTTACGTAATACAATGTAAAAATGTGATTTTTTCCACAGTTTATATGAAACGTGGTGTAAAAACTTATAATTTTTACACGGTTCTCGCATAACATGGTAGAAAAACAAGAAAAAGTGACTATTGTTCGAAACGCATAAAGATGTCACCTTTATGCATCGTTGTGACGTATAGCAATGTAAAAATGTGATCTTTTCCACAGTTGTTTTGAAACATGATGTAAAAACTTGTACTTTTTACACGGTTCTCGAGTAACGTGATAGAAAAACAAGAAAAAAGGTGACCATTGTTTTCTTGAAAACGTATAAAGATGTCACCTTTATGCATCGTTGTTACGAATAACAATGTAAAAATGAGATCTTTTCCACAGTTGTTTTTGAAACATGGTGTAAAAATTTACACTTAATACGTGGTTCTCGCGTAACATGGTAGAAAAGACAAGAAAAATGTGACCACTTATTCCTTGAAACGCATAAAGAAGTCATCTTTATGCATCGTTGTTACGTATAACAATGTAAAAATGTGATCTTTCCACCGTTGTTTTGAAACTTGGTGTAAAAACTTACACTTTTTACGTTGTTCTCGCGTAACGTGGTAGAAAAAAAGAAAAAAGCTGACCATTGTTTTCTGGTGACATATAGAGATGTCACCTTTATGCATCGTTGTTACGTAATACAATTTAAAAATGTATTTTTTCCATAGTTGTTTTGAAACATGGTGTAAAAACTAACACTTTTTGCGCGGTTCTCGCATAACGTGGTAGAAAAACAAGAATAAAGGTGACCATTATTTTCTAGAAACGTATAAAGATGTCCCCTTTATGCACCGTTGTTACGTAATACATCATAAAAATGTTATTTTTTCCACAGTTTTTTTGAAACATGGTGTAAAAACTCGTAATTTTTACACGTTTCTCGCGTAACATGGTAGAAAAACAAGAAAAAAGGTGACCATTGTTTTCTTGAAAACGTATAAAGATGTCACCTTTATGCATCGTTGTTACGTATAACAATGTAAAAATATGATCTTTTCCACAGTTGTTTTGAAACATGGTGTAAAAATTTACACTTATTACGCGGTTCTCGCGTAACATGGTAGAAAAAACTAGAAAAATGTGACCATTTATTCCTTGAAACGCATAAAGATGTCACCTTTATGCATCGTTGTTACGTATAACAATGTAAAAATGTGATCTTTCCTCCGTTGTTTTGAAACTTGGTGTAAAAACTTACACTTTTTACGCTGTTCTCGCGTAACGTGGTAGAAAAACCAGGAAAAAGGTGAACATTGTTTTCTTGAAATGCATAAAGATGTCACCTTTATGCATCGTTGTTAGGTAATACAATGTAAAAATGTGATCTTTTGCACTATTGTTTTGAAACAAGGTGACCATTGTATTCTTGAATCACATAAAGATTTCACCTTTATGCATCGCTATTACATAATACAATGTAAAAATGTGATTTTTTCCACAGTTTCTATGAAACGTGGTGTAAACACTTATAATTTTTACACGGTTCTGGCATAACATGGTAGAAAAACAAGAAAAAGTGACTATTGTTTGAAACGCATAAAGATGTCACCTTTATGCATCGTTGTGACGTATAGCAATGTAAAAATGTGATCTTTTCCACAATTGTTTTGAAACATGATGTAAAAACTTGTACTTTTTACACGGTTCTCGAGTAACGTGATAGAAAAACAAGAAAAAAGGTGACCATTGTTTTCTTGAAAACGTATAAAGATGTCACCTTTATGCATCGTTGTTACGAATAACAATGTAAAAATGAGATCTTTTCCACAGTTGTTTTTGAAACATGGTGTAAAAATTTACACTTAATACGTGGTTCTCGCGTAACATGGTAGAAAATACAAGAAAAATGTGACCATTTATTCCTTGAAACGCATAAAGATGTCATCTTTATGCATCGTTGTTACGTATAACAATGTAAAAATGTGATCTTTCCACCGTTGTTTTGAAACTTGGTGTAAAAACTTACACTTTTTACGTTGTTCTCGCGTAACGTGGTAGAAAAAAATAAAAAAGCTGACCATTGTTTTCTGGTGACATATAGAGATGTCACCTTTATGCATCGTTGTTACGTAATACAATTTAAAAATGTATTTTTTCCATAGTTGTTTTGAAACATGGTGTAAAAACTAACACTTTTTGCGCGGTTCTCGCATAACGTGGTAGAAAAACAAGAATAAAGGTGACCATTATTTTCTAGAAACGTATAAAGATGTCCCCTTTATGCACCGTTGTTACGTAATACATCATAAAAATGTTATTTTTTCCACAGTTTTTTTGAAACATGGTGTAAAAACTTGTAATTTTTACACGGTTCTCGCGTAACATGGTAGAAAAACAAGAAAAAAGGTGACCATTGTTTTCTTGAAATGTATAAAGATGTCAATTTTATGCATTGTTGTTACGTATAACAATGTAAAAATGTGATCTTTTCCACAGTTGTTTTGAAACATGGTGTAAAAATTTACACTTTTTAATTTATTCTCGTGTAACGTGGTGGAAATCAAAAAAAAAGGTGACCATTGTTTTGTTGTGACATATAAAGATGTCACCTTTATGCTTCGTTGTTACGTAATACAATGTTAAAATGTGATTTTTTCCACAGTTGTTTTGAAACATGGTGAAAAAACTAACACTTTTTACGCGGTTCTCGCATAACGTGGTAGAAAAACAAGAAAAAAGGTGACCATTATTTTCTTGAAACGTATAAAGATGTCCCCTTTATGCATCGTTGTTACGTAATACATCATAAAAATATGATTTTTTCCACTGGTTTTTTGAAACACGGTGTAAAAACTTGTAATTTTCACACGGTTCTCGCGTAACATGGTAGAAAAACAAGAAAAATGGTGACCATTGTTTTCTTGAAATGTATAAAGATGTCACCTTTACGCATCGTTGTTATGTATAACTATGTAAAAATGTGATCGTTTCCACAGTTGTTTTGAAACATGATGTAAAAACTTGTACTTTTTACATGGTTTTCGCGTATCGTGATTGAAAAACAAGAAAAAATGTGACCATTGTTTTCTTGAAACATATAAAGATGTCACTTTTATGCATCGTTGTTACGTATAACAATGTAAAAATGTGATCTTTTCCACAGTTGTTTTGAAACATGGTGTAAAAACTTACACTTTTTAATCTATTCTCGCGTAACGTGGTGGAAAAACAAGAAAAAAGGTGACCATTGTTTTCTTGTGACATATAAAGATGTCACCTTTATGCATCATTGTTACGTAATACAATGTAAAAATGTGATCGTTTCCACAGTTTTTTGAAAAACTAGAAAAATGTGACCATTTATTCCTTGAAACGCAAAAAGATGTCACCTTTATGCATTGTTGTTACGTAATACAATGTAAAAATGTGATTTTTTCCACAGTTTCTATGAAACGTGGTGTAAAAACTTATAATTTTACACGGTTCTCGCGTAACATGGTAGAAAAACAAGAAAAAGTGACTACTGTTTGAAACGCATAAAGATGTCACTTTTATGCATCGTTGTGACGTATAGCAATGTAAAAATGTGATCTTTTCCACAGTTGTTTTGAAACATGATGTAAAAACTTGTAGTTTTTACACGGTTTTCGAGTAACGTGATAGAAAAACAAGAAAATAGGTGACCATTGTTTTCTTGAAAACGTATAAAGATGTCACCTTTACGCATCATTGTTACGTATAACAATGTAAAAATGAGATATTTTCCACAGTTGTTTTTGAAACATGGTGTAAAAATTTACACTTATTACGCGGTTCTCGCGTAACATGGTAGAAAAAACTAGGAAAATGTGACCATTTATTCCTTGAAACACATACAGATGTCACCTTTATGCATCGTTGTTACGTATAACAATGTAAAAATGTGATCTTTCCACCGTTGTTTTGAAACTTGGTGTAAAAACTTACACTTTTTACGCTGTTCTCGCGTAACGTGGTAGAAAAAAAGAAAAAAGGTGACCATTGTTTTCTTGTGACATATAAAGATGTCACCTTTATGCATCATTGTTACGTAATACAATGTAAAAATGTGATCGTTTCCACAGTATTTTGAAAAACTAGAAAAATGTGACAATTTATTCCTTGAAACGCATAAAGATGTCACCTTTATGTATTGTTGTTACGTAATTCAATGTAAAAATGTGAGTTTTCCACAGTTTCTATGAAACGTGGTGTAAAAACTTATAATTTTTACACGGTTCTCGCGTAACATGGTAGAAAAACAACAAAAAGTGACTACTGTTTGAAACGCATAAAGATGTCACTTTTATGCATCGTTGTGACGTATAGCAATGTAAAAATGTGATCTTTTCCACAGATGTTTTGAAACCTGATGTAAAAACTTGTACTTTTTACACGGTTCTCGAGTAAACGTGATAGAAAAACAAGAAAAAAGGTGACCATTGTTTTCTTGAAAACGTATAAAGATGTCACCTTTATGCATCGTTGTTACGTATAACAATGTAAAAATGAGATCTTTTCCACAGTTGTTGTTGAAACATGGTGTAAAAATTTACACTTATTACTCGGTTCTCGCGTAACATGGTAGAAAAAACAAGAAAAATGTGACCATTTATTCCTTGAAACGCATAAAGATGTCACCTTTATGCATCGTTGTTACGTATAACAATGTAAAAATGTGATCCTTCCTCCGTTGTTTTAAACTTGGTGTAAAAACTTATACTTTTTACGCTGTTCTCGCGTAACGTGGTAGAAAAACCAGGAAAAAGGTGAACATTGTTTTCTTGATATGCATAAAGATGTCACCTTTATGCATCGTTGTTAGGTAATACAATGTAAAAATGTGATCTTTTACACTATTGTTTTGAAACAAGGTGACCATTGTATTCTTGAATCACATAAAGATTTCACCTTTATGCATCGCTATTACATAATACAATGTAAAAATGTGATTTTTTCCACAGTTTCTATGAAACGTGGTGTAAAAACTTATAATTTTTACACGGTTCTCGCATAACATGGTAGAAAAACAAGAAAAAGTGACTATTGTTTGAAACGCATAAAGATGTCACCTTTATGCATCTGTGTGACGTATAGCAATGTAAAAATGTGATCTTTTCCACAGTTGTTTTGAAACATGATGTAAAAACTTGTACTTTTTACACGGTTCTCGAGTAACGTGATAGAAAAACAAGAAAAAAGATGACCATTGTTTTTTTGAAAACGTATAAAGATGTCACCTTTATGCATCGTTGTTACGTATAACAATGTAAAAATAAGATCTTTTCCACAGTTGTTTTTGAAACATGGTGTAAAAATTTACACTTAATACGTGGTTCTCGCGTAACATGGTAGAAAAGACTAGAAAAATGTGACCATTTATTCCTTGAAACGCATAAAGATGTCATCTTTATGCATCGTTGTTACGTATAACAATGTAAAAATGTGATCTTTCCACCGTTGTTTTGAAACTTGGTGTAAAAACGTACACTTTTTACGCTGTTCTCGCGTAACGTGGTAGAAAAAAAGAAAAAACTGACCTTTGTTTTCTTGTAACATATAAAGATGTCACCTTTATGCATCGTTGTTACGTAATACAATGTAAAAATGTATTTTTTCCATAGTTGTTTTGAAACATGGTGTAAAAACTAACACTTTTTGCGCGGTTCTCGCATAACGTGGTAGAAAAACAAGAATAAAGGTGACCATTATTTTTTAGAAACGTATAAAGATGTCCCCTTTATGCATCGTTGTTACGTAATACATCATAAAAATGTTATTTTTTCCACAGTTTTTTTGAAACATGGTGTAAAAACTTGTAATTTTTACACGGTTCTCGCTTAACATGGTAGAAAAACAAGAAAAAGGTGACCATTGTTTTCTTGAAATGTATAAAGATGTCAATTTTATGCATCGTTGTTACGTATAACAATGTAAAAATGTGATCTTTTCCACAGTTGTTTTGAAACATGGTGTAAAAATTTACACTTTTTAATCTATTCTCGTGTAACGTGGTGGAAAACAAAAAAATGGTGACCATTGTTTTGTTGTGACATATAAAGATGTCACCTTTATGCATCGTTGTTACGTAATACAATGTAAAAATGTGATTTTTTCCACAGTTGTTTTGAAACATGGTGTAAAAACTAACACTTTTTACGCGGTTCTCGCATAACGTGGTAGAAAAACAAGAAAAAAGGTGACCATTATATTCTTGAAACGTATAAAGATGTCCCCTTTATGCATCGTTGTTACGTAATACATCATAAAAATATGATTTTTTCCACTGGTTTTTTGAAACACGGTGTAAAAACTTGTAATTTTCACACGGTTCTCGCGTAACATGGTAGAAAAACAAGAAAAATGGTGACCATTGTTTTCTTGAAATGTATAAAGATGTCACCTTTACGCATCGTTGTTATGTATAACAATGTAAAAATGTGATCGTTTCCACAGTTGTTTTGAAACATGATGTAAAAACTTGTACTTTTTACACGGTTTTCGCGTAACGTGATTGAAAAACAAGAAAAAATGTGACCATTGTTTTCTTGAAACATATAAAGATGTCACCTTTATGCATCGTTGTTTCGTATAACAATGTAAAAATGTAATCTTTTCCACAGTTGTTTTGAAACATGGTGTAAAAACTTACACTTTTTAATCTATTCTCGCGTAACGTGGTGGAAAAACAAGAAAAAAGGTGACCATTGTTTTCTTGTGACATATAAAGATGTCACCTTTATGCATCGTTGTTACGTAATACAATGTAAAAATGAGATATTTTCCACAGTTGTTTTTGAAACATGGTGTAAAAATTTACACTTATTACGCGGTTCTCGCGTAACATGGTAGAAAAAACTAGGAAAATCTGACCATTTATTCCTTGAAACACATACAGATGTCACCTTTATGCATCGTTGTTACGTATAACAATGTAAAAATGTGATCTTTCCACCGTTTTTTTTGAAACTTGGTGTAAAAACTTACACTTTTTACGCTGTTCTCGCGTAACGTGGTAGAAAAAAAAGAAAAAAGGTGACCATTGTTTTTTGTGACATATAAAGATGTCACCTTTATGCATCATTGTTACGTAATACAATGTAAAAATGTGATCGTTTCCACAGGTTTTTGAACAACTAGAAAAATGTGACAATTTATTCCTTGAAACGCATAAAGATGTCACCTTTATGTATTGTTGTTACGTAATTCAATGTAAAAATGTGATTTTTCCACAGTTTCTATGAAACGTGGTGTAAAAACTTATAATTTTTACACGGTTCTCGCGTAACATGGTAGAAAAACAACAAAAAGTGACTACAATTTGAAACGCATAAAGATGTCACTTTTTTGCATCGTTGTGACGTATAGCAATGTAAAAATGTGATCTTTTCCACAGATGTTTTGAAACATGATGTAAAAACTTGTACTTTTTACACGGTTCTCGAGTAACGTGATAGAAAAACAAGAAAAAAGGTGACCATTGTTTTCTTGAAAACCTATAAAGATGTCACCTTTATGCATCGTTGTTACGTATAACAATGTAAAAATGAGATCTTTTCCACAGTTGTTTTTGAAACATGATGTAAAAATTTACACTTAATACGTGGTTCTCGCGTAACATGGTAGAAAAGACTAGAGAAATGTGACCATTTATTCCTTGAAACGCATAAAGATGTCATCTTTATGCATCGTTGTTACGTATAACAATGTAAAAATGTGATCTTTCCACCATTGTTTTGAAACTTGGTGTAAAAACTTACACTTTTTACGCTGTTCTCGCGTAACGTGGTAGAAAAAAAGGAAAAAGCTGACCATTGTTTTCTTGTGACATATAAAGATGTCACCTTTATGCATCGTTGTTACGTAATACAATGTAAAAATGTATTTTTTCCATAGTTGTTTTGAAACATGGTGTAAAAACTAACACTTTTTGCGCGGTTCTCGCATAACGTGGTAGAAAAACAAGAATAAAGGTGACCATTATTTTCTAGAAACGTATGAAGATGTCCCCTTTATGCATCGTTGTTACGTAATACATCATAAAAATGTTATTTTTTCCACAGTTTTTTTGAAACATGGTGTAAAAACTTGTAATTTTTACACGGTTCTCGCGTAACATGGTAGAAAAACAAGAAAAAAGGTGACCATTGTTTTCTTGAAATGTATAAAGATGTCACCTTTATGCATCGTTGTTACGTATAACAATGTAAAAATGTGATCTTTCCACCGTTTTTTTGAAACTTGGTGTAAAAACTTACACTTTTTACGCTGTTCTCGCGTAACGTGGTATAAAAAAAGAAAAAAGCTGACCATTGTTTTCTGGTGACATATAAAGATGTCACCTTTATGCATCGTTGTTACGTAATACAATTTAAAAATGTATTTTTTCCATAGTTGTTTTGAAACATGGTGTAAAAACTAACACTTTTTGCGCGGTTCTCGCATAACGTGGTAGAAAAACAAGAATAAAGGTGACCATTATTTTCTAGAAACGTATGAAGATGTCCCCTTTATGCATCGTTGTTACGTAATACATAATAAAAATGTTATTTTTTCCACAGTTTTTTTGAAACATGGTGTAAAAACTTGTAATTTTTACACGGTTCTCGCGTAACATGGTAGAAAAACAAGAAAAAAGGTGACCATTGTTTTCTTGAAATGTATAAAGATGTCACCTTTATGCATCGTTGTTACGTATAACAATGTAAAAATGTGATCTTTCCACCGTTTTTTTTGAAACTTGGTGTAAAAACTTACACTTTTTACGCTGTTCTCGCGTAACGTGGTATAAAAAAAGAAAAAAGCTGACCATTGTTTTCTGGTGACATATAAAGATGTCACCTTTATGCATCGTTGTTACGTAATACAATTTAAAAATGTATTTTTTCCATAGTTGTTTTGAAACATGGTGTAAAAACTAACACTTTTTGCGCGGTTCTCGCATAACGTGGTAGAAAAACAAGAATAAAGGTGACCATTATTTTCTAGAAACGTATAAAGATGTCCCCTTTATGCATCGTTGTTACGTAATACATCATAAAAATATGATTTTTTCCACTGGTTTTTTGAAACACGGTGTAAAAACTTGTAATTTTCACACGGTTCTCGCGTAACATGGTAGAAAAACAAGAAAAATGGTGACCATTGTTTTCTTGAAATGTATAAAGATGTCACCTTTACGCATCGTTGTTATGTATAACAATGTAAAAATGTGATCGTTTCCACAGTTGTTTTGAAACATGATGTAAAAACTTGTACTTTTTACACGGTTTTCGCGTAACGTGATTGAAAAACAAGAAAAAATGTGACCATTGTTTTCTTGAAACATATAAAGATGTCACCTTTATGCATCGTTGTTTCGTATAACAATGTAAAAATGTAATCTTTTCCAAAGTTGTTTTGAAACATGGTGTAAAAACTTACACTTTTTAATCTATTCTCGCGTAACGTGGTGGAAAAACAAGAAAAAAGGTGACCATTGTTTTCTTGTGACATATAAAGATGTCACCTTTATGCATCGTTGTTACGTAATACAATGTAAAAATGAGATATTTTCCACAGTTGTTTTTGAAACATGGTGTAAAAATTTACACTTATTACGCGGTTCTCGCGTAACATGGTAGAAAAAACTAGGAAAATCTGACCATTTATTCCTTGAAACACATACAGATGTCACCTTTATGCATCGTTGTTACGTATAACAATGTAAAAATGTGATCTTTCCACCGTTTTTTTTGAAACTTGGTGTAAAAACTTACACTTTTTACGCTGTTCTCGCGTAACGTGGTAGAAAAAAAGAAAAAAGGTGACCATTGTTTTTTGTGACATATAAAGATGTCACCTTTATGCATCATTGTTACGTAATACAATGTAAAAATGTGATCGTTTCCACAGGTTTTTGAACAACTAGAAAAATGTGACAATTTATTCCTTGAAACGCATAAAGATGTCACCTTTATGTATTGTTGTTACGTAATTCAATGTAAAAATGTGATTTTTCCACAGTTTCTATGAAACGTGGTGTAAAAACTTATAATTTTTACACGGTTCTCGCGTAACATGGTAGAAAAACAACAAAAAGTGACTACAATTTGAAACGCATAAAGATGTCACTTTTATGCATCGTTGTGACGTATAGCAATGTAAAAATGTGATCTTTTCCACAGATGTTTTGAAACATGATGTAAAAACTTGTACTTTTTACACGGTTCTCGAGTAACGTGATAGAAAAACAAGAAAAAAGGTGACCATTGTTTTCTTGAAAACCTATAAAGATGTCACCTTTATGCATCGTTGTTACGTATAACAATGTAAAAATGAGATCTTTTCCACAGTTGTTTTTGAAACATGATGTAAAAATTTACACTTAATACGTGGTTCTCGCGTAACATGGTAGAAAAGACTAGAAAAATGTGACCATTTATTCCTTGAAACGCATAAAGATGTCATCTTTATGCATCGTTGTTACGTATAACAATGTAAAAATGTGATCTTTCCACCATTGTTTTGAAACTTGGTGTAAAAACTTACACTTTTTACGCTGTTCTCGCGTAACGTGGTAGAAAAAAAGGAAAAAGCTGACCATTGTTTTCTTGTGACATATAAAGATGTCACCTTTATGCATCGTTGTTACGTAATACAATGTAAAAATGTATTTTTTCCATAGTTGTTTTGAAACATGGTGTAAAAACTAACACTTTTTGCGCGGTTCTCGCATAACGTGGTAGAAAAACAAGAATAAAGGTGACCATTATTTTCTAGAAACGTATGAAGATGTCCCCTTTATGCATCGTTGTTACGTAATACATCATAAAAATGTTATTTTTTCCACAGTTTTTTTGAAACATGGTGTAAAAACTTGTAATTTTTACACGGTTCTCGCGTAACATGGTAGAAAAACAAGAAAAAAGGTGACCATTGTTTTCTTGAAATGTATAAAGATGTCACCTTTATGCATCGTTGTTACGTATAACAATGTAAAAATGTGATCTTTCCACCGTTTTTTTGAAACTTGGTGTAAAAACTTACACTTTTTACGCTGTTCTCGCGTAACGTGGTATAAAAAAAGAAAAAAGCTGACCATTGTTTTCTGGTGACATATAAAGATGTCACCTTTATGCATCGTTGTTACGTAATACAATTTAAAAATGTATTTTTTCCATAGTTGTTTTGAAACATGGTGTAAAAACTAACACTTTTTGCGCGGTTCTCGCATAACGTGGTAGAAAAACAAGAATAAAGGTGACCATTATTTTCTAGAAACGTATGAAGATGTCCCCTTTATGCATCGTTGTTACGTAATACATAATAAAAATGTTATTTTTTCCACAGTTTTTTTGAAACATGGTGTAAAAACTTGTAATTTTTACACGGTTCTCGCGTAACATGGTAGAAAAACAAGAAAAAAGGTGACCATTGTTTTCTTGAAATGTATAAAGATGTCACCTTTATGCATCGTTGTTACGTATAACAATGTAAAAATGTGATCTTTCCACCGTTTTTTTTGAAACTTGGTGTAAAAACTTACACTTTTTACGCTGTTCTCGCGTAACGTGGTATAAAAAAAGAAAAAAGCTGACCATTGTTTTCTGGTGACATATAAAGATGTCACCTTTATGCATCGTTGTTACGTAATACAATTTAAAAATGTATTTTTTCCATAGTTGTTTTGAAACATGGTGTAAAAACTAACACTTTTTGCGCGGTTCTCGCATAACGTGGTAGAAAAACAAGAATAAAGGTGACCATTATTTTCTAGAAACGTATAAAGATGTCCCCTTTATGCATCGTTGTTACGTAATACATCATAAAAATATGATTTTTTCCACTGGTTTTTTGAAACACGGTGTAAAAACTTGTAATTTTCACACGGTTCTCGCGTAACATGGTAGAAAAACAAGAAAAATGGTGACCATTGTTTTCTTGAAATGTATAAAGATGTCACCTTTACGCATCGTTGTTATGTATAACAATGTAAAAATGTGATCGTTTCCACAGTTGTTTTGAAACATGATGTAAAAACTTGTACTTTTTACACGGTTTTCGCGTAACGTGATTGAAAAACAAGAAAAAATGTGACCATTGTTTTCTTGAAACATATAAAGATGTCACCTTTATGCATCGTTGTTTCGTATAACAATGTAAAAATGTAATCTTTTCCAAAGTTGTTTTGAAACATGGTGTAAAAACTTACACTTTTTAATCTATTCTCGCGTAACGTGGTGGAAAAACAAGAAAAAAGGTGACCATTGTTTTCTTGTGACATATAAAGATGTCACCTTTATGCATCGTTGTTACGTAATACAATGTAAAAATGAGATATTTTCCACAGTTGTTTTTGAAACATGGTGTAAAAATTTACACTTATTACGCGGTTCTCGCGTAACATGGTAGAAAAAACTAGGAAAATCTGACCATTTATTCCTTGAAACACATACAGATGTCACCTTTATGCATCGTTGTTACGTATAACAATGTAAAAATGTGATCTTTCCACCGTTTTTTTTGAAACTTGGTGTAAAAACTTACACTTTTTACGCTGTTCTCGCGTAACGTGGTAGAAAAAAAGAAAAAAGGTGACCATTGTTTTTTGTGACATATAAAGATGTCACCTTTATGCATCATTGTTACGTAATACAATGTAAAAATGTGATTGTTTCCACAGGTTTTTGAACAACTAGAAAAATGTGACAATTTATTCCTTGAAACGCATAAAGATGTCACCTTTATGTATTGTTGTTACGTAATTCAATGTAAAAATGTGATTTTTCCACAGTTTCTATGAAACGTGGTGTAAAAACTTATAATTTTTACACGGTTCTCGCGTAACATGGTAGAAAAACAACAAAAAGTGACTACAATTTGAAACGCATAAAGATGTCACTTTTATGCATCGTTGTGACGTATAGCAATGTAAAAATGTGATCTTTTCCACAGATGTTTTGAAACATGATGTAAAAACTTGTACTTTTTACACGGTTCTCGAGTAACGTGATAGAAAAACAAGAAAAAAGGTGACCATTGTTTTCTTGAAAACCTATAAAGATGTCACCTTTATGCATCGTTGTTACGTATAACAATGTAAAAATGAGATCTTTTCCACAGTTGTTTTTGAAACATGATGTAAAAATTTACACTTAATACGTGGTTCTCGCGTAACATGGTAGAAAAGACTAGAAAAATGTGACCATTTATTCCTTGAAACGCATAAAGATGTCATCTTTATGCATCGTTGTTACGTATAACAATGTAAAAATGTGATCTTTCCACCATTGTTTTGAAACTTGGTGTAAAAACTTACACTTTTTACGCTGTTCTCGCGTAACGTGGTAGAAAAAAAGGAAAAAGCTGACCATTGTTTTCTTGTGACATATAAAGATGTCACCTTTATGCATCGTTGTTACGTAATACAATGTAAAAATGTATTTTTTCCATAGTTGTTTTGAAACATGGTGTAAAAACTAACACTTTTTGCGCGGTTCTCGCATAACGTGGTAGAAAAACAAGAATAAAGGTGACCATTATTTTCTAGAAACGTATGAAGATGTCCCCTTTATGCATCGTTGTTACGTAATACATCATAAAAATGTTATTTTTTCCACAGTTTTTTTGAAACATGGTGTAAAAACTTGTAATTTTTACACGGTTCTCGCGTAACATGGTAGAAAAACAAGAAAAAAGGTGACCATTGTTTTCTTGAAATGTATAAAGATGTCACCTTTATGCATCGTTGTTACGTATAACAATGTAAAAATGTGATCTTTCCACCGTTTTTTTGAAACTTGGTGTAAAAACTTACACTTTTTACGCTGTTCTCGCGTAACGTGGTAGAAAAAAAGAAAAAAAGTGACCATTGTTTTTTGTGACATATAAAGATGTCACCTTTATGCATCATTGTTACGTAATACAATGTAAAAATGTGATCGTTTCCACAGGTTTTTGAACAACTAGAAAAATGTGACAATTTATTCCTTGAAACGCATAAAGATGTCACCTTTATGTATTGTTGTTACGTAATTCAATGTAAAAATGTGATTTTTCCACAGTTTCTATGAAACGTGGTGTAAAAACTTATAATTTTTACACGGTTCTCGCGTAACATGGTAGAAAAACAACAAAAAGTGACTACAATTTGAAACGCATAAAGATGTCACTTTTATGCATCGTTGTGACGTATAGCAATGTAAAAATGTGATCTTTTCCACAGATGTTTTGAAACATGATGTAAAAACTTGTACTTTTTACACGGTTCTCGAGTAACGTGATAGAAAAACAAGAAAAAAGGTGACCATTGTTTTCTTGAAAACGTATAAAGATGTCACCTTTATGCATCGTTGTTACGTATAACAATGTAAAAATGAGATCTTTTCCACAGTTGTTTTTGAAACATGATGTAAACATTTACACTTAATACGTGGTTCTCGCGTAACATGGTAGAAAAGACTAGAAAAATGTGACCATTTATTCCTTGAAACGCATAAAGATGTCATCTTTATGCATCGTTGTTACGTATAACAATGTAAAAATGTGATCTTTCCACCATTGTTTTGAAACTTGGTGTAAAAACTTACACTTTTTACGCTGTTCTCGCGTAACGTGGTAGAAAAAAAGGAAAAAGCTGACCATTGTTTTCTTGTGACATATAAAGATGTCACCTTTATGCATCGTTGTTACGTAATACAATGTAAAAATGTATTTTTTCCATAGTTGTTTTGAAACATGGTGTAAAAACTAACACTTTTTGCTCGGTTCTCGCATAACGTGGTAGAAAAACAAGAATAAAGGTGACCATTATTTTCTAGAAACGTATGAAGATGTCTCCTTTATGCATCGTTGTTACGTAATACATCATAAAAATGTTATTTTTTCCACAGTTTTTTTGAAACATGGTGTAAAAACTTGTAATTTTTACACGGTTCTCGCGTAAAATGGTAGAAAAACAAGAAAAAAGGTGACCATTGTTTTCTTGAAATGTATAAAGATGTCAATTTTATGCATCGTCGTTACGTATAACAATGTAAAAATGTGATCTTTCCACCGTTTTTTTGAAACTTGGTGTAAAAACTTACACTTTTTACGCTGTTCTCGCGTAACGTGGTAGAAAAAAAGAAAAAAGGTGACCATTGTTTTTTGTGACATATAAAGATGTCACCTTTATGCATCATTGTTACGTAATACAATGTAAAAATGTGATCGTTTCCACAGGTTTTTGAACAACTAGAAAAATGTGACAATTTATTCCTTGAAACGCATAAAGATGTCACCTTTATGTATTGTTGTTACGTAATTCAATGTAAAAATGTGATTTTTCCACAGTTTCTATGAAACGTGGTGTAAAAACTTATAATTTTTACACGGTTCTCGCGTAACATGGTAGAAAAACAACAAAAAGTGACTACAATTTGAAACGCATAAAGATGTCACTTTTATGCATCGTTGTGACGTATAGCAATGTAAAAATGTGATCTTTTCCTCAGATGTTTTGAAACATGATGTAAAAACTTGTACATTTTACACGGTTCTCGAGTAACGTGATAGAAAAACAAGAAAAAAGGTGACCATTGTTTTCTTGAAAACGTATAAAGATGTCACCTTTATGCATCGTTGTTACGTATAACAATGTAAAAATGAGATCTTTTCCACAGTTGTTTTTGAAACATGATGTAAAAATTTACACTTAATACGTGGTTCTCGCGTAACATGGTAGAAAAGACTAGAAAAATGTGACCATTTATTCCTTGAAACGCATAAAGATGTCATCTTTATGCATCGTTGTTACGTATAACAATGTAAAAATGTGATCTTTCCACCATTGTTTTGAAACTTGGTGTAAAAACTTACACTTTTTACGCTGTTCTCGCGTAACGTGGTAGAAAAAAAGGAAAAAGCTGACCATTGTTTTCTTGTGACATATAAAGATGTCACCTTTATGCATCGTTGTTACGTAATACAATGTAAAAATGTATTTTTTCCATAGTTGTTTTGAAACATGGTGTAAAAACTAACACTTTTTGCGCGGTTCTCGCATAACGTGGTAGAAAAACAAGAATAAAGGTGACCATTATTTTCTAGAAACGTATGAAGATGTCCCCTTTATGCATCGTTGTTACGTAATACATCATAAAAATGTTATTTTTTCCACAGTTTTTTTTGAAACATGGTGTAAAAACTTGTAATTTTTACACGGTTCTCGCGTAACATGGTAGAAAAACAAGAAAAAAGGTGACCATTGTTTTCTTGAAATGTATAAAGATGTCAATTTTATGCATCGTCGTTACGTATAACAATGTAAAAATGTGATCATTTCCACAGTTGTTTTGAAACATGGTGTAAAAATTTACACTTTTTAATCTATTCTCGTGTAACGTGGTGGAAAACAAAAAAAAGGTGACCATTGTTTTGTTGTGACATATAAAGATGTCACCTTTATGCATCGTTGTTACGTAATACAATGTTAAAATGTGATTTTTTCCACAGTTGTTTTGGAACATGGTGTAAAAACTAACACTTTTTACGCGGTTCTCGCATAACGTGGTAGAAAAACAAGAAAAAATGTGACCATTACTTTCTTGAAACGTATAAAGATGTCCCCTTTATGCATCGTTGTTACGTAATAAATCAAAAAAATATGATTTTTTCCACTGGTTTTTTGAAACACGGTATAAAAACTTGTAATTTTCACACGGTTCTCGCGTAACATGGTAGAAAAACAAGAAAAATGGTGACCATTGTTTTCTTGAAATGTATAAAGATGTCACCTTTACGCATCGTTGTTATGTATAACAATGAAAAAATGTTATCGTTTCCACAGTTGTTTTGAAACATGATGTAAAAACTTGTACTTTTTACACGGTTTTCGCGTATCGTGATTGAAAAACAAGAAAAAATGTGACCATTGTTTTCTTGAAAGATATAAAGATGTCACCTTTATGCATCGTTGTTACGTATAACAATGTAAAAATGTGATCTTTTCCACAGTTGTTTTGAAACATGGTGTAAAAACTTACACTTTTTAATCTATTCTCGCGTAACGTGGTGGAAAAACAAGAAAAAAGGTGACCATTGTTTTCTTGTGACATATAAAGATGTCACCTTTATGCATCGTTGTTACGTAATACAATGTAAAAATGTGATCGTTTCCACAGTTTTTTGAAAAACTAGAAAAATGTGACCATTTATTCCTTGAAACGCAAAAAGATGTGACATTTATGCATTGTTGTTACGTAATACAATGTAAAAATGTGATTTTTCCACAGTTTCTATGAAACGTGGTGTAAAAACTTATAATTTTTACACGGTTCTCGCGTAACATGGTAGAAAAACAAGAAAAAGTGACTACTGTTTGAAACGCATAAAGATGTCACTTTTATGCATCGTTGTGACGTATAGAAATGTAAAAATGTGATCTTTTCCACAGTTGTTTTGAAACATGACGTAAAAACTTGTACTTTTTACACGGTTCTCGAGTAACGTGATAGAAAAACAAGAAAAAAGGTGACCAATGTTTTCTTGAAAACGTATAAAGATGTCAGCTTTATGCATCGTTGTTACGTATAACAATGTAAAAATGAGATCTTTTCCACAGTTGTTTTTGAAACATGGTGTAAAAATTTACACTTAATACGTGGTTCTCGCGTAACATGGTAGAAAAGACTAGAAAAATGTGACCATTTATTCCTTGAAACGCATAAAGATGTCATCTTTATGCATCGTTGTTACGTATAACAATGTAAAAATGTGATCTTTCCACCGTTGTTTTGAAACTTGGTTTAAAAATTTACACTTTTTAATCTATTCTCGTGTAACGTGGTGGAAAACAAAAAAAAGGTGACCATTGTTTTGTTGTGACATATAAAGATGTCACCTTTATGCATCGTTGTTACGTAATACAATGTTAAAATGTGATTTTTTCCACAGTTGTTTTGGAACATGGTGTAAAAACTAACACTTTTTACGCGGTTCTCGCATAACGTGGTAGAAAAACAAGAAAAAAGGTGACCATTACTTTCTTGAAACGTATAAAGATGTCCCCTTTATGCATCGTTGTTACGTAATAAATCAAAAAAATATGATTTTTTCCACTGGTTTTTTGAAACACGGTATAAAAACTTGTAATTTTCACACGGTTCTCGCGTAACATGGTAGAAAAACAAGAAAAATGGTGACCATTATTTTCTTGAAATGTATAAAGATGTCACCTTTACGCATCGTTGTTATGTATAACAATGAAAAAATGTTATCGTTTCCACAGTTGTTTTGAAACATGATGTAAAAACTTGTACTTTTTACACGGTTTTCGCGTATCGTGATTGAAAAACAAGAAAAAATGTGACCATTGTTTTCTTGAAAGATATAAATATGTCACCTTTATGCATCGTTGTTACGTATAACAATGTAAAAATGTGATCTTTTCCACAGTTGTTTTGAAACATGGTGTAAAAACTTACACTTTTTAATCTATTCTCGCGTAACGTGGTGGAAAAACAAGAAAAAAGGTGACCATTGTTTTCTTGTGACATATAAAGATGTCACCTTTATGCATCGTTGTTACGTAATACAATGTAAAAATGTGATCGTTTCCACAGTTTTTTGAAAAACTAGAAAAATGTGACCATTTATTCCTTGAAACGCAAAAAGATGTGACATTTATGCATTGTTGTTACGTAATACAATGTAAAAATGTGATTTTTCCACAGTTTCTATGAAACGTGGTGTAAAAACTTATAATTTTTACACGGTTCTCGCGTAACATGGTAGAAAAACAAGAAAAAGTGACTACTGTTTGAAACGCATAAAGATGTCACTTTTATGCATCGTTGTGACGTATAGAAATGTAAAAATGTGATCTTTTCCACAGTTGTTTTGAAACATGACGTAAAAACTTGTACTTTTTACACGGTTCTCGAGTAACGTGATAGAAAAACAAGAAAAAAGGTGACCAATGTTTTCTTGAAAACGTATAAAGATGTCAGCTTTATGCATCGTTGTTACGTATAACAATGTAAAAATGAGATCTTTTCCACAGTTGTTTTTGAAACATGGTGTAAAAATTTACACTTAATACGTGGTTCTCGCGTAACATGGTAGAAAAGACTAGAAAAATGTGACCATTTATTCCTTGAAATGCATAAAGATGTCATCTTTATGCATCGTTGTTACGTATAACAATGTAAAAATGTGATCTTTCCACCGTTGTTTTGAAACTTGGTTTAAAAATTTACACTTTTTAATCTATTCTCGTGTAACGTGGTGGAAAACAAAAAAAAGGTGACCATTGTTTTGTTGTGACATATAAAGATGTCACCTTTATGCATCGTTGTTACGTAATACAATGTTAAAATGTGATTTTTTCCACAGTTGTTTTGGAACATGGTGTAAAAACTAACACTTTTTACGCGGTTCTCGCATAACGTGGTAGAAAAACAAGAAAAAAGGTGACCATTACTTTCTTGAAACGTATAAAGATGTCCCCTTTATGCATCGTTGTTACGTAATAAATCAAAAAAATATGATTTTTTCCACTGGTTTTTTGAAACACGGTATAAAAACTTGTAATTTTCACACGGTTCTCGCGTAACATGGTAGAAAAACAAGAAAAATGGTGACCATTATTTTCTTGAAATGTATAAAGATGTCACCTTTACGCATCGTTGTTATGTATAACAATGAAAAAATGTTATCGTTTCCACAGTTGTTTTGAAACATGATGTAAAAACTTGTACTTTTTACACGGTTTTCGCGTATCGTGATTGAAAAACAAGAAAAAATGTGACCATTGTTTTCTTGAAAGATATAAAGATGTCACCTTTATGCATCGTTGTTACGTATAACAATGTAAAAATGTGATCTTTTCCACAGTTGTTTTGAAACATGGTGTAAAAACTTACACTTTTTAATCTATTCTCGCGTAACGTGGTGGAAAAACAAGAAAAAAGGTGACCATTGTTTTCTTGTGACATATAAAGATGTCACCTTTATGCATCGTTGTTACGTAATACAATGTAAAAATGTGATCGTTTCCACAGTTTTTTGAAAAACTAGAAAAATGTGACCATTTATTCCTTGAAACGCAAAAAGATGTGACCTTTATGCATTGTTGTTACGTAATACAATGTAAAAATGTGATTTTTCCACAGTTTCTATGAAACGTGGTGTAAAAACTTATAATTTTTACACGGTTCTCGCGTAACATGGTAGAAAAACAAGAAAAAGTGACTACTGTTTGAAACGCATAAAGATGTCACTTTTATGCATCGTTGTGACGTATAGAAATGTAAAAATGTGATCTTTTCCACAGTTGTTTTGAAACATGACGTAAAAACTTGTACTTTTTACACGGTTCTCGAGTAACGTGATAGAAAAACAAGAAAAAAGGTGACCAATGTTTTCTTGAAAACGTATAAAGATGTCAGCTTTATGCATCGTTGTTACGTATAACAATGTAAAAATGAGATCTTTTCCACAGTTGTTTTTGAAACATGGTGTAAAAATTTACACTTAATACGTGGTTCTCGCGTAACATGGTAGAAAAGACTAGAAAAATGTGACCATTTATTCCTTGAAACGCATAAAGATGTCATCTTTATGCATCGTTGTTACGTATAACAATGTAAAAATGTGATCTTTCCACCGTTGTTTTGAAACTTGGTTTAAAAACTTACACTTTTTACACTGTTCTCGCGTAACGTGGTAGAAAAAAAGAAAAAAGTTGACCATTGTTTTCTTGTGACATATAAAGATGTCACCTTTATGCATCGTTGTTACGTAATACAATGCAAAAATGTATTTTTTCCATAGTTGTTTTGAAACATGGTGTAAAAACTAACACTTTTTGCGCGGTTCTCGCATAACGGGGTAGAAAAACAAGAATAAAGGTGACCATTATTTTCTAGAAACGTATAAAGATGTCCCCTTTATGCATCGTTGTTACGTAATACATCATAAAAATGTTATTTTTTCCACAGTTTTTTTGAAACATGGTGTAAAAACTTGTAATTTTTACACGGTTCTCGCGTAACATGTTAGAAAAACAAGAAAAAAGGTGACCATTGTTTTCTTGAAATGTATAAAGATGTCAATTTTATGCATCGTTGTTACGTATAACAATCTAAAAATGTGATCTTTTCCACAGTTGTTTTGAAACATGGTGTAAAAATTTACACTTTTTAATCTATTCTCGTGTAACGTGGTGGAAAACAAAAAAAAGGTGACCATTGTTTTGTTGTGACATATAAAGATGTCACCTTTATGCATCGTTGTTACGTAATACAATGTAAAAATGTGATTTTTTTCCACAGTTGTTTTGAAACATGGTGTAAAAACTAACACTTTTTACGCGGTTCTCGCATAACGTGGTAGAAAAACAAGAAAAAAGGTGACCATTATTTTCTTGAAACGTATAAAGATGTCCCCTTTATTCATCGTTGTTACGTAATACATTATAAAAATATGATTTTTCCACTGGTTTTTTGAAACACGGTGTAAAAACTTGTAATTTTCACACGGTTCTCGCGTAACATGGTAGAAAAACAAGAAAAATGGTGACCATTGTTTTCTTGAAATGTATAAAGATGTCACCTTTACGCATCGTTGTTATGTATAACAATGTAAAAATGTGATCGTTTCCACCGTTGTTTTGAAACATGATGTAAAAACTTGTACTTTTTACACGGTTTTCGCGTAACGTGATTGAAAAACAAGAAAAAATGTGACCATTGTTTTCTTGAAACATATAAAGATGTCACCTTTATGCATCGTTGTTACGTATAACAATGTAAAAATGTGATCTTTTCCACAGTTGTTTTGAAACATGGTGTAAAAATTTACACTTTTTAATCTATTCTCGCGTAACGTGGTGGAAAAACAAGAAAAAAGGTGACCATTGTTTTCTTGTGACATATAAAGATGTCACCTTTATGCATCGTTGTTACGTAATACAATGTAAAAATGTGATCGTTTCCACAGTTTTTTGAAAAACTAGAAAAATGTGACCATTTATTCCTTGAAACGCAAAAAGATGTGACCTTTATGCATTGTTGTTACGTAATACAATGTAAAAATGTGATTTTCCACAGTTTCTATGAAATGTGGTGTAAAAACTTATAATTTTTACACGGTTCTCGCGTAACATGGTAGAAAAACAAGAAAAAGTGACTACTGTTTGAAACGCATAAAGATGTCACTTTTATGCATCGTTGTGACGTATAGCAATGTAAAAATGTGATCTTTTCCCCAGTTGTTTTGAAACATGATGTAAAAACATGATGTAAAAATGTGACGTATTGATGCAAAATGATAAGGTGATAGCTTACGCCTCGAGACAATTAAAAATTCATGAGAAGAACTACACCACGCACGATTTGGAACTCGGAGCTGTGGTATTCGCTTTGAAAATATGGAGACATTATCTATATGGTACCAAGTGTACTATTTTCACCGATCATAAAAGTCTTCAACACATCTATGATCAAAAGATGCTGAACATGAGGCAAAGAAGATGGGTAGAACTGCTCAGCGATTACGATTGTGAGATACGTTACCACCCAGGTAAGGCAAATGTGGTAGCCGATGCCTTGAGTAGGAAAGAAAGGGTAAAACCTTCACGAGTCCGAGCGTTAGGAGCACTGGCTCAAACAAGTTTGAAAACCCGAATTTTTGAAGCTCAGATCGAAGCATTGAAATCTGAAAACCTGAAGGAAGAGACTCTTCATGGTTTAGAGTCTAGTTTTGAAACTAAGATTGATGGAGTACGCTACTTTAAAGGCAGAGTATGGATCCCAAAGGCTGATAACCTACGGGAAATGATTTTAGAGGAGGCTCATAAATCGAAGTATTCAATTCACCCAGGAGTGGACAAGATGTATAAGGATTTAAGGGAATACTATTGGTGGCCAGGAATGAAGAAGGATATTGCCATATATGTAGGAAAATGCGTAACGTGTGCAAAAGTCAAGGCAGTTTATCAAAAGCCATCGGGACTGTTACAACAACCGGAGATTCCCCAGTGGAAATGGGAGCAAATCACTATGGATTTCATAACCAAACTCCCAAGAACTGCCAAAGGGCATGACACGATTTGGGTTATAGTAGATCGATTTACGAAGTCCGCACATTTCCTACCGATTCGAGAAGATTATAAGATGGAAAAGCTTTCTCAGATCTACATCAAGGAGGTCGTTACGCGGCATGGAGTTCCAATTTCCATTATATCGGATAGAGATAGTCGTTTTACATCCCGATTTTGGCAATCACTTCAAAAAGCGTTGGGTACTCAGTTGAACTTAAGCACGGCTTATCATCCTCAAACGGATGGTCAGAGTGAACGGACCATTCAGACGTTGGAGGACATGCTTCGGGAATGTGTAATAGATTTTGGAGGAAGTTGGGATAACCATTTGCCATTAGTTGAGTTTTCCTACAACAATAGCTATCATACTAGTATTCAGTGTGCACCATATGAGGCTCTATACGGTCGTAAGTGTCGATCACCTCTTTGTTGGCTGGAAATTGGGGATAGACAACTATCTAGTCCGGACATTGTTCAAGAAACCACCGACAAGATCGCAATCATCAGGGATAGACTTAAAGCAGCTCAAGATCGTCAAAAGAGCTATGCGGATAATCGAAGAAAGCCTTTAGAATTCCAAGTGGGTGACCGAGTCTTTTTAAAAGTATCCCCTTGGAAGGGAACAGTTCGTTTTGGGAAAAGAGGAAAGTTGAGTCCACGGTATGTTGGACCATTTAAGATCACGGAAAGAATTGGACCGGTAGCTTATAAACTGGATTTGCCAATGGAGTTAAGTGCTATTCACAACACGTTTCACGTATCGAACCTTAAAAAGTGTTTAGCTGATGAAGCAGTAACCGTGCCCTTGGAAGAAGTCCAAATCAACAATAAACTGCACATCGTAGAGGAACCAATGGAAATACTCGATAGGGAAGTCAAGCGTCTTAAGAGAAGCAAAATCCCGATAGTAAAAGTCTATTGGAACACAAGGCATGGGCCTGAATATACTTGGGAGCGGGAGGATTACATGTTACAAAAGTATCCTCACCTCTTCGCAAGCAAACCTGTTAACGCTAGTAACACTTGAATTTCGGGACGAAATTCTTCTAACCGGGGGAGACTGTGACAACTGTCAAATTCACATCTCAGGTTAGAACTGTTTTGGATACCTCATTTTTATGGCATAGTTTACACAGTGCAATTGTAGCAGTAAACCCGGTACAATAGGAAAAATTGAGAAATTTTGCCTAAGAAATCCTTGAATTAGGAAATTATCCATAAATCTCATAAAATGCCAACCTAAAATATTTATATACTACAAGTATTTATGTAATTGATAATTTATATATTTCAATCATATTATATATGAAAGTACTTTGTTTTATAATTACTTGGTATTTTAAGTTTAGGAGAATACAAGTATTTTTATATCTAACCAATAATACAACATTTATCTTTAGTATTTATATATTTTTTTATTAATAAACCCCCCCCCCCCCTGTGAAATCCTCCCCCCCCCCCCCCCTCTCTCCCTATTTCTATAAAATAAACCTTACATTTCATTTTTGAATCATTTCTTTTACTTGCATTTTCTCTCAAGTATCATCCCTCTCTCTCTCCACCTTCAAATCTTCATATCTTCATCTTCAAACCTTCAAACCTTCATCACAACTCCAGCCCCTAAACTCTTATACTACAAGAGTCCAAGGCAATCTAAGGTAAACATAAGTGTGTTGGGTAAAATCCACACACATTCTTTTAAGTCTTTTTCATATTCTTGCATTTTTAAAAGTATGATCTTCATCTTTTTGTTACACTTTCTTCACATCTTTTAAAATCATCTTTATGGGTCTTAATGTTTGTAGATTTACCATCATAACATCTTTTGTTAGTAAAAGATGGCGAATCCAAAATCAAACCAAAGTTAAGATCAAAGATGAACATTTTAAACACATGCATGTAGTAATCTTGAAAGATCCATCATTTTTGTTCAAGAGTCTTATGAATGTATCTTTGAAAACCACTAAAAACACATTTAAACCCACATGCATGAGCTCAAAATACTGAATTTTTGGTTGCATGTTGATGTTCTTGGCAAGAACATCAACAATCTTCAATATTGGGTCTTTTACAAAAAGTATTCAAAGCTTGAGTTGATGGTTGTTTTGCATGCATTTTAAATGGATCATAAATATGTTTGGGAACTGAAAATATTTGTATGGATGAGAGTCAAATCGGATTTTTCATGCAAAGGAATAAGAATTTTGGTTTAAAAGTCTAGTTGGGTGCACATGCACAAGGTGTTGATTGGACAGCTTGCTGCCAGAAATTACACCTCACTTCAAAGAGTCATATCTCACTCATTTTAACTCCATATGGAGTGATTCTTTTTCTGGAATTCATTTTAGTGTGTTAAGATTCAAACCCAAGTGGTTTCATTTAAAAACTCAAAGATTTCATTTATCAAACAGTCCTCACAAAATCCGGATGCAAACAGCAAAGTATTCTGTCGGATTTTACGTCGTGTATTATTTCATGTGCTTATACTTCTCCAAAAATTATGAAACTGGTGTCAAAAGTTTCCTAACTCATTGAACTTAATGGACATAAAATTTCATGATTTAATTATACCTGGAAGTTACCAAAAGTTGAAAACAAAGTGACATCAAATTCTGGAGAGTAAAGGACAATTTATTATTTATTATAAGGACTATTTCTAATCCCATTTCATCATTTCATGATGAAATAGTGGAGTATATAAGTATATCTTTTATTTATGCAATTTATTTATGTCTTTTATTTATGCATTTTATTTATTCTTTATCCCTTTTCATCTTTATGATGAAATTGTGGAAGGTTTATATATATAATATATTTATATATATTTATGCATTTTATTCTTGATCCCATTTCATCATTTTATGATGAAATATTGGAGTATAAATATATATTATGTCTATATATTTATACATTTAAATATTTGTCATTTCGTTTACGACCCCTAATTTTATCATCGTTACGATAAAATTTCGGTTTATACATATATACGTACTATATATGTTTATGTTCTTTAAAACCCTTTTCGTTACTTATTGGGACGAATTTGTAGAAACTTTAATCTAAGAGAACAATGTATACGTTTATTACGTTATAATATTAAAACACAACAAGGCATTTTATGATGATTTGGATAATTAGTACCGAACCTTCGAGATTGAGAACTCACTAGTGACCTTACGTTCATAGGTTTGAAGTAGGATCATCTCGGAGTATTTGTGGGAGATTCCTGGATTCTGTCACGTATCAAGTGAGTATTCACAGCCCCTTTTTCAATGTTTTACATATTTTGGGGTGAAAAGCATGTGGTTACTACAACTATTTTACACACCGATTATTTCGTTTTCTTGAAAATACGAAGCTTGCTTATTTATGCTCTATGGTATCTATGTTGTTGCAAATGTTGTAAGTTTGAGTTTCTTTTGCTATCATGTATAAAGTCCCCGTTCACGTATACGTTACCCGTTTAACTCACGAGTGTGAGCCGTTGGTAATTATGAATAACTTTATTTGGGTTGACACCCCCACTCACAAGTAGCGCTTGTTTGAGTGCATAATTATTGTTGTATTGCGTATTGTTGGTGATAGAACATGCGCGTATGTGGAATGATTCCACCATTGTGGTAGGGGCAAATTATGTCAGTATAGGTCGGGTAACGGGCTCAATAACTTAGCATTTTACATATGATTACCTCGAGCAAGTGGTTCTGATAACCGTTTTATTTATCCCTGGTGTGGATCTAAACTATTTTGCAATGGCAAACAAGTGGTTTTTATAACCGTATTATTTTATCCCATGTGTGGATTTAAACTATTTCGTGATGGCAAACAATGTTATACTCATTAAACCTGTGATCTCACCAACTAGTGCATTAGTTGACACTCTCATTCACATGCTTTTCAGGAGAACGTTCTTAAGGTTAGAATTTAGGAAGGCTACACGTGATGAAGCTTCTCTTTACTATCTTTAAATTTCATGTTCATTTCCCTTCCGTAAAAACAATTGTAAAAGACAAGGTTTGACCTTTGAATGTATTTTGATGGTTGTTGTGATCTTGTAACTTTTGCTATGAAACTTGAGCTGCACATTCCGTGTTTCCGCTTTAGCGGGGTGTGACATTATGCATCGCTATTACATAATACAATGTAAAAATGTGATTTTTTCCACAGTTTCTATGAAACGTGGTGTAAAAACTTATAATTTTTACACGGTTCTCGCATAACATGGTAGAAAAACAAGAAAAAGTGACTATTGTTTGAAACGCATAAAGATGTCACCTTTATGCATCATTGTGATGTATAGTGATGTAAAAATGTGATCTTTTCCACAGTTGTTTTGAAACATGACGTAAAAACTTGTACTTTTTACACGGTTCTCGAGTAACGTAATAGAAAAACAAGAAAAAAGGTGACCAATGTTTTCTTGAAAACGTATAAAGATGTCACCTTTATGCATCGTTGTTACGTATAACAATGTAAAAATGAGATATTTTCCACAGTTGTTTTTGAAACATGGTGTAAAAATTTACACTTAATACGTGGTTCTCGCGTAACATGGTAGAAAAGACTAGAAAAATGTGACCATTTATTCCTTGAAACGCATAAAGATGTCATCTTTATGCATCGTTGTTACGTATAACAATGTAAAAATGTGATCTTTCCACCGTTGTTTTGAAACTTGGTGTAAAAACTTACACTTTTTACGCTGTTCTCGCGTAACGTGGTAGAAAAAAAGAAAAAAGCTGACCATTGTTTTCTTGTGACATATAAAGATGTCACCTTTATGCATCGTTGTTACGTAATACAATGTAAAAATGTATTTTTTTCCATAGTTGTTTTGAAACATGGTGTAAAAACTAACACTTTTTGCGCGGTTCTCGCATAACGGGGTAGAAAAACAAGAATAAAGGTGACCATTATTTTCTAGAAACGTATAAAGATGTCCCCTTTATGCATCATTGTTACGTAATACATCATAAAAATGTTATTTTTTCCACAGTTTTTTTGAAACATGGTGTAAAAACTTGTAATTTTTACACGGTTCTCGCGTAACATGTTAGAAAAACAAGAAAAAAGGTGACCATTGTTTTCTTGAAATGTATAAAGATGTCAATTTTATGCATCGTTGTTACGTATAACAATGTAAAAATGTGATCTTTTCCACAGTTGTTTTGAAACATGGTGTAAAAATTTACACTTTTTAATCTATTCTCGTGTAACGTGGTGGAAAACAAAAAAAGGTGACCATTGTTTTGTTGTGACATATAAAGATGTCACCTTTATGCATCGTTGTTACGTAATACAATGTAAAAATGTGATTTTTTCCACAGTTGTTTTGAAACATGGTGTAAAAACTAACACTTTTTACGCGGTTCTCGCATAACGTGGTAGAAAAACAAGAAAAAAGGTGACCATTATTTTCTTGAAGCGTATAAAGATGTCCCCTTTATGCATCGTTGTTACGTAATACATTATAAAAATATGATTTTTCCACTGGTTTTTTGAAACACGGTGTAAAAACTTGTAATTTTCACACGGTTCTCGCGTAACATGGTAGAAAAACAAGAAAAATGGTGACCATTGTTTTCTTGAAATGTATAAAGATGTCACCTTTACGCATCGTTGTTATGTATAACAATGTAAAAATGTGATCGTTTCCACCGTTGTTTTGAAACATGATGTAAAAACTTGTACTTTTTACACGGTTTTCGCGTAACGTGATTGAAAAACAAGAAAAAATGTGACCATTTTTTTCTTGAAACATATAAAGATGTCACCTTTATGCATCGTTGTTACGTATAACAATGTAAAAATGTGATCTTTTCCACAGTTGTTTTGAAACATGGTGTAAAAACTTACACTTTTTAATCTATTCTCGCGTAACGTGGTGGAAAAACAAGAAAAAAGGTGACCATTGTTTTCTTGTGACATATAAAGATGTCACCTTTATGCATCGTTGTTACGTAATACAATGTAAAAATGTGATCGTTTCCACAGTTTTTTGAAAAACTAGAAAAATGTGACCATTTATTCCTTGAAACGCAAAAAGATGTGACCTTTATGCATTGTTGTTACGTAATACAATGTAAAAATGTGATTTTTCCACAGTTTCTATGAAACGTGGTGTAAAAACTTATAATTTTTACACGGTTCTCGCGTAACATGGTAGAAAAACAAGAAAAAGTGACTACTGTCTGAAACGCATAAAGATGTCACTTTTATGCATCGTTGTGACGTATAGCAATGTAAAAAGGTGATCTTTTCCACAGTTGTTTTGAAACATGATGTAAAAACTTGTACTTTTTACACGGTTTTCGAGTAACGTGATAGAAAAACATGAAAACAGGTGACCATTGTTTTCTTGAAAACGTATAAAGATGTCACCTTTACGCATCATTGTTACGTATAACAATGTAAAAATGAGATATTTTCCACAGTTGTTTTTGAAACATGGTGTAAAAATTTACACTTATTACGCGGTTCTCGCGTAACATGGTAGAAAAAACTAGGAAAATGTGACCATTTATTCCTTGAAACACATACAGATGTCACCTTTATGCATCGTTGTTACGTATAACAATCTAAAAATGTGATCTTTCCACCGTTGTTTTGTAACTTGGTGTAAAAACTTACACTTTTTACGCTGTTCTCGCGTAACGTGGTAGAAAAAAAGAAAAAAGGTGACCATTGTTTTCTTGTGACATATAAAGATGTCACCTTTATGCATCATTGTTACGTAATACAATGTAAAAATGTGATCGTTTCCACAGTTTTTTGAAAAACTAGAAAAATGTGACAATTTATTCCTTGAAACGCATAAAGATGTCACCTTTATGTATTGTTGTTACGTAATTCAATGTAAAAATGTGATTTTTCCACAGTTTCTATGAAACGTGGTGTAAAAACTTATAATTTTTACACGGTTCTCGCGTAACATGGTAGAAAAACAACAAAAAGTGACTATTGTTTGAAACGCATAAAGATGTCACTTTTATGCATCGTTGTGACGTTTAGCAATGTAAAAATGTGATCTTTTCCACAGATGTTTTGAAACATGATGTAAAAACTTGTACTTTTTACACGGTTCTCGAGTAACGTGATAGAAAAACAAGAAAAAAGGTGACCATTGTTTTCTTGAAAACGTATAAAGATGTCACCTTTATGCATCGTTGTTACGTATAACAATGTAAAAATGAGATCTTTTCCACAGTTGTTGTTGAAACATGGTGTAAAAATTTACACTTATTACGCGGTTCTCGCGTAACATGGTTGAAAAAACTAGAAAAATGTGACCATTTATTCCTTGAAACGCATAAAGATGTCACCTTTATGCATCGTTGTTACGTATAACAATGTAAAAATGTGATCCTTCCTCCGTTGTGTTGAAACTTGGTGTAAAAACTTACACTTTTTACGCTGTTCTCGCGTAACGTGGTAGAAAAACCCGGAAAAAGGTGAACATTGTTTTCTTGAAATGCATAAAGATGTCACCTTTATGCATCGCTATTACATAATACAATGTAAAAATGTGATTTTTTCCATAGTTTCTATGAAACGTGGTGTAAAAACTTATAATTTTTACACGGTTCTCGCATAACATGGTAGAAAAACAAGAAAAAGTGACTATTGTTTAAAACGCATAAAGATGTCACCTTTATGCATCGTTGTGACGTATAGTAATGTAAAAATGTGATCTTTTCCACAGTTGTTTTGAAACATGACGTAAAAACTTGTACTTTTTACACGGTTCACGAGTAACGTGATAGAAAAACAAGAAAAAAGGTGACCAATGTTTTCTTGAAAACGTATAAAGATGTCACCTTTATGCATCGTTGTTACGTATAACAATGTAAAAATGAGATCTTTTCCACAGTTGTTTTTGAAACATGGTGTAAAAATTTACACTTAATACGTGGTTCTCGCGTAACATGGTAGAAAAGACTAGAAAAATGTGACCATTTATTCCTTGAAACGTATAAAGATGTCATCTTTATGCATCATTGTTACGTATAACAATGTAAAAATGTGATCTTTCCACCGTTGTTTTGAAACTTGGTGTAAAAACTTACACTTTTTACGCTGTTCTCGCGTAACGTGGTAGAAAAAAAGAAAAAAGCTGACCATTGTTTTCTTGTGACATATAAAGATGTCACCTTTATGCATCGTTGTTACGTAATACAATGCAAAAATGTATTTTTTCCATAGTTGTTTTGAAACATGGTGTAAAAACTAACACTTTTTGCGCGGTTCTCGCATAACGGGGTAGAAAAACAAGAATAAAGGTGACCATTATTTTCTAGAAACGTATAAAGATGTCCCCTTTATGCATCGTTGTTACGTAATACATCATAAAAATGTTATTTTTTCCACAGTTTTTTTGAAACATGGTGTAAAAACTTGTAATTTTTACACGGTTCTCGCGTAACATGTTAGAAAAACAAGAAAAAAGGTGACCATTGTTTTCTTGAAATGTATAAAGATGTCAATTTTATGCATCGTTGTTACGTATAACAATGTAAAAATGTGATCTTTTCCACAGTTGTTTTGAAACATGGTGTAAAAATTTACACTTTTTAATCTATTCTCGTGTAACGTGGTGGAAAACAAAAAAAAGGTGACCATTATTTTGTTGTGACATATAAAGATGTCACCTTTATGCATCTTTGTTACGTAATACAATGTAAAAATGTGATTTTTTCCACAGTTGTTTTGAAACATGGTGTAAAAACTAACACTTTTTACGCGGTTCTCGCATAACGTGGTAGAAAAACAAGAAAAAAAGGTGACCATTATTTTCTTGAAACGTATAAAGATGTCCCCTTTATGCATCGTTGTTACGTAATACATTATAAAAATATGATTTTTCCACTGGTTTTTTGAAACACGGTGTAAAAACTTGTAATTTTCACACGGTTCTCGCGTAACATGGTAGAAAAACAAGAAAAATGGTGACCATTGTTTTCTTGAAATGTATAAAGATGTCACCTTTACGCATCGTTGTTATGTATAACAATGTAAAAATGTGATCGTTTCCACCGTTGTTTTGAAACATGATGTAAAAACTTTTTACACGGTTTTCGCGTAACGTGATTGAAAAACAAGAAAAAATGTGACCATTGTTTTCTTGAAACATATAAAGATGTCACCTTTATGCATCGTTGTTACGTATAACAATGTAAAAATGTGATCTTTTCCACAGTTGTTTTGAAACATGGTGTAAAAACTTACACTTTTTAATCTATTCTCGCGTAACGTGGTGGAAAAACAAGAAAAAAGGTGACCATTGTTTTCTTGTGACATATAAAGATGTCACCTTTATGCATCGTTGTTACGTAATACAATGTAAAAATGTGATCGTTTCCACAGTTTTTTGAAAAACTAGAAAAATGTGACCATTTATTCCTTGAAACGCAAAAAGATGTGACCTTTATGCATTGTTGTTACGTAATACAATGTAAAAATGTGATTTTTCCACAGTTTCTATGAAACGTGGTGTAAAAACTTATAATTTTTACACGGTTCTCGCGTAACATGGTAGAAAAACAAGAAAAAGTGACTGTTAGAGCATTATTGTATTCAAGGTTTACTGTAAAGTCAATGTACTGTATGAGTCTATACAGTATTGTGAATGCCTTTATACCTTGTATGTCATGGGTATAAATAGGCTTGTCTAGTTCATTTGTTAAAAAGCTTTGGTAATCTTTTAGAAACCTTTTGTAATCCTTTGAGATCAATACATGGATGACATATTTGCTCTCTAGATTCTCTCTCCCTACATTCATATCTTATTGCTAGAGATCTGGGATTTATCAATTGGTATCAGAGCTAAACAGAAGATTCAAGCAGATCGAAGACCAAATTGAAGAATTTTTACACTAAAGCTGAAGAATTCGGATTGGGTGTTCATCACTATTCATCTGATTTTTTTTAAATTTTGATCTTTTGAATCAATTTCTTGCATCACTGAACTCGGAATTGATTACTGATCATCTTTAATTCTTGGATCAACATAAAAAACTGCACGGAATCGACAGATCTGATCAATTTTTGAAGTTTTTTCAAAAAAGTTCAAAATCACTGTTTGGATCTTAATCTGGTTAAATTGTCCGAATTGTGAATCGTGATTAATAGGAAAAGTGTGCGGATTTGAATTACGAGCATTTTGATATAAGATTCATCAAAATTGATCAAGAATTGAAAGAGATATGGCAAATTAAGTGATTCTGAAGTTCGAAGTGGTGAATTCGGATCATTCTTGGTGAATTCGGATCATTCTTGGTGAATTCGGATCATTCAAAGAAGAATTCGGAGTGTTCTTGGAATTACAAGTGTAGAATTCGACTCAACAAGCATTCAAATTCATAGAATTCGAACTCTGTTAAGTTCGAATTGAGGCTGAATTCGAACCCTTTAGATTCGAATTGAGAAGTTGAGAATTCAATTGAATTGATTAAATTTTCCAAGTAAAGAATTCGAACCCTGTTGAGTTCGAATTGAGTGAATTCGAACCAAGGTACGTCCGAATTGAGTGAATTCGAACCAAGGTACGTCCGAATTGAGTGAATTCGAACCAAGGTACGTCCGAATTGAGTGAATTCGAATCCTTCTTGATTCGAATTGAGTGAATTCGAATCCTTCTTGATTCGAATTGAGTGAATTCGAATCCTTCTTGATTCGAATTGAGTGAATTTGAATCCTTCTTGATTCGAATTGAGTGAATTCGAATCCTTCTTCATTCGAATTGAGCAAATTCGAATCCTTATTCATCCGAATTCATTGAATTCGAATCCTTATACATCCGAATTCATTGAATTCGAACCCTTATACATTCGAATTCATTGATTAAAAAAAAAAAAAAAAAAAAAAAAAAACTTGTAAATGTTTGAAACGCATAAGGATGTCACTTTTATGCATCGTTGTGACGTATAGCAATGTAAAAATGTGATCTTTTCCACAGTTGTTTTGAAACATGATGTAAAAACTTGTACTTTTTACACGGTTTTCGAGTAACGTGATAGAAAAACAAGAAAATAGGTGACCATTGTTTTCTTGAAAACGTATAAAGATGTCACCTTTACGCATCATTGTTACGTATAACAATGTAAAAATGAGATATTTTCCACAGTTGTTTTTGAAACATGGTGTAAAAATTTACACTTATTACGCGGTTCTCGCGTAACATGGTAGAAAAAACTAGGAAAATGTGACCATTTATTCCTTGAAACACATACAGATGTCACCTTTATGCATCGTTGTTACGTATAACAATGTAAAAATGTGATCTTTCCACCGTTGTTTTGAAACTTGGTGTAAAAACTTACACTTTTTACGCTGTTCTCGCGTAACGTGGTAGAAAAAAAGAAAAAATGTGACCATTGTTTTCTTGTGACATATAAAGATGTCACCTTTATGCATCATTGTTACGTAATACAATGTAAAAATGTGATCGTTTCCACAGTTTTTTGAAAAACTAGAAAAATGTGACAATTTATTCCTTGAAACGCATAAAGATGTCACCTTTATGTATTGTTGTTACGTAATTCAATGTAAAAATGTGATTTTTCCACAGTTTCTATGAAACGTGGTGTAAAAACTTATAATTTTTACACGGTTCTCGCGTAACATGGTAGAAAAACAACAAAAAGTGACTATTGTTTGAAACGCATAAAGATGTCACTTTTATGCATCGTTGTGACGTTTAGCAATGTAAAAATGTGATCTTTTCCACAGATGTTTTGAAACATGATGTAAAAACTTGTACTTTTTACACGGTTCTCGAGTAACGTGATAGAAAAACAAGAAAAAAGGTGACCATTGTTTTCTTGAAAACGTATAAAGATGTCACCTTTATGCATCGTTGTTACGTATAACAATGTAAAAATGAGATCTTTTCCACAGTTGTTGTTGAAACATGGTGTAAAAATTTACACTTATTACGCGGTTCTCGCGTAACATGGTAGAAAAAACTAGGAAAATGTGACCATTTATTCCTTGAAACGCATAAAGATGTCACCTTTATGCATCGTTGTTACGTATAACAATGTAAAAATGTGATCCTTCCTCCGTTGTTTTGAAACTTGGTGTAAAAACTTACACTTTTTACGCTGTTCTCGCGTAACGTGGTAGAAAAACCAGGAAAAAGGTGAACATTGTTTTCTTGAAATGCATAAAGATGTCACCTTTATGCATCGTTGTTAGGTAATACAATGTAAAAATGTGATCTTTTGCACTATTGTTTTGAAACAAGGTGACCATTGTATTCTTGAATCACATAAAGATTTCACCTTTATGCATCGCTATTACATAATACAATGTAAAAATGTGATTTTTTCCACAGTTTCTATGAAACGTGGTGTAAAAACTTATAATTTTTACACGGTTCGCGCATAACATGGTAGAAAAACAAGAAAAAGTGACTATTGTTTGAAACGCATAAAGATGTCACCTTTATGCATCGTTGTGACGTATAGTAATGTAAAAATGTGATCTTTTCCACAGTTGTTTTGAAACATGACGTAAAAACTTGTACTTTTTACACGGTTCTCGAGTAACGTGATAGAAAAACAAGAAAAAAGGTGACCAATGTTTTCTTGAAAACGTATAAAGATGTAACCTTTATGCATCGTTGTTACGTATAACAATGTAAAAATGAGATCTTTTCCACAGTTGTTTTTGAAACATGGTGTAAAAATTTACACTTAATACGTGGTTCTCGCGTAACATGGTAGAAAAGACTAGAAAAATGTGACCATTTATTCCTTGAAACGCATAAAGATGTCATCTTTATGCATCATTGTTACGTATAACAATGTAAAAATGTGATCTTTCCACCGTTGTTTTGAAACTTGGTGTAAAAACTTACACTTTTTACGTTGTTCTCGCGTAACGTGGTAGAAAAAAAGAAAAAAAGTTGACCATTGTTTTCTTGTGACATATAAAGATGTCACCTTTATGCATCGTTGTTACGTAATACAATGTAAAAATGTATTTTTTCCATAGTTGTTTTGAAACATGGTGTAAAAACTAACACTTTTTGCGCGGTTCTCGCATAACGGGATAAAAAAACAAGAATAAAGGTGACCATTATTTTCTAGAAACGTATAAAGATGTCCCCTTTATGCATCGTTGTTACGTAATACATCATAAAAATGTTATTTTTTCCACAGTTATTTTTGAAACATGGTGTAAAAACTTGTAATTTTTACACTTGTAATTTTCTTGAAATGTATAAAGATGTCAATTTTATGCATCGTTGTTACGTATAACAATGTAAAAATGTGATCTTTTCCACAGTTGTTTTGAAACATGGTGTAAAAATTTACACTTTTTAATCTATTCTCGTGTAACGTGGTGGAAAACAAAAAAAAGGTGACCATTATTTTGTTGTGACATATAAAGATGTCACCTTTATGCATCGTTGTTACGTAATACAATGTAAAAATGTGATTTTTTCCACAGTTGTTTTGAAACATGGTGTAAAAACTAACACTTTTTACGCGGTTCTCGCATAACGTGGTAGAAAAACAAGAAAAAAAGGTGACCATTATTTTCTTGAAACGTATAAAGATGTCCCCTTTATGCATCGTTGTTACGTAATACATTATAAAAATATGATTTTCCACTGGTTTTTTGAAACACGGTGTAAAAACTTGTAATTTTCACACGGTTCTCGCGTAACATGGTAGAAAAACAAGAAAAATGGTGACCATTGTTTTCATGAAATGTATAAAGATGTCACCTTTACGCATCGTTGTTATGTATAACAATGTAAAAATGTGATCGTTTCCACCGTTGTTTTGAAACATGATGTAAAAACTTGTACTTTTTACACGGTTTTCGCGTAACGTGATTGAAAAACAAGAAAAAATGTGACCATTGTTTTCTTGAAACATATAAAGATGTCACCTTTATGCATCGTTGTTACGTATAACAATGTAAAAATGTGATCTTTTCCACAGTTGTTTTGAAACATGGTGTAAAAACTTACACTTTTTAATCTATTCTCGCGTAAGGTGGTGGAAAAACAAGAAAAAAGGTGACCATTGTTTTTTTGTGACATATAAAGATGTCACCTCTATGCATCGTTGTTACGTAATACAATGTAAAAATGAGATATTTTCCACAGTTGTTTTTGAAACATGGTGTAAAAATTTACACTTATTACGCGGTTCTCGCGTAACATGGTAGAAAAAACTAGGAAAATCTGACCATTTATTCCTTGAAACACATACAGATGTCACCTTTATGCATCGTTGTTACGTATAACAATGTAAAAATGTGATCTTTCCACCGTTGTTTTGAAACTTGGTGTAAAAACTTACACTTTTTACGCTGTTCTCGCGTAACGTGGTAGAAAAAAAGAAAAAGGTAACCATTGTTATCTCGTGACTTATAAAGATGTCACCTTTATGCATCATTGTTACGTAATATAATGTAAAAATGTGATCGTTTCCACAGGTTTTTGAACAACTAGAAAAATGTGACAATTTATTCCTTGAAACGCATAAAGATGTCACCTTTATGTATTGTTGTTACGTAATTCAATGTAAAATGTGATTTTTCCACAGTTTCTAGGAAACGTGGTGTAAAAACTTATAATTTTTACACGGTTCTCACGTAACATGGTAGAAAAACAACAAAAAGTGACTACAATTTGAAACGCATAAAGATGTCACTTTTATGCATCGTTGTGACGTATAGCAATGTAAAAATGTGATCTTTTCCACAGATGTTTTGAAACATGATGTAAAAACTTGTACTTTTTACACGGTTCTCGGTTAACGTGATAGAAAAACAAGAAAAAAGGTGACCATTGTTTTCTTGAAAACGTATAAAGATGTCACCTTTATGCATCGTTGTTACGTATAACAATGAAAAAATGAGATCTTTTCCACAGTTGTTTTTGAAACATGGTGTAAAAATTTACACTTAATACGTGGTTCTCGCGTAACATGGTAGAAAAGACTAGAAAAATGTGACCATTTATTCCTTGAAACGCATAAAGATGTCATCTTTATGCATCGTTGTTACGTATAACAATGTAAAAATATGATCTTTCCACCATTGTTTTGAAACTTGGTGTAAAAACTTACACTTTTTACGCTGTTCTCGCGTAACGTGGTAGAAAAAAAGAAAAAGGTGACCATTGTTTTCTTGTGACATATAAAGATGTCACATTTATGCATCATTGTTACGTAATACAATGTAAAAATGTGATCGTTTCCACAGGTTTTTGAACAACTAGAAAAATGTGACAATTTATTCCTTGAAACGCATAAAGATGTCACCTTTATGTATTGTTGTTACGTTATTCAATGTAAAAATGTGATTTTTCCACAGTTTCTAGGAAACGTGGTGTAAAAACTTATAATTTTTACACGGTTCTCACGTAACATGGTAGAAAAACAACAAAAAGTGACTACAATTTGAAACGCATAAAGATGTCACTTTTATGCATCGTTGTGACGTATAGCAATGTAAAAATGTGATCTTTTCCACAGATGTTTTGAAACATGATGTAAAAACTTGTACTTTTTACACGGTTCTCGGGTAACGTGATAGAAAAACAAGAAAAAAGGTGACCATTGTTTTCTTGAAAACGTATAAAGATGTCACCTTTATGCATCGTTGTTACGTATAACAATGAAAAAATGAGATCTTTTCCACAGTTGTTTTTGAAACATGGTGTAAAAATTTACACTTAATACGTGGTTCTCGCATAACATGGTAGAAAAGACTAGAAAAATGTGACCATTTATTCCTTGAAACGCATAAAGATGTCATCTTTATGCATCGTTGTTACGTATAACAATGTAAAAATGTGATCTTTCCACCATTGTTTTGAAACTTGGTGTAAAAACTTACACTTTTTACGCTGTTCTCGCGTAACGTGGTAGAAAAAAAGGAAAAAGCTGACCATTGTTTTCTTGTGACATATAAATATGTCACCTTTATGCATCGTTGTTACGTAATACAATGTAAAAATGTATTTTTTCCATAGTTGTTTTGAAAAATGGTGTAAAAACTAACACTTTTTGCGCGGTTCTCGCATAACGTGGTAGAAAAACAAGAATAAAGGTGACCATTATTTTCTAGAAACGTATAAAGATGTCCCCTTTATGCATCGTTGTTACGTAATACATCATAAAAATGTTATTTTTTCCACAGTTTTTTTGAAACATGGTGTAAAAACTTGTAATTTTTACACGGTTCTCGCGTAACATGGTAGAAAAACAAGAAAAAGGTGACCATTGTTTTCTTGAAATGTATAAAGATGTCAATTTTATGCATCGTTGTTACGTATAACAATGTACAAATGTGATCTTTTCCACAGTTGTTTTGAAACATGGTGTAAAAATTTACACTTTTTAATCTATTCTCGTGTAACGTGGTGGAAAAAAAAAGGTGACCATTGTTTTGTTGTGACATATAAAGATGTCACCTTTATGCATTGTTGTTACGTAATACAATGCTAAAATGTGATTTTTTCCACAGTTGTTTTGAAACATGGTGTAAAAACTAACACTTTTTACGCGGTTCTTGCATAACGTGGTAGAAAAACAAGAAAAAAGGTGACCATTATTTTCTTGAAACGTATAAAGATGTCCCCTTTATGCATCGTTGTTACGTAATACATCTTAAAATATGATTTTTTCCACTGGTGTTTTGAAACACGGTGTAAAAACTTGTAATTTTCACACGGTTCTCGCGTAACATGGTAGAAAAACAAGAAAAATGGTGACCATTGTTTTCTTGAAATGTATAAAGATGTCACCTTTACGCATCGTTGTTATGTATAACAATGTAAAAATGTGATCGTTTCCACCGTTGTTTTGAAACATGATGTAAAAACTTGTACTTTTTACACGGTTTTCGCGTAACGTGATTGAAAAACAAGAAAAAATGTGACCATTGTTTTCTTGAAACATATAAAGATGTCACCTTTATGCATCGTTGTTACGTATAACAATGTAAAAATGTGATCTTTTCCACAGTTGTTTTGAAACATGGTGTAAAAACTTACACTTTTTAATCTATTCTCGCGTAACGTGGTGGAAAAACAAGAAAAAAGGTGACCATTGTTTTCTTGTGACATATAAAGAAGTCACCTTTATGCATCGTTGTTACGTAACACAATGTAAAAATGAGATATTTTCCACAGTTGTTTTTGAAACATGGTGTAAAAATTTACACTTATTACGCGGTTCTCGCGTAACATGGTAGAAAAAACTAGGAAAATCTGACCATTTATTCCTTGAAACACATACAGATGTCACCTTTATGCATCGTTGTTACGTATAACAATATAAAAATGTGATCTTTCCACCGTTGTTTTGAAACTTGGTGTAAAAACTTACACTTTTTACGCTGTTCTCGCGTAACGTGGTAGAAAAAAAGAAAAAGGTGACCATTGTTATCTTGTGACATATAAAGATGTCACCTTTATGCATCATTGTTACGTAATACAATGTAAAAATGTGATCGTTTCCACAGGTTTTTGAACAACTAGAAAAATGTGACAATTTATTCCTTGAAACACATAAAGATGTCACCTTTATGTATTGTTGTTACATAATTCAATGTAAAAATGTGATTTTTCCACAGTTTCTATGAAACGTGGTGTAAAAACTTATAATTTTTACACGGTTCTCACGTAACATGGTAGAAAAACAACAAAAAGTGACTACAATTTGAAACGCATAAAGATGTCACTTTTATGCATCGTTGTGACGTATAGCAATGTAAAAATGTGATCTTTTCCACAGATGTTTTGAAACATGATGTAAAAACTTGTACTTTTTACACGGTTCTCGGGTAACGTGATAGAAAAACAAGAAAAAAGGTGACCATTGTTTTCTTGAAAACGTATAAAGATGTCACCTTTATGCATCGTTGTTACGTATAACAATGAAAAAATGACATCTTTTCCACAGTTGTTTTTGAAACATGGTGTAAAAATTTACACTTAATACGTGGTTCTCGCGTAACATGGTAGAAAAGACTAGAAAAATGTGACCATTTATTCCTTGAAACGCATAAAGATGTCATCTTTATGCATCGTTGTTACGTATAACAATGTAAAAATGTGATCTTTCCACCATTGTTTTGAAACTTGGTGTAAAAACTTACACTTTTTACGCTGTTCTCGCGTAACGTGGTAGAAAACAAGAAAAAACCTGACCATTGTTTTCTTGTGACATATAAAGATGTCACCTTTATGCATCGTTGTTACGTAATACAATGTAAAAATGAGATATTTTCCACAGTTGTTTTTGAAACATGGTGTAAAAATTTACACTTATTACGCGGTTCTCGCGTAACATGGTAGAAAAAACTAGGAAAATCTGACAATTTATTCCTTGAAACACATACAGATGTCACCTTTATGTATCGTTGTTACGTATAACAATGTAAAAATGTGATCTTTCCACCATTGTTTTGAAACTTGGTGTAAAAACTTACACTTTTTACGCTGTTCTCGCGTAACGTGGTAGAAAAAAAGGAAAAAGCTGACCATTGTTTTCTTGTGACATATAAATATGTCACCTTTATGCATCGTTGTTACGTAATACAATGTAAAAATGTATTTTTTCCATAGTTGTTTTGAAAAATGGTGTAAAAACTAACACTTTTTGCGCGGTTCTCGCATAACGTGGTAGAAAAACAAGAATAAAGGTGACCATTATTTTCTAGAAACGTATAAAGATGTCCCCTTTATGCATCGTTGTTACGTAATACATCATAAAAATGTTATTTTTTCCACAGTTTTTTTGAAACATGGTGTAAAAACTTGTAATTTTTACACGGTTCTCGCGTAACATGGTAGAAAAACAAGAAAAAGGTGACCATTGTTTTCTTGAAATGTATAAAGATGTCAATTTTATGCATCGTTGTTACGTATAACAATGTACAAATGTGATCTTTTCCACAGTTGTTTTGAAACATGGTGTAAAAATTTACACTTTTAATCTATTCTCGTGTAACGTGGTGGAAAAAAAAAGGTGACCATTGTTTTGTTGTGACATATAAAGATGTCACCTTTATGCATTGTTGTTACGTAATACAATGTTAAAATGTGATTTTTTCCACAGTTGTTTTGAAACATGGTGTAAAAACTAACACTTTTTACGCGGTTCTTGCATAACGTGGTAGAAAAACAAGAAAAAAGGTGACCATTATTTTCTTGAAACGTATAAAGATGTCCCCTTTATGCATCGTTGTTACGTAATACATCTTAAAATATGATTTTTTCCACTGGTTTTTTGAAACATGATGTAAAAACTTGTACTTTTTACACGGTTCTCGAGTAACGTGATAGAAAAACAAGAAAAAAGGTGACCATTGTTTTCTTGAAAACGTATAAAGATGTCACCTTTATGCATCGTTGTTACGTATAACAATGTAAAAATGAGATCTTTTCCACAGTTGTTGTTGAAACATGGTGTAAAAATTTACACTTATTACGCGGTTCTCGCGTAACATGGTAGAAAAAACTAGGAAAATGTGACCATTTATTCCTTGAAACGCATAAAGATGTCACCTTTATGCATCGTTGTTACGTATAACAATGTAAAAATGTGATCCTTCCTCCGTTGTTTTGAAACTTGGTGTAAAAACTTACACTTTTTACGCTGTTCTCGCGTAACGTGGTAGAAAAACCAGGAAAAAGGTGAACATTGTTTTCTTGAAATGCATAAAGATGTCACCTTTATGCATCGTTGTTAGGTAATACAATGTAAAAATGTGATCTTTTGCACTATTGTTTTGAAACAAGGTGACCATTGTATTCTTGAATCACATAAAGATTTCACCTTTATGCATCGCTATTACATAATACAATGTAAAAATGTGATTTTTTCCACAGTTTCTATGAAACGTGGTGTAAAAACTTATAATTTTTACACGGTTCGCGCATAACATGGTAGAAAAACAAGAAAAAGTGACTATTGTTTGAAACGCATAAAGATGTCACCTTTATGCATCGTTGTGACGTATAGTAATGTAAAAATGTGATCTTTTCCACAGTTGTTTTGAAACATGACGTAAAAACTTGTACTTTTTACACGGTTCTCGAGTAACGTGATAGAAAAACAAGAAAAAAGGTGACCAATGTTTTCTTGAAAACGTATAAAGATGTAACCTTTATGCATCGTTGTTACGTATAACAATGTAAAAATGAGATCTTTTCCACAGTTGTTTTTGAAACATGGTGTAAAAATTTACACTTAATACGTGGTTCTCGCGTAACATGGTAGAAAAGACTAGAAAAATGTGACCATTTATTCCTTGAAACGCATAAAGATGTCATCTTTATGCATCATTGTTACGTATAACAATGTAAAAATGTGATCTTTCCACCGTTGTTTTGAAACTTGGTGTAAAAACTTACACTTTTTACGTTGTTCTCGCGTAACGTGGTAGAAAAAAAGAAAAAAAGTTGACCATTGTTTTCTTGTGACATATAAAGATGTCACCTTTATGCATCGTTGTTACGTAATACAATGTAAAAATGTATTTTTTCCATAGTTGTTTTGAAACATGGTGTAAAAACTAACACTTTTTGCGCGGTTCTCGCATAACGGGATAAAAAAACAAGAATAAAGGTGACCATTATTTTCTAGAAACGTATAAAGATGTCCCCTTTATGCATCGTTGTTACGTAATACATCATAAAAATGTTATTTTTTCCACAGTTTTTTTTGAAACATGGTGTAAAAACTTGTAATTTTTACACTTGTAATTTTCTTGAAATGTATAAAGATGTCAATTTTATGCATCGTTGTTACGTATAACAATGTAAAAATGTGATCTTTTCCACAGTTGTTTTGAAACATGGTGTAAAAATTTACACTTTTTAATCTATTCTCGTGTAACGTGGTGGAAAACAAAAAAAAGGTGACCATTATTTTGTTGTGACATATAAAGATGTCACCTTTATGCATCGTTGTTACGTAATACAATGTAAAAATGTGATTTTTTCCACAGTTGTTTTGAAACATGGTGTAAAAACTAACACTTTTTACGCGGTTCTCGCATAACGTGGTAGAAAAACAAGAAAAAAAGGTGACCATTATTTTCTTGAAACGTATAAAGATGTCCCCTTTATGCATCGTTGTTACGTAATACATTATAAAAATATGATTTTCCACTGGTTTTTTGAAACACGGTGTAAAAACTTGTAATTTTCACACGGTTCTCGCGTAACATGGTAGAAAAACAAGAAAAATGGTGACCATTGTTTTCATGAAATGTATAAAGATGTCACCTTTACGCATCGTTGTTATGTATAACAATGTAAAAATGTGATCGTTTCCACCGTTGTTTTGAAACATGATGTAAAAACTTGTACTTTTTACACGGTTTTCGCGTAACGTGATTGAAAAACAAGAAAAAATGTGACCATTGTTTTCTTGAAACATATAAAGATGTCACCTTTATGCATCGTTGTTACGTATAACAATGTAAAAATGTGATCTTTTCCACAGTTGTTTTGAAACATGGTGTAAAAACTTACACTTTTTAATCTATTCTCGCGTAAGGTGGTGGAAAAACAAGAAAAAAGGTGACCATTGTTTTTTTGTGACATATAAAGATGTCACCTCTATGCATCGTTGTTACGTAATACAATGTAAAAATGAGATATTTTCCACAGTTGTTTTTGAAACATGGTGTAAAAATTTACACTTATTACGCGGTTCTCGCGTAACATGGTAGAAAAAACTAGGAAAATCTGACCATTTATTCCTTGAAACACATACAGATGTCACCTTTATGCATCGTTGTTACGTATAACAATGTAAAAATGTGATCTTTCCACCGTTGTTTTGAAACTTGGTGTAAAAACTTACACTTTTTACGCTGTTCTCGCGTAACGTGGTAGAAAAAAAGAAAAAGGTAACCATTGTTATCTCGTGACTTATAAAGATGTCACCTTTATGCATCATTGTTACGTAATATAATGTAAAAATGTGATCGTTTCCACAGGTTTTTGAACAACTAGAAAAATGTGACAATTTATTCCTTGAAACGCATAAAGATGTCACCTTTATGTATTGTTGTTACGTAATTCAATGTAAAATGTGATTTTTCCACAGTTTCTAGGAAACGTGGTGTAAAAACTTATAATTTTTACACGGTTCTCACGTAACATGGTAGAAAAACAACAAAAAGTGACTACAATTTGAAACGCATAAAGATGTCACTTTTATGCATCGTTGTGACGTATAGCAATGTAAAAATGTGATCTTTTCCACAGATGTTTTGAAACATGATGTAAAAACTTGTACTTTTTACACGGTTCTCGGGTAACGTGATAGAAAAACAAGAAAAAAGGTGACCATTGTTTTCTTGAAAACGTATAAAGATGTCACCTTTATGCATCGTTGTTACGTATAACAATGAAAAAATGAGATCTTTTCCACAGTTGTTTTTGAAACATGGTGTAAAAATTTACACTTAATACGTGGTTCTCGCGTAACATGGTAGAAAAGACTAGAAAAATGTGACCATTTATTCCTTGAAACGCATAAAGATGTCATCTTTATGCATCGTTGTTACGTATAACAATGTAAAAATATGATCTTTCCACCATTGTTTTGAAACTTGGTGTAAAAACTTACACTTTTTACGCTGTTCTCGCGTAACGTGGTAGAAAAAAAGAAAAAGGTGACCATTGTTTTCTTGTGACATATAAAGATGTCACATTTATGCATCATTGTTACGTAATACAATGTAAAAATGTGATCGTTTCCACAGGTTTTTGAACAACTAGAAAAATGTGACAATTTATTCCTTGAAACGCATAAAGATGTCACCTTTATGTATTGTTGTTACGTAATTCAATGTAAAAATGTGATTTTTCCACAGTTTCTAGGAAACGTGGTGTAAAAACTTATAATTTTTACACGGTTCTCACGTAACATGGTAGAAAAACAACAAAAAGTGACTACAATTTGAAACGCATAAAGATGTCACTTTTATGCATCGTTGTGACGTATAGCAATGTAAAAATGTGATCTTTTCCACAGATGTTTTGAAACATGATGTAAAAACTTGTACTTTTTACACGGTTCTCGGGTAACGTGATAGAAAAACAAGAAAAAAGGTGACCATTGTTTTCTTGAAAACGTATAAAGATGTCACCTTTATGCATCGTTGTTACGTATAACAATGAAAAAATGAGATCTTTTCCACAGTTGTTTTTGAAACATGGTGTAAAAATTTACACTTAATACGTGGTTCTCGCATAACATGGTAGAAAAGACTAGAAAAATGTGACCATTTATTCCTTGAAACGCATAAAGATGTCATCTTTATGCATCGTTGTTACGTATAACAATGTAAAAATGTGATCTTTCCACCATTGTTTTGAAACTTGGTGTAAAAACTTACACTTTTTACGCTGTTCTCGCGTAACGTGGTAGAAAAAAAGGAAAAAGCTGACCATTGTTTTCTTGTGACATATAAATATGTCACCTTTATGCATCGTTGTTACGTAATACAATGTAAAAATGTATTTTTTCCATAGTTGTTTTGAAAAATGGTGTAAAAACTAACACTTTTTGCGCGGTTCTCGCATAACGTGGTAGAAAAACAAGAATAAAGGTGACCATTATTTTCTAGAAACGTATAAAGATGTCCCCTTTATGCATCGTTGTTACGTAATACATCATAAAAATGTTATTTTTTCCACAGTTTTTTTGAAACATGGTGTAAAAACTTGTAATTTTTACACGGTTCTCGCGTAACATGGTAGAAAAACAAGAAAAAGGTGACCATTGTTTTCTTGAAATGTATAAAGATGTCAATTTTATGCATCGTTGTTACGTATAACAATGTACAAATGTGATCTTTTCCACAGTTGTTTTGAAACATGGTGTAAAAATTTACACTTTTTAATCTATTCTCGTGTAACGTGGTGGAAAAAAAAAGGTGACCATTGTTTTGTTGTGACATATAAAGATGTCACCTTTATGCATTGTTGTTACGTAATACAATGCTAAAATGTGATTTTTTCCACAGTTGTTTTGAAACATGGTGTAAAAACTAACACTTTTTAGGCGGTTCTTGCATAACGTGGTAGAAAAACAAGAAAAAAGGTGACCATTATTTTCTTGAAACGTATAAAGATGTCCCCTTTATGCATCGTTGTTACGTAATACATCTTAAAATATGATTTTTTCCACTGGTGTTTTGAAACACGGTGTAAAAACTTGTAATTTTCACACGGTTCTCGCGTAACATGGTAGAAAAACAAGAAAAATGGTGACCATTGTTTTCTTGAAATGTATAAAGATGTCACCTTTACGCATCGTTGTTATGTATAACAATGTAAAAATGTGATCGTTTCCACCGTTGTTTTGAAACATGATGTAAAAACTTGTACTTTTTACACGGTTTTCGCGTAACGTGATTGAAAAACAAGAAAAAATGTGACCATTGTTTTCTTGAAACATATAAAGATGTCACCTTTATGCATCGTTGTTACGTATAACAATGTAAAAATGTGATCTTTTCCACAGTTGTTTTGAAACATGGTGTAAAAACTTACACTTTTTAATCTATTCTCGCGTAACGTGGTGGAAAAACAAGAAAAAAGGTGACCATTGTTTTCTTGTGACATATAAAGAAGTCACCTTTATGCATCGTTGTTACGTAACACAATGTAAAAATGAGATATTTTCCACAGTTGTTTTTGAAACATGGTGTAAAAATTTACACTTATTACGCGGTTCTCGCGTAACATGGTAGAAAAAACTAGGAAAATCTGACCATTTATTCCTTGAAACACATACAGATGTCACCTTTATGCATCGTTGTTACGTATAACAATATAAAAATGTGATCTTTCCACCGTTGTTTTGAAACTTGGTGTAAAAACTTACACTTTTTACGCTGTTCTCGCGTAACGTGGTAGAAAAAAAGAAAAAGGTGACCATTGTTATCTTGTGACATATAAAGATGTCACCTTTATGCATCATTGTTACGTAATACAATGTAAAAATGTGATCGTTTCCACAGGTTTTTGAACAACTAGAAAAATGTGACAATTTATTCCTTGAAACACATAAAGATGTCACCTTTATGTATTGTTGTTACATAATTCAATGTAAAAATGTGATTTTTCCACAGTTTCTATGAAACGTGGTGTAAAAACTTATAATTTTTACACGGTTCTCACGTAACATGGTAGAAAAACAACAAAAAGTGACTACAATTTGAAACGCATAAAGATGTCACTTTTATGCATCGTTGTGACGTATAGCAATGTAAAAATGTGATCTTTTCCACAGATGTTTTGAAACATGATGTAAAAACTTGTACTTTTTACACGGTTCTCGGGTAACGTGATAGAAAAACAAGAAAAAAGGTGACCATTGTTTTCTTGAAAACGTATAAAGATGTCACCTTTATGCATCGTTGTTACGTATAACAATGAAAAAATGACATCTTTTCCACAGTTGTTTTTGAAACATGGTGTAAAAATTTACACTTAATACGTGGTTCTCGCGTAACATGGTAGAAAAGACTAGAAAAATGTGACCATTTATTCCTTGAAACGCATAAAGATGTCATCTTTATGCATCGTTGTTACGTATAACAATGTAAAAATGTGATCTTTCCACCATTGTTTTGAAACTTGGTGTAAAAACTTACACTTTTTACGCTGTTCTCGCGTAACGTGGTAGAAAACAAGAAAAAACCTGACCATTGTTTTCTTGTGACATATAAAGATGTCACCTTTATGCATCGTTGTTACGTAATACAATGTAAAAATGAGATATTTTCCACAGTTGTTTTTGAAACATGGTGTAAAAATTTACACTTATTACGCGGTTCTCGCGTAACATGGTAGAAAAAACTAGGAAAATCTGACAATTTATTCCTTGAAACACATACAGATGTCACCTTTATGTATCGTTGTTACGTATAACAATGTAAAAATGTGATCTTTCCACCATTGTTTTGAAACTTGGTGTAAAAACTTACACTTTTTACGCTGTTCTCGCGTAACGTGGTAGAAAAAAAAGGAAAAAGCTGACCATTGTTTTCTTGTGACATATAAATATGTCACCTTTATGCATCGTTGTTACGTAATACAATGTAAAAATGTATTTTTTCCATAGTTGTTTTGAAAAATGGTGTAAAAACTAACACTTTTTGCGCGGTTCTCGCATAACGTGGTAGAAAAACAAGAATAAAGGTGACCATTATTTTCTAGAAACGTATAAAGATGTCCCCTTTATGCATCGTTGTTACGTAATACATCATAAAAATGTTATTTTTTCCACAGTTTTTTTGAAACATGGTGTAAAAACTTGTAATTTTTACACGGTTCTCGCGTAACATGGTAGAAAAACAAGAAAAAGGTGACCATTGTTTTCTTGAAATGTATAAAGATGTCAATTTTATGCATCGTTGTTACGTATAACAATGTACAAATGTGATCTTTTCCACAGTTGTTTTGAAACATGGTGTAAAAATTTACACTTTTAATCTATTCTCGTGTAACGTGGTGGAAAAAAAAAGGTGACCATTGTTTTGTTGTGACATATAAAGATGTCACCTTTATGCATTGTTGTTACGTAATACAATGTTAAAATGTGATTTTTTCCACAGTTGTTTTGAAACATGGTGTAAAAACTAACACTTTTTACGCGGTTCTTGCATAACGTGGTAGAAAAACAAGAAAAAAGGTGACCATTATTTTCTTGAAACGTATAAAGATGTCCCCTTTATGCATCGTTGTTACGTAATACATCTTAAAATATGATTTTTTCCACTGGTTTTTTGAAACACGGTGTAAAAACTTGTAATTTTCACACGGTTCTCGCGTAACATGGTAGAAAAACAAGAAAAAATGGTGACCATTGTTTTCCTGAAATGTATAAAGATGTCACCTTTACGCATCGTTGTTATGTATAACAATGTAAAAATGTGATCGTTTCCACCGTTGTTTTGAAACATGATGTAAAAACTTGTACTTTTTAAACGGTTTTCGCGTAACGTGATTGAAAAACAAGAAAAAATGTGACCATTGTTTTCTTGAAACATATAAAGATGTCACCTTTATGCATCGTTGTTACGTATAACAATGTAAAAATGTGATCTTTTCCACAGTTGTTTTGAAACATGGTGTAAAAACTTACACTTTTTAATCTATTCTCGCGTAACGTGGTGGAAAAACAAGAAAAAAGGTGACCATTGTTTTCTTGTGACATATAAAGAAGTCACCTTTATGCATCGTTGTTACGTAATACAATGTAAAAATGAGATATTTTCCACAGTTGTTTTTGAAACATGGTGTAAAAATTTACACTTATTACGCGGTTCTCGCGTAACATGGTAGAAAAAACTAGGAAAATCTGACCATTTATTCCTTGAAACACATACAGATGTCACCTTTATGCATCGTTGTTACGTATAACAATATAAAAATGTGATCTTTCCACCGTTGTTTTGAAACTTGGTGTAAAAACTTACACTTTTTACGCTGTTCTCGCGTAACGTGGTAGAAAAAAAGAAAAAGGTGACCATTGTTATCTTGTGACATATAAAGATGTCACCTTTATGCATCATTGTTACGTAATACAATGTAAAAATGTGATCGTTTCCACAGGTTTTTGAACAACTAGAAAAATGTGACAATTTATTCCTTGAAACACATAAAGATGTCACCTTTATGTATTGTTGTTACATAATTCAATGTAAAAATGTGATTTTTCCACAGTTTCTATGAAACGTGGTGTAAAAACTTATAATTTTTACACGGTTTTCACGTAACATGGTAGAAAAACAACAAAAAGTGACTACAATTTGAAACGCATAAAGATGTCACTTTTATGCATCGTTGTGACGTATAGCAATGTAAAAATGTGATCTTTTCCACAGATGTTTTGAAACATGATGTAAAAACTTGTACTTTTTACACGGTTCTCGGGTAACGTGATAGAAAAACAAGAAAAAAGGTGACCATTGTTTTCTTGAAAACGTATAAAGATGTCACCTTTATGCATCGTTGTTACGTATAACAATGAAAAAATGAGATCTTTTCCACAGTTGTTTTTGAAACATGGTGTAAAAATTTACACTTAATACGTGGTTCTCGCGTAACATGGTAGAAAAGACTAGAAAAATGTGACCATTTATTCCTTGAAACGCATAAAGATGTCATCTTTATGCATCGTTGTTACGTATAACAATGTAAAAATGTGATCTTTCCACCATTGTTTTGAAACTTGGTGTAAAAACTTACACTTTTTACGCTGTTCTCGCGTAACGTGGTAGAAAACAAGAAAAAACCTGACCATTGTTTTCTTGTGACATATAAAGATGTCACCTTTATGCATCGTTGTTACGTAATACAATGTAAAAATGAGATATTTTCCACAGTTGTTTTTGAAACATGGTGTAAAAATTTACACTTATTACGCGGTTCTCGCGTAACATGGTAGAAAAAACTAGGAAAATCTGACAATTTATTCCTTGAAACACATACAGATGTCACCTTTATGCATCGTTGTTACGTATAACAATGTAAAAATGTGATCTTTCCACCATTGTTTTGAAACTTGGTGTAAAAACTTACACTTTTTACGCTGTTCTCGCGTAACGTGGTAGAAAAAAAGGAAAAAGCTGACCATTGTTTTTTTGTGACATATAAATATGTCACCTTTATGCATCGTTGTTACGTAATACAATGTAAAAATGTATTTTTTCCATAGTTGTTTTGAAAAATGGTGTAAAAACTAACACTTTTTGCGCGGTTCTCGCATAACGTGGTAGAAAAACAAGAATAAAGGTGACCATTATTTTCTAGAAACGTATAAAGATGTCCCCTTTATGCATCGTTGTTACGTAATACATCATAAAAATGTTATTTTTTCCACAGTTTTTTTGAAACATGGTGTAAAAACTTGTACTTTTTACACGGTTCTCGCGTAACATGGTAGAAAAACAAGAAAAAGGTGACCATTGTTTTCTTGAAATGTATAAAGATGTCAATTTTATGCATCGTTGTTACGTATAACAATGTACAAATGTGATCTTTTCCACAGTTGTTTTGAAACATGGTGTAAAAATTTACACTTTTTAATCTATTCTCGTGTAACGTGGTGGAAAAAAAAGGTGACCATTGTTTTGTTGTGACATATAAAGATGTCACCTTTATGCATTGTTGTTACGTAATACAATGTTAAAATGTGATTTTTTCCACAGTTGTTTTGAAACATGGTGTAAAAACTAACACTTTTTACGCGGTTCTTGCATAACGTGGTAGAAAAACAAGAAAAAAGGTGACCATTATTTTCTTGAAACGTATAAAGATGTCCCCTTTATGCATCGTTGTTACGTAATACATCTTAAAATATGATTTTTTCCACTGGTTTTTTGAAACACGGTGTAAAAACTTGTAATTTTCACACGGTTCTCGCGTAACATGGTAGAAAAACAAGAAAAATGGTGACCATTGTTTTCTTGAAATGTATAAAGATGTCACCTTTACGCATCGTTGTTATGTATAACAATGTAAAAATGTGATCGTTTCCACCGTTGTTTTGAAACATGATGTAAAAACTTGTACTTTTTACACGGTTTTCGCGTAACGTGATTGAAAAACAAGAAAAAATGTGACCATTGTTTTCTTGAAACATATAAAGATGTCACCTTTATGCATCGTTGTTACGTATAACAATGTAAAAATGTGATCTTTTCCACAGTTGTTTTGAAACATGGTGTAAAAACTTACACTTTTTAATCTATTCTCGCGTAACGTGGTGGAAAAACAAGAAAAAAGGTGACCATTGTTTTCTTGTGACATATAAAGAAGTCACCTTTATGCATCGTTGTTACGTAATACAATGTAAAAATGAGATATTTTCCACAGTTGTTTTTGAAACATGGTGTAAAAATTTACACTTATTACGCGGTTCTCGCGTAACATGGTAGAAAAAACTAGGAAAATCTGACCATTTATTCCTTGAAACACATACAGATGTCACCTTTATGCATCGTTGTTACGTATAACAATATAAAAATGTGATCTTTCCACCGTTGTTTTGAAACTTGGTGTAAAAACTTACACTTTTTACGCTGTTCTCGCGTAACGTGGTAGAAAAAAAGAAAAAGGTGACCATTGTTATCTTGTGACATATAAAGATGTCACCTTTATGCATCATTGTTACGTAATACAATGTAAAAATGTGATCGTTTCCACAGGTTTTTGAACAACTAGAAAAATGTGACAATTTATTCCTTGAAACACATAAAGATGTCACCTTTATGTATTGTTGTTACATAATTCAATGTAAAAATGTGATTTTTCCACAGTTTCTATGAAACGTGGTGTAAAAACTTATAATTTTTACACGGTTCTCACGTAACATGGTAGAAAAACAACAAAAAGTGACTACAATTTGAAACGCATAAAGATGTCACTTTTATGCATCGTTGTGACGTATAGCAATGTAAAAATGTGATCTTTTCCACAGATGTTTTGAAACATGATGTAAAAACTTGTACTTTTTACACGGTTCTCGGGTAACGTGATAGAAAAACAAGAAAAAAGGTGACCATTGTTTTCTTGAAAACGTATAAAGATGTCACCTTTATGCATCGTTGTTACGTATAACAATGAAAAAATGAGATCTTTTCCACAGTTGTTTTTGAAACATGGTGTAAAAATTTACACTTAATACGTGGTTCTCGCATAACATGGTAGAAAAGACTAGAAAAATGTGACCATTTATTCCTTGAAACGCATAAAGATGTCATCTTTATGCATCGTTGTTACGTATAACAATGTAAAAATGTGATATTTCCACCATTGTTTTGAAACTTGGTGTAAAAACTTACACTTTTTACGCTGTTCTCGCGTAACGTGGTAGAAAAAAAGGAAAAAGCTGACCATTGTTTTCTTGTGACATATAAATATGTCACCTTTATGCATCTTTGTTACGTAATACAATGTAAAAATGTATTTTTTCCATAGTTGTTTTGAAAAATGGTGTAAAAACTAACACTTTTTGCGCGGTTCTCGCATAACGTGGTAGAAAAACAAGAATAAAGGTGACCATTATTTTCTAGAAACGTATAAAGATGTCCCCTTTATGCATCGTTGTTACGTAATACATCATAAAAATGTTATTTTTTCCACAGTTTTTTTGAAACATGGTGTAAAAACTTGTAATTTTTACACGGTTCTCGCGTAATATGGTAGAAAAACAAGAAAAAGGTGACCATTGTTTTCTTGAAATGTATAAAGATGTCAATTTTATGCATCGTTGTTACGTATAACAATGTAAAAATGTGATCTTTTCCACAGTTGTTTTGAAACATGGTGTAAAAATTTACACTTTTTAATCTATTCTCGTGTAACGTGGTGGAAAAAAAAAGGTGACCATTGTTTTGTTGTGACATATAAAGATGTCACCTTTATGCATTGTTGTTACGTAATACAATGTTAAAATGTGATTTTTTCCACAGTTGTTTTGAAACATGGTGTAAAAACTAACACTTTTTACGCGGTTCTTGCATAACGTGGTAGAAAAACAAGAAAAAAGGTGACCATTATTTTCTTGAAACGTATAAAGATGTCCCCTTTATGCATCGTTGTTACGTAATACATCTTAAAATATGATTTTTTCCACTGGTTTTTTGAAACACGGTGTAAAAACTTGTAATTTTCACACGGTTCTCGCGTAACATGGTAGAAAAACAAGAAAAATGGTGACCATTGTTTTCTTGAAATGTATAAAGATGTCACCTTTACGCATCGTTGTTATGTATAACAATGTAAAAATGTGATCGTTTCCACCGTTGTTTTGAAACATGATGTAAAAACTTGTACTTTTTACACGGTTTTCGCGTAACGTGATTGAAAAACAAGAAAAAATGTGACCATTGTTTTCTTGAAACATATAAAGATGTCACCTTTATGCATCGTTGTTACGTATAACAATGTAATAATGTGATCTTTTCCACAGTTGTTTTGAAACATGGTGTAAAAACTTACACTTTTTAATCTATTCTCGCGTAACGTGGTGGAAAAACAAGAAAAAAGGTGACCATTGTTTTCTTGTGACATATAAAGAAGTCACCTTTATGCATCGTTGTTACGTAATACAATGTAAAAATGAGATATTTTCCACAGTTGTTTTTGAAACATGGTGTAAAAATTTACACTTATTACGCGGTTCTCGCGTAACATGGTAGAAAAAACTAGGAAAATCTGACCATTTATTCCTTGAAACACATACAGATGTCACCTTTATGCATCGTTGTTACGTATAACAATATAAAAATGTGATCTTTCCACCGTTGTTTTGAAACTTGGTGTAAAAACTTACACTTTTTACGCTGTTCTCGCGTAACGTGGTAGAAAAAAAGAAAAAGGTGACCTTTGTTATCTTGTGACATATAAAGATGTCACCTTTATGCATCATTGTTACGTAATACAATGTAAAAATGTGATCGTTTCCACAGGTTTTTAAACAACTAGAAAAATGTGACAATTTATTCCTTGAAACACATAAAGATGTCACCTTTATGTATTGTTGTTACATAATTCAATGTAAAAATGTGATTTTTCCACAGTTTCTATGAAACGTGGTGTAAAAACTTATAATTTTTACACGGTTCTCACGTAACATGGTAGAAAAACAACAAAAAGTGACTACAATTTGAAACGCATAAAGATGTCACTTTTATGCATCGTTGTGACGTATAGCAATGTAAAAATGTGATCTTTTCCACAGATGTTTTGAAACATGATGTAAAAACTTGTACTTTTTACACGGTTCTCGGGTAACGTGATAGAAAAACAAGAAAAAAGGTGACCATTGTTTTCTTGAAAACGTATAAAGATGTCACCTTTATGCATCGTTGTTACGTATAACAATGAAAAAATGAGATCTTTTCCACAGTTGTTTTTGAAACATGGTGTAAAAATTTACACTTAATACGTGGTTCTCGCATAACATGGTAGAAAAGACTAGAAAAATGTGACCATTTATTCCTTGAAACGCATAAAGATGTCATCTTTATGCATCGTTGTTACGTATAACAATGTAAAAATGTGATATTTCCACCATTGTTTTGAAACTTGGTGTAAAAACTTACACTTTTTACGCTGTTCTCGCGTAACGTGGTAGAAAAAAAGGAAAAAGCTGACCATTGTTTTCTTGTGACATATAAATATGTCACCTTTATGCATCGTTGTTACGTAATACAATGTAAAAATGTATTTTTTCCATAGTTGTTTTGAAAAATGGTGTAAAAACTAACACTTTTTGCGCGGTTCTCGCATAACGTGGTAGAAAAACAAGAATAAAGGTGACCATTATTTTCTAGAAACGTATAAAGATGTCCCCTTTATGCATCGTTGTTACGTAATACATCATAAAAATGTTATTTTTTCCACAGTTTTTTTGAAACATGGTGTAAAAACTTGTAATTTTTACACGGTTCTCGCGTAACATGGTAGAAAAACAAGAAAAAGGTGACCATTGTTTTCTTGAAATGTATAAAGATGTCAATTTTATGCATCGTTGTTACGTATAACAATGTAAAAATGTGATCTTTTCCACAGTTGTTTTGAAACATGGTGTAAAAATTTACACTTTTTAATCTATTCTCGTGTAACGTGGTGGAAAAAAAAGGTGACCATTGTTTTGTTGTGACATATAAAGATGTCACCTTTATGCATTGTTGTTACGTAATACAATGTTAAAATGTGATTTTTTCCACAGTTGTTTTGAAACATGGTGTAAAAACTAACACTTTTTACGCGGTTCTTGCATAACGTGGTAGAAAAACAAGAAAAAAGGTGACCATTATTTTCTTGAAACGTATAAAGATGTCCCCTTTATGCATCGTTGTTACGTAATACATCTTAAAATATGATTTTTTCCACTGGTTTTTTGAAACACGGTGTAAAAACTTGTAATTTTCACACGGTTCTCGTGTAACATGGTAGAAAAACAAGAAAAATGGTGACCATTGTTTTCTTGAAATGTATAAAGATGTCACCTTTACGCATCGTTGTTATGTATAACAATGTAAAAATGTGATCGTTTCCACCGTTGTTTTGAAACATGATGTAAAAACTTGTACTTTTTACACGGTTTTCGCGTAACGTGATTGAAAAACAAGAAAAAATGTGACCATTGTTTTCTTGAAACATATAAAGATGTCACCTTTATGCATCGTTGTTATGTATAACAATGTAAAAATGTGATCTTTTCCACAGTTGTTTTGAAACATGGTGTAAAAACTTACACTTTTTAATCTATTCTCGCGTAACGTGGTGGAAAAACAAGAAAAAAGGTGACCATTGTTTTCTTGTGACATATAAAGAAGTCACCTTTATGCATCGTTGTTACGTAATACAATGTAAAAATGAGATATTTTCCACAGTTGTTTTTGAAACATGGTGTAAAAATTTACACTTATTACGCGGTTCTCGCGTAACATGGTAGAAAAAACTAGGAAAATCTGACCATTTATTCCTTGAAACACATACAGATGTCACCTTTATGCATCGTTGTTACGTATAACAATATAAAAATGTGATCTTTCCACCGTTGTTTTGAAACTTGGTGTAAAAACTTACACTTTTTACGCTGTTCTCGCGTAACGTGGTAGAAAAAAAGAAAAAGGTGACCATTGTTATCTTGTGACATATAAAGATGTCACCTTTATGCATCATTGTTACGTAATACAATGTAAAAATGTGATCGTTTCCACAGGTTTTTGAACAACTAGAAAAATGTGACAATTTATTCCTTGAAACACATAAAGATGTCACCTTTATGTATTGTTGTTACATAATTCAATGTAAAAATGTGATTTTTCCACAGTTTCTATGAAACGTGGTGTAAAAACTTATAATTTTTACACGGTTCTCACGTAACATGGTAGAAAAACAACAAAAAGTGACTACAATTTGAAACGCATAAAGATGTCACTTTTATGCATCGTTGTGACGTATAGCAATGTAAAAATGTGATCTTTTCCACAGATGTTTTGAAACATGATGTAAAAACTTGTACTTTTTACACGGTTCTCGGGTAACGTGATAGAAAAACAAGAAAAAAGGTGACCATTGTTTTCTTGAAAACGTATAAAGATGTCACCTTTATGCATCGTTGTTACGTATAACAATGAAAAAATGAGATATTTTCCACAGTTGTTTTTGAAACATGGTGTAAAAATTTACACTTAATACGTGGTTCTCGCGTAACATGGTAGAAAAGACTAGAAAAATGTGACCATTTATTCCTTGAAACGCATAAAGATGTCATCTTTATGCATCGTTGTTACGTATAACAATGTAAAAATGTGATCTTTCCACCATTGTTTTGAAACTTGGTGTAAAAACTTACACTTTTTACGCTGTTCTCGCGTAACGTGGTAGAAAAAAAGAAAAAGGTGACCATTGTTTTCTTGTGACATATAAAGATGTCACCTTTATGCATCATTGTTACGTAATACAATGTAAAAATGTGATCGTTTCCACAGGTTTTTGAACAACTAGAAAAATGTGACAATTTATTCCTTGAAACGCATAAAGATGTCACCTTTATGTATTGTTGTTACGTAATTCAATGTAAAAATGTGATTTTTCCACAGTTTCTATGAAACGTGGTGTAAAAACTTATAATTTTTACACGGTTCTCACGTAACATGGTAGAAAAACAACAAAAAGTGACTAATATTTGAAACGCATAAAGATGTCACTTTTATGCATCGTTGTGACGTATAGCAATGTAAAAATGTGATCTTTTCCACAGATAATTTGAAACATGATGTAAAAACTTGTACTTTTTACACGGTTCTCGGGTAACGTGATAGAAAAACAAGAAAAAAGGTGACCATTGTTTTCTTGAAAACGTATAAAGATGTCACCTTTATGCATCCTTGTTACGTATAACAATGAAAAAATGAGATCTTTTCCACAGTTGTTTTTGAAACATGGTGTAAAAATTTACACTTAATACGTGGTTCTCGCGTAACATGGTAGAAAAGACTAGGAAAATGTGACCATTTATTCCTTGAAACGCATAAAGATGTCATCTTTATGCATCGTTGTTACGTATAACAATGTACAAATGTGATCTTTCCACCATTGTTTTGAAACTTGGTGTAAAAACTTACACTTTTTACGTTGTTCTCGCGTAACGTGGTAGAAAACAAGAAAAAAGCTGACCATTGTTTTCTTGTGACATATAAAGATGTCACCTTTATGCATCATTGTTACGTAATACAATGTAAAAATGTGATCGTTTCCACAGGTTTTTGAACAACTAGAAAAATGTGACAATTTATTCCTTGAAACGCATAAAGATGTCACCTTTATGTATTGTTGTTACGTAATTCAATGTAAAAATGTGATTTTTCCACAGTTTCTAGGAAACGTGGTGTAAAAACTTATAATATTTACACGGTTCTCACGTAACATGGTAGAAAGACAACAAAAAGTGACTACAATTTGAAACGCATAAAGATGTCACTTTTATGCATCGTTGTGACGTATAGCAATGTAAAAATGTGATCTTTTCCACAGATGTTTTGAAACATGATGTAAAAACTTGTACTTTTTACACGGTTCTCGGGTAACGTGATAGAAAAACAAGAAAAAAGGTGACCATTGTTTTCTTGAAAACGTATAAAGATGTCACCTTTATGCATCGTTGTTACGTATAACAATGAAAAAATGAGATCTTTTCCACAGTTGTTTTTGAAACATGGTGTAAAAATTTACACTTAATACGTGGTTCTCGCATAACATGGTAGAAAAGACTAGAAAAATGTGACCATTTATTCCTTGAAACGCATAAAGATGTCATCTTTATGCATCGTTGTTACGTATAACAATGTAAAAATGTGATCTTTCCACCATTGTTTTGAAACTTGGTGTAAAAACTTACACTTTTTACGCTGTTCTCGCGTAACGTGGTAGAAAAAATGGAAAAAGTTGACCATTGTTTTCTTGTGACATATAAATATGTCACCTTTATGCATCGTTGTTACGTAATACAATGTAAAAATGTATTTTTTCCATAGTTGTTTTGAAAAATGGTGTAAAAACTAACACTTTTTGCGCGGTTCTCGCATAACGTGGTAGAAAAACAAGAATAAAGGTGACCATTATTTTCTAGAAACGTATAAAGATGTCCCCTTTATGCATCGTTGTTACGTAATACATCATAAAAATGTTATTTTTTCCACAGTTTTTTTGAAACATGGTGTAAAAACTTGTAATTTTTACACGGTTCTCGCGTAACATGGTAGAAAAACAAGAAAAAGGTGACCATTGTTTTCTTGAAATGTATAAAGATGTCAATTTTATGCATCGTTGTTACGTATAACAATGTAAAAATGTGATTTTTCCACAGTTGTTTTGAAACATGGTGTAAAAATTTACACTTTTTAATCTATTCTCGTGTAACGTGGTGGAAAAAAAAGGTGACCATTGTTTTGTTGTGACAAATAAAGATGTCACCTTTATGCATTGTTGTTACGTAATACAATGTTAAAATGTGATTTTTTCCACAGTTGTTTTGAAACATGGTGTAAAAACTAACACTTTTTACGCGGTTCTTGCATAACGTGGTAGAAAAACAAGAAAAAAGGTGACCATTATTTTCTTGAAACGTATAAAGATGTCCCCTTTATGCATCGTTGTTACGTAATACATCTTAAAATATGATTTTTTCCACTGGTTTTTTGAAACACGGTGTAAAAACTTGTAATTTTCACACGGTTCTCGCGTAACATGGTAGAAAAACAAGAAAAATGGTGACCATTGTTTTCTTGAAATGTATAAAGATGTCACCTTTACGCATCGTTGTTATGTATAACAATGTAAAAATGTGATCGTTTCCACCGTTGTTTTGAAACATGATGTAAAAACTTGTACTTTTTACACGGTTTTCGCGTAACGTGATTGAAAAACAAGAAAAAATGTGACCATTGTTTTCTTGAAACATATAAAGATGTCACCTTTATGCATCGTTGTTACGTATAACAATGTAAAAATGTGATCTTTTCCACAGTTGTTTTGAAACATGGTGTAAAAACTTACACTTTTTAATCTATTCTCGCGTAACGTGGTGGAAAAACAAGAAAAAAGGTGACCATTGTTTTCTTGTGACATATAAAGAAGTCACCTTTATGCATCGTTGTTACGTAATACAATGTAAAAATGAGATATTTTCCACAGTTGTTTTTGAAACATGGTGTAAAAATTTACACTTATTACGCGGTTCTCGCGTAACATGGTAGAAAAAACTAGGAAAATCTGACCATTTATTCCTTGAAACACATACAGATGTCACCTTTATGCATCGTTGTTACGTATAACAATATAAAAATGTGATCTTTCCACCGTTGTTTTGAAACTTGGTGTAAAAACTTACACTTTTTACGCTGTTCTCGCGTAACGTGGTAGAAAAAAAAGAAAAAGGTGACCATTGTTATCTTGTGACATATAAAGATGTCACCTTTATGCATCATTGTTACGTAATACAATGTAAAAATGTGATCGTTTCCACAGGTTTTTGAACAACTAGAAAAATGTGACAATTTATTCCTTGAAACACATAAAGATGTCACCTTTATGTATTGTTGTTACATAATTCAATGTAAAAATGTGATTTTTCCACAGTTTCTATGAAACGTGGTGTAAAAACTTATAATTTTTACACGGTTCTCACGTAACATGGTAGAAAAACAACAAAAAGTGACTACAATTTGAAACGCATAAAGATGTCACTTTTATGCATCGTTGTGACGTATAGCAATGTAAAAATGTGATCTTTTCCACAGATGTTTTGAAACATGATGTAAAAACTTGTACTTTTTACACGGTTCTCGGGTAACGTGATAGAAAAACAAGAAAAAAGGTGACCATTGTTTTCTTGAAAACGTATAAATATGTCACCTTTATGCATCGTTGTTACGTATAACAATGAAAAAATGAGATCTTTTCCACAGTTGTTTTTGAAACATGGTGTAAAAATTTACACTTAATACGTGGTTCTCGCGTAACATGGTAGAAAAGACTAGAAAAATGTGACCATTTATTCCTTGAAACGCATAAAGATGTCATCTTTATGCATCGTTGTTACGTATAACAATGTAAAAATGTGATCTTTCCACCATTGTTTTGAAACTTGGTGTAAAAACTTACACTTTTTACGCTGTTCTCGCGTAACGTGGTAGAAAACAAGAAAAAACCTGACCATTGTTTTCTTGTGACATATAAAGATGTCACCTTTATGCATCGTTGTTACGTAATACAATGTAAAAATGAGATATTTTCCACAGTTGTTTTTGAAACATGGTGTAAAAATTTACACTTATTACGCGGTTCTCGCGTAACATGGTAGAAAAAACTAGGAAAATCTGACAATTTATTCCTTGAAACACATACAGATGTCACCATTATGCATCGTTGTTACGTATAACAATGTAAAAATGTGATCTTTCCACCGTTGTTTTGAAACTTGGTGTAAAAACTTACACTTTTTACGCTGTTCTCGCGTAACGTGGTAGAAAAAAAGAAAAAGGTGACCATTGTTTTCTTGTGACATATAAAGATGTGACCTTTATGCATCATTGTTACGTAATACAATGTAAAAATGTGATCGTTTCCACAGGTTTTTGAACAACTAGAAAAATGTGACAATTTATTCCTTGAAACGCATAAAGATGTCACCTTTATGTATTGTTGTTACGTAATTCAATGTAAAAATGTGATTTTTCCACAGTTTCTAGGAAACGTGGTGTAAAAACTTATAATTTTTACACGGTTCTCACGTAACATGGTAGAAAAACAACAAAAAGTGACTAATATTTGAAACGCATAAAGATGTCACTTTTATGCATCGTTGTGACGTATAGCAATGTAAAAATGTGATCTTTTCCACAGATGTTTTGAAACATGATGTAAAAACTTGTACTTTTTACACGGTTCTCGGGTAACGTGATAGAAAACAAGAAAAAAGGTGACCATTGTTTTCTTGAAAACGTATAAATATGTCACCTTTATGCATCGTTGTTACGTATAACCATGAAAAAATGAGATCTTTTCCACAGTTGTTTTTGAAACATGGTGTAAAAATTTACACTTAATACGTGGTTCTCGCGTAACATGGTATAAAAGACTAGAAAAATGTGACCATTTATTCCTTGAAACGCATAAAGATGTCATCTTTATGCATCGTTGTTACGTATAACAATGTAAAAATGTGATCTTTCCACCATTGTTTTGAAACTTGGTGTAAAAACTTACACTTTTTACGCTGTTCTCGCGTAACGTGGTTGAAAAAAAAAGAAAAAGGTGACCATTGTTTTCTTGTGACATATAAAGATGTCACCTTTATGCATCATTGTTACGTAATACAATGTAAAAATGTGATCGTTTCCACATGTTTTTGAACAACTAGAAAAATGTGACAATTTATTACTTGAAACGCATAAAGATGTCACCTTTATGTATTGTTGTTACGTAATTCAATGTAAAAATGTGATTTTTCCACAGTTTCTTGGAAACGTGGTGTAAAAACTTATAATTTTTACACGGTTCTCACGTAACATGGTAGAAAAACAACAAAAAGTGACTACAATTTGAAACGCATAAAGATGTCACTTTTATGCATCGTTGTGACGTATAGCAATGTAAAATGTGATCTTTTCCACAGATGTTTTGAAACATGATGTAAAAACTTGTACTTTTTACAAGGTTCTCGGGTAACGTGATAGAAAAACAAGAAAAAAGGTGACCATTGTTTTCTTGAAAACGTATAAAGATGTCACCTTTATACATCGTTGTTACGTATAACAATGAAAAAATGAGATCTTTTCCACAGTTGTTTTTGAAACATGGTGTAAAAATTTACACTTAATACGTGGTTCTCGCGTAACATGATAGAAAAGACTAGAAAAATGTGACCATTTATTCCTTGAAACGCATAAAGTTGTTATCTTTATGCATCGTTGTTACGTATAACAATGTAAAAATGTGATCTTTCCACCATTGTTTTGAAACTTGGTGTAAAAACTTACACTTTTTACGCTGTTCTCGCGTAACATGGTAGAAAAAAAGGAAAAAGCTGACCATTGTTTTCTTGTGACATATAAATATGTCACCTTTATGCATCGTTGTTACGTAATACAATGTAAAAATGTATTTTTTCCATAGTTGTTTTGAAAAATGGTGTAAAAACTAACACTTTTTGCGCGGTTCTCGCATAACGTGGTAGAAAAACAAGAATAAAGGTGACCATTATTTTCTAAAACGTATAAAGATGTCCCCTTTATGGATCGTTGTTACGTAATACATCATAAAAATGTTATTTTTTCCACAGTTTTTTTGAAACATGGTGTAAAAACTTGTAATTTTTACACGGTTCTAGCGTAACATGGTAGAAAAACAAGAAAAAAAGAGACCATTGTTTTCTTGAAATGTATAAAGATGTCAATTTTATGCATCGTTGTTACGTATAACAATGTAAAAATGTGATCTTTTCCACAGTTGTTATGAAACATGGTGTAAAAATTTACACTTTTTAATCTATTCTCGTGTAACGTGGTGGAAAACAAAAAAAAGGTGACCATTGTTTTGTTGTGACATATAAAGATGTCACCTTTATGCATCGTTGTTACGTAATACAATGTTAAAATGTGATTTTTTCCACAGTTGTTTTGAAACATGGTGTAAAAAATAACACTTTTTACGCGGTTCTCGCATAACGTGGTAGAAAAACAATAAAAAAGGTGACCATTATTTTCTTGAAACGTATAAAGATGTCCCCTTTATGCATCGTTGTTACGTAATACATCATAAAAATATGATTTTTCCACTGGTTTTTTGAAACACGGTGTAAAAACTTGTAATTTTCACACGGTTCTCGCGTAACATGGTAGAAAAACAAGAAAAATGGTAACCATTGTTTTCTTGAAATGTATAAAGATGTCACCTTTACGCATCGTTGTTATGTATAACAATGTAAAAATGTTATCGTTTCCACAGTTGTTTTGAAACATGATGTAAAAACTTGTACTTTTTACACGGTTTTCGCGTATCGTGATTGAAAAACAAGAAAAAATGTGACCATTGTTTTCTTGAAACATATAAAGATGTCACCTTTATGCATCGTTGTTATGTATAACAATGTAAAAATGTGATCTTTTCCACAGTTGTTTTGAAACATGGTGTAAAAACTAACACTTTTTAATCTATTCTCGCGTAACGTGATGGAAAAACAAGAAAATAGGTGACCATTGTTTTCTTGTGACATATAAAGATGTCACCTTTATGCATCGTTGTTACGTAATACAATGTAAAAATGTGATCGTTTCCACAGTTTTTTGAAAAACTAGAAAAATGTGACCATTTATTCTTTGAAACGCAAAAAGATGTCACCTTTATGCATTGTTGTTACGTAATACAATGTAAAAATGTGATTTTTCCACAGTTTCTATGAAACGTGGTGTAAAAACTTATAATTTTTACACGGTTCTCGCGTAACATGGTAGAAAAACAAGAAAAAGTGACTACTGTTTGAAACGCATAAAGATGTCACCTTTATGCATCGTTGTTACGTATAACAATGTAAAAATGTGATCTTTTCCACAGTTGTTTTGAAACATGGTGTAAAAACTTACACTTTTTAATCTATTCTCGCGTAACGTGGTGGAAAACAAGAAAAAAGGTGACCATTGTTTTCTTATGACATATAAAGATGTCACATTTATGCATCGTTGTTACGTAATACAATGTAAAAATGAGATATTTTCCACAGTTGTTTTTGAAACATGGTGTAAAAATTTACACTTATTACGCGGTTCTCGCGTAACATGGTAGAAAAAACTAGGAAAATCTGACCATTTATTCCTTGAAAGACATACAGATGTCACCTTTATGCATCGTTGTTACGTATAACAATGTAAAAATGTGATCTTTCCACCGTTGTTTTGAAACTTGGTGTAAAAACTTACACTTTTTACGCTGTTCTCGCGTAACGTGGTAGAAAAAAAGAAAAAAGGTGACCATTGTTTTCTTGTGACATATAAAGATGTCACCTTTATGCATCATTGTTACGTAATACAATGTAAAAATGTGATCGTTTCCACAGGTTTTTGAACAACTAGAAAAATGTGACAATTTATTCCTTGAAACGCATAAAGATGTCACCTTTATGTATTGTTGTTACGTAATTCAATGTAAAAATGTGATTTTTCCACAGTTTCTATGAAACGTGGTGTAAAAACTTATAATTTTTACACGGTTGTCGCGTAACATGGTAGAAAAACAACAAAAAGTGACTACAATTTGAAACGCATAAAGATGTCACTTTTATGCATCGTTGTGACGTATAGCAATGTAAAAATGTGATCTTTTCCACAGATGTTTTGAAACATGATGTAAAAAGTTGTACTTTTTACACGGTTCTCGAGTAACGTGATAGAAAAACAAGAAAAAAGGTGACCATTGTTTTCTTGAAAACGTATAAAGATGTCACCTTTATGCATCGTTGTTACGTATAACAATGTGAAAATGAGATATTTTCCACAGTTGTTTTTGAAACATGGTGTAAAAATTTACACTTAATACGTGGTTCTCGCGTAACATGGTAGAAAAGACTAGAAAAATGTGACCATTTATTCCTTGAAACGCATAAAGATGTCATCTTTATGCATCGTTGTTACGTATAACAATGTAAAAATGTGATCTTTCCACCGTTGTTTTGAAACTTGGTGTAAAAACTTACACTTTTTACGCTGTTCTCGCGTAACGTGGTAGAAAAAAAGAAAAAAGCCGACCATTGTTTTCTTGTGACATATAAAGATGTCACCTTTATGCATCGTTGTTACGTAATACAATGTAAAAATGTATTTTTTCCATAGTTGTTTTGAAACATGGTGTAAAAACTAAAACTTTTTGCGCGGTTCTCGCATAACGTGGTAGAAAAACAAGAATAAAGGTGACCATTATTTTCTAGAAACGTATAAAGATGTCCCCTTTATGCATCGTTGTTACGTAATACATCATAAAAATGTTATATTTTCCACAGTTTTTTTGAAACATGGTGTAAAAACTTGTAATTTTTACACGGTTCTCGCGTAACATGGTAGAAAAACAAGAAAAAAGGTGACCATTGTTTTCTTGAAATGTATAAAGATGTCAATTTTATGCATCGTTGTTACGTATAACAATATAAAAATGTGATCTTTTCCACAGTTGTTTTGAAACATGGTGTAAAAATTTACACTTTTTAATCTATTCTCGTGTAATGTGGTGGAAAACAAAAAAAAGGTGACCATTGTTTTCTTGAAAAGTATAAAGATGTCAATTTTATGCATCGTTGTTACGTATAACAATGTAAAAATGTGATCTTTTCCACAGTTGTTTTGAAACATGGTGTAAAAGTTTACACTTTTTAATCTATTCTCGTGTAACGTGGTGGAAAACAAAAAAAAGGTGACCATTGTTTTCTTGTGACATATAAAGATGTCACCTTTATGCATCGTTGTTACGTAATACAATGTTAAAATGTGATTTTTTCCACAGTTGTTTTGAAACATGGTGTAAAAACTAACACTTTTTACGCGGTTCTCGCATAACGTGGTAGAAAAACAAGAAAAAAGGTGACCATTATTTTCTTGAAACGTATAAAGATGTCCCCTTTATGCATCGTTGTTACGTAATACATCATAAAAATATGATTTTTTCCACTGGTTTTTTGAAACACGGTGTAAAAACTTGTAATTTTCACACGGTTCTCGCGTAACATGGTAGAAAAACAAGAAAAATGGTAACCATTGTTTTCTTGAAATGTATAAAGATGTCACCTTTACGCATCGTTGTTATGTATAACAATGTAAAAATGTTATCGTTTCCACAGTTGTCTTGAAACATGATGTAAAAACTTGTACTTTTTACACGGTTTTCGCGTATCCTGATTGAAAAACAAGAAAAAATGTAACCATTGTTTTCTTGAAACATATAAAGATGTCACCTTTATGCATCGTTGTTATGTATAACAATGTAAAAATGTGATCTTTTCCACAGTTGTTTTGAAACATGGTGTAAAAACTAACACTTTTTAATCTATTCTCGCGTAACGTGATGGAAAAACAAGAAAATAGGTGACCATTGTTTTCTTGTGACATATAAAGATGTCACCTTTATGCATCGTTGTTACGTAATACAATGTAAAAATGTGATCGTTTCCACAGTTTTTGGAAAAACTAGAAAATGTGACCATTTATTCTTTGAAACGCAAAAAGATGTCACCTTTATGCATTGTTGTTACGTAATACAATGTAAAAATGTGATTTTCCACAGTTTCTATGAAACGTGGTGTAAAAACTTATAATTTTTACACGGTTCTCGCGTAACATGGTAGAAAAACAAGAAAAAGTGACTACTGTTTGAAACGCATAAAGATGTCACCTTTATGCATCGTTGTTACGTATAACAATGTAAAAATGTGATCTTTTCCACAGTTGTTTTGAAACATGGTGTAAAAACTTACACTTTTTAATCTATTCTCGCGTAACGTGGTGGAAAACAAGAAAAAAGGTGACCATTGTTTTCTTATGACATATAAAGATGTCACATTTATGCATCGTTGTTACGTAATACAATGTAAAAATGAGATATTTTCCACAGTTGTTTTTGAAACATGGTGTAAAAATTTACACTTATTACGCGGTTCTCGCGTAACATGGTAGAAAAAACTAGGAAAATCTGACCATTTATTCCTTGAAACACATACAGATGTCACCTTTATGCATCGTTGTTACGTATAACAATGTAAAAATGTGATCTTTCCACCGTTGTTTTGAAACTTGGTGTAAAAACTTACACTTTTTACGCTGTTCTCGCGTAACGTGGTAGAAAAAAAGAAAAAAGGTGACCATTGTTTCTTGTGACATATAAAGCTGTCACCTTTATGCATCATTGTTACGTAATACAATGTAAAAATGTGATCGTTTCCACAGGTTTTTGAACAACTAGAAAAATGTGACAATTTATTCCTTGAAACGCATAAAGATGTCACCTTTATGTATTGTTGTTAGGTAATTCAATGTAAAAATGTGATTTTTCCACAGTTTCTATGAAACGTGGTGTAAAAACTTATAATTTTTACACGGTTCTCGCGTAACATGGTAGAAAAACAACAAAAAGTGACTACAATTTCAAACGCATAAAGATGTCACTTTTATGCATCGTTGTGACGTATAGCAATGTAAAAATGTGATCTTTTCCACAGATGTTTTGAAACATGATGTAAAAAGTTGTACTTTTTACACGGTTCTCGAGTAACGTGATAGAAAAACAAGAAAAAAGGTGACCATTGTTTTCATGAAAACGTATAAAGATGTCACCTTTATGCATCGTTGTTACGTATAACAATGTAAAAATGAGATATTTTCCACAGTTGTTTTTGAAACATGGTGTAAAAATTTACACTTAATACGTGGTTCTCGCATAACATGGTAGAAAAGACTAGAAAAATGTGACCATTTATTCCTTGAGATGCATAAAGATGTCATCTTTATGCATCGTTGTTACGTATAACAATGTAAAAATGTGATCTTTCCACCGTTGTTTTGAAACTTGGTGTAAAAACTTACACTTTTTACGCTGTTCTCGCGTAACGTGGTAGAAAAAAAGAAAAAAGGTGACCATTGTTTTCTTGTGACATATAAAGATGTCACCTTTATGCATCATTGTTACGTAATACAATGTAAAAATGTGATCGTTTCCACAGGTTTTTGAACAACTAGAAAAATGTGACAATTTATTCCTTGAAACGCATAAAGATGTCACCTTTATGTATTGTTGTTACGTAATTCAATGTAAAAATGTGATTTTTCCACAGTTTCTATGAAACGTGGTGTAAAAACTTATAATTTTTACACGGTTCTCGCGTAACATGGTAGAAAAACAACAAAAAGTGACTACAATTTGAAACGCATAAAGATGTCACTTTTATGCATCGTTGTGACGTATAGCAATGTAAAAATGTGATCTTTTCCACAGATGTTTTGAAACATGATGTAAAAAGTTGTACTTTTTACACGGTTCTCGAGTAACGTGATAGAAAAACAAGAAAAAAGGTGACCATTGTTTTCATGAAAACGTATAAAGATGTCACCTTTATGCATCGTTGTTACGTATAACAATGTAAAAATGAGATATTTTCCACAGTTGTTTTTGAAACATGGTGTAAAAATTTACACTTAATACGTGGTTCTCGCATAACATGGTAGAAAAGACTAGAAAAATGTGACCATTTATTCCTTGAGATGCATAAAGATGTCATCTTTATGCATCGTTGTTACGTATAACAATGTAAAAATGTGATCTTTCCACCGTTGTTTTGAAACTTGGTGTAAAAACTTACACTTTTTACGCTGTTCTCGCGTAACGTGGTAGAAAAAAAGAAAAAAGGTGACCATTGTTTTCTTGTGACATATAAAGATGTCACCTTTATGCATCATTGTTACGTAATACAATGTAAAAATGTGATCGTTTCCACAGGTTTTTGAACAACTAGAAAAATGTGACAATTTATTCCTTGAAACGCATAAAGATGTCACCTTTATGTATTGTTGTTACGTAATTCAATGTAAAAATGTGATTTTTCCACAGTTTCTATGAAACGTGGTGTAAAAACTTATAATTTTTACACGGTTCTCGCGTAACATGGTAGAAAAACAACAAAAAGTGACTACAATTTGAAACGCATAAAGATGTCACTTTTATGCATCGTTGTGACGTATAGCAATGTAAAAATGTGATCTTTTCCACAGATGTTTTGAAACATGATGTAAAAAGTTGTACTTTTTACACGGTTCTCGAGTAACGTGATAGAAAATCAAGAAAAAAGGTGACCATTGTTTTCATGAAAACGTATAAAGATGTCACCTTTATGCATCGTTGTTACGTATAACAATGTAAAAATGAGATATTTTCCACAGTTGTTTTTGAAACATGGTGTAAAAATTTACACTTAATACGTGGTTCTCGCGTAACATGGTAGAAAAGACTAGAAAAATGTGACCATTTATTCCTTGAGATGCATAAAGATGTCATCTTTATGCATCGTTGTTACGTATAACAATGTAAAAATGTGATCTTTCCACCGTTGTTTTGAAACTTGGTGTAAAAACTTACACTTTTTACGCTGTTCTCGCGTAACGTGGTAGAAAAAAAGAAAAAAGGTGACCATTGTTTTCTTGTGACATATAAAGATGTCACCTTTATGCATCATTGTTACGTAATACAATGTAAAAATGTGATCGTTTCCACAGGTTTTTGAACAACTAGAAAAATGTGACAATTTATTCCTTGAAACGCATAAAGATGTCACCTTTATGTATTGTTGTTACGTAATTCAATGTAAAAATGTGATTTTTCCACAGTTTCTATGAAACGTGGTGTAAAAACTTATAATTTTTACACGGTTCTCGCGTAACATGGTAGAAAAACAACAAAAAGTGACTACAATTTGAAACGCATAAAGATGTCACTTTTATGCATCGTTGTGACGTATAGCAATGTAAAAATGTGATCTTTTCCACAGATGTTTTGAAACATGATGTAAAAAGTTGTACTTTTTACACGGTTCTCGAGTAACGTGATAGAAAATCAAGAAAAAAGGTGACCATTGTTTTCATGAAAACGTATAAAGATGTCACCTTTATGCATCGTTGTTACGTATAACAATGTAAAAATGAGATATTTTCCACAGTTGTTTTTGAAACATGGTGTAAAAATTTACACTTAATACGTGGTTCTCGCGTAACATGGTAGAAAAGACTAGAAAAATGTGACCATTTATTCCTTGAGATGCATAAAGATGTCATCTTTATGCATCGTTGTTACGTATAACAATGTAAAAATGTGATCTTTCCACCGTTGTTTTGAAACTTGGTGTAAAAACTTACACTTTTTACGCTGTTCTCGCGTAACGTGGTAGAAAAAAAGAAAAAAGGTGACCATTGTTTTCTTGTGACATATAAAGATGTCACCTTTATGCATCATTGTTACGTAATACAATGTAAAAATGTGATCGTTTCCACAGGTTTTTGAACAACTAGAAAAATGTGACAATTTATTCCTTGAAACGCATAAAGATGTCACCTTTATGTATTATTGTTACGTAATTCAATGTAAAAATGTGATTTTTCCACAGTTTCTATGAAACGTGGTGTAAAAACTTATAATTTTTACACGGTTCTCGCGTAACATGGTAGAAAAACAACAAAAAGTGACTACAATTTGAAACGCATAAAGATGTCACTTTTATGCATCGTTGTGACGTATAGCAATGTAAAAATGTGATCTTTTCCACAGATGTTTTGAAACATGATGTAAAAAGGTGTACTTTTTACACGGTTCTCGAGTAACGTGATAGAAAATCAAGAAAAAAGGTGACCATTGTTTTCATGAAAACGTATAAAGATGTCACCTTTATGCATCGTTGTTACGTAAAACAATGTAAAAATGAGATATTTTCCACAGTTGTTTTTGAAACATGGTGTAAAAATTTACACTTAATACGTGGTTCTCGCGTAACATGGTAGAAAAGACTAGAAAAATGTGACCATTTATTCCTTGAGATGCATAAAGATGTCATCTTTATGCATCGTTGTTACGTATAACAATGTAAAAATGTGATCTTTCCACCGTTGTTTTGAAACTTGGTGTAAAAACTTACACTTTTTACGCTGTTCTCGCGTAACGTGGTAGAAAAAAAGAAAAAAGCTGACCATTGTTTTCTTGTGACATATAAAGATGTCACCTTTATGCATCGTTGTTACGTAATACATTGTAAAAATGTATTTTTTCCATAGTTGTTTTGAAACATGGTGTAAAAACGAACACTTTTTGCGCGGTTCTCGCATAACGGGGTAGAAAAACAAGAATAAAGGGACCATTATTTTCTAGAAACGTATAAAGATGTCCCCTTTATGCATCGTTGTTACGTAATACATCATAAAAATGTTATATTTTCCACAGTTTTTTTGAAACACGGTGTAAAAACTTGTAATTTTCACACGGTTCTCGCGCAACATGGTAGAAAAACAAGAAAAATGGTAACCATTGTTTTCTTGAAATGTATAAAGATGTCACCTTTACGCATCGTTGTTATGTATAACAATGTAAAAATGTTATCGTTTCCACAGTTGTTTTGAAACATGATGTAAAAACTTGTACTTTTTACACGGTTTTCGCGTATCGTGATTGAAAAACAAGAAAAAATGTGACCATTGTTTTCTTGAAACATATAAAGATGTCACCTTTATGCATCGTTGTTATGTATAACAATGTAAAAATGTGATCTTTTCCACAGTTGTTTTGAAACATGGTGTAAAAACTAACACTTTTTAATCTATTCTCGCGTAACGTGGTGGAAAAACAAGAAAATAGGTGACCATTGTTTTCTTGTGACATATAAAGATGTCACCTTTATGCATCGTTGTTACGTAATACAATGTAAAAATGTGATCGTTTCCACAGTTTTTTGAAAAACTAGAAAAATGTGACCATTTATTCCTTGAAACGCAAAAAGATGTCACCTTTATGCATTGTTGTTACGTAATACAATGTAAAAATGTGATTTTTCCACGGTTTCTATGAAACGTGGTGTAAAAACTTATAATTTTTACAAGGTTCTCGCGTAACATGGTAGAAAAACAAGAAAAAGTGACTACTGTTTGAAACGCATAAAGATGTCACCTTTATGCATCGTTGTTACGTATAACAATGTAAAAATGTGATCTTTTCCACAGTTGTTTTGAAACATGGTGTAAAAACTTACACTTTTTAATCTATTCTCGCGTAACGTGGTGGAAAAACAAGAAAAAAGGTGACCATTGTTTTTTTGTGACATATAAAGATGTCACCTTTATGCATCGTTGTTACGTAATACAATGTAAAAATGAGATATTTTCCACAGTTGTTTTTGAAACATGGTGTAAAAATTTACACTTATTACGCGGTTCTCGCGTAACACGGTATAAAAAACTAGGAAAATCTGACCATTTATTCCTTGAAACACATACAGATGTCACCTTTACGCATCGTTGTTACGTATAACAATGTAAAAATGTGATCTTTCCACCGTTGTTTTGAAACTTGGTGTAAAAACTTACACTTTTTACGCTGTTCTCGCGTAACGTGGTAGAAAAAAAAGAAAAAAAGGTGACCATTGTTTTCTTGTGACATATAAAGATGTCACCTTTATGCATCATTGTTACGTAATACAATGTAAAAATGTGACCGTTTCCACAGGCTTTTGAACAACTAGAAAAATGTGACAATTTATTCCTTGAAACGCATAAAGATGACACCTTTATGTATTGTTGTTACGTAATTCAATGTAAAAATGTGATTTTTCCACAGTTTCTATGAAACGTGGTGTAAAAACTTATAATTTTTACACGGTTCTCGCGTAACATGGTAGAAAAACAACAAAAAGTGACTACAATTTGAAACGCATAAAGATGTCACTTTTATGCATCGTTTGACGTATAGCAATGTAAAAATGTGATCTTTTCCACAGATGTTTTGAAACATGATGTAAAAAGGTGTACTTTTTACACGGTTCTCGAGTAACGTGATAGAAAAACAAGAAAAAAGGTGACCATTGTTTTCTTGAAAACGTATAAAGATGTCACCTTTATGCATCGTTGTTACGTATAACAATGTAAAAATGAGATATTTTCCACAATTGTTTTTGAAACATGGTGTAAAAATTTACACTTAATACGTGGTTCTCGCGTAACATGGTAGAAAAGACTAGAAAAATGTGACCATTATTTTCTTGAAACGTATAAAGATGTCCCCTTTATGCATCGTTGTTACGTAATACATCATAAAAATATGATTTTTTCCACTGGTTTTTTGAAACATGGTGTAAAAACTTGTAATTTTCACACGGTTCTCGCGTAACATGGTAGAAAAACAAGAAAAATGGTGACCATTGTTTTCTTGAAATGTATAAAGATGTCACCTTTACGCATCGTTGTTATGTATAACAATGTAAAAATGTGATCGTTTCCACCGTTGTTTTGAAACATGATGTAAAAACTTGTACTTTTTACACGGTTTTCGCGTAACGTGATTGAAAAACAAGAAAAAATGTGACCATTGTTTTCTTGAAACATATAAAGATGTCACCTTTATGCATCGTTGTTACGTATAACAATGAAAAAATGAGATCTTTTCCACAGTTGTTTTTGAAACATGGTGTAAAAACTTACACTTAATACGTGGTTCTCGCGTAACATGGTAGAAAAGACTAGAAAAATGTGACCATTTATTCCTTGAAACGCATAAAGATGTCATCTTTATGCATCGTTGTTACGTATAACAATGTAAAAATGTGATCTTTCCACCGTTGTTTTGAAACTTGGTGTAAAAACTTACACTTTTTACGCTGTTCTCGCGTAACGTGGTAGAAAAAAAGAAAAAAGCTGACCATTGTTTTCTTGTGACATATAAAGATGTCACCTTTATGTATCGTTGTTACGTAATACAATGTAAAAATGTATTTTTTCCATAGTTGTTTTGAAACATGGTGTAAAAACTAACACTTTTTGCGCGGTTCTCGCATAACGTGGTAGAAAAACAAGAATAAAGGTGACCATTATTTTCTAGAAACGTATAAAGATGTTCCCTTTATGCATCGTTGTTACGTAATACATCATAAAAATGTTATATTTTCCACAGTTTTTTTGAAACATGGTGTAAAAACTTGTAATTTTTACACGGTTCTCGCGTAACATGGTAGAAAAACAAGAAAAAAGGTGACCATTGTTTTCTTGAAATGTATAAAGATGTCAATTTTATGCATCGTTGTTACGTATAACAATGTAAAAATGTGATCTTTTCCACAGTTGTTTTGAAACATGGTGTAAAAATTTACACTTTTTAATCTATTCTCGTGTAACGTGGTGGAAAACAAAAAAAAGGTGACCATTGTTTTGTTGTGACATATAAAGATGTCACCTTTATGCATCGTTGTTACGTAATACAATGTTAAAATGTGATTTTTTCCACAGTTGTTTTGAAACATGGTGTAAAAACTAACACTTTTTATGCGGTTCTCGCATAACGTGGTAGAAAAACAAGAAAAAAGGTGACCATTATTTTCTTGAAACGTATAAAGATGTCCCCTTTATGCATCGTTGTTACGTAATACATCATAAAAATATGATTTTTTCCACTGGTTTTTTGAAACACGGTGTAAAAACTTGTAATTTTCACACGGTTCTCGCGTAACATGGTAGAAAAACAAGAAAAATGGTAACCATTGTTTTCTTGAAATGTATAAAGATGTCACCTTTACGCATCGTTGTTATGTATAACAATGTAAAAATGTTATCGTTTCCACAGTTGTTTTGAAACATGATGTAAAAACTTGTACTTTTTACACGGTTTTCGCGTATCGTGATTGAAAAACAAGAAAAAATGTGACCATTGTTTTCTTGAAACATATAAAGAAGTCACCTTTATGCATCGTTGTTATGTATAACAATGTAAAAATGTGATCTTTTCCACAGTTGTTTTGAAACATGGTGTAAAAACTAACACTTTTTAATCTATTCTCGCGTAACGTGGTGGAAAAACAAGAAAATAGGTGACCATTGTTTTCTTGTGACATATAAAGATGTCACCTTTATGCATCGTTGTTACGTAATACAATGTAAAAATGTGATCGTTTCCACAGTTTTTTTAAAAACTAGAAAAATGTGACCATTTATTCCTTGAAACGCAAAAAGATGTCACCTTTATGCATTGTTGTTACGTAATACAATGTAAAAATGTGATTTTTCCACAGTTTCTATGAAACGTGGTGTAAAAACTTATAATTTTTACAAGGTTCTCGCGTAACATGGTAGAAAAACAAGAAAAAGTGACTACTGTTTGAAACGCATAAAGATGTCACCTTTATGCATCGTTGTTACGTATAACAATGTAAAAATCTGATCTTTTCCACAGTTGTTTTGAAACATGGTGTAAAAACTTACACTTTTTAATATATTCTCGCGTAACGTGGTGGAAAAACAAGAAAAAAGGTGACCATTGTTTTCTTGTGACATATAAAGATGTCACCTTTATGCATCGTTGTTACGTAATACAATGTAAAAATGAGATATTTTCCACAGTTGTTTTTGAAACATGGTGTAAAAATTTACACTTATTACGCGGTTCTCGCGTAACACGGTATAAAAAACTAGGAAAATCTGACCATTTATTCCTTGAAACACATACAGATGTCACCTTTATGCATCGTTGTTACGTATAACAATGTAAAAATGTGATCTTTCCACCGTTGTTTTGAAACTTGGTGTAAAAACTTACACTTTTTACGCTGTTCTCGCGTAACGTGGTAGAAAAAAAGAAAAAAGGTGACCATTGTTTTCTTGTGACATATAAAGATGTCACCTTTATGCATCATTGTTACGTAATACGATGTAAAAATGTGACCGTTTCCACAGGTTTTTGAACAACTAGAAAAATGTGACAATTTATTCCTTGAAACGCATAAAGATGACACCTTTATGTATTGTTGTTACGTAATTCAATGTAAAAATGTGATTTTTCCACAGTTTCTATGAAACGTGGTGTAAAAACTTATAATTTTTACACGGTTCTCGCGTAACATGGTAGAAAAACAACAAAAAGTGACTACAATTTGAAACGCATAAAGATGTCACTTTTATGCATCGTTGTGACGTATAGCAATGTAAAAATGTGATCTTTTCCACAGATGTTTTGAAACATGATGTAAAAAGGTGTACTTTTTACACGGTTCTCGAGTAACGTGATAGAAAAACAAGAAAAAAGGTGACCATTGTTTTCTTGAAAACGTATAAAGATGTCACCTTTATGCATCGTTGTTACGTATAACAATGTAAAAATGAGATATTTTCCACAATTGTTTTTGAAACATGGTGTAAAAATTTACACTTAATACGTGGTTCTCGCGTAACATGGTAGAAAAGACTAGAAAAATGTGACCATTATTTTCTTGAAACGTATAAAGATGTCCCCTTTATGCATCGTTGTTACGTAATACATCATAAAAATATGATTTTTTCCACTGGTTTTTTGAAACACGGTGTAAAAACTTGTAATTTTCACACGGTTCTCGCGTAACATGGTAGAAAAACAAGAAAAATGGTGACCATTGTTTTCTTGAAATGTATAAAGATGTCACCTTTACGCATCGTTGTTATGTATAACAATGTAAAAATGTGATCGTTTCCACCGTTGTTTTGAAACATGATGTAAAAACTTGTACTTTTTACACGGTTTTCGCGTAACGTGATTGAAAAACAAGAAAAAATGTGACCATTGTTTTCTTGAAACATATAAAGATGTCACCTTTATGCATCGTTGTTACGTATAACAATGAAAAAATGAGATCTTTTCCACAGTTGTTTTTGAAACATGGTGTAAAAACTTACACTTAATACGTGGTTCTCGCGTAACATGGTAGAAAGGACTAGAAAAATGTGACCATTTATTCCTTGAAACGCATAAAGATGTCATCTTTATGCATCGTTGTTACGTATAACAATGTAAAAATGTGATCTTTCCACCGTTGTTTTGAAACTTGGTGTAAAAACTTACACTTTTTACGCTGTTCTCGCGTAACGTGGTAGAAAAAAAGAAAAAAAGCTGACCATTGTTTTCTTGTGACATATAAATATGTCACCTTTATGCATCGTTGTTACGTAATACAATGTAAAATGTATTTTTTCCATAGTTGTTTTGAAACATGGTGTAAAAACTAACACTTTTTGCGCGGTTCTCGCATAACGTGGTAGAAAAACAAGAATAAAGGTGACCATTATTTTCTAGAAACGTATAAAGATGTCCCCTTTATGCATCGTTGTTACGTAATACATCATAAAAATGTTATATTTTCCACAGTTTTTTTGAAACATGGTGTAAAAACTTGTAATTTTTACACGGTTCTCGCGTAACATGGTAGAAAAACAAGAAAAAAGGTGACCATTGTTTTCTTGAAATGTATAAAGATGTCAATTTTATGCATCGTTGTTACGTATAACAATGTAAAAATGTGATCTTTTCCACAGTTGTTTTGAAACATGGTGTAATAATTTACACTTTTTAATCTATTCTCGTGTAACGTGGTGGAAAACAAAAAAAAGGTGACCATTGTTTTGTTGTGACATATAAAGATGTCACCTTTATGCATCGTTGTTACGTAATACAATGTTAAAATGTGATTTTTTCCACAGTTGTTTTGAAACATGGTGTAAAAACTAACACTTTTTACGTGGTTCTCGCATAACGTGGTAGAAAAACAAGAAAAATGTGACCATTATTTTCTTGAAACGTATAAAGATGTCCCCTTTATGCATCGTTGTTACGTAATACATCATAAAAATATGATTTTTTCCACTGGTTTTTTGAAACACGGTGTAAAAACTTGTAATTTTCACACGGTTCTCGCGTAACATGGTAGAAAAACAAGAAAAATGGTGACCATTGTTTTCTTGAAATGTATAAAGATGTCACCTTTACGCATCGTTGTTATGTATAACAATGTAAAAATGTGATCGTTTCCACCGTTGTTTTGAAACATGATGTAAAAACTTGTACTTTTTACACGGTTTTCGCGTAACGTGATTGAAAAACAAGAAAAAATGTGACCATTGTTTTCTTGAAACATATAAAGATGTCACCTTTATGCATCGTTGTTACGTATAACAATGAAAAAATGAGATCTTTTCCACAGTTGTTTTTGAAACATGGTGTAAAAACTTACACTTAATACGTGGTTCTCGCGTAACATGGTAGAAAGGACTAGAAAAATGTGACCATTTATTCCTTGAAACGCATAAAGATGTCATCTTTATGCATCGTTGTTACGTATAACAATGTAAAAATGTGATCTTTCCACCGTTGTTTTGAAACTTGGTGTAAAAACTTACACTTTTTACGCTGTTCTCGCGTAACGTGGTAGAAAAAAAGAAAAAAAGCTGACCATTGTTTTCTTGTGACATATAAATATGTCACCTTTATGCATCGTTGTTACGTAATACAATGTAAAATGTATTTTTTCCATAGTTGTTTTGAAACATGGTGTAAAAACTAACACTTTTTGCGCGGTTCTCGCATAACGTGGTAGAAAAACAAGAATAAAGGTGACCATTATTTTCTAGAAACGTATAAAGATGTCCCCTTTATGCATCGTTGTTACGTAATACATCATAAAAATGTTATATTTTCCACAGTTTTTTTGAAACATGGTGTAAAAACTTGTAATTTTTACACGGTTCTCGCGTAACATGGTAGAAAAACAAGAAAAAAGGTGACCATTGTTTTCTTGAAATGTATAAAGATGTCAATTTTATGCATCGTTGTTACGTATAACAATGTAAAAATGTGATCTTTTCCACAGTTGTTTTGAAACATGGTGTAAAAGTTTACACTTTTTAATCTATTCTCATGTAACGTGGTGGAAAACAAAAAAAAGGTGACCATTGTTTTGTTGTGACATATAAAGATGTCACCTTTATGCATCGTTGTTACGTAATACAATGTTAAAATGTGATTTTTTCCACAGTTGTTTTGAAACATGGTGTAAAAACTAACACTTTTTACGTGGTTCTCGCATAACGTGGTGGAAAAACAAGAAAAAGGTGACCATTATTTTCTTGAAACGTATAAAGATGTCCCCTTTATGCATCGTTGTTACGTAATACATCATAAAAATATGATTTTTTCCACTGGTTTTTTGAAACACGGTGTAAAAACTTGTAATTTTCACACGGTTCTCGCGTAACATGGTAGAAAAACAAGAAAAATGGTGACCATTGTTTTCTTGAAATGTATAAAGATGTCACCTTTACGCATCGTTGTTATGTATAACAATGTAAAAATGTGATCGTTTCCACCGTTGTTTTGAAACATGATGTAAAAACTTGTACTTTTTACACGGTTTTCGCGTAACGTGATTGAAAAACAAGAAAAAACGTGACCATTGTTTTCTTGAAACATATAAAGATGTCACCTTTATGCATCGTTGTTACGTATAACAATGAAAAAATGAGATCTTTTCCACAGTTGTTTTTGAAACATGGTGTAAAAACTTACACTTAATACGTGGTTCTCGCGTAACATGGTAGAAAAAACTAGAAAAATGTGACCATTTATTCCTTGAAACGCATAAAGATGTCATCTTTATGCATCGTTTTTACGTATAACAATGTAAAAATGTGATCTTTCCACCGTTGTTTTGAAACTTGGTGTAAAAACTTACACTTTTTACGCTGTTCTCGCGTAACGTGGTAGAAAAAAAGAAAAAAGCTGACCATTGTTTTCTTGTGACATATAAATATGTCACCTTTATGCATCGTTGTTACGTAATACAATGTAAAATGTATTTTTTCCATAGTTGTTTTGAAACATGGTGTAAAAACTAACACTTTTTGCGCGGTTCTCGCATAACGTGGTAGAAAAACAAGAATAAAGGTGACCATTATTTTCTAGAAACGTATAAAGATGTCCCCTTTATGCATCGTTGTTACGTAATACATCGTAAAAATGTTATATTTTCCACAGTTTTTTTGAAACATGGTGTAAAAACTTGTAATTTTTACACGGTTCTCGCGTAACATGGTAGAAAAACAAGAAAAAAGGTGACCATTGTTTTCTTGAAATGTATAAAGATGTCAATTTTATGCATCGTTGTTACGTATAACAATGTAAAAATGTGATCTTTTCCACAGTTGTTTTGAAACATGGTGTAAAAGTTTACACTTTTTAATCTATTCTCGTGTAACGTGGTGGAAAACAAAAAAAAGGTGACCATTGTTTTGTTGTGACATATAAAGATGTCACCTTTATGCATCGTTGTTACGTAATACAATGTTAAAATGTGATTTTTTCCACAGTTGTTTTGAAACATGGTGTAAAAACTAACACTTTTTACGCGGTTCTCGCATAACGTGGTAGAAAAACAAGAAAAAAGGTGACCATTATTTTCTTGAAACGTATAAAGATGTCCCCTTTATGCATCGTTGTTACGTAATACATCATAAAAATATGATTTTTTCCACTGGTTTTTTGAAACACGGTGTAAAAACTTGTAATTTTCACACGGTTCTCGCGTAACATGGTAGAAAAACAAGAAAAATGGTAACCATTGTTTTCTTGAAATGTATAAAGATGTCACCTTTACACATCGTTGTTATGTATAACAATGTAAAAATGTTATCGTTTTCACAGTTGTTTTGAAACATGATGTAAAAACTTGTACTTTTTACACGGTTTTCGCGTATCGTGATTGAAAAACAAGAAAAAATGTGACCATTGTTTTCTTGAAACATATAAAGATGTCACCTTTATGCATCGTTGTTATGTATAACAATGTAAAAATGTGATCTTTGCCACAGTTGTTTTGAAACATGGTGTAAAAACTAACACTTTTTAATCTATTCTCGCGTAACGTGGTGGAAAAACAAGAAAATAGGTGACCATTGTTTTCTTGTGACATACAAAGATGTCACCTTTATGCATCGTTGTTACGTAATACAATGTAAAAATGTGATCGTTTCCACAGTTTTTTGAAAAACTAGAAAAATGTGACCATTTATTCCTTGAAACGCAAAAAGATGTCACCTTTATGCATTGTTGTTACGTAATACAATGTAAAAATGTGATTTTTCCACAGTTTCTATGAAACGTGGTGTAAAAACTTATAATTTTTACAAGGTTCTCGCGTAACATGGTAGAAAAACAAGAAAAAGTGACTACTGTTTGAAACGCATAAAGATGTCACCTTTATGCATCGTTGTTACGTATAACAATGTAAAAATGTGATCTTTTCCACAGTTGTTTTGAAACATGGTGTAAAAACTTACACTTTTTAATCTATTCTCGCGTAACGTGGTGGAAAACAAGAAAAAAGGTGACCATTGTTTTCTTGTGACATATAAAGATGTCACCTTTATGCATCGTTGTTACGTAATACAATGTAAAAATGAGATATTTTCCACAGTTGTTTTTGAAACATGGTGTAAAAATGTACACTTATTACGCGGTTCTCGCGTAACACGGTAGAAAAAACTAGGAAAATCTGACCATTTATTCCTTGAAACACATACAGATGTCACCTTTATGCATCGTTGTTACGTATAACAATGTAAAAATGTGATCTTTCCACCGTTGTTTTGAAACTTGGTGTAAAAACTTACACTTTTTACGCTGTTCTCGCGTAACGTGGTAGAAAAAAAGAAAAAAAGGTGACCATTGTTTTATTGTGACATATAAAGATGTCACCTTTATGCATCATTGTTACGTAATACAATGTAAAAATGTGATCGTTTCCACAGGTTTTTGAACAACTAGAAAAATGTGACAATTTATTCCTTGAAACGCATAAAGATGTCACCTTTATGTATTGTTGTTACGTAATTCAATGTAAAAATGTGATTTTTCCACAATTTCTATGAAACGTGGTGTAAAAACTTATAATTTTTACACGGTTCTCGCGTAACATGGTAGAAAAACAACAAAAAGTGACTACAATTTGAAACGCATAAAGATGTCACTTTTATGCATCGTTGTGACGTATAGCAATGTAAAAATGTGATCTTTTCCACAGATGTTTTGAAACATGATGTAAAAAGGTGTACTTTTTACACGGTTCTCGAGTAACGTGATAGAAAAACAAGAAAAAAGGTGACCATTGTTTTCTTGAAAACGTATAAAGATGTCACCTTTATGCATCGTTGTTACGTATAACAATGTAAAAATGAGATATTTTCCACACTTGTTTTTGAAACATGGTGTAAAAATTTACACTTAATACGTGGTTCTCGCGTAACATGGTAGAAAAGACTAGAAAAATGTGACCATTTATTCCTTGAAACGCATAAAGATGTCATCTTTATGCATCGTTGTTACGTATAACAATGTAAAAATGTGATCTTTCCACCGTTGTTTTGAAACTTGGTGTAAAAACTTACACTTTTTACGCTGTTCTCGCGTAACGTGGTAGAAAAAAAGAAAAAGCTGACCATTGTTTTCTTGTGACATATAAAGATGTCACCTTTATGCATCGTTGTTACGTAATACAATGTAAAAATGTATTTTTTCCATAGTTGTTTTGAAATATGGTGTAAAAACTAACACTTTTTGCGCGGTTCTCGCATAACGTGGTAGAAAAACAAGAATAAAGGTGACCATTATTTTCTAGAAACGTATAAAGATGTCCCCTTTATGCATCGTTGTTACGTAATACATCATAAAAATGTTATATTTTCCACAGTTTTTTTGAAACATGGTGTAAAAACTTGTAATTTTTACACGGTTCTCGCGTAACATGGTAGAAAAACAAGAAAAAGGTGACCATTGTTTTCTTGAAATGTATAAAGATGTCAATTTTATGCATAGTTGTTACGTATAACAATGTAAAAATGTGATCTTTTCCACAGTTGTTTTGAAACATGGTGTAAAATATTACACTTTTTAATCTATTCTCGTGTAACGTGGTGGAAAACAAAAAAAAAGGTGACCATTGTTTTGTTGTGACATATAAAGATGTCACCTTTATGCATCGTTGTTACGTAATACAATGTTAAAATGTGATTTTTTCCACAGTTGTTTTAAAACATGTTGTAAAAACTAACACTTTTTACGCGGTTCTCGCATAACGTGGTAGAAAAACAAGGAAAAAGGTGACCATTATTTTTTCTTGAAACGTATAAAGATGTCCCCTTTATGCATCGTTGTTACGTAATACATCATAAAAATATGATTTTTTCCACTGGTTTTTTGATACACGGTGTAAAAACTTGTAATTTTCACACGGTTCTCGCGTAACATGGTAGAAAAACAAGAAAAAGGTGACCATTGTTTTCTTGAAATGTATAAAGATGTCAATTTTATGCATCGTTGTTACGTATAACAATGTAAAAATGTGATCTTTTCCACAGTTGTTTTGAAACATGGTGTAAAAATTTACACTTTTTAATCTATTCTCGTGTAACGTGGTGGAAAAAAAAAGGTGACCATTGTTTTGTTGTGACATATAAAGATGTCACCTTTATGCATTGTTGTTACGTAATACAATGTTAAAATGTGATTTTTTCCACAGTTGTTTTTGAAACATGGTGTAAAAATTTACATTTAATACGTGGTTCTCGCGTAACATGGTAGAAAAGATTAGAAAAATGTGACCATTTATTCCTTGAAACGCATAAAGATGTCATCTTTATGCATCGTTGTTACGTATAACAATGTAAAAATGTGATCTTTCCACCGTTGTTTTGAAACTTGGTGTAAAAACTTACACTTTTTACGCTGTTCTCGCGTAACGTGGTAGAAAAAAAGAAAAAAGTTGACCATTGTTTTCTTGTGACATATAAAGATGTCACCTTTATGCATCGTTGTTACGTAATACAATGTAAAAATGTATTTTTTCCATAGTTGTTTTGAAACATGGTGTAAAAACTAACACTTTTTGCGCGGTTCTCGCATAACGCGGTAGAAAAACAAGAATAAAGGTGACCATTATTTTCTAGAAACGTATAAAGATGTCCCCTTTATGCATCGTTGTTACGTAATACATCATAAAAATGTTATTTTTTCCACAGTTTTTTTGAAACATGGTGTAAAAACTTGTAATTTTTACACGGTTCTCGCGTAACATGGTAGAAAAACAAGAAAATAGGTGACCATTGTTTTCTTGAAATGTATAAAGATGTCAATTTTATGCATCGTTGTTACGTATAACAATGTAAAAATGTGATCTTTTCCACAGTTGTTTTGAAACATGGTGTAAAAATTTACACTTTTTAATCTATTCTCGTGTAACGTGGTGGAAAACAAAAAAAGGTGACCATTGTTTTGTTGTGACATATAAAGATGTCACCTTTATGCATCGTTGTTACGTAATACAATGTAAAAATGTGATTTTTTCCACAGTTGTTTTGAAACATGGTGTAAAAACTAACACTTTTTATGCGGTTCTCGCATAACGTGGTAGAAAAACAAGAAAAAAGGTGACCATTATTTTCGTGAAACGTATAAAGATGTCCCCTTTATGCATCGTTGTTACGTAATACATCATAAAAATATGAATTTTTCCACTGGTTTTTTGAAACACGGTGTAAAAACTTGTAATTTTCACACGGTTCTCGCGTAACATGGTAGAAAAACAAGAAAAATGGTGACCATTGTTTTCTTCAAATGTATAAAGATGTCACCTTTACGCATCGTTGTTATGTATAACAATGTAAAAATGTTATCGTTTCCACAGTTGTTTTGAAACATGATGTAAAAACTTGTACTTTTTACACGGTTTTCGCGTATCGTGATTGAAAAACAAGAAAAAAATGTGACCATTGTTTTCTTGAAACAGATAAAGATGTCACCTTTATGCATCGTTGTTACGTATAACAATGTAAAAATGTGATCTTTTCCACAGTTGTTTTTGAAACATGGTGTAAAAATTTACACTTAATACATGGTTCTCGCGTAACATGGTAGAAAAGATTAGAAAAATGTGACCATTTATTCCTTGAAACGCATAAAGATGTCATCTTTATGCATCGTTGTTACGTATAACAATGTTAAAATGTGATCTTTCCACCGTTGTTTTGAAACTTGGTGTAAAAACTTACACTTTTTACGCTGTTCTCGCGTAACGTGGTAGAAAAAAAAGAAAAAAGCTGACCATTGTTTTCTTGTGACATATAAAGATGTCCCCTTTATGCATCGTTGTTACGTATTACATCATAAAAATATGATTTTTTCCACTGGTTTTTTGAAACACGGTGTAAAAACTTGTAATTTTCACACGGTTCTCGCGTAACATGGTAGAAAAACAAGAAAAATGGTGACCATTGTTTTCTTCAAATGTATAAAGATGTCACCTTTACGCATCGTTGTTATGTATAACAATGTAAAAATGTTATCGTTTCCACAGTTGTTTTGAAACATGATGTAAAAACTTGTACTTTTTACACGGTTTTCGCGTATCGTGATTGAAAAACAAGAAAAAAATGTGACCATTGTTTTCTTGAAACATATAAAGATGTCACCTTTATGCATCGTTGTTACGTATAACAATGTAAAAATGTGATCTTTTCCACAGTTGTTTTTGAAAGATGGTGTAAAAATTTACATTTAATACGTGGTTCTCGCGTAACATGGTAGAAAAGATTAGAAAAATGTGACCATTTATTCCTTGAAACGCATAAAGATGTCATCTTTATGCATCGTTGTTACGTATAACAATGTAAAAATGTGATCTTTCCACCGTTGTTTTGAAACTTGGTGTAAAAACTTCCACTTTTTACGCTGTTCTCGCGTAACGTGGTAGAAAAAAAGAAAAAAGCTGACCATTGTTTTCTTGTGACATATAAAGATGTCTCCTTTATGCATCGTTGTTACGTAATACAATGTAAAAATGTATTTTTTCCATAGTTGTTTTGAAACATGGTGTAAAAACTAACACTTTTTGCGCGGTTCTCGCATAACGCGGTAGAAAAACAAGAATAAAGGTGACCATTATTTTCTAGAAACGTATAAAGATGTCCCCTTTATGCATCGTTGTTACGTAATACATCATAAAAATGTTATTTTTTCCACAGTTTTTTTGAAACATGGTGTAAAAACTTGTAATTTTTACACGGTTCTCGCCTAACATGGTAGAAAAACAAGAAAATAGGTGACCATTGTTTTCTTGAAATGTATAAAGATGTCAATTTTATGCATCGTTGTTACGTATAACAATGTAAAAATGTGATATTTTCCACAGTTGTTTTGAAACATGGTGTAAAAATTTACACTTTTTAATCTATTCTCGTGTAACGTGGTGGAAAACAAAAAAAGGTGACCATTGTTTTGTTGTGACATATAAAGATGTCACCTTTATGCATCGTTGTTACGTAATACAATGTAAAAATGTGATTTTTTCCACAGTTGTTTTGAAACATGGTGTAAAAACTAACACTTTTATGCGGTTCTCGCATAACGTGGTAGAAAAACAAGAAAAAAGGTGACCATTATTTTCGTGAAACGTATAAAGATGTCCCCTTTATGCATCGTTGTTACGTGATACATCATAAAAATATGAATTTTTCCACTGGTTTTTTGAAACACGGTGTAAAAACTTGTAATTTTCACACGGTTCTCGCGTAACATGGTAGAAAAACAAGAAAAATGGTGACCATTGTTTTCTTCAAATGTATAAAGATGTCACCTTTACGCATCGTTGTTATGTATAACAATGTAAAAATGTTATCGTTTCCACAATTGTTTTGAAACATGATGTAAAAACTTGTACTTTTTACACGGTTTTCGCGTATCGTGATTGAAAAACAAGAAAAAAATGTGACCATTGTTTTCTTGAAACATATAAAGATGTCACCTTTATGCATCGTTGTTACGTATAACAATGTAAAAATGTGATCTTTTTCACAGTTGTTTTTGAAACATGGTGTAAAAATTTACACTTAATACATGGTTCTCGCGTAACATGGTAGAAAAGATTAGAAAAATGTGACCATTTATTCCTTGAAACGCATAAAGATGTCATCTTTATGCATCGTTGTTACGTATAACAATGTAAAAATGTGATCTTTCCACCGTTGTTTTGAAACTTGGTGTAAAAACTTACACTTTTTACGCTGTTCTCGCGTAACGTGGTAGAAAAAAAGAAAAAAGCTGACCATTGTTTTCTTGTGACATATAAAGATGTCCCCTTTATGCATCGTTGTTACGTATTACATCATAAAAATATGATTTTTTCCACTGGTTTTTTGAAACACGGTGTAAAAACTTGTAATTTTCACACCCCTACAGAACATGAGGATGGCTACCTAAGCAATTTCCTATGTCCAAGAACACCCCTACAGAACATGAGGATGGCTACCCACACATCAGGCCACTGTCAAAGGTAATGTTAGGTTATGCTAGTGATGAAGAACTAGTTAGTGAGTACACACGCGTTTACAGAACTCCTGAACCCAGTTCTGTAACACCCCCGCGTATAGGAATGCCCATAGGAGGTAATGTAGCAGAGAGACTTACAGAAGAAGAATGGAAGATAAAGTTGGCTAAACACAAGGCCAACCAGAAGAACTTCAGAGATATAAGGAAAGACCTCTATTCTTCAAAGAGGAAGTCTTATGAGGGATCTAAAGAGAAGAAGAAGAAAAAGGGAAAGAAAACCAAGACCCATACAGAGGAACAACTTGCCTCTGCTTCTGCTATCCAACAAACTCCTGCAGAACCATCTTCTCCACCCACTGAACATCCCACAGAACCCTCATCTCCACCACAAATCCAAGGTCCCTCTGCCCCTCCCTCTTCCAAAAGCAAAAGAAAGTCAAAATCTACAGAGGAAGGAGCACCAAAACCAAAGAAGAAGAAACCATCTTCTCCTCTGCAATCAATTTCAGAGGGAATCGAAGAAAAACCTCAATCACAACCTCAACCTTCACCTCTGCAAACCCAAATAATTACAGAGGGTCGTGATACACTTCTGCCAAGACAAGAGACTGCAGAAGAAGAGGTCCAAATAGGTAAAGTTACTGAAAATAGGTTAGAGGATAGGGTAGAAACGTCTGGAGGAAAAGAAAATGAGAAAGGAAAAGATGCTGAAGATGAAGAAGGCACACATCCCTCACCCCCTCCCAGTGCAACCCACACATCTAACTCCGCAGGTCTAGCTGCAGAAGGAGTTATTGAAAAAGAGCAGCACAACTCGATCCTAACCCAACCCATCCAGCCAGAGGTTACTCTTTCAACCTCTGTGCCCATAGAAACCGGGGAATCCATTCCTAGGGAGTCTCCTCAAAGAGACTCACCTATTGTTCGTGATCAATCGCCCCAGATCACACTAGAACACCCAACAGAGGAATTCGTTTCCTCTGCCACGCACGAATTAGGTCCAAAACTTCTTTCAGAGAGAAGTAGAGAGCACCAAGATGAAGAGACTCTAGACAAGTCTCCAAGTCAAAAGAAGGACATTCCGATACCCACCTCTGGAGTGGATTTGGACACTGTTCTTCGCAGAACTTCTGTAGAGACTGAAACTTTTGTTTCTTCTCAAAAATCAGAAGGAAATCCTTCCATTCTCAACGTTCAAACAGGAATGAAAGAAGGTGTCCCAGGAACAGAGACTCGCTCTGGAGAAGGGGTTGTTCCTCTAGAGGTTACCCAAGAGGAACATGTTACAAAGAATGAGTTCCAAGTCTTTGTAACCTCTGTAACTTAAACATTGAATAAGTTGCAAAGCTCATTCACTACTTTTACAGATTCAACTTCAGGCGCGCTTACAGGATTAAATACCAAAGTGGATACCTTATCCACAGAGGTTAAAGAAGCCCTTGAAGAAATAAAGTCAAATAAAGAAACTTCTGTTGCTGCTGCCATCGCCTCTGCCACTGACATTGCCAAAACAACCGCTGCAGAATTCGAGAAAAGTGCGACCAAAGCCTTCAAGACTTCGATCGAAATCTACTTTGAAACAATGAAGAAACATGCAGCAAGGCAAACAGCTAAAGCACCTGCAGAACAGAAGTTGCGGCTAAAAGGAGGCAGGATGATCCTGATGATGGTGCATCTGGTCATCCTGAGGGGGAGAGAACAAAGGAAACAACAGAGGCTGCTTCTGCAAAATCTACAGAGAAAACTGCAGAACCTTCTACAACAGAAACCCCGAAGGAAACACAAGGAAAACAAAAGAGGCAAAACACCTATATCTCAGAAGAGGATGCACCAACCACAGAACCTAAGGTAATCACTCTTGCATCCTCATCCACAGAACAAACTCCACCCTCACCCAAAGAACCAACACCAACCTCAAAACCAATCCCGAGCAGAACTAGAGTTAATCCATAGCTCGAAAACCCCAAAGACCAAAACTCTCTGCAGAGTTCATTCTTCGCAGAATGGAATTTGTAACTGCTTTTCAATCAGCAAAGCGTTTTGACATCCCACCTCAAAAACCCGAAGACTCTTCACCAACAGAGACCTCACAACCCGAAGTATCAAAACCCTCAGAGGCAACAACCAAATCAACAGAACCTCTCACTGATAAATCTACAGAGGTTCCACCCACACAAATCCAAAACCCAACCTCTGAAACCTCAAAACCAAAAGATAAAGGCAAGGGAATAATGACAGAAGAAGAACTCAAGGAAGTGGGAAAAGACAACAGAAAGTTCGACGACTTCCCAAATGCAAAAATATGAGACTCTTCAAAAGAACCTCTGTCAAACATTTATTTCTGTTCATTTAATGTACTCAAATGTAAATGCCTCTGGCATAAATTCCAAATGAAAGAAATAATCTTCTGAGGTATTGTTTAACCTCTGTCTATCTTAACTTAGCCTAAAATTCAAAAAGTCAAATTTTTATTTTTCAATACTTAGGGGGAGATTGTTAGCTCCAATATTCTAGAATATTAGAAGTATTGAAATATGGCCAAGTACCAAAAAAAAACTTCCACAGAAGCTCTGCTGAGTGCAACAGAAGCTCTGCCGGGCATCTCAGAAGAATCAAAGGAAGTTTGATCAAGAGTGATCAGACCGAAGAAACTACAGAAGAACGCTACAGAAGATCAAGAACTCAGAACCTCTGTCACAAATAAACAGAGCCTCTGCAGACATCTTCAGAAGACAAGGAACCCAGTGAAGACTGCTTAACAAAGGACTAGGCCGCAGAACCTCTGTAACCCATTACAGAGCCTCTGCGATCCTCACTAAAGACTTGGATATTTATAATATCTTACCACTGTTAAAGAAATATCTTGCTACTGTTCTAGGATCTGTTCATCAACTTGCATGGTAGCATGCCCTGTCCAACTTCAACACGTGTCAAACTCTGAGTGGACTCAATAGGGCTTAGTACAACATAGACGTCTGTGGCATTTAATGCTTGCAGTTTTCCAACTATTCATACCATCTCTTGTTTCCTGTAGCAACAGTTTCTTGTCTAGAATAGATCTTTTGTAGTAGTATAAAAGGAAGACTCATGTTGAGTTCTTCCTAACGATAACAACACACAACACAAAAACACTTGCAAACAATTAGCGTCAAATCTGTTCTAAGTGTTCTTGATATATTAAATACAGTGGGTCTTTGTGCTATAAATCTATTCTCGTCACTGTTTATTTGACTTTGTGTGTTCTAAATCTATCAATCTTATCTGTTAATTCTTCAAATACGCTTCCGCATCAAACCTTAAACTTGAACTAATAGATCTGATAATCTTGTTTAAGCAAAACGGGAACCAACAACTACCCCAACCACTTTCTGAGCCAGGCAGCGATATTACTGATTGGTTCACGTTCTTTGGTGACCATCATTGAAACAGGCAACAAGCTCATGCCAAATATTGCTTTAACCCCACCAGCTACTCATTTCTTTCTTAATAAAGAAATGTTTCAACTTTCTTTGGGACACAACATATTATCTATCTAATCTTCATTCGGAAGGTTTGGATATTGAAAAAGAAGGAAGTTTTTCCCACCTTGGCTCTTCATACATGCACATTGAGTCCGTAGAAAACTTGTTGTTGTCTCAACAGTTTACACAATTTGAGCCTATTTTTAATCAAGCATAAGTTGCTTCAATCATTTATACACTTGCACGTACACACAAGGAATATGTTTTCTTGTCATAACGTTCATAGAAATTTCTTAGTGTTTTTCGATGATTGAATGGAAGCCCTGGAGGAGTGAACATCAAAAAGCTCCTTTCCAAAGTGCATTCGTTGTACTATGTGGCTCCGTGCAACTTACAGGCATTTTAACTGATTTATCCGTTGTTTCAGGGTTACCACGTTACTATTGTCTGAATTTGAAAAGATTCGAATAAATATTTTTGGAATTGACGGTTATTCAGATCAAAAGGAGGAGATTGTTAATGGTATATTCAAAGACTGCTGAAATTGATACTGAAGTTTTGATGATCACGATGCTCACAATCATCAAAAAGGGGGAAAACATAAGAAAGTTTCAATTTCAAGATAAAGAGAAGTTTTGTTAGAGTCAAGAAGATCGAGATAAAAAGTCAAGATGTTTCAAGATGTTTCGAGATGATTCGACAAAGGTTCAAAGTTCAAAGATGTTCATTGTTGAAGAAGTGAAGATACACAGTTCAAGATATTCAAAGTCCGTTAAAGCTCAAACCCAGTTAAAGTTCAAAGACCAATTCATGATCAAAGACTGAAGATATTTCTCAAAGATGCAAAGAACCGTGCTACAATGTTTCAAAGATCCGTGTTTCAAAGATTAATTATTCGAAGTTGTGAAGATTTTGTTTGAAGACTTTGTTTGAAGACTTTGTTTGAAGACTTTGACCAACACCACAAAGATGTGAAGTTTGTGTTTCAAGACCTTGATGAATATTTGACTTTGAAGATCCAGTTGAAGATTAAAGCAATCAAATTGGATTTCTAAAGACAATGCTTATTTGAAGATTCTTCAGAATTATATTTCGAAGATTGATCTTCCTTCAAAGCGAAGAGAGAGATTGTTCAAAGTGCTAAAGTGTTGAAGATCTGAAGATCACAAAGAGCTGAAGACTATTGTCATAAATTTTTAAATCTTGAATCCATAGGGGGGGATTGTTAGAGCATAAAATGTATTCAAGATTTAATGTGTATTTGTATTATTTGTAAGAAGTCAAATGTAATAGTCAAAAGTCAAAGTAAGGGTGTATAAGTCAAAGTCAATGTATTAAGTGAGATAGTCAAAGGTATAAATAGATACCTTGTAGTAGAAATTGTAGAAGTATCAAAGTGAGTTCATTGTATACGTGAGAGATTGTTTAGAGAGAGATGATATCTTAGAGAGAGAAAATAGATCTCAACTCCATTATTATATCTCTCTCTCATCTATGAAGAATCTCATGTGTTTGATGATTGTTACCTGATTAAATCTGGGATCACAGATAGATTATTATCTAAACCTCCGTGAATATGTGAAACAAGCATCTTTTGTGAGACACTTGAGTGGCTAGGTAGGGTGACACAAGTTATCGATATTGGGTCCATGTCTACTTCAATATTCATCTCCAAAGAATGAGAATGAATAGATTGTTTGGTTACCCGCATAACTGACTCGGTTTGGTAAGGACCAATATATTCTTTTATGTCCTGTCACATCCTCACAAAATTCTTTTCACTCCAAACGCATCTATCAAGCTAGACCCCTCACTGATGTCTATAATTAGATGTGTTTCTTAGGTAGGTCTTTCCGGTTCTGGATAGACCATGGGAACAATATAATTCCTAACACTCCTTTCAAGCATCAAATAAAACAACTTAATAAACATTGAAGTACGAGTTCTAAACTAAAATGTTTAGAAGTCAAATATTTAAGAACGGGTTCTGAACTGAATTATTCGGAAGTCATTAAAATTATTTGAAATAAAGAATTTCAATAAACAAGATCAAGCGCTTAACAGAATGACCCATTAAGCACATTATGGTCAAAAATCAAAAAATGAATAGAGATTTTAATTGTGAAGAACAAGTCACAATTTCTGTCAGATAAGAATCACTAACAAGAAATCACGAATATTGAAAACAAATAGGAATTCAAGCGAGTGTATTTCCATCGATAGAGCAACAAACATATGAGACATGGATATAACTAAATCAAGAAAATATAATACATGGCAATCATGGAAGTTAAATTCAGAGTAAAACAAACACAAGTAAGTTTTTCATAATAAATTACCACGGTTCTTTCACACAATAGTACTCCCCCTCAAAAATGGCATAACCTTTATTATCAGGCATGTGACATGAATATTCTGAACTAACCGCACATGACATTCCTGCAAAACAAATCAAAGGGATTTTGGTATCCATGCTTTGATGGATCCTTGATGGGTAGATGCCTTATCTTTTAAGCTTCCAAAACGAGAACCTGGAATACTATAAGTACCATACCGATTATTAACGTACCTTGGATGCACAAATTCACTCTTTCCACAATGAGAGCAATAGATCTTTGCTCGGTTTAGACTGATTAGCTTCGTTGTAGAATAAACATGAGTAGTTGAATCAGTCTTGGAAATAAATGACTTTGTATCAACTACAGGAGATTTATAAGACGTGTTTCCATTATTTTCTTCTATAGTTGACTTCTTTCTCCAAATCATTTTGACTTTTCGAAACACTTGATTATCTTTATTATCAACACGAGAATTATAGAAAAGATTGGAAGGTCGAATCTGATCTTTTGAAAAATCGTATGATCTGACATGACTCTTTGAAGAACTATTTGTAGAACTTGAAGCATAAGATGACTGAACACCTATGAACTTGCTTTCTTCAAGTTTCTTGACTTTAACGGATAAAACATTTCGTTCTTCGAGAATTAAATCAAATCTATTTTGTAGCTCAGATTTTACCTTTTGTTCTTTCAAAATCTCGGTTGCTAGCCCAGATAATTTCTGTGAAAGCTTTTGAATTTCTGTTTCGAAAATTGTTCTTTCACTTTCAAAATCCTTTTCAATAATGTTGCATTTATGAGATATTTCTTTGAAAAACGCAACATTTTTCTTTTCAAGCTCCTTCTTTTCACTCTCAAAAGATTTTCTTTGATCATCAATATTATCTCGCACAATTATCAAAACTTTTTCAAAATCAGATATTTATTTTGAATGTTTGGCATGTTTAAACTCAGACATCTTTCGTTCCTCGAAAATCTTCTTTGAAAGGTCAAGAATCTTTCTTTCAAAAACTTTTCGCTTATTTAAAAAATCACTCTTTTCTTTTTCAAAAACTATCATCTGTTTTTCAAAAATGGATATCTTGTTCTTTAAGTCAAGATTTTCAATTTCGGCAGCTTTTCTTTTCTTTCAAGTTCAGTCGTATCTTGTTTAAGAGAAACTTTATCACGTATCAATCTTTCGATAAGTCTGTCGTTCTTCTTTGCAAAAGCTATAGGCTTGTTAAAAAGCTTTTCACCTAGCTTTCTCATTGACTCACGAATTTCCTTGAGTTCTTGATTTGATTCAGAATCGGACATTGTTACCCAAAAAACATATTGGGATTTTATGTTCATAACGTGGGTTTCAAAAAACTCATAAGAGATAAAAAAATTTACGCAACGGATACAAAATAAAACATTTGAACAAAAAACGTAAAACCATTTTATTCCAACCAAGGATCTTGTTACATGCATGAAAAGATAAATAATATAATGTAGCAAGAAAGTTCAAGATTACAACCTTTGTAGTCCTTTGGTTCCTCATGGGAGGTTGGATGTTGGTGATGAATGTAGAACCCAAAAGAGAGCTCCTCTAGCGGTATCCACCACAAGCAACGTGTAACGACCCGGATTTCCAATCAAGCATCAAGTAACATACATTGGATAACATCGTTACATAACAAGATACATCATATAACAAATACGGTCCCTTTAGTCTTTACAATCCAAAATAGGGTATTTCATTACAAACTTTTCGCTAACTAAATACATGATATCCGATAACGAGGTTATAACTACAAAACACATTTTAATCTTCATGACATAAGTCTTCACAAAAGCTATCCCACGACTATCCTTGTCATTTGGTCTTACCTTATCCACGCCCTGGAATACATATTTTTAAAACAAAATGAGGGTTAGACCTAGAGGTCTAAGTGAGAAAATCCCTGTTAGTTTTAAAACCATTTGCACAACCATCATATATGTAGAATCCAGATCCGTGCAACAATATATGAAATCGAAATATATGAACAATATGCATAATGATTTCAACTGGTCATCCATGTCATTCACTTTCAGAGAGAATTTACAATACAGTGTTTGAAAGTAAAAGGATGATTAGCTTGTTTTTCCAAGCTAATCAACATTAAATATAATGGGCCCGTGGTTAACAAGCCCACGGCCCGTTCACTAAAAGGCTCAAATTAAACAAATACAATTCAACCCTTGAACTTTAAATCAACCATAAAACCTGCCCTAACAATCTCCCCCTTTGATTTGAAGTTCGAGTTGGCGCTCTATATCTCTCCAGTTGAAGACATATCTTTTGCGGAGCGCGAAGTGTACCTCGAACAATCTGATGGCGCGGCGATAGTCGATGCGATCTTCAATCATTTCCAAAGCTTCCCGAGCAGTTGTTTTATTAGGGTTTGGGACATACGAATGCTTTGGATTCTCAGACTCGTGTTGAATAATCTTTCGAAGAGCATCTCTGACTTTTAAAAGCGTGCCGTCACAAAATCTGTCTACCTAACTGAAACGCATAAACTTCTTTTCATTCTGTTCTTTGTTGTAGACTATCCTGAATTCAGGTTGTAAAAGCAGAGAGTTCTCGGGATACATCTTCAGTTCAGGAGCTTTCAGATTTGGTTTTATCAGATTGACTTTCTTAGCCTTGTTCTCGACAGCCATTTGAAAGTCCGTTAGGTATGACATCATGATAGTACGGACCAGGTGTCGACGAACGGCTTCGAGCGCCTTTGTAATCTCTAGCGGTCGGACGGTTCTTGAACGTAAGTCTTTCAGTAATACCAGAAAGTCGAGCGGTCGGAGGTTCTTGATGTCGGCTTCAGAGAATCTCCATTCATTACCATCTTCGCGACGAATGGTGAAGACTGGATAGACGATCCTCATGATGCGGCGTGAATGGATGTTAAGAACCTATGTGATCTGATGCTTTGTTCTGACTTGACTGACTGGAAGGCACCGCTGCATTGCAAGTATATAACGCTGTTGGTATTCGGGGTCGAGGTTGTAAATACCAAGGCAAAAGGTTGGCTCGATCGGGCGAAGTTTATGGACGAACAGCTTTTTCAAAGATTCCTCCAGATGAGGGATAAGTACCTTGATCTTCTCCCAGCGGTTTTGTTGCTGTTGAGGAAGGGGAGGAAGATCAGAAGCTGTCGTTGGAGGAGTAGTTGGCGGTTGATAGGAAGTAGTAGACTCGGGTCTAGTTGATGATGTTCCGGCGGGTTGAGCATAGTGAACGGGCGTTGCTCCATATAAATTTTGGAGCTGGAACTGATCGTAGTCAATATTGTCGTCCTCATCAGTAGGGAAGACCAAATTTACCTGAAGGTTTACGGCACTGGCGGCTTTTTCGTACCATGCGTCTTCGGTCTCCGGGTTGGTCTCACACTCTGGATCTATCATGTCCAGTATCAATCTGTCTGACGAGTCAAAATCGACCAGTTCCTATGTTGAACCCTCGAGCTTTTCAACTGTCGGGTCTTCTTCATCTTTAATCTCCATATCTATGACCATATCTGCTAGTGGCAACTCGGCTTCGGGTGCTTCTGATGTAGTTGCCGCAGTTGGGGGTTCCTGTTGAACCACTGTTGTAGTTTCGGCAGTCACGATCTGGACGGTCTCGGTTTGGCGTAGACGCTTCTCCCCCTCACGGTGATCAGGATCATCCTGGTCATCGTGATTGCGTTTGAGACCGTCGGCTTGACTCTTACAAGTGTCTTCAAGTGAGCGGACCCTCTCAGAGAGCGTGGTTAGTGCTTTGTTGTAGTCGTTGAGGGTCGAGTCAATGGCGTCAAGGCGTGATGTTATGGATGAAGATGGAGAAGTGACCTGGGATTGGAGAACTGAGATCAGGTCTGTTTCAGTCGAGGCGGTTGTATCTGATTCCTGGAGCAGCTGGGCCAATAGCATCGTCTTTAAGGTATCCACCGAATAGATAGGTTGAGCAAATGTCGGTGGATGTGGTGGTGCGGTTTCGGCTTCAACGATCTTAGCTTTGCCTTTGACATGCTTTGGCGATCTCGTCGGTGACATAGTCGGGGTGAATAACTCCGGGACCACTTAGGTTACCCGTTGAGGCGTCTACCACAGGGGTAGAGCCACCTACGTTCACAGTTGGTGTGATGTTAGCTGTGGTAGGATTTCCCGCCGATCCTTGTGGTTCACCAAGAGGTGAAGACACTACGGTGGTTCTGGTCGAGTCACGAAGAGTCTCGACTTGGTGTTGCTCAGCTTCGAGTGTCCTAGCCGAAGAATGTTCAATATCAAAAGGCGCTAGACTCGATGGTGCACGAAATGAAGGCGAGACCGAGGGCTGCTGGTCTCTAATTTCAACACCAACACTCTCCGAATGAGAGGCCGGTGGAAGTTGTGCTTGTTCCCCGTGTAATATTGAAACATCCGTCTGTCGTGAGACGGATGAGTGGATGAGGGGGTCGTGCAATTGCTCCGCTGGGTCCACGGAGTCTTCTTCAATACCCCGTCCCAACAGATGAGACGGTGTAGTAGATGTGGCTACCCGGATATCGCTCGTTTGGGGTCGCTCAGGAGCCTCGTTATCTTTACGGCTCAATCTTTCCTGGTTCAACTTTGAACGCAGTTCTCTCCAGCTCGCATGTCCTTACTCCTCTACTTGTTCTCCCTCAGATGTCCTAATAGGTTCGGTTCCAGTATGAGGTGGTGAGTCAAGAGGGATTGGGACATTGTAGGTTGGGTTGGGTCCGATACCGCGAGGTATGTGTGTCAGGTGTATGGTACGGGTGGTATCGGAGTCCGTGGAGTCAGATTCCACGTCTTCAACATTGTGAGATGGTGAGGGGGGTTCGGTGATATACGGCTCGGTCGAGTGATGTAGTATTGGTTTAGAGGATGGACCGGCTTGGGCTGAGCTGGAACCGGGTTGCGATTCAACTGCACCACCTACTCTCGTTCCCCTTTCTCTCACAACTACCGTTCCCCGCCCGACAGCACCTGCTTGTCGGGCCCTTCTACCTCTCACTCTCGGACCCTCACGTCTCTCGGGTCTAAGTCCCTAGGCAGGTCCCTCCGGCGCTGGCTGGACCATGGGATTACCTAACGCTTCCCTATATGCTACTACCCCTGGTGCAGTGGGATCGGCGATGGCTAGTAGTGGTTCAGGGATAGGCATTGCTACCGCATCAGATGGATTGCGGATAACCATGAATTATAAGTGGTGATGGGGACATAGCGGATGGTTCAGGCGGCGAGGAATGGCAGGATTCGCGTCCATGTGTTGACGCACAGCCAGCGAAAGGAAACGCGGATACGGAAGAAATTTCTTCTGTTTGGAACCTCCGATTTGGCGAATAGCCGCGACGAGCTCCCTCCAGATAATCGTCGCAAAGTCTATGTGGCGGTTGTAGCACACAGCATGAACTAGGCGCATGAAGTCGCCGGTGTACTGATCAATGCCTCTCCATCTCGATGAAAGGCAGCGGTTTAGGATTGTAAAGAGTGTGTACCATATCGGAGCGAGGTACTTGCGATTGAAAGCGGATGGCCGGTTTAGGTCATGATTGTATCCAACTGCGCGGATTTGAGCGCAAAGCATATCATCATTTACGGCAGGATCGTACCGTTCATGATTGTTGGCGGTGGCTTCCGGATGAGAAAAAGGCGGCGGAATGAGTCCGGTGTGAGAATGAAAGGTTGGTTATCGATCTGAGCAGTGATCGACTGCGAGTTACCGGCTGTGACGACTCGGGCAGTGAGCCATACCTGTAGAACGTACAGAACTGGGACGTCGGCTGTGCTGGTAAGGGCCTCACGGAGAGGGTGATTTGTGAGAATGTCCAGGAGCACTCGTTGAAGTGGTTGGGGCCTGAACAAGGTCGTGTCCAGGTGGTGGTTGTTGGCCTCCAGTTCAATGCCATGGTCAGGGTGAACCAGGGCAGCATCGGCTTCCTCGTCAATGACATCCGCCTCTTGAGGTACTTGCTCTTGAGGAGGCGGTTGTTGGTCTCCTGGTTGTTCGTGAGGGTGTTGTGGTTGATCCGCCATAGATAATCTGTGGAAAACAGCACAGTTAGTAAGTAAGTTGGAGAAACAAGTGACGGCGCGTACCTTTGCTGTGATCGGCTCAATCTGAGATAGATCGAGGACTGGCAGTGACAAAACAGGTATGGAAAGGACCATCACCAGTGATGTCCGGACAACTCAAAGTGTCCGGACAATGCAAAGTGTCCGGATAACAAGATGGATTTTTCTAAAAAAAATGTCCGGACAACAAAAGCTTCCGGGTGGTCAAAGAGTCCGGATAAAGATGATTAATCCGGACAAGGGTTTCCAGGAACACTATTTTTCCGGATAACATTAGGGTCCGGACACCAAACTACCCGGTAGTTGAACTTACCGGAAACCCTAAGGTTTCTGGACAACTAGGTCTCCGGGTGTTGGTAGTGTCTGGATGGATCATCGTGTAATTGAAGGTGTCCGGACACAACGAATGTGTCCGGACGAAAGCTCGAATGTACAGATTTGCTAGCAGGGGATCCCAAACACATTTTGGGGTGCGTGAGAGTTGTCTAGAAGCGAATAGCATCGTCTGTGAGTAGTGACAACTCTCAAATCGCACCTAGGGGTGCGAAATCGACTACGCAAGCCCTGAGAGGTTCGGTCACTGTTGGATCGACCAAATCAGTGGGTGGTTTGTGGTGCAATGTGTGTGAGACTCGCAGATAAATGACTAGTAGTGAAAAACGAGTAGCATACCTGAAAGTAGGGACTAAAAACACAGGTGAATCGAGAGATGGAGGAGTGTCCGAGCGAGAGAGAGGATGCATAGGGTTTAGGGCTTTGAGAGTCGTTTTCCGAATAAAGAAAACAAAGGGGACTCTGGGTACGTATATATATATACGTGGGTGGAGTCCGGGTAATAGCCGACCCGGATATCTACCCGGTCCGGATTATGTCCGGATGCGAGAGTTTTCCGGGTGCGTGATTTGTCCGGGTGAGAGAGTTGTCCGGATGCGTGAGGTGTCCGGATAACTCTGGGTAGTTCTGTTCTGTGAATAATTCCACTGAATAGTATTGGAAAAGAACATCCTCTCGCTCCCCCTCAAGCAGAGCATGGGTATAGCCTTGCTCCCCCTCGGATTGTGCAGTAGAGTGCAGGGGAGAGTTCCGACACACAAAAACTTTTAGATTTTGTAAGAAAAAACTGTGCCGCTCCCCCTCAAACGATGACCATAACGTGCACATAGGAGTGCCCACACACACAAAAACTTTCGACATGTAAGAGAAAAACTGTGTGTGACGCTCCCCCTCAAAGTATGAGGAAACTTACCTGATATTGCATTCTGCTCCCCCTAAACACGGGAAAATATGATGAAAGCACAGAGATAGTGAAAGAGAAAATATAGACGACAATATGAAATATTGGAAACACACGAAGAAAGAATGAAAAACAAACGAGATCTACTTAATAAATACCTAGACTAAATCTAGCTGTGTAACTAGAACAAGTAGAATACAAGTGCGAGGAAGTGTGTGCTCATGCATCAGGAGGTTAAACACCGGATGATGAGTAGACAGTTTCTCGTATATGTATGGAACTCGTAACGGGCACACAGTTGGATTACGTCTTCAGATTTAGCATACCTAGCTTGAACACAAGAGTTTTAAAGCGTTTTTCGTCCAAGGCTTTGGTAAAAAGGTATGCTAACTGATGTTCAGTATTTACGAAGTAGAGTTCGATTGTACCTCTTTCGGCGTGATCCTTAATAAAATGATACCGAACGTCGATGTGCTTCGTCTTGGTGTGTTGGACCGGGTTGCTTGATATGGCAATTGCGCTCTTTGAGTCACAGTAGATCGGGACTTTGACATACGTGAATCCGTAGTCTTTGAGTTGTGTCCGCATCCAGATTACTTGGGAACAGCAGCTTGCGGCGGCCACATACTCCGCCTCGGCCGTTGACGTTGACGTTGACACGCATTGCTGTTTCTTTGATGCCCAACTCACGAGGCTATCTCCCAAGAACTGAATGTGTCCCAAGGTGCTCTTGCGGTCCATCATGCATCCCGCGTGATCCGCGTCAGAGTAAGCGGAGAGGCCAAAACCTGTCTCTTTCGGGTACCAAAGGCCAAGATCAGCAATACCACGTAAATAACGAAAAATTCGTTTAACAGCATTGTAATGAGACTCTTTAGGGTTAGACTGATAACGAGCGCAAAGAAATGTCGAGAACATGATGTCCGGTCTACTGGCAGTGAGATACATTAAAGAACCGATCATTCCCCGATACAATTTGGCGTTGACAGCCTTTCCGTTAGAATCGGCGTCTAGCTTTGTATTGGTTGCCATGGGAGTTTTCATTGGTGAGGACTGGTCTAATTGGAATTTCCGAAGGATATCCCGAATGTATTGGACTGGTTTATGAAAATTCCTGTCGACAGTTGTTTAACTTGAAGACCAAGGAAAAAGTTCATCTCACAAAGCATAATCATTTTAAAAAAATTTCCCATAAGAGTGGCAAAGTTCTTTGCATATAAAGGACTAGTAGAGCCGAAAATGATGTCATCGACATATACCTGAACTAGAATTATGTGACCCTTTTCGTTCTTGATAAACAGTGTAGAATCAATTGTACCTCGAGTGAACTCGGCTTCTAACAAGAACTTTGATAGTGTGTTGTACCATGCTCGCGGTGCTTGCTTCAAGCCGTATAGTGCCTTGTCTAAGATGTAGACATGATCAGGCTTCGAGTCATCTTCAAATCCGTCAGGTTGCGACACGTAAACTTCTTCTTGGAGGTCGCCGTAAAGAAAGGCTGTCTTCACATCCATTTGGAAGACTGTGAAGTTATTGTGCGTGGCATAAGCGAGAAACATACGGATTGCCTCGATTCGCGCTACCGGAGCATAGGTCTCATCATAGTCAATCCCCTCTTGTTGTCGGTACCCTTTGGCCACAAGACGCGCCTTGTTGCGAACAACGATACCATCTTCGTCCCTTTTATTCTTGAAGATCCATTTGGTCCCGATTACCGTCTTGTGCTTAGGACGTGGAACCAGGCACCATACCTTTAGAGCCTCAAATTGATTTAGCTCTTCTTGCATAGCGATGATCCAGTCTGGATCTTCGAGCGCTTCGCGTACGCTCGTTGGCTCAATCGTGCTCAAAAAGCCCGAGAATAGGCAGAAGTTGTCGGAAGCGCCTCGTGTACGAACAGGAGTCGAGGGATCACCGATGATCTGATGTAGGGGATGGGCCTTTGTCCATTTGGTGGAGTGCGGAAGCGGCTGCTGAGTAGAGTGAGATGTGTCCGGATCCACGTATGAACCTGATGGAAGGTCTTGAACTTGTTCAAGAGTAGCAGTCGTGTTTCTTGGAGGAAGTGGGGGAGGATTCGTCGATGATTGAACAACTTCTGGTTCCGAGGAGTTCAGACGTTGAGCATCGGTTGTAGCAGAGGACGAATCAGTAGGAGCGATCTCTGAGAGTATGGGTTCCTCCGGGGGGATTACAGTACCAGGTGTAATCGGACCAGATGATGACGATTGAGCTGTCTCTATAGATGTTGACGGCGTACTCGTAGATGGGGGCGGACCAGATAAAGCGGCCGAATCCGTATTGCGAGCAGCCTCAAGTCGCGGTTGCGCTGAGACAGATGTGGAAGAATTAATAGTGTCATCATAAAAATATTGAAACAGTAAATCTAAATCAGAAGAGTCAGCATTCGATGAAGATGCATGATTCAGATTTACTGTGGCTTGTGCAGATCCCGAACATAAAGGTCCGGAAGCTAGCACTCCAGTTAAACCGGGTTCTGAACTGAGTTGTTCAGAAGCCAAATCTGCGGCTTCGTCGAATGTCACGTTTATGCTTTCAACAACGGATTTGGTCCGTTTGTTGTATACGCGATACGCCTTAGCCTGCATGGAGTATCCGATGAAAACTCCTTCGTCCGCTTTGGGGCTGAATTTCCCGAGATCATCCTTGTCGTTTAGGGTATAGCAAGTGCATCCAAATGCATGGAAGTATCCGATGGTTGGAACGTGATTATTCATGATCTCGTAGGGTGTCTTGTTGAACCGCTTGACAAGGATAGAGCGGTTTTGCGTGTAGCATGCCGTAGACACCGCCTCAGCCCAGAGATACAGCGGTAGATTTGCTTGGGATAGCATCATTCGAGCAGCTTCAACGAGGGTACGGTTCCGTCTTTCCACTACTCTATTTTGTTGTGGAGTGCGTGCTGCAGAGAAAGTGTATGTGATGCCCACTGTTCTCAGATAGTCATCCACCTTTTGATTCTTGAACTCCGTCCCGTTGTCAGTTCTGATGGACTGAACGTGTTGAAGCTTGTTTTGCTGGACAGTCTTCAGGTGATCAATGATGAGCTCCGGAGTTTCGTCCTTCGAGCGTAAGAACCTCACCCAAGTGTAGCGTGAGTAGTCGTCCACCATCACGAGCACGTATTTGCGTTTATTGATGCTCGGAACCCGCATTGGACCACACAAATCCATATGAATGAGTTCGAGTGTCCGGGTCGTGCTCGAGGTAGCCTTCGGCGGATGTGATGCGCGCGTCATCTTTCCTTTTTCGCATGCTCCACATAGACGATCCTTCACGAACGAAAGTTGGGGCACGCCTCTGATGTGTTTGCCTAGCACCAGTTGATTTATACTTCTGAAGTTGAGGTGCGAAAGACGTCTATGCCAGAGCCAAACTTGGTCGGAGTCGGCTTTTGACAAGAGACAAACTGGTTTGTCTGTCTTGAGAGCGGCGAGATCAATGGTGTAGAGATTGGTCTTGCGAGTTCCAACAAGAAGTTCCTCTCCTTTGTTGTTGAGGATTCTACACCTTGTGGCTTTAAAGCTGACCTCAAGATCCTTGTCGCAGAATTGACCGATGCTGAATAGATTGTGTCCTAATCCTGCGACGTGGGATACCTTCTTGATTGTTATCTTGTCTTGGACGATGTCGCCGTAGCCCACGATCAGCGACTTCTCATTATTCCCAAATCTCACGTCTCCGCAGTATTCTTCCTTGTAATTCGTGAGAAGCTCCCTTCTTCCGGTCATGTGCTTGGAGCATCCAGAATCTAAGTACCACACATGACCGTTCTGCAAAACAAGATTAGTGACGTTTAGGTACCCAAATTTGTTTGGGTCCTGGGGGGTTAGATTTGGCACTGCTTGGGGAAATCTGCTTTGACTCAGCTTTCCCTTTAGGTGTAGATTGTACACCGTTGGAGGGAACTGGTTTTGTCACTTCTTGCCTCTTGGGTGCAGAATGTACACCTTTTGGAGGAACAAATTGTGGGGCAGATTTCCACCTGGGTGCCGGTTTAACTTCAGTAGGAGCAGTCCGTGTATGAATGGGTCGGGTCTCCCGCTGTGGTTTAACCGTTTGATTGAAACCCCGTTTAAAATGGTGTTGTTCCTTGTTATTATGAGGTTTGCGCTTGTGAAATAGGTTTCCAACAAAGTAAGGCGCATACCAATCATTCTTGTGAATGTTATCAAAATCATTCCAACCACAATTAGAACAACATAAACAATCATGCGATAACTGAATCAATTGATTAAGAGAGTTAATTTTAACGGGAAAAGAAACATCAAAAAGATTCCAATGATTCCAAGCATTATTGTTTGTGTCTATTCTAGAATTGAAAACAGGTGGGGAAGACTTTGACGCATCCTTCTTGACAGAATCCCTCTTTAGCCACTTTGGTGTTTCTTTATTAGCGCGACCATTTTTATCTGAAACAACAGGGATAGTATGATCAGTGACTTTTGAGGAAACAGGGGTCTTAGTGGTCGATTGTTCGGTCTTTTGCTTCGGCTGTGATTGTTTTTGAACATTTGAAGCATTTTTAAGAATCTTGATCATAGCCGGAGTCGTGGATTGTGAACAGTCGCCCTTTAGGAAATTGACCGGACGATTAACCACTGGAGACAAAAAATCAGGTTGACTTGGAGAAATAGTGGGGTCGGCAGTCAATGGTCCAGTTGTTTGCCTTGGCTGTGATTGCCTTTTGGAAACGGGTTTCGTTTTTGGTTTAGACTGAGAAATCTTGATCACAGCTGGGGCGTTTGTTTTAGAACAGCTATCCTTTAAAGAATTAACCGGATCATCAATCACAGGGGATAGAAAATCAGTGTGACTTGGAAGAGGTTTGTCAAAGGGAAAAGAATCAAACTCTTCTTCACTGTTACCTTCGGAGTTCATGTACTCTGAAAAATCTATTTTTGGAATTTCCGGATTGGTATCATGTGTGGAAGGCCAAGAACATTTTGTGTTTTCGGTTGTGTGCTTTGGGGAATTCGGTGCGGAACCGTATGAAAAATCAGAGTATGAAAAATCAGAGTTTAAATTCCTTTTAACACACTCATCTTGAGAAACTTCATTTTCTTGCAAAGAGATATTTCCGATGAAGGCTTTACACGAGGATGTGTCAGATGAGTTAGAGGAAGGTTCAGGTGAAAATTGCTTCGCAGTTTGGAGCAAGTCAAGCTGCACTCGGAGTTGACTATTTATCATATGCTCTTTCATCGTTTCTCTTGTCATTTCAGACAGTTTTGATGAGAGCGTATTGATTTCCCACTGAAATTTTTCCTTTTCCTCACTTGACACACCGTCGGTTTTTTCAGATTTGAGTTTCTCAATCTCAGAGATGAGCACTTTCTTTTCGTTTTGAAAGGTGGAGCTTTCTTTCTCAATCGACTCCTCCAACTCGACAATTTTTGCTTCCAAGATGAGAGGAGGAACATAGAGTTTAAACTCTTCCGTCTCATTCTTGGTTGCAGGTGCTACATCCTCATCCTTCTTGGAGGAATCCTTGGGTGAAGCTACCTTGTAGGGGTCGAAGTAGTCATTGGAAAAGGAACTTTTTGTTCTTTTGATACGAGTAGTTTAAAGGTTCATAACAAAATGGAAGTTGAATTCCTCGTTTGTGTGTGCGTTTATGTTCCTTGGTTTCCTCCTCCTTTTCTGGTTCAAGAGGACCAGTCCATTGAATTGCGTACTCTGGATATTTTTTTATCTAATCCATAGCAAGCAAAATCATACAGAGTAGGTATTTGATACCTTCCCTTTTTCAGATAATGTGGGTTGTCATATCCGATTCCCATTCTTTGTTAAAGTACGTGAACTCTTTGGGTTTGTTCAAAAAAATGTTTTGATCAGTTTGACCCCTTTTGTGGAGTTTGGTTTCAAGATCTAAAATTTTAGTTACATACTCCTTGTGTTGAATTTGAAGAGAAGAACATTGATAAGTAATGTCTTCTTTCTCATTCAAGCACTGATCAAACTGACGTTGGAGATCAGATAATCTGGCCCTTAAGTCTTTAGGTGCTAATGAAAGAATTTTGCATCTGTCTTTTAAATCATCATTTTCAGACTTATACTTCTCAGTTAATTTCATTTGAACATTAAGCTTTTCAGTTATTGAAATAATTTCAAGCTTTTGTTCTTCATTTGTGGCTTTGTGGGAGTTTGCCTTTTCTGTGATGGTTTGCAGTTGAAGTATGAAGTTTTGTAAGCAAGAGTCACATACCTGATTTGCTGTTGCCTTGTCTTCATCCGTAGATGATTGATATCCCATGAAAGCATCAACACCTTCATAATCTTCCTCATCATCAGATCTGCCTAGCCAATACTCATTTTCAGCGAACATTACCTCCCCAGCCTCCTTCTGTGTGGCCAGTGCAAGTTTAGCCTCATAATAGTGAGAGTTCTTCACTGTAGGTTGACGGCAATCTTTAGCGAAGTGACCGAGTTTCCCGTAGTTGTAGCATTTCACAGGTTCATCTCGCTTCTTCCGGTCACCTTTCTCTGTCTTCTCCTTCTTCTCAGATCTATCTTGCTCCTCTACCTTCTTCTTTCCTTCATACCGGTCCTTATAGTCGTGACGCTTATTGGAGGAGGTGGAGTAGCGTTGACTATTGGAAGAAGGCTTCTTGTAAAACTTTTGTTGTTGAAAGGATTTAGTCAGAAGGGCAATAGCTTTCATTAAGTCTGATGCATCATCACCGTCTTTCTCGTCTTCAGGTTCTGACTCTGAGGAGCTGTGCTGTGGACCGCGTCTGGATTGACTGCTTGAAGATTTCCCTTGTTTGGAAGTGATGAGGGCAATTGGATCAGCAGATGGTTTTAGCTCATTCTTCTTTTCTCCCATAAGCTCATTCACTTCATCTTCGTCTTGGAGAAGTGTCTCATACAGTTCATTGATGCTGATGTTCTCTATCAAGTTGTTGTGCTTGACATGAGAAGCATACACTTTCCATTCAGGTAGAAAGTTGTTGAGGAACTTTAGTGCATTCTCAGTATTGGAACGAACAATTTTATTCTTGTTCAGTTCATTGAGGAGTAGACAAAACCGTTCATAGGTCTGGGTAAGGGACTCACCGTTGCGCTGCTTGAACCCATCGAACTTGGTCATCGCACTGTTTATCTTCAGCTGATTTCCTAAAACGCTCCCTCGCAGTGTAGATAGAATTACGAAGGGCTTGAATCAGATATCTCTTTGCATGCTTTTCACCTTCAGTCATGCTTCTTTCAAATTCTGTCATCTCAGCAAGAGTCTTCTTCTCACGTCGAGGTAATGCAGTTGCAGTTGCAGCTATGTCCTTCATTGGCTCGGCAATTGGGCCATGATCCAGAGCTCTCTTGATGTACTCATAGTTGTTCTTGGACTCTATGAAGATCATGAACCTATCTCGCCATTGGCTGTACTCGTTCGGATAGAGACACGATGGCTTGGTGTCAGTGCCAATTGCGAGAGCATCACGAGAAGTAGACATCTTCGGTTGCAACGGAGTGATCGTCAGACGTGCAGATTGATTCAAAGTTTAAAACCTAACGCAAGGAACTAAGAGTGGAGTCCTAACGCAGGTTCTATGAGTGGTTAGACAATAACTTAGTTTACTAGATAGGAATCCAAATAAGTGATCTGATCTGGAAGTGTCCGGATCAGAATCGAAGAAAGCAGTTCAAATATGCAGAGTTGTCTGGATAAGCAAGGGAGTCCGGATAACTTGAGTTGTCCGGATAACCAAGGTTATCGGATGGTCTTAAGTTACCGGATAGAGAGCAATTCAAACAAAAGCTTATCGGATGCTGTGGATTCCGGACAGTATTAGGTTTTCGGGTACGATGGAGTTTCCGGATACTGTGAAGTTTCCGGATACCACAAAGTTTTCGGGTAAAAATTTGGTTTCCGGATAAAATTGATTTCCGGATACTTTGAGTTATCCGGAACAATATTACCCGGATAGATTTGGGATTATGGGATACTTACCCGGATGGATGACTTACCTGGAAGGAACTGGTTGTCCGGAAAAGTTGGAAGAATCCGGATGGAAACACAAACGTCCGGACACCTTGAAGTTGTCCGGAAAAGTCGGCTGGTTTGTCCGGACAAGTCGGCTGTTTTCTCAATTCGATCGAATTCTCAACTAGGGTTACTCAAAATTGTTCCTGAAAGATTAGAAACAATACCAAACACAAAACTAACACTAACCCAGTCGATTTCTAAGCAAACAGAACACGTTTTGATGGTAAAACTTCGATTTTTGTTGAAGAACACTACCAAAAACTTTGATCTTAAATTGCTAAATTGACCAATCAAACGAATGAAGTAGGATGTGAAAATTTGCAGAAACACTTATAACGATAATGCTAACACAACCCAATAAGCAAAAACAACCAATTTCGACTGAGTCAAATATTTGAAAATTCAAGAATGGTTAGACGAGAAAAAGTCAAACTAACCAGAAATCGATGAATGAAGCTTTGAATCGAATCCGTCTGTCTGCTCTGATACCAATTGTAGAATCCAGATCCGTGCAACAATATATGAAATCGAAATATATGAACAATATGCGTAATGATTTCAACTGGTCATCCCTGTCATTCACTTTCAGAGAGAATTTACAATACAGTGTTTGAAAGTAAAAGGATGATTAGCTTGTTTTTCCAAGCTAATCAACATTAAATACAATGGGCCCGTGGTTAACAAGCCCACGACCCGTTCACTAAAAGGCTCAAATTAAACAAATACAATTCAACCCTTGAACTTTAAATCAACCATAAAACCTGCCCTAACAATATACATAACACAAATACAAATACCAGTTATGACTCATGCATCATATACTTTCCTGTCTCATTCACTTGGCCATATTAATTGGTTGCAAGCCAACTAATAAATTAACTCCGCTGTACAGTTACAGCCAACACCGTCGTACGAATATTACAGCCAACACCACCGGTTGTTGATGCCAAAAATCGCACCAAAGGGACAACTTAAGGTCGATGTGGACTTTAACAACTAAAGAAAGGAATCGTTCGACAAAGGCGTTGTAACGTCCCAAAAATTACAAGGAATTTAAAATTTTAAAAATAACGCTTTTCGTTACAATCAAACCATAAGTTAACAAATCCCATTACAATAAAAATAAACGTCGTTAATTAAAACCGTCAAATGAAATTTAAGCAGCGGAAAAGTTATATAATTAAATCCCCATTTAAAAAGTTAAACTTAAACAGCCTTCGCCTTGCGCCTGTGTGTACCGTCATGCCCGACTGCTACTCGCACCTGAAATCATAAGATATTGGGAAGGGGTAAGCACGAATCTTAGTGAATTCCACCACATGCGCAGATAGGAATTATATACACATCACCCCTATCCGCACATAAGCAACAACTCCACAGTTACATAAAACGAGTAAACATCTACAAGTAATTATGTATCCAACACCTCGGTCCCACCGAGCCCTCGGTCCCACCGAGTTGTAATGTAACACACTCGTCACACCGAGTTCCCACAACGTTTCTTTTCACTTCCTCGGTCCCACCGAGCCCTCGGTCCCACCGAGTTGTAATGTAACACACTCGTCACACCGAGTTCCCACAACGTTTCTTTTCACTTCCTCGGTCCCACCGAGCCCTCGGTCCCACCGAGTTGTAATGTAACACACTTATACTAAGCATTTAAACCAATCAAATATTACACACCACAAACAACTAGTTCACACCACAAAGACAGTGGTACATACAAACTACTATGACATGCATACAACCCCTAACTACACAGTGAGAGAACTCACCTTAAAGCAACGCGAGTATCCGCAACCGCAATCACAAGCCTGCCAACTTCACTCACCTTCTCCCACCTAAATACGTGTTAACAAATGTCAAAGTGACGCCCCAACCCAAAACCACGACTACTAAAATATAACATACACATTCCAGCTTTTACTCTAAAAACACAGGTCTGTTCGGGACCTGTTTAACCCCTTATAAACTGATAAATCCAGAAATATTATTCCATAATCACAAATTCCCATGTCTTAGGGTTCCAGGGACATATCGCACGCGCTCTAACGATTTTTCTACAATTTATTATGGATTTTACAAAACCAATCTGCTGCACAGCGAAAAACAGTACCTTTCAGTACAAAACAGCAGTTTGACACTAGCTATGGTCCGAACTGGTTTTTCCGTAAAACCTAAGAAACTTACTAGACTCAAAATGGGAGTTTTGGCACTGGTTTCACCCCAATACGAAGTTCCTATAAAAAGTTATGGCTTTCCCAAAACAGTGGCAGAAACTGTGACTTTTAAAACGGAATGCGAACTGACAAATCCGGACCTGCTGTATAAACAGCCAAATTACGCCTAGCTAGAGGCCGAACCGGACTTCCGCTAAAACACGAAAAGTGTGCCCGGCACAGAATATGAACCGTGGGCACCTGATTCGCCTCAATCCGAGTTACGACGGAAAAGTTATGGCCGTCGCAAAACAGTGGCAGACAAACGTTTTCACATGAAATGACAAATATTGTTTATAAACCCATTAAGACATAGCTTAACCCAAACAGACCCGAACAGCCTACAAGCTTACTGGAAAGGGCTATACTACGCTGGATAACAACCGTGCACTACCCACTGCCGCCTCTGGCGGTGGTGGTGGTTGGCGGCGGCGACGGTGGTCACGGTGACACCCTCGGCGAAACCTCTCAACACCGTCCATCCCGACTCACCCGCAACCTCACACCCGCACACAACCACACACCCGCACATACACGCACCTCCCCTGCCGTCACCCGGCGGCGTGCAGCGGCAGCCCCACAGCCGGCAGCCGTGGCTGCGGCGGTGGTGGTGGCGGTTTACCAATTTCCGACGAAGAAACACTAATTAAAACGAACGGAAATACTTACCTTGACGAGACCTTCTTCTTCTACTTTTCCGACCAAAACGGTGACGACTCTCCCTCCTCTTTCCGGCGTCTTTCTCTCTCCGGCGAACTCTCTCTCTCCGGCGAATTCTCTCTCTCACTCTCGGCTCTCTTTTCTCTTTCTCTTACGGCCGACGACAACAAAGAGGGTAGGGAAGGGGTGTCTAGGGTTTTTGGTGGATTGCAAAAGTGAAAAACAAGAGGGAAGGGGAGGGGGTCGGTCCTTTGGCCGATCCCTTGCATAACTTTGGCCCCCTTGCCACTTTTGGCCCCTCAACTAACTCCTTCTCGCAATCTAACCCAAGTTTTGACATATTTAACGATTAGGTCCAATTCGTCTAACCCCGTTAACGAAAACCACGTTAAATAAAACTTTTAAAAAAAATTAATAAAAGAAATGACATACCAGGATACGGGCTTTACAACTCTCCCCCACTTGGATTAGACTTCGTCCTCGAAGTTTCTGCCTACGAATAGCTCCGGATAGATCTCCCTCATCTCAACCTCAGGTTCCTAAGTCCACTTGAAATCCCTTCTAAAACTTGTCGAATACTTTTCTAACTAACGTACTCCTTCAAGGACACTGAAAATATGATCGGAAGAACACTCCAACAACTGGATTCATTTCTAATCAACCTACTTCGGTTGTCTCCTAACCATAGATAATCCATACATCCCGACTCAAATTTCGAGCTCTAACCATTCTAAAGGTGCTCACCAATATACCCTATAGGATACTCAAATTCGATCATACTTACCAATAACTGTCGATTAACTTCCACGAGTTCAAAAAGGCTCCCAAAACTTACCTTACACGCATCATCAAACCAGTAAACTTATAATCACCCACGAAGGTCATTCCACCATAACCATTCATCACAATTAAGCATCTCAGGGTTACTACTACCATCACCATACTTATTTTAAAATCGACTACAAATCTCCGATTACACTAAAGGTGTTTGGCCTCAAGCCCAAAAGTCGACACCTAAGCATACTACTTACTTCAAAAAGGTTAATGCGCATTTATTCTCTTAATTACAAAGGGCATCATTCCCTTAACCGACACGATTCGGTCTACACTAACAACACGTGTGGAACACCCAATCTTCCACCGTCTACTTATCCTCCTCACCCGCCCTAGGAAACCTAGTTACACCGTAACAAGATACACCTTAACGTCTACCTCCCAGGTACGTCTCCAGGCCCGGCATATCGGGACTACCTCTCAGGTAAGTGCCCAAGACTGTATCCTCTTAGTGCCTACTGGAAAGTCAAGGTCATAACACATGAATACCGGGGTCCCACCCCGAAATACTTAACCGACCATTACCAACGACTAACTGACATGACCAAGGATCCAATGCAAAACAGTCTACCAACAACATGCCTATCCCAGAATGACTCACTTACCCAACATGTAAATACGCAACGTGCAATAAGTGCAAAACTGTGCATCAAAACAACCCATCAACAAAACTTCACATCGAGCCATTAAAAACCGTGCAATTGACCCATGACTATCTCAAAGTCAAAACCGAGCAAAATGCTCCACGCTTGTTAGACCCATAAGTCGGTCAAAAAACGCGTTTAAATAAAGTTTAAACAAGCAATACTCTAAAATCAACATTAGTCCCAAACTCAACACGGGTTAAACAAAAGAGTTTTCCAAAAGGACTCACACCCTTAAAATTCTCAAAATGACACATAACACTTAAAAGCGCATTTCCCAAATGGTTTACAAAATCATTTACAAAATGTTTTCAACGTCAAGATTTTTCATTTCAAAAAGACCGTAAGCAATAAAACTACTATTACCAGGTCGGTAGTTACGCAAAAATGGACACGCTCGTCCCACATATGAAAATCATGTTGAAAATCATTTCATTGCAGCTTAGTTTACTCACAAAACGTAAGCGAAATAAATAATTTCTTTGAAAATGAACTGTCACGGTTCTAGTATGAATTGACTCATGACATGTATTTAAAGTAACCGCTCGACCTTACACCGGGTGCGACAAAAGTGTGCACATAATTTCAAAATCAGTCCCACGACGTTTGACCCCAACATTTCTCTTTTTAAACATAAAATGTCGTGGCACAGGGTTTACCAACAAATTTTTCGCGCGTCGGCTAGTTATACAAAACGATGAAACGGCTTACAAATATATTTTTTGTTAAAACACAACTGTCTCGTGTAAGTTTCAAACTTAAAGATAAAAACCAATCCGTTTCCATCATTTGAAAATATCGACTAAAATCTCATAAAATCTCAAAAGGTGGGGTTCTTTAAATTGATTTCCCATATTTCCCCAAATGGTCACATAAACAAATAAGATATGCACCTCGTGAAATTAAACTCACACGACTCAACATGCCGTAAAACAAAACTTATTTTAACCAAATCACTCAAATTGCTTTATACAGACATCGTGGAATGTAACTTTCCGTCTCAACTCTAACATATATGGAGGAGTTCCAATGTTAAAGTCTCAAGCCGTAGTCACTTGCCCGACATTTTAAACACCACAAAACACGGATATCATCTTACCCGAAAGAACCGTTGGAAAAATAACGAAATGAGACAAATTCTAACAAAGTTTGCACTCCCGTGATAAAACGATTTCATACACTTTCAAAACCATATTTCAAATCTTGTGTGTGTGCTGAACATTTCCCAAAATTCCAAAACACCATCCATAAAATGATTTGAAACACAAGAATTTGTTAATGCAATCTATTTCAAAAAAAAAATCAAACTTTGTGCATGACTTAGTCGGCATTCTACGCCTCGAATCCTACTCCTCCAAATCTCTCCGGTCCACTAACGTCATCCGGACATTCGAACCTTTTAGGCAAGTTGGGAGATTACGTCAAATAATCCCTACGATTTTTCCTCAAATCAAAGTCGGCTCTTTAAGCCTAAGATTCTATCACAATCATCAATCTTGACCCGAAACGGTCTACTTAAAACACCTATTACATCAGCAACCCCATCCACAAGTGGACAGCCTAGCCGTCCTATACTACGGCCCAAACGCTCACTACAAGTGATTAATACTAGAATCGTCCTTTTATTCCAACGACTACTAATTTATAACCTTCGTCACTACCCCAACGATCATCACCTCAAGCAAAACAAGTACCCATCTGCACTAGTAGGTTCACTATTGTTGTTCCTCCTTGTGATGGCTATTCAGGGTAGATATTACAACGATTTATTAGCACATAATAACTCACACTAACAACGCTCACGCTCACTCCTTGGATTCCTCATGACTTTCCCCGACTCGAGCATTGATCTTGTGTTTCCAATAGTAGGAGCTCTCCTACTACCGTCCACACCTATCATCACTCGTTCCGAGTTCCATCCGATGGGTCCAAGTAGTTTCTCGCCGATAACTACACACATATGCCCGCACCGGCATATGTACACGCTCTTCCTAGCTCCCTAGGAATAATCATAATACCCGACTACCCTTGCTAGGGCGGAACCCCCACTAACCCTGACGAGTCGCCTCGTAAACGCACAGTCGTATACAGTGGAAACCAGATAGACATTCGAATATAAGATTCTATCCTACAACGGTTGGACTCAAACAAGAGCTGCGCAATAGAACTAAATCCAACATTCTAAGGCTATTTGGTTCCTACCGCATACAACCTATAGTGCATTCGCTTAACAACCTATCAAAGTTAGCATAAGTCCCTAATAGCAAGTAACAACCATACAATACAGTGTATTAAGCACCAAGCAATCTAGCATACATACTCCAATGTTCTAGAAAGCAATTTTGCATACGTACTCATATGTAAACGCTATTCCCAGCTCACTAGGAATTTCATCTCATCCCACTACCCTTGCTACAACGGAATCCCTGTTAGCCATAACTAGTTGCCTCGCGAATACCCAGTCGCATGCAGCGTGAATCAAATAGACATTCGAATACAAGATTCTATCCTAGAACGGTTGGACTCAAACAAGAGCTGCGCAATAGAACTAAATCAATTATTCTATGGCTATATGATTCTTACTGCATACAACCTATAGGGCCTTCACTTAACAACCTACCATAACTAGCATTGATTCTTACTAGCAAGCAATCATCATACAGTACAGTGTAAACAACATATGCAATCTAGCATGCATACCCTATGCCTAGAAAGCAATAAATACACTAAGTACTGTACCTTCCCACATAGCGTCGGCTGACTGTACACACTGCGCCCTCGATCACCGTTTCTCAAACGGGTTTTCCTTTCTTTTATTTTCCAACAACTTTAAAGAAAAATTTTATAGCCGCAAACTTGAGATCAAACACACCGAAATGCGTTTGATTCACTCAAGCCGTGATCTGATACCAAGTTGTAACGTCCCAAAAATAACAAGGAATTTAAAATTTTAAAAATAACGCTTTTCGTTACAATCAAACCATAAGTTAACAAATCCCATTACAATAAAAATAAACGTCGTTAATTAAAACCGTCAAATGAAATTTAAGCAGCGGAAAAGTTATATAATTAAATCCCCATTTAAAAAGTTAAACTTAAACAGCCTTCGCCTTGCGCCTGTGTGTACCGTCATGCCCGACTGCTACTCGCACCTGAAATCATAAGATATTGGGAAGGGGTAAGCACGAAGCTTAGTGAATTCCACCACATGCGCAGATAGGAATTATATACACATCACCCCTATCCGCACATAAGCAACAACTCCACAGTTACATAAAACGAGTAAACATCTACAAGTAATTATGTATCCAACACCTCGGTCCCACCGAGCCCTCGGTCCCACCGAGTTGTAATGTAACACACTCGTCACACCGAGTTCCCACAACGTTTCTTTTCACTTCCTCGGTCCCACCGAGCCCTCGGTCCCACCGAGTTGTAATGTAACACACTCGTCACACCGAGTTCCCACAACGTTTCTTTTCACTTCCTCGGTCCCACCGAGCCCTCGGTCCCACCGAGTTGTAATGTAACACACTTATACTAAGCATTTAAACCAATCAAATATTACACACCACAAACAACTAGTTCACACCACAAAGACAGTAGTACATACAAACTACTATGACATGCATACAACCCCTAACTACACAGTGAGAGAACTCACCTTAAAGCAACGCGAGTATCCGCAACCGCAATCACAAGCCGGCCAACTTCACTCACCTTCTCCCACCTAAATACGTGTTAACAAATGTCAAAGTGACGCCCCAACCCAAAACCACGACTACTAAAATATAACATACACATTCCAGCTTTTACTCTAAAAACACAGGTCTGTTCGGGACCTGTTTAACCCCTTATAAACTGATAAATCCAGAAATATTATTCCATAATCACAAAGTCCCATGTCTTAGGGTTCCAGGGACATATCGCACGCGCTCTAACGATTTTTCTACAATTTATTATGGATTTTACAAAACCAATCTGCTGCACAGCGAAAAACAGTACCTTTCAGTACAAAACAGAAGTTTGACACTAGCTATGGTCCGAACTGGTTTTTCCGTAAAACCTAAGAAACTTACTAGACTCAAAATGGGAGTTTTGGCACTGGTTTCACCCCAATACGAAGTTCCTATAAAAAGTTATGGCTTTCCCAAAACAGTGGCAGAAACTGTGACTTTTAAAACGGAATGCGAACTGACAAATCCGGACCTGCTGTATAAACATCCAAATTACTCCCAGCTAGAGATCGAACCGGACTTCTGCTAAAACACGAAAAGTGTGCCCGGCACAGAATATGAACCGTGGGCACCGGATTCGCCTCAATCCGAGCTACGACGGAAAATTTATGGCCGTCGCAAAACAGTGGCAGACAAACGTTTTCACATGAAATGACAAATATTGTTTATAAACCCATTAAGACATAGCTTAACCCAAACAGACCCGAACAGCCTACAAGCTTACTGGAAAGGGCTATACTACGCTGGATAACAACCGTGCACTACCCACTGCCGCCTCTGGCGGTGGTGGTGGTTGGCGGCGGCGACGGTGGTCACGGTGACACCCTCGGCGAAACCTCTCAACACCGTCCATCCCGACTCACCCGCAACCTCACACCCGCACACAACCACACACCCGCACATACACGCACCTCCCCTGCCGTCACCCGGCGGCGTGCAGCGGCAGCCCCACAGCCGGCAGCCGTGGCTGCGGCGGTGGTGGTGGCGGTTTACCAATTTCCGACGAAGAAACACTAATTAAAACGAACCGAAATACTTACCTTGACGCGACCTTCTTCTTCTACTTTTCCGACCGAAACGGTGACGACTCTCCCTCCTCTTTCCGGCGTCTTTCTCTCTCCGGCGAACTCTCTCTCTCCGGCGAATTCTCTCTCTCACTCTCGGCTCTCTTTTCTCTTTCTCTTACGGCCGACGAAAACGAAGAGGGGAGGGAAGGGGTGTCTAGGGTTTTTGGTGGATTGCAAAAGTGAAAAACAAGAGGGAAGGGGAGGGGGTCGGTCCTTTGGCCGATCCCTTGCATAACTTTGGCCCCCTTGCCACTTTTGGCCCCTCAACTAACTCCTTCTCGCAATCTAACCCAAGTTTTGACATATTTAACGATTAGGTCCAATTTGTCTAACCCCGTTAACGAAAACCACGTTAAATAAAACTTTTAAAAAAAATTAATAAAAGAAATGACATACCGGGATACGGGCTTTACAGGCGTGCGACAAAGACAAAAATGTAAATGAGACAGAGGATTTGATGACGCAGGAAAAACCTCAACGAGGAAAAAACGTGCGGACGACTGTGGAAGTCGTCGCTGCACTATGGTCGCCAATCAGGGGCGATGTCCTTGGTGTTCCGGGTGTCGATCGTACAGAGCTTACAATACAAATGAAGGGAAAGACTTCGAAATGTAAAGTATAAGTGTTTGAAATGTAAAAACAGTGTGCGTCGTGTGTGAAAACAATGTGTAAACTGTTGGGCGAGAGTGAAAGTCGTGCGTCGAGAGCAATCTTCTGTGAATGATCTCTTTGCTTCGAATGAATATTCTTCGAGTGTTTGCGCTTGCTTCTGTTGTTCGATGTTCGGTCCTCTTGTTCTATCTCTCTCCCTGTGTTATTCGATGTCCTGAAACTGAGGATTGAACTTGGGATTTATAGTCTTCGGATGATTTTAATTGAATCATTAAGATCTTTGATGATTGTTGTAACGGTCGTCGTCTTCAATGTGGGATTAGATGCTTATAACTGATTTCGTCGGTTATAGCTATTGTTCATTAATGACTTTGGCTCCTGCATTAATCACTGAACAAATATAACAGTCGTATAACGCGTTAGTCGGCCGAGGTCGCATGTTTCTACGCGACGGTCGTGCGAAGTAGGCGACGTCGAGGTCGAGTGTCGTAAGGAACTCTCGACTTACCTTTTAAGAGGGACGACAGAGGTTTTTTATGTCTTTGTCGGGACCTTATCTTAATACAAGATATAGCTCATAACATGTGTCTTACCTTTTCTGGTCGTGGTCGAGACCTGTGAAATTTTGCCCAAACAGTTTGCCCCCAAAATTTGAAAGTAGGATGGCAAATTCGAATTTTAAATTTTGCTTGTCGGGTGTTCAGGGTTTTGTGTTGAAAAATACCTTGGTTGTTTTGGAACTGAATCGGTTCAATTCAAACTAGAGAGGATAAAGCCGTGACGTCATGCCGACGCACGATGGTGCTTACGAGCTGTCGATGACAGGTGTTGATGATCTGTGTAGTCATACGAAAAGACGAGGACGTGTGGCAATCATCAAGGGATTCGATCGTTTGCATAAATAGAGACCTCAATGGGTCTATTCTGTTTTACGATTTCAAAGAGTCTCAAGCGAAGATTTCCTCTCGATCTTCTTGCTGTTCTTTGCCCGATCATTACTAATCCTGTGGGAATCTGCGACTCAGTTAGGATTTTCGAGGTCTTAGAGCGCTTATATATAAGGTACAGTTTTTTAGATTTCTCCAATCTGTTTTTAGAGGTGTCGATAGACCCTGAGAGCAATATTCAAGAACAGTAGGATCTTGATGACTTTAGGAGGTTAGCTAAAATCCCTGCGTGGGTCGAATTAATTTACGCAGGTCAGATTCGATCGAACGAATGTCCCAAGGGTTATATCGTGATATACGAATATCCCTTTAAGATTGGATTTGAATGGCCCTACTCACCTCTAGTTAAGGCTTTTATGCTAGAATTTGACTTAGCACCGGGTCAGCTAATGCCCCAGTTTTGGCGAGTTGTACAAGTGATCGAGCGTGTCACTAAGAATTGGGGATCTCCCATGAATGTACGCGACCTCCTTTTGGCTTATCAAGCCAAGAAGGATGGGAGTCATCGATGCAATTTATACTCTAGACTTAAAGGTGATCGGGTTCTGGTCCTTAGGACCGCTGTGAACGATCGTGGGTGGAAGACTCGGTACGCATTTGTGCGTAAGTCGACCCTTGACTCTGAGAATGATTGGATTAGGGCCAGCTGGAATACATCGGGTGAGCTTTGTATTTTTTGTTGTCTGTAGTCTGCGTTTTTGGTTTTTAACTTGTTTTTTATATGTCGACAGCCATAAAGTTCGAGGACGTGAAGCCTTACGCTAAATCTCAAGCAAAGATCGACGCGTTCTTAGAGTTCAGTACTGGGGAATGGTCGTTTATCGTATGACAACTGGTGGACGACGACGAGGATTTAGTATACTTAGGAGAAAATCAGGGGGAGAAACGTGAGGAAGAAGGGGAGTCAAAAGAAGAAAGAGAGATGACTGGTAAGCGTACCTTCTTATTTCTTTCTGTGTTAATTCGATTCTTCTTCCCTTGATTTTCATAATTTTTATTCTTCTGTGGTTTCCAAGGGAGTCTCAACCACGGATGTCGCGTGTCTCTGCTAAAAGAGCAGCTGAGCTCGAGCTTGCTCGTAAGGGTAAGGAGCAGAGGCAGAAGCTTATGTCCGCTGGTCCAGATGTTCTGAAGAAGACGCGGACGACGATTCCGAGGGAACCGTCTTCGTGAGTTCACAACTCGTCTAGAGTCGTTACGCCGGAGAAGGCGAAGGTCGCATCGCCCAAGAAGTCGTCTTCTGATGCGATCGTTGCGACACCTATTAGTTCTATGCCTCCGGCGGAAACAGCGAAGTCCCCGTCAGCCACGTCGAATCCTTTGTCGTCCGGCAAAGGCAAGGATCAGCCGACGGGAGGGGCTAAGGTCACGATGGTTAATTTTACATTGCCGTCGAACTTTATGGCCAGCAGTGTCCTGGACGGGACGAACCTATTTCCTCACCTAGGGAAATATCTGCTCCCTTCTTTCAGGGAGCGTTTCGTGGGATTTCCTATCGAGGAGACGGGAGTTCATGTCGCCGGGCTGGCTTTCATGGTAAGTCTTTCTTTCAAGACTTGGTTCATTTGTCGGTGTCGTTGTTCGTTGTCGGTGTCGTTGTTAATTGTCGGATGTTTATTTACAATTTTTTTTTTTGATTTTGTAGGCGTTCCAGGCTTCCCTAGCTTTGCGGGGTGAGACAATGAAGATAAAGGATCTAATGTCTGCTGCGCACGAGAGGGTCGCCACAGAGCATGAAGAGGGGTGAGACAATGAAGATAGGGCGAAGGTCGCCACAGAGCATGAAGAGGCTCTGTCAAAACATCTCGATGATGCCTTGAAACATCTAGAAGCCGTCGGACGTGCAAAGGATGAGGCCAATCATCGCTTGACACAGACCCTGTCCATGGTCGCTAAGGTTAAGGAATCCTTAGCTGCGATTACAAAGGAAGCCGGGGATTCTAAGTCCAAGGTGGAGAGTCTGGAGAAAGAGGTGCAAGCTGCTAAGGACGTGGGTAAGTCCATTTTTGCTATAGCTCGCCTGACTGCTAGGGCAGCGATCATGAGGCGACATCTGTTTGGGAAGGATCCTCTTGCTTCGGCATCGAAGAGCTCGATATTTACTTGAAGGGCGTCAGGACTGTGAGAGACCTTGATTCGGATGACGAGAAGGACTTCGAGGAGGAGGTGGTAGACGAAGGTCTTCAGGGTGGGACCTCAGGCAAGGATGCGACTGATGCCCCTTCTCAAATCTAACCGCAAAAATTATTTACTTTTGTTTCTATCGATCGACCGTTGGTGGTCGAGATGTAATTGACGGTTTATTCGGTGAATGAAATTTAGGCTTCTTTTAAACTTGCACTTTATAAAATATCACATCGACTGTCAAATTCATAAAAAATATACAAGGAATCATGCGACTTAGGCATCTATTGTAACACAATAACTGGAACGTAAGCCAATAGACTTTTAAATCGTGTATATAAATATAAGCACATGCGACTAAAGCATACATTCGGAGTGTGAAATTTTTTTCTAGGTCAAGAAACTTAGATCATGAGATTGCTATTCCTCGCGATCGTACGACTAAGTCGTGCGATTAATTCGAATCGTGTGCCCCTGTAGAAGGATGATCAAGTCATAGACCTGATCGTTTATGGCGTGCGACCTTGCGAAACTAGAGTCGTTTGATTATTGTCGTGCGATTCTGCGGAATAAACAATGTCAGAGGTTGGTCGTTGGCTAACCAACGACCCTCCGATGCTTAAGTCAGTAACCGTCGTTGTTAAAAAATCGTATTAAAAAATAGAAAAGGGTTTAGAAGACGTGCCTTTTCTGACGCGTTGTGCCCAACTACGTGGGACGTTTGGATTATTGCTACCATCTTACCCCCTTGTGGCGATTTTAAGACGATACACTAAATGTCGTCGTGAATCGCCACAATAGAAGGTCTATTTTTGCGGCTTCAGGGTGGTTTTATAGCAATCACGGGCGACTTTTGGCTCACTTTTTATCTCATGGATTCCCCACGGCGTAGGGAACTTCAGAGTCTGATGATACGTCGAGGGAACGGCCTTCATCTCATGGATCCATGGTCGGCCTAAGATGATGTTATAGGCCGACGCACAGTCGATGACGCTGAACTTGGTCTGATTGTTGATTCCTCCGGCGTAGACTGGCAAGACGATATCTCCATAGGTGCTCGTCGCTTCTCCATTGAAACCGACCAAATTTGTCGAACATCGGGTGATTTCCGAGCGATCGATTCCCATGGCCTTGATGGTGTCAAGGAAGATGACGTTCGCTGAACTGCCCCCATCGACCAGGACTCGTCGAGTTAAACAATTACCAACCGTGAGTTGAATGATCAACCCGTCATGATGCTTCTGATACGAGTCGTCGAGGTCGTCTTGGTCGAAGACGATCTTCATAGCTTTCAACTCCAGATCTCCTTTAGGTCTTGATGAACGCGGAATAGGCCGATCGTCAGGCGCTTGACTGGCGTGACGTTTGGCCGCGGAGTACGTCAGACCACATACGTCGGAACCACTAGTGATACAATTGACGACTTTCGCATGCTCGGGGGTTGACAGTCGAACGTCGTTAGCTGGGGTAACGACGTCGTCGATGATGTCTTTTAAATTGCCCTTCGGGACGTGATACGCCAGCTCCTTTTTTTAGAGCTATGCAATCATCTGTCGCGTGACCATGGTCGACATGAAAGTCACACCATTTAGATTTGTCTTTCTTAGCGTCGTCCTGATCGGACTTCTTTGGCCACCGAATAGTCGCCTGGGCGGTCTTCAGAGCTTCGACCAAATCTTTAGTGGATCCTTTGAATCCATAAGAGGATATCTTGGGGTACTGAGGAAATTTGGTCGCAGTCTTAGCCTCCGCTTTCGTATTGAATCGGACGTTCGAGATCTGGCGCGCAGGCTCTATTTTGGAAATTGCTTTTGTCTTGAACTCGGGCTTTTTCACACCTACCGACCTTTTGTCGTCGGTATGTTTGCTACGAAAGGCAGCGCCGTCCTCTACTCTCATGTACGCTAGTGTTCGAGCTCGGACGTCTTCAAAATTCTCTGGAGGATACTTGGTCAGGTCAGTGTATAAACCTGAGCTGTCGTCCAGACCACGCTTATAGGCTTCAATTGCAGTCTTGACGTCACAATTGCGAATGCTGATCATCTCCGCATTGAATCGATTGAAATAACTACGGATAGACTCACTGGTCTTCTGCACGACGTAATACAGGTCACTGGTCTGCTTCTCCATCTTGTGGCTGCTGGCGAATTGCTGGGAGAATTGGTTGACCAATTCAGCGAACGACCCGATGGACTTGGGTTTGAGATTGATCAACCATTGGAGAGCAGGACCGGTGAATTCGCACCGAAGCTTTTGCACATACAGACCTCCTGATATATGTATGGGATCGAGATCGTCCACATGAGTTGCTTATACTGTGCGGCGTGCTCTGTTGGATCGGTCACTCCTGAATACTTGGGCGTCAAGGCGGGAACATTGTACTTCTTCAGGACCTCGACAGTCGCGATCTCATCGATAAAGGGCGACGCCTGAAATCCTGATCGAGGTTCGACATCAACGGGCACGGCTGCCCCAGGTAGCTTGGCGAGCAAAGATAGGACACGTTCGTTCTGATCTTCTAGCATTTTCAATCGCTGGGCGACACGGTCATTGGGGTCGAGATTTTCCCCTACTTGCGGATTGATTCCTGAACTGGTGCCATTGCCATGCGACGAGCCATTGGCGTCTCCGTTGAAAGGAACAAAATACGGCTGCGACCCATTCTGAAACGGCTACGACCCATTCTGAAATGCCTGTGATCCATTCTTAAATGGCTGCGATCCATTTTGAAACGGCTGCGACCAATTCTGAAATGGCTGCAATCCATTCTGAAATGGCTGCGATCCATTCTGCATGGGTGGTGGCCTTATATGCTGAGGAGGAACCGTCCCGAACTGGGGATTTGGATTGAACGGTCCCGGCTGCTGGTTCTGCATGAACGAACCTGGATGCTGATTCTGAGTGAACGAACCTGATTCTGGACCTGGATTATGCGCGAATGGTCGAGGACCATTCTGTCCGAACGATCCTTAGCCTGGATTCTGAATGAATGGCCTAGGACCATTCTCAGGTCCAGAGGGATTCCTTAGTCGTGCGATCTCCTCAGCTGCTCTACGGGTTTGCTCCGCCATGGTGTTGATTTGATTTCGAGCGATTTCAAGCTCTTGGTACATCTGGGCAATGACATGCTGCTGATTTCCAGGGACTGTCATTTTCCTGAAACAGAGAACAAAGAAAACTCCAAGAAACCGTTAGTAAAACGCACGTTTGTCGAAGATTTTCTCTAGATGAGGTCCCACGGATGGCGCCACACTGTTAATGCCAAAAATCGCACCAAAGGGACAACTTAAGGTTGATGTGGACTTTAACAACTAAATAAAGGAATCGTTCGACAAAGGCGTGCGACAAAGATAAAAATGTAAATGAGACAGAGGATTTGATGACGCAGGAAAAACCTCAATGAGGAAAAAACGTGCGGACGACTGTGGAAGTCGTCGCTGCACTATGGTCGCCAATCAGGGGCGATGTCCTTGGTGTTCTGGCTGTCGATCATACAGAGATTACAATACAAATGAAGGGAAAGACTTCGAAATGTAAAGTACAAGTGTTTGAAATGTAAAAACAGTGTGCGTCGTGTGTGAAAACAGTGTGTAAACTGTTGGTCGAGAGTGAAAGTCGTGCGTCGAGAGCAATCATCTATGAATGATCTCTTTGCTTCGAATGAATATTCTTCGAGTGTTTGCGCTTGCTTCTGTTGTTCGATGTTCGGTTCTCTTGTTCTATCTCTCTCCCTGTGTTATTCGATGTCCTAAAACTGAGGATTGAACTTGGAGTTTATAGTCTTCGGATGATTTTAATTGAATCATTAAGATCTTTGATGAATGTTGTAACGGTCGTCGTCTTCAATGTGGGATTAGATGCTCATAACTGATTTCGTCGGTTATAGCTGTTGTCCAGTAATGACTTTGACTCCTGCATTAATCACTGAACAAATATAACAGCCGTACAACGCGTTAGTCGGCCGAGGTCGCATGATTCTACACGACGGTCGTGCGAAGTAGGCGACATCGAGGTCGAGTGTCGTGAAGAACTCTCGACTTACCTTTTAGGAGGGACGACAGAGGTTTTTTAGGTCTTTTTCGGGACCTAATCTTAATACAAGATATAGCTCATAACATGTGTCTTACCTTTTCTGGTCGTGGTCGAGACCTGTGAAATTTTTCCCAAACACCGGTCCTAAGCCCGACCAACGTATTCTCGTATAGTGTAATGCTCATGTAAATACAATATCTCAATATATTATATTTCAAACATAAACACATAATCACACCATCTATCACATTCCCAATCCACACATATATGTATTCCAGTTTAAAAACGTTTTAAAGTAAAACTCACCTGTTTGCTTATCAAAAACTCTTTCCAGTCTTTTCCACAAGATTCAGCTTTCACTCCAAATTCACAGTATCTGAAACATTTAGATACAAGTATCTTTTTACCAAATAGAACACATAAGACTTACTAAAGCTAAAGGCTCTAGATAACTCTCTCCTCAAATGTTACCCCCAAACCCAAACTTAAGTCGAGTCCACAGTGTATTCAATCCTCATTCTTTCCCTATCCAAGAGTCAACAAAACACAGGCTACTGGATACTCAAAAGTATCTGAATTCTCAAAATGACCCAAACAGCTAAAGTATCCGGATAATGCAGAACTATCCGGACAATATGTCGTTTCCGGACAACACAACAATCCGGACAGAATAACCTTTCCAGAAAACATAAGCAATCCGGATAACACCCGGACACCAAAGCAATCTGGACACTATCCGGTAACTAATTCCATCCGGAAACTATCGAAAAGAGAAACTTACCCGGATAAAGGACTCGTCCGGACACCTTAAGAACAACTTCCGGATGGGAATGGGACTCGACCAGAAGCGAATCAATCGATGCTTGGGACTAACGGTCGTCACAAGAATGTGACTTTGGAGGCGGATTCCGTTGTTTCTAAAGGTACGTCATGATAAATTTCGCTATATGGAACATTCGTGGCCTTAATGCCTCGATAAAGCAACGGGAAGTTAGAAACTTTATTCATGCAAATGGTGTGAATTTTGTGCGCTTGTGGAAACCCATGTGCAAAATGCTTCATTACCGGATATTTGTAAGCGTACGTTTTGTAGAGGGTCTTGGGGTTCAAACAATGTGTGCTCGGATGGTGGTACTCGTATTGTTATTGCTTGGGATTTACGGGTGATGGATGTAATGGTGTTGGAGACACACCATCAGTTTTTACACTGTGAAGTTCATATACGAGGGGTGCAGGAACCTTATTTTCTTTCAGTTATATATGGAGCTAATTCCGGTATTGTTAGGCGTGAGCTGTGGTTGGGCCTGCGAAAATTTCGCGCAATTTTGGGGCTAAAGCCGTGGGTCATCATGGGCGATTTTAATGCCATGTTATTCCCTCATGATGGTTATGGTGGGGTCTCTAGACGTAACTCTGATATGATCGATTTTTTTGAATGCGTGGAGGATATTGAAGTTTTTGATGTGCGATACTCGGGTATTCAGTATACTTGGTGTCAAAAACCATGTGGAGAAGGAGGAATTCTACGAAAGCTTGATAGGATCATGGTCAATTCTGAATTCACAACTCGTTTTCATGATGCTACCTCTCGGTTTCTTCCTCGTGGTATCTCGGATCATTCGCCGGGTATTCTGGCCTTTAAGGGCGGCATTCGCCGGAAGGTGTGGGGATTTAAGTTTGATAATTTTCTGGTCGAACACCCTCTTTTTTTGCAGGTTGTAAAGGATGTGTGGCAATCATCGGTGGAAGGAACTTTTATGTTCCGTGTGACTTCAAGACTCAAACTCCTAAAGGCTCCCCTTCGGAATTTGCGGTCTACATATGGTAATTTATCTAGTCGTGTGGCCTCTTTGAAAGTGGAGTTGGATACGGTTCAGGTTGCATGTGACCAAGACCCAGGTAACATTGAGCTGCGCGAGGATCTTACACACCTACGGTTAGCGTACCAACAGGCGTGTTGGGATAAGGAGGGTGGGGCAAGACAAAGAGCTAAGGTACATTGGTTGTTGGACGGAGATGCAAACACCCGATACTTTCATAAGGTGGTACGGGAAAATCGCCATGCACATCACATACATTCCATTTGTGATGCTTCGGGTGAGTTTGTTGATGGGGATGAGGTTCCGGTGATGTTTGCGGAGCATTTTCGATCGATTCTGGGTGTCCGGGATGCTTTGGTTGTTCCTGACATGCCAGCGGATTTCTTTACTCGGAGACTCTCGTTGTCTGAGGCGCTTGACATGATTCGACCAATTACTGATATGGATATACGAAATGCAATGTTCCAAATTGGGAATGATAAAGCTCCTGGATCTGATGGCTTTACGGCAAAGTTCTTTAAATCTGCATGGGAGGTAGTGGGTCCGGACGTATCTATTGCCATTCACAATTTCTTCTACCGTGGTCACCTCGCAAAGGAATTGAATCACACCTTGTTGTGTCTTATACCGAAGCGACCAAATGCTACGATGGTAACGGATTTTCGTCCCATATCTTGTTGTTCGGTGTTATATAAATGTATAAGTAAAATTATTGTGAATCGTATGAAGGAGTCTCTTAATTACTTGGTGGGAGAGGCCCAATCTGCATTTATCTCGGGGAGACGGATTTCTGATAACATTTTGATGGCCCATGAACTTGTTAAGGGTTATCATATTGATTCGGGACCTCCTCGTTGTGCTTTTAAAATTGACGTGCAGAAGGCATATGATACGGTTGATTGGAACTATCTGCTTAACATGCTTAATGGGATGGGGTTTCACCCTGTGATGGTGGCTTGGATTAAAGAGATGATCACTTCACCTTCTTTCTCGATGGCAATCAATGGTGATACACATGGTTTTTTTAAAGGTGCTCGCGGACTACGGCAAGGTGACCCTCTTTCTCCCTATCTTTTTACTATTGTTATGGAGGGCTTTGCTATGATTTTTCGAAAATGTATTGAGGAGGCGGTGAACTTTGGTTACCATAAAGGATGTGGTGAGCTTGAAATCACACATTTATGTTTTGCGGACGACTTGTTTGTATTCACGAGAGGAGATGTTGAATCTGTGGAGGTTCTTAAGAGGGCTCTTCATTTATTTCGAATTCGTTCAGGATTATCTCCGAGTCTTGCGAAAAGTGAAGTTTTATTTGGCAATGTACCCACGAATGTCCAAAACGCTATTTTGGCATGTCTTCCTTTCCGAATGGGAAATTTTCCCATACGATATTTGGGTGTTCCATTATCTCCGAAAAAATTAAAGATGGCGGATTATGGTGTGTTGGTGAATAAGGTACGGAGTCGTGTTCATAACTTGAAAACCAAGTTTCTTTCCTTTGGAGGTAGAAAACAACTCATTGCCTCGGTCCTTCAATCGTTCCAACTTTCTTGGATGGCCATTTTTGAGATACCGTCGGGGGTGATTCATCAACTAGAGGCGTTATTCCGGGACTTTTTATGGTCCCAAGGAGACTCTTCGAGGGGCAGGTGTCGGATCGCATGGAGGGATGTTTGTAAACCAAGTGATTGTGGTGGTTTAGGCCTTAAACGGTTGACCACGTGGAATCATGCTCTATTGGCCAAGAACATTTGGGATATCCTTTGTAAGCGCAATTCGTTGTGGGTGAATTGGGTTTATATACATTGTTTACGTGGAATTCCCTTTTGGAGGGCTCGTCGAAACTCATCGTGGTCTTGGATTTTTACTAAGCTTATGAACCTTAGGCCTCATTTGCGCCATTTCTTTCGGGTGTCTTTAGGGGATGGGAGTGACACGAATGCATGGGATGATGTGTGGCTTCGACATGGTAATCTCTCCTCGATTATACCCTTTCGGTTTATTTCTGCGCATAATCTACAATTAATATGCTTTTTAACTTTTAATATTCCTAAAAATCTCTTTTTCTTGAATTAGGGTTTTTACCTTTTCTGATGGCAGAAATTTTAGGTCCACAAATGGTCATAATTAAGTATTTTCTGGAATAGTTTACTTAACCAAATTTTTTATATATTATTTTAATGTCTTAGGGAACTTTTGACATAGATATCACCATTTTTAGAGGTGGTTAGCTATTTTAATCATTATACCAAAGTTTAACTGTCACAGTTACCAAAACAGCCTGCACATTCCCTTTTCTCACGTCCATTTGGAGGGTCAAATCTCAACATTTTTCAGTGATTCAAATTGGGTTTTAAACTTAACTCATAGATGTATCTTCCAGAAAAATTTCATTGTCTTTGGTGACATATTTAGAGAGTTATGACCGTTTTAAGGTGGGTTTTATTTTAAGACAGATTCTGATTTCTTGCACACTTATCTTGGTTTGAATGGTTGAGACCTCAAATCTTAATAATTTTTTGTGAAACCACTTTTGTTTGAACCATAACTCATTAAAATAATTTCCAAAAGAAAAATCAAGAAGTTCGGTTTAGTATCAAGTGAGTTATGAGTGATTTAAGTAGACATTTTCTCTGCTAGACTGTTTTTACACTTCTTCATTTGATGAGGGTAGATGAAGGGTCAAAACTTCGAGTTTTTACATGAAACAACTTGGGTTTGAAGCATAACACAATAAACAAAGTTCCAGAAAAAGATTCATATCAATTAGTTAAGTATATTTCAAGATATGGTCGGATGAAGTGCATGCAAGTAATCTGCCAGAAACTGAAAATGCTTATTCATGGAAAATGAGTGTTTTATATCCATATTTTCACTCATATGGTTGGTTCTTTGATTGAACACTCATTTACCACCACTTTAACAATGCTCTTAGATAAAAAAAAATCTATTTTTGACTTTTATAAACACATGCATGAACTCACACATTTCAGATTATGACAAAAATACACATGTATGTAGTCAAAACATCATGTTCTTGAGTTCTAGATGTATGGCTTAAGGATTATCACCATTTGTTTGACATAACATGTCTTTGGTGATTAATCTACCATGAAAAGGGTCTATTAAGACCCCTTTATCCAGAAACTCAAGGATTACAAAATAAGATGAGAAAAAGATGGAGAAATGGCAAGAAAAGGAAGAAAAATGAAGAAGAACACAAAAGGGATGAGTTTTACCCCTTCTAGTGTTGATGATTACCTTCCAAGTCTTCAAAAATCGAACTCCTTGTGTGGATGGAGGCTGAATTCGGCCAAGAGAGGGGAAGAGAGAAAAGGATGGTTGTTTGAATGTAGAGAGAGAGAGAGAGGAGAGTAGGAAAATGAAAGGGTTTTCTTGAGAATTTGGAAAATTAACATGGAAGTGTGTTGGGTCATATGAGGGGCCGAATTTGGGCCATATATTCTGATTTATTATCTTTTTTTTCTTCTTAAAATGCTAATTAATATTGTATAATTATACATTTTATATAATTTTTATAAAAGATTGATTTAAAGTAGTTAAAACCTAATTTATCTACTTAATTTTTGGTTTAATTATTTAAAGTTTTAAAATTTACCTTTGGGTATATATAAACTATATATTTACTCCTCTTATTATTAATATAATTATAATTAAATGTTAACTGTTCCATTCGGCATTTTATAAGACAGCTTAAGCAGTTCCGTGCGGTAACAGGATTTTCTCAGTGTACTGTTGGAATTCTTAGGAAACTAACCCTTAGCCATCAATATTAAGTCATTATGAGTTATTCCTACTTGTTAAAACAAGTATTATACTATTCAGTTGCTAACCTGAGTGTTTTGGTTTGACGGGTGTCACAGTCTCCCCTTGTTAGAAGAATTTCGTCCCGAAATTCGATGATTGCCATTCCCCGTCTGATCCTTTGCAAATAGGTTAGGGTACTTACGTTTCATGTAATCTTATCGTTCCCATGTGTACTCAGGTCCATGCCTCGAGTTCCAACGAACTTTTAAGATCGGGATCTTACTACGCCTTGTTCGTTTGACTTCTTGATCAAGGATTTCTATCGGTTCTTCTATAAAGTGTAACCGATCGTTGATCTGAACGTCTTCTAGGGGTAGAACCAATGATTCATCAGTCAGGCATTTCTTAAGGTTTGACACATGGAACGTATCGTGGATGGCACTTAGCTCTTGCGGTAAATTGAGTTTATATGCTACTGGACCAATCCTTTCAATTATTTCAAATGGGCCAATATACCTCGGACTTAGCTTGCCTCTTTTTCCGAAGCGTACTAATCCTTTCCATGGCGATACTTTCAAAAGCACTTTGTCTCCCACTTGGAATTCTAATGGCTTCATGCGGTTATCTGCGTAACTCTTCTGACGATCTCTTGCGGCCTTGATTCTGTCCTTAATAATTGTGATCTTGTCAGTAGTCTCTTGAACGATTTCTGGCCTAGACAATTGTCTGTCGCCAATTTCCAACCAACTAAGTGGGGATCTACACTTGCGTCCATATAAGGCTTCATACGGTGCACACTGAATGCTGGTATGATAACTATTGTTGTAGGAGAACTCCACTAATGGTAGGTGAGTATCCCAACTTCCACCAAAATCTATCACACATGCACGCAGCATATCCTCTAGCGTTTGTATAGTTCTTTCTGACTGGCCGTCCGTTTGAGGATGGTAGGCAGTGCTCAGATCCAAACGCGTACCCAAAGCTTTCTAGAGTGATCGCCAAAACCGTGACGTAAAACGACTATCTCTATCCGAGATGATGGAAATAGGCACTCCATGACGCATAACGATTTCATTGATGTAAATTTGTGCAAGCTTTTCCATCTTGTAGTCTTCCCGAATAGGAAGGAAAGGCGCAGATTTTGTAAGTCGGTCCACTATAACCCATATTGCGTCGTGCCCTTTCCTAGTCCTGGGTAGCTTAGTTACGAAATCCATAGCTATTTGTTCCCATTTCCATTGGGGAATCTTGGGTTGTTGTAACAGACCAGATGGTTTCTGATGTTCGGCCTTAACTTTTGCACAATTTATGCACTTGTTTACGTACAAAGCAATGTCTCTCTTCATACCCGGCCACTAGTAATATCCCTTTAAATCTTTGTACATCTTATCAGCTCCCGGGTGAATCGAATATCTTGATTTATGGGCTTCATCCATAATTGTTGTTCGTAGGTTATTAACCTTCGGTATCCAAACTTTGTCTTCAAAGTAACGTACCCCATCTGACCTCGTTTTAAATTTAAGTTCCCATTGATGTAAGGCCTCGTCCTTCAAGTTCTCTGCTTTCAACGCTTCTTCCTGAGCTTCAAGAATTTGTGTCTTTAGACTCGTCTGAACGAACACACCCATTGCTCGCACTCTTGACGGCTTCACCCTTTCCTTCCTGCTTAGTGCGTCGGCTACCACATTAGCCTTGCCTGGGTGGTACTTTATTTCACAGTCATAGTCGCTAAGCAGTTCAACCCATCTTCTTTGCCTCATGTTAAGCATTTTCTGGTCAAAGATATGTTGAAGACTTTTATGATCGGTGTAGATGGTGCATTTCGTGCTGTAAAGATAATGTCTCCAGATCTTAAGTGCGAACACTACTGATCCTAACTCAAGGTCGTGAGTAGTATAGTTCTTCTCATGAACTTTAAGTTGCCTTGAAGCATATGCAACGACCTTGTCCTGTTGCATCAACACGCACCCCAAACCTTGGTGTGACGCATCGCCGTAGACTACGAAATTCTCTGTGCCTTCTGGCAGTGCCAGAATTGTTGCATTGCATAACCTATGCTTAAGAGTTTGGAATGCTTCTTCTTGTTTCTCTTCCCAAATAAACTTCTTATCCTTTTGGGTTAATGTCGTTAGCGGTTGCGCATTTTTTGAGAAATTCGCAATGAATCGCCGATAATAGCCTGCTAAACCAAGAAATTGGCGAATCTCTGTCGGGGTTTTTGGGGCTTCCCACTTCTTGATGGCCTCAATTTTTGCCGGATCTACGTGAATTCCCTTCTCATTAATCACGTGGCCAAGAAATTGTACCTCTCGAATCCAAAATTCGCATTTGGAGAACTTTGCATACAATTTCTGGTCTCTGAGCAATTCTAGTATCAACTTTAGATGTCGCTCATGATCCTCCTTGCTTTGCGAGTAAATTAGTATATCATCTATGAACACGATCACGAACTCGTCCAGGTACGGTCTACAAACCCTGTTCATTAAGTCCATGAAGACAGCTGGTGCGTTGGTTAGCCCAAAAGGCATAACCAGGAATTCGTAATGGCCGTATCGAGTCCTAAACGCCGTCTTGGGAACATCCTCTTCACGGACCCTCATTTGATGATATCCAGATCGAAGTTCAAATTTTGAAAAGTAGGTAGCACCTTGGAGTTGGTCGAACAGGTCATCGATTCGGGGAAGAGGGTATCGGTTCTTGATAGTTAGCTTATTGAGTTCTCTATAATCGATGCACATCCTCAAGGATCCATCTTTCTTTTTAACGAAAAGAACTGGTGCACCCCATGGCGAAGAGCTAGGTCTTATAAGTCCTTTGTCGAGCAGCTCCTGGAGTTGTCCTGACAATTCCTGCATTTCTGATGGGGCCAAACGGTACGGTGATTTAGCCACAGGTGCAGCTCCAGGAACTAAGTCGATGTGGAATTCGACTTGTCTTGACGGGGGTAATCCTGGTAGCTCATCCGGGAATACCTCGGGAAAATTCCGAACTACAGGAAAATCCTGAATGCGTTTCTCTTTCATTTCCTTAACTATAACATGAGCCAAAAACGCGATGCATTCCTTTTTCAAGTACTTCCGCATCTTCATACACGTCACTAGCTTAAGGTTCTTTCCGGACTTCTCTCCATGTACGACGAGTGTTTTACCCTATGGTAGCGGAATTCGGATGATCTTTTCGGAACAACATATGTCTACCCGGTTTTTGGATAGCCAATCCATGCCCACGACTATGTCAAAGCTTCCTAGCTCAATTGGAATAAGGTCTATACTAAAGCTCTTATTAGCTAAGTTTAAAGTACAGTCCATAATTACGTCTCTGACCTTAACTTCCTGCCCATTAGCAAATTCAATAACGTAGACCTCTTTCAACTCTTGGGGTTTCAAGTTAATTTTTGGCCTAAACTCTAGTGATACAAAGCTTCTATCCGCTCCAGAATCAAATAGTACTGATGCATAATGATTATTTAGGAGGAATGTACATGTGACCACGTTCGGGTTTTTCCTTGCTTCATCTGCCCCAATTTCAAATACTCTGCCTTGAGCCTGACCTCCTTGGTTCCCTTGATTAGCTGGTCGTGCTTGATTAACGTTTGGTCCTCGGTTCAGTTTTGGGCACGTGTTCCGAAGATGATCTGGGCTTCCACACTCGTGACATGTTCGTCTTCCTCCACTTCTGCAATCCTTAGCAAAATGGCCTCCCTTATTGCATTTGAGACAAATGATGCATCTCCCACCGTGGAGGTTGTTGCACTTATCACACTTAGGGTAGGTTCCCTTGCCTTTTTCCACCGTCTGGGTCTGGACCCCAAAGTTTCCCATCACCTTTTGGTTCTTGCCAAACTTCCCGCCAGATTGCTTTTTCAAGGGTTCTTCCATCTTCCTCTTACCTTTGGCATTGTCACTCGTGAATGTTCCTGACCGGATGGCATTGTTGGTTAGCTTTGTTGCTAGGTTCACTGCGTCTTGGAGTGTCGTTGGTTCTGCCGAGGTAACATTTCCATGAATTTCAGAAGCTAAACCCCAGATGTATCTTTCGATTCGCTTCTCCTCGGGCGTTACTAGATGTGGCACTAACTTTGCTAACTCATGAAACGGGTGGTGTAGGCGTCTATGTTCTTTCCCACCATTTCATGATGCCATAGTTCCGCTTCCAACTTCTGGATCTCACTTCTCGGGCAATACTCTCCCTTGAGTAGCTTTTTGAAATCTTCCCACGTAAGGTTGTAAGCAGCTTCCCGTCCCCGGGTTTGCACTTGCGTGTTCCACCAGGTTAATCCTCAGCCTTGCAGCAGACAGGCAGCAAATTCAACCTTGTTCCCTTCAGTGCACTTGCTGATATGGAGAACAGACTCCATACCCTCAATCCATGTTAGTAATCCAACAGCTCCTTTAGTTCCATGGAATTCCTTAGGGTTGCAAGCCCTGAAAGCTTTGTACGTGCATTCCCTGTTTCCATTTGCTCCTGCGTTGTTTCCTGGATTAGCGTTCAGACCCGCTGTCACTTGACTAACTATGTTCGGGAGTGCCGCGAGGAGTTGATCTGACACAATCCGTGCGATCTCGGGATCTTCCCTTCTTGGAGGCATAGTTCTAAAGTATTGATTCAAATAGGAATTTGGTCATACTTTTGATACAAGTTCTACTTAACTAGGTTATGAATATCATATGGTATGTCTACAACTAATCATTTGAGCACATAAATATAGCAACATAAAGTAACTTCATAATCATGAATTTCAAAACACTTGGTTCAAACAAACACGGTTCAACCATCACATAGGTTCAATAAACAACAAAATGTTTTCTCTAAAAGATACCTAGTACTTAGAGTTCTAATAGCCAGCTACATGCCACCAAAATAAGTTTCCAACTTTAATCATCGAAAGTAGTCAAAAGGTTCTTTCACTAACGCCACTTTCTTGGAACCATTTCTTCACAACTATCCCTAATGCATGGTTACTAAGCGAGCTATTGTAAGTGCCTAAGATATGCAATGTTCATGCATGCACACACAAAATTATGCTTCCGTGTTTAAGTTGAAGATTTATTTTAAGCATACTTCCAGTATAACTAATTCGAGTCTCCCATTATACATACCTGAATTAAACATAGGTGATCAGGCTTTGTTTAATTGAGGTATAATAATGTGACACTCAACTTAGTTATATTAGTAATATGCTTCAGATTTTGAAAATCATTTTGAAAACCGTTTTAAAATTTATTTATTTATTTATTATTTTTTTTAAACTATTGGGTTATAGTTTGTGGTTTCCATAAGAAAACCGACATTCTCTATAACCTTAGGCTCTGATACCAAATCTGTCACACCCCGCTAAAGCGGAAACACGAGGTATAACAGCGTAGGGTTTCATTCAAAAGGTAACAGACAACACCAACCACAACATTCAATACAATAGTTCAAAATATTACATTACAACGTCTTAAGCAAATTGTTTCAAAAAGAAGACGCCGGATACAAAAATTAACAGTAGAAATTTTAATGTTCTTGATGTTGATGTCATCATGCAAAATGCACCCTACATGCCTTCGCTTACCTATTAGCACCTAAAAAGCATGATGAAAAGAAAGGGTCAACTACAAAGAGTTGGTGAGTTCACAGGTTTTCGTATGCACTAACAGTAAATTTGTATGCAGAAAATGTTATTGTGAAACGTTTGTTCACACGAAGTTTACGTAACCAGTTGTTCGAGTATTTGCACGAGGTATAATGTATGCAATGATGTCATAGCATTGAGCCACTACCAAACCTTCCGACAAACCAACGCCCCTTATATTATTCACGTCCTACCTCAGCGGTGAAATAATTCCACATGGGTAAGACCATTGTTGTTACTGGTAAAGTGCACTTCTAGCTCGTCAGCTTAAAGTGGGGTTGTCAATCCAAATAGCGCTACCCACAAATACCATTGGCTCATAATGAGTTAATAAGTAGTGTCTAACAAGTGGGGACTATTTCATTTAAAACTCAAGCACATCAAAAAGTATACATACCTTAGTGCACAAACAATTAAATTTAAGGTTCAACATTTCATAGCATAATTCAATCAATTTGAAATTCAATATCATGCTTTTCACCCTAAATTGTAACAAAAGAGTAAAAAGGGGCTGTGAAAACTCACGATGTTCAGCAAGGATTTGTTAGGACATTTAAATTGTCCTAATTAATTAGAAAGTTTTGTAAAGTAATTGTATTGGGCCTAATGGGCTTAGACATGTTAATGGGCTTGGGCTTAAATGATGTAGCAAGGGAAGGGGTCTATAAATAGGACTTGTAATGTCATATTGTAAGTAACTTTCATAATTCAAAATGTAGCCTTCTAAACACTCTTGTGTTCTCTCTAGATTAGGTTTACCTTTCTAAGAATAATTAGTCCTCTCCTATCCCAATCTTGTTACTAATACTTGATATGTTGAAGATCATGGGCCTAACAAGTGGTATCAGAGCCAAATCGATGAACTTTTCTAGATACGATCATCGGATCTCGACATTTCAAGTTAATTTTGCCCGATCTACATGTAAGTGTGATCAAATCTCTTATGCTCTTAAAGATTTGATCGTTATTCGATTCAAGATCATCTCCAATTTTTAGAATCGAATTTCGACAAGTTTTGACGATTTTCGAAATTTTCGAGAGTTTTTCGGTGTTCTTCGCAAGAATTCTCTAGATCCGAACGATTTTTGGTGCATGATTCGATTTGATCTACTCAGATCTGTTTCTATATTGTTTTTGGAGAATGTGATGCAATCAGATCTGAAAATCTCTTCAACAATCATAGAATTCAATATTTTTTTCGGTTTGGATCTCAAAGTTGTTCATCAATCGATCTGCAGTTATTTGATGTTTTGATCAAGATTTCGTCCACAGATCTATTAGTTTACATGTTTATAGCATAAAGCAACTTTCAGATTTCATTTTGGTCGAAAAATAAGCGAGATTTGAAAACTGAAAGTCGACAGCATGTATACTCGCCGGAAAAACGCGATTGGCCGGAAATTCAAAGTTTATGCCGGAGTTTTGATGTTTATCATGCTCAGATCTGTTCGTTTTGCTCTTTTAATCATCCAACAATTATTTGGTTTAAAATTCAGCAAGAAATCACATGTTTTAAGGTTGTTGGATAATCTCGCCGGAAAAAGTTGTGCTGCCGGAAACATTTGTTAGGTCGCCGGAGTTGATGCTTTTTGTTGAGAATTTGCTATATATTCTCCTCAAACAGTTTCTGTTATGCATCTGGAACAATTTGTGTGCTTTACATGTGAATTTGATCGATAAATGTCTCTTCGCCGGAAAAACGAATTCGCCGGATCTTAGCCGGAGCTATTACTCAGACGTTAATAAACAACACCGATCGATGTCTTTCTTGAGTTTTAGGTGACCGTATCTTTCAGACTCGAAACACAGCAAGATTACAGTGAGTTAAATGTGCTAAGTCGTCGCCGGAAAAATCGGTTACATCGCCGGTTACCGAAAAAAAAATGTGAGTTGACTCTATTGTTTTGTCGCGCTGCATGATCACAATTTTCTGATTGGTATCTATTTTTTGATGACGACTAAGCAAAATGGAATCAGTTTGAGGCAGATTTGATCGTGGAAAATGAAAACAAATTGGAAGAGAAATGTGCAGTTCGTGAATATGTAATTGGTGATGATGATGAATAGTAAACTAACTGTTCAGTTAGTGACCAGTTAGTTTTCTAACAATTTTGGTCCAAATTCCGTTAGTTTCGTTAAATTTCGATGTTTTTGCTAATGGAACCCGTGTGGCATCACTCCTACATTTAGTTTGTCACACATCCATCTCCACGACATCGATTTGTGATCGATTCCTCGAAATCCCTACCGAGTAGCGAGTGTTTTTACCGTTCCTCCTTCGAGCAAATTCGGACCAAGCTCTTAAGCCGAATTCCTACTCAACTCGTGGTCCAACGACGGATTCTTTGTTTTACACTAAGTTGCATATCCTTTGAAGATGATTTTAGTGCACTTAGTCGGGGTTATGGAGTACATTGGATCCGATTTTTCAAAGTTGAAAATATGATGAATAAGAGCGACTTTCAAGGGGGAGCCGAGCCTAACTTTGAAGAATACACCGCTAAAGTTTGTCAAGAAAATCAAGGGGGAGAGGAGTCAAAGATTTGAAGATGATTTACTTTCCAAAACTTTAGGGGGAGAATGTTAGGACATTTAAATTGTCCTAATTAATTAGAAAGTTTTGTAAAGTAATTGTATTGGGCCTAATGGGCTTAGACATGTTAATGGGCTTGGGCTTAAATGATGTAGCAAGGGAAGGGGTCTATAAATAGGACTTGTAATGTCATATTGTAAGTAACTTTCATAATTCAAAATGTAGCCTTCTAAACACTCTTGTGTTCTCTCTAGATTAGGTTTACCTTTCTAAGAATAATTAGTCCTCTCCTATCCCAATGTTGTTACTAATACTTGATATGTTGAAGATCATGGGCCTAACAGGATTTCCAAGGGTTGCCGCACGGTTGCACAGTTTCTCGATTCTAGGTCCTTCCTAAGGAAGTGAAACACATCATCAGTTTCGGTCTAACTCTTATGGCTAAGGCATTGCTTAGCCCATCATGTCTTATAAAATGCCTTAGTATCAGTTACTAGGTTTAAGTATTATTTCGCATTGTTGTTTATATGTTATTTATTGGTTTTAAAAAGGGTTGTCTGATTTTATTGTTACATAATTAAATTTATATGTTATATATAGTATTTAATCCTTTGTACCATGTTTTATAATTCCTTATTTACCTTGTGTTTTAATCCAAGTTCAAATTCTTATAAACTTCTTACTTATTAAGGCATCATTTATACATTCATATACATGTATATGTTGTTTTCATTTGGTGTTTTAACAAATTCTACAATTAATATGCTTTTTAACTTTTAATATTCCTAAAATTCTCTTTTTCTTGAATTAGGGTTTTTACCTTTTCTGATGGCAGAAATATTAGGTCCACAAATGGTCAGAATTAAGTATTTTCTGGAATAGTTTACTTAACTAAATTTTTATATATATTATTTTAATGTCTTAGGGAACTTTAGACATAGATATCACCATTTTTAGAGGTGGTTAGCTATTTTAATCATTATACCTAAGTTTAAGTGTCACAGTTACCAAAACAGCCTGCACAATCCCTTTTGTCACGTCCATTTGGAGGGTCAACTCTCAACATTTTTTAGTGATTCAAATTGGGTTTTAAACTTAACTCATAGATGTATCTTCCAAAAATATTTCATTGTCTTTGGTGACATATTTAGAGAGTTATGACCGTTTTAATGTGGGTTTTATTTTAAGACAGATTCTGATTTCTTGCACACTTATCCTGGTTTGAATGGTTGAGACCTCAAATCTTAATATTGTTTTGTGAAACCACTTTTGTTTGAACCATAACTCATTAAAATAATTCCAGAAGAAAATCAAGAAGTTTGGTTTAGTATCAAGTGAGTTATGAGTGATTTAAGTAGACATTTTCTCTGCTAGACTATTTTTACACTTCTTCATTTGATGAGGGTAGATGAAGGGTCAAAACTTCGGGTTTTTACATGAAACAACTTGGGTTTGAAACATAACACAATAAACAAAGTTCCAGAAAAAGATTCATATCAATTAGTTAAGTATTTTTCAAGATATGGTCGGATGAAGTGCATGCCAGTAATCTGCCAGAAACTGAAAATGCTTATTCATGGAAAATGAGTGTTTTATATCCATATTTTCACTCATATGGTTGGTTATATGATTGAACACTCATTTACCACTACTTTAACAATGCTCTTAGATAAAAAAAATCTATTTTTGACTTTTATAAACACATGCATGAACTCACACATTTCAGATTATGACAAAAATACACATGTATGTAGTCAAAACATCATGTTCTTGAGTTCTAGATGTATGGCTTAAGGATTATCACCATTTGTTTGACATAACATGTCTTTGGTGATTAATCTACCATGAAAAGGGTCTATTAAGGCCCCTTTATCCAGAAACTCAAGGATTACAAAATAAGATGAGAAAAAGATGGAGAAATGGCAAGAAAAGGAAGAAAAATGAAGAAGAACACAAGAGGGATGAGTTTTACCCCTTCTAGTGTTGATGATTACCTTCCAAGTCTTCAAAAATCGAACTCCTTGTGTGGATGGAGGCTGAATTCGGCCAAGAGAGGGGAAGAGAGAAAAGGATGGTTGTTTGAATGTAGAGAGAGAGAAGAGAGTAGGAAAATGAAAGGGTTTTCTTGAGAATTTGGAAAATTAATATGGAAGTGTGTTGGGTCATATGAGGGGCCGAATTTGGGCCATATATTCTATACTTAGAATATAGTTGATCGGATGAATGATAGCATGATCTGGATGAATTCCGGCTTGGGATTGATGTACTGATCGTGTTGACGGTAAAGGTACATCGTGTGTCGGTTCGGGTAGACTCGGAATATGATCATCAAATCCTTGAACATGACTCTGTTCTTCCTGATTGGCCATTTTACCTGTTGATAATAGTTCTTACAGAATTAGTCTTTGAAAAAAAATTCTAAGTATAGAATTCGAATCATAGTGCATTCGATATTAATTTCAATTTCATGTCAAAGAATTTTCAAATCAAAGATATTTCAAGTCAAAGATTCGTGAACAAAGACTGAAGATTGGGGAGAAGGATCATGTGAAGTCCAAATGTTGCCGAATTTGGTTATCTTAGTTCTGAGTGATTCTCGGAATGCGCTTACACCTAAAAGTTCAACAATGTGGATGGTTTCACATCTTTCTGATCCAAACTCTAATCGTTTCTGATTTATCTTGTTCCGAATTGATGGTTCTATATAAAGATATGAAATCCATTTTCAAGACTTGAAGACAATCTGTTGAAGATTGTATTGAAGAAGGTTGATTTTTCAAAGAAAAAGACAATGACTTTTCATGTTTGTCTGAAGATTCTTCAAAGCTGAGTTCTTAAAGAGTGTCAAAGCATATAGTTCGCCGTGAACTAGTGGAGATAAAGCTATTTGAAGATGGTTTGATAAAGTGTCTGTTGAAGAAGATTGACTTTACAAAGAGCTGAAGACTGCTGTCAAATTTTAAATCTTGAATCCAAAGGGGGAGATTGTTAGAGCATTGTTGTATTCAAGATTTACTGTAAAGTCAATGTACTGTATGAGTCTATACAGTATTGTGAATGCCTTTATACCTTGTATGTTATGGGTATAAATAGGCTTGTCTAGACCATTTGTAAGTAACACTTTAAGAAAGCTTTTGTAATCTTTTAGAAACCTTTTGTAATCCTTTGAGCTCAATACATGGATGACATATTTGCTCTCTAGATTCTCTCTCACTACATTCATATCTTATTGCTAGAGATTTGGGTTTTCTCAATTGGTATCAGAGCTAAACAGAAGATTCAAGCAGATCGAAGACCAAATTGAAGATTTTTTACACTAAAGCTGAAGAATTCGGATTGGGTGTTCATCACTATTCATCACTGTTCATCAAGAATTCTAACCCTTCTTCATTTACTATTCATCCAGATTTCATCTTTTCTTTAATTTTTGATCTTTTGGATTGATTCTTGACATCATTGCACTCGGATTTGATTCCTGAACATCTTTAATTCTTGGATCAACACCAAAATCTGCACAGAATTTGCAGATCTGATCATTTTATATCATTTTTGTTCGAAAACTTTTTCTACTATTTTAAATCAAAATTCGATTAAATTGATCGAATTAGGATTTGTGATTAACTAAGAAAGTGTGTGGAATCAAATTTCGAACAAATCTGTGCAAATATCATAACAATTGATCAAGAATTGAAAAGGTTATGGCTGATTTAGTGATTTTCGTGTTCGAAGTGCAGAATTCGGATCATTCTTGGTGAATTCGGATCATTCTTGGTGAATTCGGATCATTCAAAGAAGAATTCGGAGTGTTCTTGGAAATACAAGTGTAGAATTCGACTCAAGAAGGATTCGAATTGATTGAATTCGAACCCAGCTAGATTCGAATTGAGGAGAATTCGAACCGTGTTAGATTCGAATTGAGGAGAATTCGAACTGTGTTAGATTCGAATTGAGTTGATTAAATTTTCCAAGTGTTGGATTCGAACCCTTAAGCATCCGAATTCATAGAATTCGAACCCTTAAGCATCCGAATTCATAGAATTCGAACCCTTTAGCATCCGAATTCATTGAATTCGAACCCTTAAGCATCCGAATTCATTGAATTCGAACCAAGTTAAGTCCGAATTGAGTGAATTCGAACCCTTCAGCATCTGAATTCATTGAATTCGAACCCTTCTTCATCCGAATTCATTGAATTCGAACCCTATTCATCCGAATTCATTGAATTCGAATCCTTCTTCATCCGAATTCGTTGAATTCGAACCCTTACTCATCCGAATTCTTGAGAAAAATTTTTATCCCGAAATTTTTTCTATAGTGTATTTCATACACTGTAAGAGCTTTTCAAGAAAAAATTTTATATATTTTTTTTTGTATTTTCATACACTGTCTGCTTGATCTTCTGAACGATCAATTTCTAGCAATATTCAAAATGGTTTTACAACAAGTTATTGTTAAAAGCAGTGGTGAAGATTTGAAGCAAACTCTGAAAAAGGAGATTCCTCCAATTGCAAAAGTTTTTGTTAAACCAAATGTAAAGTTGCAACAAGTCATTATAACAGAAACATCTGTTAATTCACATGTGTCTGTTAAACCAAATAATGAAGTGTTGCAACAAGTCATAATAACAAAAACACCTCCAAAGCCACTTGAAAAAGCTAAGGCAAATAATGGAATTTTGCAACAAGTTATTTTATCAGAAACATCTCCTATATCAGAAACTCCTGTTAAAGATAATGCTTCAAATTCTTCAACTCCTATTTTAAATAAAGCATTGGAAGAAGAAAATGTTAATCTGAAAAGACAAATTTTAGACATTTCTTCTTCAAATGCTAAACTTACTAAAAGAATAACTGATCTTGAAGTTTATATTGCAGGTCTTGAAACAAAGAAAGACAAAGACAACTCAAGTCTGCACGATCAAATCGAGAAACTTCAAGAGAAAGTAACAACTCTTAAAAAGGAAAATGCTGATCTGAAGAGCATTGAAGACAGGAGAGAGAAGATTCTTAAAGAAAAGGAAATAATTGAACTTAATTGTATAAAACTTTCAAAACAAGTTTCTGACTTTGAGAAAGTTTTATTTTTAGAAAAAGACAAGCTCGAAAAAGAAAGAGCTAAATTTGAAACTGAAAGAAATTTTTTTGATATCAAAAGTTCTGAACTTTCCGTGAAAATCTCTGAATTAGAAAATCTTTTGGAAAAGGAAAGAAAAGATTTCACGGAAAAGAAAAATCTCTTTGAAAAGGAAAGTAAAACTCTTAAAAAGAAAAATATGGAAATTTTCAAAGAGATTACTGATAAAATAAAGTTTTTGGAAAAAGATTTTGAATCGGAACGTGAATATTTTGAAGATGTGATTCTTAATCTTACCAAAAGATTATCTGGTTTATCAGCTGATATTATGAAGGATCAGTTGATCAAATCTGATCTCCAAAAGAAATTTGATCTAATTTCTAAAGAGAAAAATGTTTTAATAAACAAAGTCAAAGAACTTGAAGACGTCATTTTTAAATTTGATGTCTCAAAGCAGACTGGTCATAATTCTATCTTTCAGACTCCATTTGTTGATTCAAATGATTCTGAATGCTCTTTTAAAACTGCTTCAAGTTCAAGTTTTAAAAACATTTCTTCTAAACAATTTAATAGATCAACAGATTTCTCAAAAGGTCGGATTCGTTCAACAAATCTCTTCTATAATCCTCTGTTTGATAAATCAGATAACAAAACAAAAGTGCCTAAAGTTAATACTTCCAAACCTGAAGAAGTTCCAGTCTTCAAGAGGGTGAAGATGGAATGGAGAGTAAAAGGCACAACAGTTCCAAAGAAAGAAGTGCCAAAATCATCTGTATCCACATCAAATGCAAAGAAGAACAATACGCCAAAAGGTAAATCTTATGCTAAACCTAATCCTATTCATCATGTAAATCATCTGATTAGGTTGGCCCATAAGAAAATCTGTTGTTCTTACTGTGGTTCAAATGATTTTGTGCATAAAGATTATACTTCTTTTTGGTACGGTACTTATAGTATTCCTTCAAAGAGATCTACACCTAACCCACTAGGACCCAAATGCCATTGGGTACCAAAATCTGCTTAATCTGTTTTGCAGGTTCTTCATGTGTTGTACTGAATTGTATATACATACCACACACATGACTGAAAACAGAAGAGAAGCGGCGTATTTTTTGAAAAATATTTGTACCATTAAGGGGGAGACAAATATCATTGGCTTTTGAACATATCAGTTCAAAACCCGTGCTTCAACGACTTTGGCTTCTAAACAAATCAGTTTAGAACCCGTACTTCAAAGACTAAGATTTCTAAACAAATCAGTTTAGAACTCATACTTCTCAGGTGATATCCTTAACTGCTATATATTTTTGTTTCAAGGAACAAGTGGCAAAAGGTAACATTGGATTATATTTGTTTCTACTGATTTGAAAACTTGAAACTTTACAAATTTAATTCAATGAGATGCAATTTTCAATTTTCATTCAATGAATTAAATGCGTGCTAAAAGATGTTTTTTTTCAAGAATCTTTGTATTATCTGAGTTAGATTTGCTTCAACTTTCACCTCTGAAATAAATCGAAAGGTAAGCAAAACATGAATGAAATTATGCTGAATGCTCAAAGATATGTGAATCTGGACTTATATAGAATATAATGCTCAAAAAGCCTATTTATCAGAATGATGAATGGAAACGAAAATATGGGGGAAGCACTATGATTAAGAACCAAGTGATTGAGATATCATTCATATTTTGTGATGGAAATTCGAACTTATATAGAATATCATTTAGTTTGAAAGTTTGTGCCTGTGGCCTTTCTGGTTTGGGAGAGTAAGTCCTAAGGGGTGCTCGACACCTAGTCCCTAAGATCAACTGGTCTGGGATCGGCTGACCCAAATCCTGCAATAGAACCAGATAGAAAGCCATGTTTTACTGGTACAAATGGGTTTAAGATATATCGATGTGGCCTTTCTGGTTTGGGAAATTAAGTTCTAAGGGGTGCTTGACACCTAGCACCTAAGGCCAACTGGTCTGGGATCTGCTGACCCAAATCCTGCTATAGAACCAGATAGAAAGTCATGTTTAACGGTGTATCTTATTCTTACTAAACTTTTTGATCAAAAGATGCCAATGAGCACAAAATCAAAAGATGCCAATGTGCACAAATCAAAAGATGCCAATGAGCACAAAAGAAAAGATGCCAATGAGCACACATCTCTTGAAACTTGGGAAAATACAAAGTCGCGATAAACCCGTAAATTTGTGAAAATTCTGATTTTGGACAAATAGTGTGAGTAGAGCAAAATATTCTTATATGTTTTAGAATTGCATATGCTTGAAGCTAATCATATTTCCCATGCTAGCACACCAAATAGATAAAGGGGTTGAAACTGAACATTTTTTAACTTGATATACAATGATGACTTGTTCTTGAATCCAAACACATGCATTTGATTTCATTTGATTGAAAAATCTGTTAAATTTCATTAAGTTGAATTTCTTTTGTAAAGTTTTCAAATGATCAAATGTTTGTAGTTATAAAATAAAATTCAATGAATGTTATTTTCCTTGTGTAAATTTGTTTTAAAATTTGTGCTACAATTTCAAATACTGTACGTTATTGAAATATATGCATACTTTCAGGGGGAGAAAATAAATTGCTCCAGAATTCTTATTTTGAGGGGAGCAAGGTTATTCTGTAAGGAGGAGATTGTTAGCAATACTCAAAGACACAACTGAAATTGAAAATGGTTTTCGATGATTATGATGCTCACCATCATCGAAAAAGGGGGAGAAAAGTTTAATTTCAATTTCATGTCAAAGAATTTTCAAATCAAAGATATTTCAAGTCAAAGATTCGTGAACAAAGACTGAAGATTGGGGAGAAGGATCATGTGAAGTCCAAATGTTGCCGAATTTGGTTATCTTAGTTCTGAGTGATTCTCGGAATGCGCTTACACCTAAAAGTTCAACAATGTGGATGGTTTCACATCTTTCTGATCCAAACTCTAATCGTTTCTGATTTATCTTGTTCCGAATTGATGGTTCTATATAAAGATATGAAATCCATGTTCAAGACTTGAAGACAATCTGTTGAAGATTGTATTGAAGAAGGTTGATTTTTCAAAGAAAAAGACAATGACTTTTCATGTTTGTCTGAAGATTCTTCAAAGCTGAGTTCTTAAAGAGTGTCAAAGCATATAGTTCGCCGTGAACTAGTGGAGATAAAGCTATTTGAAGATGGTTTGATAAAGTGTCTGTTGAAGAAGATTGACTTTACAAAGAGCTGAAGACTGCTGTCAAATTTTAAATCTTGAATCCAAAGGGGGAGATTGTTAGAGCATTGTTGTATTCAAGATTTACTGTAAAGTCAATGTACTGTATGAGTCTATACAGTATTGTGAATGCCTTTATACCTTGTATGTTATGGGTATAAATAGGCTTGTCTAGACCATTTGTAAGTAACACTTTAAGAAAGCTTTTGTAATCTTTTAGAAACCTTTTGTAATCCTTTGAGCTCAATACATGGATGACATATTTGCTCTCTAGATTCTCTCTCACTACATTCATATCTTATTGCTAGAGATTTGGGTTTTCTCAGATTTTATTATCTTTTTTTTCTTCTTAAAATGCTAATTAATATTGTATAATTATACATTTTATATAATTTTTATAAAAAATTGATTTAAAGTAGTTAAAACCTCATTTATCTACTTAATTTTTGGTTTAATTATTTAAAGTTTTAAAATTTACCTTTGGGTATATATAAACTATATATTTACTCCTCTTATTATTAATATAATTATAATTAAATGTTAACTGTTTCATTCGGCATTTTATAAGACATCTTAAGCAGTTCCGTGCGGTAACAGGATTTTCTCAGTGTACTTGTAACATCCCGCAAAACGAAACATACATATAACATACATTCCATAACATATTTACGGCAAATTACTTCATCATTCACATTTGGTCCCATCTAAAGTCTGAACATAAAAATTCATTACAACTTGATCCACTTTGAATTACATAGTGATAACAAAATTATAACTACAAAAGCATCCGTAGCATCATGATGATAATCTTCTCCAAAGCTAGCCAACAAGTATTCTAATTACTTGTTCTTACTGGAATCACCACCTGGAATACATAATTTTTAAAACAGAAAATGAGGGTTAGACCTAAGGGTCTAGTGAGTAAATCCCTGACATTTGTAATTCATTCAAAACTCATTTATATAAAACACTATTTATATAAATACAAATACCACACACGTAAGATAATACCAACTAACAATTATTCATCATACATGTCTCATTCCACCTTATCCCTCCACCAATGGCCAAATCAATTGGTTGCGAGCCAATTTATCACACCGGTCCAATGCCCGGCCACGTATTATATTTTCATATAATACTCACGTAATTATAATATCCCATTATAATCACTCACGTATGACATATTCATACACTTATCACAATTCATTAATCACATATTGTATTCCAGTAAAATACTGTTTAAAATAGAACTCACCTGATCTTTTAAGCAAGGTCCTTCAAACTTTCTTCAAAATAGATTATCTTTTAACCCAGATCCTTAATATCTGAAACAAATTAAAGCATACATACTCTTTAACACATAAACAGGAAAACCCAACTTTTCACAACCCACTATTACGAAAAGTTCACTTTTCGCAACCTACAGTTGCGAGTTCCTCACTTTTCGCAACCAACAGATGCGAAAACCTCACTTCTCGCAACCCACAGTTGCGAGTTCCCTACTTTTCGTAACCAACAGATACGAAAACTTAACTATGCGCTTTAGCTGCTTGCGAAAAGTGGACTTTTCGCAACTAAGGCTTGCGAATTCCTACTTTTCGCAATAACACTGTTCATCGTCTTTTTCAGATATGTTCAGCTCATTTGCAGGAATCCATCTTTTACGCAGATTTTGCACAGAAGTGTTCTAAACTCTTTTTAATACTCTAATTGTAACTAAAATTTACAACTTCTTCTAAAATTACCTAAACCCACCTCAAATTCCAAAAGAAGCCTAATTCTCATAAAAGAGAGTTTAAATCAGAAAATTACCTCTTTGATGTTACTGCGGTAAACACAAAATCCCAGCTGAGTAACTTTAATCTTCTTCTTCTTCTTCGATGGTTCTTCTTCTCTCTCTCTCTCTCTGCCGTGAACGAATTCACACACACACACACACACACTATTTGGGTTTTTGCTTTAATATCTCAAATTGGGATATTCCTATACTTTAAACTACTGAGTCGGTTTTGGCTAACAAGGTTTGGGTAAAATACCAAACAAACCCTAAACTTGCTTCACTTGACCAAAACACACCCTTAAGCTTCTATTACACAATAAAAAGTTATCCCTTAATTTCTTAACTCCATATAACGCTACATAAAGACTTATAAAATTCCAATTTTAAATTAGATAAAATACCTGGTTATTACAACATCTCCCCCTTAAAAGAATTCAGTCTCGGAATTCAGTTAAGAGAACAGATGAGGGTATTTGGCTCTCATTTCCGACTCCGATTCCCACGTCGCATCCTGACCTTTATGATGTTTCCACTGAACCTTTACCTGTCTGATCTCTTTGTTCCTCAATACTTTGACTTTGTGATCAACTATAGCTTCCGGTTCCTCCACATAGTTCAGCTTTTCATCAACCTGAATATCCGGTAGAGAGACTGCCTGGTCTGAAGTCACCAAACATTTCCTAAAATTTGATACATGGAACGCGTTGTGAATCCTGCTTAATTCTGGAGGTAAATCTAGTCGGTAAGCCACTTCCCCAATTCTTTCTGTAACTGCAAATGGACCAATATACCTCGGACTGAGTTTACCTTGCTTCCCAAAACGTATGACTCCTTTCCAGGGCGATACTTTCAACATTACAAAATCCCCAACCTGAAACTCTAACGGTTTCCGACGTCGATCAACATAGCTTTTCTGTCTGTCTTGAGCTGTTCTCAATTTATCACGAATCTGGGTAATCTTATCTGCTGTTAACTGTACTATTTCTGGCTCTGCCAATTGCTTCTCCCCCACTTCATTCCAACATAGAGGCGTTCTGCATTTTCTACCATACAATACTTCAAACGGTGCTGCTTGGATGCTAGAATGATAACTGTTGTTGTAGGCGAATTCTATCAAAGGTAAATGTTTATCCCATGATCCCCCAAAATCCACTATACAAGCCCGGAGCATATCTTCTAAAGTCTGGATTGTTCTTTCACTCTGCCCGTTTGTCTGTGGATGATATGCTGTGCTCAACTTTATCTGCGTTCCCATCTCTTTTTGAAAGCTTCTCCAAAATCTAGAAGTAAAACGACTATCTCGATCGGAAATAATCGAGATTGGAATTCCATGTCGAGTTACTATTTCATTAATGTACAATTTAGCTAAACGTTCCAAGGAATCAGTTTCTTTTATTGGCAAGAAGTGAGCAGACTTCGTCAATCTATCCACAATCACCCAAATCGAATCGAATCCCTTTGAAGTTCTAGGCAACTTGGTAATAAAATCAGTAGTGATCTGATCCCATTTCCACATTGGTATATCTAGTCGTTGTAACTGGCCAAACGGTTTCTGATGCTCAATTTTTACTTTCTTGCAGGTAGTACAATCTTCCACATACTTAGCAACACTTCTCTTCATTCCCGGCCACCAATAGAATTGTTTCAAATCTCTATACATTTTATTTGTACCTGGGTGAATAGAAAATCGAGATTGATGAGCCTCTTGTAGTACACGATCACGTAATCCACCCAAACGAGGTACCCAAATTCTGTTTCCCATACACAACAACCCACGGTCATCTTTCCCAAGCAGTGCTGATATCCCAACCAACCGTTCTGACTTCAAACTTTCTTCTTGATAAGCATCTATTTGGCATTTCAATAATTCGTCAAAAATATTTGGGAGTAGTTCAGCTCGAAGAGATATTGCTTTTATCGTTCCACTCCTTTCTTGACGACTTAGCGCATCTGCCACCACGTTCGCCTTCCCGGGGTGATAAAGGATTTCACAATCATAATCATTTACCAATTCCAACCACCTTCTTTGCCTCATATTCAGTTCCTTCTGATCAAAAAGATGTTGGAGACTCTTATGGTCAGTGAAAATTTGACATTTAGAACCATAAAGATAATGTCTCCAAATCTTCAAGGCAAAAACAACTGCTGCTAGTTCCATATCATGAGTATTGTCTTTCATGATCCTTCAGTTGACGAGAAGCATAAGCAATCACCTTTCCACATTGCATAAGTACACATCCCAAACCCAGCTTAGAAGCATCACTGTAGACCACAAAATCATCTGAACCTTCTGGCAATGCTAATATCGGCGCGCTGCAGAGTTTCTCCTTCAATATTCTGAATGCCTCGTCCTGTTCTGCCTTCCATTCAAACTTTAAATTCTTCCGAGTCAGCTTGGTTAATGGTGTCGCGATTCGAGAAAAGTCTTTTATAAATTTCCGGTAATATCCAGCTAGACCCAGAAAACTACGTACTTCGGTTGCTGTCTTCGGCGGTTCCCATCTTTCAATTGCTTCCACTTTCGCTGGATCGACTTGTATACCCTTCTCTGAAACTACGTGACCCAAAAACTGAACTTCCCGCAACCAGAATTCACATTTAGAGAACTTAGCGTACAACTTTTCTTTCTTCAATAACTCCAAAATCAAACGAAGATGTTGCGCATGATCCTCTTGGGATCGGGAATAAATAAGTATATCATCGATAAACACAATGACAAATTTATCGAGATAAGGCTTACATACCCGATTCATTAGATCCATAAAAGCGGCTGGAGCGTTCGTCAATCCGAAAGGCATTACTAAAAATTCGTAGTGGCCGTATCTTGTGCGAAATGCAGTCTTTAAAACATCATCTTCCTTAACCTTCAACTGATGGTAGCCAGATCTGAGATCAATCTTGGAGAAGTAACAAGCTCCAACTAATTGATCGAAAAGATCATCAATTCTTGGAAGTGGATACTTGTTCTTGATCGTGCGCTTGTTCAACTCCCGATAATCGATACACATTCTCATTGAACCGTCTTTCTTCTTCACAAATAAAACTGGTGCACCCCATGGCGATGAGCTGGGTCTGATGAAGCCCTTATCAGATAAATCTTGAAGTTGTGACATCATTTCTTTCATTTCTGGTGGTGCTAATCTGTACGGCGCACGAGCGATGGGATCGGCTCCAGGTACCAGGTCTATTCCAAATTCTACTTGCCTAACAGGAGGAAGACTATTCAAGTCTTCAGGAAAAACCTCTGGGTATTCACTAACAATGGAAATATCTTCCAGCTTACACTTTTCAGGCCTACTATCTATCACATAGGCTAGATAGCTAGAGCAACCCTTATTAACACATTTACGGGCTTTTACCATAGATATAAGACTGGACTGATGATTCTTTCGATCTCCATAAATTACTACTGATCTCTTATCGGGTAAAACGACATGGATTATTTTCTTATCACAAACTATGATGGCCTGATTCTCAGCTAGCCAATCCATTCCTACTACCACATCAAATTCAATCAAGGCTATTGGGAACAGTTGTATCGGTACTCCACACCCCTCTATGTCTATCATACAACAATCATAAATCTCTTTAACTGCCACTTGCTTATCATTTGCAGTATCTACTAATAAGGCATGTTTTAACATTTTAGGCTCTAAATGCATGTGAGCAGCAAAAGATGGAGACACAAAAGATCGGTTTGCACCAGAATCAAATAACACTTTAGCACGCGTGGAGTTTATGAAAAATGTACCTGTGACCACATCTGGAGTTTCCTCCGCCTCTTTCGCTGTCATTTGAAATGTACGACCCCTCGTTCTGGGCGGTTCTATTCTTGGAACCACTGGTCTAGTAATGGCTGGCTTCCCCGATGTACCCCCGGATTGTATTCTACCCCGCGGACAATCTGATTGAAGGTGATCCGGAGAATTGCACAAAAAGCAAAATCGTGTTACTCGACAATCCTTTACAACATGCCCAGTTTTCCCACATTTAAAACAAACCCGCGATTCCACTTGACAATTTCCCTGATGGTAGCGATTACATTTCGGACATGGTCTTTCCGCTGGTCGGAACGACGGACGGTTATCAAACCTCTGGAATCTAGACCTCTTTGGATCCTGTGGCGGTCCTTCCCATTTCCTTTTCCCCAAGCTCTTATCACCGGCATCCCTTTTATTATCTCTTTCCACATTCTCGGCAGCATCCACCGCAGCTGTAAAAGTATCTGGCCTTGTTGCAGTCACCAATCTTCGAACTTCTGAATTTAACCCATAAATAAACCTCTCCATTTTCATCTTTTCTGTAGCAACATAATATCCTGCAAAACGAGACTTCTCCAAAAATCGTGCAGTATAATCTCTAACCGACAGATTTCCTTGTTGTAGATTCATGAATTCCTCTTCTAACTGTCTGACAGCAGCTTGTGGGCAGAAGTGCGTTGTGAAAGCTAACACAAATTCCTCCCATGCAAAAGTAGTGTAAACATCCGTTCCTCTTGATTCTATATGAGCCTCCCACCAATACAGAGCATCCCCTTTCAGCATCGCAGCTCCATAAAGCACTTTGTCTTCTTCAGCACACTTACATGTCTTGAAGATGGCCTCTAGTTCTTTCAGCCACCTCATCGCCTTTACTGGATCTCGGTCTCCTGAGTATGTAGGGGGCTTACAACTAAGAAACATTTTATAGTCACAGCTTTTCATCATCGGTAAGATAGTAGAAGTAAGTGGTATTTCAACTTCGTGTTCCGGATTTGATCTTTCAGTTTCATTGTGGCGATTATGTTCAAACATAGCTTGTATGTTATCTTGTAACCTTCCCATTTCTGCCATCAAATCGTCCCGTGTAACAAACTCTGTGCCCTGTGGTTGTGTTCTTCCTCCAGTTCGGCCCCCAGTTCCCCTTCCGGTACTGCCTCTACCACGATCTCCTCCTCTTCCCCCTGTTCCTATTGGTGGATTCCCTCCACCCGAATTCCTTCCTCCTCTTTGATTCCTTTGTCTAGTGCCACTTGCCATTCTGTAGATTCAAACAAAGTTAATATACACATAAGCACATACCCTATATAACAAGGTATTCCAGTTCAAACATGCACCTGTAAAATCATAATTACATTGGCCTGGTGTAATTTGAAATTACCTTACATGATGTTCCTTCCACCTTTTATACTTAGCATCCCCAGGTTCTAAAAATAATAGGGACATCCTACTTCACATGCAGTTTAAGTCTAGGTACATATACTAATACCTAAATCCCTTAAACTAGGGCTCTGATACCATCTGTAACATCCCGCAAAACGAAACATACATATAACATACATTCCATAACATATTTACGGCAAATTACTTCATCATTCACATTTGGTCCCATCTAAAGTCTGAACATAAAAATTCATTACAACTTGATCCACTTTGAATTACATAGTGATAACAAAATTATAACTACAAAAGCATCCGTAGCATCATGATGATAATCTTCTCCAAAGCTAGCCAACAAGTATTCTAATTACTTGTTCTTACTGGAATCACCACCTGGAATACATAATTTTTAAAACAGAAAATGAGGGTTAGACCTAAGGGTCTAGTGAGTAAATCCCTGACATTTGTAATTCATTCAAAACTCATTTATATAAAACACTATTTATATAAATACAAATACCACACACGTAAGATAATACCAACTAACAATTATTCATCATATCTGTCTCATTCCACCTTATCCCTCCACCAATGGCCAAATCAATTGGTTGCGAGCCAATTTATCACACCGGTCCAAAGCCCGACCACGTATTATATTTTCATATAATACTCACGTAATTATAATATCCCATTATAATCACTCACGTATGACATATTCATACACTTATCACAATTCATTAATCACATATTGTATTCCAGTAAAATACTCTTTAAAATAGAACTCACCTGATCTTTTAAGCAAGGTCCTTCAAACTTTCTTCAAAATAGATTATCTTTTAACCCAGATCCTTAATATCTGAAACAAATTAAAGCATACATACTCTTTAACACATAAACAGGAAAACCCAACTTTTCGCAACCCACTATTACGAAAAGTTCACTTTTCGCAACCTACAGTTGCGAGTTCCTCACTTTTCGCAACCAACAGATGCGAAAACCTCACTTCTCGCAACCCACAGTTGCGAGTTCCCTACTTTTCGTAACCAACAGATACGAAAACTTAACTATGCGCTTTAGCTGCTTGCGAAAAGTGGACTTTTCGCAACCAAGGCTTGCGAATTCCTACTTTTCGCAAGAACACTGTTCATCGTCTTTTTCAGATAAGTTCAGCTCATTTGCAGGAATCCATCTTTTACCCAGATTTTGCACAGAAGTGTTCTAAACTCTTTTTAACACTCTAATTGTAACTAAAATTTACAACTTCTTCTAAAATTACCTAAACCCACCTCAAATTCCAAAAGAAGCCTAATTCTCATAAAAGAGAGTTTAAATCAGAAAATTACCTCTTTGATGTTACTGCAGTAAACACAAAATCCCAGCTGAGTAACTTTAATCTTCTTCTTCTTCTTCGATGGTTCTTCTTCTCTCTCTCTCTCTCTCTGCGTGAACGAATTCACACACACACACACACTATTTGGGTTTTTGCTTTAATATCTCAAATTGGGATATTCCTATACTTTAAACTACTGAGTCGGTTTTGGCTAACAAGGTTTGGGTAAAATACCAAACAAACCCTAAACTTGCTTCACTTGACCAAAACACACCCTTAAGCTTCTATTACACAATAAAAAATTATCCCTTAATTTCTTAACTCCATATAACGCTACATAAAGACTTATAAAATTCCAATTTTAAATTAGATAAAATACCTGGTTATTACAGTACTGTTGGAATTCTTAGGAAACTAACCCTTAGCCATCAATATTAAGTCATTATGAGTTATTCCTACTTGTTAAAACAAGTATTATACTATTCAGTTGCTAACCTGAGTGTTTTGGTTTGACGGGTGTCACAATTTTTAACTTTATTCCGAATATAGTTAAAAGTTTGGAGTAGATGCTTGGTACTCTGATGTGACATCGGGTCCTTTAGCTTGCGTAATGGCACCCACGTTCTCACAAAAGATTTCTAGGTGATCCTGAATGGGAGGCATCTACCTAGCTTTTCAAGGAACTCTTTCATCCAAGCATCTTTCTTTTGTAGCTTCTAAAGCAGCAGTGTATTCTTATTTTGTAGTGTATTATGCAATTTTACTTTCACTTGGAACCCTTCCAAACGAACTACTTCTTAATTCATAATGAAGACATTCCCCCTTTATGGTCGAGAACTTTCTCGATCTTTATAGAAGTTATCATCAATGTAAAATTTTACTATGATTTTCTTCCAACCCTCAGTTAAGGAACACTTCCTTGGTTTTTCGTAAGTACCTTAAATTATTCTTTATGATCATTCAATGACCTTTCCTCGTATTTCGTTGGTATCTTCTTCTAATGCTCTAAAGCATTATGATACACTCGATCTAGTGCATGTCATGGCATATGTGATAGATCCAATTGCCGAAGCATATGGAATACCAATCATTTTATCTAGCTCAGCCTTTGTGCTAGAACATTGAGACATGTTTAAAATGATGTCATATCATACTTGCAAGAAACTACCTTTAGAGCCTTGCATCTTGAACCTTTCAAGATCATGTCAACATATGCACTTTGACTTAAACCTATAAGTCGTCTTGATCCAACTTTAAAGATCTCTATTTCAAGAACAAAATTTGCCTTTTCTAAGTCTTTTATTAAGGAAATACTGTCAGAGTCAAAACATAATGTTTTGCTAAGTCGGAAAGTTAATTTCCAAATACTAGTATGTCTTGCACATACAACATTAGGAATTTTACTGCGCTCCCACTAGCCTCTTAGTAAATGCATGAGTCATCTTTTATTTTGATGAAAATTAAAACTTTTAATTTTCCTGTCAAAATGAAGATTCCAGCTTTGTGATACTTGTACTGATCCATGAATGGATTGCATCTCAGTGTTCATGACTCTAAGTCACTCATCAGATTCAGAATCTGATATAGCACTTTAGTGGTTGATGGGCTTGCTAGAAACCTATCATACATCATTCTTCATTAGTCATGAGAAATCGATATTTCTAGGATTTCTGAATGATTCCACTAGATTTGCGAACACTTGGTGTTTTTACTAAGTTTCTGATCAATCAAATTGCTCAGTTTCAACAACCATTGTTTGATAACTAGTGCCAACCAATAAGTGCATGAGGTTCTTGATTTCCTTCAAGTTCCTTAAATCTCCCATTTGCCTTGCCCATTAAAACTTGCTTTCTAAGAACTTGGCTTTGGAACAATAAACAATTTTATTGTCTGTGGGATTGTAGAATCGGTATCTTAAACAATTTATAGTATATTCTACAATATATGCATTTAGTAGATTTAGGGTTGAGTTTACTTGAAGCTTATTGTCTTACATGAGCTTCATAAACCCACACCTTCAACTAAGACTAAGGATGAAAAACTTTCATACGAAATCTTAAAAGGTGTCTTGTCTACTTTTTGGTTGTTATCGTAAAATACGGTTTACAGTAAATAGGGCAGAATTTCGAATTGATATAGGAATAGTACTTCTACTCATCATAGAGCGAACCATATTTAATAAGGTTCGGTTCATCCTTTCGGATATACACAATTTCTAAGATGATCCAAGAGTTCTTTGTTTAGTTACTATCCTCCTATATCAGAAAAGACTTTAATGGTTCTGCTGAGTTGTTTTCTTAATCTTCACTTTGAAACAACTTGAATCAGCATCAAATGCTTCATGCTTATGTTTCATAAACATAACTTCAACGTTTGAAATCGTCAGTGAAGATATGTATTATCTATCACCATATCTAGACTTGGTTATTAAAACCATATACATCAACATGTATCATTTTAACCAACGACTTTTCTCTTTTACTACAATAACTAGAGAGAAGAGCTATATTCAACTTATCAAAACTCGCATATGTCAAATGAAACATTATCATTTGCCTTCAAAATACCACACTTTTGAAGTTGAGATATGCGTTTAATGTTACTTGATTAAGTTGACTATTTCATGTGTAGATTTGATTCAAATCACATTTGAGTCTTATGGTGTTTATATAGAACTATGGTTTAGAAAGCTTTTGAGATTCACTTTATTATTCAACTAAGAGGACTAGTTCTCGAAATGGAATAATTCATTTTTGAATATGAATATAATTGTTTCCAAAATGGTTAAGTGAATTTCATTCAATCAACAAACATGTGACTGAAAAATAATAATTTAGTCAAACTAAATTTAAACATTGTTCGAAACAAACTTGTTTAACAATACAAGCCATTAGGTTTCATAATAAAATCTCCAATAAGCTTGGTACGCAATCTTGCTTCCTTGCTTAAATGGATCACCATTTTGCTTGTCTTTCAGTCACTTACCTTTCTTGATCATCTGTAACATATTACAAAAGTGAGTTCTACACTTAGTATCAAATACATAAGTGTACGATAGAAAGGTAAAAGTTCTATCTAAAATATAGATACCTGAAGGACTTTCCTTCGTTAGAAAATATTTATTTCTCAGAAGGACAATCTCCTCTTCTATGACCAATGTTGCCACATCTATCATATGTAACTGTTACCGTGGGAAGATTCCTTTCAACAGTTTCTAGCATCGTATACAATTCTGGGACTGAAATCTTCTCGAGGTCTATATTCAGATTCTCGACAAAAAACATCAAATGCTTTGGTAAGAGTTTGAGGATCACATCTATGGCTCTCCCATTGGAATAAGGATAGCCAAGTCTATCCAAATAGTCAAGGTGCGTCCTCATTTATGAATACAAGAGCTTACATCTTGGCCTTCCTCCATCTTTGTCCTGTGAAGTACACCAATAGTATCGAAGCTTTCACGGACCATATACATTTGGTAATATTCCCGTAATCAGTTTACCATGTCAAATGCCCTCAGTGGAAACGTTTCCATTCTTTCTAGTAAGGATGGAACCATGGTTTCAAGCATAAGACGTGATACATTGATTGAATCATCATTATGCTCCAATCAAGTATCGTGAGCTTTTATGGAGGTAAGGGTAGGTTCTTGAGGAAGAGGTACGATAAGTATGTATGATTTGTTTTTATGTCTGAGAACGTGTCTCAATTTTTGAAACCAAATCGGGAAGTTCTGAGTGGTTAACTTTTCTTCCAAAAGAAAAGCTCTTAGGGATGTGTTAATTGTAGTGTTTGCATTTTGGGCCATTTACAAAATTTAACAAAGTTAATATAGTATTTTCAATATTAATTTTAGCAAATTAATTACCCTTTAGTTTTCTAAAAACATTAATTTGCATAAAATCTAGGATCCAACGTTGCAAAACAAATGAAACGGTTAGGTGACCTTTATCCCGTCCATTTAATCCAACAAGGTAGATAACATTTATCGATTACATCGAATGTAATTAGTAGCGTTATGGGATCCCTTAACAACTTGTTTGTTAATTGGCATGTTTGATCCCATCTATGCCTTGGGTTTCTAATGCTTAGGTGACCTTTATCACAAAAGATTCTCAATCAAGTCATCCTACTTGAAACAACGTGTGAAACTCACATCCATGCGGTTAGGTGACCTTTTTCCCACAAGGACATAAGAATCACCTCATCCATCTCAAGACAATCCAAGTGGTTAGGTGACCTTTATCCCACAAGGGTGTCATAGTGACGTATTGAGTGTTTCTCAAAAGGACGGCATAGACTTTCATTTTTAAAGGGGATTTAAATGTTTTACAATTCTAGTTTTGCAAACATTTTAGTATCATGTGATATTGCAGTATATATGGTATTTTAATGAAAATCTTATTTCTCATCAAATGGTTCCTTTTAGTTAAATAAAATCTTTATTTTATCAACTAATTGATTGTGGTCAATTACTAATATCATATATTAAGGTTTGAGTTTGATCACTATAAGAACCACTTATAGTCTCTTAATAAACACTTTTATTATTTAGACTATGAGTTAGTATGAGTTTTGAAATCTCCATTAAAACTCTTTCTATAAAATTCAAAATCTCAATTTTAGTCTTAAAACTCATAGTATCATATTATTGCATGCATCCAATAATCAAGGTGCTCTTTTTAAGAAAAAAGAAACTATTTCTCATAAATGAATAAATTTAAAATCTACATTTTAAATAATTTGGTTCAATAAAAATCCAATTTTAAAGTTACGTCGTTTTTAAATAAACAATTTTATATAAAACGTATTTGAACCAATTTGCATGTCATTAAGTTAAAATCTCCATTTTAAATATTGGTTGATATAAAAACTCTATTTAAAACTTGGTTCATTTAAAATCTAATTTTAAAATTTATCGCTTCAACTTTAAACAATTTTTAAATAAACTCGTCTGAACCAATTTTATGTTCTTTACTAGCATGCAATATCCTATATTTTAACGCATAAAAAAAACATAATCAACCATAAACATGCAAAAGAATGTGCATAAAACAAAGCCATTTCTAATGACATTTCTTGTGAGCCAAAACAAGAAATGCCAAGTCCATTCCTAAGGGACAAAAATAAAAAAACTTCAAGCTCCCACTTGCTTTAGCATCTCCATGCATACAAGACATCAAGCTCCATCTTCAAGCTCCATGTTGGTCTTCATCTTGTTACTTTTTATAAATAAATAAAAACTAGTTCTAACAACTTACCAAATGAACAAGAGAACATGAAATAATAAAACCTATTTACTATTACAAACTAACATGAATAATAATAAAAATTATAAACAAAATTAAAAGAACAACACAACAACCAGCACATTGGTCCATGGCTTGTTTATGCACATATTTCTCATAAATAACATAAAACAACACTTTGTTTTTCTAAGGCAACTTTTATGTAACAAAAATGCATGTTAAAATTTTGTTACATAAAATATAAAAACTAGCACAAGCAAGTTGCCAAAGAAGCCATGCATGAACTTTTCATACAAAAATGAAATTTTACCCATGGCTTCCAAAAACCAAGTTTTATCTAAATAAAACTTATTATCTAATCATGCATTATAACATAGGCTCTGATACCACTTGTTGGGATTTTATGTTCATAACGTGGTTTTCAAAAAACTCATAAGAGATAAAAAATTTACGCAACGGAAGCAAAATAAAACATTTGAACAAAAAACATAAAACCATTTTATTCCCACCAAGGATCTTGTTACATGCATGAAAAGATAAATAAAATAATGTAGCAAGAAAGTTCAGGATTACAACCTTTGTAGTCCTTTGGTTCCTTATGGGAGGTTGGATGTTGGTGATGAATGTAGAACCCAAAAGAGAGCTACTCTAGCGGTATCCACCACAATCAACGACACCTTCCGGAATGCTAGTTCCTCTTTAACTTGATGCAAGAATGAAGCTTTTAACCAAGTCTACAATGGACTTGAATAGCCAAAACACAAAACACACACACTTTGTGTGTGTTTCGGCCGAAAGGAGAGGAGAGGGGAGAGTGAGAGCAAAAAAAATGCAAGTATTGTATTTTTCAAATGACATCTCTCTTTTTACTTCAACGTCATGAGACAACACATCATTTTCTATTGGACCATAAAAGGGTCCAATGAGGTTTGAGCCTCTCATGCATATTTCCACTTAAGCCCCCTCTAGTTTAAATTTGTTAAAATCATTATTTTAACTATTTAAACTTACTACATATAGTCCTTCCTTTTGACTTCTAGTTAAATATGAACTCATCTTATTTAATAAATAAGAATCTTTATTTGAATCAAATTATTATGGATCATATTCAATAATAATTTTAGAATTAATAATGTTTATCAAGAATCAAATTCATATAAACATTAATTCGGTGTCTACTTGTTGTTCGGTGTGACCCAATAGGATCATATATTACCGGTAATATTATTTTATAATCATTCTTGAGCATATAGAACCAACAAAACATTGATCGTTAATCGGTGTTGTTTTGAAGAATTAGTTTAAACTTCGATAAAAGTTAGTAAATCAAAATCGATTAATCAAACTTTGAAGAAATAGAGAAAATAACTTTGGAAGAAAATCAAAAATAAACCTGAAAACAAATCTAAAATTAAATCCATTTCCACAAATTAAATTCTGATTATGGAATCTTGAAACGACAAACCAACACTTGAGAGTAATATTTGCAAGATAAATGAACACGATTAGTTCAACGACGGGAAAATGAATCACATAAAAATGATAACCGTCGTAAATAAGATCAAATCGTCGCAGTAGATCTCAACCCTTACAAACATGCAATACCATGCAAACCGTCATTAAAAAGTCTCAAAATGTCACTAAAACTTGCAAATCTGTCGCTAAAATTCTCAAAACGTCACGAAAAAAATCAAAGCGTCACAAAAGCTCTCACAATAGATCATCAAAACCTCGCAACTATGGAGAAAACCTGGGACAATTATCAAACACATGTGCGGTGAACCCAACCAAGAACCGTGCGGTAAAACCTTATATGCGGTAAGCGTGTTTATTGATCAAAAGATATGTAGTAAACTCGTGTATCGGTCAATAGATGTGTCGTGTACCTCGCAAACAATTTGTGGTAAACTCGTGCGCACGATATATATGCCAATAAACACCGTACGATAAAATTGACAAACGAGAGTCATGCGATAGTCTTCGAGAGTATTGTGCGATATTTTAAGCCAAACTTCAAATACTCAAACACAAATTCAGAGACAAAGGTCAATGATCGACAAGATCCGTATGCATATATGCAAATTTATGTTAAAGGAAGCATGCAAGATGTATATAAATGTATATAGAGAAAACGTGCATCAAAAGATTAAAACAAAAGTCAGCTGGAAAAACACATAAAGTCAACGTACGTAGGTTGTGGTGTGGCATCCGGGAGTAAGATGGTATCCGGGAAGCTAATGTTTATCGGGGAATTGATGGTATCTGTTGGTTCCCGTTTCGTTTAAACAAGATTATCATATCTATTAGTTCAAGTTTATGTTTTGATGCGGAAGCGTATTTGAAGAACTAACAGATATGTTTGATAGATTTAAAACACACAATATCAATAAACAGTGAACAGGAAATAATATCTCAAAGTTTACTGAATATATATATATATATATATATATATATATTAAGAACAGATTTAAGAACAGTGAGTAAGCAAAGCTTTAAAACAGATATGACTCTCAAAGTGTATAAGCTATGTGTTCTTGTGATGTTTTTATCTCTTGATTCTTGATTAGGAAGAACTCAACATGAGTCTTCCTTTTATACTACTACAAGGGGACCATAAAGCATAAGCTACTATTGATCGGACGGCATGAATAGTTGTACGTATAGTATTGCATTAAATGCCGCAGACGTCTATTATGTACTAAGCCCTATTGAGTCCACTCAGAGTTTGACACGTTGAAGTTGGACAGGGTACATTGCCATGCAAGTTGATGAACAGGTCCAGGAATAGTAGCAAGATATTATAAATATCTTCCAAGTCTTTAATGAGGACCGCAGAGGCTCTGTAAAGTGTTACAGAGGTTATGCGGTATGGTCCTTTGTAGATCAGTCTTTACCGGATTCCGAGTCTTTGGTCTTCTTTGCGCGTATGACAGAGCTTCTGTAGGACGTCTCTCTAGCTTCTGTAGCTTCTTGACCTTGATCTCTCGGTAAGTTCGGCAGAGCCTCTGTAAGAGGCTTTCTTCACTTGGCCTATTTTTCACTACTTCTAAATGCTTCTACGATTAGGAAGATTGAAGCTAACAATCTCCCCCTAAGTAGTGAAAAATAAAAATTTGACTTTTAAGTATTTTTAGGCTAAGTTAGATAAGACAGAGGTTAAACAATACCTCGAAAGTTCTTTCATTCAGAGATATGCCAGAGACATTTTACATTTGAGTATAATGAGATAAACTTTAACATGGTTTGCAGAGATTGGTTGTTTGAGAATCAGATTTTGGCGTCTTTGAAATCGTTGAAACTTCTGTTGTCTCTTCCGACTTCTCTGATCTCTTTGTAGAAACTGATGCAGAGTTCTCTTAAGCGTATTGTAGCATTAATCTCTCTGATGAAGGTATCTGCAGCGTCTCTATCCATTTGCTCGGTATCTCTGTATTTTACAAGGTTTGCTCTGAACTTGTTCAGAGTACTAGTTACGTACTTCTGACAGTCCATGCTCACAAAAAGTTTGACTTCGCCTTATGGGTTTTGAAATACTAACCCGAACCTTGGTTCTGTAATGATTGAGTTGGGCACGGTGTCAGGTGGGCAGCGATCCTCTGGTGGTCGTAGGTTCAGATGTTTGAGACCAAGATCCTTTCCCAGCTGAAAGTCTGTCAGACTGTAGATCAGAAGCCTTTCCCTCATTGCTTTTCTCAACACTTGACAGGCTCTGGTGTTTGGCTCTGTGTTGTAGTTGTCCTTCGTCCATTGCAGAAGGTCAAGTAGATCATAGGGATTCAGATTCCTTAGGTCAGCATCAGCGAAGGTGGTTTCTGAATTGTTTACCCTTCTGACTCTGTAAATATTGTACCTGACCCTTGGATAGGTTCTGGTGAATGAGTATCTACAGAAGATTACCTTTTTGATCTTGTGGATTGAGAAGACGTCTGCTTTGGTTCTTGGCTTTGTCCTGGTGAAGACGTTGTCAAATTCTTCTCTGATCTTTGGATCTGTCACATGATCTGTTGGATGATTGGTCTGAAAAGATTGTTTATAGAGGTATTTGTATACCACTTCTTCCATTTCTTCTTGTGTTGGACCAGGTTGTGGTACTTGTCTTCTGAGACTTTCCATCTTTTTAACAACTTCTGCAGCTCTTCCTGATAGAGGAATGTCTGACAGAGGCTTCAATCCATATGCCCAGTCCTCTTCTTCAGGCTTTGGAGTTTGAATGGCATCAAAAGCGCTTTTCATCAATTTCTCTGTAGGCTTAGGCAATGATTTCTTTTTCTTGGGCTCTTCTGTCAGTATTGCTTTGCCCTTGTCTTTGGCTTTTGGAGGTGTAGAACCTGTTGCTTCTGTAGGTTTGGTTGTTGGTGCTTCTGTTGGAATGATGGGGGTTGCCTCTGTAGGTTTTGACACTTGTGTTTGAGAGGACTTTTGTGGCGTTGGTTCTGTTGGCTTGATTTGCTCTGTAACCTCTGTTGGAGGTTCTTTGGTGACTTCTTCTGTGAGCTCGGTTTCTGTTGGTGAAGGTTGGATATCAAATCTTCTTGCCATTTTGAAAGCTAATGTGAACCTGTGCATTTCTTCTTCTCTTTGGGCCATTCGTTCAGTCATTGTTTTGTGCATATTCCTTGGAACAGAAGAAGCAGAGGTCGTTGCTCTTTTTGGTTTGTGGGCAATGGACTTTCTTCTTGGGATGGATTGGGGTTTTTCTTTTGGTTTTGTAGTTTGGGAGGGAAGATCTTCTTCTGTGGAGGATGACAGATGTTGAATATCTACTCCAAACTTTGTAGGGAATTCCACAGAGGTGGGTGTTGCCTCTGTGGTCTTTTGAGCTTCTTATACATGGGTTTCTTCAGCGGTTGATTCCACAGAGATGGGTGTTGTCTCTGTGGTCTGTTGAGTTTGTTGATCTTTGGTTTGTTGTGGAGGGGCTTGTTTGATTGGTTCTGCTGCGATTGGTGGAGCTTGTAGTCCTCTGGTCGTAGCTTTCTCCCTTATATTCTCCCCCTCAGGATGATCTGATGAACCAGGATGGTCATCATCAGAGTCATCCTGACTCTTATCTGAAGTACCCTCTGCTCTGCAGGAAGCTTTGGGTTTCTTTGGTAGTTCTGCTCCTGCGGCCATCAACTTCGCACTTACATCATCACAGAGGCCGATTAGAGTTGCAAGCTCTGTCTCTGTGTTGAAGTGCATTCTGTCGACACTTTTTCTGAATTCTTTGACATAGTTGGCATTTGCAGTAGTGAAATAGACGATGACTTCTGTGACCTGGTTTATGACATTCTGCCCGAGCTCTGTTAGCTGTGCTCTGGTCATGTAGTCTTTTAGCTGCATCATTGTAGTGTTGCGCATTGCCTCTTCTTGTACGTGTTTGAGGGCGTTCTGTAGATCTGTAGGTGTAATGCCCTTTGATTTGTTGGATTGCTTGTTCATTTGTTCAAGGAAATGCTTGACTGATTCCTTGAATGCAGATGTTGCGGCTATTCCGAAATCTTTAGCAGCAGAAGTGGCTGTAGTTGTGGCAGTTGTTTGAGCAGAAGACTTCATCTCTGTGGACAGATTGTCTAATTTGGTGTTCAGATTTAGCAAGGCCGTTGATGTTGTCTCTGTAAAAGATGTGAAAGAGCTTTGCAACTCTTTCATGGTTTGGTTCACAGAGGTGACAAGGGTTTGGAACTCATCCCTTGATACTTGTGTCCCTAGTGTAACCTCTGGAGGAACAACCCCTTCTCCAGAGTGAGTCCCTGTTCCTGGGACACCTTCGTTCACCCTTGTTTGTACGTTGGGGGTGGAAGGATTTCCATCTGATCTTCGAGAAGAAACCTGAGTTTCTATCTCTATAGAAGTTCTGGGAAGAACAGTGTCCAAATCCACTCCAGAGGTGGGTATCGGAATGTTCTTCTGTTGACTTGGAGACTTGTCTAGAGTCTCTTCGTCTTTGTGCTCACTACTTCTCTCTGAAAGAAGTTTTGGCCCTATTTTGTGTGTGGCAGAGGAAACAAATTCCTCTGTTGGGTGTTCTAGTGTGATCTGGGGCGATTGATCATGAACTATAGGTGAGTCTCTCTGAGGAGACTCCCTAGGAATGGATTCGCCGGTTTTTGTCGGCACAGAAGTCGAAAGAGTGACCTCTGGCTGGATGGGTTGCGTTTGGATCGAGCTGTGCTGCTCTTGTTCAATAACACCTTCTGCAGCTAGACCTGCGGTGTTAGAAGTGTGGGTTGCACTGGGAGGGGGTGAGGGATGTGTGCCTTCTACTTCTACGACATCTTTTTCTGTCCCTTTTTCTTTTTCTCCCATTTTATCTAAGGCCTTTTTAACCTCATCTCTGTTCCACAGAGCTTCTGCTTGTAGCCTAAGCCTTTCCCTAGTTTCAACATCTGACAAGTCGATTTCTTCTATTCATTCTTCTGAAGCTTGGCTTGGACTCCTTCTGTGGACGTCCAGTCCCTGTTGGATGAAGGGATTCTGTAGAATGTTAGGGGTTTCAGATGGTTGATCTGTGGGGGTTTGATCATCTTCTTGCAGATTGGTGTCAATGCCAGAGATAGAGAAGTCTTGTTCTTCTGTGGTGTGGTGGTCAAGTGGTGGTGCATTCCACCCAGCTGTATTTAGGGTGTTAGCAAAGTCAGGGTGTTGAAGAAAATCGTTTAAGTTTCCTTGATGAGCGAATCGATCTGGGGATTGATAAGGTGATTGATATTCCTCTTCTGCAACTTCTTCTTCTGCAGTTTCTTCGACCCGGGTTTCTGCGACCTCTTCTTCTGCAGTTCCTTCTTCTGCAGTTTCCTCTTCTGCGATGGTAACCAATTTATCAAGCTTCTTTTTGGTCTTCCTCCTTTTTGGTTTTGGTGCCCCTTCCTCTGTGGTTTTCGATTTTCTTTTCTTCTTCTGTTCTGGAGAAGAGGGAGGAGCAGTGGAGCCAATTTCTGTGGCATGAGGAGGTGAAGGTTGATCTTCTGCAGCGCTTGTGGAGGTGCCTTCTGCAGTTTTCCTCCTCTTTGTCTTTGGGGTAGAGGCAGAGGTTTTCGAAGAAGACTTCTTTAACATGAGCTCGTCACGTTTGGCTATAAAACTATGTTGGATTGCCAAGTGTTTTGCTCGTTTCTACTTCTTCGCTTCTGTTGAGAGGGGTTTGTAACGACCCAAATCCCATATACACAACACTTCACATAATGTAATATAACATTCATATAACAAAAGAAACATCAAATTACAAGTTCGGTCCCGCAGTCTTTTACAAATAAAAGAAACTATTCTACTACTAACTTTGCACTATTACATACATCACATTTAATAAGATGATACAACTGCTAAACAATCCAAAATCTTCTTCTTATAACCCTTCACAAAAGCCATCCATTGAATACTCTAATTACTTGCTCTTACTTGAACCACCACCTGGAATACATATTTTAAAACAAAATGAGGGTTAGACCTGATGGTCTAAGTGAGAAATCCCTGTTAGTTTGAAAACCATTTATATAACTTCGTTCATATAAATCACGCAACACAATTACATATATCCAATTAAGCTCACATACCATATACCTTCCCTTCTCATTCCTCCTGGCCATATTAGTGGTAGCAAGCCAACTAATAATATACAACGTTGTACAACAAGTACAGCCAAACAACGCTATACAGGTTCTATAGCCAATCACACCGGTCTTAAACCCGGCCAACGTATTATAACACATTTATAATACACATGTAAATATAATACCTCACTATATTATAATTCATATACGAGCACATAATTATCAACAGTTTCACTCCCAACTCCACACATGTATGTATTCCAGTTAAAAAGTGTTTTCAAAGCAAAACTCACCTGTTTTGGTTATTTCACACGTTCGTAAGCTTCTTTCAAAACGATCCTATCCCTTACCACGATTCCACGGAATCTGAAACAAGTTAATATACACAAATTGCTTTACTAACCAAATACGTAATGCCTAACAATTTCCCGTCCCCAACTGTTCCATTACACACTGTATTGAACTCACTACCGGGACTATACAGGGTACCGGGACTTATACAGTACCGGGAGTTCCTATACCGGGAGTTCATAATACCGGAACTCTCCACTACCGGAAGTCTGTTATACCGGGAGTCAACTCTACCGGGAAATCATACTACCGGGATTCCACACTACCGGGAGTCCATATTACCGGGACTCCACCGGAAGTTGATTATACCGGGATTTCACCGGGAGTCCTCAAGAACACAGTCGGTTCCAATTTACCCAGTTTCAAATTAAACCTATACAATCTCAAATTAAACATTCTAATCCAATAGAAATGGTCTACTGATGATTACAAACATAATATGTAAAAGACTTACCTCAAGATTTCTTCTTAACACAATCGATTGAAGCCCTATTCGTACGGTTTCTTCTTTCGCTTTCTTTCACCTTCAGACTCCCGCACACATACACAATCTTTCTAAATCTGGATAATGAAACTATTGATGTCTGAAGGTGTATATCACTTTTAATTAACTACCTTCTAGACCTTCAACTTTTCACTAATGTCCCAAACACCCTTAAACTCATTATTTACCCTCAAACTTACCCTGAACATTATAAATTATTGTTAAATTATTTAACGGACTTACCCGGGGTATTACATCATCTCCCCCTAAAAAGAATTCCGTCCCGGAATTCAGTTAGGCAAACAGGTGAGGGTATTTGGCTCTCATTTCCGATTCAGATTCCCACGTAGCATCTTGATCTTTATGATGTCTCCACTGAACTTTCACTTGTCTGACCTCCTTATTCCGCAACACTTTAACCTTATGATCAACTATAGCTTCTGGCTCTTCTACATAATTCAGTCTTTCGTCAACTTGTATCTCTGGTAGGGAGACTGCTTGATCTTGAGTAACCAGACACTTTCGGAAGTTTGACACGTGAAATGCGTTATGAATCCTGCTTAATTCTAGTGGAAGATCTAATCTATAAGCTACTTCACCGATCCTTTCTGTGATAGCAAATGGTCCAATATACCTTGGGCTAAGTTTACCTTGTCGACCAAATCTGATGACTCCTTTCCATGGCGAAACCTTTAACATTACGTAATCCCCAACTTGAAATTCCAACGGCTTTCGACGGCGATCAGCGTAACTCTTCTGTCTATCTTCAGCCACTTTCAATCTTTCTCGAATCTGGGTAACCTTATCGGCGGTTAACTGAACTATTTCCGGCCCCGCTAGCTGTTTTTCTCCCACTTCGTTCCAGCACAGAGGCGTTCGGCATTTCCTACCATACAGTACTTCGAACGGTGCCGCTTGTATACTGGAATGATAACTGTTGTTGTAAGCGAATTCGATTAACGGTAAATGCTTATCCCACGATCCCCCAAAATCAACAATGCAAGCCTGGAGCATATCTTCTAAGGTCTGAATTGTTCGTTCACTCTGCCCATCTGTTTGAGGATGATACGCCGTACTTAAGTTTATCTGAGTCCCCATTTCCCTTTGAAAACTTCTCCAAAATCTTGAAGTAAAACGACTATCACGATCAGAAATGATCGAGATTGGAATTCCATGTCGAGTTACTATTTCATCAATATACAACTTAGCTAATCGCTCCATTGAATCGGTTTCCTTTATTGGTAGGAAGTGTGCAGATTTTGTCAATCTGTCGACGATCACCCAAATAGAATCGAATCCCTTCGGAGTTCTTGGTAGCTTTGTGATAAAATCTGTGGTAATCTGCTCCCACTTCCACATAGGTATTTCTAGCCGTTGTAGTTGACCAAATGGCTTTTGGTGTTCAATCTTTACTTTCTTACAAGTATCACACCTTTCCACATACTGAGCAATCCCTCTTTTTATCCCTGGCCACCAATAGAATTGCTTTAGGTCTTTATACATCTTGTTTGTACCTGGGTGAATAGAGAAACGGGATTGATGAGCTTCTTGTAAAACACGATCACGTAATCCACCCAATCGAGGTACCCACACTCTGTTTCCCAGACACAATAACCCCCGATCATCTTTTACTAGCAATGCCGACATCCCCGCTAACCTTTCTGAATTTAGATGTTCATCATGATAAGCCTCCGCTTGACACTTCTGCAATTCATCAAATAAGTTGGGTAGGAGTTCAGTTCGTAGCGAAATAACTTTTATTGTTCCACTCCTTTCTTGACGACTGAGCGCATCTGCCACCACATTCGCCTTTCCCAGGTGATAAAGGATTTCACAGTTGTAATCATTCAGCAATTCCAACCATCTCCTTTGTCTCATATTTAGTTCCTTCTGATCAAAGAGATGTTGAAGACTCTTGTGATCAGTATAAATCTGACATTTGGAACCATACAGCTAATGTCTCCAAATCTTTAACGCGAAGACGACTGCAGCAAGCTCCATATCATGCGTAGGATACTGCCGTTCATGATCCTTCAGTTGGCGAGAAGCATAAGCTATAACCTTTCCGCGTTGCATAAGCACACAACCCAATCCCAGTTTAGACGCATCACTGTAAACGACAAAGTCTTCTGAACCTTCAGGTAGTGATAGAATTGGCGCGCTGCACAGTTTCTCTTTCAATATTCTGAATGCCTCGTCCTGTTTTGCTTTCCATTCGAACTTTAAATTTTTCCGGGTCAGCTTAGTCAAAGGTGTTGCGATACAAGAGAAGTCTTTTATGAATTTCCGATAGTAACCGGCTAAACCCAAAAAACTGCGTACCTCTGTTGCTGTCTTAGGCTGTTCCCACTTTTCAACTGCTTCCACTTTCATCGGATCGACTTGTATACCTTTCTCAGAAATCACGTGCCCCAGAAATTGCACTCTCCGTAGCCAGAATTCACATTTAGAAAATTTTGCATACAACTTTTCCTTCCTCAGTAGTTCTAATCAAACGAAGATGTTGCGCGTGCTCTTCCTTGGATCGAGAATAGATAAGGATATCATCGATAAATACAATTACAAATTTATCGAGATACGGCTTACATACCCGATTCATTAAGTCCATAAAGGCAGCTGGAGCGTTCGTCAATCCAAATGGCATTACTAAAAATTCATGATGACCATACCTCGTTCGAAAAGCAGTATTTAAAACGTCTTCTTCTTTAACTTTCAACTGGTGATAACCGGACCTTAGATCAATCTTGGAGAAATAGCAAGCTCCAACTAACTGATCAAAGAGATCATCAATTCGGGGTAGCGGATACTTGTTCTTTATCGTGCGCTTATTCAATTCTCGGTAGTCAATACACATTCTCATCGACCCATCTTTCTTTTTCACAAATAACACTAGTGCTCCCCACGGCGAAGAACTGGGTCTGATGAAGTCTTTATCGGATAGGTCTTGTAATTGTGCCATCATTTCTTTCATCTCTGGAGGTGCCAAACGATACGGTGCACGGGCGACAGGAGTGGCTCCAGGAATCAGGTCTATACCGAACTCTACTTGTCTAACAGGCGGAAGACTGTTCAAGTCTTCAGGGAATACTTCAGGGAATTCACTAACGATAGGAATATCTTCCATCCTATTCTTTTCCGGCTTAATATCTATCACGTAGGCCAAGTAACTCTGACAACCCTTATTAACACACCTACGTGCTTTTAATATTGATATAAGACAAGACTGATGATTTCTGCGATCACCATAAATCACTACTGGTCCCCTCCCCGGTAATACAACATTTATTAACTTCTTATCACATACTATATTAGCCTGATTCTCGGCTAACCAGTCCATTCCCACTATTACGTCAAACTCTATCAGAGTTATAGGAAACAATCGTATAGGCACTCCACACCCCTCTATACTAATCACACAACTATCAAACACTTCACTAACCGACACTTGATTATCATTTGCAGTATCTACTAATAGAACATGTTCTAACATTTTAGGTTTCAAACACAGGCAAGCAGCAAATGCAGGAGACACAAACGATCGGTTTGCACCGGAATCAAATAACACCTTAGCACGTGTAGAGTTTATCAAAAATGTACCTGTGACTACATACGGAGTTTCCTCCGCTTCTTTCTCAGTCATTTGAAATGCGCGACCCCTGGTTACTGGCGGTTCCAGTCTTGGTACTACTAGTTTAACAATCACTGGCCTACCCGATGACCCACCTTGCTGTATCCTTCCCCGTGGACAATTTGACTGAAGATGATCCGGAGAATTGCATAAGAAACATAACCGCGTTACCTTACAATCCTTAATAACGTGTCCAGTCTTCCCACACTTATAACATGCTCGTAAATCACCTTGGCAGTTTCCTTGGTGGACACGGTTGCACTTCTGACATGGTCTTTCCGCTGGTCGAAACGGCGGACGGTTATCATACCTCTGAAATCGGGACCTCTTCGGATCATATTGTGGTCCTTCCCACTTTCTCTTCCCGATACTTTTATCACCAGCATCTCTTCTAATATCCCGCTCAACATTCTCCGCGGCATTAACTGCAGCCGAGAAGGTATCGGCTCCTTTTGCAGTCACTAACCTTCTGACTTCTGAGTTCAATCCAAAAATAAACCTTTCTGTCTTCATCGCCTCCGTAGCAACATAGTATTCTGCAAATCGAGACTTTTCCAAAAAGCTAGCAGTATAGTCTCGAACGGATAAGTTCCCTTGTTGCAATTTCATGAATTCTCCTTCCAGTTGTTTAACGGCTGCCTGGGGACAAAATTGTTCCCGGTAGGCTACCACAAATTCTTCCCAAGAGAGGGTAGAATAAACGTCAGATCCTTTAGAATGTATAAAAGATTTCCACCAATACAATGCATCTCCTTTTAACATAGCTTCCCCGTACAATACTCTATCTTCATCCGCACACTTGCTTGTTTTGAAAATGGCTTCAATTTCCTTCATCCATCTCGTTGCTTTTACTGGATCCCGATCCCCTGAGTACGTAGAAGGTTTGCAACTAAGAAACATTTTGTAATTACATTTTCTCATTACCGGTAAGACCGTAGGGGTAATTGGTATCTCCTCTTCATGAGTAGGGCCTGGTCCTTCTGTTTCAATATTATGAGTTTGGTTGAACATAGCTTGAATATTGTCTTGTAATCTTCCCATTTCTGCCATTAGATCAGCCCTGGTAATGAAATCCGTACTATTTTGTTGGGTTCTGCCTCCGGCTCGACCTCCAGCTCTACCTCCAGTTCTACCCCCGACTATGCCCCCCGTTCTGCCTCACATATCCCCGGTTCCTACAGACGGATTAGTTCTGTTTGGATTTCTTCCTCCTCCTCGATTCGAATTTCTTGTACCGCTGGCCATTCTGTGGATTTAAACAGGGTTAATATACACATAAGCATATACCCCATATAACAAGGTATTCCAGTTCAGACATGTACCTGTAAGATCACAATTACACTGGCCAGGTGTAGTATGAAATTACCTTACATGATGTTCCTTCTACCTTTTATACTTAGTATCCCGAGGTTATACAATAATAGGGACATCCTACTTCACATGCAGTTTAAGTCTAGGTACAGATACTAATACCTAAATCCCTTAAACTAAGGCTCTGATACCATTTGTAACGACCCAAATTCCATATACACAACAATTCACATAATGTAATATAACATTCATATAACAAAAGAAACATCAAATTACAAGTTCGGTCCCGCAGTCTTTTACAAATAAAAGAAACTATTTTACTACTAACTTTGCACTATTACATACATCACATTTAATAAGATGATACAACTGCTAAACAATCCAAAATCTTCTTCTTATAACCCTTCACAAAAGCCATCCATTGAATACTCTAATTACTTGCTCTTACTTGAACCACCACCTGGAATACATATTTTAAAACAAAATGAGGGTTAGACCTGATGGTCTAAGTGAGAAATCCCTGTTAGTTTGAAAACCATTTATATAACTTCGTTCATATAAATCACGCAACACAATTACATATATCCAATTAAGCTCACATACCATATACCTTCCCTTCTCATTCCTCCTGGCCATATTAGTGGTAGCAAGCCAACTAATAATATACAACGTTGTACAACAACTACAGCCAAACAACGCTATACAGGTTCTATAGCCAATCACACCGGTCTTAAACCCGGCCAACGTATTATAACACATTTATAATACACATGTAAATATAATACCTCACTATATTATAATTCACATACGAGCACATAATTATCAACAGTTTCACTCCCAACTCCACACATGTATGTATTCCAGTTAAAAAGTGTTTTCAAAGAAAAACTCACCTGTTTTGGTTATTTCACACGTTCGTAAACTTCTTTCAAAACGATCCTATCCCTTACCACGATTCCACGGAATCAGAAACAAGTTAATATACACAAATTGCTTTACTAACCAAATACGTAAAGCCTAACAATTTCCCATCCCCAACTGTTCCATTACACACTGTATTGAACTCACTACCGGGACTATACAGGGTACCGGGACTTATACAGTACCGGGAGTTCCTATACCGGGAGTTCATAATACCGAAACTCTCCACTACCGGAAGTCTGTTATACCGGGAGTCAACTCTACCGGGAAATCATACTACCGGGATTCCACACTACCGGGAGTCCATATTACCGGGACTCCACCGGAAGTTGATTATACCGGGATTTCACCGGGAGTCCTCAAGAACACAGTCGGTCCCAATTTACCCAGTTTCAAATTAAACCTATACAATCTCAAATTAAACATTCTAATCCGATAGAAATGGTCTACTGATGATTACAAACATAATATGTAAAAGACTTACCTCAAGATTTGTTCTTAACACAATCGATTGAAGCCCTATTCGTACGGTTTCTTCTTTCGCTTTCTTTCACCTTCAGAATCCCGCACCCATACACAATCTTTCTAAATCTGGATAATGAAACTATTGATGTCTGAAGGTGTATATCACTTTTAATTAATTACCTTCTAGACCTTCAACTTTTCACTAATGTCCCAAACACCCTTAAACTCATTATTTACCCTCAAACTTACCCTGAACATTATAAATTATTGTTAAATTATTTAACGGACTTACCCGGGGTATTACAGCGTTCTACAACCATTGTTCCTAGGGGGACACCTAAACGCGGGGGTGTCACAGGGCTCGGTTTTGGAGTCCTGTGATCGCGTATATACTCTAACTTAAGGGTTTTGTTCGTGGCATATTTCAGAAGCTTCTTTGACAGAGGTCTGCAGTGGGAGTAGCCATCTATATGATCGGTGGGGATGTTTTTGTTCATTGGGAACTGTTTGGGACTCGGCCCTTCCATTGGCCAGTTCTGTATCATCAACAGAGGTTCGAACAGGACTCCCAATATCCTTTGGAATTGTAGAGGTGGTAGAAACTTAGGATCGTTCTCTTTTACCCTTCTGGTGTTGTTCTTTCTGTCGATCGTATTGATTATCTCCTGCATCATGATGGTCGAGTAATCGAGTGGGAGATCGTAGTAGACCCCATACATGATGGTTAAGATCTGATGCGAGCTCTGGTCAATGCTGCCTATCTTCCCTGTAAGGCATCTGTTGAGGATTGAAAACAAGGTGTTCCACAGATGTGGTAGTCTGCCTCTGCGGAAGTCATTTCTCTTCCTATGTTGGGTGTTGTACGCAAGCATTTCTACAAAACAACAGAGCTCGTCGTCTGTTGGTTGTTCTACATATCTCTTCAGTCCAAGAAGACCCCTTGTTGGTAGGTTGAACTCAAGTGAGAACATTGTTCTATTAAACTTGATTTCCAAATGCTCAGATTTGTCAGGCTTGGAGATGTACCCTTTGATAAGAGAATCATCTTTATCATATCGGCAACTTTGCCAAAACTGGTTCAAATACCTAACAGGTATTTTGTTTGGGGTTCTTGAAAGTAAAGGGAAGAGGACATGATTTTCGACGATGTTTAGAAGAAGGGCATGGGCTTCGCCGAAAGCAGTGGGTAAGGGGACCAAGTAGCAATTGTTTGATTTGATTGGCAGTACCTTTTCGAAATGATCCTTTGCTATAAAGTTTTGAAGATGTGTGGTCGGAGCAAAGTCAGCTGTGTCGCCGGAATCTTCTTGTTCAATATTTTTGGCGAGATGGGGGTTTTCTGAATGTTCCGAATGAGCAGGTGAATGTTCTGGTGAGTTCGCCGGAGAGTGTGCAGGGGAGATAACTTGAGAAGATGAAGCCATTTGGTAAGAAGAATAGGATTCTTGCAAGCTTTTGCAGGGTTTCGCCGGAGAAGAATGAGAGTTTGTAAAGGTTTTATGAGAAGGTAAGCTTGGGTTTTATATGAGTGTAAAATGGTAGAATTCGAAAGAGTAAAAATATATGGCAATGGATAAATATTTGGAATCTGTACTCGAGTTAGAACGGCGGGTTCAACTTTCCATAGAAAACGTTCCATGTACGCCCAATGAAAAAGAGACACGTAGGCCATGTTAGAGGATTACTGGACGTCGTGCGCGGCCCATTAGTGCTAGGCGTGTGGGGTTGTTCTTAGCCATATGAATTTCACTCTCAATAAAAGTAATCGTTATTATTACAGAAATGCCCAAGTTGCAGATTGACAGAATCTCTGTGGTTTACAGAAGCTCTGTGAATTTGAAAAACTTGAAGTTCATGCCTCATATCTCACTGTTATCATGACTCTGTAGGTTCTTCTTTAACCAAAACATTTGTAAAGGTATTGGAGAGGATCGATAGGATTTTAGTGAAGAATTTTTACTCTGAGGTTTTGTGGCTCTGTTGGAACTTGCAGAAGCTCTGTCAGGGCCAGCAAAAGCTCTGTGAGGGAAAAAATCTCATAACTAAAATTCTATTAAACTTTTTGATCATCCAATTTTTGATCTGTTTTAAGAGATGTTTTTCGGACATATTTGAAAGTTGGTGTCCGAGAAAACTGTTATTAAAAAAGTTTTGTCCGAGAAGGTCATGGTGTGTGTATTCGGTTTCCGAGATAGCATTCCAAAATATCGATAGAGGCTAAATTTGCGATCACAGAGCATATTTCTTGCAGAACCTCTGTTGAGCTCAGCAGAAGCTTTATGACCTTAAATTTCTCATAACTCGAATTTTATGAAACTTTTTGATCTTTTGATTTTTGACATGTTATTCACAGTATTTTTAGGACATATTTGACAATTTGTGTCCTAGAAAACTATTTTCAAAAATCTTTTGTACGAGAGACATACCTTTTGGTTCTCCTTTTCTCGGCAGTGATGTCTGACTTCTGTTGATATAGATTCATCGACACTCTTCTTTGGCTCCCCCTTGAAAGATTTACCTCTGTAGATCATTTCAGGGTCCCTTTTTGCTCCCCCTTGATCTAATCACCTCTGTAGATCAAGTAATTTCCTTTTGCTCCCCCTTGACCTATGCTTGGATCAAAGTGATAAGTTTTACATAGAACATAGGTCATGTTTTCCAGAGGTTCTGTAGGGGTCGTCAGAGGATCTGAGCAGACCCACAGAAGCTCTGTGATTATCAAGAACTATTAAGATTGAGAATTTACATACAGAAAGAAATCAATCAAGGTAATAAAATAAAGCAATATATTTATACACATATTTACAGAAGATAAGCTATACTTACAGAGGATTTTCACGTCATATTGATCATTCCTAATTTACCCACCAAGAAATTGAATCTTTTCTCATCTAAAGCTTTGGTGAATAAGTCCGCGAGTTGATATTCTGTGGGCACGAAATGCATCTCGATTGTACCGTATTCAACATGATGTTTCAAGAAGTGGTACCTTATATCGATATGCTTGGTTTTTGAATGTTGCACTGGATTGGCAGAGATGGCAATGGCACTTTTGGAATCACAGAAGATGGGTATCTTGAGTAGGATGTGGCCGTAGTCTTTTAGCTGAGTCTTCATCCACAGAACCTGAGAACAACAGCTAGCAGCAACAATGTATTCAGCTTCTGCCGTAGATGTTGAGACACAATTCTGCTTCTTGGAGGTCCAACTGACTAGTTTACCACCTAGGAATTGACAACTCCCAGAGGTACTCTTTCTGTCGAGCATTCATCCTCCATAGTCTGAATCTGTATAGGCTTTAAGACAAAAACCAGAGTTCTGTGGATACCAGAGACCAAGACTTTTGGTCCCCTTTAGGTATCTAAAGATTCTCTTTACAGCATCATAATGTGATTTCTTAGGATTAGCTTGATAACGTGCACAAATACATGTGGCATGCATAATGTCAGGTCTGCTTGCAGTTAAGTATAATAGAGATCCAATCATGCCTCTGTAAAGAGTGCATTCTACAGAGATGCCATCTGGATCTAAGAATAACTTATTTCCAGTGGCCATTGGAGTTTTCATTGCAGAGGTATCAGAGAGGCTATACTTGGAAAGAATGTTAGAGACATATTTGGCCTGATTTATAAAAATTCCTTATGATGATTGTTTGATTTGGATTCCTAGGAAGAATGTTAATTCTCCCATCATACTCATCTCAAACTCACTCTGCATGAGTTTTTCAAAACTTTTGCACTCTTCTGTATTAGTAGACCCAAAAATTATGTCGTCCACGTAGATTTGTACTAGCATTATTTCACTGTTTTTACGTTTATAGAATAAGGTTGTATCTGTTGTACCTCTGTCGTAGCCATTGACTAGAAGAAAGGTAGAAAGTCGTTCGTACCATGCTCTTGGAGCCTCTTTCAGTCCGTACAGAGCCTTTTCAAGGTAGTATACATGCCTTGGGAACTTTGAGCTTTCAAACCCTGGTGGCTGATTTACGTAAACCTCTTCTTGGATTTCACCGTTGAGAAAAGCTGATTTTACGTCCATCTGATAAACTTTAAATCCTCTGTGGGCTGCGAAGGCTAAGAATATTCTTATTGCTTCGAGCCGTGCGACAGGGGCAAAAGTCTCATCGTAGTCTATGCCTTCTTCTTGTCTATATCCCTTGGCCACTAATCGTGCTTTGTTTCTGATGACCACTCCATCTTCATCCTTCTTATTTATGTAGACCCACTTAGTCCCAATGGCCTGTTTCCCTCATGGCAGAGGTACTAAAGTCCATACTCTGTTACGCTCAAATTGCAGAAGTTCTTCTTGCATGGCGTCTACCCAGTTTGGGTCATCTAGGGCTTCAAAAATCTTCTTTGGTTCTATCATACTGATAAAATTTGTAAAGAAACAAAAATTAGCAGTGGCAGATCTGGTTTTTACTGTGTCAGAAGGTTCGCCGATTATTTGGCTTGGAGGATGGATTTTTGTCCACTTAGTTGTGCGTGGAAGGTGGTCACCAATGTCATCGAATCTTTCTTCAGAGGCTTCTTGTTCTTCTTCTTCTTCTTCTTGTATAGCCTCTGTAGTAGTGCGTGCCTTTGTAGTTTATCCTACAGCTTGTGGAATGATTGGTATGAGAGGTGGTGGAGTTTGTTCCTCTGAGGACGTATAGACTTGGTCCTCTATATCCTCTGTACTTGGTTCCTCTGTGGATTGTGAAGTTTGATTTTCAGCAGCTTCTGTGGTCGTTTTCCTCGTTGTTTCGTCATCTGCGGTCTCTACCTCGGCATTTGCATCTGTAGTATTTATAGAAGAAGATGAAGCATTATTTGGACCAGTTAGAGTCATACCTGTAGGATTTTGACCGATGGAAGATGGTTCTTCAGAAGCTCTGTTTGTTCCAACAGAGGGATCAATGTCGTCGTGGAACATCTCTAAAAATAGAAGATTTAAGACTTCTTTCGTTTGCGAGATGCCAGAGGTTTCCCTTTTAAGTCCGAGTTCTGAACTGATTTGCTCAGAAGTCTTCTGGAATGAATCATCAAAAGAAACATTGATGCTTTCTACGATTTTGCGAGACCTTGTAAGGAATGCTCTATAGGCTTTGGAAGTGGCAGAGTATCCAATGAATTTGCCTTCGTCAGCTTTTACCTCAAACTTTCCTCTGGAATCTCAGTCGTTTAAAACAAAGCATTTACATCCGAACACATGGAAAAATTTGATGTTTGGCCACCTTTTGTTGATCAATTCGTAAGGAGTCTTGAGGTGTCTTTTCACAATGGTTGAACGGTTCTGTGTATAACAAGCGGTAGAAATCGCTTCTGCCCAAAAGTTCATCGGTAATCCGCATGCTGATAGCATAGCTCTTGCGGCCTCCACGAGCGTTCGATTCTTTCTTTCGACTACGCCGTTCTGCGGTGGAGTGCGTGCGGCAGAGAAGTTCTGTGATATTCCTTCTGTAGAAAGATAGACTTCAATGACAGAGTTTTTAAATTCTGTGCCATTGTCACTTCTTAACTTCTGTATTCTGCATTCATAAAGAACTTGGATTCTTTTCCTTTGTAACGACCCAAATCCCATAACATACATCATAATACATAACATACATGCATATCATTGAATTACAACAAAGATTACATAATAAACCAAGTACGGTCCCTTTTGTTTCGTAACTACAAAATACATAACATCTTCCTAATCATCATTGGTCCACGGAAGCAGTCTACACCTTATTCTTTCCTTTGCCGCTATCAATGCCTCAACCTGGAAAACATATTTTTGAAAACAAAATGAGGGTTAGACCAAACGGGTCTAGTGAGTTAATCCTGGTCTTTTCCAAAATCAATATAAAACTCTTTTCACATAATACTTTGTATCAAAATAGTTTACATAAAACCTTTCGTATAAGAACGCATATACCACACGTATATAAATACCACATTAGGACTCGTGCACCGTGTATCTCTCCTCATCTCATCTTCTTTCCCCTGGCCACATTAGTCGGTAGCAAGCCAACTAATTATCGTCACTGTACAATACAGTCGACTCCACTGTAATTACATACAGCCCCGCTACAATTACCTACAGCTCCACTGCAATTACATGCAGCCCCGCGGTATTTCCATACAGCCCTGCCGAATAATAATTCGGCTCACCTATACTCGTTTCGTGCGATATAAATACAATATATATATTTCACACATACTCACATACACATATAAACACATATATGTATTCCAGTTGAAAACGTTTTAAAGTAAACTCACCTCGATCGCTTATCCAAAAACACTTGCAAGTTCCTTTCAAAAAGATCCTATCCTAAACCTTGACTCCACAGAATCTGAAACCAATTAAGATACATATATCGCTTTACTAGCCAAACACATAAAGCCTACTAAGTTCCGGCCCTCCAATGTTTCACTTATACTCTTTCCCTTCTGACTTGACAACAAAACATAACAACGTACCGGGACCAGAGTACCGGGAGACTACACTACCGGGACTTCCCAAAGTACCGGTAGACTACCCTACCGGGACTTCCCAGAGTACCGGGAGACTACACTACCGGGACTTCCCGAGTACCGGGAGTCCATGGTACCGGGAGTCGGCCATACCGGGAGTCCACCTGACCGGGACTCCACCGGGACTTGACATCACCGGGAGTTGATACTACCGGGAGTCTCAAGAACACAGTCGATCGCTTTTCCAATCCAGAACCCAAATCAAATCTATACAGCTATGATTTAAGCTTTCTAATCCGATAGGAACTGTCTATTGATGATTACAAACATAAAACCTAAAGGATACATACCTTAAAATCGACTCAACCCGTTCAATCGATGCTCAAACCGATCTTTTCCACTTCTACTCCTTTTTCACCTCACGAACACGCACACACACACACTGTCTTTCTATGTTTAGGTTTCTGAAGAGATAACTGAAGTGTAGGAGATATTTATATCTCCAATTACACTTTTGGCACAAACTACTCACTAATGACCAACTCACCCCAAATCTTATAACTTATCTCAAATTTCCCTTTAATATCAAAACCCCTTAGTCAAATAATTTAACGGACTTACCCGGGTATTACATTATCTCCCCTTAAAAGAATTCCGTCCCGGAATTCGGTTAAGCGAAAGGATACGAATAATTATCACTACTTCCTCGAACTCCATCAAAACCATAGAAACTAACTGAATATGTCTCTAACACAGATCAACAATATAAGCACAGAAATACAAAGAACCACTTCGTACCGAAGTCAGATAACACCTTAGCACGTATAGAGTTTATTAGAAATGTACCTGTATCCTCATCCGGAATTTCCTCCTCATCTTGCGTTGTCATTTGGAATACTCGTCCCTTTGCTTTCGGTTCTTCAGACCTTTGTATCTCTCCCGTCCTGACGCTTATTGGTTTTCCCGTCGTATTACCCTGTTGTATTTTCCTTTGTAGACAGTCTGACTGAATATGATCAGGGGAATTGCAAACGAAACAGAATCGATTTGCACGACAATTCTTAGCGACGTGTCCAGCCCTTCCACACTTATAACAACTTCTAGGATCAACATAACAATTTCCTTGATGTACGCGGTTGCATTTTGGACATAGTCTTTCATTTGGTCTAAAAGGTAGGAGACTATCGAACCTCTGAATTTCGTACTCCGTTGAATCATGTGTCATCTCTTTCGATTTTCTTTTCCCAGCACTCTTATCACTAGCATCTCTCTTAATATCTCGTTCCACATTTTCCGCGGCATTTACTGCGGCTAAGAAGTTATCAGGTCCTGTTGCAGTCACTAACTTTCTGACTTCCGAATTTAACCCGAAGATAAACCTTTCCGTCTTCATCGCCTCCGTAGTAACGTAGTATTCTACGAACCGAGACTTTTCCAGGAAGCTCGCGGTGTAGTCTCGAACGGATAAGTTTCCTTGTTGTAAGTTCATAAATTCCCCTTCCAGATGTTTGACGGCTGCTTGGGGACAAAATGGATTCCTATAGGCTATCATAAATTCTTCCCAAGAGAGGGTAGAATAAACATCAGATCCCTTAGAGTGAATAAAAGATTCCCACCAATACAAAGCATCCCCTTTTAACATTGATGCCCCGTACAATACCCTATCTTCCTCCGCACACTTGCTTGTCTTGAAAATAGCTTCTATTTCCTTCATCCATCTCATTGCTTTCACGGGATCCCTGTCTCCTGAGTAGGTCAGAGGTCTACATCTTAAAAACATTTTATAATCACATTTCCTCACTACTGGTACGACAGTAGATGTAATGGGCATCTCTTCTTCATGAGTAGGGTCTGGTCTTTCTGTTTCAGTATTGTGAGTTTGGTAGAACATAGCTTGGATATTAGCTTGTAATCTTCCCATTTCTGCCATTAGATAATCCCTGGTAACGAACTCTGTACCATGTGGTTGGACTCTGCCTCCGGCTCGACTTCCAGCTCTACCCGCAGTTCTACCTCCGACTCTGCCCCTAGTTCTACCTCCCCTGTCCCCTGTTCCTATTGGCGGATTAGTTCTATTCGGATTTCTTCCTCCTCCTCGATTCGAATTTCGTGTTCCGCTTGCCATTCTGTAGATTTAAACAAGGTTAACATACACATAAGCACATACCCCATATAACAAGGTATTCCGGTTCATACATGTAGCTGTAAGATCACAATTACACTGGCCAGGTGTAATCTGAAATTACCTTACATGATGTTCCTTCTACTTTTTATACTGAGCATCCCAAGGTTCTAATATACCAAGGACATTCTACTTCACATGCAGTTTAAGTCTAGGTACGGGTACAAATACCTAAATCCCTTAAACTAGGGCTCTGATACCATTTGTAACGACCCAAATCCCATAACATACATCATAATACATAACATACATGCATATCATTGAATTACAACAAAGATTACATAATAAACCAAGTACGGTCCCTTTTGTTTCGTAACTACAAAATACATAACATCTTCCTAATCATCATCGGTCCACGGAAGCAGTCTACACCTTATTCTTTCCTTTGCCGCTATCAATGCCTCGACCTGGAAAACATATTTTTGAAAACAAAATGAGGGTTAGACCAAATGGGTCTAGTGAGTTAATCCTGGTCTTTTCCAAAATCAATATAAAACTCTTTTCACATAATACATTGTATCAAAATAGTTTACATAAAACCTTTCGTATAAGCACGCATATACCACACGTATATAAATACCACATTAGGACTCGTGCACCGTGTATCTCTCCTCATCTCATCTTCTTTCCCCTGGCCACATTAGTCGGTAGCAAGCCAACTAATTATCGTCACTGTACAATACAGTCGACTCCACTGTAATTACATACAGCCCCGCTGCAATTACCTACAGCTCCACTGCAATTACATGCAGCCCCGCTGTATTTCCATACAGCCCCGCCGAATAATAATTCGGCTCACCTATACTCGTTTCGTGCGATATAAATACAATATATATATTTCACACATACTCACATACACATATAAACACATATATGTATTCCAGTTGAAAACGTTTTAAAGTAAACTCACCTCGATCGCTTATCCAAAAACACTTGCAAGTTCCTTTCAAAAAGATCCTATCCTTCACCTTGACTCCACAGAATCTGAAACCAATTAAGATACATATATCGCTTTACTAGCCAAACACATAAAGCCTACTAAGTTCCGGCCATCCAATGTTTCACTTATACTCTTTCCCTTCTGACTTGACAACAAAACATAACAACGTACCGGGACCAGAGTACCGGGAGACTACACTACCGGGACTTCCCAAAGTACCGGGAGACTACCCTACCGGGTCTTCCCAGAGTACCGGGACTTCCCGAGTACCGGGAGTCCATGGTACCGGGAGTCGGCCATACTGGGAGTCCACCTGACCGGGACTCCCCCGGGACTTGACATCACCGGGAGTTGATACTACCGGGAGTCTCAAGAACACAGTCGGTCGCTTTTCCAATCCAGAACCCAAATCAAATCTATACAGCTATGATTTAAGCTTTCTAATCCGATAGGAACTGTCTATTGATGATTACAAACATAAAACCTAAAGGATACATACCTTAAAATCGACCTCAACCCGTTCAATCGATGCTCAAACCGATCCTTTCCACTTCTGATCCTTTTTCACCTCACGAATACGCACACACACACACTGTCTTTCTATGTTTAGGTTTCTGAAGAGATAACTGAAGTGTAGGAGATATTTATATCTCCAATTACACTTTTGGCACAAACTACTCACTATTGACCAACTCACCCCAAATCTTATAACTTATCTCAAATTTCCCTTTAATATCAAAACCCCTTAGTCAAATAATTTAACGGACTTACCCGGGTATTACATTATCTCCCCCTTAAAAGAATTCCGTCCCGGAATTCGGTTAAGCGAAAGGATACGAATAATTATCACTACTTCCTCGAACTCCATCAAACCCATAGAAACTAACTGAATATGTCTCTAACACAGACCAGCAATATAAGCACAGAAATACCAAGAACCACTTCGTACCGAAGTCAGATAACACCTTAGCACGTATAGAGTTTATTAGAAATGTACCTGTATCCTCATCCGGAATTTCCTCCTCATCTTGCGTTGTCATTTGGAATACTCGTCCCTTTGCTTTTGGTTCTTCAGACCTTTGTATCTCTCCCGTCCTGACGCTTATTGGTTTCCCCGTCGTATTACCGTGTTGTATTTTCCTTTGTGGACAGTCTGACTGAATATGATCAGGGGAATTGCAAACGAAACAGAATCGATTTGCACGACAATTCTTAGCGACGTGTCCAGCCCTTCCACACTTATAACAACTTCTAGGATCAACATAACAATTTCCTTGATGTACGCGGTTGCATTTTGGACATAGTCTTTCATTTGGTCTAAAAGGTAGGCGACTATAGAACCTCTGAATTTCGTACTCCGTTGAATCATGTGTCATCGCTTCCGATTTTCTTTTCCCAGCACTCTTATCACTAGCATCTCTCTTAATATCTCGTTCCACATTTTCCGCGGCATTTACTGCGGCTGAGAAGTTATCAGGTCCTGTTGCAGTCACTAACTTTCTGACTTCCGAATTTAACCCGAAGATAAACCTTTCCGTCTTCATCGCCTCCGTAGTAACGTAGTATTCTGCGAACCGAGACTTTTCCAGGAAGCTCGCGGTGTAGTCTCGAACGGATAAGTTTCCTTGTTGTAAGTTCATAAATTCCCCTTCCAGATGTTTGACGGCTGCTTGGGGACAAAATGCATTCCTGTAGGCTATCATAAATTCTTCCCAAGAGAGGGTAGAAGAAACATCAGATCCCTTAGAGTGAATAAAAGATTCCCACCAATACAAAGCATCCCCTTTTAACATTGATGCCCCGTACAATACCCTATCTTCCTTCGCACACTTGCTTGTCTTGAAAATAGCTTCTATTTCCTTCATCCATCTCATTGCTTTCACGGGATCCCTGTCTCTTGAGTAGGTCGGAGGTCTACAGCTTAAAAACATTTTATAATCACATTTCCTCACTACTGGTACGACAGTAGATGTAATGGGCATCTCTTCTTCATGAGTAGGGTCTGGTCTTTCTGTTTCAGTATTGTGAGTTTGGTTGAACATAGCTTGGATATTAGCTTGTAATCTTCCCATTTCTGCCATTAGATCATCCCTGGTAACGAACTCTGTACCATGTGGTTGGACTCTGCCTCCGGCTCGACCTCCAGCTCTACCCCCAGTTCTACCTCCGACTCTGCCCCCAGTTCTACCTCCCCTGTCCCCTGTTCCTATTGGCGGATTAGTTCTATTCGGTATCAGAGCTAAACAGGAGATTCAAGCAGATCAAAGATCAAATTGAAGATTTTTTACACTGATTTGAAGAATTCGGATCCTTCACTTGTTACTGTTCATCTTATCACTTATCATTAAGACATGATTTTTTTTCTAGATTTTGATTTTTTGGATCATTTCTTGGCATCACTGAACTTGGATTTGATTCCTGAACACATTTAATTCTTAGATCATCATCATTTACTGCACAGATTCATCTTATTTGATCGATTCTTGGATTTTTGTTCGAAAACCCTCAGTTCACTATTTTGGATCATAAGTCATTCAAATCGATCGAATTGCGAGTTGTGATCAACAAGAAAAGTGTGCGGATTTTGATTACGAACAAATCGATATAAGTTTCATCTCTTTTGATCAAGAATTGAAAGAGTTATGGCAGAATCAGTGATTTTCGTGTTCAAAGTGAAGAATTCGGATTGTTCTTGGTGAATTCGGATCATTCATACGGAATTCGGACCATTCAAGGGATTTTCTACTTGATTTCGGACAATTCGGAGTGTTCTTAATTTTTACAAGTCTTGAATTCGAACCCTTCTGCATTCGAATTGATTGAATTCGAACCCTTCTGCATTCGAATTCCTTGAATTCGAATCCTTCAGCATCCGAATTGATTGAATTCGAACCCTTCTGCATTCGAATTCCTTGAATTCGAATCCTTCAGCATCCGAATTGATTGAATTCGAACCCTTCTGCATTCGAATTGATTGAATTCGAATCCTTCTGCATTCGAATTCCTTGAATTCGAATCCTTCAGCATCCGAATTGATTGAATTCGAATCCTTCTACATCTGAATTCGTTGATTTCGGATCTAACTACATTCGAATTCATTGATTTCGAATCCTTATTCATCCGAAATCTTTAAATAAAAAAAATTTGAGAAAATTTTTTATTCCGAAATTTTTCTATAGTGTATTTCATACACTGTAAGAGCTTTTCAAGAAAAAATTTTATATAAATTTTTTTGTATAGTGTATTTTCATACACTTTCTACTTGATCTTCTGAACGATCATTTTCTAGCAATATTAAATATGGGTTTGAAGCAAGTTATTATAACAGAAATACCTTCAACTCCACAAGTTTCTGTTAAACCAAATAATGAAAGTTTGAAACAATATATTGCTAAAGATGTTGCTTCAAGTCCTTCATTTTCTGATTTAAATAAAGCATTGGAGGAAGAAAATGTTGATCTAAAGAGACAGATTTTAGACTTTACTTCTTCAAATGATAAACTTACTAAAAGAATTACTGATCTTGAAGTATATATTGCAGGTCTTGAAACAAAGAAAGACAAAGACAACTCAAGTATGCACGATCAAATCGAGAAACTTCAAGAGAAAGTAACAACACTTCAAAAAGAAAATGCTGATCTGAAGAGCATTGAAGACAAGAGAGAGAATATTCTTAAAGAAAAGGAAGTAATTGAACTTAATTGTATAAAACTTTCAAAACAAGTTTCTAACTTTGAGAAAGTTTTATTTTTTGAAAAAGAGAAGCTCGAAAAAGAAAGAGCTATTTTTGACACTAAACGAAAATCATTTGAGATCAAAAGTTCTGAACTTTCCGTGAAAATCTTTGAACTAGAAAAGATTTTGGAAAAAGAAAGAAAAGATTTCACGGAAAAGAAAAATCTCTTTGAAAAGGAAAGTAAAACTCTTAAAAAGAAAAATATGGAAATTTTCAAAGAGATTACTGATAAAAGAAAGTTTTTGGATAAAGATTTTGAATCGGAACGCGAATATTTTGAAGATACGATTCTTAATCTTACCAAAAGATTATCTGGTTTATCAGCTGACATTATGAAGGATCAATTGATAAAATATGATCTCCAAAAGAAATTTGATCTAATTTCTAAAGAGAAAAATGTTTTGATAAACAAAGTCAAAGAACATGAAGACGTCATTTTTAAATTTGATGTCTCAAAGCAGACCAGTCATAATTCTATCTTTCAAACTCCATTTGTTAATACAAATGATTCTGAATGCTCTTTCAAAACTGCTTCAAGTTCAAGTTTTAAAAACATTTCTTCTAAACAATTTAATAGATCAACTGATTTCTCAAAAGATCAGATTCGTTCAACTAATCTCTTCTATAATCCTTTGATTGATAAATCAGATAACAAACCAAAAGTGTCTAAAGTTAATACTTCCAAACCTGAAGAAGTTCCAGTCTTCAAAAAGGTGAAGATGGAATGGAGAGTCAAAGGCACAACAGTTCCAAAGAAAGATATGCCAAAATCATTTCCCTCTACATCAAATGCCAGGAAGAACAATGCGCCGAAAGGTAAATCTTTTGTTCAACCTAATCCTATTCATTCTGTAAATCATCTAATTAGGTTGGCACATAAGAAAATTTGTTGTTCCTACTGTGGTTCAAATGATTTTGTGCATAAAAATCATACTTCTTTTTGGTACGGTACTTACAGTATTCCTTCAAAGAAATCTACACCTAACCGACTAGGACCCAAGTGCCATTGGGTACCAAAATCTGCTTAATCTGTTTTGTAGGTTCTTCATGTGTTGTACTGATTTGTAGATCCATACCACACACATGACTAAAAACAGAAGAGAAGCGGCGTATTTTTTGAAGAATATTTGTACCATTAAGTGGGAGACAAAGACCTATGGTTTCTAAACATATCAGTTTAGGACCCGCACTTAAAAGAGATTTTGGTTTCTGAATACATCAATTCAGGACCCGTGCTTCAACGTTAATGGCTTTTGAACATATCAGTTCAAAACCCGTACTTCAAAGACTAAGACTTCTAAACAAATCAGTTTAGAACTCACACTTCTCAGGTGATATCTTTAACTGTTACATCTTTCTGTTTCAAGGAACGTGGTAAAAGGTAACATTGGATTATATTTTGTTTCTACCACTTTGAAAACTTGAAACTTTACAAATTTAATTCAATGAGGTAAAATTTTCAATTTTCATTCAATGAATTAAATGTGTGCTAAAAGATGATTTTACAAGTATTTTTGTATTATCTGAGTTAGATTTGTTTCAACTTTCACCTCTGAAATAAATCGAAAGGTCAGCAAAACATGAATGAAATTATGCTGAATGCTCAAAGTTATGTGAATCTGGACTTATATAGAATATAATGCTCAAAAAGCCTATATGTCAGAATGATGGATGGAAATGAAAATATGGGAGAAGCACTATATTTTAGAACCAAGTGATTGAGATAAAATTGTTGCACTATCATTTAGTTTGAAAGTTTGTGCCTGTGGCCTTTCTGGTTTGGGAGAGTAAGTCCTAAGGGGTACTCGACACCTAGTCCCTAAGATCTACTGGTCTGGGATCGGCTGACCCAAATCCTGCAATAGAACCAGATAGAAAGCCATGTTCTACTGGTACAAATGGGTTTAAGATATATCGATGTGGCCTTTCTGGTTTGGGAAATTAAGTTCTAAGGGGTGCTCGTCACCTAGCACCTAAGGCCAACTGGTCTGGGATATGCTAACCCAAATCCTGCTATAGAACCAGATAGAAAGTCATGTTTAACGGTGTATCTTATTCTTACTAAACTTTTTGATCAAAAGATGCCAATGAGCACAAAATCAAAGGATGCCAATGAGCACAAAATCAAAAGATGCCAATGAGCACAAAATCAAAAGATGCCAATGAGCACAAAATCAAAAGATGCCAATGTGCACAAAATCAAAAGATGCCAAAGAGCACACATCTCTTGAAACTTGGGAAAATACAAAGTCGCGATAAACCCGTAAATTCATGAAATTCTGATTTTGGACAAATAGTGTGAGTAGAGCAAAGTATTCTTATATGTTTTAGAATTGCATACGCTTGATGCTAATCATATTTCGCATGCTAGCACACCAAATAGATTTAATAAAGGGGTTGACACTGAACGTTTGTAACTTGATATGCAATGATGTCTTGTTTTTGAATCCAAACACATGCATTTGATTTCATTTGATTGAAATATTGTTAAATTTCATTAAGTTGAATTTCTTTTGCAAAGCTTTCAAATGATCAAATGTTAGTAGTTATAAAATGAAGTTCAATGAATTTTATTTTCCTTGTGTAAATTTGTTTTAAAATTTGTGCTACAATTTCAAATACTGTGCGTTATTGAAATATATGCATACTTTCAGGGGGAGAAAACAAATTGCTCCAGAATTCTTATTTTGAGGGGGAGCAAGGTTATCCACTAAGGAGGAGATTGTTAGTAATACTAAGAGACACGACTGAAATTGAAGAAGGTTTTCGATGATAATGATGCTCACTTTCATCGAAAAAGGGGGAGAAATGTTTAATTCAATTTCATATTAAAAAGCTTTCAAGTCAAATATATTTCAAGTCAAAGATTCGTGAACAAAGACTGAAGATCAGGGGAAGAAGGATCATTTGAAGTCCAAATGTTGCTGAATTTGGTTATCTTAGTTCTGAGTGGTTCTCGGAATGCGCTTACACCGAATTTGGTTATCTTAGTTCTGAGTTGTTCTCGGAATGCGCTTACACCTAAAAGTTCAAAAATGTGGATGGTTTCACATCTTTCTGATCCAAACTCTAATAGTTTCTGATTCCTCTTGTTCCGAATTGATGGTTTTATATAAAGATCTGTTTTTCATATACAAGACTTGAAGATGGTTTGACAAAGTGTATGTTGGAGAAGATTGACTTTACAAAGAGCTGAAGACTGCTGTCATATTTTTTTTAAATCTTGAATCCAAAGGGGGAGATTGTTAGAGCATTATTGTATTCAAGATTTACTGTAAAGTCAATGTACTGTATTAGTTGCTAATGCCTTTATACCTTGTATGTTATGAGTATAAATAGGCATGTCTAGTTCTTAGTTAGAAAGGAATCTAGATCTCTTGTAACTTCTTGAGCATTTTGTCATTTGTACTTTAGATATCAATATATGGATGACAAGTATGCTTTCTAAATTCTCTCTACATTTGTTCTTTACATATTGCTAGATTTGGGATTTCACATTAGGTTTCTGAAGAGATAACTGAAGTGTAGGAGATATTTATATCTCCAATTACACTTTTGGCACAAACTACTCACTAATGACCAACTCACCCCAAATCTTATAACTTATCTCAAATTTCCCTTTAATATCAAAACCCCTTAGTCAAATAATTTAACGAACTTACCCGGGTATTACATCATTAGATTAATCAAGATGACTGGAACATCTGATTTCTTTCGGACAAATTCAACCCATGTGAATCGTGAATACTCATCAATTAAGACAAGTATGTATTTCTTGCCACCTAGGCTCTGTATAGCAATGGGACCGCAGAGGTCGACATGAAGCATGTACAAAGGCCTAGTGCAAGACACATCTGTTTTGCCTTTGTGAGAAACTCTTCTGAGTTTTCCCATTTCACAGGCAGAACACAAATGATCCTTATTAAATTTAACATTAGGAAAACCTTTAACTAGATCAAGTTTGACCAGTTTATCCAAGGTGTGAAAGTTCAAGTGACAAAACCTGTTATGCCATAACCAGGCTTCCTCACTTTTGCAGGCTTCAAGGCAAACTTTCTCCTTGTTCTTGGAACAAAAATTCATCAGATACATATCACCTCTTCTTTCGGCTCGCAGAAGTTCCATTCCAGTGTCTTCACTTTGCTGAGAGCAGAAAGTTCTTTTGAATAACACATCGAATCCTGTATCACAGAGTTGACTTACACTGAGTAGGTTGTGTTTAAGGCCATTCACATATGCAACTCTGTATACAGAGACGTTTTCCTTCTTTATGACTCCATAGCCTTTGATGTGTCCCTTCTTGTCGTCTCCAAAAGTTACAGATCCACCATCGTGTGTTTCTTTGTATGTGGATAGTAAACTTTTGTCGCCAGTCATGTGCCTTGAGCATCCGGAGTCAAGATACCAAATTGGCACAAACCGCTTCTGTAAGACAATCACAGAGACTTAGGTACCCATATCCATATGGGTCCAATATTGTTAGAATTTTTCAAGTTTGCCTTAGCATTCTTGAAATACATTTTATCTTTTGTAGAAAAATCAGATTGTTTCTCTCTTGGTTCTGACTTTGGAGTTTGAATTTTAGTGGAGAGTAAGCAATCTGGACTTGAGAAGTGATTATTCAATTTGAACATAAGATCAAAGCAATGACAGTATTTAATATGAGACGTGATTTGTTTGAACTTTTCATTGAATTTATTGAACTGAACCACAGAGGCATTACATTCTTTCTTAACATTAGATTTCCTATTACAAGAAGATCTATGAATACTAGAATGTTGTTTGCAAAAGTCTTGTTTAGGTCTTGCCTTCTGTGAGTCTCTTTTTGTGGTGAACATCTTTCTTCACTGTCACAGAGGAAAAATATTTGTTAGCTTCAGGCCCTTTTTCTTTTTGTTGCCAAGTGGGATTCTCTTTAATTTGCCTTAAAGGTTTTGAAAATTTTGAGCTTTTAGGATTTTCATAGGCCTTTTCAGATTATCAAGCTCTGTAGAGGTTTTGGCTTGTTATACATTTTGAGAAAATCTGGACAGATAGGTATCTCTGTGATTTTCTCTTTTGGAGAAATTGTTCTGTTAAGAACCTCAGAGGAAAATTTAACATCCTCTGTGTCACAGTGAACTATCCCTGATTTAGAATCAGTCTCTGAGTCGTCAGAGGATGAATCGTCCTCATATACAGAGGTTGAGTCATCTCTTTCGACAGAGGCTGGATTTTCTGAGTATGTATCGTACGAGTTTTCTTCCTTTGTAGAATAACTTTCATAGATAGCGGAGGTTTCTGATGAGATCTCTTCAGCGAGAATTTGATCTATAGAAGATGTACAGAGATTTTCTAAAACATTTGATTTATAAACTTCCAAAACTTCTTTTTCAATTGATTCTTTAAGTTTTTCTTCTGAAAAGATGGGTTTAAACTCAGGAGATTTTGCAGATAATTTCTTTTCGACATTTATCATACAGACAAAAGCGACTTGTGTTTGAGTCTCTGGTTTACCAAACTTAAAAATACCAATCTGATCTTGTGTTTTCAGATATTTCTTTGGTTTGATTCCTCTATTGACAGAGGTTGAAGATGATGAATCTGTGTTTTCAAACCACACATTGATCATCTTCGTATGTTTCCTCAAGTGAGGTTCTGCAGAGATTTTAACCCTTTTACTTACAGATAGTAAGTTTGGAAAATTTGGTTTATTTGTTTTTCCTAAAACAAATAGAGAGGACAGAGGTTTTAGTCTTTTATTTTCAACACCTAAGGTAATATCACTGTACCCTATACCTCGTCTTGCTATTTGGGAGTTTACCTTTTCATACACCTTCTGTGCATCTTTATAGTTTTTAAGTAAAACTTCTCTTCTTAGAAGATCTTGCCAAAGTACCTCTCTCTCTTTGAAAGTATTCTTTGAGAGCTCTTATGTCAGTTGTTTCACTCCTATAAACTGAAAGCTCTTTTGTTTTGATTTTTAAAGCAAAGGTTAATTCAGAAATTTGCCTTTTTAAAGGATCTATATTTTTGCTCCAATATTTTTCTACTCTTTCCTTTTCTTCAAAAATTTTGGCTTTTCCTTGAGTGAGAAGCCTTACTTCTCTCTCATTAAAGGTGAGTCTTTTCTGAATGCTTTCATTTATCTCTTTTAGTTCAATCAGTTCAATGTTAAGTTTAATTGAATCATTATCTATAGATTTAGTACAAGAGGTAGAGTTTGAAATGGATACCTCAGTGTCAGTGTCGGAGTCGACTTCTGCCATGCCACAGAACAGGGCATTGGTGGTGAATTCATCATCAGATGTAGAGTCTAACTCGAAGTCCTCCTTGTTTGCTTCAGAATGCCCTTTGTTCGCCATTAGGGATTTTTGCGCATAATATTCAGCCTTCTTTTTGTAAAAAGCTGAGTCCTTCTGTGGGCGATTTTGTCTACTTCTGCATTCTTTTGCGAAATAGCCTGGCTTGCCGCAGTTGAAACAACCTTGAGAGGTGTTTCCAGTTCGATCGTCGGACTTCTGTTGATCTCCACCTTTCTCTGTTCGGCATTCGTTTGCGTAATGACCAGGTTTACCACATTTGTAGCATTCTTGTGTGTGGCCTACCTTGTCATCTGACCTCTGTCGGTAATTTCCTCTGTAGTTTCTGTCGCTCGACCTCTGTTGGTCATCATTTCTGTAGTCTGACCTCTATCGGTCACTCGATTCTTCTCTTCTTCCATCATCTCTTCTACCGCTCTGGTTGTCTCTGCTATATATGTCATTTCCAGAATTCCTTTGGTTACCTCTGAACTCTCTTGTCAATAGAGCCAATGATTTAGCTAATGACGCAAGAGTTATCTCTTCCTCTATCAGCTCGTCTTCTTCGCTATCAACCATCACTATCTTCTTCTTCTTCTTCTCCTTCTTCTTCTCCTCTATTGCTCTCTCATTTTTCGGTCTTTCTGTAGCCTCTAATGATTTACTAACCAATGCGTATGGTGCAATGGTTAGTGTTTTAGCCTGTGCTATTTGAGGCTCTTGTGCATCTAGTGTTCCATAGAGATCAGAGAGTGTCCATGAGTCTAGATCTTGGTTTGTTTGTAAAGACATAGACAATTAAAGCCACTCATCATTCAGGCTCTTTAGAAACATGACGTTATTTTCTTCCGAGGTTCTGTGAATGCCAGACTTTCTGCATTTGTTTATGAGGGAGTTGAACCGGTCGTATGTTGTTTGCAGAGATTCTGTTTCAGAGGCTCTGAAGGCATGATATTCATTTATGTATTGTGCCCTTCGGTTCTTCTGTGTTTTAGCACCCCCTTCCAACTGTCTTTCTAATTCTTTCCAAAGATCGTGCGCTGTTTCGCATGCACCTAAGGATTGAAAAAGTTTGTTGGGGATAGCCATGATCAATATTCTTTTTGTTTTCTGTGCAACTTCATCTTCTGCCTTATCTTCATTTGACCATTCTCCTTTTGGCTTAGGTTTTTGATGTTCAGGGATTTCAGGAGATTCAGCAGTAGCTGGTACACGTGGCATAGTTATCATAGGGACCAGAGGAGGATTGTAAAGATATTGTTTGAGAGTTTTTTCAGTACCCTCAAAGAAATGAACCATTCTTATCTTCCATTGAGGATACTCATCTCGAAGGAGAGTAGGAGGTTTGGTTAATGAGCCAACAGTGAAAAAGTTATTCGTATTTGTCATTGTCATTGTAAGAGTTTTTCAGGGGTTCAGAAAGGATAATATAAAGAAAGATTTATGAGTATGAAGATCTGGAAGGATTTCTGGGTAATAACAAATATCCAGAATTTCTTTACTGGTGTTCTAACCTGGAAAAATGGTTTTTATCAGAATGAATCAAAGAGTGATAGGAAAACAGAAACCTTTTTAATTATGATGAAGAGTAGGTTAAAAACAAAATGAAATCTATCAATAATGTTGTCAAACGAGGATCACTTGATATTGAAAATCAAGCTATGCTCTGATACCAATTGTTGGTTCCCGTTTCGTTTAAACAAGATTATCAGATCTATTAGTTCAAGTTTATGTTTTGATGCGGAAGCGTATTTGAAGAACTAACAAATATGTTTGATAGATTTAAAACACACAATATCAATAAACAGTGAACAGGAAATAATATCTCAAAGTTTACTGAATATATATATATATATTAAGAACAGATTTAAGAACAGTGAGTAAGCAAAGCTTTAAAACAGATATGACTCTCAAAGTGTATAAGCTATGTGTTCTTGTGATGTTTTTATCTCTTGATTCTTGATTAGGAAGAACTCAACATGAGTCTTCCTTTTATACTACTACAAGGGGACCATAAAGCATAAGCTACTATTGATCGGACGGCATGAATAGTTGTACGTATAGTATTGCATTAAATGCCGCAGACGTCTATTATGTACTAAGCCCTATTGAGTCCACTCAGAGTTTGACACGTTGAAGTTGGACAGGGTACGTTGCCATGCAAGTTGATGAACAGGTCCAGGAACAGTAGCAAGATATTATAAATATCTTCTAAGTCTTTAATGAGGACCACAGAGGCTCTGTAAAGTGTTACAGAGGTTCTGCGGTATGGTCCTTTGTAGATCATTCTTTACCGGATTCCGAGTCTTTGGTCTTCTTTGCGCGTATGACAGAGCTTCTGTAGGACGTCTCTGTAGCTTCTGTAGCTTCTTGACCTTGATCTCTCGGTAAGTTCGGCAGAGCCTCTGTAAGAGGCTTTCTTTACATGGCCTATTTTTCACTACTTCTAAATGCTTCTACGATTAGGAAGATTGAAGCTAACAGTATCCGGAAAACTTACCGTTCAGGAAGTGATGGTTTCTGGGAAACTTGCCTTTCGGTAAGTGATGGTTACGAGAAACTTTCGTGTGGTATATGGATGAAGATGCTATTTATAGATACAAACGTGGTGCATGCATTTTTATATACATATGAATGGATGTCATCGAAGAAGAACAACACAACATGCGATTTATGTATCTGATGAGTATATGATGAAGATAGTAAAGGAAGAATGCAACACCAATATTGACCTAGATTAGATGATAGATGGATGTATGCAGAAAGACGAGAATCATGCAACAATGGTGTTTATGCAATGTGGTGTATATCTATATGTATGTAGATGATAGATACGTGTAGATGATAGATGGATGTATGCTATATAAATACATGCAAAGAGAAGACCGATTGACGGTCAACCACCAAAAGCAACGACTCAACATCGGTAGCTTTAACCGGAAATAAGTATCTGGAAAACTATTTTTACCAGAAAAGTGATTTACCCAAAAAAAGTGTATTCGGGAACTTGGTTGCCCCCAAAAAAAGATGTACCCGGATAGAGTTATTCGGAAACTTTTATCCGGGAAGCCTTTATCTCGAAAATAATGTTATCTGGAAACAATTTACCGTGTGGGAGATGCCTACCATGCGGGACTTAATTACCGAAGAACCGTACCTTAGGATTTTCTTCTGCTGCGATGTATGCCAAAGTATGAAACCTGCCATTTACGTATATATGTAGAGAGAAACGAGATTCACATATGGATTTACCAAGCCCCCTAGTGCCCGAAGTCGTCCCGACACCCCTATGCCTCAAGACAACTTAAGAAACATGAGAAGAATTACCCAACCCACGATCTCGAGTTGACGGCGGTAGTGTTCGCTTTGAAATTATGGCAACACTATTTGTATGGTACGAGGTGTACGCTTTATACCGATCATAAGAGTTTGAAGTACGTGTTCAATAAAAAGGAGTTGAATATGTGTCGACGTATGTGGTTAGAGTTGTTTAAAGATTATGATTGTGAACTACTATACCACCCCGATAAAAGCTAATGTGGTGGCGGATGCCTTAAGCCAGAAGGAGTATAATGGGAATGTGCGGGCATCTTTCGCAAGAATTGAAGTGGTCTCGAGCCTAATTGAAAAGATTAGAACCGCTCAAACTGAGGCATTACTTGGAACGAATCTTAAGGAAGAAGCCAGATGAAGCAACATCTTCAACTGACGGAAGACAGTAGAGGGTTGAAGCTCTTCCAAGGACAAATTCGGGTGCACAAGATCAGAGGGTGTCGGGAATTATTGTTGGAGGACGCCCATAAGTCAAGATACTCTATACAGCTTGGTAGCACAAAGATGTATAGAGACTTGAAGTTGAACTATTGGTGGCCGGTGATGAAGCTCAATGTGGCCAGTTATGTGGAAAGGTGCATCACTTGCATGTAAAATTCGAGCACGAGTGTTTCTGTTTGCCTTCGTAGCCAAGCTAGGGTTACTCTAGAGGAGATTCGGTGCCACATTTTCCGGTTGTGGTCTTCGTCTCTCCGAAAGAGTCACATGAACTAGGTTGTCGTGCAACAACTTCATACTTTGGGCGGTGCCACTGTGATGGTTAATGGTGAGACAAGTAGCATGGAAGGAGACATAGACGGTGGTAGGTCTGCTCCACCTTTTCAACAGGATCAACAGGGTGACACCACTAGGGTTTCCCAAACCCATCAGGTGCATGGAGAAAGTGCTAGAGTTACGATACCCATGCACGCGGCGGTTGAGAATAACCTAGGGACCGGCCCTAGGGTTTCGGTGTTTGACCCTCTTACGGAGGATGGAGGGAAAAAAGAGGGTGGCATGTATGGGAAGGTAGAAATCCTTCGTCGTGGATTGAAGTTTAAGGATGTGGTTGGCGGTTCTCAATCATCGGACCTCCAATTCTTCCCGCCGAAAAACAAGCTTCAATCGAAGGTCCATATCCCGGTCGAACTTGTAAAGGAGGAAATCAAATCATACCATACGACGTTGTATGGTTACTTTCTTGGACCACGGGTGCATTTTCCGGTCGTGCAAAGGTACGTAAAGATTGCATGGGGCAAGTATGGATATCAAGATGCGAAGATCAACATTAATGGCTTTTTCTTTTTTTGTTTCAACAACGGAGGTGGAATTCCCTAAGTGGTAGAGGTGGGGCCATTGATGATTAGAGGGGTCCCGTTGTTCGTTTTTCCTTGGGATCCAACCAATGATTGCATAAACCGGAGCACACTTCATGCCCCCTTTGGGTCAAGCTACATAACGTTCTACTGGTAGTTTTCAACAAGGAGGGGATAAGCCGAATTTCCAGTACGCTTGGGGTCCCAAAGAGAATTGATGCTTGCACGACTAGCATGTGCGAAAAATCATGGAGAAGGTTGAGTTTTGCTAAGGTGTTAGTCGAGCTATGGGCTGTTGGGGAGTTGAAAATAGACTTGGATCTTGTCATCCCAATCTTGAATTGAGGTAAGGACGAAGTGGTGAAGGTGGTTGTTGAGTACGTGTGGGAACCGGTGAAATGCTCTCATTGCAATGTGTTTGGACATAAACTGAACTTGTGTGTTAAAGCATGTGCAAATCGGAAAAATGCTAAGAATGGAATGGAGAAAGTTGATGATGATGGCTTTGTGAGGGTGGAGAAATATTAGTGGCGGCTGAAGCAGAATGGTACGAACACCTTGCATGGTTCCCAATCCATGCAATCTGATGGTACACATGATAACACGATACAACACGGGGAAGGGGAAAACGTGGATAACTGGCCGAAATAGAAAGAAAAAGAGATCAAACTGAGGAAAGATAAACTTCCAAATGGTGGAGATAAAAATAGGAATGAAAATGATATTAGGGGAAAGGTGATGAATGGAACCGAAAAGGAGAATGGTAAGCATAAAATAGGGGATGGGGCTTCAACGCCGGTCACTCTGACACATAAACCGTTTATGTCGTCGACTGTGAAATCTTTTCATATCTATACACCACCCCCGCAAAGGGTCTTGATAAAACCGATTGTTTTTTCCAACCGTGTTGAGTCTCTTTCTAGAGAGGATGATAGCGGGGATGAAGAGGTTGGCTTGGAGGAGATCCCGATGGATAAACCAAATGAATGCATGAATGAGGAAGCGGATTATAGATTGGAGCATATTCATGCGGAACCCCTTGGTAAGTAATGATATACTTTGCATGTTGGAACATACAGGGTCTTACTTCCCCGATAAAACAAAAAGGAAGTGAAAATTTTCATTCTCTGTAATGGAATTTCTTTGAGTGGCATTATTGAGTCCCATGTTAATGAATCCATATTAGATGATACATGTAAAAAAGTGTTCGGGAGATGGTCTTGGGTCTCAAATACGTATTTTTTGATCGGGATGCTAGAATTATAATTGCTTGGGATGTATGTAGCTTGGCTATTATGGTGCTTGAGAGTCATGGCCAATATAAGCATTGTGAAGTCTGAATACGTGGAGAGCCTAAACTTATGTTTCTCTCCATTGTGTGTGGTGTAAATAATGGAGTTACTCGTCGGGAACTTTAGTCCAAGTATTGTGGGTGTTTTCCCGATACGGTACTTGGGTGTTCCTTTGTCGTCGGTTAAACTAAAGGTGGCAGATTTTGGGCCATTGGTGGACAAAGTGAAACGTCGGGTCCATAATTGGAAGTCTAAAGTGCTCTCTTTTGGAGGTAGGAAGCAACTTGTTATTTCCGTTCTCTAGTCCCTACAACTATATTGGATGTCAGTGTTTATATTACCATCGGGAATCATTCACGAATTAGAAGCTTTGTTCCGTAACTTTCTTTGGGCCCAAGGAGACAATGCACGAGGTAAGTGTAGAGTGGCGTGGGATAAAGTGTGTAGGCTACTAGAGTGTGGTGGACTCGGTTTCAAGAAGCTCTCGATATGGAACCATGCTTTTGTTATCAACCATGTGTGGGATATCCTCTCTCGTCGTAATTCATTATGGGTTCGATGGGTGAGGACTAATTACATACAGAATGGTTCGTTTTGGAGGGTTCAGCCGAAACCTTCTTGGTCTTGGATTTTGCGGAAACTATTTGATCTTAGGCCTCATGTTCGACAATTTTTTTATGTGAAGATTGGTGATGGTACGTCCACTAGTGCATGGGATGACTCTTGGCTATCTTGTGGACCTCTAACTTCGTACTTTTCTTATCGCCGCATCCATGCGTTTGGTTTCCATCCTTTGTCTTCAGTCCGTATGGTTCTTGATCACATAAATGGGGTTTGGCTGAATGACTGGGTTGAATATTCTCGGGTATTTCTTCGATCCCGGTTCCATGTACGGTTGATTCCGTTCAGGATGCTATTGCATGGAGAGATTCTTCAAATGGTTTGGTTGGCTATTCGGTTAAGGAGGCGTGGAAGTCCATGGAGGGTATTCACCCTACGGTTGCTTGGACTAGTATGGTTTGTGTTATGTCACACCCTGCTAAAGCGGAAACACGAGATGTAACAGATAGAGTTTCATAGCATTAGGAAATAAACAACACCAACCATACAATTACATAAAGTATTAAATCGTGAAGTTCCAAAAATTACAAGTTACAATCCATTGTTTGCAAGCAACCGAGATGGTGTTTTTAACAAAATAGAGCAAAAGAAAAGAGTTTGGTTGATGTCGTCATGCATGCTAAACTTAGACTTTGTCGTTTACCTTCTTAGTCCCTGAAAAGCATGTATAAAATAAAAGGTCAACTACAAAGAGTTGGTGAGTTCACAGGTTTTCCATATACACAACAGTTTTCACCCAAAGGTTACTCTCATGACACGTTTGTTCATGACAAGTTTTAAGTTTAAAAAAAATTTATGAGTACAATTTACAACGAATGACTTTTGCAAGATATATAAGTGTTGAGCCACTACTAAGCCTCCGACAACCTACGCCCCGCGAACTACCTCAGAGGTGGTATGTTGGCCACATGAGTAGAACATTATTAACAGATAAAGTGCACCCCTACTCATCAGTTAAAGGTGGGTTTGTCAAACCAAATAGCGCTATCCACAAATATCACCGGCTCGTTATGAGTTAATAAGTAGTGTACCTATTGGGGACTTAACATTTTCATTATAACTCAACATATCTTTATCACTTATGTAAATTCGTCCATTCATTAGTACTCATTTCTCAAATCATAAATATCCACAATTTAATATCATGAATCATTTAGCATTTTAAAATCATAACATGCTTTTCACCCCAAACATTAAACAAGTAAAACGGGGCTGTGAATACTCATCTTATAGCGTAGTCGCGAAGTAGTGATAGCTTGTTTGCTTAAACGCTTTACGGGTTCCCTATAATGTCAAACAATCTCTATAAGTCCTTCATATCTAATTCAAAGTTATACTTAACTAATTTAATCCACATCTTGTGTAATGCCCTTGCTTTAGTATTCAAGTTGAAACGAAGAATTTAGCATTGTTCAATATGTTTCAATCATATATATATAGAGTTATAAGAATAAAATCCCATACTTTTTCAAAATTCTTAATCTGACAGAAACTTTGTACTTCAAAAATGACTATTGAAAAACACTTTCTAAAATGAAAAATTTACCTATTTTTTTATATGTAGTACTATACTGAGTTAAGGCTATTGTGACCAAATTTCATGAATTTTGGGGGTGTTTAAGGGGTCAAAATAATTTTTATAAATCCGTGCAACACAGAGTCTAAAACAGATGGCACCCTTCTGCCATAATGGGCTTTTGGGGGGTCAAAACTTAATATTTTTCAGAGTTTTTACATGTTTTGAAAACCTAACACATAAAGGTATCTCATGGAAAAAGATCCTCAAACTTTTGATAAATTTTGAGTGAGTTATGGACGAATGAAGCTGCATGTACCAATCTGCCAATCTTGGACAGCTTTGCACACTTGCTTTGTATAAAATGTTTGAGTGACCAAACCTCCATATTTTTGAATGAAACCAAGTGCATGTGAAACCTAACTCATCTAAGAAATTCCCAGAAGGAAAATGAGTAATTTTGATGGATTCTACAGAGAGTTATAAGAAAAACAGAATGACACAACAATCTGGCCAACCATCTGCTGCACACCAAATTTGTTCTAAGGAGTTGAAGGCTTAAATCTCAATATTTTTCTTATGAGACCAGTTGGGTTTGAACCCTAACTCATTAAACCTTACTCCAGAAGAAAAATGAGGAATTTTGGACATGTTTTGACCAAGATATGGTCGTCCTAAGCACATGCAACAAATCTGCCAGATTCTTAAAACTCTAACATTGACATGAAAACCTATTTTTAAGCATTCTAACATCCATAGATGTGGATTCCTTTGATAAGGACTCAATCCCAACATCGTATGGCATGTTTTTAAAGGAAAAATACTTTAAACTTACAAGCAAAATGTGCATGCAAAGGTCAAAAATCCAGATTCTAGTACAAGAACAAAACCCACGTTTTTGATGATTTTGCTCATTTTTCTCAAGTTCATGATGGAAGTTCATAGATTTTCACCACTTTATTGACATTTCTCATGTCATTGGTGTTTTATCTCACTTATAGAATAAGAAAAGGAGTTCATCCATTTGAATGAAATGAAAGTGTAGGAAGGTAACAATTATTATCAAAAATGCTTAAAAAATGAAGAAGATGATTAGTTTAGAACTCTTACCTTTGAGAGATGATGCAAGCACTTCAAGCTCTTTAAAATTTCGTTTTGGATACTTGTATTAGGTCTGAAATTTTCTGGAGTTTGAAGGTACTTTGTTGAAGAAAGGTGAAGAAGAAAGGAGAGAAGGAAATGGTGAAAGTTATAAAGAGAGAAGAGAGGAAGATGGATGGTTGGAGGAAATTTTGAAATGAAACAAAAGTTGTAAAGATTGAGGGAGTAAAGGGGGGGGGGGGGGGGGGGGGAGGCCGGCCCCTTCATGGGCCCCCAACCCCTTGTTGTATATATATTTTTTTTTATAAAAATTTAGCCTAATATCATTTCTTTGTAGAATCATTTTTTTTATGAATAGATTGCAAGATACTCTCTTAAAATACCTTCTTGTTTCTATAAATTTCCAATAAAAGAAAGTTTATGTATAAAAGAAAAACCCTATATTTCAAATAGATTATATGTTAGTTGAAGCATTTTGGCATTTCACAAGGTGTTCCGGTTAGTCATGGGTCAAAACCGAGTCTTTTAGGTAACTACCGGGAATTCTAGCGAATCTTCGCCTTAATGTCTTCTAAAAAGGCCCTATCAAAGCATATTCCCTATGTTAACATTAGTGAGGGTTTAACAGATGCTAACCTGGAAGTTTCGATTTTTTTTTGCCGGATGTTACATGTTAGAGCATTATTGTATTCAAGATTTATTGTAAAGTCTTGTAATAGTCAAACATTGTAAAGTCAAAGTAAAAATCAAAGTCAAAGTAGCTTTAGTGAAAGTCAATGTAATTAGCTTTATTGTGTTGTAATTAGGAAGTATAAATAGCCTTAGCTTAGTTGTTAAGCAAGGTTAATGAGCATAATTGTAATATCTAGCGAGAGTTTCTAGTGAGAGAATCTAGAGAGAGAAAGTGTTCATTCTTATGTAATACTCTAGATTTCTCAAGATCAATGGATGACTTCATGATTACCTAATAGATCTGGTGTTAACAATTGGTATCAGAGTTTTGGGAGATCAAAGTGTGCACAATTCATCCAAAATTCGTTAAATTTGATGAAGATTTGAAGTTTGTTTGAAGATTTTTGAAGATTTCAAGAACACAAATGGGTTTCTAGTAGAAAATCTCCATTTTTGAAGATTTTATCAATTTTACAAAAATGCATCATTCTATAAATTTGATGATTTTGTAAAATTTGGTGTACTTGAGAAAATGGAGTCTGTGAAAAATTTTGGAGTTTGATTTTGCAAAATTTGTGTTGTTTTGATCCATTTCTGTGCAAAAACGTTTCCAAAAACAAGTTTTAAACATATTTCAATCAACGATTTCAAGTTTTAACATCGAAATTTGATTTTTGAAATTGTTGAAATTTTTGGTGTTCTTGATGTTTTTGAGAAAAAGTTTCAAATCTGGGAGTTTAATCCATATTTGTTGATTAGATGTTCTAAAAATGTGTTTTTAGTATTGTTTAATCCATAAATCAAGAGATAATATTTTTTTTGATTTTGTTGTTGTTTGCAGATCGTGAAACAAGAAAAGAAGCAACAAAAAAAGAAAAGTCAACAGCAAAGTGTAGTGTATGTTTATGAGGGGTGTGTGTGTGTTGACCTGGTGCATAAGGTGTGTGTGTGTGTGTTGACGTGGTGTGTCTTGTGAATTAAATAAGTGTGTGATGTGTGTGTGTTGCGTGTGTCTGTGTGTGCTGAGTGTGTGTTGCATGTGTGAGTGTGTGATGTGTGTGTGAGGTTGCGTATGTTTACTGTGTGTGTGAGCTGTGTGTGTGTGTGTGTTTCCAAACAACTCACAACACTCATAGCAACTCGCAACACTCATAAAACGTTCTCGCATCCTCCTACAATCAAATAACTCGCATGCTACAGTAAATAACTTCTCGTATCAGGCTAAATCAAGAACTCGCATGAAACTTCTCGCATCAGGCTGAATTAACTTCTCGCATCCTCCTTAAACTCACAGAACTCGCATCCTTCATAGCAAGAACTCGCAACCTTAAAGCAAGAACTCGCATCCTTCAGTCTCGCCGGAAAAACGAGTTTTGCCGGAAAAAGTGGGTCACCGAATTTTATTTGCATGATCAAAGTTTCTTGATTGCATTCGATTTATTCTTGATCAAGGGTCACAAAGAAACAAAAACCATCGAATTTCATCGTGAAATGAGCAAGATATTCGACTTTCAAATCTGCAGATCGACGTGAAAAGTGACAATGAACAGTAACTTAACGACACCGTTAAGTTGCCGTTAAGTTTGTAACATTTTTGGTCCTTTTTCGTTAGTTCCGTCAGAGTCTGTTAGTACTGTTTCGTTAGAATAGTTATATTGTTTTCGTTTTTAGTCCTTTTTAGGTTAGAGCCCGTTAGGTGTTGTTAGGTTAGGTTAGTTAACACTTTTGTTAGTTTTCCAGTTAACTTTCTTACATTTTTAGTCATTCCGTTAGATTTGCCATTAAGTCTAGTTAGGTAGTTTTAAGACCTGTCAGTTTTAGTCCCTGGACTTATAGTTTTAGGGTTTGTCATTTTCAGTCCCTGTAGTTTGTAGTTTAGGCTTTTTACAGATTTTGTCCTTATAGTTTTTAGGTTTTAGATTTTTACAATTTTGGTCCCTGCAGTATAAAGTTTTGTTTTGTGTCATTTTAGGTCCTTCTAGTTTTATTTTTAGAATTTTACATTTTTAGTCCTTTGAGTATTATTTCTCAATTATTGTCATTTTTAGTCCTTGTATTTGTCGAGTCTTAGTATCCTACACTTTTAGTCCTTGTTTTTCGTATTAGTTTCATTTTTATCGGTTTTAGTCCCTATATTTTGTATTTTGTCATTTTTAGTCATTTTTATGTCTTTTTAGTCATTGTTTTTCTTTTAATTTTGTTTTAGTCATTTGTTTGTCGATTTTTTCAATTCTACCTGTAATTGCTCATAACTGATAAATTATTCTCTTGTTTTGCAGGTTTACAGATTAAAGTCCAACATTTCCGCGTAAATTTTTCAAATTTAATTTTTGGAAAGACAAATTTATAATTTTTCAAATAACAATTTTAATGATCAGAAGTCAAAATCGTTAAAGTATCTCATTGTGCTGAGGTAAAATGTAAATGAGAGTTTGGGTAGAAGTGAGCGGATTAAAAACAGAAAGAGGGTGTGAGAACAGAGTTAAAAGAATAAGAGAACTCTGCACCAACCTTTTTCTGAGATGGGAAGCCACATTACTGATTGGTTCACATTCTTTGGTGACCATCATTGAAACAGGCAGTTAGCCCACGCCACCTCTTGCTTTAACCCCACTAGCTACTCATTTCTTTCTTAACAAAGAAATGTTTCATTTTTCTTGGGGACGCAACATATAATCTATCTAATCTTCATTCGGAAGGTTTGGATATTGAAAAATTAGGAAGTTTACCCCACCTTCGCTCTTCATTCATGCATATTGAGTCCGTGGAAAATTGTTGTTGTCTCAACAGTTTACACACTTTGAGCCTATTATTCAAGCATATGTTGCTTTATTCATTTCTACACATGCACGTACACACAAAGAATATGTTTTCTTGTCATAACGTTCATAGAAATTCCTTTAGGGTTTTTCGATGATTGAATGGAAGCCCTGGGGGAGTGAACATCAAAAAGCTCCTTTACAAAGTGCATCAGTTGAACTAAGTGGCTCCGTGCTACTTACAGACATTTTAACTGATTCATCTGTTGTTTCAGGGTTACCACATTCTTTTGTCTGAATTTGAAAAGATTCGGATAATTTTTTTTGGAATTGACGGCTTACCAGATAAAAAAGGAGGAGAATGTTACTTGTTGTGAACAAAGTGCGTGCTGTAATTGATAAAGGTTTTGATGATCATGCCTCACAATCATTAAAAGGGGGAGAAATAGTATATTGAAGAACAGGGGGAGAAATAATACCCTGAAGAAAAGGGAGATTTGTCATTGAAAGATTAAGGGGGAGAAATGATTGGTCAGAGTCAACAAGATGTTCCGAGATGTTTCAAGAGAGTTCGTTATTCAAAGAAAATTTCAAGGTCAAAGAGATGAACATACAAAGTTCAAGAAATCATTCAAAGTTTGAGTTCAAAGCTTCAAAGTTCAAATCTTCAAAGTTTTCAAAGCTTCAAAGTTCAAAGCTACAAAGTTCAAAGCAGCAAAGATTTGAAATTCGCGTTCAAGACTTGAAGAAAATTTGTTGAAGATTATATTCATGAAGATTGACTTTTCAAAAAGAAGACGAAGACTTTTTAAGTTTGACTGAAGATTGTTAAAAGTTGAAAGTTTGAAGATTGTAAAGCCGTTTGAAGATTGTCAGAGCTTTAATGTTTAAAGCAGTCAGAGTTAAAGTTTTGAAGATCAAGAGCTGAAGACTGCTGCTATATTTTTAAAATTTTGAATCCAAAGGGGGAGAATGTTAGAGCATTATTGTATTCAAGATTTAATGTAAAGTCTTGTAATAGTCAAACATTGTAAAGTCAAAGTCAAAGTCAAAGTCAAAGTAGCTTTAGTGAAAGTCAATGTAATTAGCTTTATTGTGTTGTAATTAGGAAGTATAAATAGCTTTAGCTTAGTTGTTAAGCAAGGTTAATGAGCATAATTATAATATCTAGAGAGAGTTTCTAGTGAGAGAGTCTAGAGAGAGAAAGTGTGCATTCTTATGTAATACTCTAGATTTTTCAAGATCAATGGATGACTTCATGATTACCTAGTAGATCTGGTGTTAACAGTTTGGTTTAAAGGATGCATTCCTAAGCATGCTTTTTGCATGTGGTTGGCTTGTCAGAGGAGACTCGCTAATCAAGAACGGATAGGCCTGTGGAAACATGATCCTCCGGACTTGAGGTGTCTGTTCTGCAAAAATTGCCCGGATTCTCTTAATCACCTTTTCTTTGAATGTGATTACCCTTTGAAGGTTTGGGGAGGCGTAAAGAAGGAAGTTGGATCATTTGGTTTTGCTGAATCGTGGGAGATTATCATGATTGGGGCCTTATCAGGAAATGCTCGGTCGATGTCTACGATGCAGAAGCTTGCTTTAGCTGCTTCGGTCTATTCCATTTGGAGTGAGAGGAACCACAGGCCTTTCTAGAATAACCAGATGATTGAAACTCAGCTCATTATGAACGTTCGTGACGTGGTGCTTGCGAGGATGGCCTGGAAGAATAGGTTGAAGAATTCTATTGCGCATGATGGATGATTGTCTTTGGTTTTGGTTTTTCCCTTGTTGGTTTGTTTGGTGCTTGCACGCACTTGGTTTTGTTTTGTTTTTTCCCTTCCCGTTTGGGTGGATTGTTTCTTGTTTGGTGTTTATTGCCTTGGGTTTGTCCTTGGATTTAACTTTGTAGTTGGGCTTTTTGTCCCTTTTTCATTGCTTTTATATTATTTCCGGAGTTTCCTTCAAAAAAAACCTTTAGTCAAGGTTACGCCGGTCTAAAGTTTTAATGGGTGACAAGCCGTGGGTTATCATGAGTTCTTCAACTCCATGTTGTTCCCGCACGATGGTTATGGGGGATCTTCAAGAAGGTCTATGGAAATGGATGAATTCCACTTTTGTGTAGAAGATGTCGAAGTTTTTGACATAAACTGCTCGGGGATCCATTATACTTGGATTCAAAAACCAAATGGAGGTGGGGTGTGGTTCAAAAACTAGACCGTGTGTTAGGCAACACGGAGTTTACCAATCGGTTCCAAGATGCAAATGTTCTCAAGATAGGATGCAAGCTTGGAGAAATGATGCGTATTCGCTCGCCTGTCCGTTTTGTAATACGTGTGTGGATTCACATGATCACCTATTTTTTGATTGTATTTATTCAGCGCAAGTATGGGCGTCGATTAAATCTGGGATGCAGCTACCCTTGCTTCCAAACCGTTGGAATCACATTTTAGAAGATATACAGCATAGTCGTTGGATGTTCTCGACGTTGAGGCAAAAGCTTTTGTTCTCGGCAACTATTTACCACATTTGGCATGAACGGAATGCTCGAATTTTCTCTAGTAAAAAACAACCTGCTACTCTTTTGGTGCTTGATATTCAGAAAGTGGTTGAGTTGCGGATAAAGGGAGGTGGTCTGATATCTTATCTTGGAAGACATCAATGATTGAGTGGAAGGGTTTGATTGCTTATTTATCCCGTTGGTGGCGCTGATTTTTGCTAGCTTCTTTGCCATCTTGTTTATCATGTGGCTTGTTTCTACAACTCTGTGTTATTTTTGGCTTATGGTGCTTTGCTTTTTGGTTGGGTGTAATAGTTCTTTTATTTTAGTTGGTCTTCCCTCAGTGGTTTGGGCTTGTCTTTTCCACTGGTTGAAGTTCCTTTTTGGGAGGGAGTCCCTCACCATCTAGGTGTATTTTCTTTTTATGTTTTATTGTTTGCCAGGAGTTTCGCCTCCTTTCCAAAAAAAATGTTCCTTTTTTGCCGCAAGGGATTTCGGATCACGCACCGGGGGATTGCTCGGGTTAAAGGAGGGAAAAGAAAGAAATAATTTTTAGGGTGTTACACTGTTGGTCCTGAAGGGTTTATACAAGTAATAGTTCGTAGAAGGGGGGGGGGGGGTTGAATACAAACACACAAGATTTTGGTTTTCTAAATTGTTTATTGATAAATCAAACACAATTTGCAGTTTGTTACGGAATAAGATTAAGTAGAACCTAATCTAAACATACTTGAGAATCACTAAGAGTTATTGCACAAGAAATAGACAGAAAAGGAGATATAGAAAAATAAAGATATTACTCTAAGGCACTAAGATGTTTAGGGAGAGACCACCTTCAAACTGAAGGGGTATTTCTCCTATTTATACCCGATGCATTTAATGCATGGCAGGAAGACTTTACACGTGTTAGCATCTGATTGGGCGCATGCTTCTGACTTTTAGCAACATGCTTTGGGCCGCATGGTGAACAATGTAGTGGCTGAGTGGTTGTACGATCCTGGACAAAGGCATGTCCATAAAAACAAATCGTACGGAGTTGTGCAAGTAGATAAGACAAACATTTCTTGAAGTAGATGCTTCATGATCAGCGATCGCTGAGTTGATCTTACATCAGAGAAGACCTGATGTAAGTCAGCTATCGCTGAAGTGTTCTTCTTGAAACGTCGTGTGTGTGGACTTGTCTTGGTTTCACTGATGTCCGCATCAGATCATTAGTAGACTCATCACTTTTTCATCAGCTTCATCTTCGATGTCAGCGATGAACTCTTTGTCACGAAACTTTTCTTCTAGGATTACAAACAACATTGTTTTACATATGAAACAATCAGCGATCATCAGTGATACTGAACAGACTCAGGTTATCACTGGGGTACATTTATCATTGAGGAATACAATGAAGAACAGTGGTTACTATAAGTGATACTGAACAGGCTCAATATGTTTATCACTGATGGCAAAACATTAATACATACATATTTCATTTGTAATTTTCACTAAGTAATTCTAAGGGTCATCATCAAATCACTAAGAGAGTTTAGATCAACAATCTCCCCTTGTTTGATGATGACAAGCAACAAAAGAAAACTGCTAAGTAAGAAAAACATAAGGATAAATGTGACTCATAGATGCGTGTCCCATTTACTGCTTTCATGGATCTTTTTAGTACTAAGTGGAGTAAAGTACTTTCACTGAATAATTCATTAACTTCGTAAAACGATTACAAGGGAAGTTGAAAAATACAAGTACCAGTGAAAGTTAAATATTATAAGTACTAAAGTAACTACTGATAAATACAGGAGAAGAATACAAAGGAAATCTATCAGCTATTAAGGTTCGTCTTTCAAGAGCATTTCATCAAAGGATCCAGTCTCTGGGATCATCCAATCAGGAACTACTACACCCTGTTCCCTTTTGAGTTTAGCTTCTTTCAGCACATGGGTTTTGAGGAAGAGGCCTGGTCTTGATTTGTTGCACCAGTAGACGTGATCTCTGAGTTGGTTGACAGGACAGGTGGGAAGCTCTGAGAATCTTTGTAAGTACAAGACACCATTCCAGTCCAAGATGATTATACCGTAGGGATCACTGATCACTTGACCAGGTTTGAAGGGTCCACCTGGTGGCAGTGATACGTTTAAGGCAGAAAGATCAGAAGGAGGTCCGAGCACTACTTCTCTAGAGAATTCTATGCCGGTTTCGTTTCTGATAGCAGGCCCATCAGAGGAAGAGGTTTGCTTTCTTTTTGCAGGAGCAGGTCTTCGGTTTTGAAGAAGCGCTGGAGGATGAGGCAAGTCCATCGTGGATGTGATTTTGTTGATCAGTGCGTTTAAGAATTTTTCGATATGAGACTTGAACTTCGACTTGGACTTTTGAATGACACTCCCGACTTCAAGCCATTTATCAAACCCAAATAGCTCTATCTTCGACATAAAGAATAACCGCGATTCCCCATTCTTCCTGATGGTTGTAACTTACACCATCACTGATCGCCTTACTGTTTTTTCCTTCAGGTACATATTAATGATCCGACTTGGATGATATCTAGAGTCAACTTTCCATTTGCACCATTCCAATGTAGAGTTGCTGACAACTTTCTTCTTCTGGGTTTCCTTTCCTATGTCCTTGAGGAGTTGCTCCTGAATCCTTACTGGAAATTTCTTCAACTTCTTATCAGAGACTGATCTCTGAGCAACCTTAGGGCAAATAGTTCATCCTTTCGGCACCCAACGAGGAGTTACTCAGCTCTGACAGATTCTTCTAATTCTTCAGGTGTCAGGAACTCGAGGCCAGGTTAAGGAGGAACCCAAAGACGTTGACTCTCTAGCTGTTTGATCATTGTTGCTCTTCTTTCTTTTCTTCATCCTCTGACCTTTGAGAAGGTCGAGAGGGTCTGGATGGGTGAGTCAGCAGTTCTTCTTCTTCTTCTTCTTCTTCTTCTTCTTCTTCTTGTTCTTCAGTCTCCATCACTGAGACTAGGATTATTGATAGTTCATCAACAATGGCAGCTAGGATTAATTGTTGATGAAGGGGTTCTTCAGCTGGTCCCTTAAGCATGGGAGAGGACTAGATGAATAAATAGAAATAAAAGTTAGATCTCTTTTTGGGGAGAGAAAAGATAGAGAAAATGGCTAAGTGTGTATGAGAGGTTTGAAGAGAGAATGGATAGAAGCAGAGAAGGGGATGATTGAAAGGCATACCTGAGAAGTTTGCACTTTCTTAGCATTAAAGAGAATCTTCAGGTTTCCTGAGGTACCAACTTCCTTTCGCTTACCCTGAGATTTCTTTGTTGGAGACTTCTTTGTCGTCTCCCCTGCTTCGTTAAGGACAACCCCTTCTGGAGCTGGAACCCTAATGGTTGTAGGCTTGAACCAAAGATCTGGTTCTTCTTCATCATTGTAATACCCCGGGTAAGTTCGTTAGTTAAATCCTAATTCCGTTAAATCTAGTTAACTTTATAAAACGAGGTTTTGGGTAAGTTAGGGTAAAATAATAAGTTAAAGGGGTGTTGGACATTAGTTGATAGTTGAAGGTTCATTTGGTAAATGGGGATTTGATATTACCCCTTTAGGATTTTCAGATATTTCATTCAGCAGAAATATCAGTGTGTGAGTGTGTTTTTGGAGACGAGAAGAAGCAGAAGAAGAGTTCGTACGGTTAGGGCTTCAATTGGGTTGGTTGGAAGCGATTTTTAGGTAAGTCCTTTATGTTTTATGTTTATAATCAGCAGTATTAGACTTCTATCGGATTAGAATGTTTAAATTGTAGTTGTATAGGTTTAATTTGGATCTGGGTAAAATGGAACCGATTGTGTTCTTGAGAGTACCAGTATATTTCATTGAGTACCGGTAGTGAGGAGTATCGGTATTGTGGAGTCCCGGTACTGTGGAGTCCCGGTACTGTGTAGTCCCGGTACTGTGTGGAGTTCAGATAGTTTTGGGTAGTGTCTGGATATAGTTTCTGATTGTATTTTTGGATTAAGTTGCTCCGAAAACTTCCTGATATACGATCAAGGTGTGAATATTTTGTGTTTATAATATAGTAAGATATTATATTTATTGGTGGATTACACTACAAAAGTTCACAGTAGCCGGGTTCCGGTGAGCGGACCGGTGAGTAGTCGGGTTCCGGTGTGCGGACCGACGGGTAGTCGGGTTCCGGTGAGCGGACCGGTGAGTAGACGGGTTCCGGTGTGCGGACCGACGGGTAGCCGGGTTCCGGTGTGCGGACCGGTTGTTGATTCATTAGTTGGCTTGCTACCAACTAATATGGCCATTTGTGGAGGAATAAGTTGAAGGAGATGTACACGATGCACGAGTATAGATTGGTATTTAAATACGTGTGGTATGTTTATATTTTACGAAAGGATTACCAAAGGTTTATCTAAACTATTTTGATACAAAGGATTTACATAAAAGGTTTTATAATGATTTTGGAAAGGACCGGGATTAACTCACTAGACCCGTTTGGTCTAACCCTCATTTTGTTTTCAAAAATATGTTTTCCAGGTCGAGGAATTGATAGCGGCAAAGGAAAGAATAAGGTGTAGGCTGCCTCCGTTGATCGATGATGTTTAAGAAGCTTTTATATATTTTGTAGTGTCAAGACTAATGAGACCGTACTTGGTTTGTTATGTAACTTTTGTTGTAAATCAATGATATATATGCATGTTATGTATTATGATGTATGTTATGGGATTTAGGTTGTACAATCATCATCATCACCACCATCAGGGTTGTTGGAGGGCTCATCTTCTAGGATCTCCAACTCCTCTTCATCCTGTTCTTCTTCCTCTATATCGTCATCAGAGGCAATGACCCAAGGAGAAGAAGAAGGAGTTGGATTTTTCTCCCCCTCAGAATGAGAGGGGTCTTCATTGATTCCCCGTCCCTCAGCCTGAGGAGGGTCTTGTTCAACAATCTTCTCCCTCTCTTTGTCATCATCAACACTGACAAGGAGAGGTCTAGGATCTTCAGCATTGACAAGCTCAGTGGACCTGTCTTCAAGTCCAGGTGCCACTGAGATAGAAGCATGAGCAACTTCTAATTTGTCCACTCTGTCTTCGAGGCCAGAGATGGCTTCAGTGGCTGTCAGGACAAAATCAGCCGCCATCCCCTGCTTTTGGCGCTCATCAGCTATGAAGGATGGGGCGGGAGCCACTTGTTCACTCAACTTGTTGAGGATGGAGTTGAGGAGGGAGTTGGTGGAGTCGACCTTAGTAGAGAGGTCACTAACAGAACCTTTGATGGAGTCCACGACAGTGCTGAGGGTAGAGACTGTTGAAGTCAGCGACTGCAAGGAAGAGGAGTTAGTCACAACATCTTTCTGTAAGAGTTTCACCTCTTCCTTTAGAGCTGAGAGATGTCAGTTGTCAGCTGTCGAGGTGAGGGCAGTGGAGATGTCTTTCAGAGAATTACCGGCAGAGTTCACGACATTGGTGTTGTTGGTGAGATCCTTTGAAAGGGATTCCACCTGATCCTTAACCTCCTTGATGGAGGCAGTGATGGTGCCCAAATTAGGACCTATAAAACAAGCAGTGTTGACCGCTTCTGCCCAGAATTGAGTTGGAAGATGAGAATCACTGAGCATAGATCGAGCATCTTCGATGATCGTTTTGTTTCTTCTTTCAGCGACTCCATTTTGCTGAGGTGTTCTCACTGCTGAGAAGTTGTGAGAAATGCCCTTCTCTTCAAAGAAATTATCAAGAGACCTAATTTTGAATTCAAATGCATAATCACTCCTTATTGAGCGAACATTCATGTTGTTCAGGACTTCCATTTTCCTGACAAAACAGATGAGTTCTTTTGAGGTGTCACTCTTAGCACGGAGTATTCATCTACTATGACTAGAGTATATTTCTTTCCAGCAATGGATTGTATATTGACAGGGTCAAATAAATCAATATGGAGGAGATGAAGAGTGTTTGTCACTAATGACACTTGCTTAGACTTGAAACTTGCGTTAGTTTGTTTTCCTTTTTCACATGCTGAGTAGAGATATTCCTGAGCGTACGAATGCTGAGGCAAGCCAGCGACTAGTTCTTTAGAAGAGAGAGTATTCAGCGTTGTGAAGTTAAGATGAGAGAGCCTCTTATGCCATAGCCAATTGACATCTGATGAGGATTTGGACAGAAAGAAGATGTTCTCAGTGGTTGTTGAGTAAATGTTTTTTACGTAAACATTTTCTAAGAGATAACCGCTGAGAGCAATCTTTTCTTTCTTATCAAAGACAAAACATGCTTCCTTAGTAAAACATATTTTGTAGTCTATATCACATAGCTGACTAATGCTAAGAAGATTGTGCTTCAGTCCTTCTACATAAGTGACTCTTCTGATGGTGGTTGTACCACTAGAAAGTACACCAAACCCTCAGGCATAGCCTTTTCCATTTCCACCAAAGGTCACTGAGGGACCTTTCTCTTCCTTGAATTCTGTGAGCAGGTTCTTTTTCTTCGGTCATGTGTCGAGAGCATCCACTGTAATAACCAGGTATGTTATTTATTTATTTAACTAGTATTATTTTAGTTAAAATAGATTTGGGAAATTTTATAAGTCTTTATTTTAGTATTTTATGGAGTTAGAAGTTAAGGGGTAAGTTTTATTTTTTATTTGGAAGTTTGGGGGTAAGTTTTGCCAAATAGGATATATGTGGGGTTTGTTTGCTGATTGTGGAGATATTATCCACCACCACCGCCCCTTTTCCTTTAGACACCATGAGGTGTCTCATTTAGACAAAGATAGCAATTAACCAAAAGTGTGTATGTGTGTGTTTATTTCGGTAAAGAGAAAGGAGAGAAAAAGAGAGTGAAATCGAAAAGGGGTCAAGAAGAAGAAGAAGGAATCTGATAATTTACAGCTGGGTTTACGATTCACTTCAAGAAAACAAAAGGTATTCATCTTGCAAATTCCATCTTTTATGTATATTAGTTCCTAAAAAGTTTTGATATGAGTTTTAGAAGTGGGTCTTGGAATTTTTAGAAGGATATGTGAATTTTGGGTTTATGGATAGTTGTTGTTTATGGTCTTAAACATATCTGCAAAATACCAGAAACATTCATGGTTTAAATCTGCAAATTTCTGGGTTTAGGACGAACTTAGTTGACTGAGACATTCATGTATGTCGCAGTAGTGGGTTGCGACATTGATGATAGTTGCGACATTCATGAGTATCGCAACCTTGTGTTGCGACAAGCTCATTGGTATCGCAACAGTTGGTTGCGACTTGATGTATATCGCAGCAGTTGGTTGCGATATGGAGAGATATCGCAATAGTGGGTTGTGAAATGGTACTATATCGCAGTAGTTGGTTGCGATATGAGTCGTATGTTGCGACATGGGGCTATTTCAGTAGTTGGTTGCGATATGAGTCGAAGACTTTGTAAATTTTAGAGTTTTAGCCTTTAAAAGAAATATTTGTTATTATGTGGTTCAGATTCGGTAAAATTGGGCTGAAAGATCTGGAGTGCTTGATAAATAGCTCGGAAGGATTTTTGGTGATAAGAAAAACAGGTGAGTTTTACTTCCAAATGTTTTTAAGCTGGAATACATATATGTGTGTATTGGATATGTGATAAATGTTGTGATTATATGCTTATGTTTGAAATATAATATGTGGAGATGTATATTATATTTACATGAGTATTACACTATACGAGAGTGTGTTGGCCGGGCTTAGGACCGGTGGTGTTGGCTGTAATATTCGTACATCGATGTTGGCTGTAATTGTCGTACGGCGGAGTTAATTTATTAGTTGGCTTGCAACCAACTAATATGGCCATGGAAATGAGGCAGGAAGGTACACGAAGCGTGAGTTATGATTGGTATTCAACTTTGTGTTATATATGGTATTTGTGCAAATGGTTTTAAAATGACAGGGATTTTCTCACTTAGACCATTAGGTCTAACCCTCATTTTTGTTTTAAAATATGTATTCCAGGTCATGGAGCAAGTAAGGACAAGTGATAGGAATATCTATGAATTTCTTTTGAGGATGCATGTTTTGTTGAAGATCCAGGAAGTATTTTGTTTCTATCATGCTAGTAGTTAGTATGTAATTATTAGCAAAAAGTTTGTACTAAAATAGTCATTATGTTGTTAAAGACTATGGGACCGTAAATGTTAAATGATGTATCTTTGATCTTGGGAACATTGTATGAAATGCATGTGAAGTAGGATGTCCCTATTAATTTTAGAACCTTGGGATGTTAAATATAAAAAGGTAGAAGGAACATCATGTAAGGTAATTTCAAATTACACCTGGCTAGTGTAATTGTGATCTTACAGGTACATGTTTGAACTGGAATACCTTGTTATATGGGGTATGTGCTTATGTGTATATTAATCTTGTCTGAATCTACAGAATGGCAAGTGGTACTAGACAAATGAATCGGGAAGGAGGGGGAAATCCTAACAGAACGAATACGATAGTTGGGGCGAGGGGAAAAGGGGGAGAAAGAGGTAGAGGCAGAACTGGAGGCATAATTCAGGGGCGCGGTATGGAATTTGTTACAAGAGACGATCTGGCGGCTGAAATGGGAAGATTACAGGCAAATATTCAAGCCATGTTCAACCGAACTCATAATACTGAAACCAAAATACCAGATCCTGGTCTGGAAGATGAAATGCCCATTACACAGACTTCAATACTGGCACCGAGAAAATGTGATTACAAAATGTTCCTAAGTTGCAAACCTCCTACGTACTGAGGAGATCGGGACCCAGTGAAAGGTATGAAGTGGCTGAAGGAAATAGAAGCTATCTTCAAGACTAGTAAATGCGCTAAAGAGGATAGAGTACTTTATGGATCTGCAATGTTGAAAGGCGATGCTTTATACTGGTGGGAAGCTCATATTTCTTCTGGAGGATCTGACATATATTCTACCTTCTCTTGGGAAGAATTCGTTATAGCTTTCAGGAAACAGTTTTGTCCCCAAGCAGCAGTCAAACAATTGGAAGGGGAGTTTATGAACTTGCAGCAAGGGAATTTATCAGTTCGGGACTATACCGCTCGTTTTCTGGAAAAGTCTCGTTTCACGGAATATTACGTTGCCACGGAGGCAATGAAGATTGAAAGGTTTATCTTTGGGTTGAATGCAGAAGTCAGAACTTTTGTGATCGCTAAAGGACCAGAAACTTTCTCCGCCGCAGTAGACGCCGCGGAAACCGTGGAGCAGGATAAAGGGAGAAGTAATAATGATAAAGGTGCAGGAAAAAGGAAGTGGGAAGGACCACAATATGATCTGAAGAAATCCGGGTTTCAGAGGATAACCGTCCTCCTTTCCGACCAGCGGATAGACCTTGCCCGAAATGCAACCGTATCCACCAAGGAAATTGTCAAGTTGATCCTCGGGTTTGTTATAGGTGTGGGAAGCCCGGACATGTTTCTAAAGATTGTCGAGTAACGCGGTTTTGTTTCTTATGTAACTCTCCGGATCATATTCAGTCTGATTGTCCAAGGGGAAGAGTACAGCAAGGGGGTACGTCGGGGAGACCAGCGGGTGTTAGACCAGTAGTACCAAGACTAGAACCACCAAGAACAAGGGGTCGTACATTTCAGATGACAGCAAAAGAAGCGGAGGAAACTCCGGATGTGGTTACAGGTACATTTTTCATAAGCTCTACACGTGCTAAAGTGCTATTTGACTCCGGTGCAAACCGATCGTTTGTGTCTCCTTCATTTGCTACTTATATGCATTTAAAACCTGAAGTGTTAGATCATGCTTTAATGGTAGATACTGCAAATGATAACCAAGTATCGGTTAAAGAGGTTTTTGATAGTTGTGTGATAAATATAGAGGGGTGCGAGGTACCTATACAATTATTTCCTATAGCTTTGGTCGAGTTTGATGTGGTAGTGGGGATGGATTGGTTAGCCGAGAATCAGGCTAACATAGTTTGTGATAAGAAGATAATCAATGTTGTCTTACCTGAGAGGGGACCGGTAGTGATTTATGGTGACCGTAGAAATCATCAGTCTTGCCTTATATCTATGTTAAAAGCTCGTAATTGTGTCAGCAAAGGTTGCCAGAAGATATTCCTATTGTCCGTGAATTTCCAGAAGTTTTTCCCGAAGACATGAATAGTCTTCCTCCCGTTAGACAAGTAGAGTTTGGTATATATCTGATTCATGGAGCCGCTCCTGTTGCTTGTGCACCATATCGTCTAGCGCCATCAGAGATGAAAGAAATGATGACACAACTGCAAGATTTATCCGATAAAGGCTTCATCAGACCCAGTTCTTCGCCGTGGGGAGCACCGGTTCTGTTTGTGAAAAAGAAGGATGGTTCAATGAGAATGTTTATTGACTACCGGGAACTGAATAAGCGCACGATCAAGAACAAGTATCCGCTTCCCAGAATTGATGACCTCTTCGATCAATTAGTTGGAGCTTGTTATTTCTCCAAGATTGATCTAAGATCCGGTTATCATCAGCTGAAGGTTAGAGAAGAAGACGTTCTGAAAACTGCTTTTCGCACAAGGTACGGTCATTATGAAATCCTCGTGATGCCGTTTGGACTGACGAACGCTCCAGCTGCTTTTATGGGTCTAATGAATCGGGTATGTAAGCCATATTTCGATAAGTTTGTTATTATGTTTATCGATGATATCCTTATCTATTCCCGATCCAAAGAGGATCACGCTCAACATCTTCGTTTGATTCTGGAATTGCTGAAGAAAGAAAAGTTGTATGCTAAAATTTCTAAATGTGAATTATGGCTACGGGAAGTTCAGTTTCTAGGGCATGTAGTTTCCGAGAAAGGTATACAAGTTGATCCGATGAAAGTAGAAGCAATTAAAAAGTGGGAATCGCCGAAGACGCCAACGGAAGTACGTAGTTTTCTGGGTTTAGCCGGCTATTATCGAAAGTTTATAAAAGATTTTTCTCGTATCGCTTCGCCTCTCACTAAGCTGACCCGAAAGAATCTAAAGTTCGAATGGAAAGCAGAACAAGATGAAGCATTCCGAATATTGAATGAGAAACTCTGTAGCGCGCCGATACTAGCATTACCTGAAGGTTCCGATGACTTTGTTGTTTACAGTGATGCTTCCAAGTTGGGATTGGGATGTGTACTTATGCAGCGTGGAAAGGTTATTGCTTATGCTTCCCGTCAACTAAAAGATCATGAAAGACAATATCCTACACACGACATGGAACTTGCAGCAGTTGTTTTCGCGCTGAAGATTTGGAGACATTATCTTTATGGTTGTAAATGTCAAATCTTTACCGATCATAAGAGTCTCCAACATCGTTTTGATCAAAAGGAATTAAATATGAGGCTAAGAAGATGGCTAGAATTGGTGAATGATTACGACTGTGAAATCCTTTATCATCCGGGAAAGGCGAATGTGGTAGCTGATGCACTGAGTCGTCAAGAAAGAAGTGGAACGATAAAAGCCATTGCACTATGAGGTGAAGCGTATCGTAGTTTTTATTTTCTCCGTTTACTTTGTCTGTCTGATGTTTTGTATGATTCCTTACTAGTGCCGACTGAGAGGAAATCGGTATCCAGGAAGAGAGGGATACAGATTATGCTTGCCCTTCGAGGCGACAGAAAGAATGTCTCGACAGCTGGGTCGAGAAATCCAAAGAAAACCAAGAAGACAATTCTGAGGAAACTGTCTTCGAGGGCTGTTGACTCATCGAGAGTTGTCACGCCTAAGAAGGCGAAAGTGTCATCCCTCCTTCACGGTGCGATGAACGCGACACCGGCAAGTTCGGCGCCTCTGGCGACAGTGTCGAGACCGGTGTCTAAGGTGTCGACCCCATCGTCCGTCGACAAGGGCGAGGGGTCTTCGGCCGAAGTTATGACGGTTAATTTTTCATTACCGTCCAACTTTATGGCGGATAGTGTCCTAGACGGGACGACGTTGTTTCCTCATTTGGGAAAATATTTGCTCCCGTCTTTCAGGGAACGTTTTCAAAGGGCTCCGATCAGGGAAGCAGGATCTCAGGTTGTCGGTATGGCGTTCTCGGTAAGTCTTTCTTTCAAGACTTGATTTATTTATCGTTGTCGTCATTTGGATATTTATTAACGATTTTTTTACAGATATTTCAGCCTTCTTTGGCGTTATACGCTGAGATGTTGAGGGTCGAAGATCTGGTGGCGTCAGCTCTTGAAAGAGAGGATGTAGCGCTAGAATGGGAGAAAGTTGCTTTGGATAAGAAGAAATTGGCTTCAGCACGTGCTGACGAGCTGGCCATTCAACTTTATGACGCTTTACATGAACTGGAGGCCGTTAGTCGCACGGAAAGAGCAGACGATCCTCCTAAGCCTTAGGATATTTTTTGTCGTTTCCCTGCTTTTTGTCGACTGCTAATAGTCAAGTATTTTTTAATGTAAGTAACAACAGTTATTCAAGGAATGAATTTTAAGTTTCTGTCGAATTTTGCGTCTCATATACTTAGTAGATAAATATGTCGTTTTAACTATGAAGTATATTACACCGGAAATCATGCGACTTTGGTATTCATCGCAACATAATAACTTAGAATGCTCGTAAATCGTGTAAATGAACATAAGCATATATGATCAAAGCATGCATTCGGGGTATGAAATTTTTCTAAGTCAAAAGACTTAGATCATAAGATCGTTAGACTTTGCGATCGTACGACTAAGTCGTGCGATGAATTTGAATCGTGTGTCCCTGTAAAGGATGATCAAGTCATAGACTTGGTCGTTTATGTCGTCCGACCTGGCGAAACTAGAGTTGTTTGATTATTGTCGTGCGATTCTGCGGAATAAACAATGTCAGAGGTTGGTCGTTGGCTAACCAAATACCCTCCGATGCTTAAGTAAGTAATCGTCGTCATGAAAAAATCATATGAAAGAAGAAAAAGAAATTAGGAAACGTATCTTCTTAGATTCCTCTTTAATTAACGGAGTATTTGCCCCCCATCATTTAATATCCTATTCTTTCTAGGAGAGGATAGGTTTTAAATGACGGATCGACACAGAGATCTTGAGAAATGCCATCTAGGTGTGCATTGACTGTGTTTTCGCGCGACAGGGCCATACGGTCGTTTTATTCTTGTAGACGATGCATAAGTGTTTGTTTCTAAGGATAGAAGGACGAACCTGTCGTGCCGCATCTGCTAAGCGATTTACTTTCGCGGTTTCAGATTCGATTTATAGTAGTCACGAGCGACTTTCGGCTCACTTTTGATTTCCTGGATGCCCCACGGCGTAGGGAACTTCAGGATCTGATGATACGTCGAGGGAACGGATTTCATTTCGTGGATCCATGGTCGACCTAAGATGATGTTATAGGCCGACACACAATCGATGGGGCTGAACTTGGTCTGTTTGTTGATTCCTCCGGCATTGACTGGCAAGATGATATCTCCATATGTGCTCGTCGCTTCTCCATTGAAACCGACCAAAGTTGTCGAACGTCGGGTGATTTCCAAGCGATCGATTCCCATGGCCTTGATGGTGTCAAGGAAGATGACGTTCGCTGAACTGCCCCCATCGACCAAGACTCGTCGAGTTAAACAATTACCAACCGTGAGTTGAATGATCAACCCGTCATGGTGTTTCTGGTACGAGTCGCCGAGGTCATCTTCGTCGAATACGAATTTCATGGCTTCCAATTCCAAATCTCTTTTAGGCTTGATGAACGCGGGACAGGCCGATCGTCAGGCGCTTGACTGGCGTGACGTTTGGCAACGAAATACATTAGACCGCATACGTCGGAACCACCAGTGATACAATTGACGACTTTTGCATACTCGGGGGTTGACGGTCGAACATCGTTAGCTGGGGTAACGACGTCGTCGATGATATCTTTGAGATTGCCCTTTCGGACGTGATACGCCAGCTCCTTTTTAAGAGCTATGCAATCATCTTCCGCGTGACCATGGTCGACGTGAAAGTCGCACCACTTAGATTTATCTTTCTTAGCGTCGTCCTGACCGGACTTCGCTGGCCATGGAATAGTCGCCTGGGTGGTCTTCAGAGCTTCGACCAAATCTTTAGTAGACCCTTTGAACCCGTAAGAGGATATCTTGGGGTATTGAGGAAATTTGGTCGCACTCTTAGCCTCTACTTTTGTCTTGAATCGGACGTTCAAGATCTGTCGGGCGGGCTCCATTTTGGAAATCGCTTTCGTCTTGAACTCTGGCTTCTTTACGCCTAACGACCTCTTGTCGTCGGTATGCTTGCGACGAAAGGCAGCGTCGTCCTCTACTCTCATATACGCTAGGGTTCGAGCTCGGACGTCTTCGAAATTCTCCGGAGGATACTTAGTCAGGTCAGTGTATAAACCTGAACTGTCGTCCAGACCACGCTTATAGGCTTCGATCGCGGTCTTGATGTCACAATTGCAAATACTGATCATCTCTGCATTGAATCAATTGAAATAACTGCGGATAGACTCACTGGTCTTCTGCACGACGTAATACAAGTCACTGGTCTGCTTCTCCATCTTGCGACTGCTGGCGAATTGCTGGGAGAATTGATTGACCAATTCAGCGAACGACCCAATGGACTTGGGTTTGAGATTGATCAACCATTGGAGAGCAGGACCAGTGAGAGTTGCACCAAAGCTTTTGCACATACAGACCTCCTGATACATGTGTGGGATTGAGATCGTCCACATTAGCTACTTATACTGCGCGACGTGCTCTATCGGATCGGTCGCTCCCGAGTACTTTGGCGTGAAGCTGGGGACATTGTACTTCTTCCAGACCTCGACAGTTGTAATCTCATCGATGAATGGTGACGCCTGAAATCCTGATCGGGGCTCGATGTCTACAGGCACGACTGCCCCAGGCAGCTTGGCGAGCAAAGATAGGACGCGCTCGTTCTGATCTTCTAGCATTTTCAATCGCTGGGCGGTGGGGCCATTGGGGTTGAGATTTGCCCCTGCTTACGGATTGATTCCTGAGCTGGTGCCATTGACATGCGACAAGCTAATGGCATCTCCGTTGAAAGGAACAAAATACGGTTGCAACCCGTTCTGAAATGGTTGCGACCCATTCTAAAATGGTTGCGATCCATTCTGCATGGGTGGTGGCCTTATATGCTGAGGAGGGACCGTACCGAACTGGGGATTTGGATTGAACGGTCACGGCTGCTGGTTTTGCATGGTCGGACCTAGGTGCTGATTCTGAGCGAACGGACCTGATCCTGGACCTGGATTATGCGCGAATGGTCGAGGACCATTCTGACCTAACGATCCTTGGCCTGGATTCTGAACGAATGGCCTAGGACCACTCTGAGGTCCAAAGGGATTCCTTAACCGTGCAATCTCTTCAGCTGCTCTACGGCTTTGCTCCGCCATGGCATTGATTTGATTTCGGGCGACTTCAAGCTCCTGGTACATCTGAACAATGACATGCTGCTGATCTCCAGGGGCTGCCATTTTTCTGCAATAGAGAAAAAGAAAACTCCAAGAAACCGTTAGCAAGACGGACGTTTGTCGAAGATTTTCTCTAGATGGGGTCCTACGGATGGCACCAAACTGTTAATGCCAAAAATTGCACCAAAGGGAAAACTTAAGGTCGATGTGGACTTTAACAACTAAAGAAAGGAATCTTTCGACAAAGGCGTGCGACAAAGACAAAAATGTAAATGAGACAAAGGATTTGATGACGCAGGAAAAACCTCAACGAGGAAAAAACCTGCGGACGGCAGTGGATGTCGTCGCTGCACTATAGTCGCCAATCAGAGGCGATGTCCTTGGTGTTCCGGGTGTCGATCGTACATATATTACAATACAAATGAAGGAAAGACTCCGAAATGTAAAGTACAAGTGTTTGGAATGTAAAAACAGTGTGCGTCGTGTGTGAAAACTATGTATAAACTGTTGGTCGAGAGCGAAAGTCTTGCGTCGAGAGTGATCTTCTATGAATAATCTCTTTGCTTCGAATGAATATTCTTCAAGTGTTTGTGTTTTCTTCTGTTGTTCGATGCTCTTGTTCTATCTCTCTCTCTGGGTTATTCGGTGTTGATCAGGTGTCTTGAACTGATGATTGAGCTGGGATTTTATAGTCTTCGAATGACTTTAATTGAATCATTAAGATCTTTGATGATTGTTGTAACGGTCGTCGTCATCAATGTGAGTTTAGATGCTCATAACTGATTTCGTCGGTTATAGTCGTTTGTCCATAAATGACTTTGACTCCTGCATTAAACACTTAAACAAACATATCAGTTGTATAACACGTTAGTCGGTCGAGGTCGTACGGTTGTATGCGACGGTCGTGTGGAACGGGCGACGTCGAGGTCGAGTGTCGTGAGGAACTCTCGACTTACCTTTTAGGAGGGATGGCGGAGGTTCTTTGGGTCTTTATCGGGACCTTATCTTAATACAAGGTATAGCTCATGACATGCATCTTACCTTCTTTGGTCGTGGTCGAGACCTGTGAAATTTTGCCCAAACAGTTTTTCCCTTTGATTCTCCCCCTCAGGATGATCTGATTAATCGTTAGAGTCATCATCAGAGTCATCCTGGCCCTTTTCTTTAGTACCCTCTGCTCTGCACGAAGCCTCGGGTTTCTTAGGCGGTACTGCCCCTGTGGCTATCATCTTGGCGCATAGATCGTCACAGAGGCCAATAAGGGTCTGGACCTCTGCTTCTGTCTTGAAGCGCATTTTGCCCACACTTGTCTTGAATTTTTTTACATAGTTTGCGTTAGCAGCAGTGAAGGCTCGGATGAATTCTGTCATTTGATCAAGTATTCCTTGTCCAAGCTCTGTCAGCTGAGCTCTGGTCATATAGTCAGAAGGCTTCATGGCCAGAGTTTGTTACATAGTTTGCTCTTGAACTTCCTCTAATGACTTCTTTAGGTCTTCAGGGGTAAGGCCCTTAGAGGTGGAGGCTTTGGCATTCATCGTTTCAAGGAAGAGTTTGATAGAGGTTTTGAATGCAGATGTGGCGGCTTTTTCGAATTCAGTGGCAGCAGATGCAGCAGAGGTATCAGCAGTTGTTCTCATATGGGCTAAGGAATTTTGCACCTCTGTGGACAGGTTGTCCATCTTGGTGTTCATATCAGTAAAGGCCCACGAAGTAACTTCTGCAAAAGAATCAAAAGAGCTTTTCAACTTTTTCAATGTGGTGTCCACAGATGTGACAAGGGTTTGGAACTCATCCCTTGATACATATGGACTTGGTGTAACCTCTGGGGGAACACATTCGTCCCCAGAGTGAGTCACTGTTCCTTGGACACCTTCTTTCGCCCTTGTTTGTACGTTGGGGGAGGAAGGATTTCCCTCTGATCCTCGAGCAGAGGCATCTTGTGCCTCGGACTCTACAGAAGTTGTGGTAAAGACATTGTCTTGATCCACTCCAGAGGTGGGTACAAGATTATCCTTAGGTTGACTCGGAGACTTGTCTAGAGTCTCTCCGTCTTTGTGTACTCAAAGCTCATTTGAAGAGCTGTTTGGACCTATAGTAGTGTGCGTGGTAGAGGAAACAAATTCCTCTGTAAGGTTGGCGATTGTGGTTTGGGGAGATGGACCACGAACTAAGGGTAAGTACTTTTGAGAGGACTCCCCTGGAATGTTTTCCCCAGCTAAGATTGGCACAGAGGTAGAAAGAGTTACCTCTGCCCGGTCAGTTTGGGTTGGGGTCGAGTCGTGCTGCTCTTTTTCAATAACATATTATGCCACTAGACTGGCGATGTTAGAAGTATGGGTCGCACTGGGTGTTGGTTGTGGGAGTGTGCCTCTTCTATTCCAGGCATCAGTTCTAGCTTCTGCTTCTGTGGAGCATCCAACCACTTCTTCTCCATCTATGGTCTCAACCTCTGTTGCTACCCTATGGCTCGGTGCTTCTACCCTAACTTCTGTAGTGGCTTTTGCATCAGTGCGTAAAGAGTCGTACATTAGATGTGAGCCAATTAATTGTCATACGTGGGGATGCAGAGGTCCTTCTTCTGCCTGATCATCTTCTTCATCAGAGTCCACCTCTGAGACTATGACTGGTGGGGTTTTGGTGGTGGTTTTAGCCAAATCCTCTGGACTTGCTCGTAGAACATCAAAACCAGGTTTGGTGAAGGGGTTCTGTAGAACTTCTGGTGTGGCACCTTGAGTGCTCTTCGGGGTTTCGTCATCTTCATCTAAGTCAGAAGAGATTCTGAAGTTTGGAGCTTCTGTTGACTTATGGGAGAGGGCTTATGCGTTCCAGCCAGAAGTGTCTAGTGTGTCGGCGATTTCGGGGTGCTCAAGGAAGGAGTTGAAGTCGCCCTGATGGTCTGCATAGTTGATGGGTGTAGGTGATTGCAGAGGTTAGTCTTGGAATTCTTTTGCTATTTCAGCTTCCTCTGCGATGGATTGCAGAGGAGTGTGTGGTTTCTTGGATTTCTTCTTGCTCCTCCTTTTCTTTGGTTTGGGGGCACCCTCCTCAGAAGACTTATGTTTTCTTTTCTTTTTGTCTTTTGGAGGAGAGGGAGGTGCAGAGGATCCAGCTTCTGTTGTATGAGGAGGGGATAGTTGAGCAGCAGAGGTTGAGGTACCCTCTGTAGTTTTCTTGTGGGTTTTCTTCTTCTTCTTCTTGGCAGAGGGTTTTTTCTTTGTTGCAGGGGAGAGAATCGCTTCCCTCTGAGCCTGAAAGTTGGCCTATACAAGCTGATGTTTGTCCAAAGCTGCAGCCCATTGCTCATCTGACATCCTATCTACAACCCTAGTTCCTAATGGGGCACCTAGGCGCGGGGGTGTCACAGGACTCGGTTCTGGAGTCCTATGATCGCGTACGTAATCTAACTTAAGGGTCTTGTCTGTAGCGTATCCCAGAAGTTTCTTTGGCAGAGGTTTGCAGAAATGGTATTCATCTTTGTGCTCTGTTGGGGTCTTTTTGTTCAGGGGGTACATTCTGGCCGTTGGTCCCTCCATTGGCCATTTTTGTAGACATAGCAGAGGCTCTAGCAGGACACCCAGAATTCTTTGATATTGCAGAGGAGGTAGAGTTTCGGCTTTCGTCCTTTCACCTTCATGGAGGAAATTTTGCGGTTAATGGTGTTGACCATTTCCTGCATCATGAGGGTGGCGTAGTCCAGAGGTAGGTCGTAGTATACCCCATACATGATAACCAAAATTTGGTGAGAGGTCTGATCTGGACTACCCACTTTCCCTGTTAGGCACCTGTTAAGAATAGAGAATAGAGTATTCCACAGAGGGGGTAATCGATTTCTTTTGAAATCATTTCTTTTTCTTAGGGTTGTGTTATACCCCAACATTTCAACAAACCGGCAGAGCTCTTCGTCTGTGGGTTCCTCTGCATACTGCTTTATGCCAAGAAAACCTCTAGTAGGTAGACTGAACTCAAGTGAGAACATGGTTCTGTTGAACTTGAGCTCAAGGTGCTCGGATTTGGCTGGTTTCGAAATGTAGCCCTTGATTTGTCTATCTGCGGGGTCAAATCTGCTGCTCATCCAGAATTGATTTAGGTATCTGGCGGGGATTTTGTTGACCGTTTTGGATAACAGGGGGTAAAGATAGTGGTTTTCCAGAATGTGAAGAAGGATGTCGTGTGCTTCCCCAAAAGTGGTTTTTGAGGGAACCAAGTAGTAGTTGTTTGGTTTCAAAGGAAGAACACGTTCAAAGTGTTCATGGGCAATGAAGTTTAGACGATGGGTAGTCGGAACAAAATCTGCTTCATCGCCGGAGTGGTCTTGTTCTAGGTTTCTGGCAATTTCTTGGTTTTGGGAGTTCTCAAAATGAGATGGAGAGTTCACTGGAGCGTTGGAGGTGGAAGCCATTGGATTAATCTTGAAGAAAGAGAGTAGAAAATGGCAGTTGCAGGTTTTTGCAAGGTTCACCGGAGAAGATGAAGAGAGTAAGTTCGTAAACGTTTAGAGGTAATCGTAAGTTGGGTTTTATACTGAAGAGAATGGCGGAATCTGAAAGAGTAAATATGTGAAAGTGAATAAAATTTGGGATCCGTAATTGAGTATATACGGCTGGTTCAACTTTCTAGGAGAACGTGTGCCACATACGTCCAATGGGAGAATACCACGTCAGAAGTGTCAGAACACGATTAGACGTCGTGTGCGGCCCATTAATGCTTGGCGCGTGGGCATATCTTCTTTGTGAGTTCTGTCACTCGCAGTAAATAACCCATACTGTTACAGAATTTCCATAAAAGGTCAAATGTCAGAGTCAACAGAGGCTCTGTGGTGGAGTGACCTCTGTGTTCTGAAACTTGTCTTTTTATCTCCTCTGATGCTTGTACCTTTTCCAAAATCGTTTGAAAGATCATTGGAGAGGATCGATAGATCTTTAGTACAAAATTTTCATTCACAGAGGCTTTGAGGCTCTGTCGATGCCAACAGAGGCTCTGAGAGTGAAAATATCTCATAACTAAAAATTTAGAGAACGTTTTGATCATCCAAGGTTTTCATTGTGGTAAACACTGTTTTAGGACATATTTGGAAATTTGTGTCCTGGAAAACTGTTTTAGAAATGGATTTTGTTCGAGACATACTCTTAGAGTGTCTAGTTTGGGCGACAGAGACTCTTTTGTGGAGTGAGCTCTTTGCCCATAAGACTTTCTTTAAGTATCCTTGTGTGTGCATTTGTACGTACAAATCCTTAAAGAAGACATTTAAGGTTGATCGACAGAGTTTCCGTACGAAATATGCAGCGCTAGAGGATCCGGCTTACAGAGGCTCTGTTGAGCTCAGCAGAAGCTCTATGACCTTAAATTTCCTATAACTGAAGGCTCAAAAATCTTTTTGATCATTTCTTGTTTGGAATGTCTTAAACAGTGTTTATAGGACGTATTTTGAAATTTGTGTCCTAGAAAATTGTTTTCAAAAAGGATTTGTACGAGTTACTTACCTTTGGTTCTCCTTTGTTCGGAAAAAATACCCGACTTCTGTAGATATGGTTGATAATATCTCTTCTTTTGCTCCCCCTTGAATGATCAACCTCTGTAGATCAGTTCAAGGTCTCCTTCTGCTCCCCCTTGACCTATGCTTGGATCAAATGAAATAAGTTGTGCATAGAATATAGGTCAAGGTTATCAGAGGTTCTGTGGAGATTGTCATATTCTGAGCAATCCCACAGAAGCTCTGTTGGTTACAGAAATTTTGATGATTAAGAATTTACATACAGAAGACTTTAAATATATACATATTTACAAGAAGATCAAATCTTACTTACAGAGGGTTCAACTCATGTTAATCATTCCAAATTACCCACCAAGAAAAGGAATCTTTTCTCATCTAGTGCCTTGGTGAATAAGTCTGCAAGCTGGTATTCAGTAGACACAAAGTGCATATCGATTGTGCCATGTTCAACGTGATGCTTCAGAAAGTGATAACGAATATCGATATGCTTTGTTTTTTAGTGTTGTACTGGATTGGCAGAGATTGCTATGGCACTTTTGGAATCACAGAGGATGGGAATCTTGTATATGTTGTAACCATAGTCCTTTAGCTGAGTTTTCATCCACAGAACTTGGGAGCAACAGCCAGCAGCAACAACATATTCAGCTTCTGCTGTAGATGTGGACACACAATTCTGCTTCTTTGAAGTCCAGCTTACTAGTTTACCTCCTAGGAATTGACAACTCCCAGAGGTACTCTTTCGATCAAGCTTGCATCCTCCATAATCTGAATCTGTGTATGCCTTAAGACCAAAGCCAGAGTTCTTCGGATACCAGAGCCCAAGATTTTTGGTCCCTTTGAGGTATCTAATGATTCTCTTGACAGCAATATAGTGGGATTCCTTTGGGTTAGCTTGATATCTTGCACGGAGGCATGTGGAATATGTTATATCAGGTCTACATGCGGTTAAGTATAACAGAGACCCAATCATACCTCTGTAGAGCTTGCACTCTATAGATGTGCCATTTGGATCTGAGAATAATTTATTTCCAGTGGCCATTGGGGTCTTCATTACAGAGGCATCAGAGAGACTGTATTTTGAAAGTATGTCAGAGACATATTTAGCTTGATTTATAAAAATTCCCTCTGATGATTCTTTTACTTGGAGTCCGAGGAAGAAAGTTAATTCTCCCATCACACTCATTTCAAACTCACTCTGCATGAGTTTTTCGAAATCTTTGCACTGTTGTGCATTTGTAGACCCAAAAATAATGTCATCCATATAAATCTGTACAAGGAGAATCTCATCACCTTTTCTTTTGTAAAACAAAGTAGTATCTGTCGTACCTCTGTCATAATCATTATTGAAAAGAAAAGTTGAAAGCCGTTCGTACCATGCTCTTGGAGCCTGTTTCAGTCCATACAGAGCTTTGTCGAGATAATAGACATATTTTGGGTACTTGGAACTTTTAAACCCTGGTGGCTATTGGACGTATACTTCTTCTTGGATTTCACCATTCGGAAAGGCAGATTTTACATCCATCTGAAAGACTTTGAAACCTCTGTGGGCAGCGAAGGCTAAGAAGATCGTTATTGCTTCGAGCCGTGCGACAAGGGTAAAAGTTTCATCGTAATCAATGCCTTCTTCTTGGCGATATCCCTTAGCCACTTTGTTTCTAATGACCACCCCATCCTCGTCCTTCTTGTTTTTGAAGACCCATTTTGTCCCTACGGCTAGTTTCCCTCATGGCAGAGGTACTAGGGTCCATACTTTGTTTCGCTCAAACTATAGAAGCTCTTCTTGCATAGCATCTACCCAGTTTGGATCGTCTAGGGCTTCAGAGATTCTTTTTGGCTCGATCATACTGATAAAATTTGTAAAGAAACAAAAATTAGCAGTGGCTGATCTTGTCTTGACCTTTTCAGAAGGGTCGCCTATTATAAGGCTTGGAGGATGGCTTCTCGTCCACGGTGTTGTTCTTGGAAGATGGTCATTTGAGTCATCAAGATTAACTTCTGTGGTTGCACACTGCGGTTCTGGTGTAACCTCTGTTGTTGATGGTTCTTCTGTGCTTATGCTTGGTTCTTCAGCTTGTAGGAGGATTGGAATGATAGTTGGAATTTGTTCCTTTAAGGAAGTAGAGACTGAGTTTTCGTTTTCCTCTAGTATTGATTTCTCTGTAGTCGCTGGAGTAGGTATTTCAGGAGCCTTTTTGGTTGAATCCTTAGTTGTATCATCTTCTGTTTGCTCCCCCTCAGTACGTGCATCTGCATGATTCACAGAAGAGGATGAAGTATTCAATGGACCAGTTAGAGAAATACCTGACTCAGTTTGATTTGGAGAAGATGTTTCTCCAGAGGCTCTGACTGCTCCAGCAGAGGGATCAATATCATCATGGAACATCTCTTCAAATAGAAGATTTAAGTCTTCTTCTCTTGTTTTTGAGATGCCAGAGGATTCCTTCTTTAGACCGAGTTCTGAACTGATTTGTTCAGAAGTCTTTTGAAAGGAATCGTCAAAAGACACATTGATGATTTCTATAATGGTGCCTGACTGCAGAAGATAAACTCTGTAGGCCTTGGAAGTGGCAGAGTATCCAATGAACTTTCCTTCATCTGCTTTCACTTCAAACTTTCCTCTTCCTTCTCTGTCGTTTAAGACGAAGCACTTGCATCCAAATACATGGAAGAACTTAATGTTTGGTCACCTTTTGTTGATCAAATGATAAGGTGCCTTGATGTGCCTCTTTACAATGGTTGATCAATTTTGGGTGTAGCAAGCGGTTGACACTGCTTCTGCACAAAAAGACATTGGTAATCCACATGCTGTCAGCATAGTTCTTGCAGCCTCCACAAGCGTGCGGTTCTTTCGCTCAACCACGGCTTTCTGTTGTGGGGTGCGTGCAGCAGAGAAGTTCTGTGAAATGCCTTTTTCTGTAAGATAGGCTTCAATGACAGAGTTTTTGAATTCTGTGCCATTATCGCTTCTTAGTTTCTGAATCCTGCACTCATACAGAACTTGGATTCTTTTCATTAAATTTATCAGAACGTTTGGAACATCTGATTTCTTTCTGACAAATTCAACCCATGTAAATCTTGAATATTCATCAATCAGAACAAGTATATATTTCTTGCCACCTAGGCTCTGTGTAGCAATGGGACCGCAGAGGTCGACATGAAGCATGTACAGAGGCCTAGTGCAAGATATATCAGTTTTGCCTTTATGGGAAGCTCTTTTGAGTTTTCCCATTTCGCAAGCAGAGCACAAATGATCTTTATTAAACTTAACATTTGGCAGACCTTTGACTAGATCGAGTTTAACAAGCTTATCTAGAGTATGAAAGTTTAGGTGGCAGAACTTGTTGTGCCATAACCAGGCTTCTTCACTTTTACAGGATACAAGGCAGAGCTTGTCTTCCTTATTCTTGGCACAGAAGTTCATGAGGTAGAGATTACCTCTTCGTTCGGCTCGCAGAAGTTCGACTCCTGTGTCCTCACCTTGTAGAGAACAGAAGGTTCTTTTGAACATTACGTCGAAACCCGTATCGCAGAGTTGGCTAACACTGAGAAGATTGTGCTTAAGGCCATCCACATATGTAACTTTGCATATGGTTATGGTTTCCTTCTTAATGACTCCGTAGCCTTTTATGTACCCCTTATTGTTGTCACCAAAGGTCACAGATCCTCCATCGAGTTTACCTTTGTAGGAGGATAGTAGACCTCTGTCGCCAGTCATGTGCCTCGAACATCCGGAGTCAAGATACCAGATTGGCACATACTGCTTCTGCAAGACAACCAGAGAGTTTTAGGTACCCATATCCAAATGGGTCCAGCTTTGTTAGGGGTCTTCAAGTTTGCCTTAGCATTCTTGGGTTTGGATTTAGCTTCTTTTGAAGAACCATTTTGTTTCTTCTTACCCTTGAATTTTGCATTCTTTTTGGGTACAGAGAGAAAACAGTGTGGATTTGAGAAGTGTTGGTTTAATTGATGCATGAGGTCAAAACATTGACAATAATGAATGTGCGAAGAGATTTGCTTGAACTTTTCATTGAAAACATTAAATGGGGGCACAGAGACATTACATTCTATCCTAACATTTGACTTCCTATTACAAGAAGACCTAAGTAGGCTAGATTGTTGTTTGCGAAATCCTTTGTTGAGAGCAGCCTTCTGTGGACCCCTTCTGTGGTGAACTTCTGCGGGTTTCACTATCACAGAAGAAAAATATTTGTTATTTTCAACCCATTTTCCCTTCTGTTGCCATGTTAGTTTTTCTTTAATAGGCTTTAAGGGTTTTGAAGTCTTTGAACTTGTTGGATTTTGAGAGAATGTTTTCTTTTGTTGTTTGATTTTTTCAAGCTCAATAGAGGTTTTGGCTTGTATACACATTTCTGAAAAATCTGGACAGATAGGAACTCTTGTGATTTTCTCCTTAGGAGGAATAGTTCTGTTAAGAACTCCAGAGGGTAGTTTAAAATCCTCTGTGTCACAAGGCACTATCTCTGATTTAGAGTCAGTCTCAGATTCGTCAGAGGATGAATCGTCCTCATATACAGAGGTTGAGTCACTTAGTTCTCTTTCGACAGAGGCTAGATTTTCAGAGCGTGTGCCATACTCGCTTTCTTCCTTTCTTTCAGGGATATCTTCTAAGTCAGCAAAATTTTTCATCGAGGTTTCCTCAGAGAGAATTTGGTCATTTTTGAAAGTACTGGGACATTCATAAAAGTTGTTTTCACCGATTTCCAATAATTCCTTTTTAGAAATATGAGTCAGTTTTTCTTCTGTTGAAGCGGGCAAGAACTCAGGTGCCTCTACCGATAGTTTCTTCTCAGAATCTATAGTGCAGACAAAGGCAACCTGTGATTGAGTCTCGGGATTACCAAACTTAAAGATTCCTATCTGATCTTGTGTTTTCAGATATTTCTTAGGTTTGGACGCTCTTTTGACAGAGGTTGATGATGGTAGATCTGTGTTTCCAAACCACACATTCACCATCATCAGTGGTTTCCTTCTGTGAGGTTTACCAGAGACTTTTCTCCTTTTGCTTACAGAGAGTAAATTTGGAAAACCGGGTTTTCTTGTACTTCCAATATGAAATGGAGAAGACAGAGACTTGTATCTTTTATTTCCAGTGTATGGCTCTATATCACAGAACCCAATTCCCCGTCTCCCTATTTGTGTATTAATTTTCTCGTACACCTTCTGTGCATCTTGATATTTCTTTATTAACAAATCTCTTTGGAGTAAATCTTGACAGTGGACTTCTCTTTCCTTTTGAAAATAATGTTTAAGAGCTAGAATGTTCATTCTGTCGGTCTCAACGTCCATAAGTTCTTTAGATTTTGTTTTTAATGCAGAGTTAAGTTCAGAAATCTTTTCTTTTAAAGGATCTAGGTGTTTGTTCCAGTTTGTTTCAATTTCTTCCTTTTCTTCAAAGATTTTAGCCTTTTCTTGAGTGAGAAGTCTAGCTTCTCTTTCAAAGAAGGTAAGCTTCTTTTGAACACTTTCGCATGTCTTTTTAAGTTCTGTGTATTCAATGTTTAGTTTAAGCAAATCAGCTTCTACTTGACTAGAGTTAGAGTCAGAAGTGGATACCTCACTATCGGAGTCGGATGAGCTGACCTTTGCCATTCCACAGAACAATGCGTTTTTGTCGCCTTCATCAGAAGATTCGTCTGACAGCCAGTTCTCCTGATTCACCATTAGCGACTTCTGAGCATAAAACTCCGCTTTCTTTTTGTAGTAAGCAGAGTCCCTCTGTGGGCGGTTTGGTTTGCTCCTGCAGTCAGCGGCATAATGGCCTGGCTTGCCATAGTTAAAACATCCTTGGTTCTGGGAGCCGTTGCCAACTATGTCGTGTGACTTCTGTCGGTCACCACCTCTTTCAGTTCTACATTCATTGGAGTAGTGGCATGGTTTACCACAGTTGTAACATACTTGGTTCTGTGGAGTGTTGCCAACTTTATCGTCTGACCTCTGTCGGTCACCACCTCTGTCAGTTGACCTCTGTTGGTCGCTGCCTCTGCCGTTCCTTTCATTTGACCCTTCACTTCCTCGATCATCTCTTCCATAGCGTTCATTACCAGACTTCTTCTGGTAACCTCTGCTGAATTCCCTTGTCAAAAGGGCTAACGATTTAGCAATAGAGACCATCGATGTCTCTTCTTCTTCCACCACCTCCTCATCTTCACTATCAACGATCAAGATCTTATTTTTCTTTTCCTTCTTTTCCTCTACAGCTTTGTCCTTCGGCTTCTCTCTAGCTTCTGGGGTCTTACCGACCAGTGCAAGAGGTGCACTGATTTGTGCTTTTGCTTGTGCGATTTGAGGCTCTTGGGCTGCCAATGTTCCATAGAGATCTGACAGAGTCCAGGAGTCTAAGTCCTGATTTGTGTGCAGAGACATGGACAACTGGAGCCATTCATTATTGAGACTCTTTAGGAACATGACATTGTTCTCCTCAGAAGTTCTGTGGATTCCGAACTTCTTGAATTTGTTGATTAGAGAGTTGAACCGATCATATGTTGTCTGCAGAAGTTCTGTCGGCAGAGCTTTGAATGCGTAGTACTCGTTGATGCATTGGGCTCTGCGGTTCTTCTGAGTTTTGGCCCCACCCTCCAGTTGTTTTTCCAGTTCTATCCACAGATCGTATGCAGATTCACACGCATCTAAGGATTGGAAAAGGTCATTGGCTATGGCCTTTATCAGAAGTCTCTTACTCTTCTGAGCAACTTCATATTTTGCCCAGTCAGGGTCTGACCATTTTTCCTTGGTCTTTGGTTTATCGTGTGCAGGGATTTCTGGAGTGTCGTCTGTGCGAGTAGTGTCGTCTATATGAGTAGTGTGGGTGGCTTGGTTAAAGAACCAGCGGTGAAGAAGTTGTTTGTGTTTGTTATTTTGAAAGGGTTTGAGAAATCAAGAAAATAGGGTATGAACAGTAAACCTTCAGAGAATGAAGTGGATGTTTCTAATGGTTTTTATAAGCTTTAAAACCTTTGAACAACGCACTAAAAAGGAAATTTAACCGAAGAAACAGATTCTGTAAGTTTACGAAAGTCGAAACAGGTCGAGAATGGCAGAAAAACAGATGCTGTTTTGAAAGATATGAAAAATTGGTTAAATGTCCAAGTTTCTACCAAAAATCATTGTTAGTGAGGATCTCTTGATATAGAAAATCAAGAACCGCTCCGATACCAATTGTTGGTTCCTGTTTTGCTTAACAATGATGATTCTATCTAATTAGTTCAAACAATATATAATGCGGAAGCGTTTTAACGAACTAACAGATATAATGAGGTAGAATAACACACAATATCAAATATATGAAGTGTAAATAACACAGATAAATAGCTCAATGATTCACTGTATTTGATATAATAAGAACATCAAGAACACCGAAAGGTTTTGATAAGAATCTTCTCTAAAGGTGTGTGTGTCATGCTTTTCTTAATAGAAGAGCTCACATGAACCTTCTATTTATACTACTTCTAAAGGGGACAAGATCTAGATACTAAGGATGGTAGGTACTAAGACACTGCTTTGAACAGTTGTTGGAAGGTACAAAACACTATTCTGGAACGGTTGTAGATACAACGTTCATTAAATGATCCGTATTCTGCTTTAGGCTGAAACCTATCAGAGTTTGACACGTGGAGTTGTCCGGTCACGCCTTGTCAGAATTATCTTCAGAACCTTCGAATGGCAGATATTGTAAGAAGCACGTTTGTCCTTGTTTAGATCTTTTGCGTGGATCTTCTTTTTACCACAGAGGCTCTGTCAAGTATGACAGAAGCTCTGTGGCCTTGTGCGCTTAGAAGAGTCTTCTGTTGCTTTTTCACTTCGGTCTTCTTGGCTAACCCGGTAGAGCCTCTGTCGAAGACTTCTGTCTTCTCGGTTACTCGGCTACTCGGCAGAGCCTCTGTCGAAGGCTTCTATACTTAGCCTATTTTTCAATACTTCTATTAACAGAAGGATTGGAGCTAATAGTGATCCATCGCCCCTGATCACAATAGAAATCCCTACAGAGGAATTCGTTTCCTCTGACACGCACACACTTATAGGTCCAACAGGCTCTTCAGAGTAGCTTAGAGTGCACAAAGACGGAGAGACTCTAGACAAGTCTCCGAGTCAACATAAGGATACTCTTGTACCCACCTCTGGAGTGGATCAAGACAATGTCCTTAACAGAACCTCTATAGAGTCTGAGGCTGATAAAACCTCTGCTCGAGGATTAGAGGGAAATCCTTTCGTCCTCAACGTCAATACAGGGACGAAAGAAGGTGTCCAAGGAACAGGGACTCACTCTGGGGAAGAATGTGTTCCCCCAGAGGTTATACCAAGTCTGTATGTATCAAGGGATGAGTTCCAAACCCTTGTCACCTCTGTGGACAACACATTGAAAGAGTTGAAATACTCGTTTGATTCTTTTGCAGGTTACCACGAGGGCCTTTAATGATATGAACACCAAAATGGACAACCTATCCACAGAGGTGCAAAATGCTCTAGCCCAGATGAGAACAGTTGCGACAACTTCTGCCACCTCTGTTGCTGCTAACTTCGAGAAAGCTACTACCTCTGCTTTCCAAGGATCTGTGAAAGCCCTACTTGAACAACTGAAGATAGCTCAAACGCCAACTTCTGCGGGCATTACTCCTGAAGATTTAAAGAAGGCCCTAGAGTTTGTTCAAGAACAAACAACTAGACAAACTCTGGCCATGCAGCCCTCCGACTACATGACCAGAGCACAGCTCACAGAACTTGGGCAATGGATACTTGATCAGGTCACCAATTTCATCAGAGCCTTCACTGCTGCCAACGCTAATTACATCAAAGTGTAATAACCAGGTATTTTATCTAAATTAAAATTGGAATTTTATAAGTCTTGATTTTTGTATTTTATGGAGTTAAGAAATTAAGGGATAAGTTTTTATTGTATAATAGAAGCTTAAGGGTGTGTTTTGTCAAGAGAAGCAAGTTTAGGGTTTGTTTGGAATTTTACCCAAACCTTGTTAGCCAAAACCGACTCAGTAGTTTAAAGTATAGGAAATATCCCAATTTGAGATATTAAAGCAAAAACCCAAATAGTGTGTGTGTGTGTGTGAATTTGTTCACGGCAGAGAGAGAGAGAAGAAGAACCATCGAAGAAGAAGAAGAAGATTAAAGTTACTTAGCTAGGATTTTGTGTTTGGTGCAGTAACATCAAAGAGGTAATTTTCTGAATTAAACTCTCTTTTAGGAGAATTAGGTTTCTTTTGGAATTTGAAGTGGGTTTAAGTAATTTTAGAAGAATTTGTGAATTTTAGTTACAATTAGGGTGTTAAAAAGAGTTTAGAACACTTATGTGCAAAATCTGGGTAAAAGATGGATTCCTGCAAATGAACTGAACTTTTCTGAAAAATACGATGAACAATGTTTTTGCGAAAAGTAGGAATTCGCAAGCCTTGGTTGCGAAAAGTCCACTTTGCGCAAGTAGCTAAAACGCATAGTAAAGATTTCGCATCTGTTGGTTACGAAAGGTAGGGAACTCGCAACTGTAGTTTGCGAGAAGTGAGGTTTTTGTATTTGTGGGTTGCGAAAAGTAAGATTTTCGTAATAGTGGGTTGCGAAAAGTTGGATTACCTGTTTATGTGTTAAAAAGTATGTATACTTTGATTTGTTTCAGATACTAAGGATCGGGGTTAAAAGTTAATCTGTTTTGAGGAAAGTTTAAAGGACCTTGCTAAAAAGATAAGGTGAGTCTTACTTTAAAAAGTATTTTACTGTAATGCATTATGTGAATAACGAATATTTGATAAAGTGTATGAATATGTCATACGTGGGTGATTATAATATATTGAGATATTATAATTACGTGAGTATTATATGAAATTATAATACGTGGTCGGGCTTTGGACCGGTGTGATAAATTGGCTCGCAACCAATTGATATTGGCCATTGGTGGAGGAATAAGGTGGAATGAGACAGGTATGATACATAAATGCTAGTTGGTATTAACTTACGTGTGATGTATGTGTATTTATATAAAGAGTGTTTTATATAAATGAATTTTTAATGAATTACAAATGTCAGGGATTTACTCACTAGACCCTTAGGTCTAACCCTCATTTTCTGTTTTAAAAATCATGTATTCCAGGTGGCGGATCCGGTAAGAGCAAATAAGTAGGACTATTGAAGGATAACTTTTGTGAAGAAGTCAGTTTAGAAGTCATGGATGTATTTTTGTACTTGAGACTTCGTTGTTATTAAACATGTAATTCAATTGTAAAAGTTTGTACTGAATTATCTACTATGTTTTGCTAGACTATGGGACCGAATGTGAAATATGATGTACCTTTTTAATGATATCATGATATGGAATGTATGTTATTTGTATATATGAGAATCGGGTTGTTACAGATGGTATCAGAGCCCTAGTTTAAGGGATTTAGGTATTAGTATCTGTACCTAGACTTGAACTGCATGTGAAGTAGGATGTCCCTATTATTTTTAGAACCTGGGGATGCTAAGTATAAAAGGTGGAAGGAACATCATGTAAGGTAATTTCAAATTACACCAGGCCAGTGTAATTATGATCTTACAGGTGCATGTTTGAACTGGAATACCTTGTTATATAGGGTATGTGCTTATGTGTATATTAACTTTGTTTGAATCTACAGAATGGCAAGTGGCACTAGACAAAGGAATCAAAGAGGAGGAAGGAATTCGGGTGGAGAGAATCCACCAATAGGAACAAGGGGAAGAGGAGGAGATCGTGGTAGAGGCAGGACCGGAAGGGGAACTGGGGGCCGAACTGGAGGAAGAACACAACCATAGGGCACAGAGTTTGTTACACGGGATGATTTGATGGCAGAAATGGGGAGGTTACAAGATAACATACAAGCTATGTTTGAACATAATCGCCACAATGAAACTGAAAGACCAAATCCGGAACACGAAGTTGAAATACCACTTACCTCTACTATCTTACCGGTGATGAAAAGGTGCGACTATAAAATGTTTCTTAGTTGCAAGCCCCCTACCTATTCAGGAGATCGGGACCCGGTCAAGGCAATGAGATGGCTAAAAGAAATAGAAGCCATCTTCAAGACGTGTAAGTGTTCCTAAGAAGACAAAGTGCTTTATGGAGCAGCAATGCTAAAAGGTGATGCTCTGTATTGGTGGGAGGCTCATACAGAATCGAGAGGAGCGGATGTATATACTACTTTTTCATGGGAGGAATTTGTGTTAGCTTTCACAACACACTTCTGTCCACAAGCTGCTGTCAGACAATTGGAAGAAGAATTTATGAATCTACAGCAAGGGAATTTGTCAGTCAGAGATTATACTGCTAGATTTTTAGAAAAATCTCGTTTTGCAGGATATTATGTTGCTACAGAAAAGATGAAAATGGAGAGATTTATCTATGGGTTAAATTCAGAAGTTCGAAGACTGGTGACTGCAACAAGGCCAGATACGTTTACCGCTGCTGTGGATGCTGCAGAAAATGTCGAACGAGACAATAAAAGGGATGCCGGTGATAAGAGTTTGGGGAAAAGGAAATGGGAAGGACCACCACAAGATCCAAAGAAGTCTAGATTCCCGAGGTTTGATAACCGTCCGTCGTTCCGACCAGCGGAAAGACCATGTCCGTGATGTAATCGCTACCATCAGGGAAATTGTCAAGTGGAGTCGCGGGTTTGTTTTAAGTGTGGGAAAACCGGTCATGTTGTTAAAGATTGTCGATCAACGCGGTTTTGCTTTTTGTGTAATTCTCCGGATCACCTCCAATCAGACTGTCCACGAGGTAGAATACAACAAGGGGGTACGTCAGGAAAGCCAGTCATTACTAGACCAGTGGTTCCAAGAATAGAACCGCCAAGAACAAGGGGTCGTACATTTCAAATGACAGCTAAAGAGGCGGAGGAAACTCCAGATGTGGTCACAGGTACATTTTTCATAAACTCCACGCGTGCTAAAGTGTTATTTGATTCCGGTGCAAACCGATCTTTTGTGTCTCCCTCATTTGCTGCTCACATGCATTTAGAGCCGAAAATGTTAAAACATGCTTTATTGGTAGATACTGCAAACGATAAACAAGTGTCAGTAAAAGAAGTTTTTGATTGCTGTATGATAGATATAGAGGGGTGTGGAGTACCGATACAACTATTTCCTATAGAGTTGATCGAGTTTGATGTGGTCGTAGGGATGGATTGGTTAGCTGAAAATCGGGCTAACATAGTTTGTGATAAGAAAATAATCAACGTTGTTTTACCTGATAAGAGAGCAATAGTTATCTATGGTGATCGTAAGAATCATCAGTCCAATCTTATATCTATGATAAAAGCCCGTAAATGTGTTAGTAAGGGTTGCTCGAGTTATTTAGCCTATGTGATAGATAGTAGGCCTGAAAAGATTAAGTTGGAAGATATCCCCATTGTCAGTGAATACCCAGAAGTTTTTCCTGAAGACTTGAATAGTCTTCCTCCTATTAGGCAAGTAGAATTTGGTATAGACCTGGTACCTGGAGCCACTCCAATCGCTCGTGCGCCGTATAGACTAGCACCTCCAGAAATGAAAGAAATGATGGCACAGCTTCAAGATTTATCCGGTAAGGGCTTCATCAGACCTAGCTTTTCGCCTTGGGGTGCACCAGTTTTATTTGTGAAGAAGAAAGACGGTTCAATGAAAATGTGTATCGATTACCGGGAGCTGAACAAGCGCACGATCAAGAACAAGTATCCACTTCCAAGAATTGATGACCTGTTTGATCAATTAGTTGGAGCTTGTTACTTCTCCAAGATTGATCTCAGATCTGGCTACCATCAGTTGTAGGTTAAGGAAGAGGATGTTTTAAAGACTGCATTTCGCACAAGATACAGCCACTACGAATTTTTAGTAATGCCTTTCGGATTGACGAACGCTCCAGCCGCTTTTATGGATCTAATGAATCGGGTATGTAAGCCTTATCTCGATAAATTTGTCATTGTGTTTATCGATGATATACTTATTTATTCCCGATCCAAAGAGGATCATGCGCAACATCTTCGTTTGATTTTGGAGTTATTGAAGAAAGAAAAGTTGTACGCTAAGTTCTCTAAATGTGAATTCTGGTTGCGGGAACTTCAGTTTTTGGGTCATGTAGTTTCAGAGAAGGGTATACAAGTCGATCCAGCGAAAGTGGAAGCAATTGAAAGATGGGAACCGCCGAAGACGGCAACCGAAGTACGTAGTTTTCTGGGTCTAGCTGGATACTATCGGAAATTTATAAAAGACCTTTCTCGAATCGCGACGCCATTGACTAAGCTAACTCGGAAGAATTTAAAGTTTGAATGGAAAACAGAGCAAGATGAGGCATTCAGAATATTGAAGGAGAAACCCTGCAGCGCGCCGATATTAGCATTGCCAGAAGGTTTCGATGATTTTGTGGTCTACAGTGATGCTTCTAAACTAGGATTGGGATGTGTACTTATGCAACGTGGAAAAGTAATTGCCTACGCTTCTCGTCAGCTAAAGGATCATGAAAGACAATATCCTACTCACGATATGGTGCTTGCAGCAGTTGTCTTTGCATTGAAGATTTGGAGACATTATCTTTATGGTTCTAAATGCCAAATTTTCACTGACCATAAGAGTCTCCAACATCTTTTCGATCAGAAGGAACTGAATATGAGGCAAAGAAGATGGTTGGAATTGGTAAATGATTATGATTGTGAAATCCTTTATCACCCCGGGAAGGCGAACGTGGTAGCAGATGCATTAAGTCGTCAAGAAAGAAGTGGAACGATAAAGGCGATATCGCTACGAGCTGAACTCCTCCCAAATATCTTTGACGAATTACTGAAGTGCCAGATAGATGCTTATCAGGAAGAAAGTTTGAAATCAGAACGGTTAGTGGGAATATCAGTATTGCTTGGGAAAGATGACCGTGGGTTATGGTTGTAGGATCCCAGATTCAACAAGTAACAATAATAATAGCAAGGATCTTTGTATTGACTGATAAAGAAGAGTTTTTACAAGATGAGATTGATAAACACTCTTTTACAAATGAAGCTCTTTCTCTCAATACGTATGAAACTAGAAATAGAGGTTTGGAGATTTTAGAGGCTTAACCTAATAAACTCTAAGACAGGACTTTATAACCAAAAACAACAATTGGTTAATTACAATATTAGCCCTTGACACTCAACAAATACAAATAAGTCCTTGACACTATTTCTTTATAAAACATTCATATAAATTTGGGGCTAATTAAAGCTAACAATCTCCCCCTAATGTTTTATAAAGAAAGCATCATCTTGTAGTCTCCCCCTTGCTTTCTTTAGAGGCGTTGGTGTGTCAATCTTCAAGTCTTGTGAGTCTTCTGTTCCTGATCTTCCACAATGTCAGTTGCTTTAGTTTATTTTTAACTCCCCCTTGATCTTTGCGTACTCCCCCTTGATCTTTGCGTACTCCCCCTTGATCTTTGCGTACTCCCCCTTGACTGTTGCATTACTTTTCTGGTCTCAGTTATCTCTCAAACGATCAGAGAACGATTTGATGTGCGGAAGCTTGTATAACCAGTTTGAGTAGTAACTGATAATAGATAAACAGCTATGAGATGAAGAGTAGCAAATACATTCAGCTCATGAGAATCTGCATTAAAGAATAAGTAACCAGGGGTAATCATCTAACATAGAAGCACAATAGCAACTATTATCACAACAGTTTATAAAAAATTGTGTGGCCTATGATCAGAGTTGGCAATGATGAAGCTCTGACAGGACTTCCAGTTATCATTGAAGTAAATTAAAAAATAAACTTCTCAAACTGTTCTTGGCAATATCACATAGATAAGCATGTGGAATCACAAAGATTCGTGATATTGTGTGGAAGAAAATAGAATATTATCTATTAAGCTCAAAAGTGTGTAAACTGTTTGGACATAACAGGTTTTCACAGACTCAATGTGCATGAGTGAAGTGTGAAGGTGGGGTAACTTTCCTTCTTTTCAATATCCAACCTTCCAAAGAAAGATCAGATAGCATATGTGCTGCTTCCCCGTGGAAAAGTGAAACAGTTCCTTTTGGAGAAGGAAATGAGTAGCTGGTGGGGTTAAGACAAGAGTTGGCATGGGCTCACTGCCTGTTTCAATGACAATCACCAAAAATTTGTGATAAATCAGAAATGTGGTTTGCCCGGCTCAGAAAAGAGATGGTGCAGAGTTGTATAATTCTTTTGACTCTGTTCTCACACCCTCTTTCTTTTTATCATGTATCTCACATCTAACCAAACTCTCTTTTCAATTTTTACCTCTTAAGCACAATGAGAAAAACTCAGAGAGTTATCTCCCCCACTCTTTGATGTAGACCCTTCACCTCTCAAACACTCAGGGTTTACTTCTTTGGTAGGAAACACAGGTTTAAGTGATCCATAGAAGTTCTATAAAGCTTACACATTGATCCCATGAAATTTTTTGTCCTAAAGATTGTATTGTTCCACACACTAACTATTTTTAGTCTCAGAATAGCATTTAAAATCCAACTTCTATATCAGAAAAAACATTTAGCATCTAGAATTGGTTTGACCATTTGAAAGATGTTTTATCATTCTAAAGATGGCCATTCTCTAAAAATGATGAAAGGTTTAGACATTTTACCTTTGCATGAATATGGTCAGATTGGCATTCTCCCCCTCAAATTGAGCATTAAATGTCATTTAAGCGCAATTTGAAATCAGATATCCTGTAAAAATAAAAAGGTGTTGGTAATCATCTTTGATGATTCCTCATTTGTTAGGAATATCCAAAAGCACAGTTAATTCAAATTAAAAGGAAACATGGTGCTGGGGGTTAGAGATTAGAAATACCAGTCAAAGTCTGATTTGTTGAGGTACTGGTCCTACACTGATGTGTGTAGAAACAACATTCAGTTGAAGTCCTGGTTCTATACTGATGTGTATAGAAGCAACTTCAATCTGATCTGATTATGGCAATGGAGATAGTGAAGTGTTGCTTTCAATCCAGCAAGTATCCGCTAACTTTGACAGTGAATTAGGCATATTAGATCACTGAATTTGAGAAAACTCAGAACATCAAAGTCGTGCGTCTGTGAATTATCTTTCCAAAGCAACTAGAATCGAGTAATTTGGAGCATCGAGTCAAAAGTTATGCGCATATTTCTGAAGCAGCGCAAAGCTGTCAAACAAACTGAAAAAATTTCGGACTCTGATAAAAATGCGTGAGTCTACCTCTGGTCCTCTCCTCTTGTTGCTCTTTAAAAATGATTTTGGTGTGCAGAGGTGTATGCTTCTGTACAACTTAATCATCAGTTATGCACTATCTGGACCAAGTTCAGTCGATAATCAGTCTACAGAAGCTCTGATCATCCTCTGTGATTTGACTCTGGACATCTGTTGTAAGTGCACAGCTTCTTGAGTCACAGAAGCCCTGTGCAAGTTCGCAGAGGCTCTGGACATCCTCACAGAGCTTCTGTGGTTAAGCTCTGTGAACTTCTTCTATCGATATGTGCAACCTCTACACTTGGACAACTCTATATTCTGCCCCAAATCAGAGGCTTTTCTGGACTGAACATCTCTGTGTATACAATTCTTTCCATTGTATCTTTCAAGTCTCTTATTTTGATCGAATTCTGCTGCACAACGGTCCTATAAATAACATTTGATGTTCTTTGATCCTCTGTACAGCTTCTGTAGTATGGATAAGCAAGAGCTGCTCTGCATGACTTCTCGAATTCATTAATCTGGAACTTTGTAACCAAACAGGTTCTGCTGCACATCCGTCAGATCATCTGTTGCACACATCTAAGGTGAAAACTTGGTCAGCTTTGAACAATTTCTTTTTATCATCTGCACTCTGGTTTTTTTTGGCATCTAACACACTAGCAAACAACAACAGCATAGTAGCAGCAGCAGCGGCTTAATGAGCAGCTCTGAGTCTCACAGAGGCTCTGCTGAGTCTCACAGAGGCTCTGCTGAGTCTCACAGAAGCTCTGTGAAGCGTTACAGAGACCCTGCACAATACCAATGCAGCTTCTGTACACCTCTGTGATCTACTTAGAAAGGCTCTGTTTACACTTCTCGATTGCAACATAAGCTATGTGCATCTTCTGAATGGCCTACAGAGGCTCTGGACAGCCTTAAACATCAGCAGCTTATTGATTAAGCTCTGCTGGACAGTTGCTTAATCTGTTGCACACTTCTTTTGGACAGATCCAAATCGATGTTTGAATTGCCACAGAGGCTATGGACAACTTCACAGAGCTTCTGTGGTTAAGCTCTGCGTTCGGTTGCTTCTGATCTGTTTGACATATTTGCGCAAACTGATCAAGTTCTGAAAATGATGCACACGACCCCAAGTTCTGTCGTTGACTTCTGCAGCAATATGATTTTGGACAGAGCATAAATCTGGATGGTCTCTTCACAGATTTGTATATGTTTAGAGCAGCTATGGTTGAGTCTCTTGGACAACCTTCGATGCCACACCACAGAGGCTCTGTGAAGCCTTAAAGAGGCTCTGTACACAGCAGCAAAAACAACCTCTGTGATCTGAATTCCACTCTGAATAAAGTTATCTAACATTAGTATACAGAGGACTGGACAGCCTATGCAGTTCATCACTTCGGAATGCTTCTGGATAGCCTCAGAGGTTCTGTGGTTTGCCTCAGAGGCTCTGTGAACTGCCTCAGAGGCGCTGTGAATAAGAGCTCTGATTGTGTGACCAGAGCCTCTGTCCAGCAGCTTAGCAACTTATTGTTCTGTACATTGGATCAGAGGAATCTGCTTCTGGTCAGCTATTAAACAACTTCTGCCCGAACAGAAGTCTTCTAGATCTGGACAGGTTTTCTGTGAGCTCAGAGGTTCTGGTCGATCTCTGTGATCTACTTCTTCACATGTTTGAGATTCTGTCATAAGTGGGTACTCTGTACAGATCATACACAGCCTCTGATCTTGTTCAAGCTCAATTTTCTGAATAGCAGATGTAGTCTGGACAGCTGCACCTTCTATGCCGATGCCAAAAACCTTCTGCTTTCGTTTTACAACTCTTGCAATCAGCAGCTTTGATCTACTGCAACAACTTAATCAGCGGAGACTTAATAGCATTTAGCAGCAACACAGCAGCATCACAGCAGCATCACAGCAAACAACAGCTTAAATAGCTGCTTAATAGCTCTGGACAGCTGCAAAACAGCAGCAGCTTAATCTGCAGCAACGACTTAATCAGCAACAGATGCAGTGGTTAACAACAACAGTAGCAACAGTTCTTAACAGCAGCAGCTTAATTTTCGGCAGTGCTTAATAGCAGCAGCTTAATCTACTTATGTAGTGACCATCCAAATCATTCCAACGAAAAAAATGCCATCAATGAACAAAATCTTGATAGCTTTCTGTTTGGATAGGCTTTTGAACCATCTGTTGTAGAACTTCTAGAATCTCGAATATAGGACATTTGCACTCAACAGTCTTTTACAGACCTGCACATGAATAAATTAAGCATCTAACAGCATTTGCACAGTCTGCACATATTAAGCACAAGCAACAGTTCTTTGTTCTTTGCAGCAGCATACATAGCAACAACCAACTCTTATGTTTGTCTTAAGAGTTACTTCTGACTGGACTATAATGGAACTTCTGATCAGTATGAATAGAACTCTGGAAGTCTTAACCATAAATCTGAGTGGCCTTGCACAAAATTCTGATTAAGCATGATAACTTTGAAACTAGTTGTCATAACTCTGAACAGTCGTAAGTAACTCTGACCAACTTTGAATCTGATGTCTTAACACTTCAAGGTCTGTTTGCACATTAAGCATTGCAGGTCTGTATGGCTTATCTGTGACCTGCACAGATGAATTGTTATAGAAACATTAAATCTGTTATTACAACATCAAACAACAGATAAAGTCATTTAACAACAAATGGCAGTCAACAAATCGTTTTACAACTTGGGTTTTGCGATTTTTGAACTTTCAGAACTTCAAATGACCATAACTTGCTCAAAAATCAGAATTTTGCAATGAAATTTTACAGGGTTACTTGAGCAACCCTGCAAATTTTGAGCAACCCTGCAAATTTTGGTTGAAAAATTCTGATTTTTGAGCAAGTTATGGTGGTTTGAAGTTCAGAATGTTCAAAAATCACAAAATCCAAACATTTTTCTAAGGAATTTTCTCTGGATAGTTTTATCAGAATTCTGACTCTCTTACTCAGAAGTTCTGACTCTACTACTCAGAATTCTGACTCAACTAATCAGAATTCTGACTCTGATACTTAGAATTTTGAACAAGTTACTCAGACTTCTGACTCTACTACTCAGAATTCTGACTCAACTAATCAGAATTCTGACTCTGATACTTAGAATTTTGAGCAACTAACTCAGAATTCTGACTCTTCTAATCAGAATTCTACTCAACTACTCAGAATTTGGATTTTTTATATCTAATGAGGAATCGTCGTAGATGATTACCAAAATCTCTTGATTTTGCAGGATTATCTTGATTTCAGAGGAAGTATTGACTCAAAATTTGATCTGATTGTTTCAAGATAAAGTTCAAAACCCGTGATTCAACGTTTTAGGTTTTTGAACATATCAGTTCAAAACCCGTACTTAAATGACAATGGCTTCTGAATAATTCAGTTCAGAACCCGTACTTCAGAGACTAAGACTTCTAAACAAATCATTTTAGAACTCATACTTCTCAGGTGATATCCTTAACTGTCATATTTTTCTGTTTCAAGGAACAAGTGGTGAAAGGTAACATTGTATTATGTTTTATTTCTATTGCTTTGAATGTTTGAATCTTAACAATTTAATTCAAAGATATGATTTTATTTTTAATTTTCATTCAATGAATAAATGTGTGTCAAAAAGTGATTTTACAAGTATTTTGTATTATCTGATCTATATTTGTTTCAACTTTCACTTCTGAATTAAATCGAAAGGTAAGCAAAACATGAATGAAATTATGCCGAATGCTCAATGTTATGAAATCTATACTTATATAGAATATAATGTTCAAAAAGCCTAAATGTCAGAATGTTGGATGGAAACAAAAATATGGGGGAAGTACTACGTTTTAGTACCAAGTGATTGAGATGAAATATAAATATATATAAAATCATTTAGTTTGAAAGTTTGTACCTGTGGCCTTTCTGGTTTGGGAGAGTAAGTCCTAAGGGGTGCTCGACACCTAGTCCCAAAGATCAACTGGTCTGGGATCGGCTGACCCAAATCCTGCAATAGAACCAGATAGAAAGCCATGTTCTACTGGTACAAATGGGTTTAAGATATATCGATGTGGCCTTTCTGGTTTGGGAAATTAAGTTCCATGGGTTCTTGTCACCTAGCACCTAAGACCAACTGGTCTGGGATATGCTGACCCAAATCCTGCAATAGAACCGGATAGAAAGTCATGTTTAACGATGTATCTTATTCTTACTAAACTTTTTGATTAAAAGATGCCAATGTGCACAAAATTAAAAGATGTCAATGAGCACAAAAGAAAAGATGCCAATGAGCACACATCTCTTGAAACTTTGGGAAAATACAAAGTCACAATAAACCTGTAAATTTGTGAAAATCCTGATTTTGGACAAATAGTGTGAGTAGAGCAAAGTATTCTTATATGTTTTTGAATTGCATATGCTTGAAGCTAATCATATTTCGCATGCTAAGCACGCCAAATAGATTTAATAAAGGGATTGAAACTGAACATTTTTAACTTGATATGCAATGATGACTTGTATTTGAATCCAAACACATGCATTTGATTTCATTTGATTGAAAAATCTGTTAAATTTCATTAAGTTGGATTTCTTTTGTAAAATTTTCAGATGATCAAATGTTAGTAGTTATCAAGTATAGTTCAGTGAATCTTATTTTCCTTGCATAAATGTTTCATTAAAGCACTATATTTGAAATGAATAATTTTAATGAAATATATGCATACTTTCAGGGGGAGAAAACAATTTGCTCCAGAATTCTTATTTTGAGGGGGAGCAAGGTTATTCATTAAGGAGGAGAAAAAGCATAGACTTCATCGCTAAAGTTTTGAAAATCAAGGGGGAGAAAAGCTAAAGATTTTGAAGATGATTTTGCTTTCCAAAACTTTAGGGGGAGAAAAGCTAAAGATTTTGGAGATTGATATGTTTCTGCTTTACAAAACTTTAAGGGGAGAAGAAAATAGAAAATGATTGTACAGAAACAACAAAAGAGAGAAATGTTATTTTAAGAAGGAGAAGAGGAAAAGGAAACTGATCTATTGTTTCTTATAAAGAAATCTTATGAAAGTTGACATGAAGATGAGAATTCTCATTTCAAGGGGGAGCAAAGAAAAAGCAAATATATAACAGAAATCAATTTGGAAATCGTTGCTTCTGCTGATTAAAGACTGACCAGAAGTTGTTAACTCAGATTATTCAGAAATCTGAGCAGAAGTTGTCAAAGCATTCAGAAGAGATCCTTCTGAAGATTGTTCCTGCTCTAAGAATTTGATGATGAAAAGTACAAGTGTGTTTGACAAAAAGGGGGAGATTGTTAGGTCTAGAGTTTTGTCAAAAACACAAGTGTTGAGTTCTGAGTAAGAAGACTAAAGAAGACTCAGAAGACTCAGAAGTTCTGAGTAGAAGACTCAGAAGTTCTGAGTGAGAAATCTCAAAAAGATTCTAAGTGTTGGATTCTGACTAGAAGGTTCAGAGTTCTGAGTAGGAGACTCAGAACTTCTGACTATGAAGACAAATGTTCTGAAGCGCTTATTCAGAAGTATGTTCAGAATTCATATCTTGGGATATTCTCTGTTATATTCAGTTACTAATTAGGACACGTGTAATTGTTCTATTAGTCTGTTTCCCATATGTACTGTAGCTTTAGCTTTTCTCTACAGTATATATAGTGTTAGCAACAGTTTGCTAACTAATCTTTGATATAATCTTTGGTGAATCCATTTAGAGAAAAATTCATTGTAATATCTTGTCATTCACAGATTGTTAATAAATCATATGACCAGTTGCTGTGAATACGATCTTAATTGTTCATATTTGATTGTAAGAGTGTATCCTGGACTTTCAGTGTATCCTGGATCTTAATTGTTCATATTTGATTGTTAGAGAAAAATTCATTGTAATATCTTGTCATTCACAGATTGTTAATAAATCATATGACCAGTTGCTGTGAATACGATCTTAATTGTTCATATTTGATTGTAAGAGTGTATCCTGGACTTTCAATGACCAAAGCTGAAACACTTAATATTGATCTCGCTGAACAGCTTAAAAACTGTCATTTGCAAAATGACAGGCTTTCTAAAATAGAAGAAAATTTGAAAGATCAAGTCTGTATAAATCAAATCATTAGTAGTGAGCGAGAAGAGGCTATCGCTACATTAAAGGCTGAAAAGGATACTGTTGAAGGATGGTGTAAATCCTCAACAACGATCACTGAGATAATTTGTGCTTAGATTCCCCTGAGTGACAAAAGTGGTCTTGGTTATAAAGTTGATGCTGAAGAACCAACCACTGATCGTTCCATGCTTAAGTTTGGAATGTTCGTGTCCTCTATCCCTGCCAACTCTTCATCTCAGTGTCCTTCTTCTAAAACTTCCATTTCTGAGGATAAACCTACCTTAATTTCTAAAGGTAAAGGTAAAGAAAAAGCTTTTAATCCAAACCTCAGAAGGGTACCATTGTACCTAAGATGAATGTTTATAAACATTCAGTGAATCATCCCTCTACATCTAAGACCAAGATCCCTGGATTTATTCAGCGATTTACTCCTAAACTGAAAGTGGATGTAATTGGTAAGAAATCCAAAGAACTGATAGTTCCTTCAATTTCCAATGCCAAATGTATACTTGGTGTTGGCCCAACTCATTTAAAATTTTTGGCTAAGCATGCAAATGGTCCTAAAGATACTTTTAGCTATAGGAAATGTTATCACTGTGGACTTACCGATCATATTGCCAGTAAGTGCCCTACAACCACCAAAGCTAAAAAATTAGCTAAGGTGAAGATCACTGCCCCCAAGGTAAAGAAGACCAATCCTGGTGCAAATCAGGTTAAAGTGAAAACAACCACTTAGGTTAAGAAATTGACCAAAGTGAAGGTTGTCACTGAAAAATGTGGACCCATAGTAAAATGTGGACCCATAGCAAATAAGGTTAAAGTGAAAACAACCACTTAGGTTAAGAAATTGACCAAAGTGAAGGTTGTCGCTGCAAAGATTGCTGAACCTTCTACTTCATCCACCACCACTGACAAATGTGGACCCATAGTAAAATGGGTGCCCAAATCAAACTAATCTTCCTTTGTTTGCAGGTCCGGAAGGGTATCTAGTATCTCGATAGCGGATGCTCTAGACGTATGACTGGTAAAAAGAACCTGCTCACTAAATATAAGGAAGAGAAAGGTCCCTCAGTGATCTTTGGTGGGAACGGAAAAGGCTATACCCCAGGGTTTGGTGTACTCTCTAATGGTACAACAACCTTCAGAAGAGTCGCATACGTCGAAGGGCTGAAACACAATCTTCTGAGCATCAGTCAGCTATGTGACAAGGACTACAAAGTATGTTTCACTAAGGTGTCCTTCTTTGTAACTGACAAAAAGGAGAAAGTCGCGGTCATCGGATACCGTTTCGAAAATGTTTATGTTATAAACATGGAATCGACAACCACTGAGAATTCTTTTTTCTTCTCCAAAGCCTTATCTGATGTCAACTGTCTATGGCATAAGAGGCTCTCTCATCTCAACTTCAAGACCCTGAACACTCTTTCTACAAAAGAGTTGGTCACTGGTCTACCTCAACATTCATAAGCTAAGGAATCTCTATGTTCAGCGTGTGAGAAAGGGAAACAAACCAAAGCAAGTTTCAAGTCAAAACAAGTTTCCTAAGTGTCATCTCCTCTTCAACTTCTTCACATGGATTTGTTTGGCCCTGTTAACAAACAATCCATCGCTGGAAAGAAATATACACTGGTCATAGTTGATGAATTCTCTCGCTACACCTGGGTTATGTTTCTCCGTTCTAAGAGTGACACCCCTGAAGAACTCATCTCTTTTGTCAGGAAAATGGAAGTCCTGAACAATATGACCGTTCGCTCGATAAGGAGTGATCATGGAACTGAATTCAAAAATAGTTCCCTTGAAAACTTCTTTAAAAGTAAGGGTATTTCTCATAACTTTTCTTCAGTAAGAACACCGCAACAAAATGGAGTCGCTGAAAGAAGAAATAGAACGATCATCGAAGCTGCTCGTTCAATGCTCAGTGATTTTCATCTACCTACTCAGTTCTGGGCAGAAGCTGTCAACACTGCGTGTTTTACTCAAAACAAGTCGCTGATTGTCAAAAGTTTCAAGGAAAAAGCCAAAGAACTTTTCCATGGGAGAAAGCCTTCAATTAGATTTCTTCACATCTTTGGATGTCAGTGTTTCATACTAAACAGCAGGGATGCCCTAAGAAAGTTTGATCCCAAGGCTGATGATGGAATATTTCTTCGATACTCTTCAATCTCCAAAGCCTTCAGAGTCTTCAATCGTAGAAGACAAACTGTAGAAGAAACAATCCACGTCACTTTTGACGAGTCCCGTTCAGCGAATTCAAGACCTTCTGCTGATACTGAAGAACTCAATAAATGGATGTTTTCTCATCTTGGGGACTCGGAAAGTACTCCCAATCCTCAGGTCAACATCCCTACCGCTGATGAAGATGATCCTACCATCATCCCAAGCATGCAGACAAGTGAAGCTGAATCGTCATGGGTTTCAGTTGTTCCTCTCAACACTATCCCTGCTTCTGAACCATCTACCTCAGATATCCCATCTACTTCTCAGCAATCAGTGAATGAAATGACATCTGAACCTCTTCCTCTTTTGCTTGAAATGCCTGAAGTTGCTGAAGCCTCTTCTTCAGCTCCTCCAGAAGTACCAATCGAGTCAGCGAATCATGCTTTGGCTCAACGATGGACTATCAATCACCACTTTGATCAGATTCTTGGTTATCCAAACGCTGGTGTTCAGACTCGACGAGGTTCAGGTAACATTTGTTTATTTGTTAATTTCATTTCTCTGATTGAACTAAAGAAAACAGATGATGCCCTCAGAGATCCAAACTGGGTAAGCGCTATTCAAGAAGAGCTCACAGAATTTGAAAGAAACAAAGTTTGGAAACTCGTTCCAAGACCATCTGACAAGTCAGTGATAGACACTAAATGGGCCTATCGAAACAAGTTGGATGGACATGGAATTGTAACCCGCAACAAGGCTCGTCTTGTTGCTCAGGGATACAGACAAGAGGAAGGCATAGACTACGACGAAACCCTTGCCCCAGTGGCAAGACTCGAAGCAATTCTTCTATTCTTAACATACGCTGTTCACAGAGACTTCAAAGTATATCAAATGGATGTGAAATCATCATTCCTTAACGGATGGCTTAATGAAGAAGTCTATGTGGAACAACCTCCAGGATTCACTGATCCTAAGCATCCAGGTTATGTATATAAACTGGATAAGGCACTCTTTAGCTTAAAGCAAGCTCCTCGTGCATGGTATGACACTCTCTCTACTTATCTCCATATTGAAAATTTTGAGCGAGGTAAAATCGATAAAACTCTATTTTTCAGGAAAGTAAAAGGTCATATCATTCTTGTTCAAATATATGTCGATGATATTATATTTGGTTCTACTAACCCTGAATTATGTACTCGTTTCGCTGAAAGAATGAAAGCTGAATATAAAATGAGTATGATGGGTGAAATGACATATTTCCTTGGTCTTCAAATCAAGTAGAATGAAAAAGGCACTTTCATTCACCAAGGTAAGTATGTTAAAGTTATGCTGAAAAAGTTTGATTTAACTCAAAGCTCAGCTATGAAAACCCCAATGGCACCGCCGCTGACACTTAACAAAGACCCCTCAGGGAAACCTGTTAATGTCACAACATACCGTGGGATGATCGGCTCTCTTCTGTATCTCACAGCTAGCCGTCCTGATATTATGTATGCAACTTGTTAATGTGCACGATATCAATCTGAACCTAAGGAATCTCATTTGATCGCTGTAAAGCGTATTTTTCGATACCTTAAGGGTACTCCTAACCTAGGTCATTGGTATCCCAAAGACTCGGGGTTTGACCGAATCGCCTATTCAGATAGTGATTTTGCAGGATGAAAATTGGATAGGAAAAGCACCACAGGAGGCTGTCAGCTCCTGGGTGGAAAGCTGGTGAGTTGGACAAGTAAAAAAGCAAAATTCAATGTCCACCTCAACCGCTGAAGCTGAGTACGTAGCCGCTGGAAGCTGTTGTTCTCAGGTCTTATGGATGAGAAACCATATATTGGACTATGAGCTTCAGCTCTCCAAAATTCCAATCTATTTCGACAGCACTAGTGCCATCGCCATAGCAAACAATCTAGTGCTACACTCAAAGACTAAACACATCGAGATCAGGTATCATTTTATCCGAGATCATCTGATGAATGGTGATATAGAACTTCATTTTATTCCAACTGATTTTCAGTTAGCTGATCTGTTTACCAAACCTCTTGATGAGACAAGATTCAACTTTCTCATCAGCGAGCTAGGAATGCTAAACCTAGAAGAGTAACATCTTCAGTGGTTAACATTAGATCAATGATAATATGAACTTATATATCCCTATTAATCATATAATCTCTGAACAAAATTGATTCGCTGATATCAAGGTATGTTCTCTCTCTTAATCGTTGACGTTCACCTCAGCATGCAAGATTTCAAAATAAATTACATCGATGAATATCTCTTCCTGGAGTGGTTCTTTTGAAAATCTCACTGATACTTCTAATCAGTGCCTCTCAATTTTTAAAATGTTCCTGAGCTTTTCTAAAACCCTCAGAGACAACTTCAATTTTGAAAGGACATTTATGACGTCATCATGCGGATAAACCATGGCACGCCTTTTCGTCTGACGCGTTCGCTCGTTTCGTTTCCTTGTCCAATAAGATTCAAGGGACGTGTCACGTGTCATCATGAAAAACTTTCCCCGCTCTTAGTTTTTCTCTCTCTACTGTCACTATATAAACTATTCGAGTTTATATTTTTACCTTTTACGCGATCATACTCTCCTAAAGCAAAAGAACTCACTTAATTCTCTTGCATTCGGACTATTCTCTCCAGAACCTGTGTTAATCATCTTCTACTTCACGAAACAGGTTAACATTTCTTTTATTTTCCATCTCATATACTTGTTTTTTATCTTATTATTGTTTTTGATCTTATTATTACTTTTTTTTCAAAATGAAATCATTTTATTCATGGTTTTATGCACATGATCTGTTTACATGATGTTCTTCAAGTTTATAATCAAAATCTTAAACTTGAAACATTTCATACGTTTTTCCAGAATCCTTTATTTAAAAGGAAACTGGTAAAACAAGTTTTTCACTAGTTTTACAACTTCTTTTGAAACTAGAAAACCTAGTTTATCATTTATGTCTCCAAATGGAAACTGCAAACTCTTTCTAAAAACCCTGTAACATCCCCAGTCCACCATACACGATATTATCTGCTTTGCGCATACCCTTTGCATAACAGCATGCCGGTACCGCTCACGGTTTTGTTCCTGCCCGCACAGGCATACGCGGGATGCACCCAGACCGCACCCAGTGACAGGCAAAAGGCCTCATGCAAGGAAGGTATCCATCCACCCTTGTAAGGAGGACTTCGTTCCCTCTCCTAGCCGATGTGGGATCTCACAATCCACTCACCTAAGTGGGATCAGCGTCCTCGCTGACACATCGACACGGTGACCGGCTCTGATACCATTCTATAACATCCCCAGTCCACCGTACACGATATTGTCCGCTTTGCGCATACCCTCTGCATAACAGCATGCCGGTAAAGCTCACGGTTTTGTTCCTGCCCGCACAGGCATACGCGGGACGCACCCAGACCGCACCCAGTGACAGGCAAAAGGCCTCATGCAAGGAAGGTATCCATCAACCCTTATAAGGAGGACTTCGTTCCCCCTACTAGCCGATGTGGGATCTCACAAACCCTTATTTTGGAAACTTTTCCATTTTAAGAAATTTTCTTCATCTTCTTCATCTTTGTGTCTTCGAAACAGAAATGGCAACAAATGACAATACCAACGCTGCCTCTCCTACAACTTCTGACAAGGCTGAACTTTCCAAGGCACCAAACATGCGCCTTTCCGTAGACCAGATCTAGTTCCACTCGAACAACCCTTATGCTTTGATGGAATTCCCTAAGAAGAAAATGGTCACTCATATGAACGATGCTGTGAACTTCATAAAAATCTGTCCTCTGGCGACAGCTCTGACTATCAGGCCTCCTGCTCACAAAAACCTCTTACCTTAGTTCTGGTACATGGCTCATCGTACCCAAATCTCCTCCACCAAAAACCCACACAAGAAGATTGATGTCATCGCCTTCGAGACTGACCTAGGCGAAGCAAAGATCACCCCTGGAGTTATCAGATCCGCCCTGAACCTCCCTTCAAGCTCTAAGGACAACAAGTTCATCCCTTTCCCTGACCCCAACTCCAACGAAGGAAAGGCTGAAATTATCTCCATCTTGGACACAATGAAGTATAATTGGAACACAGGGCGCGCCAACCTCCCTGAGAAGAAGATAACCATTGTGTTGAAGAGTAAGATGCCCAGCAAGATGACCTCATCTTTGCTCATCTCATAAGCTATATGTCAGCAAAAACCGGGTCTACTGATCATGCCTCGAAGACCCAATCTGCCATGGGTTACGCATTGATGAAAGGCCTGCACGTGAACTGGGCTCCCCTCATCTTTGAAGATCTGATGGAAAGGATTGAACTTCCTAATAGGCCAGCGAACGTTCCATACCCACGACTCCTCAGTGCCCTATTCATGCATGGGCTGAAAGAAAGGTATCCGACCAGGGGAGACCTGAGACTTTCTCAGGTTGGCCCTAAGGTGCTCGACTACAAGCCCATCCCTAACGAGGTACGTCTTTCTGAACTTTTACCTCTTCTTCGATCTCCTTTTTCTCTTTCTGCAGCTACCTCAACGGCAGCGGTCAACCTAACCGCTGGTACCCAGGCTGCAACCACCTCCTATTCCAAAAAGAGGAAACCCTCTGAATTCCCCCTTGGCATCCATAAGACCAAGAAGATCTCCAAGGAGCAACCCAAGCCTTCCCAGGCTGAAGACTCCGCGTCTGTCTCTCTACAGAAGATGCTGGATAGTTTCGTGGCATGTTCCGCCACATCCACTGAAACAACCTCTTCAATACCCACTTCAGTGCCTCCAGACACTGAAGTTACTGGTGAAGTATTCTTCACCGGATCCAACGCTGAATCTGCTACCCACACCATCTTCACAAACTTCGCTTCTCCCACTCATTCTTTGGTCTCTTCTCGATTCATTTTCCCCTCTGCATCACCATCAGGTGTCATTCATCTGGATGACAACTCTGCCGCTGAGCTACATCAATTAATGGACCAAAATAAAGGACCTGAAGGCGCTTTCTCCCACCGCATGCTGGAAGATGACATGGAACACCTATCAGGCTACTTTGACTTCAATACTTTCTCCAACCCGCCTCCAGGTAACCTAAACACTCCTCTCTCTGAACCCCCACCTTCTGAGCTTTCCTTTGTTCATAAGTTATTTTCTGTTACATGTCCTAATTTGGGCACCATTAGCCACTCCCTCACGGAGATTGCTAATAAGGTGGAAACTCTCACCCCCACCATCTCCTCAAACTCCACATCGGTTACAAACGCTGGGGAGACTTTAAAGAAGTTGCTTGAGGATGTAGCTGACAAAGCCTCCACTGCTGATATGTCCAAAGTTGAAGGCAGCTTGTCTTCTGTTGCTGAGGCTCTCACGAACAGCTCCTCCACACTCAGCAGTGGTTACCGATCTCTCCAATACCCTGTCCAGCGAAGTCACATCGCTGAAGACAGTGGTTACAAATCTTCAGGGAGACGTCTCTTCTCTGAAAGGAGAAATGAGCAACCTAGCTCTGAAGGTTGGCTCTTCGAACGAGCTGCTCCAACAAGTCCTCGAGCGCCTGAATGCTCCCACCGTCCCTCTATCCAACTTTACTCAGGTGGATCGAGAAAACCTGGAGAAGGCGGTGGAGTTCATCGATAAGACCAACCCTGCTTTATCTGGCCTAGAAGACCGATTAGCAGCGGTTGAAAACCGTTCAGTTTTTCCTGGCCCAGAAGACAGGAATGCTGAATAGATAGTTGCTGCTGCTACCGTTGATGCTGCTGCTGTTGCCACCCCCATCCAACATGTAGAAGAGGGGGAGAAGGATAAAGATGAAGGCCTTCCCCATGTTTTTGAGGGGGAGGATACTGATAATAAACCTCAGGGAGTTGAAAACCCTGAGGGAACCGAATTCTCCGAACATGAAAATTCTAAGGGGGAGAATGTCGAAGAACAGGTAAAATATCCAGTGCTTGTTGAATCCAACGATAATGTTGAGTCTGAAGAAGAAAAAGAAGAAGACAAGGAAGACCTGGATCTCCAGGATGACGAACCTTCATCATCACCCAAAAGCGAGAGCATCAATGATAAAAAAGATGGAAGATCAGCGCATTGTCCCTCCACAACTGAAAATGTGATCAAATAGGGAAATCGCTGAGGCTCTCAAAGCTAAAAAACTCTTGGCTGAACGAAAGAAGGTTGAAGAAAAAGACAAAGAATATGCCTTAGAACTCGTTTAACATTCAGTCAAGGATCCTGCCTTGAAGAAGGTTCCTGTCTTATTCAGCGAAAGCTCTGGAACGATGCCAAGAAGATCAGAGAAGAGAAGACCAAAGTCTCTGATTCCACAGTTGCTTGGTGCAAGGAGAAATGTCATTTCCGACACCATGCATCCAGAATCAATACAGTCAACAACAGGGGAAGAACATACAGTGACGTTCCTGTCATTGATATTCAGATTATCAGGGATAATGGTTAAGGCAATTATCTATACATCGTGGCTTGATCAGCTTGGTTTCTCTGAATGGTTGGAGATACGGATAGCCATTCAGCGGTCGCGTTCAAATTACAAATGCTTTGTCAAGAAAGCTCTGAATAAGAAGATCGACTTGGTAACATCAGCCATTGATATCCCTCCTCCTCCAGTACAAAATAGAAGGAATACTGCAAAGAAAAAGAAGAAACCCTCAGCTTCAGGTCCTCCTATACGAAATGAAACCGGCATCGAGTTCTCTCGAGAAGCTGTCCTTGGCTTTGATCCTGATCTATCAGCGCTTGATGTCTCCCTACCCCCTGGTGAAGATTTTATCCCTGGAAAGGTTGTCAGCGAACCATATGGCATTTTCTTCATCGACTGCACCGGACGCAAATGCTTTCAACGCATCTCTGAGCTAGCCATCACTCCTATCGAACAGCTCAGAGATCTCATCTACTAGTGTGGATACAGAGAAGACCTACTTGGACACTTCATGAAGCCCTTGATCTACAAAGAAGCCAAGAAAAGAAGGGAACATGGAGTGAAAGTCCCTGATTTGATGGTCTCTGAATCAAATACTCTTGATCAACTTCTTGCCAAGAATAAACCTGAATAGCTAATAGGATTCTTTTGTAATTCTTCTATCTTTTATCAGCTTGTAACTTTTTGTACTTGTAAATATTAATTCACTATACTTGTAATTTTTCCACTTCCCCTTGATTACTCTACGAAGTTAATGAAAATTTTCAGTGAATGTACTTTACTCCATCAGTACTTAAAAAGTTCCCTAAAAACAGTAAATGGGACAAATATTTTATGAGTCCTTTTTATCCTTATGTTTTCTTACTTAGCAATTTTTCTTTTATTGCTATGTCATCATCAAATAGGGGGAGATTATTGATCCAAACCCTCAGTGATTTGATAATGACTCTGAGAAACACTTAGTGAAAATTGTAAGTAGACAATATGTATTAATGATTTGTCATCAAAGAAAATATACTAAGTCTGTTTAGTATCGTTGATGAAAACATACGCCTTAAATTATGCATTCAGCGAACACTATTCATCAGTGAGCCCTGAGCCTATTCATTCTCACTGATGATCGTTGATAACTTATGTTGTTTACTTATGATCCCTGAAGACAAGATTCACGTCAACCATGTTCTATGTTGAAGTCGAAGATCAAGCCAAAGAACCAGCGACTAAGTCTACTAGTGACCTGATGCGGATATCAGCGAAGCCAAGACTTGTCCACTCAACGTGAAGTTTCAAGTAGAAGACTTCAGCGAACGCTGAACTTTATCATTCGTTGATAAAGAATCATTCAGAGAACGCTGATCATGAAGCCTCCTCTACAAGCAACTTTTGTCTTATCCCCTAGCACGCCTCCGTACGATTTTGTCAGAACGGACATCCCTTTTGTCCATAATCGTACAACCAACTCTGATTCTGCACTATTCATCATGCGACCACTAGGTTGTCTACTGAAGTCAAATCATGAAACCAACCAGAGGCTGCCACGTGTAAAGGTATACTGACCTGCATTAAATGCATGCAGTATATAAAGGAAAACCTACTTCATTTTTGAAGTGCTAGGCCATTCCTCTCGCTGAACTCTGTGTGAAAAAGAATACTCTCCTTAGTATTCTTAATTTTCTTAATCTCTATTTATAGTGCAAGAAATCTTAGTGTTCTCATAGTTTGTTTAGATTAGGTTTATTCCTTAATCTTGTTTCGCAACAAACTGTAAATTGTTTGATATATATCAATAAAAAATTTAGAAAGATAAAAATCGTGTGTTTGTATTCAACCCCCCCTTCTACAAACTTGTATAACCCCTTTGGGACCAACAGTAAGTCTTTTGTTAAACCTAATCCTGTTTACTCTGCAAATCATCTGATTAGATTGGCACAAAAGCAAATTTGTTGTGCTTATTGCGGAACTAATGATTTTGTGCATAAAGATTATATTTCTTATTGGTACGGTACTTATCGAATTTCTTCAAAGAAAACTGCACCTAACAAACCAGGACCCAAGTTCCATTGGGTACCAAAATCTACTTAATCTGTTTTGCAGGTTCATCGTGTGTAGCGCTAATTGTGAGATGTATACCACTCACATGACTGGAAAACAGAAAATAAGTTGTGCAGAATTTTGAAGAAGAGTACATGCTTTTAAGGGGGAGTACAAGACTTTAGACTTCTGAATACAACAGTTCAGAACTCGCTCTTCAAAGATATTTGGCTTCTGAATAATTCAGTTCAGAACCCATACTTCAATGATTTTGACTTTTGATCATTTCAGATCAGGACTCGTTCTTTAACGACTATGACTTCTGAATTTACTTCAATCCTGGTAATTCAGAACTCGTTTTAATGATTAAGGATATTTTGATCCATGTCTTGTTATTTTGCATATTTTGTTCAAGATAAAGATCTTTTGCATATGTTAAGGGGGAGCTTATAAGTTTTAAATCATTGTATCATGATTTGATGGGGAGCTCAAGCATTTCTGATTGTAAGTATCTTCTAATCTTAATATCAGATTGTTTGAAAGAAGAACCACTTTCAAGCATGAAAAACATTGTTTTCTTAAATGTTCAAACCACTTCTCTATTCTCAAACAGGTTTTATGGATTTAGAAGTGTGATTTCAAATGTTTTTCATGGAGATCTCGGAGTAACATCATTTCTGACCGTGTGTTTCTAAAGATTAATACTTGTGTATTATTTTTTCTATACTTTCAAGTATTCGTACACACCGGTTTAGCTTCATATTGACTTTGTTATTACCATGTCTCAAAACGAAACAATTTTTCGATGGTAATACTCCCGTTTGTATTTCAATTTTGTTGAGCATCATAGATTTTTTCAGTGTGAGAGCGTAAACGTTTCATTCAAAGATTGTTTATATTTGTTCATACAAACATATTTCAATTCTTTGATACCCTAATCCTAAAAATGTTTATCTTTCGTATATGATTCGATTGATACATTGTCAGATTCTCAAACAAGTCTTTCGAATTCATTTCATTCATTCTATATTCTTGTTGTGAGAAATCTTCAAAGTTCAAATGCTCAAATATTTCATGATTATTGAGGAGCATACATTCTGATGACAATGTCATTCAAATGCTGAGATTTATTTGTTCAAACTAAACTGTTGAACACCACAAAAATTTTAGGACAAAATTTCATGGGATCAGTGTGAGATTATAAAACTTCTATGGATCCACGTTAACCAGTGTTCCTACGGAAGAAGTTATCATTGAGTGATTGAGGGGTAAGGGGTCTACATCAAAGTGTGGGGGAGATAACTCATCTGGTTGAGTAATCTCATTGTGCTGAGGTAAAATATAAATGAGAGTTTGGGTAGATGTGAGCGGATTAAAAACAGAAAGCGGGTGTGAGAACAGAGTTAAAAGAATAAGAGAACTCTGCACACACCATTTTCTGAGCCGGGAAGCCAATTACTGATTGGTTCACATTCTTGGTGACCATCATTGAAACAGACAGTTAGCCCATGCCAACTCTTGCATTTAACCCCACCAGCTACTCATTTATTTCTCAACAAAGAAATGTTTCAATTTTTCTTGGGGATGCAGCATATAATCTATCTGATCTTCACTCGGAAGATTTAGATATTGAAAAAGAAGGAAGTTTTCCCCACTTTCGCACTTCGATTATGCACATTGAGTCCGCGGAAAACTTGTTGTTGTCTCAACAGTTGTCACACCCCGCTAAAGCGGAAACACGAGGTATAACAGTGTAGGGTTTCATTTCAAAGGTAACCGACAACACCAACCACAAGTTTAATACAATAGTATGAAATATTACAATACAACGTCTTCAACCAAAAAAATTCCAAAAAGAAAACGACGGATACAAAAATTAATAATAGAAATTTTTTAGTTTCTTGATGTTGATGTCATCAACCAAAATACACCCTGCGTGCCTTCACTTACTTCTTATTCCCTGAAAAGCATGTTTAAAACGAAAAAGTCAACTACAAAGAGTTGGTGAGTTCACAGGTTTTTCATATCCAAACAGTTTTCAACCAAAGATTATTTTCGTGAGTCTTTTGTCACGACAAGCTTTAAATTTAAATCTTATGAGTACACATTACAATAAATGACTTTCGCAAGATATATGATTGTTGAGCCACTACTAAGCCTCCGACAACTTACTCCCCGCGGACTACCTCAGAGGTGGTATGATGGCCACATGAGTAGAACATTATTACCAGATAAAGTGCACCCCTACTCGTCAGTTTAAGGTGGGTTTGTCAAACCAAATAGCGTTATCCACAAATATCACCGGCTCGTTATGAGTTAATAAGTAGTGTACCTATTGGGGACTTAACATTTTTATTATCACTCAACATATCTTTGTCACTTATGTAAAGTTGTACATTCATTTGTACTCATTTCTTAAATCACAAATATCCATAATTTTACTATCATGAATCATTTAGCATTTTAAAATCATAACATGCTTTTCACCCCAAACATTTAAACAAGTAAAAAGGGGCTGCGAAAACTCACAATGTTCTGCAAGGATGTCCAAGGGTTGCCGCACGGATGCACAGTTTCTCGATCCTAGGTCCTTCCTAAGGAGTGAAACACATCATCAGTTTCGGTCTAACTCTTATGGCCAAAGCATTGCTTAGCCCATCATGTCTTATAAAATGCCTTGATATTAGTTACTAGGTTCAAGTATTATTTTGCATTGTCGTTTATATGTTATTTATTGGTTTTAAAAAGGTTTGTAGGATTTTATTGTTACATCATTAAATTTATATGTTATACATAGTATTTAATCCTTTGTACCATGTTTTATAATTCCTTACTCACCTTGTGTTTTAATCCAAGTTAAAATTCTTATAAATTTCTTACTTATTAAGGCATCATTTATACATTCACATACATGTATATGTTGTTTTAATTTGGTGTTTTTAACAAATTCTACAATTTATATGTTTTTTTTTTACTTTTAATATTCCTAAAATCTCTTTTTCTTGAATTAGAGCTTTTACTATTCTGCTGGCAGAAATATTTTTGGTCCACAAATGGTCATAATTAAGTATTTTCTGGAATAGTTTACTTAACCAAATTTTTATATGTATTATTTTAAGGTCTTAGGGAACTTTTGACATAGATATCATGATTTTTAGAGGTGGTTAGCTATTTTAATCATTACACTTAAGTTTAAGTGTCACAATTACCAAAACAGTCTGCACCATCTTTTTGTCGAGTCCATTTGGAGGGTCAAATCTCAACATTTTTCAGTGATTCAAATTGGGTTTTAAACTTAACTCATAAAAGTATCTTCCAGAAAAATGTCATCATTTTTAGTTACATATTGAGGGAGATATGACGATTTTAAGTTAGGTCTTCCATTCTGCCAGATTCTGATTTCTTGCACACCAGTCTTGGTTTGAGTGTTTGAGACCCCAAATCTTAATATTTTTGAGTGAAACCAATTTTGTTCGATTCATAACTCATTAAAGAAATTTCCAGAAGAATAATAAAGAATTTTAGTGGAATATAAAGAGACTTATAACTGATTAAAGTAGAGAATTTTCTCTGTCAGATTTTCTTTGCACACTTAATTTCATATGAGTAGTTGAAGGGTCAAATCTTCGAGTTTTTACATGAAACCACTTGGGTTTGAAACATAACACAATAAACAAAGTTCCAGAAAAAGATTCATATCATTTGGTTAAGTATTTTTCAAGATATGGTCGGATAAAATGCATGCAAGTAATCTTCCAGAAACTAAAATGCTATTTCATGAAAAATGAGTGTTTTAAATCCATATTTTCACTCATATGGTTGGTTCTTTGATTGAACACTCATTTACCACTACTTTGACAATGTTCTTAGATAAGAAAATCTATTTTTGTCCTTTAAAAACTCATGCATGAACTCACACATTTCAGATTATGACGAAAATACACATGCATGTACTTAAAACATCATCTTCTTGAGTTTTAGTTGCATGGCTTAAGGATTACCACCATTTGTTTGACATAACATGTCTTTGGTGATTAATCCACCATGAAAAGGGTCCATTAAGGTCCTATTTCCAGAAACTCAAGAAGATGAAGATAAAGTGGAAAAAAAAGAAGAAGAGATTACAAAAAAGAAAGAAGAAGATGAAGGAGAACACAAAGAGATGAGTTTTTACCCCACTATGATTGATGTATACCTTCAAGGATCTTCAAAGATGGAACCTTTTTGATGTTTTTGGGCTGATTTCGGCTGGTGATAGAGAAGGAAGGGAGTGTATTGGGTTTGAATGTAGAGAGAGAGGTTGAGAGGAAAATGAAGAGGTTTTCTTGAGAATTTGGAAACTTAATGATGAATTGTGTTGGGTTATGAGAGGGGGGCCGGCCTTGGGGCCTTAAAATCTGATTTATTATATTTTTTTTAAAATAATAATTAATATTGTATAATTATACATCTTATGTAATTTATATAAAAAGATTGGTTTAAAGTAGTTTAAATCTCATTTATCTAGTAAATTTTTGGTTTATTTATTTAAGGTTTTAAAATTTACTTTTGGGTATATATATAACTATATATTTACTCCTCTTATTATTAATATTATTATAATTAAATGTTAACTGTTCCAGTCTGCATTTTATAAGACAGTTTAAGCAGTTCCGTGCGGTAACAGGATTTTCTTAAGCGTACTGTTGGAATTCCTAGGAAACTAAACCTTAGCCATCATATTTAAGTCATAATGAGTTATTCCTACTTGTTAAAACAAGTATTATACTATTCAGTTGCTAACCTGAGTGTTTTAGATTGACGGGTGTCACAGTCTCCTCTTGTTAGAAGAATTTCGTCCCGAAATTCGTTGATTGCTATTCCCCGTCTGATCCTTTGCAAATAGGTGAGGGTACTTATGTTTCATGTAATCTTCTCGTTCCCATGTATATTCAGGTCCATGCCTCGAATTCCAACGAACTTTTAAAATCGGGATCTTACTACGTCTTGTTCGTTTGACTTCTTGATCGAGGATTTCAATTGGTTCTTCTATGAAGTGTAATCGCTCGTTGACCTGAATATCCTCTAGGGGTAGAACCAATGATTCGTCACTTAGGCATTTCTTCAGATTCGACACATGGAATGTGTCGTGAATAGCGCTTAACTCCTGCGGTAGTTTGAGTCTGTATGCAACTAGTCCAATCTTTTCCAGTATCTCAAATGGGCCGATATATCTTGGACTCAACTTACCTCTCTTCCCAAATCGTACCAATCCTTTCCATGGCGACACCTTTAATAGTACCTTATCACCCACCTGAAATTCCAATGGCTTCCTGCGATTATCTGCATAACTCTTCTGACGAGTTCTGGCTACTTTCAGTCTTTCCTGAATGGTTACGATCTTGTCCGTGGTCTTCTGAATTATGTCGGGTCTTATCAACTGTCTGTCACCGACTTCCAACCAACTGAGTGGGGATCTACACTTGCGTCCATATAAGGCTTCGTACGGCGCGCACCTTAAGCTGGTATGGTAACTATTGTTGTAAGAGAATTCGGCTAGTGGTAAATGATTATCCCAACTTCCACCAAAATCCATCACACAGGCTCGTAACATATCTTCTAGTGTTTGTATAGTTCTTTCTGTCTGACCGTCCGTCTGCGGGTGGTAGGCAGTGCTCAAATCCAAACGCGTGCCCAAAGCTTTCTGGACTGATCGCCAAAAGCGTGACGTAAAACGACTATCCCTGTCCGAGATAATAGCAGTAGGTACTCCATGACGCATAATGATCTCGTTGATGTATATCTGAGCAAGCTTTTCCACCTTGAAGTCTTCCCGAATAGGCAGAAAATGTGCAGATTTAGTAAGCCGATCCACAATAACCCAGATTGAATCATGCCCTTTTCCGCTTCTGGGTAACTTAGTTATGAAATCCATGCTTATCTGTTCCCATTTCCATTCAGGAATCTCAGGTTGCTGAAGAAGACCGGATGGTTTCTGATGTTCAGCCTTAACCATTGCACAAGTCTGGCACGTGCTTACATACAAAGCAACATCTTTCTTCATTCCTGGCCACCAATAGTATTCCTTCAGGTCCTTGTACATCTTATCGGCTCCGGGGTGAATTGAATATCTTGATTTATGGGCTTCGTCCAAGATTATTGATCGCAGATTGACAACCTTAGGTACCCAAACTTTATTTCGGAAGTAACGCACCCCGTCTGGTTGTGTTTCAAATTCCTTTTCCAGCTGATGAAGGGTTTCGTTTTTCAAATTCTCCTCTTTTAATGCTTCTTCTTGAGCTTCAATGATTTGATCCTTAAGACTCGTCCGGACCATCGTTCCCATGGCTCTTGCCCTCGATGGCTTCACCCTTTCTTTTCGACTTAAAGCATCAGCTACAACATTCGCCTTGCCTGGGTGGTATTTTATCTCGCAATCGTAGTCGCTAAGCAGTTCAACCCATCTCCGTTGCCTCATATTCAGCATTTTCTGATCAAAAATGTGTTGTAGGCACTTGTGGTCGGTAAAGACAGTACATTTGGTGCCATAGAGGTAGTGTCTCAAGATCTTGAGTGCGAACACTACAGCTCCCAGTTCCAAATCATGGGTGGTATAATTCTTTTCGTGAACTTTAAGTTGCCTTGATGCGTAGGCAATAACCTTGTCTTTTTGCATTAGCACGCACCCCAACCCTTGGTGTGAAGCATCGCAGTACACAACAAAATTGTCTGCACCCTCTGGTAACGCTAAGATCGGTGCATTGCAAAGCTTATGCTTAAGCGTCTGAAAAGCTTCCTCTTGTTTTTCTCCCCAATCGAACTTCTTATCTTTCCGGGTTAATGCCGTCAATGGTTGCGCAATTTTGGAGAAATTTGCAATGAAACGCCGATAGTAACCAGCTAACCCGAGAAACGAACGAATTTATGTCGGAGTCTTTGGGGCTTCCCACTTCTTGATGGCGTCCATATAAGGCTTCGTACGGCGCGCACCTTAAGCTGGTATGGTAACTATTGTTGTAAGAGAATTCGGCTAGTGGTAAATGATTATCCCAACTTCCACCAAAATCCATCACACAGGCTCGTAACATATCTTCTAGTGTTTGTATAGTTCTTTCTGTCTGACCGTCCGTCTGCGGGTGGTAGGCAGTGCTCAAATCCAAACGCGTGCCCAAAGCTTTCTGGACTGATCGCCAAAAGCGTGACGTAAAACGACTATCCCTGTCCGAGATAATAGCAGTAGGTACTCCATGACGCATAATGATCTCGTTGATGTATATCTGAGCAAGCTTTTCCACCTTGAAGTCTTCCCGAATAGGCAGAAAATGTGCAGATTTAGTAAGCCGATCCACAATAACCCAGATTGAATCATGCCCTTTTCCGCTTCTGGGTAACTTAGTTATGAAATCCATGCTTATCTGTTCCCATTTCCATTCAGGAATCTCAGGTTGCTGAAGAAGACCGGATGGTTTCTGATGTTCAGCCTTAACCATTGCACAAGTCTGGCACGTGCTTACATACAAAGCAACATCTTTCTTCATTCCTGGCCACCAATAGTATTCCTTCAGGTCCTTGTACATCTTATCGGCTCCGGGGTGAATTGAATATCTTGATTTATGGGCTTCGTCCAAGATTATTGATCGCAGATTGACAACCTTAGGTACCCAAACTTTATTTCGGAAGTAACGCACCCCGTCTGGTTGTGTTTCAAATTCCTTTTCCAGCTGATGAAGGGTTTCGTTTTTCAAATTCTCCTCTTTTAATGCTTCTTCTTGAGCTTCAATGATTTGATCCTTAAGACTCGTCCGGACCATCGTTCCCATGGCTCTTGCCCTCGATGGCTTCACCCTTTCTTTTCGACTTAAAGCATCAGCTACAACATTCGCCTTGCCTGGGTGGTATTTTATCTCGCAATCGTAGTCGCTAAGCAGTTCAACCCATCTCCGTTGCCTCATATTCAGCATTTTCTGATCAAAAATGTGTTGTAGGCACTTGTGGTCGGTAAAGACAGTACATTTGGTGCCGTAGAGGTAGTGTCTCCAGATCTTGAGTGCGAACACTACAGCTCCCAGTTCCAAATCATGGGTGGTATAATTCTTTTCGTGAACTTTAAGTTGCCTTGATGCGTAGGCAATAACCTTGTCTTTTTGCATTAGCACGCACCCCAACCCTTGGTGTGAAGCATCGCAGTACACAACAAAATTGTCTGCACCCTCTGGTAACGCTAAGATCGGTGCATTGCAAAGCTTATGCTTAAGCGTCTGAAAAGCTTCCTCTTGTTTTTCTCCCCAATCGAACTTCTTATCCTTCCGGGTTAATGCCGTCAATGGTTGCGCAATTTTGGAGAAATTTGCAATGAAACGCCGATAGTAACCAGCTAACCCGAGAAACGAACGAATTTCTGTCGGAGTCTTTGGGGCTTCCCACTTCTTGATGGCTTCTATCTTGGCCGGATCAACGTGAATTCCATCTTCATTAACTACATGCCCAAGAAACTGCACTTCGCGAATCCAAAATTCGCATTTGGATAGTTTAGCATACAGCTTCTGGTCTCTGAGCAGTTCTAGTATTTGCCTTAAATGTTGCTCATGCTCCTTCTTGCTTTGCGAATAAATTAATATATCATCTATGAACACAATTACGAATTTGTCCAAGTACGATCGACATACTCTGTTCATTAGATCCATAAAGACTGCTGGAGCGTTTGTCAGACCAAAAGGCATGACTAGGAACTCATAATGTCCATATCGAGTCCTAAACGCTGTCTTAGGAATATCCTCCTCACGAACCCTCATTTGATGGTATCCGGACCGAAGGTCGATCTTTGAAAAGTATGTAGCGCCTTGAAGTTGGTTGAACAGGTCATCGATTCGAGGAAGGGGATATCGGTTCTTGATGGTCAGCTTGTTAAGTTCCCTGTAATCGATGCACATTCGAAAAGAACCATCTTTCTTTTTAACGAACAAAACTGGAGCTCCCCAGGGTGAAGAGCTGGGTCTGATGAACCCTTTATCGAGTAGCTCCTGGAGTTGGCCTGACAACTCCTGCATTTCTGAAGGTGCTAACCGGTAAGGTGATTTCGCCACGGGTGCCGCTCCCGGAATTAGGTCAATATGAAATTCAACTTGTCTTGGTGGGGGTAATCCAGGTAATTCATCTGGGAATACTTCGGGAAAATCTCGCACTATTGGAAAGTCTTGAATATTCTTCTCTTTGATCTCCTTATCCACCACGTGTGTCAAAAACGTAACACAATCTTTCCGCAAATACTTTCGCATCTTCATACTCGACACCATTTTGAATTTTCTCCCGGAGTTTTCTCCCTGTATTTCAAGTATTCTTCCTTCGGTTTGTGGTATTCGGACGATCTTTTCGGAGCAACCGATTTCAGCGCGATTTTTCGATAACCAATCCATACCCACGACTATATCAAAGCTTCCTAGTTTGATTGGGATTAAATCTATGCTAAAATCGTTTCCCGCCAGTTTTAGGGTACAATTATTAATTACATCACTGGCCCTAACTTCCTGCCCATTTGCAAATTCAATAACATATATCTCTTCCAACTTTCGGGTTCTCGAGTTTAATTTCGACTTAAAGTCTAATGATACAAAACTTTTATCTGCTCCAGAATCAAATAACACAGATGCAGGATGGTTGTTCAAGAGAAACGTACCTGTGACTACATCCGGGTTCCGTCTTGCTTCATCGGCCCCAATCTCGAATACTCGACCCCGTGCCTGACCTCCTTGATTCCCTTGATTAAATGGTCGCGCTTGATTTGCATTAGGCCTTCGGTTCAGTTTCGGACATGCGCTCTGAAAGTGATCTGGGCTCCCACACTCGTGACAGGTTCTTTTTCCTCCGCTCTTGCAATCGCTGGCGACATGGCCTCCTTTGTTACACTTGAGGCAAATAATGCATCTTCCGAGATGACGATTATTGCACTTGCTGCATCTTGGGCATGGCCCTTTCTCTTTCTCCTCGGCCTGTGCTTGAATTCCAAAATTTCCCTGTTACCCTCTGAGCCTTGTCTGATCTTCCCCCAAATTGCCTTCTTGCAGGATCTTCTATCTTTCTTTTCCCTGCGGCTTTGTCATTCCCAGTTGCTCTTGAACGATTTGCGTTGTTGGTGAGTCTCGTTGAAGAGTCTTCGGGTCAGCTGAAGTCACATTTCCTCTGATTTCTTCAGATAAACCCCACACATATCTATCCACTCGGTTTACCTCGGGCGTCACCAAGTGTGGCACCAGCTTTGCCAGCTCATGGAAACGGGCAGTGTAAGAATCTATGTCGTTTCCCTTCATTTCATGGTTCCACAGTTCTGCTTCCAGCTTCTGAATCTCACTCCTTGGGCAGTACTCATCCTTGAGCATCTTTTTAAACTCATCCCATGTCAGTCTATTGGCCACATCCCGGCCTCGGGTTTGTACTTGGGTGTTCCACCATGTTAATGCCCGTCCTTGCATAAGGCAAGCGGCATATTCCACCTTGTTTCCTTCAGTACATTTACTGATATTGAGAACAGACTCCATACCCTCTAACCAAGCTAATAATCCAACGGCTCCCTCAGTTCCGTGAAACTCTTTAGGGTTACAGCCCCTAAACGTCTTGTATGTGCATTCCCTGTTTCCAGCCGTTCCCGCATTATTTCCTAGATTAGCATTCAGACCGGATGCTACTTGGCTAACAATGTTCGGAAGTGCGGCCATAATTTGCTCATCCACGAGCCGTGCGACTTCAGGATTCTCTCTCCTTGGAGGCATAGTCCTACAGTTATGGTCTTAATTAAAGATTTAGTCGCATGGTCACCAATTCTGTTACTTGGTTACACTTCCTACTTGTTATGTTAATCCAAGTTATGATACTACTTCATGCATACTATCATTATTATCAACACATATTGTCATAATAACATACCACGATTTCATAATCATGCATTAAAGTAGTTGAGATATATAAACATTAACCAAGCATTTCATTTAGAAGCCGTACATATTCAATTCCCCAAAAGAAACAGTTAACAAAACATACAATGTTTGAAATTAAACGGCCAAATGCCCTAAAAATATGAGTTTAAGTTTAAGTAAATCCCAAAAGTTCCACCATAATTGATCTATCATCAACACCAGTGCTCCTATCACCCACATTAAGTACATATACAGGGTCCTCATCTCCCTCCTAGTGGCATCAACTACCTCCATGGTTCTATCGGAGACCTCATTATGTGCATTTAAGACCCCCATTATTGCATTCAGGTGTTCATGCTGTATGTCCAATCTCTCCTTATGATGCTGCACCTCCTGCGATATAAATAGGACCCACTGGCTCTCCCGCGTGGTCATGCCGGGAGGAGGAGCCACGGGTACCCCGGTCACCATTTGTGGGGTTCCGTGCCTCGCTCCCGATCGGGAGGACTCTCCTTCAAATCTCGGCTGGTTGGTGAAATTCACACATCTTGGCAATGGGACACTTTTCCTCGCCGTTGTTATCACTCTCGGTCCACGACGAGTAGACGGAGGGGATTGAGTGGGGGGTACACTGTTTACTTCCCGGTCGTCGTCATAAGGGTCTCTTTCTACTTCAGCAGATCTATGGCCCCTAGGTCGACTAGTGATGTAGCCGGATGGGTCGGCCGAGTACGAGTGCTCGGAGGGAGAGTGTTCCGATGGGTCGTGTTCGGATGGGTCGTGTTCGGATGACATAGTGAGCTGCGATAATAGTAGACTTTGTTATTATGTGTATTATTGTAAGTGCCTAAAATATGCAAGGTTTATGCCGACACACACAAAATCATGCTTTCAAAATTTTAAGTAGAAAATTTATTTTAAACATACTTCCATTATGACCAACCCGAGTCTCTCATTATATTTACCCGAATTAAACATAGGTGATCAGGCTTTGTTTAATTGAGGTATAATAATGTGACATTCGACTTGGTTATATTAGCAATATACTTCAGATTTTAGACAATCATTTCGAAAACCGTTTTGAAAATAGTTTGCGTTATGGTTGGGTTATAGTTTGTGGTTCCCATAAGAAAACCAGCATTCTCTATAACCTTAGGCTCTGATACCAAATCTGTCACACCCCGCTAGAGCGGAAACACGAGGTATAACAGTGTAGGGTTTCATTTCAAAGGTAACAGACAACACCAACCACAAGTTTAATACAATAGTATGAAATATTACAATACAACGTCTTCAACCAAAAAAATTCCAAAAAGAAAACGACGGATACAAAAATTAATAATAGAATTTTTTTAGTTTCTTGATGTTGATGTCATTAACCAAAATACACCCTACGTGCCTTCACTTACTTCTTATTCCCTGAAAAGCATGTTTAAAACGAAAAGGTCAACTACAAAGAGTTGGTGAGTTCACAGGTTTTTCATATCCAAACAGTTTTCAACCAAAGATTATTTTCGTGAGTCTTTTGTCACGACAAGCTTTAAATTTAAATCTTATGAGTACACATTACAATAAATGACTTTCGCAAGATATATGATTGTTGAGCCACTACTAAGCCTCCGACAACTTACGCCCCGCGGACTACCTCAGAGGTGGTATGATGGCCACATGAGTAGAACATTATTACCAGATAAAGTGCACCCCTACTCGTCAGTTTAAGGTGGGTTTGTCAAACCAAATAGCGCTATCCACAAATATCACCGGCTCGTTATGAGTTAATAAGTAGTGTACCTATTGGGGACTTAACATTTTTATTATCACTCAACATATCTTTGTCACTTATGTAAAGTTGTACATTCATTTGTACTCATTTCTTAAATCACAAATATCCATAATTTTACTATCATGAATCATTTAGCATTTTAAAATCATAACATGCTTTTCACCCCAAACATTTAAACAAGTAAAAAGGGGCTGCGAAAACTCACAATGTTCCGCAAGGATGTCCAAGGGTTGCCGCACGGATGCACAGTTTCCCGATCCTAGGTCCTTCCTAAGGAGTGAAACACATCATCAGTTTCGGTCTAACTCTTATGGCCAAAGCATTGCTTAGCCCATCATGTCTTATAAAATGCCTTGATATTAGTTACTAGGTTCAAGTATTATTTTGCATTGTCGTTTATATGTTATTTATTGGTTTTAAAAAGGTTTGTAGGATTTTATTGTTACATCATTAAATTTATATGTTATACATAGTATTTAATCCTTTGTACCATGTTTTATAATTCCTTACTCACCTTGTGTTTTAATCCAAGTTAAAATTCTTATAAATTTCTTACTTATTAAGGCATCATTTATACATTCACATACCTGTATATGTTGTTTTAATTTGGTGTTTTTAACAAATTCTACAATTTATATGTTTTTTTTAACTTTTAATATTCCTAAAATCTCTTTTTCTTGAATTAGAGCTTTTACTATTCTGCTGGCAGAAATATTTTTGGTCCACAAATGGTCATAATTAAGTATTTTCTGGAATAGTTTACTTAACCAAATTTTTATATGTATTATTTTAAGGTCTTAGGGAACTTTTGACATAGATATCATGATTTTTAGAGGTGGTTAGCTATTTTAATCATTACACTTAAGTTTAAGTGTCACAGTTACCAAAACAGTCTGCACCATCTTTTTGTCAAGTCCATTTGGAGGGTCAAATCTCAACATTTTTCAGTGATTCAAATTGTGTTTTAAACTTAACTCATAAAAGTATCTTCCAGAAAAATGTCATCATTTTTAGTTACATATTGAGGGAGATAAGACGATTTAAAGTTAGGTCTTCCATTCTGCCAGATTCTGATTTCTTGCACACCAGTCTTGGTTTGAGTGTTTGAGACCCCAAATCTTAATATTTTTGAGTGAAACCAATTTTGTTCGATTCATAACTCATTAAAGAAATTTCCAGAAGAAAAATCAAGAATTTTAGTGAAATATAAAGAGATTTATAACTGATTAAAGTAGAGAATTTTCTCTGTCAGATTTTCTTTGCACACTTAATTTCATATGAGTAGTTGAAGGGTCAAATCTTCGAGTTTTTACATGAAACCACTTGGGTTTGAAACATAACACAATAAAAAAAGTTCCAGAAAAAGATTCATATCATTTGGTTAAGTATTTTTCAAGATATGGTCGGATAAAATGCATGCAAGTAATCTGCCAGAAACTAAAATGCTATTTCATGAAAAATGAGTGTTTTAAATCCATATTTTCACTCATATGGTTGGTTCTTTGATTGAACACTCATTTACCACTACTTTGACAATGTTCTTAGATAAGAAAATCTATTTTTGTCCTTTAAAAACTCATGCATGAACTCACACATTTCAGATTATGACGAAAATACACATGCATGTACTTAAAACATCATCTTCTTGAGTTTTAGTTGCATGGCTTAAGGATTACCACCATTTGTTTGACATAACATGTCTTTGGTGATTAATCCACCATGAAAAGGGTCCATTAAGGTCCTATTTCCAGAAACTCAAGAAGATTAAGATAAAGTGGAAAAAAAAGAAGAAGAGATTACAAAAAAGAAAGAAGAAGATGAAGGAGAACACAAAGAGATGAGTTTTTACCCCACTATGATTGATGTATACCTTCAAGGATCTTCAAAGATGGAACCTTTTTGATGTTTTTGGGCTGATTTCGGCTGGTGATAGAGAAGGAAGAGAGTGTATTGGGTTTGAATGTAGAGAGAGAGGTTGAGAGGAAAATGAAGAGGTTTTTCTTGAGAATTTGGAAACTTAATGATGAATTGTGTTGGGTTATGAGAGGGGGGCCGGCCTTGGGGCCTTAAAATCTGATTTATTATATTTTTTTTTAAAATAATAATTAATATTGTATAATTATACATCTTATGTAATTTATATAAAAAGATTGGTTTAAAGTAGTTTAAATCTCATTTATCTAGTAAATTTTTGGTTTATTTATTTAAGGTTTTAAAATTTACTTTTGGGTATATATATAACTATATATTTACTCCTCTTATTATTAATATTATTATAATTAAATGTTAACTGTTCCAGTCGGCATTTTATAAGACAGTTTAAGCAGTTCCGTGCGGTAACAGGATTTTCTTAAGCATACTGTTGGAATTCCTAGGAAACTAAACCTTAGCCATCATATTTAAGTCATAATGAGTTATTCCTACTTGTTAAAACAAGTATTATACTATTCAGTTGCTAACCTGAGTGTTTTAGATTGACGGGTGTCACAACAGTTTACACACTTTGAGCCTAATAATCAAGCATTCATTGTGTTGATTCCAATATGACTCAACAATGATATTAATCTCAATTAGATCGAAAAAATAAGTATGCGGAATAATTTTAAAGAACTAAAGAGATGCTCGGTAGAAATATCACACATTGTAAGTCCCATAGTTGAAGCAACAATCAAGAAACTCCATAAATGTAGAATAGAGATAGAAAAGTAGATCATAATTCATATGCTTTGAATACAATGGGGGGAGAATTTCTCAATTACAAACGTTTCTCACAACTCACTGTAAAGTGTATGTGATCACAAAATATCTCAAATGATAATGGAAGCCCAAGACACCTATTTATAGTGTCTAATTACATGACATGGGCCCAAGCCCATTTAACTCCCATAAAACTCCCAAAGCCTAAAATACTTATAAAGCTAATTACAACAGATTTGACTTTTCTTGACTTTACATGGACTTTATAAAACTTTCTATATAATTGGGGCTTTCTAGACCCAACAATCTCCCCCTAAAGTTTTATAAAGAAAGCATCTTCAAATGAACTCCCCCTTTATTTCTTTGAAAACTTTAGTGTTTCACATCTTCACGTCTTGTCTATCCAAGCTCGCCCTCAAAATTTGCTCTTATTCTTCACAAGTTTCAACTTTAAAATCGGATCCAATGTGCAATAAGCTCGACTGAAGGCACCACAGTTTGTAATAAAGAATCCGTCCTTGAAATTTGAGTTGAATGACCATTAAGCTCAAGAGCTTAATCCATTAAGATCAGAGAAGGAAGTGTCTCAACACACTTCAAATAACTCAGCTTGGATCCACAAAAATAGAAGATAGAACACTTTTCTGAAAGTCGGGAGAAATAGAGTGAAAAACGCAGCTTTCTGTCTAGCAAGTGTCCTCTGACTTTAACACGGATTCTGACTATTAAGCACACTTATTCAGATCAAACTCAAAACATGAAAAATGTTCATCTATGCCTTAGGAAACTAACGCATCTGGACTCATCAAATTTGGAGGTTCGAGGAGGGAGTTCTGAACATAATACGACAGGTGCGCAAATCTGTCAAGTATTACACTTTTGTTCTGAGAAGTCTAAGTAAAAGTTCTGAGTAGGTCAATCAGAATTCTGAGTAAGTCAATCAGAATTCTGAACCTAAAGAACTCAGAAAAAAAATTCCAACTCTTAAATTCTGACTACACAAGATAAAGTTCTGACTATTGGAGTCAGAATTTTGATTAAGCACAACATTGAAATCTCTTGAACAAGCTCTCAATAGACTTCTGACAGCCCATGATCTGATTCTGAAATCTGAATAGCCTTGTAAATCTGAATCAACATATACGAAACCTGATTGGTTTTGATTAATCTCTGATCAAACGTGAATCAAATATGAAGTCGTGCAAACTCTAAGCATACTTGACACAAATATGAATAAACTCTTAACTGCATCTTTGATAACCTCTTAATATGTTTCATCAAATTCAACTTGAAATCTGAATCAACACAGATATCAATAGCAACGAAACTCTGAACACTTTAGAATTCCGAAAAATCCACGTCTGGATACATTAAGCCCGAATCTGAATGATCAGAATTCTAATCTGATAAGTTCTGAACAAGCTGTTGACTTACATATCTTAATCAAGTATTGATCATGAACATAGCATCAACAATCTTCTGTTACAACTTTGACAACAGCTATTTTGTTTTTCTATTTTGAATCTGCTGCACTTGTTATGTTCACGGCAGAAACATTCTTGAAATCATGACAGCTTCTAACAACTTTCTGGAATCAGCACTAAGCTGTTTTTACAGCTGATTTTTGGCAGCAAGCAAACAGCCCCGATGGCTTATTTTATTCTGTTCGTACAACTACAAGACAACAAATGTTCAGCAGCATTCGGAATGCTCGAACTGAAACCCAAACAGCACCCACAAAATTATGAACAACAACGAATTTTCTGTTGTGAAATGACAGCAATTTGCTGTTTTGTAATCTACTTTACTTCGACAGACACATGCTATTTTTTTATACCGAACAGCAGCAAAATTTTGAGACTATGACAACTTCTAACTGCTTTCAGTTACAAACAGAAAATTTATGTTTTGAACAGAACAATCTTACGGACTACACAAGCTGAAACAATAGCCTTGAACTATGTGCATTTTTCTGTCAATCCTCAACAACAACATCTAATTGTAGATCCCTTGAATCACCAACATTTAACAACCAACCCAACTTTGCTCAGATCCAGATCACCGAATTGATTAACAACTTTTCATCATTTTGACAATAAATCCTCCAATCAAATTAAATGCTCGCTAATCGGATTTGATGAAGAATAATGAGTCAATCTCCATAATATCTTCTTAGAACAAAGATTGCCAAGAGTCAAGTTTTTGATTGATCAATTAAGAAAGTTGAATTTAAGCAATCAAAGATCTAACACTCGTTTCAGATCTGACTTTGAACATGAAATTTAGTACCAAATCTCTTGTAGACATTTCATCGAGCAATTTGAGTGCAGAAATTGATTAAGAAGTAGATCTAGAACATCATACCTCTTCTTTTGTCCAAGATCCATCAAGATCACAAAAATCTTCCAGAGAACTAAAAGAGATCTTCAAGATGAAAGAAATCTCAGAAAATTTACCTCCAATTATAGCACACGATTAAGAACGATCTTGAATAACCAAATCTTGAAATTAGATCTTGAAATCTTGAATTGTTGAAAAGATAATCGTATCGAATGAAAATTGATTCGATGTGGCTCTGATACCAATTATAAGTCCCATAGTTGAAGCAACAATCAAGAAACTCCATAAATGTAGAATAGAGATAGAAAAGCATGGGACTTATAATTGGTATCAGAGCCACATCGAATAAATTACAAACGTGGGCCCAAGCCCATAAAACTCAAATGATAATGGAAGCCCAAGACACCTATTTATAGTGTCTAATTACATGACATGGGCCCAAGCCCATAAAACTCCCAAAGCCCAAAATACTTATAAAGCTAATTACATCACATTTGACTTTTCTTGACTTTACATGGACTTTATAAAACTTTCTATATAATTGGGGCTTTCTAGACCCAACACACATAATCAAACAAATGAATGATTAATAAACACGAGTTTAGCTCCAAGATTTACTGTATATTTATTCTTTATAAGACACCAAGAACACCATAATGTGTGTGTAATACAATAAGATAATCTCTAATCAGGTGTGTGTGAAGTTGTGCAAAGTTACATGAAATGCTCTACAAGAGCCTTCTATTTATACTATCCTACATGGGACAAGTGGGAGACAAGAAGTACTAAGGGTACAAAGACAACATTGTGGAATTGTATCAGGTACAACGTTAATGTAGTGCGCCATTTTCTGCAAAGGCTGCAACCCATCAGTGGTGGACACGTGGAATGTGCAGGGCACGCCTTGTACAAACGATCTTCAGGATCTTCGTACAGCAGAGGCACGTAAGAGGCACGATCTTCTTTGTCTTGATCTTCATTCTTCCAAGTCTTCTAAGTCTTCATACCACAGAGGCTCTGTCAAGTGTGATAGAGGCTATGTGACCTTGTCCTCTGAGAACGTCTTCTGTAAAGTCTTCTCTTGGTGTCTTGGCAGAGGCTCTGTCGATGTTTTTACACTTAGCCTATTTTTCAATACTTCTTTAAACAATTTTTTTTTGGAAAGGAGGCAGATCTCCTGGCAATAAACAAAAGGAAAAAGATACACCTAAATGGGGAGGGAAACCCTCCCAAAAAGGACCTCCAACCAACGGAAAGGACAGACCCAAACCAAGGCGGAGAACCTAACTAAAAAACAGAAAGCACCATTACAACCCAGACGAATCCCGAGGACAACAAGCCAGAAAAACAAAGAGAAATAGACACCTTCCACATAACAAACAAAATAGTAAGAACCCTAGCAGTAAACAGCAAAACCCAACAGGAGAAACCAGCCATCAAAACCTTAGACCCCTTCATTGGCGATTATGTCTTCCAAGGTGATATCCCGAACCTACAGCCAGCAACCGAAGGTCCACCACGCGCTGAATTTCAGTCACCACTTGGATAGCAGTCCTTCTCTTACTAGAAAAAAGACGATCATTCCTTTCGTGCCAGATGTGGTAAATGGTTGCTGAAAAAAGCAGCTTTTGCCTCAAAGTTGAAAAACGCCACCGCCCATGATGAATATCATCCACAATAAGACTCCACCGGTTAGAAATCAAGGGAATTTGCAACTCAGATTTGATCATAGTCCATACATGTTCCGAGTAAGGGCACTCAAAAAACAGATGATCATACGAATCCATACCAATATAACATAACGAACACACAAGCGTAGTTGCATCACTTCGCCAAACCTGCATCCTATCTTGCGTTGGGAGGCGAAACTGGAACGCCAACCAAACACAAAAAGCATGCTTAGGAATATGCTTAGGGAACCAACATCAACCGAACCAAGACACCTTTACATACGGACCATCCAACGTATCCCAAACCTCCGAAACCGTAAACCGAGTGGGCTGATGGCGGCGATTCAACCACAAAATCTGATCCCTAATCCCCGGAAATAAGGATGGAACAGCAGTCACACTTAGATCCGAACACCGCTGAATCCAATCAATCGGCCAATTCTGGTGGATAGAAGCAATAACATCCGAAACTTTGGAATCCTTGACAAACCCGTGAGCATGAATCAGTCTATAAGAGAGAAACCGAGAAAGATGGCCAACCGGAAGCCACTTATCTTCCCAAGCACTCGTAGAAGTGCCATCACCCACAATATGCATGAAAAATGGCCGAAATTGCTCACGTAAAGCTAGCAACCGTCGCCATACCCAAGTCGTCGAATTGGATGGCACCACATTCCAAAAACTCGTCTCCCGTAGTCTATGCTCGTACAACCATGAGACCCATATGGAATCTCGCTTGCGCAAAATATCCCAAATATGAGCTGACAGAAGACATCTATTCCATAGGGCCAACTGTTTTAAGCCCAACCCACCCATGGTCTTCGGCTTACAAACCTCCCTCCAAGCAATCTAAGCTCTTCCCCTTGAACGCTCACCATGAGCCCATAGGTATTCTCTGAATAGTCTCTCTAAATCATGTAAGACAGATACCGGAACAGAGAAAACCATCATCCAATATAATTGCAATGACTCTAAAACTGATTTAATCAGTTGAAATCTACCACCAAAGGATAAGAATTTAGATTTCCAGTTGAGAATTCTAGCACGCACCTTAGTAACCAAAGGCTGGAAATCAACCACATGAAGTCGTGAAGAGGAGAGAGGCACTCCAAGATACCGAAAAGGCAAAGAGCCTGTCTGAAAAGGCAAAATCTGAAAAATAGCCTCCCGAATCGGTTGATCCACATTTGAAAAATACACCGAGCTTTTGGCCATACTTGGATGCAACCCCGAAGCACCCGCAAAATCAGCCAAAGCATGTTTTAAAACTTGAACCGAAGCTACATCAGCCTTGGTAAACACCATCAAATCATCTGCAAAACACAAATGTGTCAAGCGAGTCCGACTACACCCTTTATGAAATCGAAAACCCTCATCCAGATCAATCCTTCTGTGAAGAAAGCACGAGAAAGCTTCCATGACCAGCGTGAATAAGTAGGGAGAAAGTGGACATCCTTGCCGAATACCACGAGCCCCTGTGAAGAAACCATGAGATTCACCATTAACAATAACCGAATAAGACGTGGTTGAGACAAGTTCCATAATCCAATGGCGCATAATGGGATGAAAGCCCATCCCTTCCAAAACCGCATACAAAAAACCCCAATCCACCATATCATATGCTTTTTGGATATCAATCTTAAAAGCACAATTAGATGAGGCCATCTCCCGATCATATCCAACCAATAATTCATGGGCCATCATAATATTATCTGAAATCCGTCTACCCGGAATAAAAGCCGACTGATTCGGGCTTACCAACACATCAAGAGAATCACGTATCCGCCACGAAATAATTTTGCTTATGCATTTGTAAATTACCTTACACAAGGAAATAGGACGATATTCTGTCACCTTAAACGCATTAGGCGATTTTGGAATGAGACAAATGGATGTGTGGTTAAGCTCATGAGCCAACCGACCCCGATAAAAGAAATCTTGAACTGCCAATTCCACATCCGCACCAATAATACCCCATGACGCCTTAAAAAACTTCGCTGAGAATCCATCCGACCCCGGTGCCCGATCATCCCCAATGTCAAACATCGCAGCTTTGACTTCCTCATTCGTGATTGGCCGAATCATATTATTAGCGTCCGAAATAGATAGTTTTTTGCTAAAAAATTAGCTGGAAGCTCAGGTCGTAGTAACGGATCCTTCTCCCCAAGGATACTTCGAAAATAATCCAGGAAGACATTTTCCACAGCCGGCCCATCAAAGACCTCACCACTTACATCCATTACCGAATCCACCCTTGAACGATGATTCCTTTCTTTTACTGAATGATGGAAAAAAGTCGTGTTGGAATCTCCCTCGGATAACCAACGCACCTTAGCACGTTGACGAAAATTCTCCTCCTCCAGAGTTAAAGCATCCTGATAGGCTCCCATTACATGTGCTAAGTCCTGTTGAAGACAAACATTAGTAGGATCTGAGTCTGCCCCCCTTTGCACCTCATCCACTTCGACCCGAAGGTCATTAACATGTTTGGACAGGTTGCCATGCATAGACCGAAGTCGATGAATAGGAGTTTTGGCCGTTTTCAACCGCGTTAATAGCCGAAACATCAAAGAACCATCAACATTAGTATGCCATGCATTGCAAACCGTGGTCAGAAAATCAACATGATGAACTAGGAAGTTATCAAATTTAAAAGGCCGATTTCCTTTTACCACGACACATTCCACCGATGTAATCATAGGAGCATGGTACGAAACTCCTCTTGGTAAAAACTGTGCTGAAACCCCAAAAAACACATCTCCAAAACAGCTATTCTTCATAACTCGATCCAACTTTCGAACAACACCAATGCCACCTCTTGGTTTTTGCACCCATGTATAGAATATTCCATTAAATCGAACATCAAAGACATTCAAATCAGCCACGCAGTCGAGAAATTCAGCCATACCTGACTCAATTCGAGAGGATCCACCGTCACTCTCCTCGAGATATAGAAAGCTATTAAAATCCCCCATTAAAAGCCACGGTTGAGAACGGGTGAAATTGCCAAAATGAAGAAGATTTTCCCAAAGGATACGCCTCCGAATAACATTATTATCTCCATAAACAAACGACACAAAAAAGAAATCAGTCCCCCCACGAATACATAGCTTACAATGCATGACTTGATCCGTCATTGAGATAACCAAAACATCTAGTACATTTGGATTCCACCCTACAGCAATACGAGTTCCATGCACACAAACCGAGTGATTAGACACCCATGACCAAGCTCCAAAAACATTTTTCATAACCGAGTCCAAACTGGACGCACGAACGTGCGTTTCCAATAGTGCACATAAAGAAAGAGAATTCAAATGAATCAAAGACTTTACCTCCCTTTGTTTAATCGAGGAATTCAGTCCTCGAACATTCCAAGCGCCAAGTTTTAACATTGAGAAATCGAGGAGCTAGTGTCTGTCACACCCGACACTTTAGGAAAAGAACCTTTACCAGCAACCCCTTCAGCACCCGACACTGAACCATTTTCCAACCCAACTGCACGGCTAGAGTCAACTGGAAGGTCCTCCGATATAAGCGTTGAGAATGAATTGGAAGTGACAATCAGAGTAGTCTGAGTTAACTTCGCCAAAAGAACCGACAGATGCACCTCCACCCTAGAAGGTGGTGGATGTTTTAAAATGCCACGCAACTTTGGTGGTTGCAAAGTACCACCCTTTTCCCCTTCTTTCATTCTGATCGGAACCGAACCATTCTCGACATGCAAGTCAGCTCCTACATCCACCCGCACCTTAGATACCCCCGCATCCTTGGACAGCTGATTATCTTCATTAGGCTTAGAAACCTTGTCCCCATTAGGATCCCCATTTACATCAACTGGTTTAGCATTATTATCAGAGTTCGCTGTAGAAACATTCTCCTTTCGATGATCCCTAGCCAATTCAACCACTTGATTGACATCAAACCGAACAGCTGTATCATTACTTTTTTCCCCCTCGACATCACGTCTAACCGTATTCCCTTCCGAAGAGGAACCCACATTTTTTTGGACTGGCCGCCAAATCTCCTTCTGTTGGCTTTTCTTACGGTTGGTAACAAGAGTAAACCCCTCCAGGTCTTTTACCACGGCCACTTTCTCTTTCCCCTTTGTTTGAGTTATCACTTTGGCACACGAGGACACTTTATGGCCGAAGACCTTACAATGACTACATTGAGTCGGTTCCCAAACATACTCCACCTTTAAAGTGATCAGCAAGGATGGTCCACCATGCAAACTGGGAATTGATACCTGTAATTCTCTTTTAAGCTCTCCTGTAACCCACACATCAACTAAAACCTTCGTAAATCCTGGACGACCCCAAGCATCATCACACATTTTAGTGGTAGAGGCATCCATTAACTTTGGAACTCCAAGCGCGCTAGAAATGCGACTAACTCCCTCTCTATTAAAAGCCACAAGAGGGATATTATGTATTTTAACCCATAAAGGACACGATTTATGCTCACCCTTAGTAATCCCCTGATGGGGATCCCAGGGGAAAATGAATAGGGGAACGCCCCGAACCATCCATGGTCCTCCCTCCAGAACCTGTCTCAGACCATCGCTACTAGCAAAGCGGAAGAAAAGGAAACCATTATCATTCATCATCGCACCTTCCAAACCAAACGTACCCCAAAGGGCCGAAACTATCTTTTTGACCGTAGGGAAGTGTTGGTTCCCGTTTTGCTTTAAACAAGATTATCAGATCTATTAGTTCAAGTTAATGTTTGATGCAGAAGCGTATTTGAAGAACTAACAGATATGTTTGATAGATTTAGAACAAAATATAAATAAACAGTGAACAGAATATTATATCTCAAAGTTTACTGAATATATATATCAAGAACAGGTTTATGAACCGTGACTAAGAAAATCTTTAAAACAGACTTTTAAGGTGAATAAGCTTTTGTGTTCTTGATGTTCGATTGAAGTGGTGTGTAAGGAAGAACTCAACATGAGTCTTCCTTATATACTACTCTAAAGGGGACCATAAAGCATATGCTACTATTCAAAAGGTACGGATGAATAGTAGAACGGATGTCGTGAACAGTTGGAGGGATGGCATGAACAGTCAGACGTGCTGTATTGCATTTAATGCAGCAGACGTCTAATATGTACTAAGCCCTACTGAGTCCAATCAGAGTTTGACACGTCGACGTTGGACAGGGCATTCTACCATGCAAGTTGATGAACGGGTCTTGTAACAGTAGCAAGATATTATAAATATCTTCAAGTCTTTCAGTGAGGACCACAGAGGCTCTGTAATGAGTTACATAGGTTCTGTAGTCTGGTCCTCTGTGGAGCAGTCCACCTTTGTTTCTGAGTCTTGGGTCTTCTTTGAGTACAACAGAGGTTCTGTAGGAAGCCTCTGCTGCTTCTGTAGCTTCTTAACCTTGATTTCTCGGTAATGTCGGCAGAGCCTCTGTAACAGGCTTTCTTCACTTAGCCTATTTTTCACTACTTCTAAATACTTCTATGATTAGGAAGATTGAAGCTAACAATCTCCCCCTAAGTAGTGAAAAATAAAAATTTGAACTTGAGTTAAGTTAGGCTAAGTTAGATAAGACAGAGGTTAAACAATACCTCGAAATTTCTTTCATTTAGAAATATGCCAGAGGCATTTTACATTTGAGTACAATGAAAGATAAACTTTAACTTTGTTTGCAGAGATTAGAGGTCTGAGAATCAGATTTTGGCATCTTTGAAATCGTTGTAGCTTATGTTGTCTCTTTCGACTCTTCTGATCTCTTTGTAGAAGCTGATGCAGAGTTCTCTTAGGCGGATTGTTGCGTCAATCTCTCTGATGATAGTATCTACAGCATCTTTATCCATTTTCTTTGTACCTCTGTATTTCACAAGGCTTGCTCTGAACTTGTTCAGAGTACTTGTTGCGTACTTCTGACAGTCCATGCATACAAATAGTTTAGTTTCGCCTTGAGGGTTTTGAAATACTAACCCAAACCGTGGTTATGTGATGATTGAGTTAGGTACGGCGTCCGGTGGGCAGCGATCCTCTGGTGGTCGTAAATCCAGATGCTTGAGACCAAGATCCTTTCCCAGCTGGAAATCTATCATGCTGTAGAGCAGAAGCTTTTCCCTCATCGCTTTTCTCAACACTTGATAGGCTCTGGTGTTTGGCTCTGTGTTGTAGTTGTCCTTTGTCCATTGCAGAAGGTCAGGTAGATCATAAGGATTGATATTTCTTAGGTCAGCATCAGCGAAGGTAGATTCTGAATTGTTCTCTCTTCTGACTTTGTAAAGATTGTACCTGACCCTTGGATAGGTTCTTGTGAAGGAGAATCTGCAGAAGATCACCTTTTTGATCTTGTGGATTGAGAAGACATCTGCTTTGGTTCTTGGATTTGTCCTTGTGAAGATGTTCTCAAATTCTTCTCTGATCCTTGGATCTGTCACATGATCTACTGGATGATTTGTCTGATAGGATTGTTTGTAGAGGTATTTGTATACCACTTCTTCCATTTCTTCATATGTTGGACCAGGTTGTGGTACTTGTCTTCTGAGACTCTCCATCTGTTGAACAACTTCTGCGGCTCTACCAGTTAGAGGAATGTCTGACAGAGGCTTCAATCCATGTGCCCAGTCAACTTCTTCAGTCTTTGGGGTTTGAAAGGCATCAAACGCACTCTTCATTAGTTTCTCTGTTGGCTTTGGCAATATTTTCTTCTTAGGCTCTTCTGTCAGTATTCCTTTGCCCTTATCTTTGGCTTTTGGCCGGGCAGAAACTGTTGCTTCTGTAAGTTTGGAGGTTGGCACTTCTGTTGGCTTGATGGGGGTTGCCTCTGTGGGTTTTGACATTTGTGATTTAGAGGACTTTTGTGGCGATGGTTCTGTTAGATTGAGTTGCTCTGTAACCTTTGTTGGAGGTTGTGTGTTGACTTCTTCTGTGAGCTCAGTTTCTGTTGATGAAGTATTGACATCGAATCTTCTTGCCATTTTGAATGCTAGTGTGAACTTGTGCCTTTCTTCTTCTCTCTGCGCCATCCATTCAGTCATTGTGTCGTGCATTTTCCTCAGAACATCAGAAGCAGAGGTCGTTGCTTTCTTTGGTTTGGTGGCAATCGACTTTCTTCTTTGTATGGTTTGGGGTGTTTCCACAAAGGTGGGTGTTTTCTCTGTGGTTTGTTCATCTGTTTCTTCCAAAATGATTACCTCAGGGGCGGTTGTTGCCTCTGTGGTTTGCTGATCTACTTCTGGAATTTTGGTTTCGTCAGGAGATGATTCCACAGAGATGGGTGTTGTCTCTTTGGTCTTTTTGGTTTGTTGTTCTTGGGTTTGTTCTGGAGGGGCTTGGCTGATTGGTTCTGCTGCGATTGGTGGACCTTGTATTCCTCTGCTCGTAGCTTTCTCTCTTAGATTCTCCCCCTCAGGATTATCTGATGGACCAGGTTAGTCATCATCAGAATCATCCTGACTTTTATCAGAAGTACCCTCTGCTCTGCAAGAAGTGTTGGGCTTCTTCGGTAATTCAGCTCCTGCTGCCATCAACTTTTCACAGACATCATCACAGAGGCCAATCAATGTCGCAAGCTCTGCTTCTGTTTTGAAACGCATTCTGCCGACACTCTTTCTGAAATCCTTGACATAGTTGGCATTTGCAGTTGTGAAGGAGACAATGACTTCTTTGACCTGGTTAATGACGTTCTGTCCGAGCTCTGTAAGCTGTGCTCTGGTCATATAGTGTTAGAGCATTGTTGTATTCAAGATTTACTGTAAAGTCAATGTACTGTATGAGTCTATACAGTATTGTGAATGCCTTTATACCTTGTATGTTATGGGTATAAATAGGCTTGTCTAGACCATTTGTTAGAAACACTTCGAAACACTTCAAAAGCCTTTGTAATCTTTTAGAAACCTTTTGTAATCCTTTGAGCTCAATACATGGATGACATATTTGCTCTCTAGATTCTCTCTCACTACATTCATATCTTATTGCTAGAGATTTAGGATTTCAAAATTGGTATCAGAGCTAAACAGAAGATTCAAGCAGATTGAAGAGCAAATTGAAGAAATTTTACACTAAGTGCTCAAGAATTCGGACCACTCATTCTTTACTGTTCATCTGAAGTCTTATCATTAAGACATAAATTTTTCTTAAATTTTGATCTTTTGATTCGATTTCTTGCATCACTGAACTCGGAATTGATCACTGATCATCTTTAATTCTTGAATCAACATCAAAAACTGCACAGAATCGACAGATCTGATCAATTTTTGAAGTTTTTTCAAAAAGTTCAAAATCACTGTTTGGATCTTAATCTGGTTAAATTGTCCGAATTGTGAATCGTGATTAACAGGAAAAGTGTGCGGATTTGAATTACGAGCATTTTGATATAAGATTCATCAAAATTGATCAAGAATTGAAAGAGATATGGCAAATTAAGTGATTCTGAAGTTCGAAGTGGTGAATTCGGATCATTCTTGGTGAATTCGGATCATTCTTGGTGAATTCGGATCATTCAAAGAAGAATTCGGAGTGTTCTTGATTTTTTTACAAGTGTTGAATTCGAACCCTTAAGCATCCGAATTCATAGAATTCGAACCCTTAAGCATCCGAATTCATAGAATTCGAACCCTTAAGCATCCGAATTCATAGAATTCGAACCCTTAAGCATCCGAATTCATTGAATTCGAACCCTTAAGCATCCGAATTCATAGAATTCGAACCCTTAAGCATCCGAATTCATTGAATTCGAACCCTTAAGCATCCGAATTCATAGAATTCGAACCCTTAAGCATCCGAATTCATTGAATTCGAACCAAGTTAAGTCCGAATTGAGTGATTTCGAATCCTTATACATCCGAATTCTTGTGAAAAAAAAAAAAAAAAAAATGCTATTCTTGATTTTTTTTCGAAAACTTCAAGATCACTGTTTTGATCTTAATCTGTTCAAATTGATCGAATTGTGAATTGCAATCAACAGAAAAAGTGTGCGGATTTCAATTACGAACAATTTGATATAAGATTCATCACAATTGATCAAGAATTGAAGGAGTTATGGCAGATTAAGTGATTTTGAAGTTCGAAGTGCAGAATTCGGATCATTCTTGGTGAATTCGGATCATTCAAAGAGAATTCGGAACATTCATAGAGAATTCGGATTGTTCTTGGCATCATAAGTGTAGAATTCGACTCAAGAAGAATTCGAATTCATAGAATTCGAACCCTATTAGATTCGAATTGTATAGAATTCGAACCCTGTTGAGTTCGAATTGAGTGAATTCGAACCTAAGTACATTCGAATTGAGTGAATTCGAACCTTAGTACATCCGAATTGAGTGAATTCGAACCTAAGTACATTCGATTTGAGTGAATTCGAATCCTTCTTCATCCGAATTCATTGAATTCGAACCCTTATTCATCCGAATTCATTGAATTCGAATCCTTCTTCATCCGAATTCATTGAATTCGAACCCTTATTCATCCGAATTCATTGAATTCGAATCCTTCTTCATCCGAATTCATTGAATTCGAACCCTTATTCATCCGAATTCATTGAATTCGAACCCTTATACATTCGAATTCATTGAGAAAAAATTTTATCTCGAAATTTTTCCTATAGTGTATTTCATACACTGTAAGAGCTTTTCAAGAAAAAAATTTTATATAATTTTTTTGTGTATTTTCATACACTGTCTGCTTGATCTTCTGAACGATCAATTTCTAGTAATTTTCAAAATGGTTTTACAACAAGTTATTGTTAAAAGCAGTGGTGAAGATTTGAAGCAAACTCTGAAAAAGGAGATTCCTCCAATTGCAAAAGTTTTTGTTAAACCAAATGTAAAGTTGCAACAAGTCATTATAACAGAAACATCTGTTAATTCACATGTATCTGTTAAACCAAATAATGAAGTGTTGCAACAAGTCATAATAACAAAAACACCTCCAAAGCCACTTGAAAAAGCTAAGGCAAATAATGGAATTTTGCAACAAGTTATTTTATCATAAACATCTCCTATATCAGAAACTCCTGTTAAAGATAATGCTTCAAATTCTTCAACTCCTATTTTAAATAAAGCATTGGAAGAAGAAAATGTTGATCTGAAAAGACAAATTTTAGACATTTCTTCTTCAAATGCTAAACTTACTAAAAGAATAACTGATCTTGAAGTTTATATTGCAGATCTTGAAGCAAAGAAAGACAACTCAAGTCTGCACGATCAAATCGAGAATCTTCAAGAGAAAGTAACAACTCTTCAAAAAGAAAATGCCGATTTGAAGAGTAGAGAAGAAAAGAGAGTGAAGTGGAACTTAAAGTTACATGCTCAATTAAAAGAAGTTAAAGATATAGGGAAAATTTTGGACAGTGAAAATGCCGATCTAAAGAGAAAACTGTCTAATTTTTCTTTTGAAGAAAAGAAAGTTTTTGAAGAAAAGAAAGTTTTTGAAGAAAAGAAAGAGATTGAGCTGAAATGTATAAAACTTTCAAAACAAGTTTCAGACTTTGAGAAAGTTTTATTTTTAGAAAAAGACAAGCTCGAAAAAGAAAGAGTTAAATTTGAAACTGAACGCAAATCTTTTGAGATTAAAAGTTCTGAACTTTCCGTGAAAATCTCTGAATTAGAAAATCTTTTGGAAAAGGAAAGAAAAGATTTCACGGAAAAGAAAAATCTCTTTGAAAAGGAAAGTAAAACTCTTAAAAAGAAAAATATGGAAATTTTCAAAGAGATTACTGATAAAAGAAAGTTTTTGGAAAAAGATTTTGAATCGGAACGTGAATATTTTGAAGATGTGATTCTTAATCTTACCAAAAGATTATCTGGTTTATCAGCTGATATTATGAAGGATCAGTTGATCAAATCTGATCTCCAAAAGAAATTTGATCTAATTTCTAAAGAGAAAAATGTTTTAATAAACAAAGTCAAAGAACTTGAAGACGTCATTTTTAAATTTGATGTCTCAAAGCAGGCTAGTCATAATTCTATCTTTCAGACTCCATTTGTTGATTCAAATGATTCTGAATGTTCTTTTAAAACTGCTTCAAGTTCAAGTTTTAAAAACATTCCTTCTAAACAATTTAAAAGATCAACAGATTTCTCAAAAGGTCAGATTCGTTCTTCTAATCTTTTCTATAATCCTCTGTTTGATAAATCGGATGATATTCTTAAGGTGCCTAAAATTAATACTTCCAAATCTGAAGAAGTTCCAGTCTTCAAGAGGGTGAAGATGGAATGGAGAATCAAAGGCACAACAATTCCAAAGAAAGATGTGCCAAAATCATCTGTATCCACATCAAATGCAAAGAAGAACAATGCGCCAAAAGGTAAATCTTCTGCTAAACTTAATCCTATTCATTCTGTAAATCATCTGATTAGGTTGGCACATAAGAAAATCTGTTGTTCTTACTTTGGATCAAATGATTTTGTGCATAAAGATTATACTTCTTATTGGTATGGTTCTTACAGTATTCCTTGTAAGAAATCTACACCTAACCCACTAGGACCCAAATGCCATTGGGTACCAAAATCTGCTTAATCTGTTTTGCAGGTTCTTCATGTGTTGTACTGAATTGTAGATACATACCACACACATGACTGAAAACAGAAGAGAAGCGGCGTATTTTTTGAAAAATATTTGTACCATTAAGGGGGAGACAAATATTAATGGCTTCTAAACATCTCAGTTTAAAACCCGTGCTTCAACGGCAATGGCTTCTGAACAATTCAGTTCAGGACCCGTACTTCAACGACTAAGACTTCTAAACAAATCAGTTTAGAACTCACACTTCTCAGGTGAAATCCTTAACTGTTACATCTTTCTGTTTCAAGGAACGTGGAAAAAGGTAACATTGGATTATATTTGTTTCTACTGATTTGAAAACTTGAATCTTTACAAATTTAATTCAATGAGATGCAATTTTCAATTTTCATTCAATGAATTAAATGCGTGCTAAAAGATGTTTTTTTTTCAAGAATCTTTGTATTATCTGAGTTAGATTTGCTTCAACTTTCACCTCTAAAATAAATCGAAAGGTAAGCAAAACATGAATGAAATTATGCTGAATGCTCAAAGATATGTGAATCTGGACTTATATAGAATATAATGCTCAAAAGCCTATTTATCAGAATGATGAATGGAAACGAAAATATGGGGGAAGCACTATGATTAAGAACCAAGTGATTGAGATATCATTCATATTTTGTGATGGAAATTCGAACTTATATAGAATATCATTTAGTTTGAAAGTTTGTGCCTGTGGCCTTTCTGGTTTGGGAGAGTAAGTCCTAAGGGGTGCTCGACACCTAGTCCCTAAGATCAACTGGTCTGGGATCGGCTGACCCAAATCCTGCAATAGAACCAGATAGAAAGCCATGTTTTACTGGTACAAATGGGTTTAAGATATATCGATGTGGCCTTTCTGGTTTGGGAAATTAAGTTCTAAGGGGTGCTTGACACCTAGCACCTAAGGCCAACTGGTCTGGGATCTGCTGACCCAAATCCTGCTATAGAACCAGATAGAAAGTCATGTTTAACGGTGTATCTTATTCTTACTAAACTTTTTGATCAAAAGATGCCAATGAGCACAAAATCAAAAGATGCCAATGTGCACAAATCAAAAGATGCCAATGAGCACAAAAGAAAAGATGCCAATGAGCACACATCTCTTGAAACTTGGGAAAATACAAAGTCGCGATAAACCCGTAAATTTGTGAAAATTCTGATTTTGGACAAATAGTGTGAGTAGAGCAAAGTATTCTTATATGTTTTAGAATTGCATATGCTTGATACTAATCATATTTCGCATGTTAGCACACCAAATAGATTTAATAAAGGGGTTGAAACTGAACATTTTTTAACTTGATATACAATGATGACTTGTTCTTGAATCCAAACACATGCATTTGATTTCATTTGATTGAAAAATCTGTTAAATTTCATTAAGTTGAATTTCTTTTGTAAAGTTTTCAAATGATCAAATGTTTGTAGTTATAAAATAAAATTCAATGAATGTTATTTTCCTTGTGTAAATTTGTTTTAAAATTTGTGCTACAATTTCAAATACTGTACGTTATTGAAATATATGCATACTTTAAGGGGGAGAAAACAAATTGCTCCAAAATTCTTATTTTGAGGGGGAGCAAGTTTATCCACTAAGGAGGAGATTGTTAGTAATACTCAGAGACACGGCTGAAATTGAAGAAGGTTTTCGATGATAATGATGCTCACTTTCATCGAAAAAGGGGGAGAAATGTTTAATTCAATTTCATGTCAAAGAGCTTTCAAGTCAAATATATTTCAAGTCAAAGATATTTCATGTCAAAGATATTTCAAGTCAATGATTCGTGAACAAAGACTGAAGATCAGGGGAGAAGGATCATGTGAAGTCTAAATATTGCTGAATTTGGTTATCTTAGTTCTGAGTGGTTCTCGGAATGCGCTTACACCTAAAAGTTCAACAATGTGGATGGTTTCACATCTTTCTGATCCAAACTCTAATCGTTTCTGATTTATCTTGTTCCGAATTGATGGTTCTATATAAAGATATGAAATCCATGTTCAAGACTTGAAGACAATCTGTTGAAGATTGTATTGAAGAAGGTTGATTTTTCAAAGAAAAAGACAATGACTTTTCATGTTTGTCTGAAGATTCTTCAAAGCTGAGTTCTTAAAGAGTGTCAAAGCATATAGTTCGCCGTGAACTAGTGGAGATAAAGCTATTTGAAGATGGTTTGATAGAGTGTCTGTTTGAGAAGATTGACTTTACAAAGAGCTGAAGACTGCTGTTATTTTTTTAAATCTTGAATCCAAAGGGGGAGATTGTTAGAGCATTGTTGTATTCAAGATTTACTGTAAAGTCAATGTACTGTATGAGTCTATACAGTATTGTGAATGCCTTTATACCTTGTATGTTATGGGTATAAATAGGCTTGTCTAGACCATTTGTTAGAAACACTTCGAAACACTTCAAAAGCCTTTGTAATCTTTTAGAAACCTTTTGTAATCCTTTGAGCTCAATACATGGATGACATATTTGCTCTCTAGATTCTCTCTCACTACATTCATATCTTATTGCTAGAGATTTGGGATTTCACATATAGTCTTTTGGGTTCATCATTGTCGTGTTGCGTATTGCCTCTGCTTGTACTTGTGTTAGGGCATTCTGTAGATTTGCAGGAGTAATGTCCTCTACTCTGTTGGATTGCGTATTCATTTGTTCAAGGAAGTTTTTGACAGAGTCCTTGAACGCAGAAGTTGCAGTTGTTCCAAATTCTTGAGCGGCAGAAGTAGCTGTAGCTTTGGTAGTAGTTTCGGCAGAAGACTTCATCTGTGAGATGACGGTTTTTACCTCTGTGGACAGATTGTCCATTTTGGTGTTCAGATTCAGGATAGTCGTAGATGTTGTCTCTGTAAAGGATTTGAAAGAGCTTTGCAACTCTTTCATTGTTTGGTTCATAGAGGTGACAAGGGTTTGGAACTCATCCCTTGATACTTGTGTGTTCCTTGTGTAACCTCTGGAGGAACACATTCGTCTCCAGAGTGAGTCCTGTTCCTGGGACACCTTCATTCACCCTTGTTTGTACGATGGGGGTGGAAGGATTTCCTTCTGATCCTTGAGAAGAAACCTGAGTTTCAATCTCTACAGCAGTTCTGTGAAGAACAGTGTCCAAATCCACTCCAGAGGTGGGTATTGGAATGTCCTTCTGTTGACTAGGAGACTTGTCTAGAGTCTCTTCGTCTCTGTGCTCACTACTTCTCTCTGAAAGAAGTTTTGGTCCTAATGTGTGCGAGGCAGAGGAAACGAATTTCTCTGTAGGGTGTTCTAGGGTGATCTGGGGCGATTGATCACGAACAATAGGTGAGTCTCTTTGAGGAGACTCCCTAGGAATGGATTTCCCGGTTTCTGTGGGCACAGAGGTTGAAAGAGTAACCTCTGGCTGGATGGGTTGGGTTAGGATCGAGCTGTGCTGCTCTTTCTCAATAACTCCTTCTGCAGCTAGACCTGCGGAGTTAGAAATGCGGGTTGCACTGGGAGTTGGTTTTGGTTGTGTGCCTCTATTTATCCAGGCATCTTTTCTTGCTTCTTCCTCTGTTAAGCATCCAAGCACTACATCATTGTCTATCATTTCATCCTCTGTAGCTATCCTTCGGCTTGGTGCTTCTTCCCTAGGTTCTGTTGAAGTTCCTTGCTCTGGTCGTAAGAAGTCATACATTTGATGAGATCCGTATAATCTCATGACATGTGGATGATAGAGACCTTTACGTATCCAGACAACTTCTTCTTCATCTGAATCTGTCTCTAAGATCTCCTCTGTTGTCTCCCATGTTCTGAATCCCTCTTCGTGTGCAACTTCTGCCTCTTTTCCTTTTTCTTCTTCTATCATTTTCTCAGAAGCCTCTGTAATTTCACCTCTATTCCACTCAGCTTCTGTTTGTTCTATTTCTTCTGAAGTTGGGTTTGGACTTCTTCTGTGGACGTCCAATCCTTGAATGAAAGGGTTTTGTAAAATAACAGGGGTGTTGGCTGGTTAATCTTTGGGTGTTGTGTCATCTTCTTGCAGATGTGTGTCAATGCCAGAAATGGAGAAATCGTGTTCTTCTGGAGAGTGGTGGTCGAGAGGTTGTGCCGTCCACCCTGCTGTATTTAGGGTGTTGGCAATGTCAGGGTTCTGTAAGAAGTCGTTCAGGTCTCCTTGGTGAGCAAATCTATCTGGAGATTGATAGGGTGATTGATACTCTTCTGTAGCCATTTCTTCTTCTGCAACTTCTTCTTCAGTTCTTTCTTCTGCATTTTCTTCTTCTGCAGTTTCCTCTTCTGCAATGGTAACCAACTTTTCAAGTGATTTACCATGCTTCTTTTTGGTTTTCCTTCTCTTAGGTTTTGGTGCCCCTTTCTCTGTTGATTTCGATCTTCTTTTCTTCTTCATTTTTGGGGAAGAGGGAGGAGTAGAGGAGCCAATTTCTGTGGCATGAGGAGGTGAAGGTTAATCTTCTGCAGCGCTTGTTGAGGTGCCTTCTGCAGTTTTTCTCTTCTTAGCTTTTGAAGTAGATGCAGAGGTTCTTGATGAAGACTTCTTTCCCATAAGTTCTGCACGTTTGGCTCTAAAGCTGAGTTGAATAGCCATGTGCTTTGCTAACTTATGATCCTTTTCTTCTTGAGTGGAAAGAGGTTTTGCTATCATTGTTCCTAGGGGGACACCTAAACGCGGGGGTGTCATAGGACTCGGTTTAGGAGTTCTATGATCGCGTATATACTCTTTCTTTAGGGATTTATTCGATGCGTAGCGCAGAAGCTTCTTTGACAGAGGTCTGCAGTGTGAGTAGCCATCAGTATGATCAGTGGGGGTATTCTTGTTCATCGGGAACTGTTTGGGAGTTGGTCCTTCCATTGGCCAGTTTTGGATTAGCAGTAGAGGTTCGAACAGTACTCCCAATATTCTTTGGAATTGCAGAGGGGGTAGAAAGTTGGGATCGTTCTCTTTGACCCTTCTCGTGTTGTTCTTTCTGTCGATGGTGTTTATGATCTCTTGCATCATTATGGTCGCATAATCTAGTGGAAGATCATAGTAAACCCCATACATGATGCTCAAGATTTGATGTGAGCTGTCAGGCATGATGCTCAAGATTTGATTTGATGTGAGCTGTCAGTCAATACTCCCTATTTTCCCTGTCAGGCATCTGTTAAGAATAGAGAACAAAGTGTTCCACATAGGTGGTAATCTTCCTCTGCGGAAGTCATTTCTCTTCCGTAGTTGGGTGTTGTACCCAAGCATTTCCACGAACCAACAAAGCTCTTCGTCTGTTGGTTGTTCTGCTTAACTCTTCAATCCCAGAAGACCCCTCGTTTGTAGGTTGAATTCAAGTGAGAACATTGTTCTGTTGAACTTGATTTCAAGATGCTCAGATTTATCAGGTCTTGAAATGTACCATTTGATAAGAGAATCGTCTTTATCAAATCGGCAGCTTTGCCAAAATTGGTTCAGATAACGGACTGGAATTTTGTTTGGGATTCTTGAGAGTAGAGGGAAGAGGATGTGATTTTCCATTATGTTCAGGAGAATAGCATGGGCTTCGCCGAAAGCAGTGGGTGAGGGGACCAAATAGCAGTTGTTTGATTTGATAGGAAGTATGGTTTCGAAGTGATCTTTTGCTATGAAGTTTTGCAAGTGTGTCGTCGGAGCAAATTCTGCTGAGTCCCCGGAATCTTGTTGTTCAATAGTTCTTGCAAGGTTGGGGTTTTCTGAATGTTCAGAATGGGCAGGTGAGTGTTCCGGTGAGTTCGCCGGAGAGAGTTCTTGGGAGATAGCTTTAGAAGATGAAGCCATTTGATTTTAAGAACAAGGTTTTTGCAAGCTTTTGCAGGGTTTCGCCGGAGAAGAAGATAAGAGTTTGTAAAAGGTTTTATGAGAGGGTAAGCTTGGTTTTTATAGGAGGGTAAATTGGTAGAATTCGAAAGAGTAAAATATATGGCAATGGATTAACATTTGGAATCCGTACTCAAGTGAGAACGGCGGGTTCAACTTTCCAAATAAAAACGTTCCATGTACGCCCAATGAAAATGGGACACGTAGGCCTTGTCAGAAAATGACAGGACGTCGTGCGTGGCCCATTAATGCTAGGCGCGTGAGGTTGTTTTTAGCCATATGAGTTTCACTCTCAGTAAAAGTAACCGTTATTACTACAGAAATGCCCAGATAACAAAATGGCAGAACTTTTGTGTTTTACAGAAGCGCTGTGATTTTGAAAATCTTGATTTTTAACCTCTTCTCATATATCTCATTGTTATCATGACTCTGTAGGTTCTTCTTTTAACGAAAACGTTTGTAAATACATTGGAGAGGATCAAATAGGATTTTGTCAAGAAATTTGACTCACAGAGGTTTTGTGGCTCTGTTGGAACTTACAGAAGCTTTGTGAGGGCCAGCAGAAGCTCTATGAGGGAAAAAATCTCATAACTAAAATTCTATTAGATTTTCTGATCATCCAATTCTTGATCTGGTTTAAGAGATGTTTTTCGGATATATTTGAATGTTGGTGTCCGAGAAAACTGTTTTGAAAAACGTTTTGTTCGAGAAGGTCATGGTGTATCTATCCGATTTCCGAGATAACATTTCAAACGATCGATAGAGGGTTAATTTGCGATTACAGAGCTTTTTCTGACAGAACCTCTGTTGTGCTCAGCAGAAGCTCTATGACCTTAAATTTCTCCTAATTCGAATTTTGTTAAACTTTTTGAACTTTTGATTTTTGAAATGTTATTCATAGTATATTTAGGACATATTTGACAATTCTTGTCCTAGAAAACTGTTTTCCAAAAACCTTTTGTGCGAGACATACCTTTTGGTTCTTCTGTTCTCGGCAGTTTTGTCTTACTTCTGTCGATGGAGAATTATCGACATTCTTCTTTGGCTTTCCTTTGAAAGATTTACCTTTGTAGATCATTTCAGGGTCCCTTTTGCTCCCCCTTGATCTAATCACTTCTGTAGATCAAGAATTTTCCTTTTGCTCCCCCTTGATCTATGCTTGGTTCAAAGAATGGTAAGATTTGTATTGAGCATAGATCATGTTTACCAGAGGTTCTGTAAGGGTTATCAGAAGATCTGAGCGGACCCACAGAAGCTCTGTAACCAAGAATTATTTTTGCACACACAAAAAAATTACATACAGAAATAAATTTATCAATGCAATAACTTAAGTAATAATAGATATTTATACTTATTTACAGAAGATAAAGCTATACTTACAGAGGATTTTCACACCATGTTAATCATTCCTAACTTACCCACCAAGAAGTTGAATCTTTTCTCGTCTAGTGCTTTGGTGAATAAGTCAGCGAGTTGATATTCTGTGGGCACGAAATGCATTTCGATTGTACCGTATTCAACATGATGTTTCAAGAAATGGTACCTTATATCAATATGCTTGGTTTTTGAGTGTTGCACAGGGTTGGCAGAGATAGCAATGGCACTTTTGGAATCACAGAAGATGGGTATTTTGAACAGGATGTGACCGTAGTCTTTTAGCTGAGTCTTCATCCATAGAACCTGAGAACAACAGCTAGCAGCAGCAACGTATTCAGCTTCTGCAGTGGATGTGGAGACACAATTCTGCTTCTTGGAGGTCCAACTGACTAGTTTACCACCTAGGAATTGACAACTCCCAGAGGTACTCTTTCTGTCGAGCATGCATCCTCCATAGTCTGAATCTGTATAAGCTTTAAGACTAAAACCAGAGTTCTGTGGATACCAGAGACCAAGATTGTTGGTCCCCTTCAGGTATCTAAAGATTCTCTTTACAGCATGATAATGTGATTTCTTTGGATTAGCTTGATAACGTGCACAAAGACATGTGGCGTGCATAATGTCAAGTCTGCTTGCTGTTAAGTATAACAGAGATCCAATCATGCCTCTGTAGAGAGTACATTCTACAGAAATACCATTTGGATCTAAGAATAACTTATTTCCAGTGGCCACTGGAGTCTTCATTGCATAGGTATCAGAGAGATTATATTTTAAAAGAATGTCAGAGACATATTTGGATTGATTTATAAAAATTCCCTCTGAAGATTGTTTGACTTGAAGTCCGAGGAAGAATGTTAATTCTCCCATCATACTCATTTCAAACTCACTCTGCATGAGTTTTTCAAAATTTTTGCACTCTTCTGAATTTGTAGACCCAAAAATTATGTCATCTACGTATATTTGTACAAGCATTATCTCACTATTGTTGCGTTTATAAAATAATGTAGTATCTGTTGTACCTTTGTTGTAGCCATTTTCTAGAAGAAAGGTGGAAAGTCGTTCGTACCATGCTCTTGGAGCCTGTTTTAGTCCGTATAGAGCCTTTTCAAGGTAGTATACATGCCTTGGGAACTTTGAGCTTTCAAAACCTGGTGGCTGATTTACGTAAACCTCTTCTTGGATTTCACCGTTTAGAAAAGCTGATTTTACGTCCATCTGATAGACTTTAAAACCTCTGTGGGCTGCGAAGGCTAAGAATATTCTTATTGCTTCGAGCCGTGCGACAGGGGCAAAAGTCTCATCGTAGTCTATGCCTTCTTCTTGTCTATATCCTTTTGCTACTAATCTTGCTTTGTTTCTGATGACCACTCCATCTTCATCCTTCTTGTTTCTGTAGACCCATTTAGTCCCAATGGCCTGTTTCCCTCTTGGCAGAGGTACTAAAGTCCAGACTCTGTTACGCTCAAATTGTAGAAGTTCTTCTTGCATGGCGTCTACCCAGTTTGGGTCATCTAGGGCTTCAGAAATCTTCTTTGGTTCTATCACACTAATAAAATTTGTAAAGAAACAAAAATTATCAGTGGCAGACCTTGTTTTTACTGAGTCAGAAGGTTCTCCAATTATTTGGCTTGGAGGATGGCTTTTTGTCCACTGAGTTGTGCGTGGAAGATGATCATCAATGTCATCAAAACTTTCTTCAGAGGCTTCTGATGTTTCTTCTTCTCGTGTAGCCTCTGTCGTTTTTCGTGCCTTGGTAGTTGATCCTACCGTTTGCTGAATGATTGGTATGAGTGGTGGTGGAGTTTGTTCCTCTGAGGACGTATAGTCTTGGTCCTCGATTTCCTCTGTAATTGGTTCTTCTGTGGTTTGTGCAGCTTCTTTGGTCGTTTTTCTTGAAGTTTCATCTTCTGCACTTTCTTCTGCTTCGGCAATTGCATCTGTAGTATTTATAGAAGAAGATGAAGCATTATTTGGACCAGTTAGAGTCATACCTGTAGGATTTTGTCCGACAGAGGATGGTTCTTCAGAAACTCTAATGGTTCCAACAGAAGGATCAATGTCATTGTGGAACATCTCCAAAAATAGAAGATCCAAATCTTCTTTTGTTCTTGAGATGTCAGAGGATTTCCCTTTAATTCCGAGTTCTGAACTGATTTGCTCAGAAGTCATTTGGAATGAATCATCAAAAGAAACATTGATTCTTTCTACAATCTTGTGAGACTTTGTAAGGAATGTTCTGTAGGCTTTGGAAGTGGCAGAGTATCCAATGAATTTGCCTTCATCAGCTTTTACATCAAACTTTCCTCTTGAATCTCTGTCGTTTAAGACAAAGCATTTGCATCCAAATACATGGAAAATTTTGATGTTTGGCCGCCTTTTGTTAAGCAATTCGTAAGGCGTCTTGAGGTGTCTTTTCACAACGGTTGAACGATTCTGAGTATAACACGCAGTAGAAATTGCTTCTGCCCAAAAGTTCATTGATAATCCGCATGCTGACAGCATAGTTCTTGCGGCTTCCACAAGTGTTCGATTCTTTCTTTCGACAACACCGTTCTGTTGTGGAGTGCGAGCGGTAGAGAAGTTCTGTGATATTCCTTCTGTTGAAAGATAGGCTTCAATGACACAGTTTTTAATTTCTGTGCCATTGTCACTTCTTAACTTCTGTATTCTGCAATCATAAAGAACTTGGATTCTTTTCATTAGATTTATCAATACATTTGGAACATCTGATTTCTTTCTTACAAATTCAACCCATGTGAAACGTGAATACTCATCAATTAGGACAAGTATATATTTCTTGCCACCTAGGCTCTGTATGGCAATGGGACCGCAGAGGTCGACATGAAGCATGTATAGAGGCCTAGTGCAAGACACGTCTGTTTTGCCTTTGTGGGAAGCCCTTCTGTGTTTTCCCATTTCACAGGCCGAACACAAATGATCCTTATTGAATTTAACATCTGGCAAACCTTTAACTAGATTAAGTTTACTAGTTTATCTAAGGTGTGAAAGTTTAAGTGACAGAACCTGTTGTGCCATAACCAAGCTTCTTCACTTTTGCAAGCTACTAGGCAGACTTTTTCTTTGGATTTTGAATTAAAATTCATTAGGTATAGATCACCTCTTCTTTCAGCTCGCAGAAGTTCCATTCCTGTGTTTTCACTTTGTAGAGAGCAGAAAGTTCTTTTAAATACACTGAGTAGGTTGTGTTTGAGGCCATCCACATATGCAAATTTGTATACAGAGACATTTTCTTTCTGTATGACTCCATAGCCTTTGATGTGTCCCTTCATGTTGTCTCCAAAAGTTACAGATCCACCATCGTGTGTTTCTTTGTATGTGGATAGTAATCTTCTGTTGCCAGTCATGTTCCTTGAGCATCCGGAGTCAAGATACCAAATTGGCACATGTTGCTCCTGTAAGACAATCACAGAGATTTAGGTACCCATATCCACATGGGTCCAATATTGTTAGAATTTTTCAAGTTTGCCTTAGCATTCTTGAAATACATTTTATCTTTTGTAGAAGAATCAGATTGTTTCTCTTTTGGTTCTGACTTTTGAATTTCAGTGGTGAGAAAGCAATCTGGACTTGAGAAGTGTTTATTCAATTTAAACATAAGATCAAAACAATGACAATATTGAATATGAGATGTGATTTGTTTGAACTTTTCATTGAATTCTTTGAACTGAGCCACATAGACATTACACTCTTTCTTTACATTAGATTTCCTATTACAAGAAGATCTATGAATACTAGAATGTTGTTTGCAAAAGTCTTGTTTAGTTCCTGCCTTCTGTGACTCTCTTCTGTGGTGAACATCTTTCTTCACTGTCACAGAGGAAAAATATTTGTTAGCTTCAGGCCATTTTCCCTTTTGTTGCCAAGTGGGATTCTCTTTGATTTTCCTTAAAGGTTTTGAAAATTTTAAGTTTTTTGGATTTTCAGAGGCCTTTTTCAGATTTTCAAGCTCTGTAGAGGTTTTGACTTGTATACACATTTTGAGAAAATCTGGATGGATAGGTATCTCTGTGATTTTCTCTTTTGGAGAAATTGTTCTGTTAAGAACTTCAGAGGAGAATTTGACATCCTTTGTGTCACAGTGAATTATCCCTGATTTGAAATCAGTTTCTGAGTCGTCAGAGGATGAATCGTCCTCATATGCAGAGGTTGAGTCATTTCTTTCTACAGAGACTGGATTTTCTGAGCATGTATCATACGAGCTTTCTTCCTCTGTAGAAAAACTTTCATAGATGGCAGAGGTTTCTGATGAGATCTCTTCAGCGAGTTTTTGATCTATAGAAGATGTACAGAGATTTTCTAAAACATTTGATTTCAAAACTTCCAAAATTTCTTTTTCAATAGATTCTTCAAGTTTTTCTTCTGAAAAGATGGGTTTAAACTCAGGAGCTTCTGCTGACAATTTCTTTTCGACATTTATCATACAGACAAAAGCGACCTGTGTTTGAGTCTCTGGTATACCAAACTTAAAGATACCAATCTGATCTTGTGTTTTCAGATATTTCTTTGGTTTGATTCCTCTATTGACAGAGGTTGAAGATGATGAATCTGTGTTTTCAAACCACACATTGATCATCTTTGTATGTTTCCTTAAGTGAGGTTCTGCAGAGATTTTAACCCTTTTACTTACAGAGAGTAAGTTTGGAAAGTTTGGTTTGTTAGTTTTTCCCAAAACAAATAGAGAGGACAGAGGTTTTAGTCGTTTAATTTCAACTCCTAAGGTAATATCACTGTACCCTATACCTCGTCTTTCTATTTGAGAGTTTACCTTTTCATACACCTTCTGTGCATCTTTATAGTTTTTAATTAAAACTTCTCTTCTTAAAAGATCTTGCCAAAGTACCTCTCTTTCTTTTTGAAAGTATTCTTTGAGAGCTCTTATGTCTGTAGTTTCACTTCTTGAAACTGAAAGTTCTTTTGTTTTGATTTTTAAAGCATAGGTTAAATCAGAAATTTGCCTTTTTAAAGGATCTATATTTTTGCTCCAATATTTTTCGACTTTTCCTTTTTCTTCAAAGATTTTGGCTTTTTCTTGAGTGAGAAGCCTTACTTCTCTCTCATTAAAGGTCAACTTTTTCCGAATGCTTTTAATTATATCTTTCAGTTCAATGTTAAGTTTAAATAAATCATCATCTACAGAATTAGTACTTGAGGTAGAGTTTGAAATGGATACCTCATTGTCAGTGCCGGAGTCAACTTCTGCCATGCCACAGAACAGGGCATTTGTGGGAAATTCATCTTCAGAGGTAGAGTCTGATTCGAAGTCTTCTTTGTTTGCCTCAGAATGCCCTTTGTTCGCCATTAGAGATTTTTGTGCGTAATACTCGGCCTTCTTTTTGTAAAAAGCTGAGTCCTTCTGTGGGCGATTTAGTCTACTTCTGCATTCTTTTGCGAAATGACCTGGCTTGCCGCAGTTGAAACAACCTTGGGAGATGTTTCCAGTTCGGTCGTCAGACTTCTGTAGGTCTCCACCTTTCTCTGTTCGGCATTCGTTTGCGTAATGACCGGGTTTACCACATTTGTAGCATTCTTGTGTGTGGCCTACCTTGTCATCTGATCTTTGTCGATCATTTCCTCTGTAGCTTCTGTCGCTCGACCTCTGTTGGTCATCATTTCTGTAGTCTGACCTCTGTCGGTCACTTGATTCTTCTCTTCTTCCATCATCTCTTCTACCAGAATTCCTTTGGTTATTTCTAAACTCTCTTGTCAATAGAGCCATTGATTTAGCTAATGACGCAAGAGTTATCTCTTCCTCTATCAGCTCGTCTTCTTCGCTATCAACCATTACCATCTTCTTTTTCTCCTCTGTAGATCTCTCATTTCTTGGTATGTCTGCAGCCTCTGTAGATTTACTAACCAATGCGTATGGCACAATGGTTAGTGTTTTAGCTTGAGCTATTTGAGGCTCTTGTGCAGCAAGTGTTCCATAGAGATCAGAGAGTGTCCAGGAGTCTAGATCTTGATTTGTTTGTAAAGACATAGACAACTGAAGCCACTCATCGTTCAGGCTCTTTAGAAACATGACGTTATTTTCTTCCGTGGTTCTGTGAATACCAGACTTTTTGCATTTGTTTATGAGAGAGTTGAACCGGTCGTATGTTGTTTGCAGAGATTCTGTTGCAGAGGCTCTGAAAGCATGATTTTCATTTATGTATTGTGCCCTTCGGTTCTTTTGTGTTTTAGCACCCCCTTCCAACTGTCTTTCTAATTCTTTCCAGAGATCGTGCGCTGTTTCGCATGCATCTAAGGATTGAAAAATTTCGTTGGGGATAGCCATGATCAGTATTCTTTTTGTTTTCTGTGCAACTTCATCTTCTGCCTTATCTTCATTTGACCATTCTTCTCTTGGCTTAGGTTTTTGATGTTCAGGGATTTCAGCAGATTCAGCAGTAGCTGGTACACGTGGTATAGTTATCATCGGAACTGTAGGAAGATTGTAAAGATATTGTTTTAGAGTTTTTTCAGTACCTTCAAAGAAATGAACCATTCTTATCTTCCATTGAGGATACTCATCTCTAAGAAGAGTAGGAGGTTTGGTTAGTGAGCCAGCAGTGAAAAAGTTATTTGTATTTGTCATTTTGAGGAAAGGATAATCTGATGGAGGATTTCTAAGTATGAAGATCTGGAAGGTTTTCTGGGTACAACTAATATCTAGAAATATGGTGATGAAGAGAAAGAAAAAAATCTATCAAATAAAAGTTGTAAAACGAGGATCACTTGATATTGAAAATCAAGCTTTGCTCTGATACCAATTGTTGGTTCCCGTTTTGCTTTAAACAAGATTATCAGATCTATTAGTTCAAGTTAATGTTTGATGCGGAAGCGTATTTGAAGAACTAACAGATATGTTTGATAGATTTAGAACAAAATATAAATAAACAGTGAACAGAATATTATATCTCAAAGTTTACTGAAAATATATATCAAGAACAGGTTTATGAACCGTGAGTAAGAAAAGCTTTAAAACAGATATGACTTTTAAGGTGAATAAGCTTTTGTGTTCTTGATGTTCGATTGAAGTGGTGTGTAAGGAAGAACTCAACATGAGTCTTCCTTATATACTACTCTAAAGGGGACCATAAAGCATATGCTACTATTCAAAAGGTACGGATGAATAGTAGAACGGATGTCATGAACAGTTGGAGGGATGGCATGAACCGTCAGACGTGCTGTATTGCATTTAATGCAGCAGACGTCTAATATGTACTAAGCCCTACTGAGTCCAATCAGAGTTTGACACGTCGACGCTGGACAGGGCATGCTACCATGCAAGTTGATGAACGGGTCCTGTAACAGTAGCAAGATATTATAAATATCTTCAAGTCTTTCAGTGAGGACCACAGAGGCTCTGTAATGAGTTACAGAGGTTCTGTGGTCTGGTCCTCTGTGGAGCAGTCCACCTTTGTTTCCGAGTCTTGGGTCTTCTTTGAGTACAGCAGAGGTTCTGTAGGAAGCCTCTGCTGCTTCTGTAGCTTCTTGACCTTGATTTCTCGGTAATGTCGGCAGAGCCTCTGTAAGAGGCTTTCTTCACTTAGCCTATTTTTCACTACTTCTAAATACTTCTATGATTAGGAAGATTGAAGCTAACAGGAAGTACAACCTTGGACCAAGAAAATAGCCATATAGCGTATGCTGGTAAAGATTCGCGGCCTTCTCCGTTAATGTAAGAGGAATATCAATATGTGTAGATGCATGATCAGGTAACGGGAAAAAATCCAAAGCAGCCGACCCATTTGTACCGTGATCATTAAGGATGGACGCGTAAGTAGTCGGAGAATTGTTTTTCAGAATCTCCACCTCCCCAAACCTTAAATTTGCATTACCTAACCCACCCTCAGTTGTTAATCGCTCCCAAACAGAAACCCTAGGGTTTGGCGCAACCCTAGCCGCCACCGCTGCCTGCACGTTCCTATCAGCGGCCGATAAAATCACTCCCTCCTCTGTGACCGAATCAGCTCCCACCTTCGATCCCCTAGCATCACCCGTGACATCAGCCGACATGGAGTTCCCATGCAAAACCCTAGATGGGTTGGTGACGTTAGCCCTACCTGGAACCCCATGCACACCATCATCCGTTACACCCTTGCTGAAACCGATACCCCCCTCGACGACCCTAGAGTCTGTCACTATCCTCGTCGCATTGCGTATGGGCCTACCATGTAAACCCCCAGCCATCGACGTACACACCTCCCGCTCCTTATCTGACCCAAGCACATGATGCATCCCGATGGGAATATGCGAAACCCTAGCCGCATCACCACCATCACCAGCCAGTTCCGCAAGAGTTGGACTCGTACCCGCCGACATTCTCGCACGAGGAATGAAGCCTACACACTGCAACCAAAACCTGGAAAACCCTAGATCGAATGATCCGGGAGACGAAGACCACGTTTTGCAACGTAGTGCTGAATCCCACGAGTATAACCAGATTCGATTACGAGGGTGTAATAAACACAAACCTTAGAGCAAGAAGATCAACGCTACCTAACACCCAAATAAACCTACGAACTCACCAAGGAGACTTCCCAGAGAAGAAGCGTCGGCCAAAACCCTAGCCGTAAAAATTGAAAAAAAAAACTCAAAGACTCACGAAAAAACTTAAAACAAAAGATCAAACAACTCCTTAGGGTGCTAAGAATCAAGAAACCAAACCCATAATCACCGAGAACAACAACGAATTCAACCAAAAATCGATAATAGCACGCCGTCGCCATGAAACCCTAGACGCACCCTAGAGAGCATTTTTTGAAAGGATTCCTTATTTTTACTTCTTTAAACAAAGAAGTTGGAGCTAACACATTGCTTCAATCATTTCTTACACATGCACGTACACACAAGGAATATGTTTTCTTGTCATAACGTTCATAGAAATTATTTAGTGTTGTAATAACCAGGTATTTTATTTATTTATTTTATAGTATTATTTTAGTAAGATGAATTTGGAAAAGTTTTATAAGTTTAAGTTGGTTAAAAGTATTTTATGGGGTTAGAAGTTAAGGGGTAAGTTTTAATTTTAATATAGTAGTATAAGGGTATGTTTTGTCATCCAAGATAAGTTTAAGGTTTGCTTGGTAAGGGTGAAGATATTTTTACCCTAAACCGTCTCTTTTTCCTTTTGGCAATGAGGTATCTCATTTTAAACACTATTAGCAAAGTCCAAGTGTGTGTGTGTGTTTATTGTTCACGGCAACAAAGAGAAAAGAGAGAAAATTAAAAAGAAGAAAGCTATAGATTTGCTGCTGGGTTTTTTTGCTAAACAACTAAAGAAATCAAGATAACAATTCCATACAATCTTCTCTTCTATGTGTATTAGGTTTTATATGAATTTTGAAGTGGGTTTTGGTAGTTTTAGAAAGATATGATAATTTTGGGTTTGAATCATGAATCATTGAATGAGTTTCACTAGATTAATGGTACTTTGATGATTGGAAATTATGGGGAAATGTTTAGGACATCCATAATTTCATTTTGGAGGCTTAAAAATCGTTTTGGGATGAATTGGGTTTGAGAAAGGGCCATTTTCGGCTGAATGGAAGTGCAGGTTCTCCGCGCTAGTTTGGTGCTAGTTAACTAGCGTGGGAAGTAGCGCCATTCTCTAGTCCAGGGCCCCGCGCCCTTTTTGGCGCGAGTTAGCTAGCGCGGGAAGTGGCACCGGGCACTGTTTCGTGTTTTCGGGTTTTGTTTCGCGTGCGGTTTGAGGATATGTTTGTGGTATCACCTAAGGGTTGTTTTTTGGGCTTATTAGGAATGGATTTGGGACATAATTAGATGGTTTAACATCATTCTTATGGCGCCAATTCAGGTGTTCGGGTTGAGCTAAAGTGTGTCCCGGAGCGTGTATCGTTGTGCTAAGGTTAAGGTGAGTTTTACTTGAAAATGTTTTTAAACTGGAATACATATATGTGTGTATAGAATATGTGATAAATGATGTGTTTATATGCTTATGTTGGAAATATAGTATGTGAAGATTATATTATATTTGCATGAGTATTATACGAGAGTATATTGGCCGAGCTTAGGACTGGTGGTGTTGGCCGTAGTAGTTGTATGGTGGAGATAACTTATTAGTTGGCTTGCAACCAACTAATATGGCCATGGGAATGAGAAGAGAAAGTAAATGAAGAGTGAGTTCAAATTGATATATGTGATTGTGTCATATGAATGTAATTTATGTAAATGGAGTTTATATAAATGATTTCAAACTGACAGGGATTTTCTCACTTAGACCACTAGGTCTAACCCTCATTTTGTTTTAAAAATATGTATTCCAGGTGAAGGATCGGGTAAGAGTAATGGATGGATAGCTTTTGTGAAGACTTTTGTTATGAAGATCATGAAGTGTTTTTGTACTTATGGCTTTGTTGTTAGTCATAATGTAAATTAATCAGTGAAAAAGTTTGTACTGAATTACTTATTATGTTTAGTAAGACTATGGGACCGAATATGAAATACGATGTATCTTTTTGATGAAATTATGTTGTGAAATGTATGATTTTAGTATATATGGAAACCGGGATGTTACAAGTGTTTTTCGATGATTGAATGGAAGTCCTGGGGGAGTTATCATCAAAAAGCTCCTTTCCAAAGTGCATCCGTTGTACTAAGTGGCTCCGTGCTACTTACATGCATTTTTAACTGATTCATATGTTGTTACAGGGTTACCACGTTCATTCTATCTGAATTTGAAAAAATTCGGATAAATATTTTTTGGAATTGATGGTTATTCAGATCAAAAGGAGGAGAATGTTAGGGTGAACAAAGACAATGCTGAAATTGATGCAAGTTTTGATGATCATGATGCTCACAATCATCAAAAAGGGGGAGAAATAACATACTAAAGAAAAAGGGGAGACATATCAATGAAAGATTAAGGGAGAGAAATAGCATAAAGATTTGTCAAAGTCAAGAAGATGTTTCGAGATGTTTCGAGAGAGTTCGATGTTCAAAGATGTTCAAAGATTGTCATTGTTCAAAGTTCAAAGTTCAAAGATATCAAGATATAAGATTCAAGAAACTGTTTATAGATTTTGAGTTTAAGATGCAAAGATCTGAAATTCGTGTTCAAGACTTGATGACAATTTGTTGAAGTTGATATTCAAGAAGATTGACTTTACAATGTGAAAGACAAAGACTTTTCAAGTTTGACTGAAGATTCTTCAAAGTTGAATGTTTGAAGAATATCAAAGTATCTAGTTCAGCGTGAACTTCTGAAGATAAAGTTGTTTGAAGATTGTCAGAGCTTCAATGTTTAAAGCAGACAGAGTTAAAGGTTTGAAGATCAAGAGCTGAAGACTGCTGCTATATTTTTTTTAGATCTTGAATCCAAAGGGGAAGAATGTTAGAGCATTATATTGTATTCAAGATTTATTGAGTAAGTCAATATATTTGTCAAATATTGTAAAGTCAAAGTAAAAGTCAAAGCAGTCAAAGTCAAAGTAGTTTTAGTATAAAGTCAATGTAATTGAGTTTAATGCTTTGTAATTTGGAAGTATAAATAGGTTTTGCTTTATTGTTAAGCGAGTAAGTAGCAAGGAATCTTAATTGTAATATCTTAGAGAGAGAAAGTGAGAGAAATTCTAGAGAGAGAAAGTGTCCAATTCACATGTAATTCTAGAATTTCTCAAGATCAATGAAGATGATGATGTTTACCTAACAGATCTGGTGTTAACAAGGGTCAGCTATGTCGTTCGAAAAACCGTCGATTCGGTCGATGTGAGTGTGTGATAGACAACGAGATCAACTAGATTAAGTAAATAGGGCACATACCTGTGTAACGGAAGTGAAAATCGATGAAAATCAGAGAGATAACGGGTGTGCGAGTGTCGTCCGGGGTTTAGGAGAGGTTTTGAGAGAGTCCGGAAAGAAAAGTGTTCAAATGAGGACATGTCCGGGTATATATATGTCGACGGGGTGTCCAGATGAGTCATTCGGATAGTTATCTGGACCCCCTATCTGGGTGCGACATCTGTAAATTGAAGATCCGGGAACTTTCTCCGGATCCGGATAGGTGTCCGGTCACATGGGGTATCCGGGTAGCTATCCGGTCACTTTGAGTGTCCGTATGGGAGGTGGGAATTTGTAAAACAAGTGTGAAAAATGAAACTTTATGCCCTCCCACTCCCCCTCGAAGTATGATCATGAACGCAACCTTTAATTCTCGCTCCCCCCTTAACTTGTGCACACGTGGACATAATGAAGATGTGTCGCTCCCCCTCGAGTTGTGCATAAATTTTGACATGAAGATAAAAATGTGCACACGAATATAGTTTGACACACGAAAAAACTTTGATGAAAAAGTGAAAAAAATTTGGTGTGTCACTCCCCCCTCAAAATGTGAACTTACTAACTGACGCATTTTTAGTAGGTTGGTGCTCCCCCTGAACACATGAACAAGTGAAGAACCATACGTGCGGCAAACAAAGAACCAAAGAACGAAACACAATAAAGGAAATCACAATAAGATAAAAAAAACAAACGAAATCTAACTTATTAATACATAAGTTTAACTAGTAATGAGAGCGATACAAGTAGAATACAGTAACACAGAATTGTGTACTTGACCATCCAGAGATGAATCGCCGGATGATGAAGTGACATGCCTACATTAGTGTATGGAAATTGTATCGAGCTCATGGATACATTAAACTTTCAGATTCAACATACCTAGCTTGGACACAAAATAATTGAAGCGTTTTTCGTCCAAGGGTTTGGTAAACAGGTCTGCTATCTGATGCTCGGTATTAACAAAGTAGAGTTCGATTGTACATCTTTCGACTTGATCCTTGATGAAATGGTACCGAATATGCAATTGTGGATCCCAGATTAGTGCAATATGATTAACAATCAATCAACAATGATAAACAATTAGATCAACAGGTTGTCATCCATATGATTGATATTCAAAAGTCGTAATACGTTCAGAGAGGTTTTACAATATGAGAATTATGTACGATTAAACCTAATCTAGGTTTAACAAAAACTATTTATACCCCATTTAGGTATTTACAAAATGCACCCAGAACTTCTATTCAACTAACATTTTACCCTAACAGGTTTGGTGTACTTTCTAATGGTACAACCACCTTCAGAAGAGTCGATTACGTAGAAGGACTGAAGCACAATCTTCATAGCATCAATCAGCTATGTGATAAAGACTACAAAGTGTGCTTTACTAAGGAAGCATGATTTGTCACTGATAAGAAAGAAAAATTTGCTCTTAGTGGCCATAGTTTGGAAAATGTTTATGTAATAAACATGGACTCGACAACCACTGAGAACATATGCTTTCTATCCAAAGCCTCTTCAGATGTCAACTGGCTATGGCATAAAAGGCTCTCTCATCTCAACTTCAAAACGTTGAATACTCTTTCCTCTAAAGAATTGGTCACTGGCTTGTCTCAGCTAAGGAATCTCTCTTCTCAGGGTGTGAAAAAGGAAAACAAACGAAAGCTAGTTTCAAGTACAAGCAAGTGTCATCAGTGACACATCTCCTTCAGCTTCCCCATATGGATTTATTTGGCCCTGTCAACATACAATCCATCGCTGGAAAGAAATACACTCTTGTCATAGTAGATGAATTCTCTCGCTATACATGGGTTATGTTTCTCTGTCCAAGAGTGACACCTCAGAAGAACTCAGCTCTTTGGTCAGGAAAATGGAAGTCCTGAACAATATGACCGTTCGCTCAATAAGAAGTGATCATGGAACTGCATTAAAAAATAGTTCCCTTGATAACTTCTTTGAGAGTAAGGGCATTTCTCACAACTTATTAGCGAGGAGAACACCTTAGCAAAATGGAGTCGCTGAAAGAAGAAACAGAACAATCACCGAAGCTGCCAGATCTATGCTCAGCGATTCTCATCTTCCAACTCAATTCTGGGTAGAAGCTGTCAACACTGCCGGTTTTACTCAAAATAGGTCGCTAATTGTCAAAAGATTCAACAAAACAGTCTATGAACTTTTCCATGGAAGAAAGCCATCGATCAACTTTCTTTATATCTTTGGTTGTCAATGCTTCATCTTAAACAACAGGGATTCCCTTGGAAAGTTTGATCCCAAAGGTGACGATGGAATATTTCTAGGATACTCTTAAGTATCCAAAGCCTTCAGGGTCTTCAACAAGAGAAGACAAACTGTAGAAGAGACCATTCATGTCACCTTTGATGAATCTCGTTCAGCAAATTCAAGACATACTGCTGAAAACGATGAACTAAATCAGTGCTATGGGGAATCAGAAGCTAATCTCAATCCTGACCCTCAGGTCAATAATCCAATCGCTGATGATGATCCTGTCATCATTCTTAGCATGCAAACAAGTGAAGCTGATTCCTCCTCATGGGTATCAGTTGTTCCTTTAACCACTTTGCCTCCTTCTGAACCCTCAACATGTGCAAATCCATCTACCTCAATCAGCAATCAGTAAATGAAATATCATCTGAACCTCAATAACCCTTGCCTGATATACTTGAATCTACTGCTACTGAAGCCTCTTCTTTAGCACCTCCAGAAGTTCGTCTTGAATCAGAGATTCATGCTCCTGCTCAAAGATGGACAATCAATCACCCAATTGATCAAATTCTAGGTGATCCAAACGCAGATGTTCAGACTCGACGAAGTTCAAGTAATATTTGTATATTTGTTTTTATCTCACTGATTGAACCCAAGAAAACAGATGATGCCCTCAGAGATCCAAACTGAGTCAGTGGTATGCAAGAAGAGCTGACTGAATTTGAAAGAAACAAAGTTTGGAATCTTGTTCTTAGACCATCTGACAAAACTGTGATAGGTACCAAATGGGTATATCGAAATAAGTTAGATGAATTTGGAACTGTAACCCACAACAAAGCTAGACTAGTTGCTCAGGGATACATACAAGAGGAAGGCATAGACTATGACAAAACCTTTGCCCCAGTGGCAAGACTCAAAGCAATTCGACTTTTCTTAGCCTATATTGTTCACAAAGACTTCAAAGTTCATCAAATGGATGTCAAGTCAGCGTTTCTCAATTGAAAGCTAAATGAAGAAGTCTATGTTGAACAATCACCAGGATTCGCCGATTCTAAGCATCCAGAGTATGTATATAAATTGGATAAGGCCCTCTATGGCTTAAAGCAAGTACCTCTTGCATGGTATGACACTTTATCCTCCTTTCTTATCCCTGAAAAATTTGAACGTGGTAAAATTAATAATACTTTGTTTATCAGAAAGATTAAAGGTCATATTATTCTTGTTCAAATATATGTCGATGGTATTATATTTGGTTCTACTAACCCTTCTCTGTGTACTTGTTAGAGAAAAAATGTATTCAAGATTTAGTGATAAGGCGAAGTCAAAGTCAACATGTTGTAATACTTGTAAATAGTCAAAGTCTAGTAAAAGAGAGTCAAAGTCAATGTATTAAGTGAAATAGTCAAGGAGTATAAATATGATGTTTGTAATAGAAAATAGAGAAGGAGTTCATTCATACGTGAGATAAGTGTGTAATATAAATGGATGACTTTCTAGAGAGAGAGAGTCTAGAGAGAGAAACTAGATCTCATTCCTACTTTGTATTCTTTCTCTCATCTAATGAAGATCTCTTGGATTCATATCATTGTTACTTGATTAGATTGGACTCACAAGTGTTGCCGGAAAACTGGAAATTGTGACCGGAAACTTCATTTTTCATGTGTTCATCTTGATCGCATGTGGTTCATGCGATCAGATCTCAAAAGCCTCGCACAAAACAGATATTCAAAGTTCTCGCATAACGTTCATACGATCGGAAACTGCATGTATTTGTCGGAAAACTCAAAGTTCTCCATTGATCATAGTTCTCGCATGATCAATAGTTCTCACCTGATAAGTTCTCGTATAAGTGTCGTGCGATCAAGAAAACCTCTCGCCGGAAAAGTTTTTATCGCACATCATTTGTGCGATCAACGTGGTTCTCGCACACGTTTTTGTGCGATCAAAATTTGTTATTGACTGTAGCTTGTTCGAGGAAACCGTCTAGTCGCATAAAACATAAACCATAACAGTTTCTCGTTGCCTGATCTTGTCTCGTCGAAAAAACGGCGTGGTTGCCGGAAAAACGAGGTGGTGGATGAGGCATGCGGTTTGTGTGCATGATCTAGATTTCTTCATAGAAATTGATTGTAGTTCGCTTAAGGGTCACAACGCAACAAGAATTAGTCAATTTGGTCGAGAAATGAAAGAGATATGACAGCCAAAACTATCAGATCATGAATTCATGACGTTGAGGGTGATGAACAGTGAATTAATGGTTGTCTGTTAGTGGGCCGTTAAATGTGTTATAAATTCCGTCCTTTTTCCGTTAGTTACGTTAATATCGTTAGTTTCTAGTTAGTTTCGTTAATTTTTCTTTCATTTTGAGTCCTTTTTCTGTTAAAGGTTAGGTTAGTTTCATTGTATTAACGTTTTCATTAGTTTTTCAATTAAGCTTCTTACAATTTTGGTCCTTCCGTTAGGTATCCTTTAAGTACTTTAGATAGTTTTAGGTTTTGGCAGATTTAGTACCTGTACTTAGAGGTTTAGAACTTTTACACTTTTAGTCCCTAGATTTTTAACTTTTAGATTTTTTACACTTTTAGATTTTTTACACTTTTAGATTTTTTACACTTTTAGTCCTTTGAGTTTTATTTTTTCAGTTTTTGTCATTTTTAGTCCTTGTCTTTGATAAGTGTTAGTATTTTACACTTTTAGTCCTTGTTTTTCGTTTTAGTTTCATCAATTGTCATTTTTAGTCCCTATTTTCGTAATTTTTCATTTCTTGTTATTTTTGTCAATTTTTACCTGCTTTTGCTCGTAACTGATATATTTTTCTTATCTTTTGCAGGTTTGCCGATTAAAAGTCCAGTTTTCCGCATTAAAATTTCGGAATTAATTTTTGAGCGACAAATTTTTAATTTGTTTTTCAAATTTTGATTTTGAAAATTTTTCTGACTTTAATCGATTTTTCTCTGATTAATCGTGTGTGCATAATTCTATTTCTCACGAAGTATCCGATAACGATCATTTTTAATCTTTTCAGGTAATAATGGATGATTATATCTTCGAGTTTATGGGTTGGGATGATCCACCTTAAGATAGAGAAGATAGACTAAGTGCTCAATTGCAAAAAGAAAAAGAAGAAAACAAAAATCTAAATCAAACTATTCTTGATGAAAAGCTTGATAAGGATAAGAAATCTTTTGATTTTCAAATATCTGAACTTACAAAGAAAATCAAAGAGTTAGAAGAAAAGAATAGTGAGAGTGAAGTTTCTTTGAAAGCCATTACCACTCAAAATACAGAGTTTTTAGACAAAATCAAAGATTTCGAAAAGAAGCTTTATTTGACAGGTCAAACTGAGCAAACTATTCATATGAACAAACCAAGGTTAGTGAGTTCTGTTAACAAATATTGGGGACTTGGTTATGAAAATCCTAAATGTTTGGCCAAAGTAAGCAGATCTTTACCAACATTGTATGATTTAAAATACCTAAGGTATGCCAGATATTATTCTGAATTTGAAATTCCATGGACACATGAAGAAGAAATCAGAAAAGAGGAGGCTACTAAAAGATTAACAACAACTAAAATACAACTTCCATTTTGTTATACTCTATAGAATGAAAAATACCAAAAGAATCCGATTGGAACACTTTCGAATGACTATTTTGATATTTTTGCTACTAAACCTAACTGTGAAAAACCTCTTGAAGAAAAAAGATATGTTCCACCTTTGATTCTAGAAAGAAGGATCTGTGAACTCAAAGATTCTATTCGAGATCAAAGAGTGAAATTTGATTTGGAAAAAGATTTTCTTACATCTATTTTTACAAATAGTGTTAAGGAATTATCTTCTGAATTTGAGAAAAAGTCTGAAACCGAAAAGGACATTCTTGAAAAATCCATAGTTACAAATTTTTCAAATTCTTTTAATAAATCTTTTGAGGAAAAACAGAAAGTTAATCAAAAGTGTTTCCGTCTTTCAAAGAAAGTTTCGGATCTTGAACAAATTTTACTCTCTGGGCATAATCAACTTGAAAGTGAAAAAGCAAATTTTACAAAGGAAAGCAAACTTCTTGAAGAAAAGATTAGTGAACTTTCTCAGAACGTGAAGACATTGGAAAATGCTTTAGAAAAAGAAAGAAATAATTTTACAAATGAAAGAAAGATGTCTGATTTTGAGAAAGTTTTCAATCTTGAGCGTGAACAATTTGAGAAAGAGAAAGGCGTTTTTGAAATTGAAAGACAATCCTTTGAAGAGAAAATAAGTGAGCTTTCTCAAGAAGTAAATGATTTGGAAATTGCTTTGGAGAAAGAACGAAAAGAATTGCTTCACAATCGTGGTTTACTCCTGAAAATTCTTCTTCTTCTAAAAAGGATCTTGAAGTTCATTATGTTGATTCATGTAATACCCCGGGTAAGTTCGTTAGTTAAATTCTCTTTCCGTTAAATTTTGGTTAACTTTAAAATGAACGTTTAGGGTAAGTTAGGTGAATTTATAAGTTTAGGGGTATTTGGGTTATTATTGAATAGTTTAAGCCTTAATTGTAAATTGAGTCAAAAATATAAATAGCCTTTTTAACTTCAGATATTTTACAAACTCAGAAAATATCAGATTAAGGGTGTGTGTGTGTGTGTTTGAGTCAAGAAGAAGAAAAAGGAAGAGTTATTTGGCTAGGGATTCAATTTAGTGTACTTGGAAGTGATTTGAGGTATGCTTTCTTTGTGTTTTATGTCTGTAATAGCTAGTAGATAGTTTTTATCGGAGTAGAATCATAGATTTCATGTTTGGGGTTGATTCAGCCGATTTCTGGGTAAAATTGGGGTAAACCGACAGAGGTTTTCGGACACAGTATGAATGTGTCCAGTAGTTTCTTTGGTGGTGTCCGGAAGTTGTTCTTATGGTGTCCGGACGAATCAACTACCCGGTAAGTTCCTCTTTTCCATGGTTTCCGGATGATATTAGTTACCGGATGGTGTCCGGATTACTTTGGTTTCCGGATGTCGTCCGGATTGTTATGTTATCTGGAAAGATGTATTGACCGGATTTGTAATACCCCGGGTAAGTTCGTTAGTTAAATGTTAGTTCCGTTAAATTTATTTAACTTTATAATTGATGTTTAGGGTAAGTTTGGGTTAATTTAGGAGTTAAGGGTGTTTTGGGTCATTAATGGAAAGCTTAAGGTTTAAAGGGTAAATATGGTTAGATAATATCCCTTAGGATATTCAGATATTTTCATTATCTGCAAATATCCAGAATCATTCCAGTGTGTGTGTGTGTGTTTTTTTGAGAGAGCAAGAAGGAGGAAAAAAGGAAAGTTAGGTTAAAGCTCAAATTGGTGTACTTGAAAGAGGAATTAAGGTATGTTGCTTTGTATTTTATGTTGGTAATTGCTAGTAGAAAGTTCCTATCGGATTAGAATCATCGATTTCGCTTCTGGTAGTAATTCCAGTCGATTTCTGGGTAAAAAGTGATGAACAGTCAGTAGTTTCCGGATAAGTTGAAGGTGTCCGGGTAATCTTGTTGATAGTGTCCGGGTAGTCCCTTTTCGATGGTGTCCGGACGAGTCTCACCCGGTAAGTTTCTCTTTTCATTAAGTTTCCGGTTGACATGAGATACCGGATAGTGTTCGGATTGCTTTGGAGTCCGGATGTTACCCGGATTGTTCACGCTGTCCGGATAGTTGTGTTATCCGGATTGGTTATGTTATCCGGAAAGTTGATGTTTACCGGATAGTTGTGTTGTCCGGATAGTTTGTGTTATCCGGGAAGTTTGGGTTGTCCGGGAACTTTAGCTGTTTGGTCAATTTTGAGAGTTTAGATGCTTTTGACTTTCCAGTAACCTATGTATTGTTAGTTATTGGACAAGGAGTGAATGAAGACTAAATGTACTGTGGACTCGACTTAAGTTCGGGTTTGGGGGTAACATTTGAGGATTGGAGTTCTTTAGAGTTCCTAGCTTTAGTAAGACTTATGTGTTCTATTTGGTAAAAAGATATTTGTATCTATTTGTTTCAGATACTGTGAATCGAAGGTGAAAGCAGAATTCTTCTTGGAAAAGACTAGAAAGAGTTTTTGATAAGCAAACAGGTGAGTTTTACTTTAAAACGTTTTGAAACTGAAATACATATATGCATGGATTAGGAATGTGATAGATGGTATGCTTATGTGTTTATGTATGTAATATAATATATTGAGATATTGTATTTACATGAGTATTCTACTACACAAGAATACGTTGGCCGGGCTTAGGACCGGTGTGTTGGCTGTAATATTCGTACATCGTTGTTGGCTGTAATTGTCGTACAGCGAAGTTAATTTATTAGTTGGCTTGCAACCAACTAATATGGCCAAGAGAATGAGATGGGAAAATACATGATGATTGAGTCATAACTGGTAATTGTGCTTGTATTATGTGAATGGTGGTGTGCAAAAGGGTTTTCAAAGAAACAGGGATTTTCTCACTTAGACCATTAGGTCTAACCCTCATTTTATTTTAAATATGTATTCCAGGGCGTGGATCGGATAAGAGCAAGTAAGAGAAATAAGCAGTTGATAGCTTTTGTGAAAACTTATGATTTGAAGACTAAGATGTGTTTTGTAGTTATAGTTTCATTACTAAATATGTGTATGTAATTAGCGAAAAGTTTGTAACGAAATACCATATTTTGGTTGTAAAGACTAAAGGACCTTATTTGATATATGATGTATCTTTGTTATTTAACGATGTTAGACAATGTATGTTATTTGTTATCTATTAGGAAATCGGGTTGTTACAGGATTGGTTATGCTGTCTGGATTGTTAGCTGTTTGGTCACTTTTGAGAAATCAGATACTTTTTAGTATCCAGTGGCTTGTGTTTTGTCGACTCTTGGATAGTTTATGAATGAGGACTGAATGTACTGTAGACTGGACTGAGTTCGGGTTTGGGGGAATCAATTGAGGATTAGAATTATCTAGAGTTTTTAGCTTTAGTAAGTCTTATGTGTTCTATTTGGCAAGGAGATACTGTGACAACTGTCAAATTTACATCAGGTTAGAACTGCTTTGGATACCTTATTTTTATGACATAGTTTACACAGTGCAATTTTAGCAGTAAACACGGTACAATAAGAAAATTCGAGAAATTTTGCCTAAGAAATCCTTGAATTAGGAAATTATCCATAAATCTCATAAAATGCCAACTTAATATACATTTATACTACAAGTATTTATGTAGTTGATAATTTTTATATATTTCAATTTTATTATATATATAAATACTTTATTTTACATATATATACTTTGTATTTTAACTTTAAAGAGAATACTTGTATTTGATTTAATTTTTTTTAAAGACATGAAGTGACTAAAATACATTTGCCACACCACCACCACCCCCACCCCCCACCCCTAGAGAGCCCCCCCTCTCTCCCTCACTCCATGTGTATGCTACACTTCACCAATTTTTGAATCATTCTCTCATCTCACTCTCTCACTAGCCATCACTCCTTCTCTCTCCATCTTCAAGTCTTCAAGTATTCATCTTCAAATCTTCAAATCTTGATCACAACTCCAGCCCTTAAACTCTTTTACTTCAAGAGTCCAAGGCAATCAAAGGTAAAAATAAGTGTGTTGGGTAAAATCCACACACACTCTTTTAAGTCTTTTTCATCATCTTGCATTTTAAAGTATGTTCTTCATCTTTTCTACACTTTCTTCATGTTTTTTTAAAACCATCTTTCATATGTCTTAATGTTTGTAGATTTACCATCATAACATCTTTTTGTTAGTAAAAGATGGTGAATCCAAAATCAAACCAATGTTAAGACCAAAGATGAACATTTTGAACACATGCATGTAGTTTTCTTGAGAAATTCATCATCTTTTGTTCAAGAGTCTCATGAATGGATCTTTGAAAACCATTAAAAACATACTTAAACAAACATGCATGAGCTCAAAATACTCAATTTTTAGTTGCATGATTGATGTTCTTGGCAAGAACATCAACAATCTTCAAAATGGGTCTTTTACAAAAGTTTTCAAAGGTTGAGTTGATGGGTAATTTGCATGCATTTTTAATGGATCACAAATGTGTTTTGGGAACTGAAAATAAGTGTATGGAAGAGAGTCAAATCGGATTGTGCATGCAAAAGAATAAGAATTTTGGTTAATAAGTCAACATGTGAGCACATGCACAAAGTGTGGTTTGACAGATTTCTGCCAAATTCCACCCTCCACTTCAAAGGGTCATATCTCACTCAATATAACTCCAAATGGAGTGATTCGTTTTCTGGAAATCATTTTTATGTGTTAAGATTCAAACCCAAGTGGTTTCACTCAAAAACTCAAATAATTTATTTACCAAACAGTCCTCACAAAATCCGTGCACAAACAGTAAAGTCTTCTGTCAGGTTTTACGTCGTGTATTATTTCATGTACTTATACTCTTCCAAAAATTATGAAACTGATGCCAAAGGTTTCCTAACTCATTGAACTAATTGGACATAAAATTTCATGACTAAATTGTACCTGGAAGTTACCCAAAGTTGGACACCAAGTGACATCAAATTCTGGACAACAAAGGACAAATTATTATTATTATTAAGGACTAACTTTTAATCCCATTTCACCATTTTATGATGAAATAGTGGAGTATATATGTATATCTTATATTTATTTATTTATGCATTTTATTTATGCACTTTATTTATTCTTTATCCCTTTTCATCTTTTATGATGAAATTGTGGAATGTTCATATATATAATATATTTATATATATTTATGCATTTTATATATATTCTTGATCCCATTTCATCATTTTATGATGAAATCGTGGAATATAAATATATACTATTCCTATATATTTATACATTTCAATACTTGTCATTTTGTTTACGACCTCTAATTTTATCGTTGTTACGATAAAATTTCGGTTTATACATATATATGTACTATATATGTTTACGTTCTTTAAAACCCTTTTCGTTACTTATTGTGACGAAATTGCGGAAACTCTAATCTAATAAGAACATTGTATACGTTTATTACGTTGTAATATTAAAACACGACAAGGCATTTTATGACGATTTGGATAGTAGTACCGAACCTTCGAGAACAATGCATAAACTCTAATCTAATAAGAACAATGCATGTAGTTTTCTTGAGAAATTCATCATCTTTTGTTCAAGAGTCTCATGAATGGATCTTTGAAAACCATTAAAAACATACTTAAACAAACATGCATGAGCTCAAAATACTCAATTTTTAGTTGCATGATTGATGTTCTTGGCAAGAACATCAACAATCTTCAAAATGGGTCTTTTACAAAAGTTTTCAAAGGTTGAGTTGATGGGTAATTTGCATGCATTTTTAATGGATCACAAATGTGTTTTGGGAACTGAAAATAAGTGTATGGAAGAGAGTCAAATCGGATTGTGCATGCAAAAGAATAAGAATTTTGGTTAATAAGTCAACATGTGAGCACATGCACAAAGTGTGGTTTGACAGATTTCTGCCAAATTCCACCCTCCACTTCAAAGGGTCATATCTCACTCAATATAACTCCAAATGGAGTGATTCGTTTTCTGGAAATCATTTTTATGTGTTAAGATTCAAACCCAAGTGGTTTCACTCAAAAACTCAAATAATTTATTTACCAAACAGTCCTCACAAAATCCGTGCACAAACAGTAAAGTCTTCTGTCAGGTTTTACGTCGTGTATTATTTCATGTACTTATACTCTTCCAAAAATTATGAAACTGATGCCAAAGGTTTCCTAACTCATTGAACTAATTGGACATAAAATTTCATGACTAAATTGTACCTGGAAGTTACCCAAAGTTGGACACCAAGTGACATCAAATTCTGGACAGCAAAGGACAAATTATTATTATTATTAAGGACTAACTTTTAATCCCATTTCACCATTTTATGATGAAATAGTGGAGTATATATGTATATCTTATATTTATTTATTTATGCATTTTATTTATGCACTTTATTTATTCTTTATCCCTTTTCATCTTTTATGATGAAATTGTGGAATGTTCATATATATAATATATTTATATATATTTATGCATTTTATATATATTCTTGATCCCATTTCATCATTTTATGATGAAATCGTGGAATATAAATATATACTATTCCTATATATTTATACATTTCAATACTTGTCATTTTGTTTACGACCTCTAATTTTATCGTTGTTACGATAAATTTCGGTTTATACATATATATGTACTATATATGTTTACGTTCTTTAAAACCCTTTTCGTTACTTATTGTGACGAAATTGCGGAAACTCTAATCTAATAAGAACAATGTATACGTTTATTACGTTGTAATATTAAAACACGACAAGGCATTTTATGACGATTTGGATAGTAGTACCGAACCTTCGAGATTGAGAACTCACTAGTGACCTTACGTTCATAGGTTTGAAGTAGGATCATCTCGGAGTACTTGTGGGAGATTCCCGGATTCTATCGCTTATCATGTGAGTTCACAACCCCTTTTTCAATGTTTTACATATTTTAGGGTGAAAAGCATGTCGTTACTACAACTATTTTACGCATCGATTATTTCGTTTTCTTGGAAATACGAAACTTGTTATACTTGTTTATGCTCTATGGTATCTATGTTGTTGCAAATGTTGTAAGTTTGAGTTTCTTTTGCTATCGTTCAAAAGTCCCCGTTTATTTTACGTTACCCGTTTAACTCACGAGTGTGAGCCGTTGGTAATTATGGATAACGTTATTTGGGTTGACATCCTACTCACAAGTAGCGCTTGTTTGAGTGCATAATTATTGTTTATATTTGCGCATTGTTGGCGTTAGAACATGCGTCGGGGCGATTCTGTCGGTATAGGTCGGGTAACGGGCTCAATAACTTAGCATTTTACATACGATTACCTTGAGCAAGTGGTTTTGATAACCGATTTGTTTATCCCTTGTGTGGATTTAAACTATTTTGCGATGGCAAACAATGTTATACTCGTTAAACCTGTGATCTCACCAACTAGTGCATTAGTTGACACTCTCATTTACATGCTTTTCAAGGGACCATCCTTAAGGTTGGAACTTAGGAAGGCTACACGTGATGAAGCTTTCTTTACTATCTTTAATTTTATGTTCATTTCCCTTTTGTAAAAACGGTTGTAAAAGACAAGGTTTTAACCTTTTGAATGTATTTAAATGGTTGATGTGATCTTGTAACTTTTTCTATGAAACTTGAGCTGTACATTCCGTGTTTCCGCTTTAGCGGGGTGTTACAGATTTGGTATCAGAGCTAAAGGTTATAGAGAATACCGGTTTTCCTTTGGAAAACTGCAACTATAACCAAAAACGGGAAAGAACACTTAAATTACTAAACATGTTGCTAGTATAACTAATTCGGGTATTGCATCATCGGTCTTTAATTAAACAAAGCCTGATCACCTATGTTTAATTAAAGAAAGAGTAATGCGAGACAGGAAATGGATATACTAGGAATACGTGTGTTTTCACACTCGATGCTTCACGTTGTATGCCTAGTATGAGCGTAGTTATTGCATATAGTATGCAATAGTGTAGTACGCTTAGCCTTTATATTGCGCGATAGTAATGTTATACACTTTTACTTCAGTATCACTATGTCAACATCCTCATCACATTCATACTTCAGCAACACTATGTCGTCGTCATCATCATCAAGCTCACAACCTTCCTACACGCCATCAAGTGAGCGTACGTCTGACGTGGAACGAGACCCGTACGATGGGCCGAGGATACCTCCAACTGTGATTCCCCCACAACCCATCCCGGTAGTGATGCCACCTAGGGGTCCACGTACGAGGCAAACCGCTAGGAAGAGCGTGCCCATACCTAGACGAGTGTCTTTTAGGTCTGATCAGCGAGACGCACCGGAACCCTCACGAGTGATCGAGGGAGTGCCGATTAGTCGAGCGCCTGGCATGACCTGGGCTGAAGAGCAACGCCTTAGGGCCGTGACAATGGATTTGCACGGATGTCAAATGAGAGTCAGTCACCAGAGTCAAGTCATAACCGAGCTAGTGGAGTTAAGTCATCTTTTAACCAACATGTCGTCCGATGCCGTGAACGGAGCGAAAATAGCTCGGAGGGTAGCTTTACGAGCTGAGATAATGAGCATAGTAGTAGTGATGCTATTGACGCTATTGGTATTGTGGGTTTCGATTGAAGTGTATCGGGGCAGATATTGACGTCGACGGTGGAAGATTTAGAGGAGTAGTGCTAGCTATGCTTGTGTTGATGATCTTGATAGTTGTGTATTTGGGATGGTTTTGAATAGGATGATTGATAGTTTGGCAGCTTTTGATAAGACTTTTGGGTTCAAAGGAAAACATTTTCTTGTGGTTATTATGAACTAATTATTTTGGGTAATTATAAGTGATTGGTGGTATTAGATTTAAAAACTTTAGTATATGATGTAGGATGAACCTCAAAATTTTGGTATTTGCGGCATTATCTAAAAATAGGAATGAATTTTTATCTTAATGCCATCGGGAGCAGGAATAAGAAAGCAGTATGGAACTTTGGGATGAATGCTAAGGAAGTAGGGCGTTACCATGGACCCCTCCCGAAATGCAATCAGTGCAATTTGCATCATGAAGGAACCTGTCCCACCTGTGAACTTTGTAAGCAAAAGGCTCATTTCACCCGATACTGCAAGAGAGGAAAGTGTGTAAAGGAGGAAGGAAGGGTATGCTTTGAGTGCGGAAGACTAGATCACTTCCGAAATGTGTGCCCAAGGTTGAAAAGGGGACCAATCAATAACAACGCTGGACATCAAGCAAGACAAGCCAATCAGGGAAACCAAGGAGGACAAGCTCGAGGAAGGGCATTTGTCTTAGGAGCAGAAGAAGCACGTCGAGACCCCAATGTAGTGACAGTTACGTTTCTTCTAAACGATTATTATGCATCCGTATTATTCGACACTGGTGCCGATAAGAGCTTTGTTTCGTTAGATTTTAGGCCTTTGATCAATCTAGAATCTAAGAAAATGCCGAACGCTTATATTGTTGAGGTTGCTAATGGATTTGAATTAGAAGCTAAGGATGTAATCTTAGGCTGTACCTTGAACTTAGCTGATAAACTATTTAGTGTTGATCTTATTCCAATTGAATTGGGGAGTTTCGATGTAGTAATAGGCATGGATTGGTTATCTAAGAACCGAGCTGAGGTTAGTTGTTTAGAAAAGACGGTTAGGTTACCATTACAAGGCGGAGAAACCCTTGTTGTCCAAGGAGATAGAGTTGGAAGAAATCTGAAGATAGTATCATGTATGAAGGTCCATAAGTATTTGAGGAAGAAGTATGTAGCATTCTTGGCGCAAGTAATTGAGAAGAAGTCTGAGGAGAGGCGAGTCCAAGATATTACTGTGGTGAAGGATCGCCCAGAAGTATTTCCAGACGATTTGCCTGGACTTCCACCGTTTAGACAAGTCGAATTTCAGATTGATCTTATACCCGTAGCGGCGCCTGTAGCCAAGGCCCCGTATCGCTTAGCACCTGCAGAAATGCAAGAGTTGTCGAATCAACTTCAAGAACTTTTGGATAAGGGATTCATTCGACCAAGTTCATCACCCTGGGGAGCACCGATTCTCTTCGTCAAGAAGAAAGATGGATCGTTTCGAATGTGTATCGATTATAGGGAACTAAATAAGTTGACAATCAAGAACCGATATCCTCTCCCTCGAATAGACGATTTGTTCGACCAGTTGCAAGGTGCAACTTACTTCTCTAAGATTGATCTTCGATCGGGATATCATCAGTTGAGAGTCCGAGAGGAAGATATTCCTAAAACAGCTTTTAGAACTCGCTATGGACACTACGAGTTTTTAGTTATGCCATTTGGTTTGACAAACGCGCCAGCTGTGTTTATGGATCTAATGAATAGAGTATGTAGGCCATACCTTGATAAGTTTGTGATTGTGTTCATCGATGATATACTAATCTATTCTCAGAGTAAGAAGGATCACGAGCAGCATCTAAAAGTAATTTTAGAGCTTCTCAAGGAACAGAAGCTATATGCCAAATTTACTAAGTGTGAATTTTGGATTCGGGAAGTACATTTCTTAGGTCACGTAATCGGGGAGAAAGGGATTCACGTGGACCCGGCTAAAGTGGAAGCCATTAAGAAATGGGAAGCCTAAGGACTCCAACAGAAATTCGCCAATTTCTAGGCTTGGCAGGGTATTATCGACGTTTTATCGAGAATTTTTCTAATATCGCTAAACCCCTTACCACGTTAAACCAAAAGGAGAAGGAATTCGTTTGGGGAATTCCACAAGAAGAAGCATTTCAACTTCTGAAGAAAAAGTTGTGCAATGCACCGATTTTAGCCTTACCGGAAGGAACGGAAAACTTTGTAGTGTATTGTGACGCATCACATCAAGGATTAGGTTGCGTATTGATGCAAAATGATAAGGTGATAGCATATGCCTCGAGACAATTAAAAGTTCATGAGAAGAACTATACCACACACGATTTGGAACTCGGAGTTGTAGTATTCGCTCCGAAGATATGGAGACATTATTTATATGATACCAAGTGCACTATTTTCACCGATCATAAAAGTCTTCAACACATCTTTGATCAAAAGATGCTTAATATGAGGCAAAGGAGATGGGTAGAACTACTCAGCGACTACGATTGTGAGATACGTTACCACCCAGATAAGGCCAATGTGGTAGCCGATGCCCTGAGTAGGAAAGAAAGGATAAAACCTTCACGAGTCTGAGCGTTAGGAGCACTGGTTCAAACAAGTTTGAAAATCCGGACTTTTGAAGCTCAGATCGAAACATTGAAGTCTGAAAACCTGAAGGAAGAGACTCTTCATGGTTTAGAGTCTAGTTTTGAAACTAAGATTGATGGAGTACGTTACTTTAAGGGCAGGGTGTGGATCCCAAAGGCTGACAACCTACGGGAAATGATTTTGGAGGAGGCTCATAAATCTAAGTATTCAATCCATCCAGGAGCGGATAAGATGTACAAGGATTTAAAGGAATACTATTGGTGGCCAGGAATGAAGAAGGATATTGCCATATATGTAGGGAAATGCATAACGTGTGTAAAAGTCAAGGTTGTTCATCAAAAGCCATCGGGACTGTTACAACAACCAGAGATTCCCCAGTGGAAATGGGAGCAAATCACTATGGATTTTATAACCAAACTCCCAAGAACTGCCAAAGGACATGACTCAATTTGGGTTATAGTAGATCGATTTACGAAGTCTGCACACTTCTTACCTATTCGGGAAGATTATAAGATGGAAAAGCTTGCTCAGATCTACATCAAGGAAATCATTACGCGACATGGAGTCCCAGTTTCCATCATTTTTGATAGAGATAGTCGTTTTACCTCTCGATTTTGGCAGTCACTTCAAAAAGCGTTAGGTACGCAGTTAAACTTAAGCACGACCTATCATCCTCAAACGGATGGTCAGAGTGAGCGAACCATTCAGACTTTGGAAGATATGCTTCGGGCATGCGTGATAGACTTTGGAGGAAGTTGGGATAACCACTTGCCGTTAGTTGAGTTTTCTTACAACAATAGCTATCACACTAGTATTCAGTGTGCGCCATATGAAGCTCTGTATGGCCGCAAGTGTCAATCACCTCTTTGTTGGTTGGAATATGGAGATAGACAACTATCTAGTCCGGACATTGTTCAAGAAACCACCGACAAGATCGCAATCATCAGGGATAGGCTTAAAGCAGCACAAGATCATCAAAAGAGCTATGCGGACAATCGAAGGAAGCCTTTAGAATTCCATGTTGGTGACAGAGTCTTTTTAAAAGTATCACCTTGGAAGGGAACGGTCCGATTTAGGAAAAGAGGAAAATTGAGTCCACGGTATGTTGGACCATTTAAGATCACGGAAAGGATTGGACCAGTAGCTTATAAGCTGGAATTGCCAATAGAGTTAAGTGCTATTCACAACACATTTCACGTATCAAACTTAAAGAAGTGTTTAGCCGATGAAGTAGTAACCGTTCCTTTGGAAGAATAGAGGAACCAATGGAAATACTCGATAGGGAAGTCAAGCGTCTTAAGCGAAGCAAAATCCCGATAGTAAAAGTCCATTGGAACACAAGGCGTGGGCCTGAATACACTTGGGAGCGGTGTAACGTCCCAATTCCCATATACACAACAATTCACATAATGTAACATAACATTCATATAACAAAAGAAACATCATATTACAAGTTCGGTCCTGCAGTCTTTTACAAATAAAAGAAACCATTGTACTACAAACTTTGTACTATTTACATACATAACATTTAATATTATGATACAACTGCTAAAACAAGCCAAAATCTTCATCTTATAATCCTTCACAAAAGCCATCCCTCGGTTACTCTAATTACTTGCTCTTACATGATCCACCACCTGGAACACATATTTTAAAACAAAAATGAGGGTTAGACCTTGTGGTCTAAGTGAGAAAAATCCCTGTTAGTTTACAAACCATTTATATAAACTTCATTCATATAAATCACGCGACACAATCATATATATCTAATCAAGCTCACATATCATGTACCTTCTCATTCCTCCTGGCCATATTAGTTGGTAGCAAGCCAACTAATAATATACAACGTTGTACAACATCTACAGCCAAACAACGCTATACGAATTCTATAGCCAAACACACCGGTCCTAAACCCGGCCAACGTATTATAACACCTTATAATACTCATGTAAATATAATACCTCAATATATTATAATTCACATTTAAACACATAGTCCTCAACTATTACATTCCCAATCCACACATATACGTATTCCAATTAAAAACGTTTTTAAAGTAAAACTCACTTGATTGCTTATTAACACGTTTCCAAGCCTTCTTAACCGGTTCAGCCCTTTACCCAGAATTCACAGGATCTGTAACACATAGATACATACATCTCTTTACCACATAAAACACATAAGTCTTACTAAGGCTAACAACTCTAAAGAACTCAAACCCTCAAATGTTGCCCCCAAACCCGTACTCAAGTCAAGATCACAGGATAGTCAGTCCTCATTCACTCCCTATCTAATGGTTAACAAAATACAGGTTACTGGATACTCGACAGTATCTAAACTCTCAAAATTGGCCAAACAGCAAAAGTATCCGGACACAACAGAGTTTTCCGGACAACACTAATAATCCGGACAGCATGCCTTTTCCGGACAGCATAAGTAATCCGGACACTATCCGGAAACTTAGATATTAGGCTAGAGTGATGATTCCTACGATCACCATAAATCACTACCGGTCCCTTCTCAGGTAATACCACATATATTAACTTCTTATCACATACTATGTTAGCCTGATTCTCGGCTAACCAGTCCATTCCCACTACGACGTCAAACTCTATCAAAGTTATAGGAAACAATTGTATCGGAACTCTACACTCCTCTATATTTATCACACAGTCATCAAATACTTCTTTAACTGACACTTGATTATCATTTGCCGTATCTACTGATAGAGCATGTTCTAGCATTTTAGGTTTCAAACACAGGCAAGCAGCAAATGCAGGAGACACAAACGATCGGTTTGCACTGGAATCAAATAACACCTTAGCACGTGTAGAGTTTATTAAAAAGGTACCTGTGACCACATCCGGAGTTTCCTCCGCTTCTTTCTCAGTCATTTGAAATGTGCGACCCCTGGTTACTGGCGGTTCCAGTCTTGGTATTACTGGTTTAACAATCGCTGGCCTGCCTGAAGATCCACCTTGCTGTATCCTCCCCCTTGGACAGTCCGATTGAAGGTGATCCGGTGAAATGCATAAGAAACATAGCCGCGTTACCTTACAATCTTTGATGACGTGTCCGGTCTTCCCACACTTATAACACGCTCGTAAATCACCTTGGCAATTTTCTTGGTGGACACGGTTACACTTCCGACATGGTCTTTCCGCTGGTCGAAACGGCGGACGGTTATCATACCTCTGAAATCGGGACTTCTTCTTATCGTATTGTGGTCCCTCCCACTTTCTCTTCCCGATACTTTTATCGCCAGCATCTCTTCTCATATCTCGTTCAACATTCTCCGCGGCATCAACTGCAGCTGAGAAGGTATCGGGTCCTTTTGCAGTCACTAGCCTTCTGACCTCTGAATTCAGCCCGAAGATAAACCTTTCCGTCTTCATCGCCTCCGTAGCAACGTAGTATTCTGCGAACCGAGACTTTTCCAGGAAGCTAGCGGTGTAGTCTCGAATGGATAAGTTTCCTTGTTGTAAGTTCATAAATTCGCCTTCCAGTTGTTTGACGGCTGCTTGGGGACAAAATGCGTTCCTGTAGGCTATCACAAATTCTACCCAAGAGAATGTAGAATAAATATCAGATCCTTTAGAATGAATAAAGGATTCCCACCAATACAAAGCATCCCCCTTTAACATTGCGGTTCCATACAATACTCTATCTTCGTCAGCGCACTTACTTGTCTTGAAAATAGCTTCTATTTCCTTCATCCATCTCATTACCTTCACTGGATCCTTGTCTCCTGAGTAGGTCGGAGGTCTACAGCTTAAAAACATTTTGTAGTCGCACCTCCTTTGTACTGGTACAACAGTCGATGTGATTGGCATTTCATCTTCCGGTCCGGGATCCGGTATTCCAGTTTCATAATGACGGTTTCGATCAAACATTGTTTGTATGCTAGCCTGCAATCTTCCCATTTCTGCCATTAGATCATCCCTGGTAACAAACTTTGTACCCTGTGGTTGGACTCTGCCTCCGGCTCGACCTCCAGCTCTACCTCCGGTTCTACCCCCGACTCTGCCCCCAATTCTGCCTCCCCTGTCCCCCGTTCCTATCGGCGGATTCGTACTATTCGGATTTCTTCCTCCTCCTCGATTCGAATTCCGTGTACCGCTTGCCATTCTGTTGATTTAAACAAGGTTAATATACACATAAGCACATACCCCATATAACAAGGTATTCCAGTTCAAACATGTACCTGTAAGATCACAATTACACTGGCCAGGTGTAATATGAAATTACCTTACATGATGTTCCTTCTACCTTTTATACTTCATCATCCCAAGGTTCTATAATGATAAGGACATCCTACTTCACATGCAGTTTAAGTATAGGTACAGATACAAATACCTAAATCCCTTAAACTAAGGCTCTGATACCATTTGTAACGTCCCAATTCCCATATACACAACAATTCACATAATGTAACATAACATTCATATAACAAAAGAAACATCATATTACAAGTTCGGTCCTGCAGTCTTTTACAAATAAAAATAACCATTGTACTACAAACTTTGTACTATTTACATACATAACATTTAATATTATGATACAACTACTAAAACAAGCCAAAATCTTCATCTTATAATCCTTCACAAAAGCCATCCCTTGGTTACTCTAATTACTTGCTCTTACATGATCCACCACCCGGAACACATATTTTAAAACAAAAATGAGGGTTAGACCTTGTGGTCTACGTGAGAAAAATCCCTGTTAGTTTACAAACCATTTATATAAACTTCATTCATATAAATCACGCGACACAATCATATATATCTAATCAAGCTCACATATCATGTACCTTCTCATTCCTCCTGGCCATATTAGTTGGTAGCAAGCCAACTAATAATATACAACGCTGTACAACATCTACAGCCAAACAACGCTATACGAATTCTATAGCCAAACACACCGGTCCTAAACCCGGCCAACGTATTATAACACCTTATAATACTCATGTAAATATAATACCTCAATATATTATAATTCACATTTAAACACATAGTCCTCAACTATTACATTCCCAATCCACACATATACGTATTCCAGTTAAAAACGTTTTTAAAGTAAAACTCACCTGATTGCTTATTAACACGTTTCCAAGCCTTCTTAACCGGTTCAGCCCTTTACCCAGAATTCACAGGATCTGTAACACATAGATACAGACATCTCTTTACCACATAAAACACATAAGTCTTACTAAGGCTAACAACTCTAAAGAACTCAAACCCTCAAATGTTGCCCCCAAACCCGTACTCAAGTCAAGATCACAGGATAGTCAGTCCTCATTCACTCCCTATCTAATGGTTAACAAAATATAGGTTACTGGATACTCGACAGCATCTAAACTCTCAAAATTGGCCAAACAGCAAAAGTATCCGGACACAACATAGTTTTCCGGACAACACTAATAATCCGGACAGCATAAGTAATTCGGACACTATCTGGAAACATACTTCATCCGGACAATCAAGAAAAGAGAACTTACCCGGAAAAAGACTTGTCCGGACACCTTCAACTATCATCCGGACACCAACAACAAAACTATCCGGACACATTCATACTGTGTCCGGACACTACTGTCGGTTTGTTCCAATTTGCCCAAAAATCCAACAGAAATCAACCCTAGAGTAGATGTGATGATTCTAATCCGATAGATACTTCCTACTAACCATTATAAACATAAATTGTACTAGAAACATACCTTAATCAGTTCCAATAACTCCAATTTGAGCCTTTACCCTTCTTTCTCCTTTCTTTCTTCTTCTTTTTGCTCCCAACACACACACACACACCTTAATCTGAGTTTTGTTATTCTGAAGACATCTGTATCCCTAATTCAGAGATTATCAACTAATGTTACCCTTTTAGACCCTAATCTATTCAATAATATGCAAAGTACCCTTAGCTTAATAATTCATCTCAACTTACCCAAAATAGTAACTTTAAAGTTAAATAATTTAACGGACATAATATTTTTAACTAACGGACTTACCCGGGGTATTACAAGCGGGAGGATTACATGTTACAAAAGTATCCTCACCTCTTTGCAAGCAAACCTGTTAATACTAGTAACACTTGAATTTCGGGACGAAATTCTTCTAACCGGGGGAGACTGTGACAACTGTCAAATTTACATCTCAGGTTAGAACTGCTTTGGATACCTTATTTTTATGACATAGTTTACACAGTGCAATTTTAGCAGTAAACACGGTACGATAGGAAAATTCGAGAAATTTTGCTTAAGAAATCTTTGAATTAGGAAATTATCCATAAATCTCATAAAATGCCAACTTAATATACATTTATACTACAAGTATTTATGTAGTTGATAATTTTTATATATTTCAATTTTATTATATATATAAATACTTTATTTTATATATATACTTTGTATTTTAACTTTAAAGAGAATACTTGTATTTGATTTAATTTTTTTTAAAGACATGAAGTGACTAAAATACATTTGTCACACCACCACCACCCCCCACCCCCCACCCCCCCTAGAGAGGCCTCCCCCCCCCCCTCTCTCCCTCACTCCATATGTATGCCACACTTCACCAATTTTTGAATAATTCTCTCATCTCACTCTCTCACTAGCCATCACTCCTTCTCTCTCCATCTTCAAGTCTTCAAGTATTCATCTTTAAATCTTCAAATCTTCATCACAACTCCAGCCCTTAAACTTTTTTTCTTCAAGAGTCCAAGGCAATCAAAGGTAAAAATAAGTGTGTTGGGTAAAATCCACACACACTCTTTTAAGTCTTTTTCATCATCTTGCATTTTAAAGTATGTTCTTCATCTTTTCTACACTTTCTTCATGTTTTTTTAAAACCATCTTTCATATGTCTTAGTGTTTGTAGATTTACCATCATAACATCTTTTTGTTAGTAAAACATGGTGAATCCAAAATCAAACCAATGTTAAGACCAAAGGTGAACATTTTGAACACATGCATGTAGTTTTCTTGAGAAATTCATCATCTTTTGTTCAAGAGTCTCATGAATGGATCTTTGAAAACCATTAAAAACATACTTAAACAAACATGCATGAGCTCAAAATACTCAATTTTTAGTTGCATGATTGATGTTCTTGGCAAGAACATCAACAATCTTCAAAATGGGTCTTTTACAAAAGTTTTCAAAGGTTGAGTTGATGGGTAATTTGCATGCATTTTTAATGGATCACAAATGTGTTTTGGGAACTGAAAATAAGTGTATGGAAGAGAGTCAAATCGGATTGTGCATGCAAAAGAATAAGAATTTTGGTTAATAAGTCAACATGTGAGCACATGCACAAAGTGTGGTTTGACAGATTTCTGCACAAAATCCGTGCACAAACAGTAAAGTCTTCTGTCAGGTTTTACGTCGTGTATTATTTCATGTACTTATACTCTTCCAAAAATTATGAAACGGATGCCAAAAGTTTCCTAACTCATTGAAATAATTGGACATAAAATTTCATGACTAAATTGTACCTGGAAGTTACCCAAAGTTGGACACCAAGTGACATCAAATTCTGGACAACAAAGGACAAATTATTATTACTATTAAGGACTAACTTCTAATCCCATTTCACCATTTTATGATGAAATAGTGGAGTATATATGTATATCTTATATTTATTTATTTATGCATTTTATTTATGCACTTTATTTATTCTTTATCCCTTTTCATCTTTTATGATGAAATTGTGGAATGATCATATATATAATATATTTATATATATTTATGCATTTTATATATATTCTTGATCCCATTTCATCATTTAATGATGAAATCGTGGAATATAAATATATACTATACCTATATATTTATACATTTCAATACTTGTCATTTTGTTTACGACCTCTAATTTTATCGTTGTTACGATAAAATTTCGGTTTATACATATATATGTACTATATATGTTTACGTTCTTTAAAACCCTTTTCGTTACTTATTGTGACGAAATTGCGGACACTCTAATCTAATAAGAACAATGTATACGTTTATTACGTTGTAATATTAAAACACAACAAGGCATTTTATGACGATTTGGATAGTAGTACCGAACCTTCGAGATTGAGAACTCACTAGTGACCTTACGTTCATAGGTTTGAAGTAGGATCATCTCGGAGTACTTCTGGGAGATTCCCGGATTCTATCGCTTATCATGTGAGTTCACAACCCCTTTTTCAATGTTTTACATATTTTGGGGTGAAAAGCATGTCGTTACTACAACTATTTTACGCATCGATTATTTCGTTTTCTTGGAAATACGAAACTTGCTATACTTGTTTATGCTCTATGGTATCTATGTTGTTGCAAATGTTGTAAGTTTGAGTTTCTTTTGCTATCGTTCAAAAGTCCCCGTTTATTTTACGTTACCCGTTTAACTCACGAGTGTGAGCCGTTGGTAATTATGGATAACGTTATTTGGGTTGGCATCCCACTCACAATTAGCGCTTGTTTGAGTGCATAGTTATTGTTTATATTTACGCATTGGTTGCGATAGAACATGCGTCGGGGCGATTCTGTCGGTATAGGTCGGGTAACGGGCTCAATAACTTAGCATTTTACATACGATTACCTTGAGCAGGTGGTTTTGATAACCGATTTATTTATCCTTTGTGTGGATTTAAACTATTTTGCGATGGCAAACAATGTTATACTCGTTAAACCTGTGATCTCAACAACTAGTGCATTAGTTGACACTCTCATTTACATGCTTTTCAGGGGAACATCCTTAAGGTTGGAACTTAGGAAGGCTACACGTGATGAAGCTTTCTTTACTATCTTTAATTTTATGTTCATTTCCCTTTTGTAAAAACGGTTGTAAAAGACAAGGTTTTAACCTTTTGAATGTATTTCAATGGTTGATGTGATCTTGTAACTTTTGCTATGAAACTTGAGCTGTACATTCCGTGTTTCCGCTTTAGCGGGGTGTTACAGATACTTGTATCTACTTGTTTCAGATTCTGTGAACACTGGGTGAAAGACTAAATCTTTGGAAAAGGCTTGGAAGCATTTTAATAAGCTATCAGGTGAGTTTTACTTTAAAACGTTTTTTTTGAACTGGAATACATATATATGTGGAATGAGAATGTGATAAATAGTGTAATAGTGTGCATATTATGTTTATATGAGTGTTACACTACATGAGTACAAGTTGGCCGGGCTTAGGACCGGTGGAGTTGGCTGTACAGAGGGACAGCGGTATTGGTTGTATTTAGTACAGCGGAGTAAATTAATTAGTTGGCTAGCAACCATCTAATTTGGCCATGGGAATGAGACAGGAAAGTACACAATGCATGAGTCCTAATTGGTATTTATATTGGTGTTATGTATATGGTATTTGAATAAATGATTTTAAATTGACAGGGATTTTCTCACTTAGACTACTAGGTCTAACCCTCATTTTGTTTTAAAAATATGTATTCCAGGTCGTGGATCGGGTAAGAGTAAGTGAAAAGGATAATCAGTGGCCAGCTTTTGGGAAGACTTTTATTTTGAAGACTATGATGTGTTTTGCAATTATAACCTCGTTATTAGATATCATGTATTTAATTAGCAAAAAGTTTGTAATGAAGTACCTAATATGATTGTAAAGACTAAGGGACCGTACTTGTTATATGATGTATCTTTGTTATGTAACGATGTTATGCAATATATGTTATTTGAGGGTTGTTTGAGAACCGGGTTGTTACAGATGGTATCAGAGCCTTAGTTTAAGGGATTTAGGTATTCGTACCCGTACCTAGACTTAAGCTGCATGTGAAGTAGGTTGTCCCTATTATTTTAGAACCTTGGGATGCTAAGTATAAAAGTTATAAAGAATATCATGTAAGGTAATTTCAAATTACATCTGGCCAGTGTAATTGTGAACTTACAGGTACATGTTTGAACTGGAATACCTTATTATATGGGGTATGTGCTTATGTGTATAATAATCTTGTCTGAATCTACAGAATGGAAAGCGATACTCGAATATGAATAGAGAGGGAGAAGGAAATCCTAATAGAACGAATCCAACAGTCGAGACAAGGGGAAGAGGGGGAGAACGAGGTAGAGGCAGAACTGGAGGCAGAGTTCAGTCACGAGGAAATGAATTTGTTACAAGAGACGACTTGACGGCTGAAATGGGAAGACTGCAAGCAAGTATACAGGCTATGTTCGACCGAACTCGTAATACTGAAACTGAAATACCAGACCCTAATCTGGAAGAAGAGATGCCCATTACACCTACTGTTATAACGGTACCAAGAAAGTGTGATTATAAAATGTTCTTAAGTTGTAAACCTCCAACCTACTCAGGAGAAAGAGATCCAGTGAATGCCATAAGGTGGCTGAAAGAGATAGAAGCTATCTTCAAGACCAGTAAATGTGTTGATGAAGATAGAGTGCTATATGGAACTGCAATGCTGAAAGCGGATGCGTTATACTGGTGGGAAGCTCTTATTACATCTAGAGGGTCGGACGTGTATTCTACTTTTACTTGGGATGAATTTACCATATCTTTCAAAAGACAATTCTGTCCTCAAGCAGCAGTTAGACAACTGGAAGAGGAATTTATGAATCTGCAACAGGGTAGTTTATCGGTTAGGGATTATACTGCTCGTTTCCTGGAGAAGTCTCGTTTTGCAGAGTACTATGTTGCCACGGAGGCACTAAAGATGGAAAGGTTTATCTTCGGGTTAAAATGAGAAATCCGAAGTCTAGTGATTGCAAAGGGACCGGAAACCTTCTCAGCCGCAGTAGATGTCGCGGAAAATGTGGAACGGGATAGAGGAAGAGATGCTGATGATAAGAGTACTGGAAAAAGAAAATGGGAAGGACCACGGTATGATCCAAAGAAGTCCAGATGTCAGAGATTTGATAGTCGTACACCTTTCAGACCAGCTGAAATACCTTGCCCAAAATGCAACCGTTTTCATCAAGGAAATTGTCAAGTTGATCCTCGAGTGTGTTACAAGTGTGGAAAGACCGGTCATATTGCTAAAGACTGTAAAGTAACTCGATTCTGTTTCTTATGCAATTCTCCTGATCACATTCAGTCTGATTGTCCACGCGGGAGAATACAACAGGGTGGTACTTCAGTGAGACCAGCGGGTGTAAGACCGGTAGTACCAAGGCCAGAGTTACAAAGAGCTAGGAGTCGTGCCTTTCAGATGACAGCACAAGAAGCGGAGGAAACTCCTGATGTGGTTACATGTACACTCTTAATAAACTCTACACGTGCTAAGGTGTTATTTGACTCCGGTGTAAACCGATCGTTTGTGTCTCCTTCCTTTGCTGCTTTTATGAATTTAAAGCCTAAAGTGTTAGACCATGCTTTATTGGTAGATACTGCAAATGATAATCAAGTATCGGTTAAAGAGGTATTTGATAGCTGTGTTATAAATATAGATGGGTGTGGAGTACCTATTCAATTATTTCCTATAGCTCTAATTGAGTTTGATGTGGTAGTGGGAATGGATTGGTTAGCCGAGAATCAGGCCAGTATAGTTTGTGATAAGAAATTGATCAATGTTGTTTTACCTGAGAAGGGACCGGTAGTTATTTATGGTGACCATAGAAATCATCAGTCATGCCTTATATCGATGTTAAAAGCTCGTAAGTGTATCAGTAACGGCTGCCCGAGTTACTTAGCTTATCTGATAGATACTAAGTTAGAAAAGAATAAATTGGTAGATATTCCGGTTGTTTGTGAATTCCCGGATGTTTTCCCAGAAGACTTGAATAGTCTTCCGCCCATTAGACAAGTAGAGTTTGGTATAGATCTGATTCCTGGAGCCGCTCCTGTTGCACGTGCACCGTATCGTTTGGCACCTCCATAGATGAAAGAGATGATGACACAACTGCAAGATCTTTCAGATAAGGGCTTCATCAGACCCAGTTCTTCGCCGTGGGGAGCACTAGTGTTGTTTGTGAAAAAGAAAGACGGGTCGATGAGAATGTGTATTGATTATTGGGAACTGAATAAGCGCACGATCAAGAACAAGTATCCGCTCCCCAGAATTGATGACCTCTTCGATCAATTAGTTGGAGCTTGTTATTTCTCCAAGATTGATCTAAGATCTGGTTATCACCAACTGAAGGTTAAAGAAGAATACGTTCTGAAAACTGCTTTCCGCACGAGGTATGGCCACTACGAATTCTTGGTGATGCCCTTCGGTCTCACGAATGCCCCAGCTGCTTTTATGGATTTAATGAATCGAGTATGTAAGCCATATCTCGATAAATTTGTTATTGTGTTTATCGATGATATCCTTATCTACTCCCGATCCAAAGAAGAGCACGCACGACATCTTCGTTTGATTCTGGAGTTGTTGTAGAAGGAACAGTTGTATGCTAAATTTCTAAATGTGAATTCTGGCTATGGGAAGGTCAATTTCTTGGGCATGTAGTTTCCGAGAAAGGCATTCAAGTTGATCCGATGAAAGTAGAAGCAATTGAAAAGTGAGAACCGCCGAGAACGCCAACCGAGGTACGAAGTTTCCTGGGTTTAGCCGGCTACTATCGAAAGTTTATACAAGATTTCTCTCGTATCGCTACGCCTTTAACCAAGCTGACCCGAAAGAATATAAAGTTTGAATGGAAAGCAGAACAGGATGAAGCATTCAGAATATTGAAAGAGAAACTCTGTAGCGCGCCGATACTGTCACTACCTGAAGGTTCCGATGACTTTGTTGTTTACAGTGATGCTTCCAAACTAGGACTGGGATGTGTACTAATGCAGCGTGGGAAAGTTATTGCTTATGCTTCTCGCCAACTGAAAGATCATGAACGGCAGTATCCTACACACGACATGGAACTTGCAGCAATTGTTTTCGCGCTGAAGATTTGGAGACATTATCTGTACGGTTCTAAATGTCAAATTTTTACCGATCATAAGAGTCTCCAACTTCTGTTCGATCAGCGGGAATTGAATATGAGGAAAAGAAGATGGTTAGAACTAGTGAATGACTACGACTGTGAAATTCTCTATCATCCGGGAAAGGCAAATGTGGTAGCTGATGCACTGAGTCGTGAAGAAAGAAGTGGAACAATAAAAGCTATTACACTATGAGCCGAACTCCTACCTAACATCTTTGATGAATTGAAGAAGTGTCAAGTAGAAGCGTTTCAAGAGGAAAACATGAAACCAGAACGGTTAGTGGGTGTATCAGCATCACTTGTAAAAGATGATCGTGGGTTACTGTGTTTGGGGAATAGAATTTGGGTGCCTCGTTTGGGTGGTTTACGTGATAGGGTACTATAAGAAGCTCATCAATCTCATTTCTCTATTCATCCAGGTGCGAATAAGATGTATAAGGATCTACGACAATTTTACTTGTGGCCGGGAATGAAAAGAAGTATCGCCCAGTATGTGGAAGGTTGTACCACTTGTAAGAAAGTAAAGATTGAACATCAAAAGCCTTTTGGTCAGTTACAACGTTTGGAAATACTAATGTGGAAATGGGATCAGATTACTACGGATTTCATCACGAAATTACCAAGAACTCCGAAAGGGTTTGACGCTATTTGGGTAATCGTTGACAGGTTGACGAAGTCCGCTCACTTTCTCCCGATAAAAGAAACATATTCGTTGGAAAGACTATCCAAATTATATATCGATGAAATAGTAACTCGACATGGAGTTCCAATCTCGATTATTTCTGATCGTGATAGTCGTTTTACTTCAAGGTTCTGGAGAAGTTTTCAAAAAGAAATGGGCACGCAAATAAAGTTAAGTACAACGTATCATCCTCAAACTGGTGGTCAGAGCGAACGAACGATTCAGACTTTGGAAGATATGCTACGGGCCTGCATTGTTGATTTTGGGGGATCGTGGGATAAGCATTTGCCGTTGATTGAATTTTCCTACAATAACAGTTATCATTCCAACATACAAGCGGCACCGTTTGAAGTTCTGTATGGTAGAAAATGCCGAACGCCTCTGTGTTGGAACGAAGTGGGAGAGAAACAATTAGCGGGGCCAGATATAGTTCAGTTAACCACGGATAAGATTACTCAGATTCGGGAAAGAATGAAAGTAGCTCAAGACAGACAGAAAAGCTACGCTGACCGACGCCGAAAACCGTTAGAATTTCAAGTGGGAGATTTCTTAATGTTAAAAGTCTCTCCTTGGAAAGGAGTCATTCGATTTGGGAAATAAGGTAAACTGAGCCCAAGGTACATTGGACCATTTGCAATTACAGAAAGAATCGGAGAAGTAGCCTACAGGTTAGATCTTCCGCCAGAGTTAAGCAGGATCTACAACGCTTTTCACGTATCAAATTTTTGATAGTGTTTGGTCACGCCAGATCAGGCAGTTTCTCTTCCAAATATTCAGGTTGATGAAAGGTTGAATTATGTGGAGGAACCTGAAGCCATTGTTGACAGTAAAGTCAAAGTGTTGCGGAATGGTAAGGAGATCAGACAAGTAAAAGTACAGTGGCGACATCACAAAGGGAAGGATGCTACATGGGAATTAGAATCGGAAATGAGAACTAAGTACCCGTACCTTTTTGCCTAAACGAATTCCTGGACGGAATTCTTTTAAGGGGGAGATGATGTAATACCCCGGGTAAGTTCGTTAGTTAAATCCTCTTTCCGTTAAATTTTGGTTAACTTTAAAATGAATGTTTAGGGTAAGTTAGGTGAATTTATAAGTTTAGGGGTGTTTGGGTTATTATTGAATAGTTTAATCCTTAATTGTAAATTGAGTCAAAAATACAAATAGCCTTTTTAACTTCAGATATTTTACAAACTCAGAAAACATCAGATTAAGGGTGTGTGTGTGTGTGTTTGATTCAAGAAGAAGAAAAAGGAAGAGTTATGTGGCTAGGGATTCAATTTAGTGTACTTGGAAGTGATTTGAGGTATGTTTTCTTTGTGTTTTATGTCTGTAATTGATAGTAGATAGTTTTTATCGGAGTAGAATCATAGATTTCATGTCTGGGGTTGATTCAACCGATTTCTGGGTAAAATTGGGGTATACCGACAGAGGTTTCCGGACACAGTATGAATGTGTCCGGTAGTCTCTTTGGTGGTGTCCGAAAGTTGTTCTTATGGTGTCCGGACGAATCAACTACCCGGTAAGTTCCTCTTTTCCATGGTTTCCAGATGATATTAGTTACCGGATGGTGTCCGGATTACTTTGGTTTCCGGATGTCGTCCGGATTGTTATGTTATCCGGAAAGTTGTATTGACCGGATTGGTTATGCTGTCCGAAAAGTTGTGTTGTCCGGATAGTTCTGTAGTATCCGGAAACTTTAGCTGTTTGGTCACTTTTGAGAAATCAGATACTTTTGAGTATCCAGTGGCTTGTGTTTTGTCGACTCTTGGATAGTTTATGAATGAGGACTGAATGTACTGTAGACTGGACTTCAGTTCGGGTTTGGGGGAATCAATTGAGGATTAGAATTATCTAGAGTTTTTAGCTTTGGTAAGTCTTATGTGTTCTATTTGGTAAGGAGATACTTGTATCTACTTGTTTCAGATTCTGTGAACACTGGGTGAAAGACTAAATCTTTGGAAAAGGCTTGGAAGCATTTTAATAAGCAATTAGGTGAGTTTACTTTAAAACGTTTTTTTTAAACTGGAATACATATATATGTGGAATGAGAATGTGATAAATAGTGTAATAGTGTGCATATTATGTTTATATGAGTATTACACTACATGAGTACAAGTTGGCCGGGCTTAGGACCGGTGGAGTTGGCTGTACAGAGGGACAGCGGTGTTGGCTGCATTTAGTACAGCGGAGTAAATTAATTAGTTGGCTCGCAACCATCTAATTTGGCCATGAGAATGAGACAGGAAAGTACACAATGCATGAGTCCTAATTGGTATTTATATTGGTGTTATGTATATGGTATTTGTATAAATGATTTTAAACTGATAGGGATGTTCTCACATAGACCACTAGGTCTAACCCTCATTTTGTTTTAAAAATATGTATTCCAGGTCGTGGATCGGGTAAGAGCAAGTGAAAAGGGTAATCAGTGGCTAGCTTTTGGGAAGACTTTTATTTTGAAGACTATGATGTGTTTTGCAATTATAACCTCGTTATTAGATATCATGTATTTAATTAGCAAAATGTTTGTAATGACGTATCTAATATGTTTGTAAAGACTAAGGGACCGTACTTGTTATATGATGTATCTTTGTTATGTAACGATGTTATGCTATATATGTTATTTGAGGGTTGTTTGAGAACCGGGTTGTTACAATTCTGATGATAATTTTCAATCTATCTTTGTTCCCAGGGAGAATTCAAAAACTAAGGTTTGTGACAAAAGAACAACTTGTGAATTTGACTCCTCTAAGAAGTTCCTGACTATAATGCTTTGATTGATGAAAAGGGAGTTATTTTTTAGAAGGAAAAGAAATATCTTGAACTTAAATTCATAAAACTTTCAAAACAAATTTCTAATTTTGAAAAAGTTTTATTTCTTGAAAAAGAAAAATCTGAGAAGGAAAAAGTGAATTTTGATATTGAAAGAAAAGTTTTTGAATCAAAAAGTGCTGAGCTTTCAAAGAAAATATCTACATTGGAATTTTTGTTGGAAAAAGAGAGAAAAGATTTTTGTGAAAAGAAGAATGGTTTGAAAAGGAAAAGCAGAGTTTTGAAAAGAAAAACATGGAAATATTTAAAGACATATCCTAGAAGAGTTTTGATGAAGAAAGAAACATCTTTAAGGCCGAAATTTCAAAGTTAACAAGGAAGTTGTCTGCTTTAGCAACGGAAGCTATGAAAGAGCAGAAGATCAAATATGATCTACAGAAGAAACTTGACCTGACTGCTCAAGAAAGAAATGTTCTGTCTGATAAAGTTCAGCAATTGGAAGCAATTAAGATCAAAGTTAAATCATCTGAACAGTTTAGTGTCGATACTATTGTTCAATCGCAGTATGATGGTTCAACTGATTCATATTGTTCGTTAAAGACTGCTTTTGGTTCTGTTCATGAACATTCTTCTTCGACAAAGTCTGTCAAGTCAAGCAATTTTTCAAGAGATCAGATGCGTCCTTCTAATCTTTTCTACAACCGTGATGCTACAAGTTCAGATACACCTGTCTTTAAGCCTGTAAAGATGGTTTGAAAGTAAAAGGAGCTACTCCTGAAAGAAATGCCCTGAAATCATTTGTTTCTCCACCTGCGGTGAACAAGCAGAACAAGGCACACAAAGGTAAGTCTTTTGCTAACCTAATCATATATATTTTGCAAATCATTTGATTAGGTTGGCACAAAAGAAACTTTGTTGTTCTTCTTGTGGAACTCATGATTTTGTTAAACAAGAAAATGTTTATTTTTGGTACGGTACTTATAACATTTCTTCAAATAGAACTGCACATAACAAGCTAGGACCCAAGTTCCGTTGGGTACCAAAATCTACTTAATCTGTTTTGCAGGTTCATCATGTGTAGTGCATAATTCCTAATTACTACCAAACACATGACCGAAAAACAGAAGAGAAGTTTGCAACTTGAAGAAGAGTACCTATGCTGAAATATATGCATAATTTCAGGGGGAGTAATTCTAATTTTTGATATATTTTGTGCTTATTGACATATTTTTCTATATACTTCTTTGTAGGGGGAGCATACACAATGATGGCTTCTAAACACTTCAGTTTAGAACCCGGATTTCAAAGAAATAATGGTTTCTAAACACACCAGTTTAGATCCCGAGCATACAAGATATTGACTTCTGATCATATCAGATCAGGACTCGTACTTTAATGTGTTTGACTTCTAATTTAGTTTAGAACTCGTACTTCATTGTTTTAGACTTTGATTGCTACATGTTCTAATTTTGTTTAGTTAAGATCTTTTGCAGATTTTGAGAGGGAGCTTATCTGATTTTTAATCAGTCTATCATGATTTGAGGGGGAGCTTAAACGCATTTGACTGTAAGTATCTTCTGAACTCAAACTGAGATTGTTTGAAATAAGAACCACTTTCTAGCATGAAAAATGTTTTCTTAAATGTTCAAACTACTTCTCTAATTCAAACAGATTTTATAATTTTAGAACTGTGATTTTAAATGATTTTCATGTAACTCTCGAATTACCGTAACATCATTTCTGACCATGTGTTTCCAAAGATTGATACATACGTATTATATTTTCTATACTTTCAAGTACTCATACACACCGGTTCAGCTTCATACTGACTTTGTTATTACCATGTCTCAAAAAGAAACAGTTTTTTCGATGGTAATACTCCCGTTTGTACTTCAAAGTTTGTTGAGCATCATATTCTTTCAGTGTGTGAACTTAAACGATTCATTCAAAGATTGTTTATATTTGTTCATATAAACAAAATATAAATTCTCTGATACCTAAACCTTACATGATTATCTTTCTTATTTGATCTGATTGATACACTGTCAGATTCTCAAACAAGTCTTTCGAATTCATTTCATTCATTCAATATCCTTGTTTTTGAGAAATCTTCAAAGTTCAAATGCTCAAATATTTCATGATATTATTGAGGAGCATACATTCTGATGACAATGTCATTTAAATGCCGAGATTCTTATTTGTTCAAGCTAAACTGTTAAACACAACATCATTTTAGGAAAAAATTTCATGGGAATCAGTGTGAGCTATTAAAGAACTTCTATGGATCCACGTTAACCAGTGTTTCCTACCCAATAAGTTATCCTTGAGTGATTGAGGGGTGAGGGGTCGAAATCAAAGAGTGGGGGAGATAACTCATACGGTTGAGTAATCTCATTATGCTGAGGTAAAATGAAAATGAGAGTTTGGTTAGAAGTGAGCGGATGAGAAACAGAAAGAGGGTGTGAGAACAGAGTTAAAAGAATAAGAGAACTCTGCACCAACCACTTTCTGAGCCGGGCAGCCACGTTACTGATTGGTTCACATTCTTTGGTGACCATCGTTGAAAGATGCAGTTAGCCCATGCCAACTCTTGCATTTAACCCCACCAGCATAGTGATTTTGCAGGTTGCAAACTGGATAGAAAAAGAACCACATGAGGTTGTCAGCTTCTGGGTGGAAAGCTAGTAAGTTGGACAAGCAAAAAGCAAAACTCAGTGTCCGCCTCCACCACTGAAGCTGAGTATGTCGCCGCTGGAAGTTGTTTTTTTTAAGGGAAAACTCCAGGCAATATATAAAAACAGAAAAGAACAATACAAGAGTCAAGGCCTCATCCCACAAACACCAAAAGGTCAGCACAAACAAACCACGACACTAAGAACCAAAACAAACAAAGCCCAACCGATAGGAAAAGGGAACAAAACAAAAAAACCATCCCACACACGCACACACAACAAAACACCACCCAACTCTCACGGGGGGTTCTGATCATCATTCCAAGCGCTAGAATGTAACATCTTGTTCTTCCACGCCGCACGAGCAATAATCACCTCACCAATCGTTTTCACCAGCTTCTCCACCGTACGTCTTTTGTTAGTGAACAATCTACGGTTCCTCTCTTGCAACACATAGTATACGGAAGCAGAAATAGAGAGCTTATGAATGAATCTTCGGGGGAAACATGTAGCAGTCACAATACCCTGAACAATCTCATCCCACGATCTCGAAAACCCCCTCATATCCGCCTTAGACCGAATAGTCGCCCACACCAATCTAGAATAACAACATTCAAAGAACAAATGGTTATGGGAGTCAATAACCACATCACATAATGAGCATAAAGGATCTAGAGGGTCATGTTTCCAAACGAAAATCCGGTCTTGTGTTGGAAGTCGGCGATGAAAAGCAAGCCATGCACAAAATGCATGCTTGGGAATATACCCGGGAAACCACACTGCACGACACCACAACACATTTATCCTCGGGCCATACAAGGAGTTCCATGCTTCTTTGACAGTAAACGAAACAATATCATTTCGTGAATGTTGCCAAAGTACCTGATCCCTCACCAAGGGATTGAGAAGAGGTAGAGGAGTCGTGGCCAACAAAGATTCTCGCTCAATCCAAACACTCGGCCATGCACCATCAATACCCAAAATAAGATCACGAACCATAGTACCAACATGAAAATCCTGATCATGAATGAACCGATACGAGATACGACCTGAAATGTGACCAATAGGTAACCAAGTGTCCTCCCACGCGTTGGTATCCTCCCCATTCCCAATACGAGTAAAGAAAAACCGGCGCATATGGGGTCTTAGGTCCAACAGCTTCCGAAGGATCCAAGACCAAGAGGCCTATTTTCGGGCTCTCCAGAAATGCGATGTACCAAATCGAAACAAGTAAATCCAACGAACCCATAATGAATTACGCCGCCTCAGAATATCCCAGATGTGCTTCGAAAGGAGAGCACGATTCCACAAGGCCAACTTACGAATACCTAGGCCACCGCAAACCATAGGCTTACATACATCCTCCCAGACAATTCTACACCGTCCACGAGAACTATCACCATGTGCCCAAAAAAAATCTCTAAAAAGGGCCTCCAGGTCATGAATGACACCTGAGGGGATTAAGAACATAGACATCCAATATAGTTGAAGGGACAGAAGCACCGATTTGGCAAGTTGCAACCGGCCCCCAAAAGAAAGGAACTTCATCTTCCAATTCTGAATCCGCACTCTCACTTTATCAAGAAGAACCCCAAAATCAGCAACCTTAAGACGGACCGGTGAGAGAGGCACCCCTAGGTATCGAATCGGAAACGTACCTGGCCGGAACGGTAAGCACTCCAAAATAGCAGCCCGAACATCATCCGAGACATTCCCAAAAAACATTTCACTCTTCTCCAAACTAGGAGCTAACCCCGAGCATTTTTGGAAAAGAGCAAGTGTTTTCTTAAGAATCATGACGGATTCCACATCTCCATGCGTAAATACAAACAGGTCATCGACAAAGCACAAGTGAGTAAGCTGCATCTCCTGACAACCAAAGTGATAGCCAAACTCTGCAGCCTCAGAAATGCTCTTTTTAAAAAGCATAGAGAATCCCTCCATAATTATGGTAAAAAGATAAGGCAAAAGAGGATCCCCCTGCCGAATTTCATGCTTCCCCACAAAAAAACCCTCCGTACTCCCATTAAGGGCTATCGAATAAGAAGGAGTACTAATCAGTTCCTCAATCCATCTAACCAGAGCCGGGTGAAACCCAAAACCTCTTAACATCTCAATCAGGTATTGCCAGTTAACCGTTTCATATGCTTTCTTAATGTCAATCTTGAAAGCACATTTAGGCGGGCCTAAATGACGGTGATAGCCTGAAACCAACTCATGCGCCATGAGAATGTTATCAGAAATACGTCTACCCGGAATGAAGGCCGATTGCGTGTGACTCACCAATGTATCCAGTTCATTCTTCATACGCTCCGATATAATCTTAGTAATGCACTTATAAAGTACATTACAACAAGCAATGGGCCGAAAATCACTTACTCTAGAAGCATTAGGGATCTTAGGAATAAGGCACAATAATGTATGATTCAATTCCTTTGGCAGCTTACTCAGATAGAAGAAGTTATGCACAGGAGTGAGCACGTCACTCCAAACCACTTCCCAAGCCGATTTGTAGAATTTTGAGGAAAAGCCATCCGATCCCGGGGCCTTATCATTCCCCATGTTGAATATCGCCATCTTTATCTCTTCACTACTAATCGACCGTATCATATGGAGAGCCTACGCTCAAATAAATCCGCTGGAAGTTGTTGCACTTAGGTCTTATGGATGAGAAATCAGCTATTAGACTATGACCTTCAACTATCAAAGATTCCTATCTATTGCGACAGCACTAGTGTCGTCGCTATATCAAACAACCCAGTGCTACACTCAAACACAAAACACATCGAAATCAAATATCATTTTATCATAGATCATGTGATGAATGGAGATATAGAACTTTATTTTATACCAACTGACTATCAGTTAGCTGATCATTTTACCAAACCTTTTGATGAGACAAGATTCAACTTTCTCATCAGCGAGCTTGGAATGCTGAACCTTGAAGAATATTTTTCAGTGGTTAAGCATTATGTTCGTCGTAAAATTCTATCTCTCTTACTCATCATTTAATCTCTGAATAAATGTCCTCTGATACTAAGGTATGTGCCTCTATCACTGATCACTGAAGTCTCCTTCAGTACGCTGTATTTCAAAAATAAATTTGATCACTGACCTTTATCTATCAGTGATCCTTTTGAAATAAAATGAAATATCATCACTGACATTTCTCATTAGTGATTCTTCAAAACAATATCAATCCTGATAATTTCAAAACTATCAGGATTGCCTTTTGAAAATGAAAGGACAATTTCAAATTGTGACGTCATCAAATGAATAACCCTTGGCACAGCCTTTCGTTTTACACGTTCATCCGTTACAACTTCCTATCCAATCAACTTCGTGGGACGTGTCTCGTGTCATGATGAGTTTATATTTTTACCTTTTACACGCTCATAACTCTCCTAAGCAAGAAAAGAATTCCTGTGCATTGCGTTCTTGGATTTTCTATAACTTAAGACTGTTCTTCGAATCTTCAACAACAAAACAGGTTCTTACTCCTTCCTTACTACATTCTGAAAACAATCAAAAACATGTTTTTGATCCTAAATTTTTGTTTTTAAGGATCAAAACACACTTCTTGTTTAACAAATCATCCTCCTTCGTGATTTTCTAACCAAAATTTTAACAAGTTTTTCAAAAGTTTAAATTTCTTTTTTTAACTTTCTCTTTCTTCTTTAAATACGTTTTTTCAGAATCCTTCCTAAAAAGGAAACCGATACAACTGTGTTTTCAACTAGTTTTGGTCTTTTACAAAACTAGAAAATCAACTTTTCAAGTTTCTTTCCTCATAAGGAAACTGATAAACCCTAAAAAATCTTATTTTGGAATTCTTTCCCAACTAAGAAAGTCTCTTCTTCTTCCTTTCCATTAGTTTTGATATTTTCTCAGAAATGGCACCCACTCCAGTGACAATGATCAAATCGAAGAACATGTCTGGTGAACTGAACCAAATCAGTTTCAGCTCCAACAATCACCTTGCACTCCTTGAGTTCACTAAGAAGAGACACTGCCCACATCTCGCTGAGGCAGTGACTTTCCTCAAAAATTCGCCAATCTTCAAGGCAATAACCATCGCTCCACCTGCCCACCGTCATCTCCTACAGTAGTTCTGGTACAATGCTGAGAGGACCCTCCATACCACCAAATCTGGCAAGAAGGTCGTTGTAATTGCCCTCCAAACTCAACTTGGTGAAGCATTCATCATTGCCAATGGAATCCGTACAGCCCTAGAACTACCCGTTGGTCCCTTCGATCAACCACCCAGCGATGATGAACTCATCAGGTTTCTAGTCCTGATGAAGTATACTTAGGACATCAAGCCTCGCACCATTGACGAGCTCGACAAAAAACTTGTTGATCCAAACCCTTCAGTGATTTGATGATGACCCTTAGAATCACTTAGTGAAAACTGTAAATAAACAATATGCATCAGTGTTTCACCATCTATAAAAATATACTAAGTCTGTTTGGTATCGCTGATGGGAAACGTTTGTCCTTATATTTATACCTCAACGATAAATGTATATCAGTGAGACCTGAGCCTGTTCAATCTCGCTGATGATCGCTGAATGCTCATCATGTAATTGTTTGCTTATGATCCATGAAGACAAGATTCGCGACAATAGAGTTCAAAGCTGAAATTGAAGACCAAGCTGACGAATAAGTGACTAAGTCTACCAGTGACCTGATGCGGATATCAGCGAAGCCAAAACTTGTCCAGTTTACGCGATGTTTCAAGTAGAAGACTTTAGCGAGAGCTGACCTTTATCATTCCCTGATAAAGATCAACTCAGCGATCGCTGGTCATGAAGCTTGCTCTAAAAGGAACATTTGTCTTATCCCCTTGCACATTTTTGTACGATTTGTCAGAAGGACATGCCGTTGTCCAGGATCGTACAAACCACTCTGCCAACTACATTGTTCATCATGCGGCCAAGAGCATGTTTGCAAAAGTCAAATTCATGCAACCAACCAAGTGCTGACACGTGTAAAGTCATACTGACATGCATTTAATGCATGCAGTATAACTAGAAAGTTCTACTTCATTTTTGAAGTGCTCTTCCTTTCCATCCCTGAACTCTAAGTGCCAAGAAAAACTATTCTTAGCCTTTCTTAACTTATTTCATTCTTATTCTAAGTGCAAAAATCTGTGTGATTCTCTTAGTTTGTTTAGATTAGGTTTTATACTTAGTCTTATTCCGCAACAAACTATAAATTGTTGAGTATATCAATAAACAATTTAGAAAGATAAAAATTATGTGTTTGTATTCAACCCCCCTTCTACAAACTTGTATAACCCTTCGGGACCAACAAGTGGTATCAGAGCAGATTGCTTAATCCCATAAACAAGATATTGCTTATACTATCTCTTCCTTGCCATTCTCAATATGGTAAACAACACAAACACAAATTACATAGATAATGGCTCTCTTGCCAAACCTCCTCGATTCAGCAAAGATAACTTCAATCTTTGGAAGAACCGAATGATGCTCTTTCTAGAAGGTGTATATCCTACTATACCTTATGGCTCTGATACCACATGTTAGGATCCAAGCGCTTACCAGTATGCCAAAAGCAATTGCTGGTGGAGAAGGCGCAACTTATTTCCATATAGCATAGCAGCCAACACCACGTTTCGATTTAGGAAGATGCTGGTCAATGACCCAACAATCCCCCCCCCCCCAGCATCTGCCAGCACTAACGAGAGCTTCGCTAGAAGTCAATGGCTGCACAACATGCCTTTGGCATTTTAAATGCACTCCATAGGATTCGAACCCGTGACCTGCTCTGATACCAATTGTGGATCCCGGATAGACAAGTGCAATATGATTAATCAACACAAATCAGTATGAATGTCACAAATCTTACTTTGATTGATTATCAGAAAGATGTAAACAGTAGCCGTACGTACAAGGTAATTAAGAATTGGTGATTAGGTCATTAAACCCAAGTCATGAACTAAGCTATCTATTTATATCCTCAATAGGATATTTACAAGAAATGTCAATATTAGTCCCTCAACTTATATTCAACTAACATGAGACCTAACAATCTCCCCCTTTGAATTGAAGTTTGATCTCACGCCAGTTAGGGACATATCGCTTTCGGATAGCGAACAAAATCTCGAAGTGCCGAATGGCTTTCCTGAATTCCAGCCTTTCTTCGATTTCCTTGAGGAGCTCATTGGCAAAGTATTTTCTGATGTTTGCGTAATTCTCTGACGAATCTCTTTCTACTTCTTCAATGATCTTCTTGAGCACGTTCTGAATCTTCAACAAAGTTCCTTCACTGAACTTGTGCACCTCGCTGATCCTCATGAACCGTTTCTCCCTTTTGTCATTCAGATACACGATCCCTGTTTCTGGTTTTGGCAGGAGAGTATGTACCTGTACGTCTTCAGAATCGAGAAGATTTAGATTGGGCTTCAGAATGTTGATCTTCTTCTGATTGCTTTCCAAAACCATCTGAAAATCGTTGATGTACGCGAGGGTGATGGTGCACTTCATGAATCTTTTTATCGTCTCGAGGGCTTTGGTGTATGGCAACGGTCGAATGGTACGGGTCTTCAGCTCTTTCAGTAATACCGGGAAGTCGTTCAGGTTCAGATGTCTGAAGTCAGCTTCCGAGAATACCCATTCCTTTCCGTCATCCCTTTTAACTGTGAAGATTGGGAACCATACCCTTAGAACTTTGTCTGACACGATCTCCATGATTTCAGTTATTTTGTGTCGCGTTCGGACTTCGTAGACCATTCTGCATCTCCTCATAACTTCCAAGTACTATGAACGAACTGGATCTTTCAAGAATGAGACCCCATGGCACATAACCAGGTCAAGAGGCCTAATCCAGTGAGCAAAGATCTTCTTTTGTGATTCCTCCAAGTATGGAACCAAGATTCGGACTCTCTCCCAACGAACTGGTTGAGCAAGTTGGGGTTGAGCCGTTTCTGGGTCTGGAGTTGTAAGTTCGGATGTACCTGCAGTATTGTGTACGTCATGCTGAGAGATAGATACCTGTTCGCTCTGGAGGAGGAACTGGTCATAGTCGTCGTCGTTCATGAATTCGTCTTCATCAGAGAAATTCCAAAGAGCATCCGTCTCTAATTGGATGGCTGAAACCGCTTTCTTTCTCTATTCTCTTTCTAATTCTAGATTGCCGTCAGAGTCCTCATCGATAAATTCCAGGACTGGCCTTTACGGAACCATCAGCATTAAGATCTCTTCTGGTTGTCCCTCGGGATTTTCAACCGTTGGGTCTGCTGACTCTGGCACTGATTCTGTGACTGGTGTAGACAACTCCATGTCCTGAACCATCTCTGAGTCTTCTGGTTGATGGTGTGGTTCAGTTGGAATAGGAGTCTCGGATGGTAGTACTGTCTCTGAGGTTGACAGCTCGGTCAGTCTTATTCTTTTCTCCTCCTTATGTTGGTCAGGATCCTCCTGATCATCATGCCTTCGTTTGGAGCCCTGTGCTTTACCCGTACATGTGTTCTCTAAGCTGGCAACCCTCTCAGATAAAGTTTCGAGGGTGCATTGGACGTCGGTTAAGGTTGTAGTAAGTGTATCAAGCTTTGTGGTTATTTGGGTTTGGGCATCTGTAGGAGTGACCGGGGGTTGTGTTTGGGCTTGTGAGCGTAGAATACTCACTAAATCGGCTTCAGAGGAGGCATCGGTGTTGGATTGGGACAAGAGCTTATCGAGGAGTACGGCTTTGAGTGCCTCGATGCTCATTTCTGTAGGTTCAGGGTTGGGCGAGGAAGTCTGATATGTGGTTGTGTAAGGGGAACTGCTGAAGCTACTTCCTTTTCGATGATTGACCTTCTGATGAATGCCATCTCCTTTGAAATCTTCTTCAAAATATCTGCTTGGACAACCTTTAAGGCACCGTCCAGAGTTTCCTTAGAGACGAACTCCGAGACACTAACACCTGGAGCACTTAGCTTACCAGTTGTAGTAACTATGGTGGATTGTACCGCAGTACTGCCTGTGCTCACGGTTGGCTTGATGATAGCCGTGGCAGGTCTTCCACCCTGTCCTTGCAAGCCACCAGAGTTTCCTTGGAGACGAACTCTGAGACACTAACACCTGGAGCACTTAGCTTACCAGTTGTAGTAACTACGGTGGTTTGTACCGCAGTACCGCATGTGCTCACGGTTGGCTTGATGATAGCCGTGGCAGGTCTTCCACTCTGTCCTTGATGATAGACTTACTCTGGGTATTTCGGCCGAGGCACGAAGAATCTCGATGGTAGCAGTAGATGTCGGTTGTTTTCTAGCCAAAGAAATAAAATCTGCAAATGGATCTAGACTCGAATGTGCGCCTAAAGAAGTCGAGAACCGGTGCTGGTGTTCTCTTGTTTCAACACTGGAACTCTCCAAAATATATGAAATCTTCTTCAAAATATCTGCTTGGACAGCCTTTAAGGCACCGTCCAGAGTTTCCCTGGAGACGAACTCCGAGACACTAACACCTGGAGCACTTAGCTTACCAGTTGTAGTAACTACGGTGGATTGTACCGCAGTACCGCCTGTGCTCACGGTTGGCTTGATGATAGCCGTGGTAGGTCTTCCACCCTGTCCTTGATGATAGACTTACTCTAGGTGTTTTGGTCGAGTCACGAAGAATCTCGATGTTAGCAGTAGATGTCGGTTGTTTCCTAGCCAAAGAAATAAAATCTGCAAATGGATCTAGACTCGAATGTGCGCCTAAAGAAGTCGAGAACCGGGGCTGGTGTTCTCTTGTTTCAACACTGGAACTCTCCAAGTGAGAGACCGGTGGCAGATGTGCTATATCCCCGTGAGAAGTTGAAACAGTTTCCTTTTGAGAGGAAACTGAGTGGCTAGTTGGGGTGTGCAAATACGTCGCTAGGCCCACGACGTCTTGCTCTATACCCTGTTGCAACAAATGTGACGGGGTAGTGGATGTGGTTGTCTGGCTAAATGGTGGCTGGTTGGGAGCAACCTGTGAAGATTGCTCCATCACTTGTTCGCTCTCATTCTTTTTCTTACTTCTCCGTGCACGCACTTGCTCACTTGTACCTTCTTTTTCGACTACAACTCCCTCAGCTCTCCTTATCTCTCCAGATATGGCTTCGGTTCGGGGTGTGGGTTCCATGCGAAAATGATCATCATCGTCATCGTCCGATTCAGTGGATTCATCGTTTGATCCAGATTTCGAGGACCCGGATTCAGAACCGGACGCCGAACCTGATTCAGAACTAGATTCGGAACCCGACTCTGAGCCAGAGCCTGACTCGGAGCTGGAAGAGGAGGATGCCTCTTCTTCGGCTTATTCGCGCATAATGTCTTCCACTTCCACCTTGTGCAATTCTGGATCGTCGTCTCTAGGTTGGGTAGATGCACGTGGTGGAGTGGGTGGGTGTCTTGATGAGCTAGCATCGCGTATGGACCTACCAGCACTGCCCACGTCGCGTCCCCTCACAGAATGTTCTCTCATCACGCCCTGTTCGGGAGCCCCTGCTCGTCGAACCCTGCCACCTCTAGTACATGGACCCTCATGTCTCTCGGGGCGCGCTCCTTGGGGAGGTCCTGCCGGATCTGGCTGGACCATCGGAGCGACTAAATTGTTCTCACACCTATAAGCTATCACACTCAATGTCGATTGGTCTGCGATAGCTAGCAAGTCATTGGGTATCAGCATAGGGACTAGGTCCGGGATCACCTGTTTGTTCTGGATCCTAGTCATTCTGGTTGAAAGTAGTATCTCATGATCGGCGCGTCGAGGAATTGTAGGGTCTGCAGCCATGAAATGGGCGACAATAAGCTGCAGGAATCTTGGGAATGGCAGGAACGTGAGGCGTTTGTTGCCTTGCTTCTTCTGGACCTTCTCGAGCAGTTCGGTCCAAAGAATGGACGCATAGTCGATGTGTCGGTTGTATACCATGCCATGGAATAGTCGGAGCAGGTTGACAGTCGTCTAATCTATTCCCTTGTTGATGGACGATAATCACCTGTTCAGGATAGTGAACAAGGTGTACCATACGGGTTGAAGATGTATTCTTGAGAAGCGCGAAGGATGGTTGAGCCCGACAGCATATCCTAGGGCGCGTAAATCTCGGCAGAGGACGGCATCAGAAACAGCAACGTCGTAGCCAACTCGGTCTGGAACAGTTGTCGCTTCTGGTTGATCAAGTATCCGGCGGAGGATATCTCGAGTAATTAGCACCGGGGAGTCTCCAATACGGCCTTGGAGGTCGAAGGTTTGGTCGTGTGCGACGGATGTGAGGGATCTCCAGAGTTCGTGCACATAAACTATTGGAACGTGTGCGGTGGCCGTCAATGCTCGATTGAGTATGTGGCGCTTGAGTATTTCCACGATAACTGGGCATTGGCAAACGATATTCGATGTGTCTAAATGGAAGTTGTTGGAAATGAGTGGTAGGTTCAGACCAACGGGGAGCAGTGGGGCATCGCCTTGGGGTTGGTTTGGTTGTGCCATGATCGTGCCTGTTAAAAACGAAATAAAGTTGAGTGTGCATGGCAAATGGACACCAAAAGCTTGTTTTGGGGCTTGTATTCTCGGATTTGAGAAAACCGAGAGTCGGTGACGGTCCGAAACAGGTCACTACTCGGGTCTTGATGAGCCCGGAGTGAGTGTACACCTTTATGTGGGACACAGATTACCAAACACCCAATTAACACCAATTTTACAGTACTCCCGGAATGTAGTAGATCCGGATCCGGAATGCAAACCGGAACCACCTAAGATCCGGAACTCATCATACCGGAACTAAATAGGGATCGGGTCCGGAACTCAATATAAACCGGGACATGGATCCGGGACCTAAGTCGAGTCACAATCCGGGACTACATTCCGGAACCGGAACCGAAACCGGAATCAGGAAACCCCAATACCGGAACCCATTCTGGATCATGCAACTCCCGGAATCGACCCCGGAACCCTATCGGGACTAATTCGAGACAGACCTAAAAATTGAACAACTTGGTGCAGAAATTGATAGCCAAATTTGATTACCACCACCAATATGAGTTCAATTTCGAGAAAAAAAAACACATCGAAATGAGTCAATTTGGGGAGAGCTCGAGCGAACCTAGGGGTCCGAAACCCTATCGGCGCCAACTTGTGATAAATCGATCAAATCGATCGATTTATAAGGTTGTGTGAATCGATTTCAGGTTCCTAACTCGATTAAACTGAGTTTAGAACACCTACCTGGAGATTTGGATGAAGATCTGAGACTGAATGATGCAAAAACACAAGTTGGTAGCACAAAGTGGTGTAGGAGAGGTTTGGCGCGAGAAATTTTGAAATTGTGAAGATTTAGAATGAAAAACCGGTATTTATATCGGTCGATACCGGGAGTGGACCCGGTATTGGGTGCCTTAACTCTCCCGGTTCCAGCTTTGTCGCAACTTATGATAATTGGCAAAAAATACCCCTGAAGTTTGAATAACTTTTAAAATTAACCCTGAGTTTTAAAAATTTACACTTTGGACCCTCATATTTAAAATTTACAGTTTCTCCAGTAAACTTTGCAAAAATGACACTTCTCCCCCTCAACATGTCAAAATTTGCAACTCTCCCCCTTAACTTTTCAAAATAAAAACTCTTCCCCTTAACTTTTGAAAATGACACTTCTCCCCCTCAACTTTTTAAACTAGCAACTCTCCCCACAACTTTTCGAAATATGCAACTCTCCTCTATCAAAGAACGAGGGACTTACCTTGGAGACTTGGCTTCTGAGGACACACCTTGCAGAACAGTAGGTTAGTAGCTCAAGAAATAAATTAAAGAACAAAGACAAGACTAGTAAAATTAAAGAAACATGCAGAAAACTGAAAAACGAGACGAAACACTATAACGTAAATACAGAGTACAAGTCACCGATGTGCTTGAATCGCCTAAACTACACCGCGAGACAAGTGTATCTGGTTAAGAAACAGTTATCCCATAGTGAAGAAGAGGTGTGACAAGTACAACATTGAGTCAAACTTTCAAATTAAGCATACCCAGCTTGGACACGAGTTCATTGAACCATTTTTCGTCCAAAGCTATGGTAAACAGGTCTGCTAGTTGATTTTCTGTACTTACGAAGTAGAGTTCCACCGTACCTCGTTCCACATGGTCTTTGATGAAATAGTAGCGCACGTCAATATGCTTTGTCTTCGCATGTTGGACCGGATTGCTCGTGATTGCGATGGCACTTTTGGAATCACAGTAGATCGGGATGTTCGAGTAGTTATACCCGTAGTCCTTCTGTTGCGTACGCATCCATATCACTTGGGAGCAGCAACTAGCCATGGCCATGTACTACGCCTCCGTTGTGGAGGTGGAGACACACGTTTGTTTCTTGGACGCCCAGCTAACCAACTTATCACCAAGGAACTGGACGTGACCTGTGGTGCTCTTCCGGTCGAGCATACTTCCCGCATGGTCAGTGTTAATGCCAAAAATCGCACCAAAGGGACAACTTAAGGTCGATGTGAAATTAATCAACTAAAGAAAGGATCTTTCGACGAGACGTGCGACGAGGATAAAAATAAAGAAACAAGGGATTTGATGACGCAGGAAAAACCTCAAACGAGGAAAAAACCTGCAGACGACAAGAGGTGTCGTCGCTGCACTATGGTCGCCAATCAGGGGCGATGTCCTTGGTACTGGCGTCGGTCGTACGATGATTACAATACAAATGAAGGAAATACTTCGAAATGTAAAGTACAAGTGTTTAAATGTAAAAACAGGTGTTTGTCGTGTGTGAATACAAAGTGTGAACTTCTGGTCGAGGGCTGTTGTCGTGCGTCGAGAGAGATACTTGAGCTTTCCTTCGAGTGTTCTTGAGTTCGCTGTAAGGTTCTGGCTTTCAGTACTTGATCTCCAGAGTTTGAATGTTCTTTGCTATGAGTTTGGATGATTTTCTCTGCTGTTTGGTGATATTCGCTGATGTATATCAGATGTTTTCTCATGTCCGTTGAAATGAGGCTTTAGCTTGGCTTTTATAGTCTTCGTGCCATTAATTAGCTCCATTAATGATTTGATCAACGGCTACAACGGCTGGAAAGGGTCGCCGGAGTGATTATCCATAATGCTCTTCGTCCGTTACGACTGCTTGCTGTTAATGGCTTTGACTCCTGCATTAAATACTTAACAAACGTAACAGTCAAGGTTAACGTTAGCTTTGGTCGAAGGTGCAATGATCTTACGCGATGGTCGTGCGGGACGGGCAATGCTATGGTCGAGCGTCATGGAAGACGTACGACTTACCTTTTATGGGAGGCGACGGATGTTTTCTGGGTTCTTGTCGAGACCTTATCTTAATACAAGATTTGGATTATAGCGTGCGTCTTACCTGCTCTGGTCGTGGTCGTACGACGTGATTTTTTGCCCAAACAGTCAACATCTGAGAATGTCGTGAGTTCAAAACCTGTGTCCTTTGGGTACCAAGGGCCAAGATTAGCAGTACCTTTTAAATAACAGAGAATATGCTTAACTGCTATGAGATGTGACTCCTTTGGTTTAGATTGAAATCGAGCACACAAAAAGGTAGAAAACATTATGCCCGGCCTACTTGCCGTTAAATACATCAACGAACCTATCATTCCTCTATAGGTAGTAGTATTCACATCCTTTCCTTCAAGATCAGCGTGTAACTTCGTACCAGGTGACATTGGAGTTTTCATGGGTGTACACTGTTCCATCTTGAATTTCCAAAGAATATCCGCGATGTACTTAGATTGATTGATGAATATCTCGGTCGACAATTGTTTAAATTGAAGACCGAGAAAGAAATTCATCTGACCCTTCATACTCATTTTAAAATGAGCTTTCATGAGGACTGAAAATTTGTAACAGTATTGTGGGTTCGTAGAGCCGAAAATAAAGTCATCGACATAGACTTGAATTAAAATGATGTCCTCACCTTCTCTTTTGATGAAAAGGGTTGTGTCGATGTTACCTTTCGAGAAGCCAGAATTTGTGAGAAAAGTAGATAATTCGTCATACCAGGCTCTCGGTGTTTGCTTGAGTCCGTACAGCGCTTTGTCGAGGCGATACACATGGTTGGGGTGATCTTGACTGACGAAACCGTCTGGCTGGGAGACGTAGACTTCCTCCTTGAGTTTGTCGTGTAGAAACGCCGTTTTCACGTCCATTTGAAAGATGGTGAAATTTTTGTGAGCGGCGTACGCGAGGAACATCCGAATAGCTTCGATTTGGGAAACCGGTGCGAACGTCTCTTCGTAGTCGATCCCCTCTTGTTGTTGATACCCTTTCGCCACCAAGAGAGCCTTGTTCCGAACAACTATCCTGTTCTCGTCCTTCTTGTTCTTGAAGATCCATTTCGTTCCGATAACGGTCTTGTTCTTCGGTCGAGGGACCAGGCGCCATACTTTGAGGCTTTCAAATTCGTTCACCTCCTCTTGCATGGCGATCACCCAGTCCGAGTCGTGAAAGGCGTCTTTAACCGTCGTTGGTTCAACATTGCTGAGGAAGATAGAGAAGAGGCACTCATTTGCCGTAGCCGCCCGTTTTTGAGTGTTGCTCAGAAGTACAGGGGCAGCGTCGTCTTCAGTTTCCACCGTTGCTCTAGTTTGAACGGGAGCGGACAGATCTACGATGATTTGCTCAGGTGGGTGCGCTCGAGTCCACTTCCGTACGTGAGGTAGCGGGTCCGTGAGAGGTTGAGAATTATTAGCATCGATGTAGGAGCATAAGGGTAAGTCTTGAACTGCTTCTAAAGATGGATTCAGATGTAATCTGACGGCGGCCGCAGGTTGGGGAACAACAGCAGTTGACTAAGATTTAGCGGTTGCGTCGGTACTGTTGCTTGTTCCGGGAGAAGACGGAGTGGGTTGAACCACTGGGGATGGAGTCACGGTCACCGTTGCTATTCTTGAAGATGGCGTCGTATCTATCACGGGTGAAGAGGGCGAGTCCTCCAATAATGTAGTGTTGGGGGTAGGTGGAGGACTAGAGATGTGTGACGATACCACTACAGCTCCATCTGCATTCATAGAATCATCAGTAGATACAGGGGAAATATGGAAATCATTGTAGAAATGTTTAAACAGTAGATCTAACTCAGAAGGATGTGACTTCGACGTATTGGACGACGAAGGATCTACTATAGTGTGCTTGGGTTCCGATCTAGAGTGATCGGAAGCCAGCACTCCAGTAAGCACGGGTTCTGAACTGGTTCGTTCAGAAGCCAAATCGACCAGGTTGTCGAAGGTCACATTTATACTCTCGATAACACTTTTTGTCCTCTTGTTGCAGACTCGGTATGCTTTTGAAGAGGTAGAATAGCCGATTAAAATCCATTCGTCTACCTTTGGCTTGAGTTTGCCGAGATCATCTTTGTCGTTCAGCACGAAACACTTGCACCCGAACGCATGAAAGTAGCTTATATTGTGGGTGCGTTTGTTGATGAGCTCGTACGGCGTCTTGCCGAAACGCTTGTGGACGACGGATCTATTCTGTGTATAGCACTCCGTTGCGATGGCTTTGGCCCACAATAACATCGGAAGATTGTACTGGGTTGGCGTGGTGCGGGCCGCTTCCAACAAGGTGTGGTAGCGACGTTCCACCACGTCGTTCTGTTGAGGAGTCCTAGCAGCAGAGAAGTTATGTGAAACCCAGCCGATGTGAGATAATCACTTATGACGCGATTCTTGAACTCGGTTCCGTTATCCGTGTGAATCATGATAACGGTTAGCTACAAGTTGTTTTGGACACCCTTTAGATGGTTGACTATGACCCCAGGAGTTTCATCCTTTGAACGGAGGAATTTGACCCAGGTGTATCGCGAGTAGTCGTCCACCATTACCAATACGTACTTCTTATGACGTATGATTTGGACGCGCATAGGGCCGCAGAGATCCATGTGGATCAGCTCTAGAGGTCTGGACGTGCTAGGAACCGTCTTAGGTTTGTTAGACATCTTCTCCATCTTACCCATCTCGCATGCAGAGCAGAGATGTTCTTTTGCAACTCGTAGTTCAGGCATACCCTTGACGAGTCCACCGAGCACCAACTTGTTGATGTTCTTGAAGTTCAAATGAGAAAGTCGTCGATGCCATAACCAGGTCTGTTGAGTAGATGCTTTGGAAAGGAGGCAAACGACTTTATCGGTCTTCACGGAGGCAAGGTTGATGGTGTAGAGGTTCGTCCTTCGATTTTCGGCAAGGATCTCCGTACCGTCGTCGTTACGAATACTGCACCGCTTCGCCTTGAAGTTGACTTCAAGATTCTTATCGTAGAACTGGCCGATGCTGAAGAGGTTGTGACCAAGACCTTCGACATAGGACACACGCTTGATGGCGAGGTTGTCCTGAACGAGGTCTCCATAGCCCATGACGTGGGCTACATTATCATTCCCAAATCAGATGTCACCACAGTACTTCTCCTTGAAGTTGGTGAGCAGCTCCCGTTTGCCAGTCATGTGTTTGGAGCACCCGGAATCTAAAAACCACACATGACCGGGCTGCAAAACAAAAATTAGGGTTGTTTAGGTACCCATCTGTAAATGGATCCTTGAGTGTTAGGTGCAGCACCTTTGCTTGAGACCCATTTAGATCTGAGTCTTTTCCGAGAAGAATTACGAGACACATGATATGTACCAAACCAATCAGATGCATGTTTAGACACGACAAAGTCATTCAATCCACACAAAGAACAACAAACACAATCACGCGAAATTTCAATCAATTGCTGAACAAAATCAAGTTTAACTGGAAATTCAAAGGCATGTTCAACAGAGTTATTCAAAACAAAACCATGATTGTTATTGTTTTTCCTAATATGTGAAAAAGAATTAAATGATTTCGTCTTCTCAGGTCGTAAGTTAGGCTTCTTCTCTACCCACTCTTTCCGAACTACTTTCCCCCGACCCGTTCTATCTGAAATTACATTAGAGTTATTGTCAGAGGAGCTTGAGTAATATGGTTGTCTTTTAGATCTCTTACCGGTTTTAGCACGTTTCTTGGACCGACGTTTAGATTTAGATTTCAAAATGGTCTGAAAAACGGGTTTTGAGTTGGAACACTCTCTTTTCTCAAAATTAACCGGTGTGGGCATTTTTTCTAAAAGTTGAGTGTGACTAGCAAGCTTCGGAGCAAAATCAATCTTAGAAATATCATCATCATGACAAGCCGAGGAATTCATAAACTTAAAAAACTGTCGTGCAGAGTCAAGTGGGGTTTCGCCATCAGAGTCGGACGAGGAGTTATCCGCAAAAGGATTATCAAAGACCGGAAAAAGATTCATTTTAACAAAATCGGGTTGAGTTGCCTTACCTTTATCTTTGTTGCTCAAATTCTTACCATTAGTGCTTTTGACACTCCAAAAAATGCTTTACACGAGGAACTATCCGAACAAATAGGTGACGAGTCAACCGACATGGTTTCAGGAGTGACAGGCTTCAGTGGAGTATCCACTGGACTTTCCTTAGCCATTTTACTCGTTAAATCTTCTGCCGCCAAGGTGGACAGTTGAGAAGTCAACTTTGCAATCTCGGTTCTATAACTCACTCTTTTGGATTCAGATAATGACTCGGTTTTGTTCTTTTTGAGCTTATCGATGGTGGATAAGAGTACAGTTCTTTCGGTTTCAAAAATGATCTTATCCCTCAAAATCGATTCTTTGAGTTTGAAAATGATGTTCTCCAAAATCAGAGGTGGAACATAACGTTTGAGCTATGATTTGTCGTTAGAATCTACATCTGGTGTTGCCGGAACGGGAACCGGAGTTTCCACAGTTTTAGCAAGAGAACAGATGTCGAAGTAATCGTTTGAGAGGTAAGGGGTTTTACTTTTTAAATAAGACGCATTTAGCGTTTCATACACGAAAGGAACTTGTACTTTTATATTCTTCCTAGGTGGCTCATCTTCCGATTTTGTGTTCTCTTCAGAATTAGAGTTATCGGATTTAGGCTTTGCCTCTATTTTTGGTGGAGGAATACCTGTTTTTCGTTTAAGATCTTTTTTTATTCATCCTCCTGAGACGGCTTAGTCCACTTGATCTTATACTTAGGATATTTCTTATCTAGGCCCATAAAATTGAACTCATATAGGGTGGGAACCTTAGATAAGATTTTCTTGAGGTTACACGGATTATCATATCCGAGTCCCCATTGTGAGCTGTAATACTTAAATTTCTTTGGTTTGTTCAAGTGGATGGTTTGTTCCGATTTACCATGTTTGTAAAGTTTGGATTCAAGGTCCTTAAGCTTGTTGGTCAACAACGCATTTTCTTTACGAATGTTCTCTTGGAGAACAATGCTCTTAGAATACTCCTCCTGAGACTTTTCTAACTTTTGTGTGTATTCAGATATTTGAGTCTCGAGGGATTCAGCTCTTTTTGAAATGGCCGAGCATTCGGATTGATAGTTATCTATCACCCATTTGTCCTCAGCCTTTTCAATAGCTAGTCTATCAATGGGGTCGTATTTGACTTTAGCGTCAGCCTCTAGCTTAGAAATTTGGGCATCTTTGGTTTTAACCTTAAGTTTAAAAGAATCTAATGTACGCACCATGACTTGCATCTGATCAATAAGGTCAACATTAGAAGAACCACATACCTGGCATTCGCTTTTGTCCTTATTCTTTCAGGAAGAGTCATCTTCAGATTCGGATTCTTCCGGTTCGATGCCAGTGTAGCACATGTGAGCTTCCTCATCGTCGTCGTCGTCGTCTTCAGTCAGTACGAGCCAGTGATCATCTTCCACCAGCAGAGCTTTACCAGCTTCTTTCTGCCTTGACAACAACATTTTGTGCTTGTAGTACTCAGCATTGCGTACTACATGTTTCCGGCAGTCTTTGGCGAAGTGACCTCGCTTTCCACGGTTGTAACATTTCACCGGTTCATCATCAGCTCGATCGTCAGACTTTCCTTCAGATTTCTTTCCTTCATCGTTCTTCTTTCTTCCTTCATCAGACTTGCGCTTGCCTTCGTACTTATCTATGTAATCCCGACGCTTTGTATTGGTGGAGTAACGCTGGTTGTTGTTGGATGGTTTCTTTAAAAACTTCTTTCTAGCGTACTCCCGGGACAGTAGGGCATAAACTTTCTTTATACTGTCAAGCTTTGGATCGGAATCACTTTCATGTTCTTCATCCTCACGTTCAGACTCACTATGCGCTTCTTCTCTATACGAACTGAATTGGACTTGCTTGTCCTTTTTGTGAGACATGAGAGCTAAAGGATCTTCCTTTGTATTTTCTCCAGACTTATGATCTCCCATCAATTCACGAACATCATCTTCGTCTTTAAGCAACATCTCGTAGATCTCGTGCAGCGGAACACTTTCTAAGGAGCGGTTGTGACGAACGTGGAGAACAAATTCCTTCCATTCAGATTGAAGGTTGTTTAGGAACTTGATGTTGCACTCGAGGTTCGTCTTGAAGATGTTGTTCTTGTGCAGGTCGTTGAGGAGTGTGCATAAATGTTCATATGTCTCGGTGAGTGACTCCCCTCTTTTGGCTTTAAATGCTTCATATCGAGTGAGGCAGTTGGTAATCTTCAGCTGATTTCCCTCGCGGCTGCCTTGCATGATCTTTGCGAGCTGATCCCACATACCTTTCGCTGTGTCCTTGTGACTGTCGATGCTATAGTAGATGTTGTTCGGAAGACTGTATACCATATAAGTCTTCGCCAGCTTTTCTCCACCGACTTTCCTCTTTTCCTCGACAGTTAGCTTGTCATAAGGTTTGACCACCCGGCGAGCTGGAGCTCCGCCTTCTTGTGCTGGAACGTCCATCATGGGTGGAGCAATCGGTACATCGGTCGGCGATCGGAGAATCTATTCATATAAAGGCTTGGTCTTGATGAAGCACATAAAACGATCTTTCCAGACATTGTACTCCCCTCGATACAGGATCGGAGGTTTTAGTTCAGATCCAATGGCTAGTGCGTCTTAAACATTCATTTTCGGGCACTTGTATGTGATCGTAAGACGAGTAGGATGGTGAGTGATCTAACGCACAATCTAACGCAAAACTAACGCGAAATCCTAAGGGAGTGGTGAATTAAAGCAATTCTTACGAATATTTTAGGAAGCAAACACTGAACAAATGAAACAGATTCAAGAAGAATGAAAATAAAAGACTTACTTGGTTGTGCAGAACAGGACCCGGACTAGAGATCTGGAGTGGGATCCGGAGTGGAGATCCGGATTGTGAAATCCGGAATATGAAGATCCGGAACCGGAATCAACTATGGAATTGAGATTATCTGGAGTCTAAGGTCGGAGTGATCGAGACCGGATCCGGATTGGATACCGGATTTGGTAGATATCAGAATCAAAAGGAAACCGGTACCAGTATATAGAGAATCGGAACCGGATTTACTTCCGGTATTAAGAACCCGGTACAAAGCCAGAACCGGAATTGGTGATCCGGTAATAAGTGGGGACCGAAACCGGTGTAAGGAACCCAAACCGGTGTAAGGAACCCAAACCGGATTAGATCCGGTCGATTTTGGATCCGATACATAAACTAAAACCGGGACTCAAGCAATTGAGGCCCGTATTCAAATTATGGTCTAAGAAAAACGTACCTGGAGATCGAATTTTCACCTTTTTGACTTGGAAACTCTCTGCAAACACTTTAGTAACAAAACAAGCAAGTAGGGAAAGCAAAAACAATTGACCAAATTGATTATTTAACGACTTTTAAGCAAAAATCAAGATTTTTATAAAGAACATAGTGTAGAAACCCAGAAAGCAAAAATCTCAGAAATTGATTAACTTTAACTCGATAAACTCAACGAAACTTTGAGATGACTCTAGAAACTAAATAAAGATAATTTCTCAAGCCTTAATTTCAAGTTTTAACACTTGAATCAAAGCAAAAAAAATACATTTAACAAAGAAACAGTCGACAAAGTTTGAATGACCAGATTTGATGAATTTACCTTTGAATCGATCGTCTTTCTGCTCTGATACCAATTGTGGATCCCAAATTGACAAGTGCAATACGATTAATCAACACAAATCAGTATGAACGTCACAAATCTTACTTTGATTGATTATCAAAAAGATGTAAACAATAGCCGTACGTAAAAGGTAATTAAGAATTGGTGATTAGGTCATTAAACCCTAATCATGAACTAAGCTATCTATTTATATCCTCAAAAGGATATTTACAAGAAATGTCAATATTAGTCCCTCAACTTCTATTCAACTAACATGAGACCTAACACCTTACTATGTTGAAAATGGACCCTTTGTTCCACATATGGTCCATGGTCCTGTTCCAGTCACTGCTACCACTCCTGCCATCCAAGAAAGGATAATCGTCAAAGAAGTTTCTCAGTGGACTGAAGAGGACAAAAACATTATGGCCAGCGATACAAAAGGCAGATCCATCATCTCTATGGCTCTTCCTGATGAAGTCTACCATTCCTTCATGAATCTCAAGAGCTCAAAGCCATGTGGGACACTATCTATGTTCAATATGAAGGTACAACTGATGTACAAGAATCCAGGAGAATCAACTTGGTAAGACAATTTGAAAGTTTCATTTGTAGTAAGAATGAAACCCTCTCTGAAGTTCACCAACGTTTCAACTGTTTAATCATTGGTTTAAAAACTGTTGGTAAGATTTATGCTAACTCCAAGATCCTGACAAAGTTAATGGAATGTCTTCCTAAAAGTTAGGACAACTATACCATATGTCTCAAACTCTCAAAGGATCTTAAATATATGACCATTAGTTCCTTATTTAGCACTATGCTCAATCATGAGCAATCGTGTCTTCTTAAGAAGAATCTTGTCAAAGATTCCAAAAGCACACCTGTTGCTTTACTCTTTTCAGAGTTAATGCCCACTCAGCGATCAACTGTCACTATCACTGAGATGCAATCTAACTCTGATGATTCATCAGAAGCTGACCCTACAGATATTGATGAATCTCTGGCACTCCTGACTAATTCTTTCAGGAGATTTGCTAGAAAGAGTAACTTCAAAGGAAATAAATCCTTCACCCTCACTGATAAGCCAAAATCTACTCATGTTGATATGGCTACTGTGATCCCAGAAACAAGTATGTAAAGATATGATCACAAATCACAAGTCATCTCTCATTACCATCAAAGATTGAGTTTACAAGTGTAGTTAGAATTACAAGTGACTAAAGTTGTGAAAATTATGTTCTAACAAGGAATCTAGGCTATTTATACCTAGACTAGATATTTACAAAAGTAGTCCCATAACTTGGATACAACATCTATTTCATGCACTAACAGTCTCCCCCTTTGGATCCAAGTTAGAAGAACTAAACATTTAAGCAAGCTGCTCCGGAGGAATATATCTCTTCCTTATCCCAAAAATGATTTCAAACCTCCTTAGAGCATTTCTGTATTCTAGTCTTTTCTCCATAGCTTCCAGTGCTCTCTTGATCAGTATCTTCTCTTTGTCAGATAGAGGAACCAACTTCTTTTCATCTAACCTGAGTTTTTCAAACAGACGAATCTTCAGTATCTTAAAAGCACCATCATTGTACTTGTTAACTTCAGTGAATCTCATGAACTTCTTCACTTCTGAGCATTGAAGTAAACTATCCCAAATTCAGGCTTTTCTAAAATCTTGTACACAGGTATGCCTTGAGCATCAGGCAATCTTCTGTTTGACTTTAACACATTCACTCTGATCTGAGTGCCTCCAACGCCATTTGAAAGTCAGTCAGGTAAGCAAGCTTTACCAAATTCTTCATGAAGCATTTAATGGATTGATATGCCTCATACCATGTTTTATCTTTTTTTTTGAAGGGTATCCGAGGACATTGCCCCGACTAATCCCGGCAAGGAGAGGCAGTTGCCCCAACTGCTAAAGCATGCAGCCATGAGTTTATCCCCAGTGGCCACAAGTTGGAAGCGCCTGGATTCGAACTTGGAGTAGATGGGTTACTAGCCACATCCCCCACAAGCCTTAACCAGTACGCCACAAGCCTTGTGTTTTATCTTCGTTAGGAAGCCTAGCAAGAATGTCATATAGTCGAAAAACGTCTTCACAGGTTAAAGACTTGAAATCAGCTTCAGTGAACGACCATTCTTTGCCATCTGTTTTGTATACCATGAATCTTGGATACCACACATTGAGTATTCTTTCTGACTCAATCTTTGTAATCCTCATGATTTCTTTGTCTGTTCTCACCAACTTCAGATTCTGGTCTTTGTTTTTCATCAAGTGCAAATATTCTATCTGATGCAGAGATGGTAACTTCTCAATGGAATAAATTTTCACCTTATCTATAGGTTGAACTCTGCTCACAAACAAATCTATTCTTACATCCTCTTGGAATGGAGTAAGTATCCTTATCCTGTGCCATCTTCTTTCAATCAGAGATTCTCTGTCTATTAACTGCTGGAATACTCTCATTCCAGCTTCAGATACCGGATCATTAATTTGCCCTTCAGAAATATCTGGAATGACTGGAACATCTATCACTGGATCACTTGCCTTTTGAACATTTTCATCTTCAGAATCTGATTTTACAGGTTGAACATTCACAGCATCAAATATATCATCAAGTTTCTCTTTAATCCTTATAACGGTATTCTCAGGTTCATCCTCAGAATCCACATAGATTATATCTTGTATCATATTATCAGCCATTCTCTCCTCTTCAGTCAATTTATCACTTCCATCGGGATTTTCAACCGTAGGAATGATATCATCAAGAACTTCATGTACACCACCAACTTGTACATTTCCACCAGAACTTATACCAACTTCCAAATCAACAGTTGTTTCAACTCTTGTACCAGAACCACTTGCTTCTCCCACTTTTTGTCTCTTACTCATCTCCCCCTCATGGTGATGAGGATCAAGATCTTGATCATCATGTTTTCTCTTAGTGGTTTGGGCTTTAGTACTGCAAGATTGCACTAACACAGTTATACGTTCAGAATGGGTTTTGAAACCAAAGGTAATGGCTTCAGTCATATCAGAAATGGATTGTTTTAGGGTATGAATGTCGGCTTGGGTAGGTAGCTGGTTTTGTTGTTCGGTTTGTCGTCTAAGTAAACCAACTAACTCCACTTCCTCTCCGTAGTTATTATCACCTTGCTCAAGTAAACGGGTTAACAACTATGATTTTAGTTCATGTAAAGGTAGATTAGGAGGTACCTTGCTTGCTTGTTCAGGTTGGGCTTTTGGATCAGGTTGAGATTCGAATTCGGTTACCAGTGTTTCAATCATGGATTTTCCTTTAACAGCTCGGCTTACTTCCTCAGAGAGCTTTCCCACAGTCTTTCTCATTTCCTTAGTCTGAGCTTTGTAAGAGTTATTCAATGAACCAATCTCCAACTCCAATAATATCACCGAAACATAGTTATGGGGAGGAGGACCCATTAAAGATCGTATTTGTTGCGCTTGAACAGGACTAACACCCAGACCACTTAGGTTACTGATTTTCATGACAGATGAAAAACTGCATGGCCTGTGTTCAACGCTGGCATGGTGTTAACGTTGACAGGACTTCCACCCGGTCATCTTCATCGCATGAAACGTAGGCGATGAAGGTGTTCAATGTTCTCGAATAACCCTTGTGCGATGAGCACTGTTGAAAAAACTTAATCGCACGACGCATGTGCGATTAGAGATTTGATCGCATGAAGCTTATGCGATGAACAGTGTTAGTCGCATAGAGCTTGTGCGATGAGGAATGTTCTCGGTCAAAGCGTGTGCGATTAGAAATTTGATCGCATGATGCTTTGAGCGACAACTTCCAACACTTAGACATTTTCAAAAAAAAATTCACTTTTTCAAACTCTTTCAAGATTTGATTTTCCAAGTTAAAAGATGTCCAACTTTTAACTGGTTCTCATTAAATGACTTTTGCAAACCATTTTTCTCCCCCTACAATGATGCTTAGAATATTCAAAAATAATTTTCCATCAAGTAGGGTTTGCACAAAAATTCAGTTTAGAAAAACTTACTTCCCTCTTAAATGAATGATCTAAACATCTGCACATAGACTCAGACATGACATGATCAACACATATATGAACAAAATAACATGCTCCCCCTTGACAAATGACTAAAATTTCTCTGTCCCCCCTAAATATATGCACACACACATTAACTTGCACAAAAACCATGAAGATATAAAATTGAAATTGACAAACAAAAGATAAAGTTTGAAACAAACTTTGTATACTACATAAAAACATAAACTTTTGAAATAATCATAATAAAGATTCAATAGGACGAAGATTAATATTTTTCAATCAAGATATCAAGCTTGTGTGAATAATAGAGATTTTCAACTTATTGAATGTGTTGGTTCCCGTTTTGTTTAGACAAGATTATCAGATCTATTAGTTCAAGTTTAAGTTTGATGCGGAAGCGTATTTGAAGAACTAACAGATATGTTTGATAGATTTAGAACACAATATAAATAAACAGTGAACAAGAAATAATATCTCAAAGTTTACTGAATATATATATATATATATATATATATATATATATATATATATATATATATATATATATATATATATATATATATATCAAGAACAGATTTAAGAACAGTGAGTATGCAAAGCTTTAAAACAGATATGACTCTCAAAGGGTATAAGCTATGTGTTCTTGTGATGTTTTTGTCTCTTGATTCTCGATTAGGAAGAACTCAACATGAGTCTTCTATTTATACTACTACAAGGGGACCATAAAGCATAAGCTACTATTGATCGGACGGCATGAATAGTTGTACGTATAGTATTGCATTAAATGCCGCAGACGTCTATTATGTACTAAGCCCTATTGAGTCCACTCAGAGTTTGACACGTTGAAGTTGGACAGGGTACGTTGCCATGTAAGTTGATGAACAGGTCCAGGAACAGTAGCAAGATATTATAAATATCTTCCAAGTCTTTAATGAGGACCGCAGAGGCTCTGTAAAGTGTTACAGAGGTTCTGCGGTATGGTCCTTTGTAGATCAGTCTTTACCGGATTTCGAGTCTTTGGTCTTCTTTGCGCGTATGACAGAGCTTCTGTAGGACGTCTCTGTAGCTTCTGTAGCTTCTTGACCTTGATCTCTCGGTAAGTTCGGCAGAGCCTCAGTAAGAGGCTTTCTTCACTTGGCCTATTTTTTACTACTTCTAAATACTTCTACGATTAGGAAGATTGAAGCTAACAATCTCCCCCTAAGTAGTGAAAAATAAAAATTAAAAATTTGACATTTAAGTATTTTTAGGCTAAGTTAGATAAGACAGAGGTTAAACAATACCTCGAAAGATCTTTCATTCAGAGATATGCCAGAGGCATTTTACATTTGAGTACAATGAGATAAACTTTAACATGGTTTGCAGAGATTGATTGTTTGAGAATCAGATTTTGGCGTCTTTGAAATCGTTGAAGCTTCTGTTGTCCCTTTCGACTTCTCTTATCTCTTTGTAGAAACTGATGCAGAGTTCTCTTAAGCGTATTGTAGCATCAATCTCTCTGATGAAGGTATCTGCAGCGTCTCTATCCATTTGCTCGGTATCTCTGTATTTTACAAGGTTTTCTCTGAACTTGTTTAGAGTACTAGTTGCGTACTTCTGACTGTCCATGCTCACAAAAAGTTTGACTTCGCCTTGTGGGTTTTGAAATACTAACCCGAACCTTGGTTCTGTAATGATTGAGTTGGGCACGGCGTCCGGTGGGCAGCGATCCTCTGGTGGTCGTAGGTTCAGATGTTTGAGACCAAGATCCTTTCCCAGCTGAAAGTCTGTCAAACTGTAGATCAGAAGCCTTTCCCTCATTGCTTTTCTCAACACTTGATAGGCTCTGGTGTTTGGCTCTGTGTTGTAGTTGTCCTTCGTCCATTGCAGAAGGTCAGGTAGATCATAGGGATTCAGATTCCTTAGGTCAGCATCAGCGAAGGTGGTTTCTGAATTGTTTACCCTCCTGACTCTGTAAATATTGTACCTGACCCTTGGATAGGTTCTGGTGAAGGAGTATCTACAGAAGATTACCTTTTTGATCGTGTGGATTGAGAAGACGTCTGCTTTGGTTCTTGGCTTTGTCCTGGTGAAGACGTTGTCAAATTCTTCTCTGATTTTTGGATCTGTCACATGATCTGTTGGATGATTGGTCTGAAAAGATTGTTTATAGAGGTATTTGTATACCACTTCTTCCATTTCTTCTTGTGTTGGACCAGGTTGTGGTACTTGTCTTCTGAGACTTTCCATCTTTTTAACAACTTCTGCAGCTCTTCCTGATAGAGGAATGTCTGACAGAGGCTTCAATCCATATGCCCAGTCCTCTTCTTCAGGCTTTGGAGTTTGAAAGGCATCAAAAGCGTTTTTCATCAATTTCTCTGTAGGCTTAGGCAATGATTTCTTTTTCTTGGGCTCTTCTGTCAGTATTTCTTTGCCCTTGTCTTTGGCTTTTGGAGGTGCAGAACCTGTTGCTTCTGTAGGTTTGGTTGTTGGTGCTTCTGTTGGAATGATGGGGGTTGCCTCTGTAGGTTTTGACACTTGTGTTTGAGAGGACTTTTGTGGCGTTGGTTCTTTTGGTTTGATTTGCTCTGTAACCTCTGTTGGAGGTTCTTTGGTGACTTCTTCTGTGAGCTCGGTTTCTGTTGGTGAAGGTTGGATATCAAATCTTCTTGCCATTTTGAAAGCTAATGTGAACCTGTGCCTTTCTTCTTCTCTCTGCGCCATTCGTTCAGTCATTGTTTTGTGCATATTCCTTAGAACAGAAGAAGCAGAGGTCATTGCTCTTTTTGGTTTGTGGGCAATGGACTTTCTTCTTAGGATGGATTGGGGTTTTTCTTTTGGTTTTGTAGTTTGGGAGGGAAGATCTTCTTCTGTGGAGGATGACAGATGTTAAACATCTACTCCAAACTTTGTAGGGAATTCCACAGAGGTGGGTGTTGCCTATGTGGTCTTTTGAGCTTCTGGTACATGGGTTTCTTCAACGGTTGATTCCACAGAGATGGGTGTTGTCTCTGTGGTCTGTTGAGTTTGTTGATCTTTGGTTTGTTGTGGAGGGGCTTGGCTGATTGGTTCTGCTGCAATTGGTGGAGCTTGTAGTCCTCTGGTCGTAGCTTTCTCCCTTATATTCTCCCCCTCAGGATGATCTGATGGACCAGGATGGTCATCATCAGAGTCATCCTGACTCTTATCTGAAGTACCCTCTGCTCTGCAGGAAGCTTTGGGTTTCTTTGGTAGTTCTGCTCCTGCGGCCATCAACTTCGCACATACATCATCACAGAGGCCGATTAGAGTTGCAAGCTCTACCTCTGTGTTGAAGCGCATTCTGCCGACACTTTTTCTGAGTTCTTTGACGTAGTTGGCATTTGCAGTAGTGAAAGAGACGATGACTTCTGTGACCTGGTTTATGACATTCTGCCCGAGCTCTGTTAGCTGTGCTCTGGTCATGTAGTCTTTTGGCTGCATCATTGTAGTGTTGCGCATTGCCTCTTCTTGTACGTGTTTGAGGGCGTTCTGTAGATCTGTAGGTGTAATGCCCTTTGATTTGTTGGATTGCTTGTTCATTTGTTCAAGGAAATGCTTGACTGATTCCTTGAATGCAGATGTTGCGGCTATTCCGAAATCTTTAGCAGCAGAAGTGGCTGTAGTTGTGGCAGTTGTTTGAGAAGAAGACTTCATCTCTGTGATGGCGGATTTCACCTCTGTGGACAGATTGTCCATTTTGGTGTTCAGATTTAGCAAGGCCGTTGATGTTGTCTCTGTAAAAGATGTGAAAGAGCTTTGCAGCTCTTTCATGGTTTGGTTCACAGAGGTGACAAGGTTTTGGAAATCATCCCTTGATACTTGTGTCCCTGATGTAACCTCGGGAGGAACAACCCCTTCTCCAGAGTGAGTCCCTGTTCTTGGGATACCTTCGTTCACCCTTGTTTGTACGTTGGGGGTGGAAGGATTTCCATCTGATCTTCGAGAAGAAACCTGAGTTTCGATCTCTACAGAAGTTCTATGAAGAACAGTGTCCAAATCCACTCCAGAGGTGGGTATCAGAATGTTCTTCTGTTGACTTGGAGACTTGTCAAGAGTCTCTTCATCTTTGTGCTCACTACTTCTCTCTGAAAGAAGTTTTGGCCCTAAATTGTGCGTGGCAGAGGAAACGAATTCCTCTGTAGGGTGTTCTAGTGTGATCTGGGGCGATGAATCACGAACTATAGGTGAGTAGAGCTGAGGAGACTCCCTTGGAATGGATTCCCCGGCTTTTGTGGGCGCAGAGGTTGAAAGAATATCCTATGGCTGTTTGGTTTGGGTGGGGATCGAGTTGTGCGACTCTTTTTCAATAACTCCTTCTGCAGCTAGACATGCGGAGTTAGATGTGTGGGTTGCACTGGGAGGGGGTGAGGGATGTGTGCCTTCTGCTTCTACGACATCTTTTCTTGTTTCTTCCTCTGTTAGGCATCCAAGCACTACTTCATTATCTATCATTTCAGTCTTTGTCGCTATCCTATGGCTTGGTGCTTCTTCCCTAACTTCTGTTGTAGTTCCTGCCTCTGTGACTAAGAAGTCATAGATTGGATGAGAGCCGTATAATTGCATTATATGTGGATGATAGAGACCTTTTCGTATTTTGTCAGCTTCTTCTTCATCTGAATCTACCTTTGAGACCTCTACAACTTCGACATCTTTTTCCTTTTCTTTTTCTTTTCCTCCCATTCTTTCTAAAACCTCTGTAACCTCATCTCTATTCCACTCAACTTCTGAGGTCTGGTTTGGACTCCTTCTGTGGACGTCCAGTCCCTATTGGATGAATGGGTTCTGTAGAATGTTAGGGGTTTTAGATGGTTGATCTCTGGGGGTTTGATCATCTTCTTGCAGATTGGTGTCAATTCCAGAGATAGAGAAGTCTTGTTCTTCTGTGGTGTGGTGGTCAAGTGGTTGTGCCGTCCACCCAGCTGTATTTAGGGTGTTGGCAATTTCAGGGTTTTGAAGAAAATCATTTAAGCTGCCTTGATGAGCGAATCTATCTGGGGATTGATAAGGTGATTGATATCCCTCTTCTGCAACTTCTTCTTCTGCAGTTTCTTCGACCCGGGTTTCTGCGACCTCTTCTTCTGCAGTTCCTTCTTCTGCAGTTTCCTCTTCTGCGATGGTAACCAATTTATCAAGCTTCTTTTTGGTCTTCCTCCTTTTTGGTTTTGGTGCCCCTTGCTCTGTGGTTTTTGATTTTCTTTTCTTCTTCTGTTCTGGAGAAGAGGAGGAGCAGTGGAGCCAATTTCTGTGGCATGAGGAGGTAAAGGTTGATCTTCTGCAGCGCTTGTGGAGGTGCCTTCTGCAGTTTTCCTCCTCTTTGTCTTTGGGGTAGAGGCAGAGGTTTTCGAAGAAGACTTCTTTGACATGAGCTCGGCACGTTTGGCCATAAAACTAAGTTGGATTGCCAAGTGTTTTGCTAGTTTATGCTTCTTCGCTTCTGTAGAGAGGGGTTCTACAACCATTGTTCATAGGGGGACACCTAAACGCGGGGGTGTCACAGGGCTCGGTTTTGGAGTCCTGTGATCGCGTATATACTCTAACTTAAGGGTTTTGTTCGTGGCATATTTCAGAAGCTTCTTTGACAGAGGTCTGCAGTGGGTGTAGCCATTTATATGATCGATGGGGATGTTTTTGTTCATTGGGAACTGTTTGGGAGTCGGCCCTTCCATTGGCCAGTTCTGTATCATCAACAGAGGTTCGAACAGGACTCCCAATATCCTTTGGAATTGCAGAGGTGGTAGAAACTTAGGATCGTTCTCTTTTACCCTTCTGGTGTTGTTCTTTCTGTCGATTGTATTGATTATCTCCTGTATCATGATGGTCGAGTAATCGAGTGGGAGATCGTAGTAGACCCCATACATGATGGTTAAGATCTGATGCGAACTCTGGTCAATGCTGCCTATTTTCCCTGTAAGGCATCTGTTGAGGATTGAAAACAAGGTGTTCCACAGAGGTGGTAGTCTGCCTCTGCGGAAGTCATTTCTTTTCCTAAGTTGGGTGTTATACCCAAGCATTTCTACAAAACGACAGAGCTCGTCGTCTGTTGGTTGTTCTGCATATCTCTTCAGTCCAAGAAGACCCCTTGTTGGTAGGTTGAACTCAAGTGAGAACATCGTTCTATTAAACTTGATTTCCAAATGCTCAGATTTGTCAGGCTTGGAGATGCACCCTTTGATAAGAGAATCATCTTTATCGTATCGGAAACTTTGCCAAAACTGGTTCAAATACCTAACAGGTATTTTGTTTGGGGTTCTTGAAAGTAAATGGAAGAGGACATGATTTTCCATGATGTTTAGAAGAAGGGCATGGGCTTCGCCGAAAGTAGTGGGTGAGGGGACCAAGTAGCAATTGTTTGATTTGATTGGCAGTACCTTTGCTATAAAGTTTTGAAGATGTGTGGTCGGAGCAAAGTCAGCTGTGTCGCCGGAATCTGCTTGTTCAATATTTTTGGCGAGATGGGGGTTTTCTGAATGTTCCGAATGAGCAGGTGAATGTTCTGGTGAGTTCGCCGGAGAGTGTGCAGGGGTGATAACTTGAGAAGATGAAGCCATTTGGTAAGAAGAATAGGATTCTTGCAAGCTTTTGCAGGGTTTCACCGGAGAAGAATGAGAGTTTGTAAAGGTTTTATGAGAAGGTAAGCTTGGGTTTTATATGAGTGTAAAATGGTAGAATTTGAAAGAGTAAAAATATATGGCAATGGATAAATATTTGGAATCCGTACTTTAGTTAGAACGACGGGTTCAACTTTCCATAGAAAACGTTCCATGTACGCCCAATGAAAAAGAGACACGTAGGCCATGTCAGATGATGACAGGACGTCGTGCGCGGCCCATTAATGCTAGGCGCGCGGGGTTGTTCTTAGCCATATGAATTTCACTCTCAGTAAAAGTAATCGTTATTATTACAGAAATGCCCAAGTTGCAGATTGACAGAATCTCTGTGGTTTACAGAAGCTCTGTGATTTTGAAAAACTTGAAGTTCATGCCTCATATCTCATTGTTATCATGACTCTGTAGGTTCTTCTTTAACCAAAACATTTGTAAAGGCATTGGAGAGGATCGATAGGATTTTAGTGAAGAATTTTTACTCTGAGGTTTTGTGGCTCTGTTGGAACTTGCAGAAGCTCTGTCAGGGCAAGCAGAAGCTCTGTGAGGGAAAAAATCTCATAACTAAAATTCTATTAAACTTTTTGATCATCCAATTTTTGATCTGTTTTAAGAGATGTTTTTCGTACATATTTGAAAGTTGGTGTCCGAGAAAACTGTTATGAAAAAAGTTTTGTTCGAGAAGGTCATGGTGTGTGTATTCGGTTTCCGAGATAACATTCCAAAAGATCGATAGAGGCTAAATTTGTGATCAAAGAGCATATTTCTTGCAGAACCTCTGTTGAGCTCAGCAGAAGCTCTATGACCTTAAATTCTCACAACTCGAATTTTATGAAACTTTTTGATCTTTTGATTTTTGACATGTTATTCACAGTATTTTTAGGACGTATTTGACAATTTGTGTCCTAGAAAACTATTTTCAAAAATCTTTTGTACGAGAGACATACCTTTTGGTTCTCCTTTTCTCGACAGTGATGTCTGACTTCTGTTGATATAGATTCATCGACACTCTTCTTTGGCTCCCCCTTGAAAGATTTACCTCTGTAGATCATTTCAGGGTCCCTTTTTGCTCCCCCTTGATCTAATCACCTCTGTAGATCAAGTAATTTCCTTTTGCTCCCCCTTGACATATGCTTGGATCAAAGAATGATAAGTTTTGCATAGAACATAGGTCATGTTTTCCAGAGGTTCTGTAGGGGTCGTCAGAGGATCTGAGCAGACCCACAGAAGCTCTGTGATATCAAGAACTATTAAGATTGAGAATTTACATACAGAAAGAAATCAATCAAGGTAATAAAATAAAGCAATATATTTATACACATATTTGCAGAAGATAAGCTATACTTACAGAGGATTTTCACGTCATATTGATCATTCCTAATTTACCCACCAAGAAATTGAATCTTTTCTCATCTAAAGCTTTGGTGAATAAGTCCGCGAGTTGATATTCTGTGGGCACGAAATGCATCTCGATTGTACCATATTCAACATGATGTTTCAAGAAGTGGTACCTTATATCGATATGCTTGGTTTTTGAATGTTGCACTGGATTGGCAGAGATGGCAATGGCACTTTTGGAATCACAGAAGATGGGTATCTTGAGTAGGATGTGGCCGTAGTCTTTTAGCTGAGTCTTCATCCACAGAACCCGAGAACAACATCTAGCAACAGCAACGTATTCAGCTTCTGCCGTAGATGTTGAGACACAATTCTGCTTCTTGGAGGTCCAACTGACTAGTTTACCACCTAGGAATTGACAACTCTCAGAGGTACTCTTTCTGTCGAGCATGCATCCTCCATAGTCTGAATCTGTATAGGCTTTAAGACAAAAACCAGAGTTCTGTGGATACCAGAGACCAAGACTTTTGGTCCCCTTTAGGTATCTAAAGATTCTCTTTACAACATCATAATGTGATTTCTTAGGATTAGCTTGATAACGTGCACAAAGACATGTGGCATGCATAATGTCAGGTCTGCTTGCAGTTAAGTATAATAGAGATCCAATCATGCCTCTGTAAAGAGTGCATTCTACAGAGATGTCATCTGGATCTAAGAATAACTTATTTCCAGTGGCCATTGGAGTTTTCATTGCAGAGGTATCAGAGAGGCTATACTTGGAAAGAATGTCAGAGACATATTTGGCCTGATTTATAAAAATTCCTTCTGATGATTGTTTGATTTGGAGTCCTAGGAAGAATGTTAATTCTCCCATCATACTCATCTCAAACTCACTCTGCATAAGTTTTTCAAAACTTTTGCACTCTTCTGTATTAGTAGACCCAAAAATTATGTCGTCCACGTAGATTTGTACTAGCATTATTTCACTGTTTTTACGTTTATAGAATAAGGTTGTATCTGTTGTACCTCTGTCGTAGCCATTGACTAGAAGAAAGGTAGAAAGTCGTTCGTACCATGCTCTTGGAGTCTGTTTCAGTCCGTACAGAGCCTTTTCAAGGTAGTATACAAGCCTTGGGAACTTTGAGCTTTCAAACCCTGGTGGCTGATTTACGTAAACCTCTTCTTGGATTTCACCGTTGAGAAAAGCTGATTTTACGTCCATCTGATAAACTTTAAATCCTCTGTGGGCTGCGAAGGCTAGGAATATTCTTATTGCTTCGAGCCGTGCGACAGGGGCAAAAGTCTCATCGTAGTCTATGCCTTCTTCTTGTCTATATCCCTTGGCCACTAATCGTGCTTTGTTTCTGATGACCACTCCATCTTCATCCTTCTTATTTCTGTAGACCCATTTAGTCCAAATGGCCTGTTTCCCTCGTGGCAGAGATACTAAAGTCCATACTCTGTTACGCTCAAACTACAGAAGTTCTTCTTGCATGGCGTCTACCCAGTTTGGGTCATCTAGGGCTTCAGAAATCTTCTTTGGTTCTATCATACTGATAAAATTTGTAAAGAAACAAAAATTAGCAGTGGCAGATCTGGTTTTTACTGTGTCAGAAGGTTCCCCGATTATTTGGTTTAGAGGATGGCTTTTTGTCCACATAGTTGTGCGTGGAAGGTGGTCACCAATGTCATCGAATCTTTCTTCAGAGGCTTCTTGTTGTTCTTCTTCTTCTTCTTCTTCTTGTATAGCCTCTGTAGTAGTGTGTGCCTTTGTAGTTGATCCTACAGCTTGTGGAATGATTGGTATGAGAGGTGGTGGAGTTTGTTCCTCTGAGGACGTATAGACTTGGTCCTCTATATCCTCTGTAATTGGTTCCTCTGTGGATTGTGAAGTTTGATTTTCAGCAGCTTCTGTGGTCGTTTTCCTCGTTGTTTCATTTTCTGCGGTCTCTACCTCGGCATTTGCATCTGTAGTATTTATAGAGGAAGATGAAGCATTATTTGGACCAGTTAGAGTCATACCTGTAGGATTTTGACCGATGGAAGATGGTTCTTCAGAAGCTCTGTTTGTTCCAACAGAGGGAACAATGTCGTCGTGGAACATCTCTAAAAATAGAAGATTTAAGTCTTCTTTCGTTTGCGAGATGCCAGAGGTTTCCCTTTTAAGTCCGAGTTCTGAACTGATTTGCTCAGAAGTCTTCTGGAATGAATCATCAAAAGAAACATTGATGCTTTCTACGATTTTGCGAGACCTTGTAAGGAATGCTCTGTAGGCTTTGGAAGTGGCATAGTATCCAATGAATTTGCCTTCGTCAGCTTTTACCTCAAACTTTCCTCTGGAATCTCTGTCGTTTAAAACAAAGCATTTACATCCGAACACATGGAAAAATTTGATGTTTGGCCGCCTTTTGTTGATCAATTCGTAAGGAGTCTTGAGGTGTCTTTTCACAATGGTTGAACGGTTCTGTGTATAACAAGCGGTAGAAATCGCTTCTGCCCAAAAGTTCATCGGTAATCCGCATGCTGATAGCATAGCTCTTGCGGCCTCCACGAGCATTCGATTCTTTCTTTCGACTACGCCGTTCTGCTGTGGAGTGCGTGCGGCAGAGAAGTTCTGTGATATTCCTTTTGTAGAAAGATAGACTTCAATGACAGAGTTTTTAAATTATGTGCCATTGTCATTTCTTAACTTCTGTATTCTGCATTCATAAAGAACTTGGATTCTTTTCATTAGATTAATCAAGATGACTGGAACATCTGATTTCTTTCGGACAAATTCAACCCATGTGAATCGCGAATACTCATCAATTAAGACAAGTATGTATTTCTTGCCACCTAGGCTCTGTATGGCAATGGGACCGCAGAGGTCGACATGAAGCATGTACAGAGGCCTAGTGCAAAACACATCTGTTTTGCCTTTGTGAGAAGCTCTTCTGAGTTTTCCCATTTCACAGGCAGAACACAAATGATCCTTATTAAATTTAACATTAGGCAAACCTTTAACTAGATCAAGTTTGACCAGTTTATCCAAGGTGTGAAAGTTCAAGTGACAGAACCTGTTATGCCATAACCAGGCTTCCTCACTTTTGCAAGCTACAAGGCAAACTTTGTCCTTGTTCTTGGAACAAAAATTCATCAGATACAGATCACCTCTTCTTTCGGCTCGCAGAAGTTCCATTCCTGTGTCTTCACTTTGCAGAGAGCAGAAAGTTCTTTTGAATAACACATCGAATCTTGTATCACAGAGTTGACTTACACTGAGTAGGTTGTGTTTAAGGCCATTCACATATGCAACTTTGTATACAGAGACGTTTTCCTTCTGTATGACTCCATAGCCTTTGATGTGTCCCTTCTTGTCGTCTCCAAAAGTTACAGATCCACCATCGTGTGTTTCTTTGTACGTGGATAGTAAACTTCTGTCGCCAGTCATGTGCCTTGAGCATCCGGAGTCAAGATACCAATTTGGCACAAACCGCTTCTGTAAGACAATCACAGAGACTTAGGGGCTGTTTACTAACTGCTGACCAGGCTGACTCGGTCAGTAAATCTGACTCGGTCAGCAGTCAGTATGTTTACCAAATTACGAGTCTGACCGAAATCTGTCCGAGCCGCTGACCGAAATCTGTCCGAGACCGCACCAAATTCATGCTTACCCGGGTCAGTTTCTAACTTTCTCTGGTTGCCCTTCCACTTGCAATTAGGGTTTTCACCATGCTATGCACCTCTCCTCCCTCCCGCCCGCTAAAGACCACCGCCGAACTCTTCCCTCCCGCTAAAGACCACCGCCGAACTCCTCCCTCCTCCGGCTAAAGACCACCATCGAACTCCTCCCTCCTCCGTCTTAAGACCACCGCCGAACTCCTCCCTCCTCCGGTTAAAGACCACCGCCGAACTCCTCCCTCCTCCGGCTAAAGACAACCGTCGAACTCCTCCCTCCTCCGGCTAAAGACCATCGTCGAACTCCTCCCTCCTCCGGCTTAAGACCACCGCCGAACTCCTCCCTCCTCCGGCTAAAGACCACCGCCGAACTCCTCCCTCCTCCGGCTAAAGACCACCGCCGAACTCCTCCCTCCTCCGGCTTAAGACCACCGCCGAACTCCTCCCTCCTTCGGCTAAAGACCACCGTTGTTGTCGTCATCTTGGGTATGATCGTAAAGGTGATGATAGATCCTCAAAAAAAAGGAAGTAACCCTTAAAAATTATTGGGTTTTTGAGAAGGGGGAAAGATAGAAAAGAAGGGTTTCCAGCCGCCAGGTTTAGGTTTTTGAAGAAACAAGGGTTTGAAAGATTGGCTATTATCACTATTATACATTGAGATTATAATATATTATATATTATATATATTTTCTCACTGGCCTGTATTAATTTTTTTAAAAGTTATTATATTGGTAAAATTATATATTTATATATATAATTCCATGCCTATATATATAAATAATTAGAATAGAAAATTATATAAAATTAGGATAAGAGAATTATATAATTACAAAGGGGTTAAAATTGTCATTTTTTGTCGGTAAGCACTTACCAAAAATCACTTGGTAAACAATCTTACCCGGACAACACTTACCGGGGACAGCACTTACCCGGGACAACACTCTTACCAGGACAGCACTTACCCGGAAAGAGTTGGTAAATAGCCCCTTAGGTACCCATATCCATATGGGTCCAATATTGTTAGAATTTTTCAAGTTTGCATTCTTGAAATACATTTTATCTTTTGTAGAAAAATCAGATTGTTTCTCTCGTGGTTCTGACTTTGTAGTTTGAATTTTAGTGGAGAGTAAGCAATCTGGACTTGAGAAGTGATTATTCAATTTGAACATAAGATCAAAGCAATGACAGTATTTAATATGAGACGTGATTTGTTTGAACTTTTCATTGAATTTATTGAACTGAACCACAGAGGCATTACATTCTTTCTTAACATTAGATTTCCTATTACAAAAAGATCTATGAATACTAGAATGTTGTTTGCAAAAGTCTTGTTTAGGTCCTGCCTTCTGTGAGTCTCTTATGTGGTGAACATCTTTCTTCACTGTCATAGAGGAAAAATATTTGTTAGCTTCAGGCTTTTTTTCTTTTTGTTTCCAAATGGGATTCTCTTTAATTTGCTTTAAAGGTGTAACAACCCGGTTTCCCAAACATACAACAAATAACATAACATGAATACATATCATTGATTTACAACAAAAGTTACATAACAAATCAAGTACGGTCCTTCGGTCTCATAAATTACAAAATATATATAAAAGCCACCTAATCAACATCCATCAAAAGCTTCCTACACTTCATCCTCTCCTGCCGATCCTTAACCTGGAAAACGTATTTTTGAAAACAAAATGAGGGTTAGACCAAACGGGTCTAGTGAGTTAATCCCGGTCCTTTCCAAAATCATTATAAAACCTTTTATGTAAATCCTTTGTATCAAAATAGTTTAATAAACCTTTAGTAATTCTTTCGTAAAATATAAACATACCACACGTATTTAAATACCAATCCAGACTCGTGCATCGTGTACATCTCATTCACCTTGTTCCTCCACAAATGGCCATATTAGTTGGTAGCAAGCCAACTAATAAATCAACAACCGGTCCGCTCACCGGAACCCGGCTACCCGTCGGTCCGCACACCGGAACCCGACTACTCACCGGTCCGCACACCGGAACCCGGCTACACACCGGTCCGCTCACCGGAACCCGGCAACAAGTGCACTCGTGTAGTGCAAAGCTTATATAAATACAATATATATCTCATTACATCATATTGTCATTTATATACACATAATCATATTCCTACCACATAATCATCTCATATATATATATACACATATATATGTATCCCAGTTCAAAAACGTTTTAAAGCAAAACTCACCTCGATCGCTTATCCATAAACACTTCCAAGCTTTTCTCCAAAAGATTCAGTCTTTCAATCCAAATCCACAGAATCTGAAACAGATTAAATACAAATATCCCCTTACTAACTGATCACATAAAACATACTAGAAGACCAAGGACTCTAGATAACTCAAATCCTCAAAAGTGACCAAAACAGCTAAAGTATCCGGACAACCCAAACAACCCGGACAACACCACCTTTTCCGGACAACATGACTTTTCCGGACAACCTCAGTAATCCGGAAAGCAAGACTAATCCGGACAACACGATTTATCCGGACAACACAAGGAATCCGGATGCCATCCGGTTTCTAAATTATCCGGAAACCATCAATCAAATCGTCCGGACTCTATCAACAACTTACCCGGACACCACCCAAGAATCTACCCGGACACATTCAACTTATCCGGACACCTCTGTCGGTTTACCCCATTTTCCCCCAGATTCGACAGATTTTAGCCACAAGCATGAATTTGATGGTTCTACTCCGATAGGAACTACTTACTAGCAATTATAGACATAAAATGTAAAGCAACATACCTCAATTTCTCTTCCAAGTACACCAAATTGAGTCTCTTAGCCACCACCTTTCTTTCTTCTTCTTGCTCTCTCTTTCTCTCAACACACACACATAACACCTACTGATTTTCTGCTTTGTGAATATCTGGAAGTCCAAAAGGATAATATCTAATCCTTATTTACCATTTAAACCCCACATTTCTCACTAATGACCACAATACCTTTTTAACTTACTAATTAATCCAAACACCCCTAAACTTATATATTTACCCAAACTTACCCTAAATATCAACTTTAAAGTTAACTAAACCTAACGGAATTAGATTTTTAACTAACGGATTTACCCGGGGTATTACAAAAGGTTTTGAAAGTTTTGAGCTTTTAGGATTTTCAGAGGCCTTTTTCAGATTATCAAGCTCTGTAGAGGTTTTGACTTGTATACACATTTTGAGAAAATCTAGACAGATAGGTATCTCTGTGATTTTCTCTTTTGGAGAAATTGTTCTGTTAAGAACCTCAGAGGAGAATTTAACATCCTTTGTGTCACAGTGAACTATCCCTGATTTAGAAATTCTGTCTCTGAGTCTTCAGAGGATGAATCGTCCTCATATACAGAGGTTGAGTCATCTCTTTCGACAGAGGCTGGATTTTCTGAGTATGTATCGTACGAGCTTTCTTCCTCTGTAGAATAACTTTCATAGATAGCGGAGGTTTCTGATGAGATCTCTTCAGCGAGAATTTGATCTATAGAAGATGTACAGAGATTTTCTAAAACATTTGATTTAAAAACTTCCAAAATTTCTTTTTCAATTGATTCTTTAAGTTTTTATTCTGAAAAGATGGGTTTAAACTCAGGAGCTTTTGCAGATAATTTCTTTTCGACATTTATCATACAGACAAAAGAGACCTGTGTTTGAGTCTCTGGTTTACCAAACTTAAAGATACCAATCTGATCTTGTGTTTTCAGATATTTCTTTAGTTTGATTCCTCTATTGACAGAGGTTGAAGATGATGAATCTGTGTTTTCAAACCACACATTGATCATCTTCGTATGTTTCCTCAAGTGAGGTTCTGCAGAGATTTTAACCCTTTTACTTACCGATAGTAAGTTTGGAAAATTTGGTTTATTTGTTTTTCCCAAAACAAATAAAGAGGACAGAGGTTTTGGTCTTTTATTTTCAACACCTAAGGTAATATCACTGTACCCTATACCTAGTCTTGCTATTTGGGAGTTTACCTTTTCATACACCTTCTGTGCATCTTTATAGTTTTTAAGTAAAACTTCTCTTCTTAGAAGATCTTCCCAAAGTACCTCTCTCTCTCTTTGAAAGTATTCTTTGAGAGCTCTTATGTCAGTTGTTTCACTCCTAGAAACTGAAAGGTCTTTTGTTTTGATTTTTAAAGCAGAGGATAATTCAGAAATTTGCCTTTTTAAAGGATCTTCATTTTTGCTACAATATTTTTCTACTCTTTCCTTTTCTTAAAATTTTTTGGCTTTTTCTTAAGTGAGAAGCCTTACTTCTCTCTCATTAAAGGTGAGTCTTTTCTGAATGCTTTCATTTATCTCTTTTAGTTCAATCAGTTCAATGTTAAGTTTAATTGAATCATTATCTACAGATTTAGTACAAGAGGTAGAGTTTGAAATGGATACCTTTGTGTCAGTGTCGGAGTCGACTTCTGCCATGCCACAAAACAGGGCATTGGTGGTGAATTCATCATCAGAGGTAGAGTCTGACTCGAAGTCCTCCTTGTTTGCTTTAGAATGCCCTTTGTTCACCATTAGGGATTTTTGCGCATAATATTCAGCCTTCTTTTTGTAAAAAGTTGAGTCCTTCTGTGGGCGATTTTGTCTACTTCTGCATTCTTTTGCGAAATGGCCTGGCTTGCCGCAGTTGAAACAACCTTGAGAGGTGTTTCCAGTTCGATCATCGGACTTCTGTTGATCTCCACCTTTCTCTGTTCGGCATTCGTTTGCATAATGACCAGGCTTACCACATTTGTAGCATTCTTGTGTGTGGCCTACCTTGTCATCTGACCTCTGTCGGTCATTTCCTCTGTAGTTTCTGTTGCTCGACCTCTGTTGGTCATCATTTCTGTAGTCTGACCTCTGTCGGTCACTCGATTCTTCTCTTCTTCCATCATCTCTTCTACCGCTCTGGTTGTCTCTGTTATATCTGTCATTTCCAGAATTCCTTTGGTTACCTCTGAACTCTCTTGTCAATAGAGCCAATGATTTAGATAATGACGCAAGAGTTATCTCTTCCTCTATCAGCTCGTCTTATTCGCTATCAACCATCACTATCTTCTTCTTCTCCTTCTTCTTCTCCTCTGTTGCTCTCTCATTTCTCGGTCTTTCTGTAGCCTCTAATGATTTACTAACCAATGCGTATGGTGCAATGGTTAGTGTTTTAGCCTGTGTTATTTGAGGCTCTTGTGCAGCTAGTGTTCCATAGAGATCAGAGAGTGTCCATGAGTCTAGATCTTGGTTTGTTTGTAAAGACATAGACAATTGAAGCCACTCATCATTCAGGCTCTTTAGAAACATGACGTTATTTTCTTCCGAGGTTCTGTGAATGCCAGACTTTCTGCATTTGTTTATGAGGGAGTTGAACCGGTCGTATGTTGTTTGCAGAGATTCTGTTGCAGAGGCTCTGAAGGCATGATATTCATTTATGTATTATGCACTTCGGTTCTTCTGCGTTTTAGCACCCCCTTCCAACTGTCTTTCTAATTCTTTCCAAAGATCGTACGCTGTTTCGCATGCATCTAAGGTTTGAAAAAGTTCGTTGGGGATAGCCATGATCAATATTCTTTTTGTTTTCTGTGCAACTTCATCTTCTGCCTTATCTTCATTTGACCATTCTCCTTTTGGCTTAGGTTTTTGATGTTCAGGGATTTCAGGAGATTCAGCAGTAGCTGGCACACGTGGCATAGTTATCATAGGGACCGGAGGAGGATTGTAAAGATGTTTTTTCAGTACCCTCAAAGAAATGAACCATTCTTATCTTCCATTGAGGATACTCATCTCGAAGGAGAGTAGGAGGTTTGGTTAATGAGCCAGCAGTGAAAAAGTTATTGGTATTTGTCATTGTAAGAGCTTTTCAGGGGTTCAGAAAGGATAATATGATGAAAGATTTATGAGTATAAAGATCTGGAAGGATTTCTGGGAAATAACAAATATCCAGAATTACTTTACTGGTGTTCTAACCTGGAAAAATGGTTTCTATCAGAATGAATCAAAGAGTGATAGGAAAACAAAAACCTTTTTAATTATGATGAAGAGTAGGTTAAAAACAGAATGAAATCTATCAATAATGTTGTCAAACGAGGATCACTTGATATTAAAAATCAAGCTAAGCTCTGATACCAATTGTTGGTTCCCGTTTTGTTTAAACAAGATTATCAGATCTATTAGTTCAAGTTTAAGTTTGATGCGGAAGTGTATTTGAAGAACTAACAGATATGTTTGATAGATTTAGAACACAATATAAATAAACAGTGAACAGGAAATAATATCTCAAAGTTTACTGAATATATATATATATATATCAAGAACAGATTTAAGAACAGTGAGTAAGCAAAGCTTTAAAACAGATATGACTCTCAAAGTGTATAAGCTATGTGTTCTTGTGATGTTTTTGTCTCTTGATTCTCGATTAGGAAGAACTCAACATGAGTATTCCTTTTATACTACTACAAGGGGACCATAAACCATAAGCTACTATTGATCGGACGGCATGAATAGTTGTACGTATAGTATTGCATTAAATGCCACAGACGTCTATTATGTACTAAGCCCTATTGAGTCCACTCAGAGTTTGACACGTTGAAGTTGGACAGGGTACGTTGCCATGCAAGTTGATGAACAGGTCCAGGAACAGTAGCAAGATATTATAAATATCTTCCAAGTCTTAAATGAGGACCGCAGAGGCTCTGTAAAGTGTTACAGAGGTTCTGCGGTATGGTCCTTTGTAGATCAGTCTTTACCGGATTTCGAGTCTTTGGTCTTCTTTGCGCGTATGACAGAGCTTCTGTAGGACGTCTCTGTAGCTTCTGTAGCTTCTTGACCTTGATCTCTCGGTAAGTTCGGCAGAGCCTCAGTAAGAGGCTTTCTTCACTTGGCCTATTTTTCACTACTTCTAAATACTTCTACGATTAGGAAGATTGAAGCTAACAGAATGAATATTATGAATATTCAAACCTTCATGTTCAACATGCCAAGCTTGAATTTGAAACGTTTCTCGTCCAAAGCTTTAGTGAAAAGATCGGCAAGTTGAAATTCAGTAGATACAAAGTAAAGTTCAATTGTACCTTTCTCCACATGGTCCTTGATGAAATGATATCGAATGTCGATATGCTTCGTCTTTGTGTGTTAGACAGGATTCACTGAAATAGCAATCGCAGATTTACTGTCACAATAAATGGGGATTTTATCATACTTCCAGCCAAAATCCATTAGTTGAGTCTTCATTCATAAGACTTGTGAACAACAACAGCTTGCGGCAGCAACATATTTAGCCTCCGCCATAGACGTTGACACACAGTTCTGTTTCTTGGATGCCCAACTTACTAATTTGTCTCCCAAGAATTGTACATGTCCCGTTGTGCTTTTCCTAGTCCACTAAGCTTCCACCATGATCAACATCAGAATAAGCTGTTAGTTCGTAACCTGTGCCTTTTGGATACCATAAACCAAGATACGGTGTGCCTTTCAAATATCTGAAGATGCATTTACCGCTCCAATATGTGATTCTTTAGGATTCGCCTAAAATCTTGCACAAAGGCATGTAGCAAACATAATATCTGGACGACTAGATGTTAGATACATAAGTGAACTAAATCTCCCTCAGAACTCCTTATATCTCCTCGAGCACCAGAGTTGGTCTTGGTATTTACAACAATTTCAAAATCATCAGGTTGATCATTATCATCACTATCCGAGCTTGCAGGTTCTACCTCATCATCTGCCTCATCTGAACTTGAACTTGCAATGTAAACTTTTATAGAATCATCTATGTCATCAAAAATCTCATTGGTATCCTCCTCAGAGTCAGAATAACCAATACTTCTTCATCATTTGGTCAGGACGACTGACCAGGAGCACCCCATCTCCAGTTCCCCTCACTATATTTTTACCACTCAACACACCCTATTCACGTTCCCCGGTATCCTGAACTCTCTCACTAAGATCTATACCCTCACTCCTCTCACCTAGTTGGATTGCACCTTGGGTAGGTCCCTCCGGTTCTGGTCGGACCATTAGTGCATGTTCTTCTCTATACTCACTCACAAATGGTGACTCTTTGTCAGCGTAAGCAAGTACAGCCTCGGGTATTACCTTGATGTGATCAAATTGCATGTTGGTTGAAATGCGGATATAATGCATCCACTGGGCTGGACCAAATACTGCTCCTTGTCTCTTCGGAATCTCTTGATTTGAGTTCATGATACTCTGGATAATAATCTGTAAGAACCTCTGAAATGTAACAAATTTCCTTGCTTTCGACGGTTGAACTTTATCTGTGACTACCTCTATCAGTTCATTCCAGATTAGCACGGAAAGTCTATCTTTCGATCATACGCGACAACATGAAACATCCTTAAAACATTGATGCTACATTTATCAAGGCCCGTGTGCTTGGAGGTCATACATCTGTTAATGATGCTGAACAGAGTATACCAAATCGGTGGCAGATATTTCCTCTTGAAATTTGAAGCACGTACCAAATCGCCATCAACTGTATCCTTGTACCCCAAAGCCATTATGTCCCGACACAGATCCTCTTCAGATATTGAATCCTCAAATTTGTTTGACATTGGCAAATCCAGAACTCTTTGAAGTCGCTTCAGTGTAATATTTGAATCAAAATGATCAATCTTGAGAGTAAACTATTGATTGGTCTCAGACACTGGAACAAAATGCAGAGTAAACCATGCTTGTTGCAAATAGATCAACGGAACTAACTCTGTCTTTTCTAGTGCGGTTCTGAGTGGATGACCCTTCAAGATTTCGACTATGATGTGATAATCCATTATCACGTTCATATCGAATGTAAAGTTGTTGTGCTGAATCTTCAGACAATCAGAAGGCTTAATCAGGTCATCATCAATGTAACAACCCGAATTCCCAAACAAGCATCAAGTAACATATATTGCATAACGTCGTTCATTCCAAAAGATATATCAAAATACACATTCGGTCACTTAGTCTTTATACCCATAATACATAATTCATTACAAACGTTTTGCTAATTAAATTACATTATAACTAATAACAAAGTTATAACTGTAAAACATGTCATGATCTTCAAAAACATAAGTCTTCCAAAAGCTATTCACCGATTACCCTTCTTACTGGCCCTTACTTGATCCACGACCTGGAATACATATTTTAAAACAAAATGAGGGTTAGACCTAGCGGTCTAAGTGAGAAAATCCCTGTTAGTTTTAAAACCATTTGCACAACCATCGTATACATAACACAAGTACCATTACCAATTATGACTCATGCACCATATACTTTCCTGTCTCATTCTATTGGCCATATTAATTGGTTGCAAGCCAACTAATATATTAACTCCGTTGAAAGACAATCACAGCCAACACCGTTGTACGAATATTATAGCCAACACCACCGGTGTTAGACCTGGGTTTTGTCAATAAACCAGGTGTTAAAGATCTGATGAGAAGGCTCAGATGTTCTGATATGAAGGGTCAGAGTTCTGACTAAGAAGACTCAGAAGTACTACACGAAAAGTTACTAGAGAAGTTAGAAATTCTGGTATGCCTAATCAGATGAATGTTCAGAAGTTCTGAACAACCTGTTCAGAACTTATAACTAGATACTTTCCTTAGTACTTAGTTAACTAATTAGGACACGTGTATTGTTCCTATTAGTCTTTCTTGTATGTACTGTAGCTTTAGTGGTTCCGTTGCAGTATATATAGTGGTTAGCACTGTTTCGTTAACCAACTTTTCCGCATATTCTTGTATTCATATTTTGTAATCTTTGAGATATGCTCTCTCTAAGATCTGTAAATCTGTTCTTCATTGAATACAAGTGTTCTTGATCAAATTACTTCTCGATTACTATTCTATTCATTATTATATTGATTGGAAGAGTGGATCCTGAACTATCAATTGGTATCAGAGCTAGTCAACAAACAAATTCGATCGAGATCGCATTCTTGAGAGTTTCCTGTTTGTGTTCTTGAAGATTTCTTGATCAATTCGAAAATTGATTCCGCTGCTACTCACTGTTTTTGAATTCTTAGCAATACTTGAATTAATTGTTGTTTTTCTATCAAGGAATTTGAATTTGTCTTTCTGTTGAAGCTTTCTTACAATCATGTCTTCTAAAGAGTATCTAGCCATGGGATCTGAAACAAAACCACCTGTTCTAATACCTGAAGAATACCAGCAATGGAAAATCCGAATGATCCAATTCTTGGATAACATAGATGAAAATCTAATGGTCTCTATCCGTGAAGGTCCTATCGAAGTGTATGTCGATGTCGCTGCAACTCCTGGAACAGAGACAACTCCAGAAATTCCAGCTACAAGGGTGAAGAAGAGTTTTTCTCAGTATACAGCAGAACAGAAAAACAGACATGCTATAGACAAAAGAGCAATTACGTTGATGACTTTGGCTGTTCCAAATGAAGTTCTTAACAGGATTGATAGTGGATCATCCGCTAAGGAAATGTGGGATGAACTGGAAAGACAGATGTTAGGAACTGTGAGATCTATTTAAGCAAAGTTAAATCAGAGCATAAACGCCTATGAAAGGTTCAAGACTAAAGAATCAGAAAGTTTGACTCTGACGTACAGTAAATTTTGTACTATTCTGAATGATTTGAGAAGAAATGGGCTGAAGAAAACGAAGTCAGAAATAAATTACAAATTTCTGAACAGCCTAAACTCATAATGGTCATCATTTGCTATAAGTCTGCAATGAATAAAGATATGTGTGAAGAAGACCTCAATGATCTGTTCTGTGTTCTTAATCAACATGAAGACTCTGTCAAGTTAGTTGTGGAAGAGAAGAAAAATGTTGCTGATCAGTTAGCATTTTTATCAAAGTCCAAAGTTATCAAAGCACCCAAGAAGATTGCATATCTATCTGAGATACCAAAGCTGGAAGAATCTGACAAGGAAGAAGCATCAGAGGATGATGAAGATATCAAGAGAATGGCTGAGAAACTAGCCTTGTTGACAAATACTTTCAACAAGAGGTATGGGAAGGGTAGATTTCAGGGAAATTACAAGAGAGAACAGGGGAGTTCAGATTATAAGAAAAGAGAAGACAGAGGAGAAAATAAGTTTGAGAAGAAAGTAGAGAGAAGTGAAGAGAAGAAAGAAGAGAAGGAAGAGAGAAAAGAAAACAATTTGTGTTTCAAGTGTGGAAAATCTGGCCACTATGCTAAGGACTGCAGAGTAAAGATTGTGAAAGATTATGAGTACTATACCAAGAAGGCTCATCTTGCAAAGAAGAGAGATGATGAGATTGCTATGTTGGCTGAACATGAGAATTGGTTGTACTATACTTCAGATGAAGATGATCATATTAATTTTCCACAGATGCAAAGTTACATGGCCAAAATGAAGAATGAGGATGATTCTGACTATGAGGATGCGGATTCTGAGTCATCTACTGAGGTACATTCTGCACTTGAAATAGACTTAATGACACAGATTGGTGACATGAAAACTGAATTTGTTAATCTTAGAAAACAGATAAAAGGTGAAAGAAGTCTGGTTAACAAATTCAGAATTGAAAAAGAAGTAATAAGAGAACAATATGAGGAATCTGAGGCTGAGAAACAGAAAGTTAAAAACGAAAATTCTGAATTGTTAAAAAAGCTTTCTGAATTAAAAAATGATTTTTCAAAGATTAAGGATGAAAAGGGTGATTTACAAATAAAATTTGATATGTTATTTGAGGAAAGAAAGAATTTATACACCAAAATCAAAGAATTGGAAGATCTAAATTTGAAAAGAGGTCAGACTCAGCAAAGAATTGGAAGATCTAACAAGTAATGTTAAAGATACAAGATTTTACAATCCAAAGAAGGGATTGGGATTGGAAGAAAATGTTGTTTTAAGAAGAGCTCCAGTCAACTTATATGATTTTGAAAAACTTCAAGTTCCTAAGCCAAAAATCCCAGAAATTGTTGAAGTTTTTATCAGACCTGCAAGTTCTATAACAAGTTCTGACAATTTGCAGAAACCAAGCTCTAAAAAGACAAAGGAGATAGTTTCTGATTCAAAAATAGAAAAGTCAGTTGTTTCAGAAGATAAGGTTAAGAAAGAAATTCCTAAACCAACATATGAGAAACCAAAATACAATGACATTAAATTCAAGTATGATTCTTTAAATGTCAGTTACAAAAATAAACAACCAAGTTTTTCACATCATGACATTGAGAGCATATTTGATACAAGTGAGGTTTCTGAAACAGTTAATCAGAAGTCTAAAGCTTCTAGTCAGAACTCTGATTCTTGGAGTCAGAACTCTGAGTCTGAAGGTCAGACATCTGAGTCTATTAATCAGAATTCTGATTCAGGTAGTCAGAAGTCTGAGTCAACTGGATTTTCTGAAACAAAGTCAGATGACTTTTCAGAGCTTGAAAAGAGGTTTAATCTTGTAAGTCAAGAACTTGAGGATTTGAGGAAATATTTTGATGAACATGAAAATGATTACTGTGATGTGGATGTTAAACTTGACGAAGCTTTAAAAGAAAAGAACATCTTTATTCAGAAAATAACAGAGCTTGAGAAACTGAAGACTGAGTATGATCTTTTTAAAATTAATGCTCTAAAAGATAATGATAAATTCCTTAATGAATCAAGTACATATGAAAAAGGTGAATCATCTACTTCTCCTTCTAACAAAAAGGGATTGAATTTTTCAGAAAAAGAGGAAAGCAAAAGGAAAGATGGTGTGAAAAGAGTTTCTGAGATTAATGGATTGGTTCCTGCAACTGTACCAAAAGCACAGAGTTATTGTGATAAATGTACTTGTACTTTGAAAACTAGCAATAAAAATGAAAAGGCTTATGGTACAGATCTGTTGTTACTTGCAAAGAAAAATCTTATTTGTGTTCAATGTGAAAGTGATTCATTCCAATATTCTCATAAATGTCCAATCACAATAACCTCTGTTTCTTAAATAAGAAATGACATTCAGAATACAGAAAAGAAAAATGTTTTTGTTCCTCAAACTCAGAAAAGAGAAATAATAAAAGAAGTGAAGCCTCATATTAAAATCACAGGAAAGAATGAAAAAAGGTTTAATGTGAAAGAAAAGAAGGTTGAAACTTCTTCAACATCTAAATTTAAAACTTTCAAGAAGAAATTGAACAATTTTGTGAACAGAAAATGTTCTGACTTCATAAAAGTTCAAGGAAAGTGGTGTTTGAAGAAAGACTTTGAATGGAAAGTCAAAGGTAATTTTGTTAAATCAGATAAAAAGGCTAACAAAGAAGGACCCATTCCAAAATGGGTACCTAAATCTAACTGATTGTTGTTGCAGGGCTGTCATGTGTGGTTTTTAGATTCAGGAGCTTCAAGACACATGACAGGTCAGAAGTCTTTTCTATCAAATTTCACAGTTTTGCTGGAAATAACAGCAAAGGTCAAGTTAAAGGTTATGGGGATTTAACAAAAGGAGATCTAACAATTCATAAAGTTTTCTATGTTGAAGGCTTACAACATAATCTTTTCAGCATAAGTCAGTTTTTAGACAGTCTTTGTCAAATCAAGTTCAAAATAACAGGTTGCATGATTTTAACTGAGAATGATCTTAAAGTCTTCTGGGCCAAAAGACACATGGACTTATTTGTGGTTAATTTTTCAAAAATACAAACATTAAATCTTGTTTGTCTTTTATCAAACTCAATTGCAAATGAATGATGGTTGTGGCACAGAAGATGTTCTCATTTAAACTTCAAAGATCTGAATAATCTTGTTGCAAAACATCTGGTTAAAGGATTACCAAAGATTAAATTTGAAAAGGAATCATTATGCTCAGCTTGTGAAATGGGCAAGATGAAAAAGAGTTCTCACAAATTAAAAATGGACTCATCTTGCAAAGCACCATTGGAAATGATTCATACTGATCTTTGTGGTCCTATTTCAGTTCAGTCTATGGGAGGAAAGAAGTATATGCTTGTAATTGTTGATGAATATTCCAGATACACATGGGTTGAATTCCTAAGAGCTAAGTCAGAAGATGCTACTACATTGATAAACTTTATCAAAAGGATTCAAGTTCTCTTACAACTTTCAGTCCAGAAAATCAGAAGTGATAATGGAACAGAGTTCAGAAATGAGACTCTTCAGAAGTTTTTTAGAAAGTTCTGGGATTTCTCACAATTTCTCTGCCGTCAAAACTCCTCAACAAAATGGTGTTGTTGAAAGGAAAAACAGGACTCTAGTTGAAGCTGCAAGAACCATGTTGGCTTATTCAAATCTTCCAACTTTCTTATGGGCGGAAGCAATTGCAACTGCGTGTTTTACACATAACAGAACTTTAATCAATAAAAGATTAAATAAGACTGCTTATGAACTGATAAATAAAAAAAAACCATTAATCAAATTCTTTCATATTTTTGGTTGCAGATGCTATGTCCTTAAAGACAGAGAAAATCTTGGTAAGTTTGATAAAAAGGCAGATGAAGGATACTTTGTTGGTTATTCATTAACTTCCAAAGCATTCAGAATCTACAACAGAAGAACCAAGAGGATGATGGAAAGCATCAATGTACCATTTGATGAAGTCAGAATGAAGACTTCTGAACAAGACAGTTCAGAACTCATGCAAAATAGGACAAAAATGACTTATGATACAAACTCTAATCCTATTTGTTCAGAACTCAATTTACTGTTTAAGGATGCTTTTCTTGAACTGATATTTGATTCTTATGCAGAATTTGAAAACCCTAAGATGATCAATGAAATGAAAAGAAGAACTTCAGAAGTAGTTCAAACAACTGTAATTTCTGATAAAGGTCCATCTGAGGAATGTCCAACTCTGATAAATACAAGTAATGAAAATTCTGACACTCATACTCAGAATTCTGAACCTTGTATTCAGACTTCTGAACCTCGTATTCAGAACTCTGAACAAGTCATTCAGAACTCTGACTTCATTGCTCAAAATTTGAACTCATATTTATCAGAACAAGGGGACAGTTCAGAATTACAAGCTATCATTGATGAGAATGATACAAACAACAATTATTCAGAGATTGATGTGCTTCCTAGTGCAAACAAATGGACTAAAAATCATCCCATTCATCAAGTGATTGGTGATCTATCAGCAGGAGTAAAAACCAGATCAGCTACTACAAATGAAGCAATGTTTGCAGGTTTCCTAAGTGTTATTGAACCTAAGAAAGCTAATGAAGCCCTAGAGGATCCAGATTGGATTTCAACAATGTAAGAGGAATTGCTTCAATTTGAAAGGAACAAAGTCTGGAGACTCATTCCAAGGCCTGAAGGTAAATCTATCATTGGAACTAAATGGGTATTCAGAAATAAAAAGGATGAGTCAGGTGTTGTCATCAGAAACAAGGCAAGATTGGTTGCTAAGGGATACTGTCAACAGGAAGGAATTGACTATGATGAGACATTTGCACCAGTGGCAAGAATAGAGGCCATCAATATATTTTTGGCCTATGCTGCACACAAGAATTTCAAAGTATATCAGATGGATGTCAAATCAGCATTTCTGAATGGTATACTTAATGAAGAGGTGTATGTACATCAACCTGAAGGTTTTGTTGATTCAGAATTTCCTGACCATGTCTATATTTTAGATAAAGCTTTATATGGTCTAAAACAAGCACCAAGAGCCTGGTATGACACTCTTACTCAACACTTGTTAGGTTGAGGTTACAAGAAAGGTAAGATTGACACAACTTTGTTTTTAAAGAAACAAGGTGATGATTTGATTCTTGTTCAAATTTATGTTGATGACATAATATTTGGCTCTACAAGTGCAAAAATGTGTGATGATTTTTCTAAAATCATGAAATCTGAATTTGAAATGAGCATGATGGGTGAACTTAATTTTTTCCTTGGACTTCAAGTCAAACAATTACCAAATGGAATTTTTATAAATCAAGAAAAATACGTAAGGGACATCCTGAAAAAGTTCAAAATGTCTGATTGTGCTTCTATGAGAACTCCTATGGCAACAAACATAAAGTTAGATGCTGATTTCAAAGGAGTTTCAGTAGATAACAAACTTTATAGAGGCATGATTGGATCATTACTATATTTGACTGCAAGTAGGCCAGACATCATGTTTTCTACCTGTTTTTGTGCAAGATTTCAATCCAATCCTAAAGAATCACATATGTTGGCTGTCAAAAGGATTCTCAAATATCTCAAAGGAACACTTGATCTTGGTTTATGGTATCCAAAGGAAACTGACTTTAAACTAACAACTTTCACTGATGCTGATCATGCAGGAAGTAGAATGGACAGAAAGAATACATTTGGTGCTTGTCACTTTCTAGGGGATAAGATAGTGAGTTGGGCATCAAAGAAGCAGAATTGTGTATCCACTTCCACTGCTGAGGCAGAGTATTATGCTCTCAAACTTTGTGGATGAGGACACAACTCATGGATTATGGGTATCAGCTCAACAAAATTCCTATCTACTGTGACTCAGAAAGTGCAATTGCCATTACTCAGAATCCTGTTCAACATTCAAAGACTAAACACATAGATGTGAGGTATCATTTTATAAAGGACTATGTGGAAAAGGGAACAATAGAGATGCACTTTGTGCATACAAAGTATCAATTGGCTGACTTGTTCACAAAGCCTCTTGATCACAAAAGGTTCTCATTTCTCATATGTAAAATAGGAATACTTAATCTGACTAATTGATCTTACTTATTAATTGATTATCATAAATGTTAAATCCTGCTAAGTAAAATTTTCTGAGTAATATACTCAGAACTCTGAGTCTGGTACTCAGAATTCTGACTCTTGAGTTCAGACTTCTGCGTCTTGGGATCAGATCTTCTGAGTCAATACTTCAGAAATCCAACTTTCAAGATTTCATTTCTGAGAAATGCAAGTACTTCAATTTTTGTGGATTATCTTCTTTCTATTATTCTTTATATCTCATCTCATCTTTATTAATGTAACATCCGGCAAAAAGGTCGAACTTCCAGGTTAGCGTCATTATACCTTTACTAATGTTAATAGAGGGAAAATACCCTGATAGGACCCATTCAGGATAAATTAAAGCGAAGATTCGTTAGAATTTCCGGTAGTTGCTGAAAAGACCCGGTTTCGACCCACGACTAACTGAAACACCTTATGTAATGCCAAAATGCTTCAATTAACATGTAACCTATATAAAAATATAGGATTTTACTTCCATATAAACTTTTCATTTTTTTTATGAGATTTAATAAAAATAAGAAGGTATTTTTGGAGTTTGCATTGCAAATTTTTATAAAAAAAAAATATATGCAATGGGTTGGGGGCCCATGTAGGGGCCGGCCACCCCCTCCCCAAAACCCCTCTCTTTGTTTCAATTTGATTCATTTTCAAACGTTGCAACCATTCATCTTCCTCTCTCTCTCTCTCTCACTCTAGTGTTTCACACCTTTCTTCTCTTCATCACTTCCATCATAGCATCTTCAAATTCCAGCAAAAACTCCAGTCCTAAATCTAGTATTCAAAGCAAAAGATTCAAAGTTTGAAGTACTTGCAACATCTTCCCAAGGTAAGAACTTCAAACTAGTGTTGTTTATATTTTTTGGCACCTTTTATGCTATTTCTTACATTGTTCTACACCTTTATCTTGTTCAAATGGATGAACTCTTTTTCTTGTTCTAGAAGTGTGATAAAACACCAAGGACATGAGAAATGTCCATAAAGTGGTGAAAATCTATGAACTTCCATCATGAACTTAAGAAAAATGAGCAAAATCATCAAAAAAAAACGTGGTTTGTCTTCTTGTACTAGAATCTGAGTTTGTAGACCTTTGCATGCACATTTTATTTTAAGTCTTGGGTATTTTCTTGCAAAATCATGTCATATGATGTTGGGATTAAATCCTTAACAAAGGAACCCACATCTATGAATGTTAGAAGGCTTAAAATGTGATTTTCTTAAGAATGTTAGAGTTTTAAGAATCTGGCAGATTTGCTGCATGTGCTTAGGACGACCATATCTTGGTTAAATCATGTCCAAAATTCCTCAATTTTCTTCTGGAGTAAGGTTTAATGAGTTAGGGTTCAAACCCAACTGGTCTCATAAGAAAATATTGAGATTTAAGCTTTCAACTCCTTAGGACTAATTTGGTGTGCAGCAGATGGTCGGCCAGATTTTTAGGTCACAATATTTTACTTATAACTCTTTGTAGAATCCATGAAAATTTCTCATTTTTCTTCTGGAAGTTCCCCATATGAGTTAGGGTTCACATGCACTTGGTCTCATTCAAAAATATGGAGTTTTGGTCACTTAAATATTTTATACAAGTCAAGTGTGCCAAGCTGTCCAAGATTGGCAGATTGGTACATGCAGCTTCAATCGTCCATAACTCACTCAAAACTTATCAAAAGTTTGAGAATCCTTTTCCATGAGATACCTTTATGTGTTAGGTTTCCAAAGCATGTAAGAACTCTGAAAAATATTGAGTTTTGACCCTCCAAAAGTCTGTTTTCCCAGAAGGGTGCAATCTGTTTTAGGCTCTGTGTTACACAAATTAATAAAAATTATTTGGACCCCTTAAACACCCCCAAAATTTATGAAATTTGGTCAAAATAACCTTAACTCAGTATATTACCACATATAAAAAAAATTAGGTAAATTTGTCATTCTGAAAGTGTGGTAGAATAGTCATTTTTGGAGTATAAAGTTTCTGTCAGCTTAAGCATTTTGTAAAGTGTTGGATTTTTATTATAACTCTTTATACATATGATTAAAACATATTGAACAATGCTAAATTCTTCATTTCAACTTGAATACTAAAGCAAAGGCATTACACAAGATATGGATTAAGTTAGTTAGGTATAACCTTGAGTTAGCTATGAAGGACTTATAGAAATTGTTTGTCGTATAGGGAGCCCGTAAAGCGGTTAAGCGAGCAAGCTACCACTACTTCGCGACTACGCTATAAGGTGAGCATTCACGGCCCCTTTCTACTTGTTTAAACGTTTGGGGTGAAAAGCATGCTATATTTTTAAACTTCAAATGATTCATTATATTAAATTATGAATATACTTGATTTGGGAAATGAGTACTAATGAATGAACAAAATTACATAAGTGACCAAGATATGTTGAGTTGTAATGGAAATGTTAAGTCCCCAATTGGTACACTACTTATTAACTTATAAGCCGTTGATACTGGTGGATAGCGCTATTTGGTTTGACAAACCCACCTTGGACTGACGAGTAGGGGTGCACTTTATCAGTCAATAATGTTCTACTCATGTGGCCAACATACCACCTCTGAGGTAGTTCGCGGGGCGTAGGTTGTCGGAAGGCTTAGTAGTGGCTCAACACTTATATATCTTGCAAAAGTTATTCATTGTAAATTTGTACTCATGAATTTCAAACGTAAAGCTTGTCGTGAACAAACGATTCACGAAAGTAATCTTTGGATGAAAATTGTTGGATATATGGAAAACCTGTGAACTCACCAACTCTTTGTAGTTGACCCTTTTGTTTTAAACATGCTTTTCAGGGACTAAGAAGGTAAATGACAAGGTTTAAATTAGCATGCATGACGACATCAACCGAGACTCTTCTTTTGACATATTCTGTTTAAAAAAAAACGCTATTTCGGGTTACATGTAAATTATGGATTGTAAACCTTTAACCTTAATTTTTGAACTTTGAAATGTAATACTTTATGTAATGGTATGGTTGGTGTTGTTTATTTCCTAATGCTATGAAACTTTAGCTGTTGCATCTCGTGTTTCCGCTTTAGCGGGGTGTGACAGATTTGGTATCAGAGCCTAAGGTTATAGAGAATGCCGGTTTTCTTATGGAAACCACAAACTATAACCCAACTATAACGCAAATTATTTTCAAAACGGTTTTCGAAATGACTTTCAAAAATTGAAAGCGTATTACTAATATAACTAAGATGAGTGTCACATTATTATACCTCAATTAAACAAAGCCTGATCACCTATGTTTAATTTAGGGATATATAATGGGGGACTTGGATTGGTTATATTAAAGGTATGCTTAAAATGAATTTCCCACTTAAACATGGAAAGCATGATTTTGTGTGAGTCTGCATAAACATTGCATATCATGAGCATTACATTAGAACACTTAGTAATCAAATATGTTACTATCGCAGCTTACAATGTCGTCCACTTCCACTCCTACCGAGCACTCTTACTCGGCTGACCCCTCAGGCTATATTACTAGCCGACCTAGGGGCAATGCATCTGTTGAAGTAGAGAGAGACCTATATGAGGGCGACCGTGAAGTAAACAGTGCACCAACCACTCAATCCCCTCCGCCTACACTTCGAGGACCGAGAGTAAGAACCACGGCTAGAAAAAGTGTTCCATTGCCTAGGTGTGTGAGTTTCACCCACCCACCGAGATTCGAAGGAGAGTCCTCCCGACCGGGAGCGCGGTACGGAAATCCCCAGATGGTGACCGGGGTACCAGTGGCTCACCCTTCCGGCATGATTGCCCGGGAAAGTCAGTGGGTCCTAATGATGTCGTAAGATGTGCAACTTCATAAAGAGAGATTGGACCAACAACATCAACACTTGAATGGAATAATTGAGGTTCTAAAATCCCATAGTGAGGTCTCGAACCGAACAATGGAGGTCATCGCCTTAACCCGAAGAGAAGTGAGGACCCTACATATTTACTTAGCTTGGGTGATAGGAGCTTTGGTGTTGATGATGGGACTGCTGATTTGGGCATTGATGCGTTAGGGGACCACTAATTGTGAAGCTTTTGGGATTAATTAAACTTAAACTCATATTTTATTTTATTTTTGGGGCATGTAGTCGTTAATTCAAACATCAAATGTTTTGTTAATTGTTTCTTTTGGGAATTAAATGTTTACGGCTTATGAATGAAATGTTGGTTGATGCTTATATATCTCAAGTGCTTTTAAAATATGATTATGAAATCGTGGCATATTGTTATGACAATACGTGTAGATAATAATGATAGTATGCATGAAGTAGTACCATAACGTAGATTAACATAACAAGTAGGAAGTGTAACCAAATAACAGTAATGGTGACCCTGTGACTAAATCCTTAAAAAAAATCATACCTGTACGACTATGCCTCCAAGGAGAGAGAATCCTGAAATAGCACGGCTCGTGTCCGAGCAAATCTTAGCCGCACTTCCAAACATCGTTAGCCAAGTAGCCGCTGGTCTAAACGCTAATCCAGGAAACAACGCGGGAACAAATGGAAATAGGAAATGCACGTACAAGGCTTTTAGGGCCTGTAACCCTAAGGAATTCCATGGAACTGAAGGAGCTGTTGGATTACTGCCATAGATTGAGGGTATGGAATCCGTTCTCCACATCAGTAAGTGCACCGAAGGGAATAAGGTAGAGTTTGCTGCTTGCCTGCTGCAAGTCCGAGCATTGACCTGGTGGAACACACAAGTGCAAACCCGTGGACGGGAAGCTGCTTACAACCTTACGTGGGAAGAGTTCAAAAAGCTACTCAAGGGAGAGTATTGCCCGAGAAGTGAAATACAGAAGTTGGAAGCGGAAATCTGGCATCATGAAATGGTAGGGAAGAACATAGACGCCTACACCACCCGTTTCCATGAGTTAGCAAAGTTAGTGCCACATCTAGTAACGCCCGAGGAGAACCGAATCGAAAGATACATCTGGGGTTTAGCTCCTGAAATTCGTGGGAATGTTACCTCGGCAGAACCCACAACACTCCAAGATGCGGTCAACTAAGCTCACCAACAATGCCATTCGGTCAGGGACATTCATAAGTGACAATGCCAAGGGAAAGAGGAAGATGGAAGAACCCTCGAAAAAGCAATTTGGCGAAAAGTTTGGTAAGAACCAAAAAATGATGGGAAACTTTGGAGTCCAGACTCAGATGGCGGAGAAAGACAAGGGAAGCTATCCCAGGTGTGATAAATGCAACAACCGCCATGGTGGAAGATGCATTATTTGCCTCAAATGCAATAAGGGAGGCCATTTTGCTAAGGATTGCAGAAGTGGAGGGAGACGAACCTGTCACGAGTGTGGAAGCCCAGATCACTTTCGGAACACATGTCCGAGACTGAACCAAGCACGACCAGTTAATCAGGCATGACCAGTCCATCAAGGGAATCAAGGAGGTCAGGCACGAGGTCGGGTGTTCGTGATTGGGGCAGATGAAGCAAGACGAAACCCGGATGTAGTCACAGGTACGTTTCTCTTGAATAATCATCATGCATCTGTGTTATTTGATTCTGGAGCGGATAAGAGTTTTGTATCGTTAGACTTTAGGTCAAAATTAAACTCGAGAACCCGAAAGTTGGAAGAGATATATGTTATTGAATTTGCTAATGGACAGGAAGTTAGGGCCAGAGATGTAATTAAAAATTGTACCCTTAAACTGGCGGGAAAGGATTTTAGCATAGATTTAATCCCAATCAAACTAGGAAGCTTCGATATAGTCGTAGGTATGGGTTGGTTATCGAGAAATCGCGCTGAAATCGTTTGCTCCGAAAAGATCGTCCGAATACCACAAACCGAAGGAAGAGTACTTGAAATACAGGGAGAAAACTCCGGGAAAAATTTCAAAATAGTGTCGTGTATGAAGATGCGAAAATATTTGCGGAAAGATTGTGTTGCGTTTCTGACACACGTGGTGGATAAGGAGATCAAAGAGAAGAATATTCAAGACTTTCCGATAGTACGAGATTTTCCCGAGGTATTCCTAGATGAATTACCTGGATTACCCCCACCAAGACAAGTTGAATTTCATATCGACTTAATTCCGGGAGTGGCACCCGTGGCGAAATCACCTTACCGGTTAGCACCTTCAGAAATGCAGGAGTTGTCAGGCCAACTCCAAGAGCTACTCAATAAAGGATTCATCAGACCCAGCTCTTCACCCTGGGAGCTCCAGTGTTATTCGTTAAAAAGAAGGATGGTTCTTTTCGAATGTGCATCGACTATAGGGAACTTAACAAGCTGACCATCAAGAACCGATATCCCCTTCCTTGAATCGATGACCTGTTCGACCAACTTCAAGGCGCTACGTACTTTTCAAAGATCGACCTTCGGTCCGGATACCATTAAATGAGTGTTCGTGAGGAGGACATTCCTAAGACAACGTTTAGGACTCGATATGGACACTATGAGTTCCTAGTCATGCCTTTTGGACTGACAAACGCTCCAGCAGTCTTTATGGACCTAATGAACAGAGTATGCCGACCATACTTGGACAAATTCGTAATTGTGTTCATAGATGATATATTAATTTATTCGCAAAGCAAGAAGGAGCATGAGCAACATTTAAAGCAAATACTAGAACTGCTCAGAGACCAGAAGCTGTATGCTAAACTTTCCAAATGCGAATTTTGGATTCGTGAAGTGCAATTTCTTGGGCATGTGGTTAATGAAGAGGGAATTCATGTTGATCCGGCCAAAATAGAAGCCATCAAGAAGTGGGAAGTCCCAAAGACTCCGACAGAAATTCGTTCGTTTCTCGGCTTAGCTGGTTATTATCGGCGTTTCATTTCAAATTTCTCCAAAATTGCGCAACCATTGACGGCATTAACCCAAAAGGATAAGAAGTTCGATTGGGGAGAAAAACAAGAGGAAGCTTTTCAGACGCTTAAGCATAAGTTATGCAATGCACCAATCTTAGCCTTACCAGAAGGTGCAGACAATTTTGTTGTGTACTGCGATGCCTCACACCAAGGGTTGGGGTGTGTGCTAATGCAAAAAGACAAGGTTATTGCCTACGCATCAAGGCAACTTAAAGTTCATGAAAAGAATTATACCACCCATGATTTGGAACTAGGAGCCGTAGTGTTCGCACTCAAAATTTGGAGACATTACCTCTACGGCACTAAATGTACTGTCTTTACCGATCACAAGAGCCTGCAACACATTTTTGATCAGAAAATGTTGAATATGAGACAACGGAGATGGATTGAACTGCTTAGCGACTACGATTGCGAGATAAAGTACCACCCAGGCAAAGCTAATGTTGTAGCTGATGCTTTAAGCCGGAAAGAGAGGGTGAAGCCATCGAGGGCAAGAGCCATGGGAATGATGGTTCGAACGAGTCTTAAGGACCAAATCCTCGAAGCTCAAGAAGAAGCATTAAAAGAGGAGAATTTGAAAAACGAAACCCTGCATCATTTGGAAAAGGAATTTGAAACACAATCAGACGGGGTGCGTTACTTCCGAAATAAAGTTTGGGTACCTAAGGTCGTCAATCTGCGAGCAGTAATCTTGGATGAAGCCGATAAATCAAGATATTCAATTCACCCCGGAGCCGATAAGATGTACAAGGATCTGAAGGAATACTATTGGTGGCCAGGGATGAAGAAAGATGTTGCTTTGTATGTAAGCAAATGCCAAACTTGTGCACTGGTTAAGGCTGAATATCAGAAACCATTAGGTCTTCTTCAGCAACCTGAGATTCCCGAATGGAAATGGGAACAAATAAGCATGGATTTCATAACTAAGTTACCCAGAACAAGGAAAGGACCTGATTCAATCTGGGTTATAGTGGATCGGCTTACGAAATCTGCACATTTTCTGCCTATTCGGGAAGACTTCAAGGGGGAAAAGCATGCGCAAAATTATATCAACGAGATCGGTATGTGTCATGGAGTACCTACTGCCATAATCTCGGACATGGATAGTCGTTTTACGTCACGCTTTTGGCGATCAGTCCAGAAAGCGTTGGGCACGCGTTTGGACTTGGGCACTGCCTACCACCCGCAGACGGACGGTCAGACAGAAAGAACTATACAAACACTGGAAGACATGCTGCGAGCCTGTGTAATAGATTTTGGGGGAAGTTGGGATACTCATTTACCGCTAGTTGAATTCTCTTACAACAATAGCTACCATACCAGCCTAAAGTGCGCGCCGTACGAAGCCTTATATGGACGCAAGTGTAGATCCCCACTCAGCTGGTTGGAGGCCGGTGACAGACAGCTGATAAGACCCGACATAATTCAGGAGACCACGGACAAGATCGTAACCATTCAGGAAAGATTGAAAGTAGCCAGAACTCGTCAGAAGAGTTATGCAGATAATCGCAGGAATCCATTGGAATTTCAGGTGGGCGATAAAGTACTACTCAAGGTATCACCATGGAAAGGTTTGGTGCGATTTGGGAAGAGAGGCAAGTTAAGTCCAAGATATATCGGCCCATTTGAGATACTGGAAAGGATTGGACCAGTAGCATATAAACTCAAGTTACCACAAGAGTTAAGAGCCATTCACGACACATTCCATGTGTCAAATCTTAAGAAATGCCTATCGGATGAATCGTTGGTTCTACCGGTGGACGAAATACAAGTGAATGAGCAGTTACGCTTTATAGAGGAACCCGTTGAAATACTTGACCGAGATGTTAAGCGGTTAAGACGTAGCAAGATCCCGATCGTAAAAGTTCGATGGAATGCAAGGCATGGACCTGAATACACTTGGGAACGAGAGGATTTTATGAGGAGTAAATATCCTCAGTTGTTCGTCAAGGAACCTGTTGATCCAAACCCTCAGTGATTTGATAATGACCCTATCTTAAATACTTAGTGAAAATTGTAAGTAAACAATATGTATCAGAGTTTCACTATCGCTGATAAGTACTAAGATCTTACAGTACTGCTGATAGGAACTCTCGCACTTTTAGATTAAACATTCAGCGAACACTGTTCACCATATCGCTGAGTCTGTTCAGTCCTTATGGTGATCGCTGATAAATTAGTTGTTTACTTATGATCCCTGAAGACAAGATTCACGTCAACAAAGGTTCTACGCTGAAGTCGAAGATCAAGCTCAAGAACCAGCGACAAGTCTCCTAATGAACTGATGCGGATCAGCGAAGACTCAGATTTGTCCACTCAACGTGAAGTATCAAGTACAAGACTTCAGCTATCCCTGAACTTTATCATCTGCTGAATAGTAAATGATATTCGCTGAATCAACGAAAGCTGATCATGAAGTCCTCCGTACAAAGTACTTTTGTCTTAACCTCCCTTGCACGCCACCGTACGAAATGTCAGAAAAGAACCTCCGAAAATCTGAAATCGTACAACCACTCTGATACTACACTGTTCATTCATGCGGCTGCTAAGGTTGTCAACAAAGGTCAATGACATGCAACCAATCCGCTGATGACACGTGTAAAGTGTATACTGAATTGCATTAAATGCATGCAGTATATAAAGAGATGAACTCACTTCATTTGAAGTAACTTGCTAACTCTGGACAAGTTCAAATCTCTCAAGATAGGATTTTATTAGTAATCTCCTTATCTTTCTTAGTGCAAGAAAACCTTAGTGTTCCAACTTGTTTAGATTTAGGTTTATCCTTAATCTTGTTTCCGCAACAAGCTGTAAATTGTTAATGATTTATCAATAAACAATTTAGAAAAGTAAAATAGTGTGTTTGTATTCAACCCCCCCCCCCCCCCTTCTACAAACTTGTTTAAGCCTTTCGGGACCAACAAGTGGTATCAGAGCAGATTTGTTTAATCTCATAAACAAGATCTAATCTAAGATATTTCTCTTCCTTGCTATTATCTGAAAATGGCCAACTCAAACACAAACACTCACTATATCGACAATGGTTCTCTTGCAAAACCCCCTAGATTTTCCAGAGACAACTTCAACTTATGGAAAAATAGGATGACACTCTTCTTAGAAGGTGTAGACCCTACTATACCTTACTATCTTGAAAACGGTCCACACATCCCTGTAACGATTGATCCTGCCGTTCCAGCCACTGCAACTAGAGCTGCTATTCCAGAAAGGCTGATTCCAAAGGAAATCCATCATTGGACCGATGAAGACAAGAAGAAAGTGGCTATAGATACAAAAGCCAGATCCATACTATCCATGGCCCTTCCTGACGAAGTCTACCATTCCGTCATGAACCTGAAATCCTCAAAAGCCATGTGGGACACAATATGTGTTCAGTATGAAGGAACGTCTGAAGTCCAGGATTCAAGAAAGATCAACCTGGTAAGACAATACGAAAGTTTCATCTCTGGTAAGAATGAAACTCTCTCTGAAGTACATCAACGTTTTAATTGCTTAATTATAGATCTTAAAACGGTTGGTAAGGAATATTCTAACTTTGAAGTTCTGACAAAGTTTTTAGAATGTTTACCTGAAAGCTGGGACAATTATTCCATGTGTCTCAAGCTGTCAAAAGATCTAAGATCAATGACACTTGCTACCTTATATGGCACATTGCTGAATCATGAGCAATCTAGCCATCTTAAGAAGAATCTTGTAAAAGATTCCAAAAGCACCCCTGTTGCTTTAATCTCAGAGGAACCTTCTACTCAGCGACCCGTGGTCACTATCACTGAGTTAGAAAGTAACTCTGAAAGATCATCAGATTCTGATTCTTCAGATGATGAATCCTTGGCTCTCCTAACTAAAAAGTTCAGGAGATTCGCCAAGAAGAAAATGTTTAGAAAGAACAAAACTCTTTCTATAGCTGACAAGCCTAAGTCATCAGCTTTTGTTGACAAGGCTACTGCTACTTGTTTTAACTGCGAAAAGACAGGTCATTTCGCTAACGAGTGCAGGTCAAAGAAAATCATGAGACCTTCAGCCTTTACAAAGAAATCCTTTGTTCCAAGGAATAAAGACGACAAATACTTAAAGCTGAAGGAGAAGTATGCAAAGCTGAAAAGCTTTAAGAAGAAGGGAAAAGGCCTAATGGCTGACTATGATTGGGCTGCTTCTGATGAAGAAGCCTCATCATCTGATTCTGAAGATGATGAAGTAAATCAATGTCTCATGGCCAAGATTGAAGAAGAGGAAGAAAGTTCAAACATTCCCTCCACTTCAACATCTGCCATTCAGGTATCACCCTCCTTCTTTACCAATATTGTAAATATTGATGAAGCTGATAGTCTCCGTAAAATCGAACTACTGAATAGAAGTTTATACGAAGCCATGAACGGCAAAGCTGTGGTTGAAAACCAAAATCTTGATCTCGCTGAAAAGCTTAAAAATTGCCACCTTCAAATAGAAAAGCTTTCTAAATTTGAAGAAGATTTTAAAGATCAAGTCCATTTAAATCAGCTAGTCAAAATTGAACGAGCGAAAGCTATCGCTGCATTAAAAGCTGAACAAGCTACTGTTGAAGGATGGTGTAATTCTTCAACAAAGATCACTGAGATAATTAAGGCTCAGATTCCTCTGAGTGATAAACGTGGTCTGGGTTATAAATATGATACTCCAATACCAACCACTGAACGTTCAATGCTTAAATTTGGAACGTTCGTATCCTCAGTAGCTGACACTTCTTCATCTCAGTACTCCTCGTCGATTACACCAATCCCTGAGGAAACTCCTACCTCCTCAAAAGGTAAGGAGAAAATGGTTTATTCAAAACCTACCTCTGTCTCTAAAGATAAAGGTAAAGGAATTGTAATTTATCAAAATCCTCAGAAGGGTGCTTTAGTACCTAAGCTGAATGCTTCCAAAGCCTTAGTGATTCATTCATCTGGTTCTAGAAATCAGACCTCTGGATCAGTTCAGCGACCTACTCCTAGACTCAGAGTAGATATCCTTGGTAAGAAATCTGAAGAACTGAATGTTCGTCCTATTTCAAAAACCAATAGTGTACTTGGTGCTGGCACTTCTAATTCCAAATTAAAAGCTCAGCACACAAGTGGTCCTAGAACTAATTTTAGTTATAGGAAATGTTATCACTGTGGACTTACCGATCATATTGCAAGTAAGTGTCCCACAGCCACCAAAGCTGATAAGATAGCTAAGGTGAAGACAGCACCAAAGAAGACCAAACCAGTTGCAAGTCAGGTCAAGGTGACTCCTACCGCTGAGGTCAAGAAATTAACCAAAGTGAAGAAAGACAAAGCTGAATCTTCAAATGCTGCGAAGACTGCTGAACCCATTCCAACCACTTCCACTGACAAACGCGTATACATGGTGAAGTGGGTACCCAAGCAAAACTAATCTTCCTTTGTATTGCAGGTTAAGAAGGGTATCTGGTATCTCGATAGCGGATGCTCTAGACACATGACTGGAAAGAAAAGCCTGCTCGCTGAATACAAGGAAGAGAAGGGTCCCTCTGTGACTTTCGGTGGAAATGGAAAAGGACACACCCGAGGGTATGGTGTACTTTCAAATGGTACAACATCCTTCAGAAGAGTCGCATATGTTGAAGGGCTGAAGCATAATCTTCTAAGCATCAGTCAGCTTTGCGACATGGATAACAAAGTGATTTTCACCAAGGAATCCTGCTTTGTCTCTGACAAAAAGGAGAAGATAGCTCTCAGCGGTTATCGTTTGGAAAATGTTTACGTTATAAACATGGACTCAACAACCACTGAGAACTCCTGTTTCTTCTCAAAGGCATCTTCTGATGTCAACTGGCTATGGCACAAGAGGCTTTCACATCTCAACTTCAAGACACTGAATACTCTTTCATCCAAAGAGTTAGTCACTGGTCTACCTCAACATTCATACGCCAAAGAATCCTTATGTTCAGCGTGTGAAAAAGGGAAGCAGACCAAAGCAAGCTTTAAGTCCAAGCAAGTTTCCTCAGTGTCATCTCCTCTTCAACTACTCCATATGGATTTGTTTGGCCCCGTTAACAAACAATCCATCGCTGGAAAGAAATATACGCTGGTCATAGTTGATGAATTCTCTCGTTTTACATGGGTAATGTTTCTCCGTTCTAAGAGTGACACCCCTGAAGAACTCATCACCTTTGTTCGGAAGATGGAAACTCTGAACAATATGACTGTTCGCTCAATAAGGAGTGATCATGGAACTGAATTCAAAAACAGTTCTCTTGATTCCTTCCTTGAGAGCAAGGGTATTTCTCACAACTTTTCGTCAGTGAGAACACCACAACAAAACGGAGTCTCTGAAAGAAGAAATAGAACAATTATTGAAGCTGCACGTTCAATGCTCAGCGATTCTCACCTGCCTACTCAGTTTTGGGCAGAAGCTGTCAACACGGCTTGTTTTACGCAAAACAGGTCGCTGATAGTCAAAAGATTCAAAAAGACAGCCTATGAACTTTTTCATGGGAGAAAGCCTTCAATCAGCTTTCTTCACATCTTTGGTTGTCAGTGTTTCATACTGAACAACAGAGATGCCCTTGGAAAGTTTGATCCTAAGGCTGATGATGGAATCTTTCTTGGATACTCCTCAGTTTCCAAAGCCTTCAGAGTCTTCAACCGAAGAAGACAAACTGTAGAAGAAACTATTCACGTCACGTTTGACGAATCCCGTTCAGCGAACTCTAAACCGAACGCTGATACAGAAGAACTGAATCAATGGATGTTTTCTCATCTTTGTGATTCAGAAGATATTCCCACTACTCATACTCATACAACTGAAAATGATGGTCCTACTATCATTCCCAATATGCAGAATAGTGAAGCTGAAACATCTTGGGTCTCAGCTGTTCCTATAAATACTATACCCGCAGTTGATCCAAATGTCTCAGAAATTCCATCTATTTCTCAGCAATCAGTGAATGAAGTGACAAATGCAAGCATTCCTCTCTTAGCTGATTATCCAGAAGTAGCTGAAGCCTCATCTTCAGTTTCTCCAGTTCAGACTGAGTCAGCGACGCATGCTCCGGCTCAGCGATGGACTGTAAATCACCCAATCGATCAAATTCTTGGTGATCCCAACGCTGGTATTCAGACTCGTAGAAGTGCAGGTAATATTTGTTTATTTGTTAACTTTATTTCTCTAACTGAACCAAAGAAAATAGATGATGCCCTCAGAGATCCAAACTGGGTCAGCGCTATGCAAGAAGAGCTGACTGAATTCGAAAGAAACAACGTTTGGAAACTTGTTCGGAGACCAACTGACAAAACAGTGATAGGAACTAAGTGGGTCTATCGAAACAAGTTGGACGAACATGGTACTGTAACTCGCAACAAAGCTCGTCTTGTTGCTCAGGGATACAGACAAGAGGAAGGTATAGATTATGACGAAACCTTTGCTCCTGTAGCAAGACTTGAATCTATTCGTCTTTTCTTAGCATATGCTGTACACAAAAACTTCACTGTACATCAAATGGATGTTAAGTCAGCGTTTCTAAATGGAAAGCTGAATGAAGAAGTTTATGTGGAACAACCTCCAGGATTCTCAGATCCTAAGCGTCCAGGTTATGTTTATAAGCTGGATAAGGCACTTTATGGCTTGAAGCAAGCTCCTCGTGCATGGTATGACACTCTTTCTACTTATCTCCACCTTGAAAAATTTGAGAGAGGTAAGATTGACAAAACTTTGTTTTTTAGAAAAATAAAAGGTCATATCATTTTAGTTCAAATATATGTTGATGACATTATATTTGGTTCTACTAACCCTGAGCTTTGTACTCGTTTCGCTGATAGAATGAAATATGAGTATAAAATGAGTATGATGGGTGAACTAACATATTTCCTTGGTCTTCAGATTAAGCAAACTGAAAAAAGGAACTTTTATAAATCAGGGAAAGTATGTTAAAGATATGCTGAAAAAATTCGACTTAACTGAAAGTTCAGCTATGAAAACCCCTATGGCACCACCGCTGATACTTGATAAGGACACAAAGGGTGTTCCTGTCAATGTCACGCTGTACCGTGGGATGATCGGCTCACTACTGTATCTTACAGCTAGCCGACCCGATATTATGTTTGCAACATGTCTGTGCGCACGATATCAAGCTGAACCTAAGATATCTCATATGAAAGCTGTAAAGCGAATCTTTCGATATCTTAAGGGTACAGCGAATCTAGGTCTTTGGTATCCCAAAGATTCAGGATTCGATCTAACCGCCTATTCAGACAGTGATTTTGCAGGTTGCAAAATGGATAGGAAAAGCACCACAGGAGGATGTCAGCTCCTGGGTGGAAAGCTGGTAAGTTGGACAAGTAAGAAGCAAAACTCGGTGTCCACTTCCACAGCTGAAGCTGAGTATGTAGCCGCTGGAAGCTGCTGTTCTCAAGTCTTGTGGATGAGAAATCAACTACTAGACTATGATCTTCAGCTCTCCAAAATTCCAATCTATTGCGACAGCACAAGTGCCATCGCTATAGCAAACAATCCAGTGCTACACTCAAAGACAAAACACATAGAAATCAAATATCATTTTATCAGAGATCATGTGATGAATGGTGATATAGAACTTCATTTTATCCCAACTGATTATCAGTTAGTTGATTTGTTTACCAAACCTCTTGATGAGACAAGATTCAACTTTCTCATCAGCGAGCTTGGAATGCTGAACTTTGAAGGATAAATCTTCAGCGGTTCACATTTAATCAGCGATACGTTTATACATTCTTGTATAGGCTCTAGATAAAATAAACTTGTACAATCCATTTCATCATCTTCTCTCTGAATAAATTGGGTTAAACTGATATCAAGGTATGTTTTCTCTGACAAAACGCATGAAAATGCAAGATTTCAAATTCTTTCATCGCTGAATAATATTTTGAAATTTCTTAAAACCCTCACTGATATTTCTATTCAGTGCTTCATATTTTCCAAAGAGTCCCTGAGTTTTTCTTTCAAAACCTCAGAGACAACGAAAGAATGTGAAAGGACAGTTGTGACGTCATTGCAACGGATAACACCAGGCACGCTCTTTTTCTGACACACGTTTGCACGTTTCGTTGTCTATCCAATCAAATGCAAACACGTGTCTGTGTCATGATGAAAAACTTTCCCGCTCAAGTTTTTCTCTCTCTACTCTCTTCCTATATAAACACTCTCAAAGTTTATATTTGTCTTTATGCGAGTCAATCTTTCTCCGCAAGAAAAGAACACTGTTGCATTTTGTGCTCTCAATCTTCAAGAACTGTTCATCATCTTGTTCATCAAACTCAAGGTTAATATGTTCTTATCTATTATCAAATGCAAATAACTTGTTTTCGATCTTATCATTGTTTTACACAAGATCAAACAAAAGAACTAAAAAATAAAATCATTTTCTTTCATGGTTTTATAAACACAACCATTTCATGGTTGTTCTTCAAGTTTTAAATCTAAAATCTTAAACTTGTTCTTCTTTCGTATCCATTTTTTTTAAACTGGAATACAAGGCTTATAGGTGTTATATTCGTTTTTTTTAAAACAAGAAAAACCCTAATCTTCATTAAGACTTTTTTGTCTGAATGAAATGGACAAAATTCGAAAAATCTTAATGGAAATTTTCTTTCCACATTAAGATATTTCTTATTTGTTAACATCTTTGGTTGAACTGATAATACAGTGAAATGGCAACTTCAAAGCTGAATGTTACCGCTGAGTCCATCTCCGCTGATTCTGAGGAACTGGAAATCACCAAAGCTCCTCAGGTTAAGTTTGAGCTGGATCAACTAGACTGGACAAAGGCAAACAACCTTTCAGCGCTTCTCGAGTTTCCTCCTCGGAAGCAGGTATCCCATCTAGACGACGCTGTAAATTTTTTGAAGAATAGCCCCATCTACACAGCACTGACAATCACACCTCCTGCCAGTCAGCGTCTATTATCCCAATTCTGGTACTCTGCCAGACACACCAACCTACCCTCAGCCAAAGATCCATCTAAAACCATCGACTGCATACTCAGCGATACTGAGTATGGCACCATCAAGATAACCCCCGCAATAATCCGCAAAGCTCTAAAATTCCCTAACGCTACCTCAAAAAATCCTTTCATTCCATTTCCTGACCACAAGAAACACGCTGACAGAGAAGAAATCATTGCTTTCCTTGATGCGATGGGTTACATCTGGGAGACTGGAAGAGACAAGCTACCTGAGAAGAAGCTGACGCTGATAAAGAAATCCAAGATGCCCAGCGAGATGAACTTCATCTTCGCTCACCTGATCAGCTGCATGACAGCGAAATCCGGATCTTCTGATCAAGCCGCTCAACCTCAGCAGGCCATGGGTTACGCACTGCTGAAAGGTCTCAACATTGACTGGGCCTCCATCATCTATGAAGACCTCATTCAACGTGTTGATTCTGCCGCTGACCGACCAGCATGGGTTCCTTACCCGCGATTCATCAGCGCCATCTTTCAATATGGCCTGAAGGACAACTATCCTAAAGAGGGTGATCTGAAACTCTCTCAGATTGGCCCTAAAGTTCTCGACTTCAAGCCTGTCGCCAACGAGGTACGTCTCTCTACCCTTCTCACTCTACTTAATTCTCCGCTTTCTGTGGCTCCTTCAGCGACTATACCCCTCGCTGATTCCCAGGCCACAAAATCCATTCCTTCTAAGAAAAGGAAACAATCTCTTACCCCTCTTGATTCCAAAAGGATCAAGAAAACCAAGGAGCAACCCCAGCAATTGCATGCTGAAGACTCCTCAGCTCATTCTGAAGAGCTGAAGGAAAGTTCCGTGGTACGCTCTGCCACACCAATTCAAGCCATCCCTTCTAAACCTACTTCAGCGTCCTTAAACGCTGAGGTTAGAACTTTGGAATCTACCCAACCTTCGTCAGTCTCTCAAAAGACTGATGAAGTACTTCTCAGCGAATCCAACGCTGAACTTGAAACCCAACCCCAATTCTTATCCTTCGCTCCTCCCTCTACTTCTTTGGACACTCCTCCAGTCAAAACTGGAGATGCCATCATTCAAGAAGCCGTTGAAGCTTCTCAGCGAATGACGAAGAAAGGACCTGCAGAGATCTCCATCCCTCACGGAACTTTTGAGGGAGATATGGAACACTATGGAGGGACTCGAAACTTTGATGAGTTCGTCAACGCTCCTGCAGGTACAGATCCCACCTTAAACACTGTAACTAAACCTGAAACTTCTGAGCTTTCCTTTGTTCACAAGTACTTATATGTTACAGGTCCTTATTTGGGAGACATCAACCAGTCTCTGAAGTCTATGGAGATGAAACTTACGGATCTCACCACCGGTCTATCAAATAACTCTACAGCTGTAACAAACGCTGGAGAGAATCTGACGAAGCTGACTACTGTGGTGGAAAAGAAGGCCTCCTCTGATGACATCAAAGACCTTGATAAAACTCTCGCCGACTTTGCCAAAGTGCTCTCCGACATCTACACTGACTACACCAACCTCAAATCATCAGTTTCCACCATTTCCAGCGAGGTTACAACGCTGAAGAAATCGGTTGGTACACTCGAAGGTGATATGTCAGTGGTCAAGACCGACTTGGGCTCAGTGAAGACCGATCTTAGTTCTGTCAAAACAATGATCGAGACGCTGGTGAACAAGGCAAATAATCCAGCTCCTGCTCCGGCCCCTGCACCTGTTTTGGACTCATTCACCGCAGAGGATCGCCAAGAGCTGAAGAAAATCACGCCTGCTATTTCTGGCCTAGAAGACAGAATAGCTAAGCTTGAAGGTTGTGTGAAAGTCTCTGGCCCAGAAAACAGAGACAACACCAATGCTGAATCTACCCATTCCTCCCCCGCCCATCATGAGAAAGAGGGGGAGAAGAGCGCTGAACAGGAGAAGAGTGCTGAAGATCAAAATAAGAGCGCTGAAGACCTTTCCCATGATGAATCTATCAGGGGAGAGGGTAATGAAGATCGGATTACTGGACCTCAGGGAGATGAAAACCCTGAGGGAACCGAGAACCTCGCCTCTGTATCTGAGGGGGAGCAACTCGAAGAAGATGCTGAGGAATCCGAAGCAGAAGAAGACGAAGACTTCGACATCCCTGAAGCTGAACCATCCTCCTCTCCAAGGAACGATGATGATGATGATGAAGATGACGATGATTTCTTTGTTGTCAAACCTGCTCCTCGAACCAATGCTCTTAAAGGTATTTCAATAAAAGAACCTTCAGGGGAGAAGACAAAGACAAAGCACTCAGCCTCTGGCGCTGAGAAAAGCAAAGACAAAGGCATCGCTGAAGATGATAATCTGGCGATCCTACTTGCAAAGCCGATTTGTCAGGTACACTAAACTTATTTTTCCTTCCCTGATCATCTCTGAAAAATCAGTTATCCATTCCACAAACACCATACACATCCACATTTTTTTTCTATCTTTTCTACCCAAGTTCTTCTACCCAGTTCTTATTTGTAAGATCGCTGCGTTTCAGCTAGTTCTCTCCCCTGTTTGAGGATATCGCTGAAAGATCTTCTATTGCGACTTCACCAATAATTCCAGCTACCGCTGAAGACATAATCCCAGTCTTAGATTTAATCTCTGAGACTGATGAATCAGAAGAACAACCTCTCTCGCACAGAAACAGACCCTCCTCAGTTCCTCAAAAGAGGAGAGAAGAAATGATAAAGCGATTCGAGGATCAGCGAATCATCCTAAGGCGCGATCAACTACCTTCAGTTCCTCCTAAGTTCAGAATTTCAAAAGCTGAATACCAGGATCATCTCATAGCTGAACGCCTCATCGCTGAAAGGAAGGAAGCTGAAGATAAAGACAGAGAATACACCATCAAGCTCACTCAAGAATCTGTCAAAGACCCCAAGCTGAAGCGTATTCCCATTCAAATCCAACGAAAGCTTTGGGAACAAGCCCAGAAGATCGTGGAAAAGAAAGCTGAAGTTTCTCAGACCACCCTGATCTGGTGTAAAGAGAAAATCCACTTCAGATATCGTCCAGCGAAGATCAACAAGGTATTCATCTCTGGAAGAACCTCCATCGGAGTACCTATTGTTGATATCAAACTGTTTAGAGAAGATGACTCATCTGAAACCTTTCGTGCTGACACTGTAAAAAGGTATGGTCTCTCTGAATGGCTGGAGATGAGGTTAGCTATCCAACCATCAAAATCTAAGTACAAGGATCATTTCGAAAAGCTGATAAACAGACAGATCGATTTGATATCTTCTTGTGTGGATATTCCTCCTGTTCCTGATCTAAAGCCGAAAAGAAAAAAGGGCTCTCCAAGGAAGAAACGTCAAGATTCAAACTCAGGTCCTGTCATACGAAATGAAACTAGAATTGGTTTCTCTCGCGCTAAAGTACTTGGTCCTGATCCTGATCTATCTGCCCTTGACATCTCTTTGCCACCATGTGAACTTTTCGTCCCTGGTAAAGTCATCAGTAATCCTTATGGAATATTCTTTCTTGACTACGACGGACGTAAATGCTTTCAACGGATCGCTGAGCTTCCAATCACTCCAATCGAACAGCTCAAAGATCTCATCTACTGGTGCGACTTCAGAAAAGACATTCAGGCACGACACCTAAAACCCTTGATTTTTGAAGCTGCTCTGAAGCTAAAGAATAAAGGAGAAAAGGTTCCTGACTGGATGATTCCAACTGAAAAGACAACCCTTGATGAACTTCTCATTAAGGAAGAACCCTTTGAAGGCTGACAACAATCACCATTTTTCTCTATTGTATCAGTCATCCTTCAGTACTTGTAATTTATTTCGCTTGTACTTGTAATCTTTCTTATTCATATTGTAACCTGATTCAAAGATTTAAAGAAAGATTTCAGCGAATGTACTTTACTCCATCAGTACTGAAAAGATCCCAGAAAACAGTAAAAGGGACAAATATTTTATGAGTTCTTTTTATCCTTATGTTTTCATTAAATAGCAATTTTCTCTGTTGCTATGTCATAATCAAATAGGGGGAGATTGTTGATCCAAACCCTCAGTGATTTGATAATGACCCTATCTTAAATACTTAGTGAAAATTGTAAGTAAACAATATGTATCAGAGTTTCACTATCGCTGATAAGTACTAAGATCTTACAGTACTGCTGATAGGAACTCTCGCACTTTTAGATTAAACATTCAGCGAACACTGTTCACCATATCGCTGAGTCTGTTCAGTCCTTATGGTGATCGCTGATAAATTAGTTGTTTACTTATGATCCCTGAAGACAAGATTCACGTCAACAAAGGTTCTACGCTGAAGTCGAAGATCAAGCTCAAGAACCAGCGACAAGTCTCCTAATGAACTGATGCGGATCAGCGAAGACTCAGATTTGTCCACTCAACGTGAAGTATCAAGTACAAGACTTCAGCTATCGCTGAACTTTATCATCTGCTGAATAGTAAATGATAATCGCTGAATCAACGAAAGCTGATCATGAAGTCCTCCGTACAAAGTACTTTTGTCTTAACCTCCCTTGCACGCCACCGTACGAAATGTCAGAAAAGAACCTCCGAAAATCTGAAATCGTACAACCACTCTGATACTACACTGTTCATTCATGCGGCTACTAAGGTTGTCAACAAAGGTCAATGACATGCAACCAATCCGCTGATGACACGTGTAAAGTGTATACTGAATTGCATTAAATGCATGCAGTATATAAAGAGATGAACTCACTTCATTTGAAGTAACTTGCTAACTCTGGACAAGTTCAAATCTCTCAAGATAGGATTTTATTAGTAATCTCCTTATCTTTCTTAGTGCAAGAAAACCTTAGTGTTCCAACTTGTTTAGATTTAGATTTATCCTTAATCTTGTTTCCGCAACAAGCTGTAAATTGTTAATGATTTATCAATAAACAATTTAGAAAAGTAAAATAGTGTGTTTGTATTCAACCCCCCCCCCCCCCCCCCCCTTCTACAAACTTGTTTAAGCCTTACGGGACCAACAGAACCATTTGAGAATGCCAGCCATTAAATTTCGGGACGAAATTCCTTTAACGGGGGAAAACTGTAAAATCCGGCAAAAAGGTCGAACTTCCAGGTTAGCGTCATTATACCTTTATTAATGTTAATAGAGGGAAAATACCCTGATAGGACCCATTCAGGATAAATTAAAGCGAAGATTCGTTAGAATTTCTGGTAGTTGCTGAAAAGACCCGGTTTCGACCCGCGACTAACTGAAACACCTTATGTAATGCCAAAATGCTTCAATTAACATGTAACCTATATAAAAATATAGGATTTTACTTCCATATAAACTTTTCATTTTTTTATGAGATTTAATAAAAATAAGAAGGTATTTTTGGAGTTTGCATTGCAAATTTTTATAAAAAAAATATATGCAATGGGTTGGGGGCCCATGTAGGGGCCGGCCACCCCCTCCCCAAAACCCCTCTCTTTGTTTCAATTTGATTCATTTTCAAACTTTGCAACCATTCATCTTCCTCTCTCTCTCTCTCACTCTAGTGTTTCACACCTTTCTTCTCTTCATCACTTCCATCATAGCATCTTCAAATTCCAGCAAAAACTCCAGCCCTAAATCTAGTATTCAAAGCAAAAGATTCAAAGTTTGAAGTACTTGCAACATCTTCCCAAGGTAAGAACTTCAAACTAGTGTTGTTCATATTTTTTGGCACCTTTTATGCTATTTCTTACATTGTTCTACACCTTTATCTTGTTCAAACGGATGAACTCTTTTTCTTGTTCTAGAAGTGAGATAAAACACCAAGGACATGAGAAATGTCCATAAAGTGGTGAAAATCTATGAACTTCCATCATGAACTTAAGAAAAAATGAGCAAAATCATAAAAAAAAAACGTGGTTTTTCTTCTTGTACTAGAATCTGAGTTTGTAGACCTTTGCATGCACATTTTATTTTAAGTCTTGGGTATTTTCTTGCAAAATCATGTCATATGATGTTGGGATTAAATCCTTAACAAAGGAACCCACATCTATGAATGTTAGAAGGCTTAAAAATGTGATTTTCTTAAGAATGTTAGAGTTTTAAGAATCTGGCAGATTTGCTGCATGTGCTTAGGACGACCATATCTTGGTCAAATCATGTCCAAAATTCCTCATTTTTCTTCTGGAGTAAGGTTTAATGAGTTAGGGTTCAAACCCAACTGGTATCATAAGAAAATATTGAGATTTAAGCTTTCAACTCCTTAGGACTAATTTGGTGTGCAGCAGATGGTCGACCAGATTTTTAGGTCACAATATTTTACTTATAACTCTTTGTAGAATCCATGAAAATTTCTCGTTTTTCTTCTAGAAGTTCCCCATATGAGTTAGGGTTCACATGCACTTGGTCTCATTCAAAAATATGGAGTTTTGGTCACTTAAATATTTTATACAAGTCAAGTGTGCCAAGCTGTCCAAGATTGGCAGATTGGTACACGCAGCTTCAATCGTCCATAACTCACTCAAAACTTATCAAACGTTTGAGAATCCTTTTCCATGAGATACCTTTATGTGTTAGGTTTCCAAAGCATGTAAAAACTCTGAAAAATATTGAGTTTTGACCCTCCAAAAGTCTGTTTTCCCAGAAGGGTAAAATCTGTTTTAGGCTCTGTGTTACACAAATTAATAAACATTATTTGGACCCCTTAAACACTCCCAAAATTTATGAAATTTGGTAAAAATAACCTTAACTCAGTATATTACCACATATAAAAAAATTAGGTAAATTTGTCATTCTGAAAGTGTGGTAGAATAGTCATTTTTGGAGTATAAAGTTTCTGTCAGCTTAAGCATTTTGTAAAGTGTTGGATTTTTATTATAACTCTTTATACATATGATTAAAACATATTGAACAATGCTAAATTTTTCATTTCAACTTGAATACTAAAGCAAAGGCATTACACAAGATATGGATTAAGTTAGTTAGGTATAACCTTGAGTTAGCTATGAAGGACTTATAGAAATTGTTTGTCGTATAGGGAGCCCGTAAAGCGGTTAAGCGAGCAAGCTACCACTACTTCGCGACTACGCTATAAGGTGAGCATTCACGGCCCCTATCTACTTGTTTTAATGTTTGGGGTGAAAAGCATGCTATATTTTTAAACTTCAAATGATTCATGATATTAAATTATGAATATACTTGATTTGGGAAATGAGTATGTTAGAGCATTGTTGTATTCAAGATTTACTGTAAAGTCAATGTACTGTATGAGTCTATACAGTATTGTGAATGCCTTTATACCTTGTATGTCATGGGTATAAATAGGCTTGTCTAGTTCATTTGTTAGAAAGCTTTTGTAATCTTTTAGAAACCTTTTGTAATCCTTTGAGCTCAATACATGGATGACATATTTGCTCTCTAGATTCTCTCTCACTACATTCATATCTTATTGCTAGAGATTTGGGATTTATCAATTGGTATCAGAGCAAAACAGAAGATTCAAGCAGATCGAAGACCAAATTGAAGAATTTTTACACTGTTCTTCAAGAATTCGGACCAAGTGGCTTTTACTGTTCATCTGAAGTCTTATCATTCAGACATGAAGTTTTTCCAGATTTTGAGTTTTTGAATCAATTCTTTGCATCATTGCATTCGGATTTGCTTCCTGAACACTTTTAATTCTTGGATTAACATCAAAATCTGCACAGAATTGACAGATCTGATCTATTCTTGATTTTTTTTCGAAAACTTCAAGATCAATGTTTTGATCTTAATCTATTCAAATTGATCGAATTGTGAATTGCAATCAACAGAAAAAGTGTGCGGATTTCAATTACGAACAATTTGATATAAGATTCATCACAATTGATCAAGAATTGAAGGAGTTATGGCAGATTAAGTGATTTTGAAGTTCGAAGTGCAGAATTCGGATAATTCTTGGTGAATTCGGATCATTCAAAGAGAATTCGGAACATTCATAGAGAATTCGGATTGTTCTTGGCATCATAAGTGTAGAATTCGACTCAAGAAGAATTCGAATTCATAGAATTCGAACCCTATTAGATTCGAATTGTATAGAATTCGAACCCTGTTGAGTTCGAATTGAGTGAATTCGAACCTAAGTACATTCGAATTGAGTGAATTCGAACCTTAGTACATCCGAATTGAGTGAATTCGAACCTAAGTACATTCGATTTGAGTGAATTCGAATCCTTCTTCATCCGAATTCATTGAATTCGAACCCTTATTCATCCGAATTCATTGAATTCGAATCCTTCTTCATCCGAATTCATTGAATTCGAACCCTTATTCATCCGAATTCATTGAATTCGAATCCTTCTTCATCCGAATTCATTGAATTCGAACCCTTATTCATCCGAATTCATTGAATTCGAACCCTTATACATTCGAATTCATTGAGAAAAAATTTTATCTCGAAATTTTTCCTATAGTGTATTTCATACACTGTCTGCTTGATCTTCTGAACGATCAATTTCTAGCAATTTTCAAAATGGTTTTACAACAAGTTATTGTTAAAAGCAGTGGTGAAGATTTGAAGCAAACTCTGAAAAAGGAGATTCCTCCAATTGCAAAAGTTTTTGTTAAACCAAATGTAAAGTTGCAACAAGTCATTATAACAGAAACATCTGTTAATTCACATGTATCTGTTAAACCAAATAATGAAGTGTTGCAACAAGTCATAATAACAAAAACACCTCCAAAGCCACTTGAAAAAGCTAAGGCAAATAATGGAATTTTGCAACAAGTTATTTTATCAGAAACATCTCCTATATCAGAAACTCCTGTTAAAGATAATGCTTCAAATTCTTCAACTCCTATTTTAAATAAAGCATTGGAAGAAGAAAATGTTGATCTGAAAAGACAAATTTTAGACATTTCTTCTTCAAATGCTAAACTTACTAAAAGAATAACTGATCTTGAAGTTTATATTGCAGATCTTGAAGCAAAGAAAGACAACTCAAGTCTGCACGATCAAATCGAGAATCTTCAAGAGAAAGTAACAACTCTTCAAAAAGAAAATGCCGATTTGAAGAGTAGAGAAGAAAATAGAGTGAAGTGGAACTTAAAGTTACATGCTCAATTAAAAGAAGTTAAAGATATAGGGAAAATTTTGGACAGTGAAAATGCCGATCTAAAGAGAAAACTGTCTAATTTTTCTTTTGAAGAAAAGAAAGTTTTTGAAGAAAAGAAAGAGACTGAGCTGAAATGTATAAAACTTTCAAAACAAGTTTCAGACTTTGAGAAAGTTTTATTTTTAGAAAAAGACAAGCTCGGAAAAGAAAGAGCTAAATTTGAAACTGAACGAAATTTTTTTTGAGATTAAAAGTTCTAAACTTTCCATGAAAATCTCTGAATTAGAAAATCTTTTGGAAAAGGAAAGAAAAGATTTCACGGAAAAGAAAAATCTCTTTGAAAAGGAAAGTAAAACTCTTAAAAAGAAAAATATGGAAATTTTCAAAGAGATTACTGATAAAAGAAAGTTTTTGGAAAAAGATTTTGAATCGGAACGTGAATATTTTGAAGATGTGATTCTTAATCTTACCAAAAGATTATCTGGTTTATCAGCTGATATTATGAAGGATCAGTTGATCAAATCTGATCTCCAAAAGAAATTTGATCTAATTTCTAAAGAGAAAAATGTTTTGATAAACAAAGTCAAAGAACTTGAAGACGTCATTTTTAAATTTGATGTCTCAAAGCAGACCAGTCATAATTCTATCTTTCAGACTCCATTTGTTGATTCAAATGATTCTGAATGTTCTTTTAAAACTGCTTCAAGTTCAAGTTTTAAAAACATTCCTTCTAAACAACTTAATAGATCAACAGATTTCTCAAAAGGTCAGATTCGTTCGTCTAATCTTTTCTATAATCCTCTGTTTGATAAATCGGATGATATTGTTAAAGTGCCTAAAATTAATACTTCCAAATCTGAAGAAGTTCCAGTCTTCAAGAGGGTGAAGATGGAATGGAGAATCAAAGGCACAACAGTTCCAAAGAAAGATGTGCCAAAATCATCTGTATCCACATCAAATGCAAAGAAGAACAATACGCCAAAAGGTAAATCTTATGCTAAACCTAATCCTATTCATTATGTAAATCATCTGATTAGGTTGGCACATAAGAAAATCTGTTGTTCTTACTGTGGATCAAATGATTTTGTGCATAAAGATTATACTTCTTATTGGTATGGTTCTTACAGTATTCCTTGTAAGAAATCTACACCTAACCCACTAGGACCCAAATGCCATTGGGTACCAAAATCTGCTTAATCTGTTTTGCAGGTTCTTCATGTGTTGTACTGAATTGTAGATACATACCACACACATGACTGAAAACAGAAGAGAAGCGGCGTATTTTTTGAAAAATATTTGTACCATTAAGGGGGAGACAAATATTAATGGCTTTTGAACATATCAGTTCAAAACCCGTGCTTCAACGACTATGGCTTCTGGACAAATCAGTTCAGGACCCGTACTTCAACGACTAAGACTTCTAAACAAATCAGTTTAGAACTCACACTTCTCAGGTGATATCCTTAACCGTAACATCTTTTTGTTTCAAGGAACGTGGTAAAAGGTAACATTGGATTATATTTTGTTTCTACCACTTTGAAAATTTGAATCTTTACAAATTTAATTCAATGAGATAAATTTTTCAATTTTCACTCAATGAATTAAATGTGTGCTAAAAGATGATTTTACAAGTGTTTTTGTTTTATCTGAGTTATATTTGTTTCATCTTTCACCTCTGAAATAATCGAAAGGTCAGCAAAACATGAATGAAATTATGCTGAATGCTCAAAGATATGTGAATCTGGACTTATATAGAATATAATGCTCAAAAAGCCTATTTATCAGAATGATGAATGGAAACGAAAATATGGGGGAAGCACTATGATTAAGAACCAAGTGATTGAGATATCATTCATATTTTGTGATGGAAATTCGAACTTATATAGAATATCATTTAGTTTGAAAGTTTGTGCCTGTGGCCTTTCTGGTTTGGGAGAGTAAGTCCTAAGGGGTGCTCGACACCTAGTCCCTAAGATCAACTGGTCTGGGATCGGCTGACCCAAATCCTGCAATAGAACCAGATAGAAAGCCATGTTTTACTGGTACAAATAGGTTTAAGATATATCGATGTGGCCTTTCTGGTTTAGGAAATTAAGTTCTAAGGGGTGCTTGACACCTAGCACCTAAGGCCAACTGGTCTGGGATCTGCTGACCCAAATCCTGCTATAGAACCAGATAGAAAGTCATGTTTAACGGTGTATCTTATTCTTACTAAACTTTTTGATCAAAAGATGCCAATGAGCACAAAATCAAAAGATGCCAATGCGCACAAAATCAAAAGATGCCAATGAGTACAAAATCAAAAGATTCAAATGTGCATAAAATCAAAAGATGCCAAAGAGCACACATCTCTTGAAACTTGGGGAAAATACAAAGTCGCGATAAACCCGTAAATTTATGAAATTCTGATTTTGGACAAATAGTGTGAGTAGAGCAAAGTATTCTTATATGTTTTAGAATTGCATACGCTTGATGCTAATCATATTTCGCATGCTAGCACACCAAATAGATTTAATAAAGGGGTTGAAACTGAACGTTTGTAACTTGATATGCAATGATGTCTTGTTTTTGAATCCAAACACATGCATTTGATTTCATTTGATTGAAATATTGTTAAATTTCATTAAGTTGAATTTCTTTTGTAAAGCATTCAAATGATCAAATGTTAGTAGTTATAAAATGAAGTTCAATGAATTTTATTTTCCTTGTGTAAATTTTTTAAAATTTGTATATTGTGCGTTATTGAAATATATGCATACTTTCAGGGGGAGAAAACAAATTGCTCCAGAATTCTTAGTTTGAGGGGGAGCAAGGTTATCCACTAAGGAGGAGATTGTTAGTAATACTCAGTGACGCGACTGAAATTGAAGAAGGTTTTCGATGATAATGATGTTCACTTTCATCGAAAAAGGGGGAGAAATGTTTAATTCAATTTCATGTCTAAGATATCTCATGTCTAAGAGCTTTCAAGTCAATGATTCGTGAACAAAGACTGAAGATCAGGGGAGAAGGATCATGTGAAGTCCAAATGTTTCTGAATTTGGTTATCTTAGTTCTGAGTGGTTATCGGAATGCGCTTACACCTAAAAGTTCAACAATGTGGATGGTTTCACATCTTTCTGATCCAAACTCTAATCGTTTCTGATTTATCTTGTTCCGAATTGATGGTTCTATATAAAGATATGAAATCCATGTTCAAGACTTGAAGACAATCTGTTGAAGATTGTATTGAAGAAGGTTGATTTTTCAAAGAAAAAGACAATGACTTTTCATGTTTGTCTGAAGATTCTTCAAAGCTGAGTTCTTAAAGAGTGTCAAAGCATATAGTTCGCCGTGAACTAGTGGAGATAAAGCTATTTGAAGATGGTTTGATAGAGTGTCTGTTTGAGAAGATTGACTTTACAAAGAGCTGAAGACTGCTGTTATTTTTTTTAAATCTTGAATCCAAAGGGGGAGATTGTTAGAGCATTGTTGTATTCAAGATTTACTGTAAAGTCAATGTACTGTATGAGTCTATACAGTATTGTGAATGCCTTTATACCTTGTATGTCATGGGTATAAATAGGCTTGTCTAGTTCATTTGTTAGAAAGCTTTTGTAATCTTTTAGAAACCTTTTGTAATCCTTTGAGCTCAATACATGGATGACATATTTGCTCTCTAGATTCTCTCTCACTACATTCATATCTTATTGCTAGAGATTTGGGATTTATCAGAGTACTAATGAATGAACAAAATTACATAAGTGACTAAGATATGTTGAGTTGTAATGGAAATGTTAAGTCCCCAATTGGTACACTACTTATTAACTTATAAGTCGTTGATACTGGTGGATAGCGCTATTTGGTTTGACAAACCCACCTTGGACTGACGAGTAGGGGTGCACTTTATCAGTCAATAATGTTCTACTCATGTGGCCAACATACCACCTCTGAGTAGTTCGCGGGGCGTAGGTTGTCGGAAGGCTTAGTAGTGGCTCAACACTTATATATCTTGCAAAAGTTATTCATTTTAAATTTGTACTCATGAATTTCAAACTTAAAGCTTATCGTGAACAAACGATTCACGAAAGTAATCTTTGGATGAAAACTGTTGGATATATGGAAAACCTGTGAACTCACCAACTCTTTGTAGTTGACCCTTTTGTTTTAAACATGCTTTTCAGGGACTAAGAAGGTAAATGACAAGGTTTAAATTAGCATGCATGACGACATCAACCGAGACTCTTCTTTTGACATATTCTATTTAAAAAAAACGCTATTTCGGGTTACATGTAAATTATGGATTGTAAACCTTTAACCTTAATTTTTGAAACTTTGAAATGTAATACTTTATGTAATGGTATGGTTGGTGTTGTTTATTTCCTAATACTATGAAACTTTAGCTGTTGCATCTCGTTTTTCCGCTTTAGCGGGGTGTGACAATTATGTACATGCTAAAGTCAAGGGGAGCATTAATATCTTTTGGAAATCATTTCATGATGATTAAAAGGTTTGTTTTCATTTCTTATCTCTAATCATTCTAAGAAGAACAAGCTTTTAATGATAATTTTTTTTCACTTGTTCAAACTATATCTGAATCTCAAAATTTTCTTATTCAGATATAAGATTTTAAATGAGTTTCACTAATCATCACTATTTGAACAGAATTCTGATGATAAAATTATTTTCTATCTGTTCAAACCTCTTCTGAATAATTAAAGTTTTTACATTTGTCAGAAGTTGATTTTAAATAGTTTGGTTGCAAGGAAAATGCTTCTGAATCATGGACTCAGAACTCTGAGTAGAATAATCAGATTTCTGATAAAGGAACGACAATCATCAGAGCGTGTTATTCAGATCTTTGACTTGTGTCAATATTCTATCCAATAACACGTGTCAGCTTCATATTTGGTTGATTATGCCACGTATTTCATTTAAATCCTCTGTGGCATTTCAAATGTGTTGACTCCGTTATAACTTTGACCTCGTTTTTCCGTCCAACCTTTCAACTTCGCGGATTTTAAATAGGTCTTAAAATCCCTCATTCAAATTCTTTCAAATTTCAGAGCGACAAGTGAGATACGAATCATTCCAGAGTTCCTTGAATTTGTTTTCTTCTTAAATCATGTCTGGATTTCGAAGAAGTGGTCATATATCTCTGCATAGTACTAAGTCTTTAATGGAGGAGTCTGATTCGGATAATGATGAAGTTCAAAATACAACTATTGAAGAAGAAGCAGTAGGAAACGATGAAATAAATGCAGGAGATGAAGAAATGGCTGAATCTGAGGGGAATGCAGATGAGGGAAATATGAATGTCGAACATGAACAGAGTGCTGCAGGGTCAATAATGTCAAGAAGACCAAATTTAGTGGAAAGAATTGTTCCTGAAAGAGAATGGTTGAAGTTGTCAGAAAATAATTGTGTGTTATTGTTTGAGGAAAGTAGATTTAAGCTTGAACACAGGATAATAATGGAGTTATTCAAATATCATCCCTACAGGAAATGGTTTACAAGACACAAATCTGTCCCTGTTCACTATATTCAACAATGGTGGAAATATCTTAGGTTAGAAGAGAATAAATTTGTATCTGAAATTGGAGGAGTAACAATCACTTTATCAATCCCTGCACTGAGGGAAATGCTCAATTTACCAGAAAAAGATGATGTACAACAAAGGACAGACTTTGAAGACTCACCTTTAACAGAAGAATTGATTGCGAAGTTTATGAGGTTAGGATACAATGAGGGGTTAAGGACTCTTAGTAGTTTCAGAAGGAACAAATTGCCACCAATTTGGGCATGTTTCTTTCATGTGGTGAATAAGTGTCTGTCAGGGAAGAATAGTTCTGTAGATCAAGCTTCAAAACAGATTCTTCAAAATTTTCAAGGTTTAGTGAAGAATAGGCATTATGACTATACTGCTATACTTTGGGAAGACATGAAGAATACATTTGAGAAAAATCAGAAGGCTATTCAAAAGAAAACAAAGGATACACCCCTGTCATATATACCTTACATAAGGTATTGGCAACTTGTGGTTTGGTATGCAATGCAAGAAAACAGAACCATTCCAAGAAGATCAGAGGAGCAGCATGGTCCCATTTTCTATTTGGGTAAGATGTCTTCTGCTACTAATATTCAAAATTATCCTAATCACAAACTCTTGCCAAGATCACTTAGGAATTACATCCCAAGGGAGAGTGAGATTTTAAAAGCTTATTGCACCTCTATGGGAATTGAAGAACCTCAAATCCCTACCCATGAGGACCAACCTGAGAAGAGAGGTGAGGGGTCTAGTCATGTTAGAGAGGGGGAGGATGTTCAAATGGGTGAACATTCTGAGAGAAATGAGGGGCAAAATTCTGAGAGCTCGATTAGAATATGTGAAGAAAAACAGAATGAGAGTGGTGAGGATGAGAGAATGTCACCAGAGGCTCAAACAGAAAGAGATGCCTCTGTACTAGCTAATCTTAACCAGGTAACCACATATGCTATTGAGACACGACTCTTGGTGTCCAATATTGAAAAAATCACCATGGACCTAGTGGTGGATCTTGAACAACCCATCTATACCTACTCAGAAGCAGTTCAACCTGCTACTGTTTCACATAAATCAGGGGAACCATCCCAAACTCATTTGGAGGGAGGTGATAAATCCCAACCTATTCTTCATCACATTGAGTCTGGATATCACAGTCCTATCCATATTGAGCCTGAAATTTCTTCCAACACTTGCACGAATCAGAAATTTCGTATTCCTGACAAAACATTCATAGACACTCCTAATTTTGGATGTCGAGGATTGGATGGAAGTCCTGGTGAGGTGAACATTACAAAAGCTTCATTAAAATGTGCATCTGTTGTACAAGATGACTTAGTGTTATCTACAGGCCATGAGTCCTTTGGACACATGAAAACTGGACCATCTGTTGGTTCAGGTTCACAGTTAGACTCTTCTGAATTTGTAAAGATTCAGAAACAAAACACGGTGATGGGGGAAAAGTAGAAAATTTGAAGGAAAAGGTGGATGGACTGAATGATGAGTTAAAGGATTTGAAACTATGTTGGAGGGGAAGATGAAATCTGTTGAGACTAAGGTGGATGATATGAAGATATCCTTGGAATCTCATAAAAAGGAGATCAAGGATATAATTTCTGAATTTCAGAAGGATCTGAAGACACAAATGAAGAGTATGCAAGACTCTATATTTCAAGTAATAAGTACTTCTTTGGCCACAACTTCAAAACCATTTGCAATTATTCCACTTGCAAAAGCTGAACCTGAGGTTAGTAATGTTCAGAACTCTAAAAGGAAGTTTGATGATGATGATGATTCTCATGATCATCAAAAGCGGGAGAAAAGGCAAAAGATGAGTTCTGATAATGATATCTGTGTAGAAGATTTTGAAATGGCAGATATGCAGTTGGTTCAGACAGAGGAAAATATTCAGAAAGTGGATACTCAGATTGTTCAGATTACAAGCTCAGATACAGAGGAAATGGAGATGGAATGTATGGATGGTAACGATTCTGATAAAACAGAGGAATTGAACTTAGATGCAGAAATGGAAGTTAATTCTGATGAAACTGAAACCATTGAGGAACCTGTTTTGGGGTCGAACACTTGTACATATATTGTTCCCTATGTCAAATCCAGTTTGGTGGACTCTGAGTAAGAAGAAAGGAGATTGAATGAGATTTTGATCAGAAGGATGCACAGTGAGTTAGTCAGAGCACTCTATGTTCAGAAAATTCAAAGGGATGTGAAGATGGTAAGACCTATTGATCTGATGGGAGAAAAAGATAGTACTGTTGGCTATTCTCAGAAATTTCAAGAGGATTTTTATTTTAACTATGTGGATGACATTGCTGATGTTGAAGAAGAATATGAAAAAGTTAAAGAATACTTCATGCCTTCAGAATATCTATTCAGAAAGCCAATTGAGATCCCTAAGATTAACTTGCAAATGTTAGAAGAGCCTGTATCTGACTTTGTTCTGGAAATGAGTGATGTACCTCTTAGTAGACAATTTCATGATGACATTTTTCCAGAGGAAACATATGAGAATCTTTATCACACAGAGGAAGACTATGAAGTTGTGGAAAACAATATTGATGGTGTCATGGATGGGAGATCTCAGATGATTTATGCAGAAGCCTCAAACAGATTCAGAATTCCTGATTCAAGACTGCACATTCAGAAAAAGATTGAGAAAGTACTGATGTTTCAAATAGAAGAGTTTGATGGTCTGAAATATGTAAGATTGGAAGTTCTGAAAGAAAGAAATGTAAAAGTGGTCATGTCTAGCTTCGATTTCCACAGATTGACACTTGATGATCAAATCTTCCTTGTAAAATTCTTTGCCAGTACTGAAGAGGCCTGGATAGAGATTGAATGCAGGAGACTTCTGGGCATCTATGTCAGGAACATGTACTTGTATGATTTTCAACTGGCCATTGAAGAAAGAAAAGAGAAATGAAACTTAAGATGTCCAGTGATGGTTCCAAAGATTGGTGTAAATAAGCCATGATTTATAAATGAAGGAATGGAATCAGAAGGATTTGCATATACAGTTCATGAGAGACTTGAACTATTCAGATTAAAGGATTTGGTGAAATATAGTAATGCAACTTTGAGTTGGTTACTAAATGAAATGAAATGGAATTCTGGTAATGAAGGAGAAAATCTTAAGAGAAGATGTGTGAAGTCTGTGAAAAGAAGATTGAGTCTCAGAAATAAGATCAGAAACTGTGGTGAATGGTTATTATCAGAAGTTAATCCTAAAATAATGTTGCATTGTGATTTCGTGTTTCCAGCAGAATATGAGGTGAATGAGGTCTTTTCAGAAGAAATTGAAGAAGAAATTAAAGAGACAACTCCTTAGAGTGTTCAAATGACAAGTATTGATCAACCTGAACAGTCAGAACCAAAAGAAGATGAAAGATCTGTAGATGTGAATGGGTATTTTCTAGAGTTTGATCTTCCAAACTTCTTTAATCCAAGTGAAGTAAACTTTCTAAGTGTATATCATGACAAACCAAAAGAGACTCAGATCTGGTTGGCTAAGAAATCAAGATGTCTTGGAAAACCAAAGAAAGATGTGTATTCAGATTTTCTAATCACTGGGATCAAAGAACTAAAGATCAAGCAGTTCAGAAAGCAAGAATAATTATCCTTTGAAGTATTGAGAGAAGATGGAAAGGTGTACTATTTTACTGATGCAGACTTTGAAAAGCTATCAGTAATGGATTTCTACAGACTACACAGTATGTTGTGCTTCAAAGAATCAAGCAAAGATAAGATAGAAAGGAAGGCAAGGAGTGTAGTGATTGAAGCTATGTTCTACATCCTAAGATGGCACTGTTATACATATTTTCAAATAGCTCTGTATTTACAAAGGCCAGGTGTTTATCTTTCAAGACCCATCACAGATCATGATCAGAAGCAAGTATTAAGAACTGGAAGTGTGACCAGACATCCAGAATTGGGAGTCTTTTTGAAAAACAAGAGTGAAAAGATCTTTTTCAGAGCAAAGGAGACTACAAAATACAGCTCTGGAACTTTGAGATTCATCAAGCACAATTTGGAGAAAAAGGTGTTGAAAACAAAACAATCCAACATAACTCAGGAAGTGATGACTCAGCAGGTTGAAACTATTCAGGAAATTATTGATAGAATTGACAAGAGACTTACTCAGAGGAATGTGCTATTACAGAAAATTGTTCCTGCATTGAAAGAGCTTGATGATACAAAGTACAAGTTTATTTGACAAAAAAGGGGAGATTGTTAGACCTGGGTTTTGTCAATAAACCAAGTGTTAAAGATCTGATGAGAAGGCTCAGATGTTCTGATATGAAGGGTCAGAGTTCTGACTAAGAAGACTCTGAAGTACTACACGAAAAGTTACTAGAGAAGTCAGAAGTTCTGGTATGCCTAATCAGATGAATGTTCAGAAGTTCTGAACAACCTGTTCAGAACTTATAACTAGATACTTTCCTTAGTACTTAGTTAAATAATTAGGACACGTGTATTGTTCCTATTAGTCTTTATTGTATGTACTGTAGCTTTAGTGGTTCCGTTGCAGTATATATAGTGGTTAGCAATGTTTCGCTAACTAACTTTTCCGCATATTCTTGTATTCATATTTTGTAATCTTTGAGATACGCTCTCTCTAAGATCTGTAAATCTGTTCTTCATTGGATACAAGTGTTCTTGATCAAATTACTTCTCGATTACTATTCTATTCATTATTATATTGATTGTAAGAGTGGATCCTGAACTATCAACCGGTCCTAAGCCCGGCCAACGTATTCTCGTATAGTGTAATGCTCATGTAAATACAATATCTCAATATATTATATTTCAAACATAAACCCATAATCACACCATCTATCACTTTCCCAATCCACACATATATGTATTCCAATTTAAAAACGTTTTAAAGTAAAACTCACCTGTTTGCTTATCAAAACGCTTCCAATCCTTTCTCAAAAACAGTTCAGCTTTCACTCCAAATTCACAGTATCTGAAACAATTGGATACAAGTATCTTTTCACCATATAGAACACATAAGACTTATTATGACTAAGAACTTTGAATACATCTATCTAACTCTTATCCTCAAATGTTTCCCCCAAACCCGAACTTAAGTCGAGTCCACAGTATATTCAGTCCTCACTCATTCCCTATTCAATAGTCAACAAAACACAGGTTACTGGATACTCAAAAGTATCTGAACTCTCAAAAGTGACCAAACAGCCCAAAGTTCCCGAATACCACAAAACTATCCGGACAACAAGACTTTCCGGATAACTTAAACAATCCGGCTAACGCAACTTCCCGAACAACATAAACAATCCGGACGACACCCGGAAACCAAGGTAACCCGGATACCATCCGGTATCTTATATCATCTGGAAACCTTTGAAAAGAGAGACTTACCCGGATAAAAGATTCGTCCGGACACCTTTAGAACATCATCCGGACACTATCAACAAAAGTACCCGGATACATTCAATTCATCCGGAAACCTCTGACTGTTTACCCAAAATCTACCCAGAAATCGACTGATTCATTACCAGACATGAATTTGACTATTTTACTCCGATAGAAACCTTCTAAATACAATTACACACATAAAATACACAAGGAACATACCTTAAATCACTTCCAAGCAATTCAATTGAAGCCTTAACCCTAGCTTTCTTCTTCTTTTGTCTCAAAACACACACACACACCTTAATCTGGATATTTCTGAGTTGTGATAATATCTGAATAGTCTAATGGATATTATCAAACCATTATTTACCATTTTGGTCCTTGAGCTAATCACTAATGACCAACACACCCTAAACTTATAAATTAACCCAAATTTACCCTAAACATTAATTATAAAGTTAATTAAATTTAACGGAACTAGAATTTAACTAACGAACTTACCCGGGGTATTACATCATCTCCCCCCCTTAAAAGAATTCCTTCTCGGAATTCGGTTAAGCAAAAAGGTACGGGTACTTAGTTCTCATTTCGGATTCTGATTCCCAAGTAGCATCCTGACCCCTATGGTGTCTCCACTGTACTTTTTCTTGCTTGATTACTTTGTTCCGCAACACTTTAACTTTGTGGTCAACTATGGCTTCAGGTTCCTCCACATAATTCAGTTTTTCATCAACTTGTATATCTGGTAGAGATACGGCCTAATCCGGTGTAACCAAACACTTTCGAAAATTCGATACGTGAAAGGCGTTGTGTATACGGCTTAATTCTGGCGGGAGATCTAACCGGTAAGCTACTTCCCCGATTCTTTCTGTAATTGCAAACGGTCCAATGTACCTCGGACTAAGTTTACCTTTCTTTCCAAATCGAATGACTCATTTCCAAGGTGAGACTTTCAGCATTACAAAATCTCCAACTTGAAACTCTAGCGGTTTTCGGCGTCGGTCAGCGTAACTTTTCTGTCTGTCTTGAGCCACTTTCAATCGTTCCCGAATCTGAGTAATCTTATCCGCGGTTAACTGAACTATATTTGGTCCCGCTAACTGTTTCCCTCCCACTTAATTCCAACACAGAGGCGTTCGGCATTTTCTACCATACAGAACTTCAAACGGTGCCGCTTGTATGCTGGAATGATAACTGTTGTTTGTAATACCCCGGTTAAATTCGTTAGTTAAAAACCCTTTTTGTTAAGAATTGTTAACTTTATAATAAGTATGTTTAGGGTAAAAATTGGGTTAAATTATAAGTTAGGGGTGTTTTAGTCATTAGTGAAGAGTTTAGGGGTTGAAATGGTAAATGTGAGTGGATATTATCAAAAGAAAGATCAGATGTTATCATAACCCAGAAATCAGTGTGTGCAAGTGTGTGTGTGTGTGTTTGGAGAGAAAAAAAAGAAGAAGAAAGAAAAGGAAGGGTTAAGGCTCCATTTGGTCTACTTATAAGTGATTTGAAGGTATGTTCCTTTGTAAATTATGTCTATAATTGCTAGTTAATGGTTCCTATCGGAGTAGAATAGTCGAAATCATATCTGGTATTATTTTCTGTTGAATCTGGGTAAAAAGTATGCAAACCGATAGTAGTTTCCGGATAGAATGAAGGTTTTCGGGTACTTTTGTTGATAGTATCTGGATGGTGTTCTAAAGGTGTCCGGACGAGTCGATTATCCGGGTAAGTCATTATTTCCATAGTTTCCGGATAAAATAAGATACCGGATGGTATCCGGGTTACCTTAGTTCCCGGGTGTTGTCCGGATTATTATGTCGTCCGGAAAAGTGATGGTGTCCGGATTGTATAGGTTGTCCGGAAAAGTCTTGCTGTCCGAAAAAGTTGTGTTGTTCGGATAACTTGTGGTATCCGGATACTTTAGCTGTTTGGTTATTTTTAAGAGGATTGATGCTGTTAGTTGTCCAGGAACACTGAGTTTGTTGAACTATTGGATAGAGTATGAATGAGGACTGGTTGTGCTGTTGATTTGACTTAAGTCGGGTTTGGGGAAGACAATTGAGGATAAGAGTTAGATAGAGCTATCTAGACTTCTTAGCTTAGCAAGTCTTATGTGGTCAATGTGGTAAAGAAATACTTGTATCTGATTGTTTTAGATCCTGTGAATTTGGATTGAAAGCCGGATCGTTTTCAGAAGAGCTAAATAGCATTTTGATAAAGCAAACAGGTGAGTTTTACCTCAAAATGTTTTCAAACTGGAATACATATACGTGTAGATTGAAAAGGTGATAGATAATGTGATTAGATGTTCATAAATGACAATATGATATATTGAGATATGTATATTGTATTTATATGTGCATTACACTACACGAGTATATGTTAGCCAAAACTATAGTCGGCGGTGTTTGCTGTAGTTGTTGTACAACGGTGTTTGCTGTAGTTGTTGTACAACGGTGTTGCTGTAGTTGTTGTACAGCGGTGTTAGCTGTAGTTGTTGTATAGTGGATTAGTTGGCTCGCAACCAACTAACATGGCCAGGAGAAATGAGAATGAGAAAGAGGATGAGTTGAACACAGTGCACGAGTCTTGACTGGTATTTAATTACGTGTGATATATGTGTGTTATATAAAGGATTTTATATAAATGGATTTTATAATGATTGTGAAATGACAGGGATTTTCTCACTTAGACCGCTAGGTCTAACCCTCATTTTGTTTTAAAAATATGTATTCCAGGTCGTGGATCAAGTAAGGGCAAATAAGAAGGATAGTCGTTGCTTAGCTTTTGGGAAGACTTGTGTTATGAAGATCATGAAGTGTTTTTGTACTTATGGCTTTGTTATTAGTCATAATGTAAATTATTTAGTCAAAAAGTTTGTACTGAATTACTTATTATGTTTAGTAAGACTATGGGACCGAATATGAAATATGATGTATCTTTTTGATGAATTTATGTTGTGAAATGTATGTTAGTTGTATATATGGAAACCGGGTTGTTACAGATGGTATCAGAGCCCTAGTTAAAGGATTTAGGTATTAGTATCTGTACCTAGACATAAACTGCATGTGAAGTAGGATGTTCCTATTATTGTAGAACCTTGGGATGTTAAATATAAAAAGGTAGAAGGAACATCATGTAAGGTAATTTCATTATTACACCTGGCCAGTGTAATTGTGATCTTACAGGTACATGTTTGAACTGGAATACCTTGTTATATGGGGTATGTGCTTATGTGTATATTAACCTTGTCTGAATCAACAGAATGGCAAGTGGTACTAGACAAACGAATCGGGACGGAGGAGGAAATCCGAATAGAACAAACCCATCAGACGGAGGAAGGGGAAGAGGGGGAGAAAGAGGTAGAGGTAGAACTGGAGGCAGAGTCTAGGGGCGCGACACGGAATTTGATACAGGAGATGACTTAGTAGCGGAAATAGGAAGATTACAAGCCAATATTCAAGCCATGTTTAACCAAACTCATCACCATGAAACCGAAATACCAGATCCTGGTTTGGAAGGAGAGATGCCCATTACACCTACTGTCGCACCAGTGCTTAAAAAGTGTGACTATAAAATGTTTCTCAGTTGTAAGCCTCCTACTTACTCAGGAGACCGGGACCCAGTGAAAGCGATGAGATGGCTGAAGGAAATAGAATTTATCTTCAAAACTAGTAAGTGTGCTGAAGAAGACAGAGTACTATATGGAACCGCGATGCTGAAGGGTGATTCTTTATACTGGTGGGAAGCTCATATTTCATCAGGAGGGCCTGACATATACTCCACCTTCTCTTGGGAGGAATTTGTAAATAGCTTTCAGGAAACAATTTTGTCCTCATGCAGCGATTAAACAATTGGAAGGGGATTTCATAAACTTACAGCAAGGGAACTTATCAGTTCGGGACTACACCGCTAGTTTTCTAGAAAAATCTCGTTTCGTGGAATACTACGTTGCCACGGAGGCAATGAAGACGGAAAGGTTTATCTTCGGGTTAAATTCAGATGTCAGAAAGCTAGTAACTGCAAAAGGACCCGTTACCTTCTCAGCCGCAGTAGATGCCGCGGAAGATGTGGAGCGGGATAATAGGAGGGATGCTGGTGATAAAGGTATGGGGAAGAGAAAGTGGGAAGGACCACAGTATGACCCGAAGAAGTCCAGGTTTCAGAGATACGATAACCGCCCGCCGTTTCGACCAACAGAAAAACCTTGTCCGAAGTGCAACCGTGTTCACCAAGGAAATTGTCAAGTTGACCCTCGGATTTGTTATAAGTGTGGGAAAACCGGGCATATTGCTAAAAACTGTCCAGTACCGCGGCTTTGTTTCTTGTGTAATTCTCCGGATCACATTCAGTCGGATTGTCCGCGGGGAAGAATATAGCAGGGTGGTACATCAGGGAGACCAGCGGTTGTTAGACCAGTAGTGCCAAGACTAGAACCACCAAGAACAAGTGGTCGTACATTTCAGATGACAACAAAAGAAGCGGAGGAAACTTCGGATATGGTTACAGGTACATTTTTCATAAACTCTACACGTGCTATAGTGTTATTTGACTCCGGTGCAAACCGATCGTTTGTGTCACCTTCATTTGCTGCTTATATGCATTTAAACCCTAAAGTATTAGATCATGCTTTGATGGTAAATACGGCAAATGATAACCAAGTGACGGTTAAAGAGGTTTTTGATAAATGTGTGATAAATATAGAGGGATGCGAAGTACCTATACAATTATTCCCTATAGCCTTGATTGAGTTTGATGTGGTAGTGGGAATGGATTGGTTAGCTGAGAATCAGGCTAACATAGTTTGTGATAAGAAAATAATTAATGTTGTCTTACCTGAGAGAGGACCGGTAGTAATTTATGGTGATCGTAGCAATCATCAGTCTTGCCTTATATCTATGATAAAAGCCCGTAAGTGTGTTAATAAGGGTTGCCAGAGTTACTTAGCTTATGTGATAGATATTAAGCCAGAAAAGAATAAGTTGGAAGATATTCCGATTGTTAGTGAATTTCCTGAAGTGTTCCCTGAAGACTTGAATAGTCTTCCGCCCGTTAGACAAGTAGAGTTTGGTATAGATCTAATTCTTGGAGCCGCTCCTATTGTTCGTGCCCCGTATCGTTTGGCGCTACCAGAGATGAAAGAATGATGACGCAACTACAAGACCTATCCGATAAAGGCTTCATCAGACCCAGTTCTTCGCCGTGGGGTGCGCCAGTTTTGTTTGTGAAAAAGAAGGATGGTTCGATGAGAATGTGTATCGACTCCCGGGAACTGAATAAGCGCACGATCAAGAATAAGTATCCGCTACCCAGAATTGATGACCTTTTCGATCAGTTAGTTGGATCTTGTTATTTCTCCAAGATTGATCTAAGGTCTGGTTACCATCAGCTGAAGGTGAAAGAAGAAGATGTTCTGTAAACTGCTTTTCGCACGAGGTATGGTCATTATGAATTCTTAGTGATGCCGTTTGGATTGATGAATGCTCCAGCTGCTTTTATGGATTTAATGAATCGGGTATGTAAGTTGTATCTCGATAAATTTGTAATTGTATTTATCGATGATATACTTATCTATTCTCGATCCAAGGAAGAGCATGCGCAACATCTTCGTCTGATTCTGGAGTTACTAAAGAAAGAAAAGTTGTATGCTAAATTTTTGAAATGTTAATTCTGGCTACGAGAAGTTCAGTTTCTCGGACGTGTAGTTTCTGAGAAAGGTATTCAAGTTGATCCGATGAAAGTGGAAGCGATTGAAAAGTGGGAACCGCCGAGAACGCCAACCGAAGTACGTAGTTTCCTGGGTTTAGCCGGCTACTATCGAAAGTTTATAAAAGTCTTCTCTCGTATCGCGATGCCTTTGACTAAACTGACTCGAAAGAATCTAAAGTTTGATTGGAAAGCAGAACAGGATGGAGCATTCCGGATATTGAAATAGAAACTGTGCAGCGCGCCGATTTTGTCGCTACCTGAAGGTTCTGAAGACTTTGTTGTTTACAGTGATGCTTCTAAACTGGGATTGGGATGTGTACTTATGCAGCGTGGGAAAGTTAATGCTTATGCTTCTCGTCAACTAAAAGATCATGAACGACAGTATCCAACACACAACATGGAACTTGCAGCAGTTGTTTTTGCGTTGAAGATTTGGAGACATTATCTTTACGGCTCTACATGTTAAATTTTTACTGATCATAAGAGTCTCCAACATCTTTTCGATCAGAAGGAACTAAATATGAGGCAAAGAAGATGGCTAGAATTGGTGAATGATTACGACTGTGAAATCCTTTATCATCCGGGAAAGGCGAATGTGGTAGTTGATGCACTGAGTCGTCAAGAAATAAGCGGGACAATAAAAGCCATTGCACTACGAACTGAACTCCTACCCAACATCTTTGACGAACTGCAGAAGTGTCAAATAGAAGCTTATCAGGAAGAACATTTGAAGTCAGAACGGTTAATGGGGATATCAGAATTGCTTGTGAGAGATGACCGTGGGTTATTGTGTATGGGAAACAGAATTTGGGTGCCTCGTTTGGGTGGTTTACGTGATTGTGTACTATAAGAAGCTCACCAATCTCGATTCTCTATTCACCCAGGTACGAATAAGATGTACAAAGACCTAAAACAATTCTATTGGTGGCCGGGAATAAAAAGAAGCATTGCTCAGTATGTGGAAGATTGTACTACTTGTAAGAAGGTAAAGATTGAACATCAGAAGCCGTTCGGGCAATTACAGCGTTTAGAAATACCTATGTGGAAATGGGATCAGATTACGACAGATTTCATCACGAAGCTACCAAGGACCCCGAAGGGATTTGATGCTATATGGGTGATTGTCGATAGATTGACGAAGTCTGCTCACTTCTTACCAATAAAGGAAACTGATTCGATGGAGAGATTAGGTAAGTTGTACATTGACGAAATAGTAACTCGACATGGAGTTCTAATCTCAATCATTTCTGATCGTGATAGTCGTTTTACTTCAAGGTTCTGGAGAAGTTTCAAAAGGAGATGGGGACACAGATAAAGTTAAGTACAGCATATCATCCTCAAACTGACGGTCAGAGTGAATGAACGATTCAGACTTTAGAAGACATGCTCCGGGCTTGCATTGTTGATTTTGGGGGATCGTGGGATAAGCACTTACCATTGATTGAATTTGCCTACAACAACAGTTATCATTCCAGCATTCAAGCGGCACCGTTTGAAGTATTGTATGATAGAAAATGTCGAACGCCTCTGTGTTGGAATGAAGTGGGAGAGAAACAATTAGCGGGGCCAGATATAGTTCAGTTGACCACGGATAAGGTTACTCGTATTTGGGAAAGATTAAAAGTGGCTCAAGATAGACAGAAAAGCTACGCAGATCGACGCCGGAAACCGCTAGAATTTCAAGTTGGGGATTTTATGATGTTAAAAGTCTCAACTTGGAAAGGAGTCATTCGATTTGGAAAGCAAGGTAAACTTAGTCCAAGGTACATCGGGCCGTTTGCAATTACGGAAAGGATCGGTGAAGTAGCATACAGGTTTGATCTTCCGCCAGAGTTAAGCAGGATTCATAACGTGTTTCATGTTTCAAATTTTCGGAAGTGTTTGGTTACGCCAGATCAGGCCGTCTCTCTACCAGATATACAAGTCGATGAAAAGCTGAATTATGTGGAGGAACCGGAAGCCATAGTTGACCACAAAGTTAAAGTGTTGCGGAGTATAGAGATCAGACAAGTGAAAGTTCAGTGGAGACATCATAGAGGTCAGGATGCTACTTGGGAATCAGAATTAGAAATGAGAACTATGTACCCGCGCCTTTTTGCCTAACCGAATTCCGGGACGGAATTCTTTTGAGGGGGAGATGATGTAATACCCCGGGTAAATTCGTTAGTTAAAAACCCTTTTTGTTAAGAATTGTTTTATAATAAGTATGTTTAGGGTAAAAATTGGGTTAAATTATAAGTTAGGGGTGTTTTAGTCATTAGTGAAGAGTTTAGGGGCTGAAATGGTAAATGTGAGTGGATATTATCTAAAGAAAGATCATATATTATCATAACCCAGAAATCAGTGTGTGCAAGTGTGTGTGTGTTTGGAGAGAAAAAAAAGAAGAAGAAAGAAAAGGAAGGGTTAAGGCTCCATTTGGTCTACTTAGAAGTGATTTAAAGGTATGTTCCTTTGTAAACTATGTCTATAATTGCTAGTTAATGGTTCCTATCGGAGTAGAGTAGTCGAAATCATATCTGGTATTATTTTCTGTTGAATCCGGGTAAAAAGTATGCAAACCGACAGTAGTTTCCGGATAGAATGAAGGTTTCCGGGTACTTTTGTTGATAGTATCCGGATAGTGTTCTAAAGGTGTCTGGACGAGTCGATTATCCGGGTAAGTCATTATTTCCATAGTTTCCGGATAAAATAAGATACCGGATGGTATCCGGGTTACCTTAGTTCCCGGGTGTTGTCCGGATTATTATGTCGTCCAGAAAAGTGATGTTGTCCGGATTGTATAGGTTGTCCGGAAAAGTCTTGCTGCCCGGAAAAGTTGTGTTGTCCGGATAACTTGTGGTATCCGGATACTTTAGCTGTTTGGTCATTTTTGAGAGGATTGATGCTGTTAGTTGTCCAGGAACACTGAGTTTGTTGAACTATTGGATAGAGTATGAATGAGGACTGGGTGTGCTATTGATTTGACTTAAGTCAGGTTCGGGGAACACAATTGAGGATAAGAGTTAAATAGAGCTATCTAGACTTCTTAGCTTAGCAAGTCTTATGTGGTCAATGTGGTAAAGAAATACTTGTATCTGATTGTTTCAGATCCTGTGAATTTGGATTTAAAGCTGGATCGTTTTCAGAAGAGCTAAAGAGCATTTTGATAAAGCAAACAGATGAGTTTTACTTCAAAATGTTTCAAACTGGAATACATATACGTGTAGATTGAAAAGGTGATAGATAATGTGATTAGATGTTCATAAAAGACAATATGATATATTGAGATATGTATATTGTATTTATATGTGCATTACACTACACGAGTATATGTTAGCCGAAACTATAGTCGGCGGTGTTTGCTGTAGTTGTTGTACAACGGTATTTGCTGTAGTTGTTGTACAGCGGGGTTGTTGTAGTTGTTGTACAGCGGTGTTACCTGTAGTTGTTGTACAGTGGATTAGTTGGCTCGCAACCAACTAACATGGCCAGGAGAAATGAGAATGAGAAAGAGGATGAGTTGAACATAGTGCACGAGTCTTGACTAGTATTTAATTACGTGTGATATATGTGTGTTGTATAAAGGATTTTATATAAATGGATTTTATAATGATTGTGAAATGACAGGGATTTTTAACTTAGACCGCTAGGTCTATCCCTCATTTTGTTTTAAAATATGTATTTCAGGTCGTGGATCAAGTAAGGGCAAATAAGAAGGATAATCGTTGCTTACCTTTTGGGAAGACTTGTGTTATGAAGATCATGAAGTGTTTTTGTACTTATGGCTTTGTTATTAGTCATAATGTAAATTGTTTAGTCAAAAAGTTTGTACTGAATTACTTATTATGTTTAGTAAGACTATGGGACCGAATATGAAATATGATGTATCTTTTTGATGAATTTATGTTGTGAAATGTATGTTATTTGTATATATGGAAACCGGGTTGTTACATTGTTGTAGGCAAATTCGATCAACGGCAAATGCTTATCCCACGATCCCCCAAAATCAACAATGCAGGCCCGTAGCATATCTTCTAAAGTCTGGATTGTTCGTTCACTCTGACCATCGGTTTGAGGATGATATGTTGTACTTAGTTTTATTTGCGTTCCCATTTCCTTTTGAAAACTCCTCCAGAATCTTGAAGTAGAACGGCTATCCCGATCAGAAATAATCGAGATTGGAACTCCATGTCGAGTTACTATTTCGTCGATGTACAACTTGGCTAACTTTTCCAACGACTAGGTTTCTTTTATTGGCAGGAAGTGAGCAGACTTCGTCAATCTGTCAACGATCACCCAAATGGCATCGAATCCCTTCGGAGTCCTTGGTAACTTCGTGATGAAATCCGTAGTAATCTGATCCCATTTCCACATAGGTATTTCTAAACGTTGAAACTGACCAAACGGCTTTTGATGTTCAATCTTTACCTTCTTACAAGTAGTACAACCTTCCACATGTTTTGAAAATTTAGCATACAACTTTTCTTTCTTCAGCAATTCCAGAATCAAACAAAGATGTTGTGCGTGATCCTCTTTGGATCGGGAATAGATAACCATATCATCGATAAATACAATAACAAATTTATCGAGATATGGCTTACATACCCGATTCATTAGATCCATAAAAGTAGCTGGAGCATTCGTCAGTCCGAACGGCATTACTAAAAATTCATAATGATCGTACCTTGTGCGAAAAGCAGTTTTCAGAACGTCTTCTTGTTTAACCTTCAGTTGGTGATAACCATATCTTAGATCAATCTTGGAGAAATAACAAGCTCCAACTAATTGATCGAAAAGGTCATCAATTCTGGGAAGCGAATACTTGTTCTTGATCGCGCGCTTATTCAGTTCCCGGTAATCAATACACATTCTCATCGAACCATCCTTCTTTTTCACAAACATGACTGGTGCACCCCACGGCGAAGAACTGGGTCTAATGAAGCCCTTATCGGAAAGATCTTGCAGTTGTGTCCTCATTTCTTTCATCTCTGGTGGCGCTAAACGATACGGTGCACGAGCAACAGGAGCGGCTCCAGGAATCAGATCTATACCAAACTCTACTTGTCTAACGGGAGGAAGACTATTCAAGTCTTCGGGGAAAACTTCTGGAAATTCACTAACAATAGGGATATCTTCCAACTTATTCTTTTCTAGCTTAGTATCTATCACACAAGCTAAGTAACTTGGGCAACCTTTGTTGACACACTTACGAGCTTTTAACATAGATATAAGGCAAGACTGCTGATTTCTACGGTCACCATAAATCACTACCGGTCCCCTCTCAGGTAAGATAACACTGATCAACTTCTTATCACAAACTATGTTAGCCTGATTCTCGGCTAACCAATCCATCCCCACTACTACATCAAACTCAATCAAGGCTATAGGAAATAATTGAATAGGTACTCCACACCCCTCTATATTTATCACACAATTATCAAAAACCTCTTTAACGGATACTTGATTATCATTTGCAGTATCTACCATTAAAGCATGATCTAACACTTTAGGCTTTAAATGCATATAAGCAGCAAATGAAGGAGACACAAACGATCGGTTTGCACCGGAGTCAAACAGCACTTTAGCACGTGTAGAGTTTATTAAAAATGTACCTGTAACCACATCCGGAGTTTCCTCCGCTTCTTGTGCTATCATCTGAAATGCACGGCCCCTGGCTTTTGGTTGCTATGGCCTTTGTACTACTGGTCTAACACCCGATGGTCTCCCTGACGTACCCCCTTGCTGTACTCTTCCCCTCGGACAATCACACTGAATTTGATTCGGAGAATTACATAAGAAACAAAACCGCGTTACTTGACAGTCTTTAGCAACATTTCCGGTCTTCCCACACCTATAACAAACCCGAGGATCAACTTGACAATTTCCTTGGTGGATACGGTTGCATTTCGGACATTGTCTTTCCGCTGGTCGGAAAAGCGGACGGTTATCAAATCTCTAAAACCTGGACTTCTTTGGATCATACTGTGGTCCTTCCCACTTTCTTTTTCCCATACCTTTATCATTAACGTTTCTCCCTTTATTTTGTTCCACGGTTTCTGCAGCGTCTACTGCGTCTGAGAAAGTTTCTGGTCCTTTAGCAATCACCAGACTTCTGACTTCTGAATTCAACCCAAAGATAAACCTTTCAATCTTCATTGCCTCCGTGGCAACGTAGTATTCCGCGAAACGAGACTTTTCCAGAAAACGAGCGGTATAGTCCCGAACTGACAAATTCCCTTGCTGCAAATTCATAAACTCCCCTTCCAATTGTTTAACTGCTGCTTGGGGACAAAACTGTTTCCTGAAAGCTATAACGAATTCTTCCCAAGAGAAAGTAGAATATATGTCAGATCCTCCAGAAGAAATAAGAGCTTCCCACCAGTATAGAGCATCTACCTTCAACATTGCTGTTCCGTATAGCACTTTATCTTCATCAGCACACTTACTGGTCTTGAAGATAGCTTCTATCTCTTTCAGCCACCTCATAGGTTTCACTGGGTCTCTATCTCCTGAGTAAGTTGGAGGCTTACAACTTAAAAACATTTTGTAATCACACTTTCTTGGTACCGGTATAACAGTCGGTGTAATGGGCATTTCGTCTTCCAGACTAGGATCTGGTATTTCTGTTTCAGTATTATGAGTTCGGTTGAACATAACTTGGATATTTGCCTGTAATCTTCCCATTTCAGCCGCTAAGTCGTCCCTCGTAACAAATTCTGCACCTCACGGTTGAACTCTGCCGCCTGTTCTGCCTCTACCTCTTTCTCCCCCTCTTCCCCTTGTCCCAACTGTTAGATTCGTTCTATTAGGATTTCCTCCTCCCTCTCGATTCGTTTGTCGAGTACCACTTGCCATTCTGTACATTCAAACAAGGTCAATATACACATAAGCACATACCCCATATAACAAGGTTTTCCAGTTCAAACATGTACCTGTAAGATCATAATTACACTGGCCCTGAAATTACCTTACATGATGTTCCTTCTACCTTTTTATATTTAACATCCCAAGGTTTCTAAAATTATTAGGGACATCCTACTTCACATGCAGTTTAAGTCTAGGTACGGATACCAATACCTAAATCCCTTAAACTAGGGCTCTGATACCACCTGTAACAACCCGAATTCCCAAACAAGCATCAAGTAACATATATTGCATAACGTCGTTCATTCCAAAAGATATATCAAATTACACATTCGGTCCCTGTAAGTCCAGGATTTACTCTTACAATCAATACAACAATGTATGAAACAGTAATTGAGAAGTAATATGATCAAGCCCAATTGTATTCAATGAAGAACAAAATTACAGATCTTAGAGAGAGAGAGTCTCAAAGATTACAAAAGAGAATACAAATATATTCGGGGAAAAATCAGTTAGCAAAGTAGTGCTAACTACTATATATACTGCAACGGAAATATTAAAGCTACAGTACAAATATGAATGACTAATAGGAACAATACACGTGTCCTAATTAGTTAACTAAACACTAAGGAAAGTATCTAGTTATAAGTTCTGAACAGGTAGTTCAGAACTTCTGAACGTTCTTCTGACAAGGCTTCTCAGAACTTCTGGTTCTACTTCTTACTCTTCTTCTCAGACTTCTGACTCTTCTTCTCAAACTTTCAAAGCGATCATTCTGAGCCTTCTTAGTCAGAACTCTGACCCTTCATATCAGAACATCTGAGTCTTCTCATCAGACCATTAACACTTAGTTTATTGACAAAACTCAGATCTAACAATCTCCCCCTTTTTGTCAAATAAACTGATACTTTGCATCATCCAAATCTTTCAAGGCAGGAGCAATCTTCTGTAAGAGCACATTTCTTTGATTAAGCCTTTTGTCGATCTTGACAATAATTTCTTGAATAGTTTCAATCTGCTGAGTCATCACTCTTGTTTTTCAAAAAGACTCCCAAATCTGGATATTTGAGAACACTTCCAGTTTTTAACACCCTTTTCTGATCATGATCTGTGTTGGGTTTTGCCAGATAAACACATGGCCTTTGCAGATACAGAGCTATTTGAAAATCTGTATAACCATGCCATCTTAGGATGTAAAACATAGCTTCAATTACCACACTTCTTGCTTTCCTTTCAGTCTTATCTTTGCTTGATTCCTTGAAGCACAGCATACAATGTAATCTGTAGAAATCCACTACTGATAGCTTTTCAAAATCTGCATCAGTGAAATAGTATACTTTGCCATCTTCTCTCAAAACTTCAAAAGACAAGTATTTCATCTTTCTGAATTGTTTAACTTTTAATTCTCCGATCCCTGTGATTAAGAAGTCTGAATATACAGCCTGTTTTGATTTCCCAAGACACCTTGATTTCTCTGCCAACCAGATCTGAGTCTCCTTTGGTCTATCATAATATACATTCAGAAATTGTATCTCTTTAGGCTTGAAAAACTCAGGTAGATCAAACTCAAGAAAGTATCCATTCAAATCAATTGACATCTCATCTTCTTTTGATTCAGATTGTTCACCTTGATCAAGACTTGTTATTTGCACATTCTGAGGAGTTGTGTCCTGAACCTCTTCAACTTCATCTGAAAGGATTTCATTCACTTCATATTCAGCAGGAAACACAAAGTCATTGTGCAGCATCCTTTTAGGATTAACCTCTGATAATAACCATTCACCACAGCTTCTGATTTTTCTTCTGAGATTTAATCTTCTTTCCACAGAGTTTACACATTTTTTCTTTAGATTTTCTCTTTCAGTAGCAACATTAACTTTCATTTCAGTTAGTAACCAACTCAAAGTTGCATCACTATACTTCACCAATTCCTTCAGTTTGAACATTTCAAGTCTTCCTTGAACTGGATATGCAAACCCTTCAGTTTCCATTCCTTCATTTATAAATCCCTTCAAATATACACAAAACCCTGAAATCATTGCTGGACATTTCAAGTTACATTTCTCTTTTCTTCTTTCAATTGCCAATTGAAAATCATACATGTACATATTTCTGACATAAATCCCCAGAATTCTTCTGCACTCAATCTCTATCAAGGTTTCTTCAGTACTGGCAAAGAACGTAACTAGAAAGATCTGATCATCAAGAGTTAATCTGTGAAAATCAAAACTTGACATGGAAACCTTTGTACTTCTTTCTTTCAGCACTTCCAATCTAACAAACATCAGACCATTGAATTCTTCTAGTTTAAACATCAACACTTTCTCAATCTTCTTCTGAATGTGTAGTCTTGAATCAGGAATTCTGAATCTGTTTGAGGCTTCTGTATAAATCATCTGAGATCTGTTATCCATGAAGCCATCAATGTTGCTCTCCAATAGCTCATAATCTCCTTCTGTGTGATAGAGATTCTCATATATTTCCTCAGGAAAAATGTCATCATGAAATTGTCTAGCAAGTGGTACATCACTCAACTCTAGGATAAAATCACATACAGGCTCCTCCAAAATTTGCAAGTTAATCTTAGGAATCTCAATTGGTTTTCTGAATATATACTCAGAAGGCATAAAGTAATCTTCCACTCTCTCATATTCTTCTTATGTATTCATCTCATCAGCATAGTTAAATCGAAACTCATGTTTAAATTTCTGAGAATAATCAACAGTTCTATCTTCTTCTCCCAATAAATCAATAGGCCTTATCAGTTTTACACTTTGTTGAATATTTTGGACATTAAGTGCTCTGACTAACTCATTTCGCATCCTTCTGATCAAATTCTCATTTAATCTTCTTTCTTCTGATTCAGAATCCATCACACTATCTTTATCATAAAGAACAATATCTGTACAAGTGTTGTCAATAATTAAACTTTCCACTGTTTCCTCTGACCTCAACACAGGTTCCTCAATTGCTTCAGTTTCATTAGAATTGATTTCCATCTCTGTGTCTAAATTCAATTCTTCAGTTTTATCTGAATCACCACCATCTATGCTTTCCACCTCCATTTCCTCTGTATCTGAACTCTCAATCCGAACTATCTGAATTTATGTATTCTTTGTACTGACTAAGTGCATATCTGCTATTTCAAAATCCTCTATGCAAATGTCATCATCAGAACTCAACCTTTGCCTTTTCTCCCCCTTTTGATGATCATGAGGTTCATTATCATCAAACTTTCTTTTAGAGTTCTGACCAGAAACACCTTCAGGTTCAGCTTCTGCAAGTGGAACAAGATCAAGAGGTTTTGAAGTAGAAGCCATAGATACACTCAGTGCTTTCAATACAGATTCCTGCATACTCTGCATTTGTTTCAACAGATCTTTTTGAAATTCAGACATTATATCCTCGATCTCCTTTTCATGAGATTTAAAGGATGCCTTCACAGTATCTATTTTAGTTTCAACAGATTTCAATTTACCCTCCAACATATCTTTTAATCCTGTCACCTCAGCATTCAAATCATCCACCTTTTCTCCAATTTTTCAACCTTTTCCCCCATCACCTTGTTTTGATTCTGAATCTTTTCAAATTCAGAATGGTCTAACTGTGAACCTGAACCAACAGATGGTCCAGTTTTCATGTGCCCAGAGGGCTCATGGCCTGTAGATAACACAAAGTCATCTTGTACAACAGATGCACGTTTGAATGAGGCTTTTGTGATGTTCACCTCACCAGGACTTCCATCCAATCCTCGACACCCAATATTAGGTATGTCTATGAATGTTGTGTCAGGAATACGAAATTCCTGATTTGTGCCACTGTTAGAAGGAATTTCAGGCTCAAATTGAATAGGACTGTGATATTCAGACTCAATGTGTTGAAAAATAGGTTGGGATTTATCACCTCCCTCAAAATGAGTTTGGGATGGTTCCCCTGAGTTATGTGAAACAGTAGCATGTTGAAATGCTTCTGAGTGGGTATGGATGGGTTGTTCAAGATCCACCACTAGGTCCATGGTGTTTGTTTCAATATTGGACACCAAGAAATGTGAACCAATAGGAGTTGTGGTTACCTGGTTAAGATTAGCTGGTTCAGAGGCATCTCTTTCTGTTTGAACCTCTGTTGACAATATCTCATCCTTACCACCCTCATTCTGTTTTTCCTCACTTATTCTAACCAAGCTCTCAGAATTTTGCCCCTCATTTCTCTCAGAATGTTCACCCATTTGAACATCCTCCCCCTCTCTTACTGGACTAGACCCCTCACCTCTCTTCTCTGGTTGGTCCTCATGGGTAGGGATTTGAGGTATTTCAATTCCCATAGAGGTGCAATATGCTTTTAAAATCTCATTCTCCCTTGGTATGTAATTCCTAAGTGATTTTGGTAACGGTTTATGAGTAGGATAATTCTCAAGTTTGGTAACAGAAGACATCTTACCCAAATAGAAAGTAGGACCATGCTGTTCATTTGATCTTCTTGAAATGGTTCTGTTTTCTTGCATTGCATACCAAATTACAATCTGCCAATACCTTATGTAAGGTATGTATGCCAGAGGAGTATCCTTTGTCTTCTTTTGAATAGCTTTCTGATTTTTCTCAAAAGTATTCTTCATGTCTTCCCAAAGTATAGCAGTATAATCATAATGCCTATTCCTCACTAAACCCTGAAAGATCTGAAGAATCTGTTTTGAACCTTGATCTGCTGAGCTATTTTTCCCTGACAAGCATTTATTCACCACATGAAAGAAACAAGCCCAAATAGGTGGCAATTTGTTCCTTCTGAACAAACTAAGGGTTCTCAATCCTTCATTATATCCTAATCTCATAAACTCTGCAATTAACTCCTCTGTTAATGGTGAGTCTTCAAAATCTGTCCTTCTTTGTACATCATCTTTCTCTGGAAGATTCAGCATTTCTCTTAGTGCAGCGATTGATAAGGTAATTGTGACTCTTCCAATTTCGGATACAAACTTGTTGTCTTCTAACCTAAGATGTTTCCACAATTGTTGAATATACTGAACAGGAACTGTTTTGTTTCTTGTAAACCACTTTCTGTAAGGATGATATTTGAATAACTCCATGATGATTCTGTGTTCAGGCTTAAATCTACTTTCCTCAAATAATAAAACACAATTGTTTTCTGATAATTTCAACCATTCTCCTTTAGGAACAACCCTTTCCACTAAGATTGGTCTATTCGACATAATCGACCCTGCAGCACTCTGTTCGTGTTCAACATTTATATTTACCTCGTCTGCATTTTCTTCTGATTCAGCCATTTGTTCATCTTCTTCATTTATTTCATCATCCCTTATTGCTTCTTCCTCAACAGCTCTATTTTGTACTTCATCATTATCCGAATCAGATGAATCCATCAAAGACTTACTAGAATGTAGAGAAATTTGACCACTTCTTCGAAATCCAGACATGATTTAAGAAGAAAACAAACTCAAAGAACTCTGGATTGATTCGTATCTCACTTTTTGCTCTGGAATTTGAAAGAATTGGAAATAGGAATTTTAAGACCTATTTAAAATTCACGAAGCTGAAAGGTTTGACGGAAAAGCGAAATCAATGTTATAACGGAGTCAACACATTTGAAATGCCACAGAGGATTTAAATGAAATGCGTGGCATAATCAACCAAATATGAAGCTGACACGTGTTATTGGATAGAATATTGACTCAAGTCAAAGATCTGAATAACACGCTCAGAAGATTTGACTTTCCATTATCAGATATCTAATTGTTCTACTCAGAGTTCTGATCCCATTATTCAGAAGAATTTTACCTTGTAACAAATTTATTTAAAATCAACTTCTGACAGATGTAAAACTTTTGGTTATTCAGAAGAGGTTTGAACAGATAGAAACACATTTTATCATCAGAATTCTGTTCATATAATGATGATTTTAAAAAAATCATTTAAACTCTTATATCTGAATGAAAATGTTTGAAATTCAGATATAGTTTGAACAAGATAAAAATTTTATCATTAAAAGCTTGTTCTTCTTAGAATGATTAGAGATAAGAAATGACAACAAACCTTTTTAAGCATCATCAAATAATTTCTAGAAGATATTGATGTTCCCCCTTGACTTTAGCATGTATTTGACCAAATATGATACATAAAGATGAGATAAAAAGATAATAGAAAAGACACAATCCGCACATTTGAAGTATTTGTTTTTCTCAGAAATAAATTCTTGAAAGTTAGATTTCTGAAGTATTGACTCAGAATCTCTGACCTTAAGACTCAGAAGGTCTGAACTCTAGACTCAGAATTTCTAAACTCAAGATTCAGAAGTTCTGAACTTAAGACTCAGAAGTTCTGATCTCAAGATTCAGAAGTTCTGATCTCAAGACTCAGAAGTTCTGAACTTAAGAGTCAGAGTTTCTGAACTTAAGACTCAGAGTTCTGAATACACTACTCAGACAATTTTACTTAGAAAAATTTATCATTTTTAAGAAACACAAATATTTTCAATTGGTCAGATTAAGCATTCCTATTTTACATATGAGAAAAGAGAACCTTTTGTGATCAAGTGGCTTTGTGAACAAGTCAGCCAATTGATACTTTGTATGCACAAAGTGCATCTCTATAGTTCCTTTTTCCACATAGTCTTTTATAAAATGATACCTCACATCTATGTGTTTAGTCTTTGAATGTTGAACAGGATTCTGAGTAATAGCAATTGCACTTTCTGAGTCACAATAGATGGGAATTTTGTTGAGCTGATATCCATAATCCATGAGTTGTGTTCTCATCCACAAAGTTTGAGAGCATGAAGCAGCAGCAGCAACATACTCTGCCTCAGCAGTTGAAGTAGACACACAATTCTGTTTCTTTGATGCCCAACTCACTATCTTATCCCCCAAAAAATGACAAGCACTAGAAGTACTTTTTCTGTCCAACCTACTTCCTGCATTATCAGCATCAGTGAAAGCAGTTAATTTGAAATCAGTTTCTTTTGGATACCATAAGCCTAGATCAGGTGATCCTTTGAGATATCTTAAAATCCTTTTGACAGCCAACATATGTGATTCTTTTGGGTTAGATTGAAATCTAGTACAGAAACAAGTAGAAAACATAATATCTGGTCTACTTGCAGTCAGATAAAGTAATGATCCAATCATGCCTCTATATAGTTTGATATCTACTGAAACTCCTTTGAGATCAGCATCTAACTTTATGTTTGTTGCCATTGGAGTTCTCATAGAAGCACAATCAGGCATTTTGAACTTTTTCAGAATATCTCTGACATATTTTCCTTGATTTATAAAAATACCCTTTGGTGATTGTTTGACTTGAAGACCAAGGAAAAAATTCAGCTCACCCATCATGCTCATTTCAAATTCAGATGACATGATTTTAGAAAAATTATCACATAATTCTGGACTGGTAGAACCAAATATTATGTCATCAACATAAATCTGAATAAGAATTAAATCATCACCTTGTTTCTTTAAAAACAAAGTTGTGTCAATCTTACCTTTCTTGAAACCTGAAACTAACAAGTGTTGAGTAAGAGTGTCATACCAGGCTCTTGGTGCTTGTTTTAGACCATATAAAGCTTTGTCTAAAATATAAACATGATCAGGAAATTCTGGATCAACAAAACCTTCAGGTTGATGAACATACACCTCTTCATTAAGTTTGCCATTTAAAAAGGCTGATTTGACATCCATTTGATACACCTTGAAATTTTTGTGTGCAACATAGGCCAAAAATATTCTGATTGCCTCTATTCTTGCCACTGGTGCAAATGTCTCATCATAATCAATTCCCTCTTGTTGGCAGTATCCCTTAGCAACCAATCTTGCCTTGTTTCTGATAACAACACCTGACTCATCCTTTTTGTTTCTGAATACCCATTTAGTTCCAATAATGGATTTACCTTCAGGCTTTGGAATGAGTCTCCAAACTTTATTTCTTTCAAATTGGAGCAATTCCTCTTGCATTGCTGAAATCTAATCTGGATCCTCTAGGGCTTCATTAGCTTTCTTTGGTTCAATCACACATAAGAAACCAGCAAACATTGCTTCATTTGCTGTAGTTGATCTGGTCTTTACTCCTGCTGATGGATCACCAATTACTTGATGAATAGGATGATTTTTAGTCCATTTATTTGCACTGAGAAGCACATCAATCTCTGAAAAGTTATTGTTTGTATCATTCTCATCAATGATTGCTTCTAATTCTGAGCTGTCCCCTTGTTCTGATACATGTATAGGAGATGTATCCAAGTTTGGATTATGAGCAGTGAAGTCAGAATTCTGAGTGGCTTGTTCAGAGTTCTGAACACAAGGATCAGAATTCTGAGTACAAGGTTCAGAATTTTCACCACTTGTATTTATCAGATTTGGACATTCTTCAGATGGACCTTTATCAGAAATTACAGTTGATTGAACTATTTCTGGAGTTCTATTTTTCATCTCTTTTACCATCTTTGGGTTTTCATATTCTGCATAAGAATCAAAAATTAGTTCTAGAAAAGCATCCTTAAACAATAAATTCAGTTCTGAACAAATAGGATTAGAGTTTGTATCAGAAGTCAATTTTGTCTTGTTCTGCATGAGTTCTGAACTGTCTTGTTCAGAAGTCTTCATTCTGGCTTCATCAAATGTTACATTGATGCTTTCCATCATTCTCTTGGTTCTTCTATTGTAGATTCTGAATGCTTTGGAAGTTAATGAATAACCAACAAAGTATCCTTCATCTGCCTTTTTATCAAATTTGGCAAGATTTTCTCTGTCTTTAAGAACATAGCATCTGCAACCAAAAACATGAAAGAATTTGATTAATGGTTTTCTTTTATTTATCAGTTCATAAGCAGTCTTATTTAATCTTTTATTGATTAAAGTTCTGTTCTGTGTAAAGCAAGCAGTTGCAATTGCTTCAGCCCATAGGAAGGTTGGAAGATTTGAATAAGCCAACATGGTTCTTGCAGCTTCAACTAGAGTTCTGTTTTTCCTTTCAACAACACCATTTTGTTGAGGAGTTCTGACAGCAGAGAAATTATGAGAAATCCCAAAACTTTCTAAAAAATTCTAAAGTGTCTCATTTCTGAACTCTGTTCCATTATCACTTCTGATTTTCTGAACTGGAAGTTGTAAGAGACCTTGAATTCTTTTTATAAAGTTTATCAATGTAGTAGCAGCTTCTGACTTAGCTCTCAAGAACTCAACCCACGTGTATCTGGAATATTCATCAACAATTACAAGCATGTATTTCTTTCCTCCCATTGATTGAACTGAAATTGGACCACAAAGATCAGTATGAATCATTTCTAATGGTGCTTTGCAAGATGAGTCCATTTTTAATTTGTGAGAACTCTTTTTCATCTTGCCCATTTCACAAGCTGAGCATAATGATTCTTTTTCAAATTTAATCTTTGGTAGACCTTTAACCAGATGTTTTGCCACAAGATTATTAAGATCTTTGAAATTTAGATGAGAACATCTTCTGTGTCATAGCCAGCATTCATTTGCAGTTGAATTTGATAAAAGACAAACAGGATTTAATGTTTGTAATTTTGAAAAGTTAACCACAAATAAATCCATATGTCTTTTGGCCCAGAAGACTTTAACATCCTTTTCAGTTAAAATCATGCAACCTGTTATTTGGAACTTGATTTGACAAAGACTGTCTAAAAACTGACTTATGCCGAAAAGATTATGTTGTAATCCTTCAACATAAAAAACTTTTTGAATTGTCAGATCTCCTTTTGTTAAATCCCCATAACCTTTAACTTGACCTTTGCTGTTATTTCCAAAGATTACTGCTCCTCCAGCCTTTTCTGTGAAGTTTGAAAGAAAAGACTTATGACCTGTCATGTGTCTGGAAGCTCCTGAATCTAAAAACCACACATGACAGCCCTGCAACAACAGTCATTTAGTTTTAGGTACCCATTTTGGAATGGGTCCTTCTTTGTTAGCTTTGTCATTTGATTTAGCAAAAGTGCCTTTTACTTTCCATTCAAAATCTTTCTTTAAACACCATTTGCCTTGCACTTTTATGAAGTCAGAACATTTTATGTTCACAAATTTATTCAATTTCTTCTTGAAAAGTGTAACTTTTGATTTTGCAATGTTTTCAACTTTCTTTTCTTTCACATTTCTCACTTTCTCATACTTTGTTTTGACTTTAACTTGATGATTCACTTCTTTTATCTTTTCTTTTCTCTGAGTTTGAGGAACAGAATCATTCTTCTTTTCTGTATTCTGAATATCTTTTCTTATGAATGAAACATATGTTATTTTTATTGGACATTTCTGAGAATATTGAAAAGAATCACTTTTACATTGAACACAAGTCAGATTTTTCTGTGCAAGTAACAACAAGTCTGTACCATAAGTCCTTTCATTTTTATTTCTATTTTTCAAAGTACATGTACATTTATTACAGAAACTATGAGCTTTTGGTACAGAATCAGAATTCAATTCAGTCTTCTCAGGAACTCTTTTCAGATCATCTTTCCTTTTGCTTTCCTCTTTTTCTGGAAAATTCAACTTATTTTTGTTAGAAAATGAATTAGATGATTCACCTTTTTCATATGTACTTGATTCATTAAAGAATTTATCATTTTCTTTTAGAGCATTAATCTTGAACAGATCATATTCAGCTTTCAGTTTCTCAAGCTCTGTTATTTTCTGAATAAAAACATTCTTTTCTTTTAAAGCATTTTTAAGATCAAAATCCAAATCACATAAGTCATTTTCAAGTTCATCATAAGCTTTCCTTAAGTCCTCAAGCTCTTGACTTACAAGATTAAATCTTTTTTCAAGTTCTAGAAAGTCTTCTGACTTTGTTTCAGAATTTTCAGTCGACTCGGAATTCTGACTCTTTGAATCAGAATTCTGATTAATAGACTCATATTTCTGACCTTCAGAATCAGAAAACTGATTAGAACAATCAGAATTCTGATTAGAAGATTCAGATTTCTGACTTACTATTTCAAAAACCTTACTAGTATCAAATATACTTTCTATGTCAGAATAAGAAAAACTTTGTTGTTTATTTTTGTAGCTGACATTTAAAAAGTCATATTTGAATTTGGTATCATTGTATTTTGGTTTCTCTTCTTTTGGTTTAGAAATTTCTTTCTTAACTTTTTCTTCTGAAACATCTGATTTTTCTGTTTTTAACTTAGAAACTATCTCTTTGGGCTTTTTAGAACTTGATTTCTGTAAGTTGTCAGAACTTGTGAAGGAACTTGCAGGTCTTATAAAGACTTCAACAACTTCTGGAGTTTTTGGTTTGGGAACATGAAGCTTATCAAAATCATACAAGTTTACTGGAGCTCTTTTTAAAACAACATTTTCTTCCAGTCCCAATCCCTTCTTTGGATTATAAAATCTTGTATCTTTTACATTGCTTGTAAGAAGATTTAATGTTTTGCTGAGTCTGGCCTCTTTTCAAGTTAAGATCTTCTAATTCTTTGATTTTGGTGTATAAATTCTTTCTTTCCTCAAATAGCATATTAAACTTTATTTGTAAATCACCCTCTTCATCATTAACTTTTGAAAGCTCAATTTTTAATTCAGAAAGATTTTTCATCAACTCAGAATTTTCAGTTTTAATTTCCTGTTTCTCAATCTCAGATTCCTCAAATTGTTCTTTTATTACTTTTTTTCAATTCTGAATTTGTTAACTAAATTTCTTTCCCCTTTAATTTGTTTTCTTAGTTTAACAAATTCAGTTTTCATTTCACCAATCTGTGTCATTAAGTCTATTTCAAGTGCAGAATGTACCTCAGTAGATGACTCAGAATCAGCATCTTCAAAGTCAGAATCATCCTCATTCTTCATCTTTGCCATATAACTCTGCATCTGTGAAAAGTGTATGCAGTCATCTTCATCTGACGTGTAGAACAACCAGTTTTCTTGTTCAGCTAACAATGCCACTTCATCATCTCTTTTATTCGCCAGCTGAGCCTTTTTGGTATAGTACTCATAATCTTTCACAATTTTCACTTTGCAATCCTTTGCAAAGTGGCCAGACTTTCCACACTTAAAGCACATATTCTTTTCTTTTCTTTCTTCCTTCTCTTCTCTATTTTCTTCCCTTCTTTCTTCCTTATTTTCATACTTACTTTCTCCTCTCTCTTCTCTTTTCTTGAAATCTGAACTTCCCTGCTCTTTCCTGAACTTGCCCTGATATTTTCCTTTTCCATACCTCTTGTTGAAAGTGTTAGTCAACAAGGCCAACTTTTCAGCAATCATTTTGATATCCTCATCTTCTTCTGATCCCTCTTCCTTATCAGACTCCTCCAGATTTGGTATCTCAGATAGATACGCTGCCTTCTTGGGTGTTTTCACACTTTTGGACTTTGACAGAAAAGCTAATTGTTCTGCAACATTTTTCTTTTCTTCAACCATAATCTTAACAGAGTCCTCATGCTGATTAAGAACACAAAATAGATCATTTAGATCTTCTTCACACATGTCCTTATTCATTTGTAGACTTGTAGCAAATGATGACCATTCAGAGTTTAGACTGTTCAGAAATTTGTAATTAATTTCTGACTTTGTCTTTTTCAGCCCATTCCTTCTCAAATCATTTAGTATAGTACAGAATTTACTATATGTCTGAGTTAAGCATTCATATTCTTTAGCCTTGAACCTTTCATAAGCATTTATGCTTTGATTTAACTTGGCTTGTATCGATCTGACAGTTCCTAACATTTGTCTTTCCAGTTCATCCCACATTTCCTTGGCTGATGAACCACTATCAATTCTGTTAAGAACTTCATTTGGAACTGCAAGTGTCATCAACGTGATCGCTCTTTTGTCTATTGCATGCCTATTTTTCTGTTCTGCTGTGTATTGAGAATAGTTCTTCTTCACCTTTGTTGCCGGAATTTCTGGAGTTGTTTCTGTTTCAGGAGTTGCTTCCACATCAATGTAGACTTCGATAGGACCTTCTCGAATAGAGACCATCAGATTCTCATCTATGTTATCCAAGAATTGGATCATTCGTATTTTCCATTGCTGGTACTCTTTAGGAATTAGAACAGGTGGCTTTGTTTCTGATCCCATAGCGAGATATTCTTTAGAAGACATGATTGTAAGAATTTTCAACAGAGAGACAAATTTGAATTTCTTGATCGAAAGACAATCAATTAATTCAAGAATTGCTAAGAATTCAAGAGGCTCTGACAGCTCCAGCAGAGATACCTATTTCGTTCTGACTGGCAGAAGGTGATTCTCCAGAGGCTCTGACAGCTCCAGCAGAGGGATCAATATCATCATGGAACATCTCTTGAAATAGAAGATTTAAGTCTTCTTCTCTTGTTTTTGAGATGCCAGAGGATTCCCCTTTTAGACCGAGTTCTGAACTGATTTGTTCAGAAGTCTTCTGGAAGGTGTCGTCAAAAGAAACATTTATGATTTCTACAATCGTTCGAGACTGCAGAAGATAAACTCGGTAGGCCTTGGAAGTTGCAGAGTATCCTATGAACTTGCCTTCATCTGCCTTTACTTCAAACTTTCCTCTTGCTTCTCTATCATTTAAAACGAAGCACTTGCATCCAAATACATGGAAAAACTTGATGTTTGGTCGTCTTTTGTTGATCAAATGATATGGTGTTTTGATGTGTCTCTTTACGAAGGTTGATAGATTTTAGGTATAGCAAGAGGTTGATACTGCTTCTGCCCAAAATGTCATTGGTAATCCACATGCGGTTAGCATAGTTCTGGCGGCTTCCACAAGCGTGCGATTCTTTCGTTCGACCACGCCATTCTGTTGTGGGGTGCGTGCAGCAGAGAAGTTCTATGAAATTCCTTCTTCTGTAAGATAGGTTTCAATGACTGAGTTTTTGAATTATGTGCCATTGTCGCTTCTCAGTTTCTGAATCCTGCACTCATACAGAACTTGGATTCTTTTCATTAAATTTATCAGTATGTTTGGAACATCTGATTTCTTTCTGACAAACTCAACCCATGTAAATCTTGAGAATTCATCGATCAAAACAAGTATATATTTCTTGCCACCTAGGCTCTGTGTAGCGATTGGACAGCAGAGGTCGACATGAAGCATGTACAGAGGCCTAGTGCAAGATACATCAGTTTTGCCTTTATGGGAATCTCTTTTGAGTTTTCCCATTTCGCAGGCAGAGCAAAGATGATCTTTATTGAATTTAACGTTTGGTAGACCTTTGACTAGATCAAGTTTATCAAAAGTATAAAAGTTTAAATGGCAGAACCTGTTGTGCCATAACCAGGCTTCTTCACTTTTGCATGCAACAAGGCAGATTTTGTCTTTCTTGTTTTTTGCATTGAAGTTCATGAGATATAGATCTCCTCTTCTTTCGGCTCACAGAAGTTCAAGTCCTGTGTCCTCGCTCTGTGGAGAGCAAAAGGTTCTTTTGAACATTACGTCGAATCCCGTATCGCAGAGTTGACTAACACTGAGAAGATTGTGTTTAAGGCCATCAACATATGCAACTTTGCATACGGTTATATTTTCCTTCTTTATGACTCCGTAGCCTTTGATGCACCCCTTTTTATTGTCTCCAAAGGTCACCGATCCACCATCGTTCTTTTCTTTGTATGTGGATAGAAGATCTCTGTCGCCAGTCATGTGCCTTGAGCATCCGGAGTCTAGATACCAGATTGGCACATACTGCTTCTGCAAGACAATTAGAGAGTTTTAGGTACCCATATCCACATGGGTCCGGTTTTGTCAGAGGTCTTCAAGTTTTCCTTGGCATTAAGGTCTTTGTTTTAGCTTCTGTTAAAGAAACATTTTGTTTCTTCTTACCCTTGGATTTATCATTTTCTTTGGGTACAGTAAGATGACAGTGTGGACTTTTGAAGTGTTGGTTTAATTTAAACATAAGATCAAAGCAATGACAGTATTGAATGTGCGAAGAAATTTGCTTGAACTTTTCATTGAATACATTAAATGGGGGCACAGAGGCATTACAATTTATCCTAACATTAGACTTTCTATTACGAGAAGGTTTATGTAGGCTAGATCGTTGTTTGCAAAATCCTTTGTTGAGTGCGGCCTTCTGTGTTCCCCTTCTGTGGTGAACTTCTGTAGATTTCACTGTCACAGAAGAAAAAGATTTGTTAATTTTAGTCCATTTACCCTTCTGTTGCCATGTTAGTTCTTCTTTAACAGATTTTAAGGGTTTTAAAATCTTTGAACTCGTTGGAATTTTAGTGGACATTGACTTCTGTTGTTTGAAAATTTCAAGCTCAAGATAGGTTTTGGCTTGTATGCACATATCCAAAAAGTCTGGACAGATAGGAATTCCAGTGATTTTCTCCTTGGGAGGAATAGTTCTGTTAAGAACTTCAGAGGTTTGTTTAAAAACCTCTGTGTCACTTGGTCCGATCTCTGACTTAGAGTCAGTCTCTGATTCGTCAGAGGATGAATCGTCCTCATATACAGAGGTTGAGTCACTTGGTTCTCTTTCGACAGAGGCTGGACTTTCAGAACATGTGTCATACTCACTTTCTTCCTTTCCTAAGGAACTATCTTCTAAGTTAATAGAAGTATCTGTTAAGTTTTCTTCAAAGAGATCTTGATCGCTGGAAGATGTACAGAGGTTTTCTTCAGAGATAACAAGTTTTTCTTCTGTAATTTTTGGCTTGAACTCAGGTGCCTCTGCTGATAATATCTTTTCAGAATTCATCATGTAGACAAATGCAACTTGAGTTTGAGTCTCGGGTTTACCAAACTTGAAGATTCCTATCTGATCTTGAGTTTTCAGATACCTCTTAGGTTTGGATTCTCTTTTGACAGAGATTGAAGATGACAAATCTGTGTTTTCAAACCACACATTTGTCATCTTCAGAGGTTTCCTCTTGTGAGGTTTCCCAGAGACTTTTTGCCTTTTACTTACAGAGAGAAGATTTGGAAATCCAGGTTTTCTTGTATCTCCTATGTGAAATAGAGAGGACAGAGACTTGTTTCTTTTGGTTCCGGTATAAGGATCTATATCACAGAAGCCAATTCCTCGTCTCCCTATTTGTGTGTTAATTTTTTCGTACACCTTCTGAGCATCTTGAATTTTTTTAATTTGAAGATCTCTTCTGAGTAAATCTTGACAGAGGACTTCTCTTTCCTTTTGAAAATAATTTTTAAGAGCAAGGATATTCATTCTGTAGCACTCAACATCCATTAGTTCTTTAGACTTTGTTTTTAAGGAAGAAATAAGTTCATAAATCTTTTCTTTTAGAGGATTTATGTTTTTGTTCCAGTCCATTTCAATTTCTTCCTTTTCTTTAAAGATTTTAGCTTTTTCTTGAGTAAGAAGTCTAGCTTCTCTCTCATAGAAGGTGAGCTTTTTCTGAATATCTTCACAAGTCTTTTTCATTTCAGTGTATTCAATATTAAGTTTAATCAAGTCATCTTCTGTAGTATTAGAGTTAGAGGTAGAAGTGGATACCTCACTGTCGGAGTCGGAGCTGACTTCTGCCATGCCACAGAATAGAGCATTCTTTGTTTCTCCTTCGTCAGAAGATGTGTCTGACTCCCAGATTTCTTTGTTCACCATTAGTGACTTCTGAGCATAGTATTCGACTTTCTTTTTGAAGAAAGTTGCATCCCTCTGAGGGCGATTTGACCTGCTCCTGCATTCGTTGGCAAAGTGACCTGGCTTTCCACAGTTGTAGCATCCTTGGTTCTGTGTGGAGTTTCCAGCTCTGTCGTCTGACCTCTGTCGGTCACCACTTCTTTCTGTTCGACATTCATTTGCGTAGTGGCCTGGCTTACCACATTTGTAACACTCTTGAATCTGTGGAGTGTTGCCAGCTTTGTCTTCCGACCTCTGTTGGTCATTTCCTCTGTCATTTCTGTCACTGGACCTGTGTCGGTCACCACTTCTGTCGTTTGACCCTTCTCTTTCTTGATTCTCTCTTTCATATCGTTCATTACCAGATTTCTTCTGGTATCCTCTGCTGAATTCCCTAGTCAAGAGAGCTAAAGATTTAGCTATCGAGGCCAGGGTCTTGTCTTCTTCTGCTGCTACTTCATTTTCTTCTTCACTTTCTACCATCATGATTTTCTTCTTCTTCTCCTTTCTTTCCTCTTTCTTTGGTTTCTCTTTAACCTCTGTAGTCTTTCCAACCAATGCAAGAGGTGCAATGATCTGGGCTTTTGTTTGTGCTACCTGAGGCTCTTGTGCTGCTAATGTTCCATAGAGGTCTGATAGGGTCCAGGAATCTAAGTCTTGATTTGTTTGCAGAGACATAGATAACTGAAGCCATTCTTCATTCAGAGACTTCAGGAACATAACGTTGTTTTCTTCAGAGGTTCTGTGGATGCCGGACTTATTGCATTTGTTTATTAGAGAGTTGAACCTATCATACGTAGTTTGCAGAGATTCGGTTGGCAGAGCTTTAAAGGCATAGTATTCATTTATGTATTGAGCTCTGCGGTTCTTCTGGGTTTTGACTCCTCCTTCTAGTTGTTTTTCCAGTTCTTTCCATAGATCGTATGCAGATTCACATGCATCCATGGACTGGAAAAGGTCATTTGGGATGGCCATGATCAGAATTCTCTTAGTTTTCTGAGCAACTTTGTATTTAGCCCAATCAGAATCAGACCAATTTTCTTGGGTCTTTGGTTTCGTGTGTTCTGGGATTTCAGGTGTGTCATCTGTGCTAGGAACACGAGGTACACTTATCATGGGAATGAAAGGAGGATTACGTATCTAATAAACCAATTCTTTGTCAGTACCCTCAAAGAAGTGAAGCATTCGAATCTTCCATTGAGGGTATTCTTCTCTAAGAAGAGTGGGAGGTTTGGTTAAGGAACCAGCAGAGAGGAAGTTGTTTGTATTTGTCAGTTTGAGAGATAAATTATCCAGAAAAAGGGTTTTAACAGCAGATTTTCAGAGTATGAAGTGGATACTTTGTATGAAGTTTTTTTAAGCTTAAAAGCTTTAAGCTGAGCACTAAAATGGTGTTTTTAACCAGAATAACAGATTCTATAAGTTTACCAAAGTTCGAATGAATCGAAAATGGCAGAAAAACAGAAACTATTTGATTAATATGAAGAATAGGTTAAAAATCCAAGTTTCTACCAAAGATCATAGTTTTAGAGTGGATCCCTTGATATTAAAAATCAAGGCATGCTCTGATACCAATTGTTGGTTCCTTTTTGCTAACACAATGATCTTAACTTTCAGTTAGTTCAGATTGTATGGTGCGGAAGCGTATTTAAGAACTGAAAGATAATGTAAGGTAGAAGATCACATAATATCAAATAAAGCAAAGAGTAAATAAAATATGTTTCTCAAAGATTACTGTATTTGATATATAATAAGAACACCAAGAACTTCAAAGGATTGACAAGAAATCTGCAGTTTAATGGTGTGTGTGTTGTGAAAAGCTTAATAGAAGAGTTCACATGAACCTTCTATTTATACTACTCCTAAAGGGGACAATAAGGACTGAAGGTACAAGACACTGTTTAGGAACAATAGCTGAAAGGTACAAGACAAAGTTATGGAACAGTTGTAGATACAACGTTCATTAAATGCTCCGTATTCAAATTTAGGCGGAAACCTATCAGAGTTTGACACGTGGAATTGTCAGGTCACGCCTTTGTACGATTGATCTTTAGAACCTTCGAATGGTAGGTATTGTAAGAAGCATGTCTGTCCTTGTTAAGATCTTTTGCGTAGATCTTCTTTTTCCCACAGAAGCTCTGTCAAGTACGACAGAGGCTCTGTAGCCTTGTCCGCATAGAAGAGTCTCGTTGTTTCTTCACTTCGGTCTTCCTGATTAACCCGGCAGAGCCTCTGTCAAAGACTTCTGTCTTCTCGGTTACTCGGCTACTCGGCAGAGCCTCTGTGGGTTACTTCTGTACTTAGACTATTTTCACTACTTTTACATACAGAAAGATTGGAGCTAACAATAACGTTGATTATATGGTTAGAAGTTTCATCCTTCGAATGAAGAAACTTGACCCACGTATAACGAGAAAAATCATCAACGATGACCAACACATATTTCCTACCATTTATGCTTTCAGTCTTCATAGGGCCACACAAATCCACATGTATTAACTCTAACACACACTTCGTACTAGGTTTAGGTTTTGGCTTGTGAGGAACCCTTTTCATCTTTCCTTTCTCACACGCATCACACAAATTATCCGTACTAAACATCAACTGAGGAATACCTCTGACCAACTCACCTTACACCAACTTCTATATGTATCTGAAATTTAGATGAGATACCCTTCGATGCCAGTGCCAACTCTGTTGAATTTAAGCTTTCGATAGTAGACACACATCCCCTACCTAAAAGTTCTTTTCCTTCTTTAGTTCTGACACAACATCTTTTTGCTTTGAAATTTACTTCCAAATCTTTATCGCAAAATTGTCCGATGCTAAACAGATTGTGTCCAAGTCCCTCGACATAACGGACCTTTTTAATAGTTAATTTGTCTTGCACAATGTCACCGTAACCACGAATAGGAGCAACTGGTTATTGCCAAATCGGACTCGACCACCATTTTTCTCTATATTGTTCGTCAAGATGTCCTTACGGCCGATCATTTGTTTTGAACACCCTGAGTCTAGATACCATAAATTATTTTTCTTCAATCAAACAGATCAAGCAGTTTTAGGTACCCATTTGAATATGGGTCCTTCATGGTTAGTTGTGCGAGACACCTTTCTGTAAATTGGTCGTCTCTTTTTCTTTGAAAAATTGGATTATTCATTAGAAACAGGAACATAATAAGAATTAAACCAACGACATGAACCGGGCTTAGAAGAAAATTTACTTCGACCACAAGCAGAACAAAAACATTCATCATTTTCAAAGTGAAACAATTGCTTATTTGAATAACGCTTGTAAGATGTTACAAATTGGTGTTTATCATTTTCAACATGTTTTGAATTGTTCAAAAAGAAGTAGTTTTAACATTTTGCTTGTTCGGTAAAGTAGGATTTTGCTTCACCCTTCATTCTTACTTCACTCCCTTCTTATTCACAAACTTATCTGAAAAGTAGAAAATCTAGAATCAAATGTCTTAGAACTTTGAGAAGTGTTTTTCTTTGACTTTCTATTCTTCCGTCTTTTCCGTAAGGGTTTTTCAGAATTAAAATCATTCTTCGTGTTTGAACATTCACCCTTACAAAAAATACTAGAAGGTTTTTCATCAATCAAAATAAATGCATTATGGTCAGGAAGCTTCTTAGAGAAATCAAATTCACAAGTTTTTCCTTTGTTACAACCCTCAGGTTTTGAATTCTCCTTGGGAACAAAGTTGGGTTCAAAAACATCATCAGAATCAACAGAATGAACTACTAAATCTTTTTCAAAAGAAGAATTTTGAAAATTAAAATCATCATCAGAATCAACATAATGAACTTCAAAATATTTTTCAAAAGAAGAATTTTGAAAATTAAAACACATCTTTAAAGCAAATTCTTTTCTCTCATTCTCCAAAAGAATTTCCAAATCAAATAATTTCTTAGAAAGATCACTATATTTTTCTTCAAACAATTTGCTTTCAGTTGCAAAATTTGCTTTATCATTCTCAAATTGTTCATGCTCAAGAATCATCATTTTCTCCAGATCAGAAACTTGTTTGGAAAGTTTGATACATTCCAAATCAATCATTTTTTTTTCTTCAAAAATATCTTTTCTTTTTGAAAATGTGTTTCTTGATTAGAAATAATTTCCTTGATACTATTTGTGAAAATAGTTGAAAGAAAATCCTTTTCCATTTCAAATTTTATTCTTTGATCCAAAATAGAATCCTCAAGTTCACAAATTCTTCCTTTCAAAATCAAAGGTGGAACATATCGTTTTGCTTCAAACGGTTGTTCACATTTTGGTTTAACGGCAGTAATGTCAAAATAATCATTTGAAACTGTCCTTTTCGGATTCTTTTCATATTTTGCGTTTTCTTGAGCATAACAAAATGGGAGTTGCATTTTTGTGGTGGTTTCTCTTTTCTTCTTTTCTTCTTTATCTGTTTCTTCTGAGTTCATCCATTTGATAACACATTCAAGAAAATATCTAGCAAATTTTAACTATTTGAAATCATATACCGTTGGTAGATGTGCATTTGCCTTTGAAAGATATCTAGGATTTTCATAACCAAGTCCCCAATATTTATTAAGAGAACTTACTAACCTTGGTTTGTTCAAATGAATAGTTTGATCAGTTTGACCTCTCAGATAAAGCTTCTTTTCCAAATCTTTAATTTTGTTTAAAAACTCTGTATTTTGAGTGTTAAGATTTTGCAAAGAAACTTCACTCTCGCTCTTCTTTTCTTCTAAATCTTTGATTTTCTTGGTAAGTTCAGATATTTGAGAATCAAAAGTTTGCTTATCCTTATCAAGCTTTTCTTGTTGATCTATGAGAGATTTAATTTTCTCATTGTTTTGATTTCTCTCAAGATTAGCATCAAGAATAGTTTGACTTAGATTTTAATTTTCTGCTTTTGCCTTTTCCAATTTAGTCCTTAATTCTTGAACACCAATCCTCATAGTGTCTAATTCACGAATGTAATAAGGAGGAAAATGATTTGAGTCTACCTCAGTGTAATAACCAGGTATGTTATTGGTCTATTTTAAATTATTTAATTTTATTATCTTGGTTTTATAAGTTTAAGTTTAGTTAAGTAAATTATGGAGTTAAAAGTTAAGGGGTAAGCTTTAATTTTAATTTAGAAGTTTAGGGGTATGTTTTGTCAAATAAGAGAAGTATAGGGTTCGTTTAGTCATTTTAACCAAACCCACATACCACCACCGCCATTAGCTCCTCAATTAGGGAGAGGTGTCAAAAGTTTAGCAACAAAAGATATTTGTGTGAAGGTGTGTGTGTGTGTTTTCGGTTTAGAGAGAGAAGACAGAGATAAAGCCATAGAAGAGAAATTGAAAGAAGAAGAAGAAGAATTAAACTGAAGATTTCCTACTGGTTTTGCTAAATCAATTGTAGAGACAAAAGGTAACAATCTTATACAAGTTCTTCATATTATGTTTATTAAGTTTATAAATGGGTTTTGGTAATTTTAGTAGGATATGAGAAATCTGCGTTTAGAATAGTGTTCTAATGATGGTCTTAATCATATTTGCATATTTACAGCAACATGCATAGCTTAAAAGATTAAATTTATGGGTTTAGGATGAACACAGTGAACTGATACATTCATGTATGTCGCAGTAGTGGGTTGCGACATGGATGATAGTTGCGACATTCATGAGTATCGCAACCTTGAGTTGCGACTTGCTCTTTGATATCGCATTAGTTAGTTGTGACTTGGTTCTATGTCACAACAGTTGGTTGCGACATGAGGGAGTTATCGAAATAGTTGGTTGCGACATGGTATTGTGTCGCAGTAGTTGGTTGCGACATAGTACTGTGTCGCAGTAGTTAGTTGCGATATGTGTAGTGTATTGCTACATGGGGTATTTCAGTAGTTAATTGCGATATGAGTCAAGGATTTCAGGATTTTAGAGTTTTAGCCTTTAAAAGAAATATTTGTACTTATGTGGTTTCAGATTCTGGGAAATTGGACTGAAAGAATTGGAGTGCTTGGTAATAGCTTGGAAGGATTTTTGGTGATAAGCAAAACAGGTGAGTTTTACTTCAAAACGTTTTCAACTGGAATACATATATGTGTGTATTGGATATGTGATAAATGGTGTGACTATGTTTATGTTTGAATTATAATATATTAAGATATTGTAATTACGTGAGTATTATATTAGATTATAATACGTTGGCCGGACATAGGACCGGTGTGTTGGCTGTAGTTGTTGTACAGCGTTGTTTACTAGTTGGCTTGCAACCAACTAATATGGCCATGGGAAGGAAACAGGGAATTACGCAATGAGTGAGTTATGATTGATAATTGTCTTTGTGATATATGTGGTGTTGTGCAAATGGTTTTAAAAATGGCAGGGATTTTCTCACTTAGACCATCAGGTCTAACCCTCATTTTTGTTTTAAAATATGTATTCCAGGTCATGAAACAAGTAAGAGCAAGTGATAGGAGTATATAGGACTTTCTTTTGAAGATGTAGGCTTAATGAAGATCCATGATGTGTTATGATCTATTTTGTTTAGCGATGATCATGTAATTATTAGCAAAAAGTTTGTACAGAAGTAGTTATTATGTTGTTAAAGACTTCGGGACCGTAAATGTTAAATGTGTATCTTTTAATGAAATTATATTATGAAATGTATGTTATTTGTATGTATTTGGGAACTTGGGTTGTTACAGATGGTATCAGAGCCCTAGTTTAAGGGATTTAGGTATTTGTATTTGTACCTAGACTTAAACTGCATGTGAAGTAGGATGTCCCTGTTATTGTAGAACCTTGGAATGTTAAATATAAAAAGGTAGAAGGAACATAAGGTAAGGTAATTTAAGATTACACCTGGCCAGTGTAATTGTGATTTTACAGGTACATGTTTGGACTGGAATACCTTGTTATATGGGGTATGTGCTTATGTGTATATTAACCTTGTCTGAATCAACAGAATGGCAAGTGGTACGAGACAAACGAATCGGGAAGTGGGAGGAAATCCGAATAGATCCAATCCAACAGCCGGAGGAAGGGGAAGAGGGGGAGAAAGAGGCAGAGGCAGTTTGGGGGCAGAGTTGAGGGGCGCGGTACGGAGTTTGTTACGAGAGACGACTTAGCGGCCAAAATGGGAAGATTACAGGCAAATATCCAGGCTATGTTTAACCAGAATCATAATACTGAAACAGAAAGACCAGATCCTACACATGAAGAAGAATGGCCTATTACTCCTACTGTTGTACCAGTAAAGAAAAAGTGTGATTATAAAATGTTTCTCAGTTGTAAGCCTCTGACCTATTCAGGAGACCGGTATCCAGTGAAAGCTATGTGATGGCTGAAGGAAATAGAAGTTATCTTCAAGACTAGTAAGTACGCGGAAGTGGATAGGGTACTTTATGGAACCGCAATGTTGAAAGGTGAGGCTTTATACTGGTGGGAAGCTCATATTTCTTCGGGAGGTTCTGACATATATTCTACCTTCTCGTGGGAAGAATTTGTTATAGCTTTCAGGAAGCAGTTCTGTCCTCATGCAGCGATTAAACAACTAGAGGGGGAGTTTATGAACTTGCAGCAAGGAAATTTATCTGTTCGGGACTACTGTAATACGTCGGGTAATTCAGTTAGATAAATTCCCTATCAGTTAAATTATTTAACCTTAAGATTTGATGTTTAGGATAAGTATGAGATAAGTTATAAGTTCAAGGGTGTTTAAATTATTCAGGTTACCACTTTCCTTATTCAGAAAGTGTGTATGTGTGTGTACGTTTTGAGAGAAAAAGAAGCAGAGGAAGAAAACGTACGGATAGGGCTTCAATTGATTGTGCTGGAATCGAATTGGAGGTAAGTTCCTTTACAATTTGTGTTCATAATCAGTAGTATTAGACTTCTATCGGTTTAGAATTTCTAAATTCGCGACTTGATTGGATTTCAATCGTTTTCTGGGTAAATGGAAACCGACTATGTTCTTGAGAGTCCCGGTGAAATTCCGGTAGACTCCCGGTAGTGTGAGTCCCGGTATAGGAGACTCCCGGTAATGTGAGTCCCGGTAATGTGAGTCCCGGTATTGTGAGTCCCGGTATAGCAGACTTCCGGTAGTGTAGAGTTTCGGTAATGTGAACTCCCGGTATAGGAACTCCCGGTACTGAAGAGTCCCGGTACTGTATAAGTCCCGGTACCATGTGTAGTCCCGGTAGTGGGTTAAGTGCAGTGTAATGGGACAGTTGATGATAGGAAATTGTTAGGCTTTATGTGTTTGGTTAGTAAAGCGATGTATGTATCTTAACTTGTTTCAGATTCCATGGAGTCGTGATACAAGATAAGATCATTTTGAAAGGAGCTTGCGAGCGTGTGTAATAATCAAGACAGGTGAGTTTACTTTGAAAACGTTTTTAACTGGAATACGTATATGTGTGGATTGGGAATGCAATTGTTGATGACTATGTGTTTATATGTGTGATATATGTGAATTATAATATAGTGAGGTATTATATTTACATGAGTATTATAATGTGTTATAATACGTTGGCCGGGTTTAGGACCGGTGTGTTTGGCTATAGAATCTGTATAGCGTTGCTTGGCTGTAGATGTTGTACAGCGTTGTAAATTATTAGTTGGCTTGCTACCAACTAATATGGCCAGGTGAAATGAGAAGGGAAGGTACAGGATGTGTGAGTTCAAATTGATATATTTGATTGTGCTGTGTGATTTATATGAATGAAGTTATATAAATGGTTTCAAATTAACAGGGATTTTCTCACTTAGACCATTAGGTCTAACCCTCATTTTGTTTTAAAATATGTATTCCAGGTGGCGGATCAGGTAAGGGCAAGTAATTAGAGTAATCGAGGAATGGCTTTTGTGAAGGGATATATGATGAAGAATTTGGCATGTTTAGCAGTTGTATTATAATGGTTAAATGTGATGTATGTATTTAGTATGAAGTTTGTAGTAGAATGACTTATTCTGATTGTAAAAGACTACGGGACCGTACTTGTAATATGATGTTCGTTTGTTATGTCAATGTTATGTTACCTATGTGATTGGTTGTGTATATGGGATTTGGGGTTGTTACAAATGGTATCAGAGCCTTAGTTTAAGGGATTTAGGTATTTGTATCTGTACCTAGACTTAAACTGCAGGTCAAGTAGGATATCCCTATTATTGTAGAACCTCGGGATATTAAGTATAAAAGGTAGAAGGAACAATCATGTAAGGTAATTTCATATTACACCTGGCCAGTGTAATTGTGATCTTACATGTACATGTTTGAACTGGAATACCTTGTTATACGGGGTATGTGCTTATGTGTATATTAATCTTGTTTAAATCTACAGAATGGCAAGCGGTACGCGAAATTCGAATCGAGGAGGAGGAAGAAATCCAAATAGAACTAATCCGCCAATAGGAACGGGGGACAGGGGAGGCAGAACAGGGGGCAGAGTCGGGGGTAGAACTGGGGGTAGAGCTGGAGGTCGAGCCGGAGGCAGAGTTCAGCCAAATAGTACAGAGTTCGTTACTAAGGCTGATCTAATGGCAGAAATGGGAAGACAGCAGGATAGCATACAAACAATGTTTGAACAAAGTCGTAATAATGAAGCTGATGGACCAGATCTGGAACCTGAAGTCGAATTGCCAATTACCCCTACGGTCTTACCGGGAATGAGAAAATGTGATTACAAGATGTTTCTTAGTTGCAAGCCTACTACATTCTCAGGGGATCGGCATCAAGTGAAAGCAATGAGATGGATGAAGGAAATAGAAGCCATTCTCAAAACAAGCAAGTGTGCGGATGAAGATAGGGTATTGTACGGGGCAACAATGTTAAAAGGAGATGCTTTGTATTGGTGGGAATCTTTTATTCATTCTAAAGGATCTGATGTTTATTCTACCCTCTCTTGGGAAGAATTTGTGATAGCTTACAAGGAACAATTTTGTCCCCAAGCCGCCGTTAAACAACTGGAAGGAGAATTCATGAATTTGCAACAAGGAAACTTATCCGTTCGAGACTACACCGCTAGCTTTCTGGAAAAGTCTCGGTTCGCAGAATACTACGTTAGAGACTGTCGAGTAACTCGATTATGTTTCGTTTGCAATTCCCCGGATCATATTCAGGCAGATTGTCCGCAATGGAAAGCACAGCAGAGTAGTATGACGGTAAGACCAACGAGTGGTAGACCGGGAGAGGAACACGGGCCGGAGGTACCGAAAGCAAAGGGTCGAGTTTTTCAGATGACGGAACAAGATGTGGAAGAAAGTCCTGATGAGGTTACAGGTATATTTCTATAAACTCTATACGTGATAAGGCGTTATCTGGCTTCGGTGCAACATGGTTATTGATATTTCCGTGCCTTTGTTGCTTATCTGTGTTAGAGATATAGGTGGGTGTGGGGTGGCTATTTAGTTAGTTCCTATGGTTTTGATTGAGTTCGAGGTAGTAGTGGAAACTAAGTATTCATACCTTTTCGCTTAACCGAATTCCGGGACGGAATTCTTTTAAGGGGGAGATGATGTAATACCCCGGGTAAATCCGTTAATTTAAATTCTAGTTCCGTTAAGTTTATTTTCTTTATAATTGATGTTAGGGTAAGTTTAGGAGGGTTTATAAGTTTAAAGGGTAAAAGTTTGACCAAAGGATAAATTAAAGGTGTATTAGTTATTAGTGAGGAGTTTAGGGGTGGAAATGGTAAATATATGTAGATAATACCCTTTTAGTTTTCTGATATTTTCATATCAGCTAAATATCCAGAATTTCAGTGTGTGAGTGTGTGTATTGAGAGCAAAAGAAGAAAAGAGAAGAAGTAAAGCTAGGGATTCAACTTGGTACTTTTGGAAGTGAATTTGAGGTATGTTGCTTTGTATTTTGTGTTTGTAAATGTGTTTAGATAGTTTCTATCGGAGTAGAATAACCGATTACACTTCCAGTAGTGATCTATGTTAATTCTGGGTCGAAAATGATGAAACCGACAGAGGTGTCCGGACGCAGTATGAAGGTGTCCGGATAGTTTTGTTGAATGTGTCCGGGTAGATTCTTGGGTAGTGTCCGGGTAAGTTATTGATAGAGTCCGGACGATTCGATTGATGGTTTCCGGATGATCTAGAGTCCGGATGGCATCCGGATTCCTTTGTTGTCCGGATTAGTCTGTGGTGTCCGGATTCCTCGTGTTGTCCGGATTCCTTGTATTGTCCAGAAAGTTGTCCGGATACTTTGAGGTTTCCGGATAACTTGGCTGTTTGGGTAAATTTTGAGGATAAAAGTTATGTAGATGTATCTAGAGTCCATAACCTGCTAGTAAGTCTTATACATAAGTTGGTAAGGAGATATTTGTATGTAAATGGTTTCAGATTCTGAGGTATTTGGATAAAGGACCGGATAGCTCGGAGAAAGGCTTGGAAGCGTATTTTAAGCATTCAAGGTGAGTTTTGCTTTAAAACGTTTTTGAACTGGAATACATATATATGTGTATATATATATGAGATGATTATGTGGTAGGAATATGATTATGTGTATATAAATGACAATATGATGTAATGAGATATGTATTGTATTTATATAAGCTTTGCACTACACGAGTGCACTTGTTGCCGGGTTCCGGTGTGCGGACCGGTGTGTAGCCGGGTTCCGGTGTGCGGACCGGTGAGTAGTCGGGTTCCGGTGTGCGGACCGACAGGTAGCCGGGTTCCGGTGAGCGGATCGGTTGTTGATTTATTAGTTGGCTTGCTACCAACTAATATAAGGTGAATGAGATGTACACGATGCACGAGTCTGGATTGGTATTTAAATACGTGTGGTATGTTTATATTTTACGAAAGATTTATCTAAACTATTTTGATACAAAAGATTTACATAAAAGGTTTGATAATGATTTTGGAAAGGACCGGGATTAACTCACTAGACCCGTTTGGTCTAACCCTCATTTTGTTTTCAAAAATATGTTTTCCAGGTTAAGGATCGGCAGGAGAGGATGAAGTATAGGAAGCTTTTGTTGGATGTTGATTAGGAAGCTTTCATATATTTTGTAATGTCAAGACTAATGAGACCGTACTTGGTTTGTTATGTAACTTTTGTTGTAAATCAATGTTATGTATGAATGTTATGTATTATGATGTATGTTATGGGATTTGGGTCGTTACATCTAACCCTCATTTTCCTTTTCAAAAATATGTATTCCAGGTCAAGGATCTTTTGTTAGCAAAGGGAAGAATAAAGCATAGGAGGTGGTTGCTAGCTGACGAAGATTAGGATATGTTTACATTTCTGTATTGTATAGTTTTGAGACTTTGGGACTGAATGTGAATTATCATGTATTTTGTTATGAAAGTAACGACGTTGTGTATGAAATGTTAATTGTTATATATTATGTATGTTATGGGATACCGGGTCGTTACAGATGGTATCAGAGCCCTAGTTTAAGGGATTTAGGTATTAGTATCTGTACCTAGACTTAAACTGCATGTGAAGTAGGATGTCCCTATGATTATAGAACCTTGGGATGATTAAGTATAAAAGGTTTTGAATGGTTGGTTCTGATTGATCCATTATGCCCATTCTGCTGTAGAGGTACCTGTATACCACTTCTTCCATTTGTGGTGGTGGTGGTTGAGGTAAGGTTCTGCGCAGAGCATTCATTTGGTTCATGACTTGTGCCACTCGATCCTCTGACGGTTTTGTCTTTGGATCCAGAACAGGAATATCTGACAGAGGTTTAGTGCCGAAAGCCCAGTCTTCTTCTTCAGGCTTTGGTGTCTTATACGCATTGAAAGAGCTCTTCATCAGTTTTTCTGTTGAAGGTTGATGCTTGGGCTTTTTCTTCTGCGGTTCCTCTGTCACAATTCCTTTTCCCTTGTCTTTTGCCTTCGGCTGTTCTGCTTGTTGAGATGGGGTTGCCTATGTAGGATTTGACTCTTGAGTCTCAAAGGGCTTTGTTGTTGATGTTTCTGTTGGTTTGGGGATTGCCTCTGTTGGTTTTGACACTTGAGTTTCAGAGGCCTTGATTGGTGATTTGGGTTTGGGTTCTGTTGGAGAGATTTCAGTTATTTTGCTAAGATATTTTCTTTTGTGAGCAATGGTGTTGGTTTTGGGTGTTGGGGAAGGTAGTTCATCTTCGGAGGATGTCAGAAGGTGGACTTCTTCTTGGTTTTGGACATCTTTTCCAACTACAAAAGGAGTTTCCACAGAGGTGGGTGTTGCCTCTGTGGTCTTCTGTTTTTGAACCTGGATTGTTTCTGGTATTTGGATTTCTTAAGAGATTATTTCCACAGAGGTGGGTGTTGCCTCTGTGGACAGTTGTGTTCTTTGTTGGGTTTGAGATGGGGGTGCTTGGTTGATGGGTTCTGCGGCAATTGGTGGAGCTGGTAGACCTCTGCTCGTAGCTTTTTCACTTTGTTTCTCCCCTCTATTCTCCCCCTCAGGATGATCTGATGGACCATGATGGTCATCATCAGAGTCATCCTGATGTTTATCTGTCGTACCCTCTGCCCTGCATGTTGAATCAGATTTCTTTGGTGGAACAGCCCCTGCAGCAATCATTTTTGCGCACAAGTCATCACAGAGGCCAAGCAGTGTTTCAACCTCTGCTTGTGTGTTGAAGCGCATTCTGCCGACACTAGCTTGAAACTCTTTGAGATAGTGTGCGTTGGCGACGGTGAAAGCTTTGATGAATTCGGTCATCTGATCAAGTATTCCTTGGCCGAGTTCTGTAACTTATGCTCTTGTCATGTATTCAGAAGGCTTCATGGCTTGAGTATTTCTTGTTGTTTGTTCTTAAACTTCGTCTAAGGCTTTCTTCAGGTCTTCAGGTGTAAGACCCTTAGATTTTGAAGATTGGTCTTTTAGTTGCAGAAGAAAGTGCTTGATAGAGTCTTTGAAGGCAGTGGTGGCGGCTTTTCCGAATTCAGCTGCTGCAGAGGTGGCAATGGTAGTAGCAGTGTGTGTTGCAGAGGACTTCATCGGGGTTATGGCGTTTTGCACCTCTGTGGACAAGGTGTCCATTTTGGTGTTCAGATCAAGGATTGCCCTGGATGTAGTATCTACAAAAGATTTGAAAGAGCTTTGCAACTCTTTCATTGTTTGGTTCACAGAGGTGACAAGGGTTTGGAACTCATCCCTTTATACATATGACCTCGTTGTAACCTCTGGGGGAACACATTCGTCCCCAGAGTGAGTCTCTGTTCCTGAGACACCTTCTTTCGCCCTTGTTTGGATGTTGGGGGCGGAAGGATTTCCTTCTGATCCTCGAGCAGAAGCAACTAGTGCCTCAGACTCTACAGAAGTTCTGTGAAAAACATTGTCTAGATCCACTCCAGAGGTGGGTACTAGACTATCCTTCTGTTGACTCGGAGACTTGTCTAGAGTCTCTCCGTCTTTGTGCACTCTAATCTCCTCTGAAGAGATGTTTGGACCTAGTTGTGTGCGTGTGGCAGAGGAAACAAATTCCTCTGCTAGGATGTTAGGTGTGATCTGGGGCAATAGATCACGAACTAAGGATGAATCCTTTAGAGGGGATTCCCCTGGAATGATGGTTTCCCCGGTTATTATTGGTACGGAGGATGAAAGAGTGATCCTCTGTCCGGATGGTTTGGGTTGGGGTCGAGCCGTGCTGCTCTTTTTCAATATTGCCCTCTGCCACTAGACTGGCGGCAATAGAAGTGTGGGTTGCACTGGGAGTTGGTTTTGGTTGTGTGCCTCTATTACTCAAGGCATCTTTTCTTGCATCTGCTTCTGTGAAGCATCCGATCACTTATTCTCCGTCGATGGTCTCAACCTCTGTTGCGACCACTTCTGCCCTTTTCTCCCCTTCTTCTGTTACATCTTCACCCCTTGAACCTAGGGAGTCGTATATAGGATGAGAGTCGTATAATTTCATGACATGTGGATGATAGAGACCTTTTCGTATTTGGTCAGCTTCTTCTTCATCTGAATCTATCTCTGAGACCTCTATCCTTGTCTCCCTCGTTTCAATCACCTCCTCTGTTGGATTTTCTAACATGGTATCCATGTTATGGTCTTCTACAGCTAGTTGTTCCTTTGGGCTTGGCCTTTGTGCATCAAATCCGGGTTGGGTGAAGGGGTTCTGTAGAACTTCAGGTGTTTTGGATTGATTATTTTGTGGGGTTTGGTCATCCTCTTCTATGTCTGAAGAGATTCGGAAGTCAGGTTCTTCTGTGGACCCATGGGAGAGGGGTTCTGCAGTCCATCCAGCAGTGTTTAGAGTATGGGTGAATTTTGGGTTTTGGATGAAGTCAGAGAAATCCCCGTGATGTGCATAGTTGAGGGGATTGGGGGATTGCAGAGGGGATTCTTGGGTTTGTTCTTCTGCTACTCCTTTTGTTCCCTGTTCCTCTACTTCGTCTGCCACTTCTTCCTCTGCAATTGGTTGCATAGGAGACAGATGTTTCCCAGTTTGCTTCTTGCTCTTTCTCCTCTTGGGTTTAGGTGCCCCTTCTTCTGAGGCTTTGGATTTTCTCTTCTTTTGCTTTGGGGGAGAGGGAGGAGCAGAAGATCCAACTTCTGTGGCATGAGGAGGAGAGGAATGACCTTCTGCGACACTTGTAGAGGTACCCTCTGTGGTTTTCCTCTTGTGAGTTTTCTTTTGAGGAGTAGAGGCATAGGGTTTGTTTTTCTTTGAAGCAGAGTAGATGGATTTTCTCTGAGCATGGAATCTGGCTTGATTGTCTTCATGCTTCTGAAAAGCAGTTGCCCATTCTTTATCTGTCAACCTATATAATACTTTTGTACCTATGGGGACTTCTAGACGCGGTGGTGTCATAGGACTTGGTTCTGGAGTCCTATGATCGCGTATGTATTCTAGTTCTAGTTTTTCGTCCCTTGCATATCCTAGAAGTTTCTTTGGCAGAGGTCTGCAGTGTGGGTATCCATCAGCATGTTCTGTTGGGGAGGTTTTGTTCATTTCATACATCTTTGTTATTGGCCCTTCCATTGGCCATTTTTCAAGCAAGAGTAGAGGCTCTAGCAGAACACCTAGAATCCTTTGGAACTGTAGAGGAGGTAGAGCTCCTGATGTGTTTGACTTTTTCTCCAGGAAGTTGTTCTCTCTGTCGATGGTGTTAACCATTTCTTGCATCATGAGAGTGGCAAAGTCCAGAGGTAGGTCGTAGTAGACTCCGTACACGATGGCTAATATTTGGTGTGAGGATTTATCTGGACTCCCCACTTTCCCGGTTAAGCACCTGTTGAGTATTGAAAAGAGTGTATTCCACAGAGGTGGTAATCTGCCTCTGCGGAAGTCATTTTTCTTTCTGAGTGGTATGTTGTACCCCAACATTTCGACAAACCTGCAGAGCTCGACATCTGTAGGTTCCTATGCAAAGGTCTTTAATCCTAGAAGACCTCTTGTGGGTAGGCTGAACTCAAGAGAGAACATCGTTCTGTTGAACTTGAGTTCAAGATGTTCGGATTTATCGGGTTTGGAGATGTAGTCTTTGATCTGTCGGTCTTTTGGATCAAATCTGCAACTTTGCCAGATTTGATTTATGTATCTGGCAGGGATTTTGTCCACGGTTTTGAACAGAAGAGGGTAGAGAATATGTTGTTCCAAGATATGGAGAAGTATAGCATGTGCTTTCCCAAAAGCAGTTCTTGAGGGAACAAGGTAGTGATTATTGGGTTTTAATGGCAGAACATTTGCAAAATGTTCATGAGCAAGGAAGTCTTGAAGATGGGTTGTCGGAGCAAAGTCTGCTTCATCGCCTGAGTTATCTTGTTCTAGGTCTCTGGCGATTTCAGGGTTTTCTGAATGTTCAGAGTGTTCAGGAGAGTTCGCCGGTGAATGTGCAGGGGAGATAGCTTGAGAAGACGAGGCCATTTCTTGTATAAAGATAAGAATTTTGCAGGTTTTTGCAATGGTTCGCCGGAGAAGAAGATGAGTGTGCGTAAAGGTTTTATGAGGAGTGGTAACTTGGGTTTTATAGTGAAGGGTAGAATCTGAAGAGGTAAATATATGGAAGTGAATAATTTTTGGGGCCGTACTTGAGTGTGAACGGCGGGTTCAACTTTCCAGGAGAACGTGTGCCGTGTACGTCCAATGAAAATGTGACACGTCAGCAGTGTCAGAACACGACTTGACGTCGTGCGCGGCCCATTAATGCTTGGCGCGTGTGTTTCTTTTCCTCCACATATTTTTCACTCTCAGTAAAATGGTCGTTACTTTTGCAGAATGTCCCCAAGTTTGAAAATGACAGAAGCTCTGTAGAGATAGAGCTCTGTTGTTTGAAACTCTCTTCGAATCCTCTGTTGCTTGCATCTTTACCAAAAATGTTTGAAAAGCATTGGAGAGGATCGATAGATTTTAGAGAATAAATTTCATTCACAGAGGTTTTGGAGCTCTGTCAGAGCTAGCAGAAGCTCTATGAGAGGAAATTTCTCATAACTAAAAATCTATTAAACTTTTTGATCAACCAGGTTTTTAATCTTTTTAAGAATTGTTTTTACGACATATTTTGAAGTTGGTGTCCTAGAAAACTGTTTTGGATAAGGTTCTGTGCGAGTAACTCCTTTTTAAAAGCCTTTGTTGGTCAACAGAGTTTCTTTGGTGGAATGAGCTCTGTGACCAACAACCTTTTGAGAATCTCAAAGTGTTCATTTGTGCAAAAGAGGTCTTTTTGAGAAGACATTTATAATCGATCAAAAAAGTGTAAATTTACGATCATAGATTTTCTCTGGCAGAGCCTCTGGTGATCTCAGTAGAGGCTCTATGACCTCAAATTTCTCATAACTCATAATTTATGCATCTTTTTTATTATTTGAAGTTTGAAATGTCTTTGGCAGTGTTTCTAGGAAATTTTTGGAAATTTTTGTCCTAGAAAACTGTTTTCTAAAAAGATTTCGTACGTGTAAACATCAAATATCTTGATTTGTTAGCACAGTTTCTGTGGTATATGAACCCTTTTTTTTACTTGAGACCTTCTGTATGACATTCAAGACGATCGATCGAGTCCTTATGTAATTTGTAGTCATAGAGGATCTGTCTTACAGAAGCTCTGTTGAGCCCAACAAAGGCTCTGGAACCTTAAATTTCTCATAAAGAGAGACTCATCAATCGTTTTGATTATTTTCTTTTTGGAATGTCATCAGCAAAGTTTCTAGGACATATTTGGAAATTTGTGTCCTAGAAAACTGTTTTCTTAAAGGATTTTTATGAGATACTCACATTTTGACTTTCCTTTGTTCGGCGAAATTCTTGAATGATCACAATTCTTCTTTGGCCCCCCCTTGAATGATCAACTTCTGTAGATAATTTCAAGGTCTCCTTCTGCTCCCCCTTGATCTATGCTTGGGTCAAAATTTGATAAGTAATATGGGACATAGATCAAGTTTCTTAGAGGTTCTGTAAAGACTGTCAGATGTTCTGAGCAATCCAACAGAAGTTCTGTTTTTGTGCAGAACACTTGGTGATTAAGAATTTACATTCAGAAATAAAATAACCAGATAATAAAAGCAATGTATGTATATATTTACATAAGATTAGATTATACTTACAGAGGTTTTAACTCATGTTTATCATTCCCAACTTACCCACCAAGAAAAGAAATATTTTCTCATCTAGTGCCTTGGTGAATAAGTCTGCAAGCTGGTATTCTGTAGGTACGAAGTGCATTTCGATTGTCCCATATTCAACATGGTGTTTCAGAAAGTGGTAACGGATATCAATGTGCTTTGTTTTTTAGTGTTATACTGGATTGGCAGAGATGGCTATGGCGCTCTTTGAGTCACAGAAGATGGGAATTTTGAATATGATGTGACCAGAGTCCTTAAGCTGAGTCTTCATCCATAGAACCTGGGAGCAACAACTAGCAGCAGCAACGTATTCGGTTTCTGCTGTAGATGTGGATACGCAGTTCTGCTTCTTAGAGGTCCAGCTGACTAGTTTACCACCTAGGATTGACAACTCCTAGAGGTACTCTTTCTGTCGAGCTTGCATCCTCCATAATCTGAATCTGTATAAGCTTTAAGACCAAAACCAGAGTTCTTCGGATACCAGAGGCCAAGATTTTTGGTCCCTTTCAGGTATCTGAAGATTCTCTTTACAACATTATAATGTGATTCCTTTGGGTTAGCTTGATATCTTGCACAGAGACATGTGGCATGCATTATGTCAGGTCTACTTGCAGTTAAGTATAACAGAGACCCAATCATTCCTCTGTAGAGCGTGCACTCTATAGGTATGCCCTTTGGATCTGAGTCTAACTTATTTCCTATGGCCATTGGAGTTCTCATTACTGAGGCATCAGAGAGACTGTATTTTGAAAGTATGTCAGAGACATATTTAGCTTGATTTATGAAAATTCCCTCTGATGATTGTTTTACTTGGAGTCCGAGGAAGAAAGTTAATTCTCCCATCATACTCATTTCAAACTCACTCTGCATGAGTTTTTCAAACTTTTTGCACTCTTCTGAATTTGTAGACACAAAAATTATGTCGTCCACATATATTTGTACAAGCATAATTTCATCACTTTTTCGTTTATAAAACAAAGTGGTATCCTTCGTACCTCTGTCGTAACCATTTTCAAGAAGAAAGGTAGAAAGTATTTCGTACCATGCTCTTGGAGCCTGTTTCAGTCCATATAGAGCTTTGTCGAGGTAGTACACGTATTTTGGGTACTTAGAGCTTTCAAACCCTGGTGGCTGTTGGACGTATACTTCTTCTTGGATTTCGCCATTTAGAAAAGCAGATTTTACGTCCATTTGAAATACTTTAAAACCTCTGTGGGCTGCGAAGGCTAAGAAGATTCTTATGGCTTCGATCCGTACGACAGGGGCAAAAGTTTCATCGTAATCTATGCCTTCTTCTTGGCGACATCCCTTGGCCACCAATCTTGCTTTGTTTCTTATGACCACTCCTTCTTCATCCTTCTTATTTCTGAAAACCCATTTAGTCCGTATGGCTTGTTTTCGTCGTGGCAGAGGAACTAAAGTCCAGACTTTGTTTCATTCAAACTGTAGAAGCTCTTCTTGCATAGCATCTACCCAGTTTGGATCGTCAAGGGCTTCAGAGATCCTTTTTGGCTCGATCACACTAATAAAGTTTGTAAAGAAACAAAAGTTAGCAGTGGCAGATCTTGTTTTTACCTTTTCAGAAGGTTCGTCGATTATAAGACTTGGAGGACGGCTCTTTGTCCACTTTGTTGTTCTTGGGAGATGGTCATCGATTTCATCAAGTTGATCTTCAGAGGTTTCTATTTGTTGTTCTGGTGTAGCCTCTGTCGTAGATTTTGCTTTCGTGCTTGATCCTACAGATTGTGGACTGATTGGAAAGAGTGGTGGTGTTTGTTCCTCTTCAGAAGTATATACTGAGTCTTCTTGTTCCTATGTTATTGGTTCCTCTGTTGTTCCTGGAGTTGGTTCTTCAGTAGCTTCTGTGGTTGTTTTCCTTGTTGTATCATCTTCTGTTGGCTCCCCATCGGCATTTGCATCTGTAAGATTTACAGAAGAAGATGAATTGTTTAAGGGACCTGTTAGAGAGATACCTATTTCGTTCTGGCTGGCAGAAGGTGATTCTCCAGAGGCTCTGACGGCTCCAGCAGAGGGATCAATATCATCATGGAACATCTCTTGAAATAGAAGATTTAAGTCTTCTTCTCTTGTTTTTGAGATGCCAGAGGATTCCCCTTTTAGACCGAGTTCTGAACTGATTTGTTCAGAAGTCTTCTGGAAGGTGTCGTCAAAAGAAACATTTATGCTTTCTACAATCGTTCAAGACTGCAGAAGATAAACTCTGTAGGCCTTGGAAGTTGCAGAGTATCCTATGAACTTGCCTTCATCTGCCTTTACTTCAAACTTTCCTCTTGCTTCTCTATCATTTAAGACGAAGCATTTGCATCCAAATACATTGAAGAACTTGATGTTTGTTCGTCTTTTGTTGATCAAATGATATGGTGTTTTGATGTGTCTCTTTACGATGGTTGATCGATTTTGGGTATTGCAAGCGGTTGATACTGCTTCTGCCCAAAATGTCATTGATAATTCAAATACGGTTAGCATAGTTCTGGCGGCTTCCACAAGCGTGCGATTCTTTCGTTCGACCATGCCATTCTGTTGTGGGGTGCGTGCAACAGAGAAGTTCTATGAAATTCCTTCTTCTGTAAGATAGGTTTCAATGACAGAGTTTTTGAATTCTGTGCCATTGTCGCTTCTCAGTTTCTGAATCATGCACTCATACAGAACTTGGATTCTTTTCATTAAATTTATCAGTATGTTTGGAACATCTGATTTCTTTCTGACAAACTCAACCCATGTAAATCTTGAGAATTCATCGATCAAAACAAGTATATATTTCTTGCCACCTAGGCTCTGTGTAGCGATTGGACCGCAGAGGTCGACATGAAGCAAGTACAGAGACCTAGTGCAAGATACATCAGTTTTGCCTTTATGGGAAGCTCTTTTGAGTTTTCCCATTTCGCAGGCAGAGCAAAGATGATCTTTATTGAATTTAACGTTTGGTAGACCTTTGACTAGATCAAGTTTTACAAGTTTATCAAGAGTATGAAAGTTTAAATGGTAGAACCTGTTGTACCATAACCAGGCTTCTTCGCTTTTGCATGCAACAAGGCATATTTTGTCTTTCTTGTTTTTTGCATTGAAGTTAATGAGATATAGATCTCCTCTTCATTCGGCTCGCAGAAGTTCAAGTCCTGTGTCCTCGCTCTGTAGAGAGCAAAAGGTTCTTTTGAACATTACGTCGAATCCCATATCGTAGAGTTGACTAACACTGAGAAGATTGTGTTTAAGGCCATCAACATATGCAACTTTGCATACGATTATATTTTCCTTCTTTATGACTCCGTAGCCTTTGATGTACCCCTTTTTATTGTCTCCAAAGTTCATCGATCCACCATCGTTCTTTTCTTTGTATGTGGATAGAAGATCTCTGTCGCCAGTCATGTGCCTTGAGCATCCGGAGTCTAGATACCAGATTGGCACATACTGCTTCTGTAAGACAATTAGAGAGTTTTAGGTACCCATATCCACATGGGTCCGGTTTTGTTAGAGGTCTTCAAGTTTGCCTTGGCATTCTTGGTCTTTGTTTTAGCTTCTGTTAAAGAAACATTTTGTTTCTTCTTACCCTTGGATTTATCATTTTCTTTGGGTATAGTAAGATGACAGTGTGGACTTTTGAAGTGTTGGTTTAATTTAAACATAAGATCAAAACAATGACAGTATTGAATGTGCGAAAAGATTTGCTTGAACTTTTCATTGAATACATTAAATGGGGGCACAGAGGCATTACAATTTATCCTAACATTAGACTTTCTATTACAAGAAGGTTTATGTAGGCTAGATCGTTGTTTGCAAAATCCTTTGTTGAGTGCGGCCTTCTGTGTTCCCCTTCTGTGGTGAACTTCTGTAGATTTCACTGGCACAGAAGAAAAAGATTTGTTAATTTTAGTCCATTTACCCTTCTGTTGCCATGTTAGTTCTTCTTTAACAGATTTTAAGGGTTTTAAAATCTTTAAACTCGTTGGAATTTTAGTGGACATTGACTTCTGTTGTTTGAAATTTTCAAGCTCAAGAGAGGTTTTTCCTTGTATGCACATATCCAAAAAGTCTGGACAGATAGGAATTCCAGTGATTTTCTCCTTGGGAGGAATAGTTCTGTTAAGAACTTCAGAGGTTTGTTTAAAAACCTTTGTGTCACTTGGTCCGATCTCTGACTTAAAGTCAGTCTCTGTCTCGTCAGAGGATGAATCGTCTTCATATACAGAGGTTGAGTCACTTGGTTCTCTTTCGACAGAGGCTGGACTTTCAGAACATGTGTCATACTCACTTTCTTCCTTTCCTAAGTGTAACAACCCCAATTCCCATATACACAACAAATCACATAATGTAATATAACATTGATATAGAAAACGAAACTTCACATTACAAGTACGGTCCCAAAGTCTTTTACATTACAAAATAAAACATTCCACTACAACTTTGACTTACTATAACCATACATAACATTTAACTATGATAACACTACTGCTAAACATGCCAAAATCTTCGTCATATAATCCTTCACAAAAGCCATCCCTTCTTTTACTCTAATTACTTGCTCTTACTCAATCCGCCACCTGGAATACATATTTTGAAAACAGAAATGAGGGTTAGACCTAATGGTCTAGTGAGAAATCCCTGTCAATTTAGTAAACTTTTGTATCAAAACCATTTATATAACACTTTTCATATAACACCCATATACCACACGTAATTAATTACCAATCAAGACTCAAGCTTCGTACACATCTCATTTCACCTTATTCCTCCACAATTGGCCAAATTAATTGGTTGCGAGCCAACTAATCTACTGTACAACAAATACAGTAAACACATCGGTCCTATGCCCGGCCACGTATTATATTCTCATATAATACTCACGTAATTATAATATCTCAATATATCATAATTACACACATATGACATCCACATAAATGTATTCCAGTAAAAACACTTTGAATTAAAACTCACTTGTTTGATTATTACACACGCTCACAAGATCCTTTCACAATGGTCTTATCTCTTACCACGACTCCGCAGACTCTGAAACAATTTAAGACACACATACCGCTTTACTAGCCAAACATATAAGTTCATGTTCTCAACTGTATCACTACACTTAACAACTACCGGGACTATACAGAGTACCGGGACTTCTCAGTACCGGGACTTCTCAATACCGGGAGTTCGATCACCGGGATTTGACATCACCGGAAGTCGATAATACCGGGACTCCATGGTACCGGGAGTTGGCAATACCGGAAGTTCACTATACCGGGAGTCGACACTACCGGAACTCTATACTACCGGGACTCTACACTACCGGGACTCTACCGGAAGTTTTCAAGAACACAGTCGGTTTCCAATTGCCCATAATTTGATTGAAATCCATTCTAGTCACGAAATTAAAAATTCTAAACCGATAGAAGTCTAATACTACTGATTATAAACACAAATTGTAAAGGAATTTACCTCCAAATCAATTTCAACCCAATCAATTGAAGCCCTGACCGTACGTTTCGTCACTGCTTCTTTTCGTCTCCAGACTCCCGACACACACTCTTTCTAATTTAGGATAAAACTGATGCATCTGAATATCTTAAGGTATATATAAATTCCATATTTACCATTTAGACCTTGAACTTCTTATTATTGACCCAAACACCCTTAAACTTATAATTTACCCAAACTTACCCTTAACAACAAATATTATAGTTAAATTATTTAACGAACTCACCTGGGGTATTACATCATCTCCCCCTTAAAAGAATTCCGTCCCGGAATTCAGTTAAGTAAAAAGATAAGGGTATTTGGCTCTCATTTCTGATTCGGATTCCCACGTAGCATCCTGACCTCTATGATGCCTCCACTGAACTTTTACTTGCCTGATTTCCTTATTCCGCAGCACTTTAACTTTATGATCAACTATAGCTTCCGTCTCTTCCATAAAATTCAGTCTTTCATCGACTTGTATTTCTGGTAGAGAAACTGCCTGATCTGGCGTAACCAAACACTTTCGAAAATTTGATACATGAATCACATTATGGATTCTGCTTAACTTTGGCGGAAGATCCAACCTGTACGCTACTTCACCAATCCTTTCGGTAATAGAAAACGGCCCAATGTACCTCGGGTTCAATTTACCTTGTTTCCCAAATCGGATGACTCCTTTCCAAGGCGAGACTTTTAACATCACAAAATCCCCAACTTGGAATGCTAATGGCTTTCGACGTCGGTCGGCGTAGCTTTTCTGTCTGTCTTGAGCCACTTTCAATCGTTCACGAATCTGAGTAACCTTATCGGTGGTTAACTGAACTATTTCCGGTCCCGCTAACTGTTTCTCTCCCACTTCGTTCCAACATAGAGGCGTTCGGCATTTCCTACCATACAGTACTTCGAACGGTGCCGCTTGTATGCTGCAATGATAACTGTTGTTGTAAGCGAATTCGATCAACGGTAAATGCTTATCCCACGATCCCCCAATATCAACAATGCAAGCCCGAAGCATATCTTCTAAGGTCTGAATCGTTCGTTCACTCTGACCATTTGTTTGGGGATGATACGTCGTACTTAACTTTATCTGTGTCCCCATTTCTCGTTGAAAACTTCTCCAAAATCTTGAAGTAAAACTACTATCACGATCAGAAATGATTGAGATTGGAACTCCATGTCGAGTTACTATTTCGTCAATATACAACTTAGCTAATCGCTCTATCGAATCGGTTTCCTTTATCGGTAAGAAGTGGGCAGACTTTGTCCATCTGTCGACAATCACCCAAATAGAATCAAACCCCTTCGAAGTCCTTGGTAACTTTGTGATAAAATCGGTAGTGATTTGATCCCATTTCCACATCGGTATTTCTAATCGTTGCAACTGACCAAACGGTTTCTGATGTTCAATCTTCACCTTCTTACAAGTAGTACAACCTTCTACATACTGAGCAATGCTTCTTTTTATCCCAGGCCACCAATAAAATTGCTTCAGGTCTCTATACATCTTGTTCGTACCTGGATGAATAGAGAATCGAGATTGATGAGCTTCTTGTAGTACACGATCACGTAACCCACCCAAACGAGGCACCCAAATTCTGTTTCCCAGACACAGCAACCCACGATCATCTTTTACTAGCAATGCTGATAACCCTACTAACCGTTCTGATTTCAAATGTTCTTCCTGATAAGCTTCTAATTGACACTTCAGTAGTTCGTCAAAGATATTAGGTAGGAGTTCAGCCCGTAATGAAATAGCCTTTATCGTTCCACTCCTTTCTTGACGACTTAGTGCATCAGCTACCACGTTCGCCTTTCCCGGATGGTAAAGAATTTCACAGTCGTAATCATTCACCAGTTCTAGCCATCTTCTTTGCCTCATATTTAGTTCCTTCTGATCGAAGAGATGTTGGATACTCTTATGATCGGTAAAAATTTTACATTTAGAACCGTAAAGATAATGTCTCCAAATCTTCAATGCAAACACCACTGCTGCTAGTTCCATATCATGTGTAGGGTACTGCCGTTCATGATCTTTCAATTGCCGAGAAGCATAAGCAATAACCTTTCCACGTTGCATAAGTACACAACCCAACCCTAGTTTGGAAGCATCACTATAAACGACAAAGTCTTCAGAACCTTCAGGTAACGATAAAATCGGCGCGCTGCACGGTTTCTCTTTCAATACCCGGAATGCTCCATCCTGTTCTGCATTCCATTCAAACTTCAGATTCTTTCGAGTCAGCTTAGTCAAAGGCGTAGCAATACGAGAGAAGTCTTTTATAAACTTTCGATAGTAACCGGCTAAACCCAGAAAACTTCGTACTTCCGTTGCTGTCTTCGGCGGTTCCCACTTTTCAACTGCTTCCACTTTCATCGGATCAACTTGTATACCTTTTTCGGAAATTACATGCCCCAGAAACTGAACTTCTCGTAGCCAAAATTCACATTTCGAAAATTTAGCGTACAACTTTTCTTTCTTTAATAATTCCAGAATCAAATGAAGATGTTGCGCGTGCTCTTCTTTGGACCGAGAATAGATAAGTTTATCGAGATACGGCTTACATACTCGATTCATTAAATCCATAAAGGCAGCTGGAGCATTCGTCAAACCGAACGGCATTACTAAGAACTCATAATGGCCATACCTTGTTCGAAAAGCAGTCTTCAGAACATCTTCTTCTTTAACCTTCAACTGATGATAGCCAGCTCTGAGATCAATCTTAGAGAAATAACAAGCTCCAACTAATTGATCAAAAAGGTCATCAATTCTGGGAAGCGGATACTTGTTTTTGATCGTACGCTTATTCAGCTCTCGGTAGTCGATACACATTCTCATCGAACCATCCTTCTTTTTCACAAATAACACTGGTGCTCCCCACGGCGAAGAACTAGGTCTGATAAAGCCCTTATCTGATAAGTCTTGTAGTTGTGCCATCATCTCTTTCATCTCTGGAGGAGCCAAACGATACGGTGCACGGGCTATAGGAGTGGCTCTAGGAATCAAGTCTATACCGAACTCTATTTGTCTAACTGGAGGAAGACTATTCAAGTCTTCAGGGAAAACTTCTGGAAATTCACTAACTATAGGAATATCTTCCAACTTAATCTTTTCAGGTTTACTATCTATCACATAGGCCAAGTAACTCTGGCAACCCTTATTCACACACTTACGGGCTTTTATCATAGATATAAGACAAGACTGATGATTCCTACGATCACCATAAATCACTACTGATCTCTTATCAGGTAAAACGACATTGATTATCTTCTTATCACAAACTATGTTAGCCTGATTCTCAGCTAACCAATCCATCCATACTACCACATCAAATTCGATCAAAGCTATAGGAAATAATTGTATAGGCACTTCGCATCCCTCTATATTTATCACACCCTTCTCAAAAACTTCCTTTACTGACACTTGATTATCATTTGCAGTATCTACCAGTAAAGCATGTTCTAACCTTTTTGGCTCTAATTGCATATGAGCAGCAAACGAAGGAGACACAAAAGATCGGTTTGCACAGGAATCAAACAACACTTTAGCACGTGTAGAGTTTATGAAAAATGTACCTGTAACCACGTCCGGAGTTTCCTCCGGCTCTTTAGCTGTCATTTGAAAGGTACGACCCCTTGTTCTTGGCGGTTCTATTCTTGGAACTACTGGTCTAGCAATTGTTGGTTTCCCTGACGTTCCACCCAGTTGTATTTTTCTTTGTGGACAATCCGACAGCATGTGATCCGGAGAATTACATGAATAACAAAACCGCGTCACACGACAATATTTAATGACATGCCCAGTTTTCCCACACTTAAAACAAACTCGAGATTCCACTTGACAATTTCCCTGATGGTAGCGATTGCATTTCGGAGACGGTCTTTCCGATGGTCGAAACGGTGGACGGTTATCGAACCTCTGAAATCTGGACTTCTTCGGATCATGTGGTGGCCCTTCCCATTTCCTTTTCCCCATACTCTTATCACTAGCATCCCTTCTGTTGTCTTGTTCTACGTTTTCAGCAGCATCCACTGCGGCTGTAAAGGTATCGGGTCTTGTTGCAGTTACTAGTCTTCTGACTTCTGAATTTAGTCCATATATGAATCTTTCCATCTTCAATTTCTCCGTAGCAACGTAATATCCTGCAAAACGAGATTTTTCTAAGAAGCGAGCAGTATAGTCTCTCACCGATAAATTCCCTCGCTGTAGGTTCATAAATTCTTCCTCTAATTGTCTGACAACTGATTGTGGACAGAATTGTTTTGTGAAAGCTAAAACGAATTCTTCCCAAGGAAAAGTAGAATATATGTCTGATCATCCCGATTCAATGTGAGCCTCCCACCAGTATAAAGCATCACTTTTCAACATTGCTGCTCCATAAAGTACTCTATCTTCGTTAGCACATTTACTCGTCTTGAAGATAGCTTCTATTTCTTTCAGCCATCTCATTGCCTTCACTGGATCCCGATCACCTTAGTACATAGGGGGTTTGCAACTAAGAAACATTTTATAATCACACTTTTTCGTTACAGATAAGACAGTAGGAGTGATTGGCAATTCGATTTCTTGTTCTGGATCTGGGTTATCATCTCCATTATTGCGACTTCGTTCAAACATTGCTTGGATACTAGCCTGTAATCTTCCCATCTCGGCAGTTAGGTCATCCCGTGTAACAAACTCTGTACCTTGTGGTTGAGTTCTACCCCGAGTTCGTCCTCCAGTTCTACCTCCGATTCTACCTCCGGTTCTGCCTCCACCCCGGTCTCCTCCTCTCCCTCATGTTCCTACTGGTGGGTTCTCTCCACCCGAATTCCTTCCTCCCCTTTCATTCCTTTGTCTGGTGCTGCTTGCCATTCTGTTGATCCAAACAAGGTTAATATACACATAAGCACATACCCCATATAACAAGGTATTCCAGTTCGAACATGTACCTGTAAGATCATAATTACACTGGCCAGGTGTAATCTGAAATTACCTTACATGATGTTCCTTCTACCTTTTATACTTAGTATCCCCAGGTTCTAAAATAATAGGGACATCCTACTTCTCATGCAGTTTAAGTCTAGGTACGGATACTAATACCTAAATCCCTTAAACTAGGGCTCTGATACCATCTGTAACAACCCCAATTCCCATATACACAACAAATCACATAATGTAATATAACATTGATATAGCAAACGAAACTTCACATTACAAGTACGGTCCCAAAGTCTTTTACATTGCAAAATAAAACATTCCACTTCAACTTTGACTTACTATAACCATACATAACATTTAACTATGATAACACTACTGCTAAACATGCCAAAATCTTCGTCATATAATCCTTCACAAAAGTCATCCCTTCTTTTACTCTAATTACCTGCTCTTACTCAATCCGCCACCTGGAATACGTATTTTGAAAACAGAAATGAGGGTTAGACCTAATGGTCTAGTGAGAAATCCCTGTCAATTTAGTAAACTTTTGTATCAAAACCATTTATATAACAATTTTCATATAACACCCACATACCACACGTAATTAATTACCAACCAAGCCTCAAGCTTCGTACACATCTCATTTCACCTTATTCCTCCACAATTGGCCAAATTAATTGGTTGCGAGCCAACTAATCTACTGTACAACAAATACAGTAAACACATCGGTCCTATGCCCGGCCACGTATTATATTCTGATATAATACTCACGTAATTATAATATCTCAATATATCATAATTACACACATATGACATCCACATAAATGTATTCCAGTAAAAACACTTTGAATTAAAACTCACCTGTTTGATTATTACACACGCTCACAAGCTCCTTTCACAATGGTCTTATCTCTTACCACGACTCCGCAGAATCTGAAACAATTTAAGATACACATACCGCTTTACTAGCCAAACATATAAAGCCTACTAGTTTATGTTCTCAACTGTATCACTACACTTAACAACTACCGGGACTATACAGAGTACCGGGACTTCTCAGTACCGGGACTTCTCAGTACCGGGAGTTCGATCACCGGGATTTGACATCACCGGAAGTCGATAATACCGGGACTCCATGGTACTGGGAGTTGGCAATACCGGAAGTTCACTATACCGGGAGTCGACACTACCGGAACTCTATACTACTGGGACTCTACACTACCGGGACTCTACCGGAAGTTTTCAAGAACACAATCGGTTTCCAATTGCCCAGAATTTGATTGAAATCCATTCTAGTCACGAAATTAAAAATTCTAAACCGATAGAAGTCTAATACTACTGATTATAAACACAAATTGTAAAGGAATTTACCTCCAAATCAATTTCAACCCAATCAATTGAAGCCCTAACCGTACGTTTCGTCACTGCTTCTTTTCGTCTCCAGACTCCCGACACACACTCTTTCTAATTTAGGATAAAACTGATGCATCTGAATTTCTTAAGGTGTATATAAATTCCATATTTACCAATTAGACCTTGAACTTCTCATTAATGACCCAAACACCCTTAAACTTATAATTTACCCAAACTTACCCTGAACATCAAATACTGTAGTTAAATTATTTAACGAACTCACCAGGGTATTACACTAAGGAACTATCTTCTAAGTTAACAGAAGTATCTGTTAAGTTTTCTTCAAGGAGATCTTGATCGCTGGAAGATGTACAGAGGTTTTCTTCAGAGATAACAAGTTTTTCTTCTGTAATTTTTGGCTTGAACTCAGGTGCCTCTGCTGATAATATCTTTTCAGAATTCATCATGCAGACAAATGCAACTTGAGTTTGAGTCTCGGGTTTACCAAACTTGAAGATTCCTATCTGATCTTGAGTTTTCAGATACCTCTTAGGTTTGGATTCTCTTTTGACAGAGATTGAAGATGACAAATCTGTGTTTTCAAACCACACATTTGTCATCTTCAGAGGTTTCCTCTTGTGAGGTTTCCCAAATACTTTTTGCCTTTTACTTACAGAGAGAAGATTTGGAAATCTAGGTTTTGTTGTACCTCCTATGTGAAATAGAGAGGACAGAGACTTGTTTCTTTTGGTTCCAGTATAAGGATCTATATCATAGAAGCCAATTCCTCGTCTCCCTATTTGTGTGTTAATTTTTTCGTACACCTTCTGAGCATCTTGAATTTTTTTAATTTGAAGATCTCTTCTGACTAAATCTTGACAGAGGCCTTCTCTTTCCTTTTGAAAATAATTTTTAAGAGCAAGGATGTTCATTCTGTCGCACTCAACATCCATTAGTTCTTTAGACTTTGTTTTTAAGGAAGAAATAAGTTCAGAAATCTTTTCTTTTAGAGGATTTATCTTTTTGTTCCAGTCCATTTCAATTTCTTCCTTTTCTTTAAAGATTTTAGCTTTTTCTTCAGTAAGAAGTCTAGCTTCTCTCTCATAGAAGGTGAGCTTTTTTCTGAATATCTTCACAAGTCTTTTTCATTTCAGTGTATTCAATGTTAAGTTTAATCAAGTCATCTTCTGTAGTATTAGAGTTAGAGGTAGAAGTGGATACCTCACTGTCGGAGTTGGAGCTGACTTCTGCCATGCCACAGAATAGAGCATTCTTTGTTTCTCCTTCGTCAGAGGATGTGTCTGACTCCTAGATTTCTTTGTTCACCATTAGTGACTTCTGAGCATAGTATTCGGCTTTCTTTTTGTAGAAAGTTGCATCCCTCTGAGGGCGATTTGACCTACTCTTGCATTCGTTGGCAAAGTGACCTGGCTTTCGACAATTGTAGCATCCTTGGTTCTGTGTGGAGTTTCCAGCTCTGTCGTCTGACCTCTGTCGGTTACCACATCTTTCTGTTCGACATTCATTTGCGTAGTGGCCTGGCTTACCACATTTGTAACACTCTTGAATCTGTGGAGTGTTACCAGCTTTGTCTTCCGACCTCTGTCGGTCATTTCCTCTGTCATTTCTGTCACTGGACCTCTGTCGGTCACCACTTCTGTCGTTTGACCCTTCTCTTTCTTGATTCTCTCTTTCATATCGTTCATTACCAGATTTCTTCTGGTATCCTCTGCTGAATTCCCTAGTCAAGAGAGCTAAAGATTTAGCTTTCGAGGCCAGGGTCTTTGGTATCCTCTTCTGGTATCCTCTGCTGATATCACTACTTCATCTTCTTCTTCACTTTCTACCATCATGATTTTCTTCTTCTTCTCCTTTCTTTCCTCTTTCTTTGGTTTCTCTTTAACCTCTGTAGTCTTTCCAACCAATGCAAGAGGTGCAATGATTTGGGCTTTTGTTTGTGCTACCTGAGGCTCTTGTGCTGCTAGTGTTCCATAGAGGTCTGATAGGGTCCAGGAATCTAAGTCTTGATTTGTTTGCAGAGACATAGATAACTGAAGCCATTCTTCATTCAGAGACTTCAGGAACATAACGTTGTTTTCTTCAGAGGTTCTGTGGATGCCGAACTTCTTGCTTTTGTTTATTAGAGAGTTGAACCTATCATACGTAGTTTGCAGAGATTCGGTTGGCAGAGCTTTAAAGGCATAGTATTCATTTATGTATTGAGCTCTGCGGTTCTTCTGGGTTTTGACTCCTCCTTCTAGTTGTTTTTCCAGTTCTTTACATAGATCATATGCAGATTCACATGCATCCATGGACTGGAAAAGGTCACTTGGGATGGCCATGATCAGAATTCTCTTAGTTTTCTGAGAAACTTCGTATTTAGCCCAATCAGAATCAGACCAATTTTCTTGGGTCTTTGGTTTCGTGTGTTCTGGGATTTCAGGTGTGTCATCTGTGCTAGGAACACGAGGTACACTCATCATAGGAATGAAAGGAGGATTACGTATATAATAAACCAATTCTTTGTCAGTACCCTCAAAGAAGTGAATCATTCGAATCTTCCATTGAGGGTATTCTTCTCTAAGAAGAGTGGGAGGTTTGGTTAAGGAACCAGCAGAGAGGAAGTTGTTTGTATTTGTCATTTTGAGAGATAAATTATCCAGAAAAAGGGGTTTAACATCATATTTTCAGAGTATGAAGTGGATACTTCGTATGAAGTTTTTTTAAGCTTAAAAGCTTTAAGCTGAGCACTAAAATGGTGTTTTTAACCAGAATAACAGATTCTATAAGTTTACCAAAGTTCGAATGAATCGAAAATGGCAGAAAAACAGAAACTGTTTGATTAATATGAAGAATAGGTTAAAAATCCAAGTTTCTACCAAAGATCATAGTTTTAGAGTGGATCCCTTGATATTAAAAATGAAGGCATGCTCTGATATCAATTGTTGGTTCCTTTTTGCTAACACAATGATCTTAACTTTCAGTTAGTTCAGATTGTATGGTGCAGAAGCGTATTTAAGAACTGAAAGATAATGTAAGGTAGAAGATCACACAATATCAAATAAAGCAAAGAGTAAATAACATATGTTTCTCAAAGATTACTGTATTTGATATATAATAAGAACACCAAGAACTTCAAAGGATTGACAAGAAATCTGCAGTTTAATGGTGTGTGTGATGTGAAAAGCATAATAGAAGAGTTCACATGAACCTTCTATTTATACTACTCCTAAAGGGGACAATAAGGACTGAAGGTACAAGACACTGTTTAGGAACAGTAGCTGAAAGGTACAAGACACAGTTCTGGAACAGTTGTAGATACAACGATCATTAAATGCTCCGTATTCAACTTTAGGCGGAAACCTATCAGAGTTTGACACGTGGAATTGTCAGGTCATGCCTTTGTACGATTGATCTTTAGAACCTTCGAATGGTAGGTATTGTAAGAAGCATGTCCGTCCTTGTTAAGATCTTTTGCGTAGATCTTCTTTTTCCCACAGAAGCTCTCTCAAGTACGACAGAGGCTCTGTGGCCTTGTCCGCATAGAAGAGTCTCGTTGTTTCTTCACTTCGGTCTTCCTGATTAACCCGACAGAGCCTCTGTCGAAGACTTCTGTCTTCTCGGTTACTCGGCTACTCGGCAGAGCCTCTGTGGGTTACTTCTGTACTTAGACTATTTTCACTACTTTTACATACAGAAAGATTGGAGCTAACAATAACGTTGATTATATGGTTAGAAGTTTCATCCTTCGAACGAAGAAACTTGACCTACGTATAACGAGAAAAATCATCAACGATGACCAACACATATTTCCTACCATTTATGCTTTCAGTCTTCATAGGGCCACACAAATCCACATGTATTAACTCTAACACACACTTCGTACTAGGTTCGGGTTATGGCTTGTGAGGAACCCTTTTCATCTTTCCTTTCTCACACGCATCACACAAATTATCCGTACTAAACTTCAACTGAGGAATACCTCTTACCAACTCACCTTACACCAACTTCTGTATGTATCTGAAATTTAGAGGAGATACCCTTCGATGCCAGTGCCAACTCTGTTGAATTTAAGCTTTCGATAGTAGACACACATCCCCTACCCGTTTAACCGCTGACAAATTTATTGTATAAAGATTGGATTTTTGTGTGCCAACTAAAAGTTCTTTTCCTTCTTTAGTTCTGACACAACATCTTTTTGCTTTGAAATTTACTTCCAAATCTTTATCGCAAAATTGTCCGATGCTAAACAGATTGTGTCCAAGTCCCTCGACATAACGGACCTTTTTAATAGTTAATTTGTCTTGCACCATGTCACCTTAACCACGAATAGGAGCAACTGGTTATTGCCAAATCGGACTCGACCACCATTTTTCTCTATATTGTTCGTCAAGATGTCCGTACGGCCGATCATGTGTTTTGAACACCTTGAGTCTAGATACCATAAATTATTTTTCTTCAATCAAACAGATCAAGCAGTTTTAGGTACCCATTTGAATATGGGTCCTTCATGGTTAGTTGTGCGAGACACCTTTCTGTAAATTGGTCGTCTCTTTTTCTTTGAAAAATTGGATTGTTCATTAGAAACAGGAACATAATAAGAATTAAACCAACGACATGAACCGGGCTTAGAAGAAAATTTACTTCGACCACAAGCAGAACAAAAACATTCATCATTTTCAAAGTGAAACAATTGCTTATTTGAATAACGCTTGTAAGATGTTACAAATTAGTGTTTATCATTTTCAACATGTTTTGAATTGTTCAAAAAGAAGTAGTTTTAACATTTTTCTTGTTCGGTAAAGTAGGATTTTGCTTCACCATTCATTCTTACTTCACTCCCTTCTTATTCACAAACTTATCTGAAAAAGTAGAAAATCTAGAATCAAATGTCTTAGAATTATGAGAAGTGTTTTTCTTTGACTTTCTATTCTTCCGTCTTTTTCGTAAGGGTTTTTCAGAATTAAAATCATTCATCGTGTTTGAACATTCACCCTTACAAAAAATACTAAAAGGTTTTTCATCAATCAAAATAAATGCATTATGGTCAGGAAGCTTCTTAGAGAAATCAAATTCACAAGATTTTCCTTTGTTACAACCCTCAGGTTTTGAATTCTCCTTGGGAACAAAGTTGGGTTCAAAAACATCATCAGAATCAACAGAATGAACTTCAAAATCTTTTTCAAAAGAAGAATTTTGAAAATTAAAATCATCATCAGAATCAACATAATGAACTTCAAAATCTTTTTCAAAAGAAGAATTTTGAAAATTAAAACACATCTTTAAAGCAAATTCTTTTCTCTCATTCTCCAAAAGAATTTCCAAATCAAATAATTTCTTAGAAAGGTCACTGTAATTTTCTTCAAACAATTTGCTTTCAGTTGCAAAATTTGCTTTCTCATTCTCAAATTGTTCATGCTCAAGAATCAACATTTTCTCCAGATCAGAAACTTGTTTGGAAAGTTTGATACATTCCAAATCAATCATTTTCTTTTCTTCAAAAATATCTTTTCTTTTTGAAAATGTGTTTCTTGATTAGAAATAATTTCCTTAATACTATTTGTGAAAATAGTTGAAAGAAAATCCTTTTCCATTTCAAATTTTATTCTTTGATGCAGAATAGAATCCTCAAGTTCACAAATTCTTCCTTCCATAATCAAAGGTGGAACATATCGTTTTGCTTCAAACGGTTGTTCACATTTTGGTTTAACAGCAATAATGTCAAAAAAATCATTTGAAACTGTCCTTTTCGGATTCTTTTCATATTTTGAGTTTTCTTGAGCATAACAAAATGGGAGTTGCATTTTTGTGGTGGTTTCTCTTTTCTTCTTTTCTTCCTTATCTGTTTCTTCTGAGTTCATCCATTTGATAACACATTCAAGAAAATATCTAGCAAATTTTAACTATTTGAAATCATATACCGTTGGTAGATGTGCATTTGTCGTTGCAAGATATCTAGGATTTTCATAACCAAGTCCCCAATATTTATAAGAGAACTTACTAACCTTGGTTTGTTCAAATGAATAGTTTGATCAGTTTGACCTCTTAGATAAAGCTTCTTTTCCAAATCTTTAATTTTGTTTAAAAACTCTGTATTTTGAGTGTTAAGATTTTGCAAAGAAACTTCACTCTCACTCTTCTTTTCTTCTAAATATTTGATTTTCTTGGTAAGTTCAGATATTTGAGAATCAAAAGTTTGCTTATCCTTATCAAACTTTTCTTGTTGATCTATGAGAGATTTAAATTTCTCATTGTTTTGATTTCTCTCAAGATTAGCATCAAGAATAGTTTGACTTAGATTTTAATTTTCTGCTTTTGCCTTTTCCAATTTAGTCCTTAATTCTTGAACACCAATCCTCATAGTGTCAAATTCACGAATGTAATAAGGACGAAAATGATTTGAGTCTACCTCAGTGTAATAACCAGGTATGTTATTGGTCTATTTTAAATTATTTAATTTTATTATCTTGGTTTTATAAGTTTAAGTTTAGTTAAGTAAATTATGGAGTTAAAAGTTAAGGGGTAAGCTTTAATTTTAATTTAGAAGTTTAGGGGTATGTTTTGTCAAATAAGAGAAGTATAGGGCTGGTTTAGTCATTTTAACCAAACCCACATACCACCACCGCCATTAGCTCCTTAATTAGGGAGAGGTGTCAAAAGTTTAGCAACAAAAGATATTTGTGTGAAGGTGTGTGTGTGTGTGTTTTCGGTTTAGAGAGAGAAGAGAGAGATAAAGCCATAGAAGAGAAATTGAAAGAAGAAGAAGAAGAACTAACTGAAGATTTCCTACTGGTTTTGCTAAATCAATTGTAGAGACAAAAGGTAACAATCTTATACAAGTTCTTCATATTATGTTTATTAAGTTTATAAATAGGTTTTGGTAATTTTAGTAGGATATGAGAAATCTGGGTTTAGAATAGTGTTCTAATGATGGTCTTAATCATATTTGCATATTTACAGCAACATGCATAGCTTAAAAGATTAAATTTCTGGGTTTAGGATGAACACAATGAACTGATACATTCATGTACGTCGAAGTAGTGGGTTGCGACATGGATGATAGTTGCGACATTCATGAGTATCGCAACCTTGAGTTGCGACTTGCTCATTGATATCGCAACAGTTAGTTGCGACTTGGTGCTATGTCGCAACAGTTGGTTGCGACATGAGGGAGTTAACGGAATAGTTGGTTGCGACATGGTACTGTGTCGCAGTAGTTGGTTGCGACATAGTACTGTGTCGCAGTAGTTAGTTGCGATATGTGTAGTGTGTTGCGACATGGGGTATTTCAGTAGTTAATTGCGATATGAGTCGAGGATTTCAGGATTTTAGAGTTTTAGCCTTTAAAAGAAAAATTTGTACTTATGTGGTTTCAGATTCTGTGAAATTGGACTGAAAGAATTGGAGTGCTTGGTAATAGCTTGGAAGGATTTTTGGTGATAAGCAAAACAGGTGAGTTTTACTTCAAAACGTTTTCAACTGGAATACATATATGTGTGTATTGGATATGTGATAAATGGTGTGACTATGTTTATGTTTGAATTATAATATATTGAGATATTGTAATTACGTGAGTATTATATTAGATTATAATACGTTGGTCGGGCATAGGACCGGTGTGTTGGCTGTAGTTGTTGTACAGTGTTGTTGGCTGTAGTTGTTGTACAGCGTTGTTTATTAGTTGGCTTGCAACCAACTAATATGGCCATGGGAAGGAAACAGGGAATTACGCGATGAGTGAGTTATGATTGATAATTGTCTTTGTGATATATATGGTGTTGTGCAAATGGTTTTAAAAATGGCAGGGATTTTCTCACTTAGACCATCAGGTCTAACCCTCATTTTTGTTTTAAAATATGTATTCCAGGTCAGGAAGCAAGTAAGAGGAAGTGATAGGAGTATATAGGACTTTCTTTTGAAGATGTAGGCTTAATGAAGATCCATGATGTGTTATGATCTATTTTGTTTAGGGATGATCATGTAATTATTAGCAAAAAGTTTGTACAGAAGTAGTTATTATGTTGTTAAAGACTTCGGGACCCTAAATGTTAAATGTGTATCTTTTAATGAAATTATATTATGAAATATATGTTATTTGTATGTATTTGGGAACTTGGGTTGTTACAGATGGTATCAGAGCCCTAGTTTAATGGATTTAGGTATTTGTATCTGTACCTAGACTTAAACTGCATGTGAAGTAGGATGTCCCTGTTGTTGTAGAACCTTGGAATGTTAAATATAAAAAGGTAGAAGGAACATCATGTAAGGTAATTTCAAATTACACCTGGCCAGTGTAATTGTGATTTTATAGGTACTTGTTTGGACTGGAATACCTTGTTATATGGGGTATGTGCTTATGTGTATATTAACCTTATCTGAATCAACAGAATGGCAAGTGGTACGAGACAAACGAATCGGGAAGGGGGAGGAAATCCGAATAGATCCAATCCAACAGCCGGAGGAAGGGGAAGAGGGGGAGAAAGAGGCAGAGGCAGATTTGGGGGCAGAGTTCAGGGGCGCGGTACGGAGTTTGTTACGAGAGACGACTTAGCGGCCAAAATGGGAAGATTACAAGCAAATATCCAGGCTATGTTTAACCAGAATCATAATACTAAAACAGAAAGACCAGATCCTACACATGAAGAAGAAATGCCTATTACTCCTACTGTTGTACCAGTAATGAAAAAGTGTGATTATAAAATGTTTCTCAGTTGTAAGCCTCCGACCTATTCAGGAGACCGGGATCCAGTGAGAGCTATTCGATGGCTGAAGGAAATAGAAGCTATCTTCAAGACTAGTAAGTGCGCGGAAGAGGATAAGGTACTTTATGGAACCGCAATGTTGAAAGGTGACGCTTTATACTGGTGGGAAGCTCCTATTTCTTCGGGAGGTTCTGACATATATTCTACCTTCTCGTGGGAAGAATTTGTTATAGCTTTCAGGAAGCAGTTCTGTTCTCATGCAGTGGTTAAACAACTAGAGGGGGAGTTTATGAACTTGCAGCAAGGAAATTTATCTGTTCGGGACTACACTGCTCGTTTTCTGGAAAAATCTCGTTTTGCAGAATATTATGTTGCCACGGAGGCCATGAAGATTGAAAGGTTTATCTTCGGGTTGAATGCAGAAGTCAGGAGTTTTGTAATTGCTAAAGGACCCGAAACTTTCTCCGCTGCAGTAGATGCCGCGGAAACCGTGGAGCAGCATAAAGGAAGAAATACTAGCGACAAAGGTACAGGAAAAAGGAAGTGGGAAGGACCACAACACGATCCAAAGAAGTTCAGGTTTCAGAGATACGATAACCGTCCACCTTTCCGACCAACGGAAAGACCTTGTCTGAAATGCAACCGTGTCCACCAAGGGAATTGTCAGGTTGACTCGCGGGTTTGTTATAGGTGTGGGAAGACTGGGCATGTTGTTAAGGATTGTCGTGTAACGCGGTTCTGTTTTTCATGTAATTCTCCGGATCACATACAGTCTGATTGTCCGAGGGGAAGAATACAACAAGGGGTACGTCAGGGAAACCAGCGGTTGTCAAACGAGTAGTACCAAGACTAGAACCAGTAAGAACAAGAGGTCGTTCATTTCAGATGACAACAAAAGAAGCGGAGGAAGCCCCGGACGTGGTTACAGGTACATTCTTAATAAACTCTACACGTGCTAAAGTGTTATTTGACTCCGGTGCAAACCGATCGTTTGTGTCTCCTTCATTTGCTGCTTATATGCATTTAAAGCCTAATGTGTTAGATCATGCTTTAATGGTAGATACTGCAAATGATAATCAAGTGTCGGTTAAAGAAGTATTTGATAGCTGTGTGATAAATATAGAAGGATGTGGAGTACCGATACAATTATTTCCTATAGCCTTGATCGAATTCGATGTGGTAGTGGGGATGGATTGGTTAGTTGAGAATCAAGCTAACATAGTTTGCGATAAGAAGTTGATACATGTTGTCTTACCTGAGAAGGGGCCGGTAGTGATTTATGGTGATCGTAGAAATCATCAGTCTTGTCTTATATCTATGATAAAAGCCCGTAAGTGTGTTAATAAAGGTTGCCCGAGTTACTTAGCTTATGTGATAGGTACTAAGCTAGAGAAGAGTAAGTTGGAAGATATTCCAATTGTTAGTGAATTTCCAGAAGTTTTCCCCGAAGACTTGAATAGTCTTCCGCCCGTTAGACAAGTAGAGTTTGGTATAGATCTGATTTCTGGAGCCTCTCCTGTTGCCCGTGCACCGTATCGTTTGGCACCTCTAGAGATGAAAGAAATGATGGCACAATTGCAAGACCTATCCGATAAAGGTATCATCAGACCCAGTTCTTCGCCGTGGGGAGTACCGGTTTTGTTTGTGAAAAAGAAGGATGGTTCGATGAGAATGTGTATTGATTACCGGGAACTAAACAAGCGTACGATCAAGAACAAGTATCCGCTTCCAAGAATTGATGACCTCTTTGATCAATTGGTTGGAGCCTGTTATTTCTCCAAGATTGATCTAAGATCTGCTTATCACCAATTAAAGGTTAAAGAAGAAGACGTTCTGAAAACTGCTTTTCGCACAAGGTATGGTCATTATGAATTCTTAGTGATGCCGTTTGGTTTGACGAATGCTCCATCTGCCTTTATGGATTTAATGAATCGGGTATGTAAGTCGTATCTTGATAAATTCGTGATTGTATTTATCGATGATATACTTATCTATTCCCGATCCAAGGAAGAGCACGCACAACATCTTCGTTTGATTCTGGAACTATTGAAGAAAGAAAAGTTGTATGCTAAATTTTCGAAATGTGAATTCTGGCTACGAGAAGTGCAGTTTCTGGGGCACGTAGTTTCCGAGAAAGGCATTCAAGTTGATTCGGTGAAAGTAGAAGCGATTGAAAAGTGGGAACCGCCGAGAACGCCAACCGAAGTACGTAGTTTTATGGGTTTAGCCGGCTTCTATCGAAAGTTTATAAAAGACTTCTCTCGTATCGCGACGCCTTTGACGAAGCTGACTCGAAAGAATCTGAAGTTTGAATGGAAAGCAGAACAGGATGAAGCATTCCGAATATTGAAAGAGAAACTTTGCAGCGCGCCGATTTTGTTATTACATGAAGGTTCCGAGGACTTTGTCGTTTACACTGATGCTTCCAAACTGGGGTTGGGTTGTGTACTTATGCAGCGTAGAAAGGTTATTGCTTATGCTTCTCGTCAGTTAAAAGATCATGAAAGACAGTATCCTATGCATGACATGGAGCTTGCAGCAGTTGTCTTCGCATTGAAGATTTGGAGACATTATCTTTATTGTTCCAAATGTCAAATTTATACCGATCATAAAAGTCTCCAACACCTCTTCGATCAGAAGGAATTAAATACGAGGCAAAGAAGATGGCTAGAATTGGTGAATGATTATGACTGTGAAATCCTTTATCATCCGGGAAAGGCGAATGTAGTAGCCGATGCATTGAGTCGAAAAGAGAGAAGTGGAACAATAAAAGCTATTACACTACGAGCTGAGCTGTTACCTAACATTTTCGACGAACTGAAGAAGTGTCAAGTAGAAGCCTATCAAGAAGAACATTTGAAATCAGAACGGTTAGTGGGGATATCAGCGTTGCTTAGAAAAGATGATCGTGGGTTGTTATGTATGGGGAACAGGATTTGGGTGGTTTACGTGACCGGGTACTTCAAGAAGGTCATCAGTCTAGATTCTCTATTCATCCAGGTACAAATAAGATGTATAAAGATCTGAAGCAATTTTATTGGTGGCCGGGAATAAAAAGAAGCATTGCTCAACATGTGGAAGATTGTACTACTTGTAAGAAGGTGAAGATTGAACATCAAAAGCCGTTTGGTCAGTTACAACGATTAGAGATACCGATGTGGAAATGGGATTAGATTACTACAGATTTCATCACAAAGCTACCATGGACTCCGAAGGGATTTGATTCTATTTGGGTGATAGTCGACAGGTTGATGAAGTCTGCACACTTCCTACCGATAAAGGAAACTGATTCAATGGAACGATTAGCCAAGTTGTATATAGACGAAATAGTAACTCGACATGGAGTTCCAATCTCGATTATTTCTGATCGAGATAGTCGTTTTACTTCAAGATTTTGGAGGAGTTTTCAAAAAGAAATGGGGACGCAGATAAAGTTAAGTACAACATATCATCCTCAAACTGACGGTCAGAGTGAAAGAACAATCCAGACTTTAGAAGATATGCTCCGAGCGTGCATTTTTGACTTCGAGGGATCGTGGGATAAGCATTTGCCGTTGATCGAATTTGCCTACAACAACAGTTATCATTCCAGCATTCAAGCGGCACCGTTTGAAGTTTTGTATGGTAGAAAATGTCGAACTCCTTTGTGTTGGAACGAAGTGGGAGAAAAACAGCTAGCAAGGCCGGATATAGTTCAGTTAACCACGGATATGGTTACTCAGATTCGGGAAAGATTGAAAGTGGCGCAAGACATACAGAAAAGCTACGCCGACCGACGCCGGAAACCGTTAGAGGTCCAAGTTGGAGATTTTGTAATGTTAAAAGTCTCACCTTGGAAAGGAGTCATTCGATTTGGAAAGCAAGGTAAACTTAGTCCGCGATATATTGGACCGTTTGCAATAACAGAAAGGATCGGTGAAGTAGCCTACAGGTTGGATCTTCCGTCAGAGTTAAGCAGGATTCATAACACGTTTCATGTATCGAATTTTCGGAAGTGTTTGGTTACGCCAGATCAGGCCGTTTCTTTACCAGATATACAGGTTGATGAAAAGCTGAATTATGTAGAGGAACCTGAAGCCAAAGTTGACCACAAAGTTAAAGTGTTACGGAACAAAGTAATCAAGCAAGTGAAAGTTCAGTGGAGACATCATAGAGGTCAGGATGCTACTTGGGAATCAGAGTTAGAAATGAGAGCCAAATACCCTCATCTGTTCACTTAACTGAATTCCGGGACGGAATTCTTTTAAGGGGGAGATGTTGTAATAACCAGGTATGTTATTGGTCTATTTTAAATTATTTAATTTTATTATCTTGGTTTTATAAGTTTAAGTTTAGTTAAGAAAATTATGGAGTTAAAAGTTAAGGGGTAAGCTTTAATTTTAATTTAGAAGTTTAGGGGTATGTTTTGTCAAATAAGAGAAGTATAGGGTTGGTTTAGTCATTTTAACCAAACCTACATACCACCACCGCCATTAGCTCCTCAATTAGGGAGAGGTGTCAAAAGTTTAGCAACAAAAGATATTTGTGTGAAGGTGTGTGTGTGTGTTTTCGGTTTAGAGAGAGAAGAGAGAGATAAAGCCATAGAAGAGATATTGAAAGAAGAAGAAGAAGAACTAAACTGAAGATTTCCTACTGGTTTTGCAAAATCAATTGTAGAGACAAAAGGAAACAATCTTATACAAGTTCTTCATATTATGTTTATTAAGTTTATAAATGGGTTTTGGTAATTTTAGTAGGATATGAGAAATCTGGGTTTAGAATAGTGTTCTAATGATGGTCTTAATCATATCTGCATATTTACAGCAACATGCATAGCTTAAAAGATTAAATTTCTGGGTTTAGGATGAACACAGTGAACTGAGACATTCATGTATGTCGCAGTAGTGGGTTGCGATATGGAAGATAGTTGCGACATTCATGAGTATCGCAACCTTGAGTTGCGACTTGCTCATTGATATCGCAACAGTTTGTTGGGATTTTATGTTCAAAACCCGGTTTCAAAAACTCATAAGATGTAAAAATAAATATGCAACGGAAGCAAAAATTTAGTTTTTGAACAAAAACATAAAACCATTTTACTCCCACCAAGGATCTTGTTACATGCAAGAAAAGATAAATAAGAACATACCAAAAGAGTTCAAGATTACAACCTTTGAAGACTTTGAATCCTCTCGGGAGGTTGGATGTTGGTGAAGATGGTAGAACCCAAAATAGAGCTCCTCTAGAGTAGTCCACCGACAAGCTCCAACACCAAAGTATGCTAGTACTTCTTCTTGAAGATTGATGCAAGACTTCAAAACTCTAAAATAGAGTTGTTAAATGAAAAAGCACAAAACACACACACACTATGTGTGTGTGTTCGGCCGAATTGGAGAGGGGAGGGAGAGTGAGAGCAAAATTCAAGTAGTGTTTTTTTTAAAGCTCCATCATCTCTTTTATAAAAATGCAAGTCAAGTCAAGTAATTATTATTGGCTTATAAAATGGTCCAATGAAAAATGAGCCTCCCATGCAAATTTTCATTTCAAGTCCCTTTAGTATAAAATAGTCTTAACTTGATACATGTAATCCCTCCTTGTATCCACTAGTTATTAAAATCATCATTTTAATAAACTAGATTTCCTTTTGCATCTAATATTATTAATTATATTTATTAACATAATTAATAATGTTCATCAAGAAATAATATTTATCAAGAATCAAATTCTTATAAATATCAATTTAGTGTCTACTTGTTGTTCGATGTGACCCTATAGGATCATATATTACTGGTAATATTATTTTATAATCATTCTTGAGCATATAGAACCAACAATCTCCCACTTGCTCAAGATTGCATTATAGAATGATATAGACAGTGGTGGACGTCTAGCAACATCTCACTGCCCCCAGCAACGTATGACTGTAAGTGCCATTCAACAACATCCATTTCCCACGAGCTCATAGCTTCAATTGATGTATTAGGTGTGATATCAGTTATCCCTTTGTTTAGACATCATGTTGAACATGAGACATGGATCACTATCATTCTCATCTATTGTTCAACTTTTGGTAAGGCGCCTTAGATATCTCACTCTTAATATTTAGAGAAACAAATCCCATCTTGACTACATACGCCTCTCATGTAGTTCATGCTATGCCCGATAATGGCCTTTATAGCTGCCTTTTTCAAGAACAACGGTTAACCATATCAAAGCATAACACTCCCTACACTTGAGTCCCAAATATGCATCTCAGGTCGAATGATACAAAGATACTACCTTTTATTCAAGAATCACTTATGACGACGATCCATGAAGTGATCTTGAAGCGGGTCAAGTCCAGTACTCGTTCCCTAACAAGTACCTATGAACTTGGTTGCAACACTTTGCCACTTTTACTTTTAAAAGTCAACCAATCCAATTCACATTAGTCTTACTTCATAGTTGCTCCCACAACTATGATCGACTATGGACATTTAGAATAACTAATTTATTCAAGGATTAAAACATGCTAATATAGAACACAACGAGTATGAATAAGATCAAATCCTATATATCTAACTAAATACTATACTTGTTGCTTAACCTGTTCCATATCCAAATACTAAATTCAAATCAAATCCCATCACTAGAATAACGAAGTCCTATAGCTTAAACATGACACTTCAAGTTTAGCTTATGAAAGGAGCTTCGTTAAATGTTTGGAGTAGATGCTTGGTACTCTGATGTGAGATAGGGTCCTTTAGCTTGCGTAATGGCACCCACATTCTCATAAAGGATTTCTAGATGATCCTGAATGGGAGGCATCTACCTAACTTTTCAATGAACTCTTTCATCCAAGCATCTTTCTTTTGCGGCTTATAAAGCGGCAGTGTGTTCTTATTTGTAGTGTATTATGCAATTTGACCTTCGCCTTGAACCTTTTCAAACGAACTAGTTCTTCATTCACAATGAAGACATTTCTCCTTTTGTGATTGAGAACCTTCTCAATCTTTATGGAAGCTATCATTAGTGTAACATTTTACTATGATCTTCTTCCAACCCTCGGTTAAGGAACACTTGTTTATTCTTCGTAAGTGCCTTAAATTGTTCTATACAATCATCCAATGACCTTCCCTCGTATTTCGTTGGTGTCGTTTTCTAATGCTCTAAAGCATTTTGACACGCTCGATCTAGTGCATGTCATGGCATATATGATAGATCCAATTGCCGAAGCATATGGAATACTAATCATTTTATCTAGCTCAACCTTTGTGCTAGAATATTGAGACATGCTCAAAAAGATGCCATATCATATTTGCAATAAACTACCTTTAGAGCCTTGCACCTTGAACCTTTCAAGATCATGTCAACATATGTACTTTGACTTAAACCTATAAGTCGTCTTGATCTAATCTATAAAGATCTTTATTCCAAGAACAAAATTAGCCCTTTCTAAGTCTTTTATTGAGGAAATACTGTCCGAGCCAAAACATGATGTTTTGCTATGTCGGAAAGTTAATTTCCAACTACTAGTATGTCTTGCACATACAGAATTAGGAATTTTACTGCGCTCCCACTAGTTTTAGCAAATACATGAGTCATCTTTTATTTTGATGAAAATTAAACTTTTAATTTTCCTGTCAAAATGAAGATTCCAGTTTTGAGATACTTGTACTGATCCATGAATGGATTGTATCTCAGTGTTCATGACTCTAAGCCACTCACCAGATTCAGAATCTGACATAGCACTTTAGCAGTTGATGGGTTTACTAGAACCCAGTCATACATCATTCTTTATAAGAAATCGATATCTCTCGAATTTCTGAATGATTCTACTAGATTTGCGAACACTTGGTGTTATTACTAAGTTTCTGATCAATCAAATCGCTCAGTTTCAACGACCTTTGTTTGATAACTAGTGCCAACCAATAAGTGCATTAGGTTATGAAGTTCTTGATTCCCTTCAAGTTCCTTAACACTCCCACATGCCTTGCCAAAAGAAAATCTTGCTTTCTAAGAACTTGGCTTTGGAACAATAAACAATTTTATTGTTTGTGGGTTTGTAGAATCGGTATATAAAACAATTTATAGTATATTCTACAACATATGCATTTGGTAGATATTGAGTCGAGTTTACTTGACGCTTATTGTCTCACATGAGCTTCATAAACCCACGCCTTCAACTAAGATTAAGGATGAAAAAACTTTTCATACGAAATCTTATAAGGTGTTTTGTCTACCTTTTTGGTTGGTGTCAAAAAGTACGGATTACTTTAACTAGGGCATAATTCCGAATTTGATATAGGAATAGTACTTCTACTCATCATAGAGCGAACCATATTTAATAAGGTTTGGTTCATCCTTTCGGATGTATACAACTTCTATGATGATCCAAGAGTTCTTGGTTTAGTTACTATCCTCATATATCAGAAAAGACTTTAATGGTCCTGCTGAGTTGTTTTCTTAATCTTGAAACAACTTGAATTACATCAAATGCTTCATCTTTATGTTCCATAAATTTCAACAATTGAAATCGTCAGTGAAGGTATTATCTATCACCATATCTAGACTTGGTTTTGAGAGACCATATACATCTACATGTATCAATTCTAAAAAACTTTTTTTCCTTCTCTATGAATTAGAGAAAAGAGCTATATTCAACTTTATCAAGATCGCATATATCAAATGAAAATATTTATATTTAGTTTCAAAATACTATAGTTTTGAAAAAAATAAGATATGCGTTTAATTTTCTTGATTAAGTTGACTATTTCATGTGTAGACTTGATTCAAATCACATTTGAGTCTTATGGTGTTTATATAGAATTATGTTTTAGAAGACTTTTGAGATTCACTTTATTATTCAATTAAGAGAACTATTTCTCGAAATAGAATAATTCATTTTGAATATGAATATAATCGTTTCCAAAACGGTTAAGTGAATTTCATTCAATCAACAAACATGTGACTGAAAAAATAATAATTTAGTCAAACTAAATTTAAACATTGTTTGAAACAAACTTGTTTAACAATACAAGCCATATGGTTTCATAATAAAATCTCCTATAAGCTTGGTACGCAGTCTTGCTTCCTTGCTTATATGGATCACCATTTTGCTAGTCTTTCAGTCATTTACCTTTCTTGATTATTTGTAACATATTACAAAAGTGAGTTCTACACTTAGTATCAAATACACAAGTGTAAGATAGAAAGGTAAAAGTTCTATCTTAAATATTGATACCTGAAGGACTTTCCTTCGTTAGAAAATATTTATTTCTCAGAAGGACAATCTCCTCTTCTATGACCAATGTTGCCTCATCTATCACTATATTCAGATTCTCGACAAAAACATCAAATGCGTTGGTCAGAGATTTGAGGATCACATCTACGGCTCTCCCATTGGAATAAGGATAGCCTAGTCTATCCAAATAGTCAAGGTGCGTCCTCATTTTGTGAATATGAGAGCTTACATATTGGTCTTTGTCCAATTGTATCGAAGCGTTCACGGACCATATACATTTGGTAATATTTTGGTAATCGGTTTACCATGTCAAATGCCCTCAGTGGAAACGTTTCCATTCTTTCTAGTAAGGATGGAACCATGGTTTCAAGCATAAGACGTGATACATCGATTGAGTCATCATTATGTTTCAATCAAGTATCGTGAGCTTCTATGGATGTAAGAGGAGGTTCTTCAGGACGAGGTACGATAAGTGCGTATGATTTGTTTTCACGTCTGAGAACGTGTCTCAATTTGTGAAACCAAATCGGGAAGTTCTGAGTGTTTAACTTTTCTTCGTTAAGAAAAGCTCTTAGGGGTGAATCAATTGTAGTGTTTGCATTTTAGGCCATCTACAAAATTTAACAAAGTTAATATAGTATTTTCAATATTAATTTTTTAGCAAATTAATTACCCTTTAGTTTTCTAAAAAACATTAATTTGCATAAAATCTAGGATCCAACGTTGCAAAACAAATGAAACGGTTAGGTGACCTTTATCCCGTCCATTTAATCCAACAAGGTAGATAACGTTTATCGATTACATCAAATGTAATTCCTAGCGTTATGGGATCCTTAACAACTTGTTTGTTAATTGGCATGTTTGATCCCATCTATGCCTTGGGTTTCTAATGCTTAGGTGACCTTTATCACAAAAGATTCCCAATCAAGTCATCCTACTTGAAACAACGTGTGAAACTTACATCCATGCGGTTAGGTGACCTTTATCCCACAAAGACATAAGAATCACCTCATCCATCACAAGACAATCCAAGTGGTTAGGTGACCTTTATCCCACAAGGGTGTCATAGTGACGTATTGAGTGTTTCTCAAAAGGACGGCATATGACTTGCGTTTTGAAAAAGGGATTTATAATGTTTTATAATTCTAGTAAAAAAAATATTTTAGTATTGCATGCATTTAATAATCAATGTGTTCTTTTAAGAAACTATTTCTCATAATAAATTTAAAATCTCTGTTTTAAATAATTTGGTTAATTTTAAAATCTCTATTTTAAAACTAGGTTCATCATAAAATCTAATTTTAAAACTTGTTGCTTCAATTTTAAACGATCTTTAAATAAGCGCTTTTGAACCAATTTTATGTTCCTCTAAAATATCCTATATTTTAAAGCAAATAAAATCTAGAGTTTTATAATCATATAATGTCATGTATATTGCATGCATCCAATATCACATGACACTTGGAGTTTGTAAGAGTTTTTTTTAAATCGTCATTTTAATTTAATTTGACATTTCAAAATTTTATGGGTTTTTAGAATAAAACTCATTTTATTTATAAAACCCATTTTAACCATTTTACTTTTAAAATGTTACTTTGAAAGCCAAACTCCAAAAGATGATTTATTTTATGTTCAAAATATTATCTAGTATGCTAGAACCTATTTCAATCATACATGATAATATCAACATAAAATATAAACATATAAAATATGTAGAAAATGTATAAACCAAGTTACTAATGTGTTGGTTGATGATGTCTTTTATAAACAAGTGTCTAGCAAGTATATTAATAAAATATACTTGCACATGCCATCACATTGCCTCCCAAAATGACCAATGAGATAACATGCAATCTTTCAATTTAACCCTTCTAGTTTTGAGATAGTTAAAATTCATTTTTTAAATAAACAATTTTACATAAAATGAATTTGAACCAATTTGCATGTTATCAATTTTAAAATCTCCATTTTAAAAATTGGTTGATATAAAATCTCTATTTTAAACTTGGTTCATTTAAAATCTAATTTTAAAAATTGTCGCTTCAACTTTAAACAATTTTAAATAAGCGCGTTTGAACCAATTTTATGTTCTTTACTAGCATGCAATATCCAATATTTTAACGCATCAAAAAGAACATAATCAACCATAAGCATGCAAAAGAATGTGCATAAAATAAAGCCATTTCTAATGACATTTCTTGTGAGCCTAAACAAGAAATGTCAAGTCCATTCCTAAGGGACAAAAAAATAAAATAAAAAACAAGCTCCCACTTGCTTTAGCATCTCCATGCATCAAGCTCCATCTTGGCCTTCTTCTTGTTACATTTTATAAAATAAAAACTAGTTCTAACAACTAATCTAATACTTACAAAATGAACAAAAGAAACATGAAATAATAAAACTTATTTACTATTACAAACCAACATGAATAATAATAAAAATCATAACAAATTTAAAACAACACAACAACCAACATATTGGTCCATGGCTTGTTTATGCACATTTTTCATAAAACAAAATAAATAAAACAACACTTTGTTTTTGTTAGGCAACTTTTATGTAACAAAAATGCATGTTAAAATTTTGTTACATAAAATATAAAATTTTCACAAACAAGTTGCCAAAGAAGCCATGCATGAACTTTTCATACAAAAATGAAATTTTATCCATGGCATCCAAAAACCAAGTTTTACCAAAAAAAAAACTTATTTACTAATCATGCATTATAACATAGGTTCTGATACCACTTGTTGGGATTTTATGTTCAAAACCCGGTTTCAAAAACTCATAAGATGTAAAAATAAATATGCAACGGAAGCAAAAATTTAGTTTTTGAACAAAAACATAAAACCATTTTACTCCCACCAAGGATCTTGTTACATGCAAGAAAAGATAAATAAGAACATACCAAAAGAGTTCAAGATTACAACCTTTGAAGACTTTGAATCCTCTCGGGAGGTTGGATGTTGGTGAAGATGGTAGAACCCAAAATAGAGCTCCTCTAGAGTAGTCCACCGACAAGCTCCAACACCAAAGTATGCTAGTACTTCTTCTTGAAATAGAGTTGTTAAATGAAAAAGCACAAAACACACACACACTATGTGTGTGTGTTCGGCCGAATTGGAGAGGGGAGGGAGAGTGAGAGCAAAAATCAAGTAGTGTTTTTTTTTTAAAGCTCCATCATCTCTTTTATAAAAATGCAAGTCAAGTCAAGTAATTATTATTGGCTTATAAAATGGTCCAATGAAAAATGAGCCTCCCATGCAAATTTTCATTTCAAGTCCCTTTAGTATAAAATAGTCTTAACTTGATACATGTAATCCCTCCTTGTATCCACTAGTTATTAAAATCATCATTTTAATAAACTAGATTTCCTTTTGCATCTAATATTATTAATTATATTTATTAACATAATTAATAATGTTCATCAAGAAATAATATTTATCAAGAATCAAATTCTTATAAATATCAATTTAGTGTCTACTTGTTGTTCGGTGTGACCCTATAGGATCATATATTACGGGTAATATTATTTTATAATCATTCTTGAGCATATAGAACCAACACAGTTAGTTGCGACTTGGTGCTATGTCGCAACAGTTGGTTGCGAAATGAGGGAGTTATCCCAATAATTCGTTGCGAAATGGTACTGTGACGCAGTAGTTGGTTGCAACATAGTACTGTGTCGCAGTAGTTAGTTGTGATATGTGTAGTGTGTTGCGACATGGGGTATTTCAGTAGTTAATTGCGATATGAGTCGAGGATTTCAGGATTTTAGAGTTTTAGCCTTTAAAAGAAATATTCGTACTTATGTGGTTACAGATTCTGTGAAATTGGACTGAAAGAATTGGAGTGCTTGGTAATAGCTTGGAAGGATTTTTGATGATAAGCAAAACAGGTGAGTTTTACTTCAAAACGTTTTCAATTGGAATACATATATGTGTGTATTGGATATGTGATAAATGGTGTGACTATGTTTATGTTTGAATTATAATATACTGAGATATTGTAATTACGTGAGTATTATATTAGATTATAATACGTTGGCCGGGCATAGGACCGGTGTGTTGGCTGTAGTTGTTGTACAGTGTTGTTGGATGTAGTTGTTGTACAACGTTGTTTATTAGTTGGCTTGCAACCAACTAATATGACCATGTGAAGGAAACAGGGAATTACGCGATGAGGGAGTTATGATTGATAATTGTCTTTGTGATATATATGGTGTTGTGCAAATGGTTTTAAAAATGGCAGGGATTTTCTCACTTAGACCATCAGGTCTAACCCTCATTTTTGTTTTAAAATATGTATTCCAGGTCATGAAGCAAGTAAGAGCAAGTGATAGGAGTATATAGGACTTTCTTTTGAAGATGTAGGCTTAATGAAGATCCATGATGTGTTATGATCTATTTTGTTTAGTGATGATCATGTAATTATTAGAAAATAGTTTGTACGGAAGTAGTTATTATGTTGTTAAAGACTTCGGGACCGTAAATGTTAAATGTGTATCTTTTAATGAAATTATATTATGAAATATATGTTATTTGTATGTATTTGGGAACTTGGGTTGTGACACTCAGAGCCACGGTTAGAAGTGTTCTCATCATTTGAACCAGCTTCTGCTTGGCACATGTTAGCATGCTCTTCATTTTCAGCTTCATCATCGGTCATATCCAGCCAATATTCATCCTCAACTAGCAAAGCCTTACCTTCTTCCTTTTATTTGGCTAACATCATTTTCGTTTTGTAGTAGTCTGAATTTCGAACAACCTTCTTCCTACAATCCTTAGCAAAATGACCTGGTGTGCCGCAGTTGTAGCACTTTGGAGTTTCAACTGACCTTTTATCCTCAAATTTCTTCTTTCCGTCATCTTTGTTCTTTTTCTCAATCTATCTATCAACTTCCTCATACTTCTTCTCATCAGACTGTTTTCCTTCTAACCTCTTGTTTCCATCAAATTTCCTTGAACTAGATGTGTATCTTAGATTCTTAGATGACGGATTTCTATAGTACTTTTCTGAAGATACCTGGTTAATAAAATCATGGCTTGTTCTAACTCAGCTCTGTCATCTGAGATATTTCCCTTATACCCAGTTTCAAAATTGTCAGAACTCTCATTCAGAAGACTGTTTGAATATGTATCAACCTTAAGTGCCACCGGATCAGGAATTTATTTCTTCTTCTTATTATTATTTTTCTCTTTGATTTCTTCCACTTCTTCTTCATCCTGTTATATTGTCTCAAACAATTCATGTAGAGGCATTGTGGATAGTCTTGGTTTTTATTTCATTCTTCGACACACATTCTTCCATTCTGGTTGGAGAATGTTTAGAAACTTAACATTAACCTCTATTTCATCTTTATGTATCTTGATCTTACTCAGTTCATTCAGTAGAGAAATAAACCTATCATATGTCTATGACAGACTCACGCCCTCTTTTGCCTTATGTAATACCCCGGGTAAGTTCGTTAGTTAAAATCTCTTTTTCGTTAAGTTTAGTTAACTTTAAAGTTGATGTTTAGGGCAAGTTTGGGTAAATTTATAAGTTAAGGGTGTTTGGGTCATTGTTGAATACTTTAAGGGCTAGAATGTAAATTGTGTTTGATATTACCTCTTTTAGACTTCAGATAAGTCATAACTCAGAAATACCTAGATTAAGGTATGTGTGTGTGTTCTTGGAGCTAAGAAGAAGAAAAGAAAGAGCTTTGTGGTTAAGACATCAATTGGTGAGCTTTGGAAGTGAATTAAGGTATGTTCCTTTGTATTTTGTGTTTGTAATTGCTTTTAGAAGGGTTCTGTTGGTTCCCAGATTCACGTTGTATCATATTAATGGTAGTGAAATAGACAGCGGAAGCATATTAAATAAAGCCATTAAAATGAGTGATTGTGTAAACGATAAATGAACTATGAGAATCAAATATTGAACAGTAAAATGATAACAGGATCAGATATAAAAGCTGCTCATATATTGATAATGAATCACACCAAGAACATGTTCGAGTGTGTTCGGAAATCTCATAGGACAACAATATCGTACGGAGGTAGTGCTCGGGATTGCTGCAGTGTGTGCTTAAACAATTGTGGAAAAACTACTCTTCCCAAAGCTTACAATTGTTTGTTCCACTACCTCTCTATATATAGCCCTGAAAAAGTGAAGGCAGTGTACTATCGTACCCTAGAATGACACGTGGAAAGTGTGTCTCCTATTTTTAGGGCATACGTGGAAAGTATGGACACTTGTCTAGCACTTGGGATTTCCTACGAGACTTAGGCTGACAGAGGTCTTCACTTCACCAGAGCTCTATTGAAAGAGCTGTTGATCCAAACCCTCAGTGATTTGATAATGACCCTCTCTTAAATACTTAGTGAAAATTGTAAGTAAACAATATGTATCAGAGTTTCACTATCGCTGATAAGTACTAAGATCTTCCAGTACCTCTGATAGGAACTCTCGCTTTTTAGATTAAACATTCATCGAACACTGTTCATCATTAATGCGCTGAGTCTGTTCAGTCATTAAGATGATCGCTGATAAGTTAGTTGTTTACTTATGATCCCTGAAGACAAGTTTCACGTCAACAAAGGTTCTACGCTGAAGTCGAAGATCAAGCTCAAGAACCAGCGACAAGTCTCCTAATGAACTGATGCGGATCAGCGAAGACTCAGATTTGTCCACTCAACGTGAAGTATCAAGTACAAGACTTCAGCTATCGCTGAAATTTATCATCTGCTGAATAGTAAATGATAATCGCTGAATCAACGAAAGCTGATCATGAAGTCCTCCGTACAAAGTACTTTTGTCTTAACCACCCTTGCACGCCTCCGTACGAAATGTCAGAAAAGAACCTCCGAATATCTGAAATCGTACAACCACTCTGATACTACACTGTTCATCCTTACGGCTACTAAGGTTGACAACCAAGGTCAATGACATGCAACCAACCAGCTGATGACACGTGTAAAGTATATACTGACTTGCATTAAATGCATGCAATATATAAAGAGATGAACTCACTTCATTTTGAAGTAACTTGCTAACTCTGGACAAGTTCATATCTCTTATTTCAAGATAGGTTATTATTAGTAATTTCCTTATCTTTCTTAGTGCAAGAAACCTTAGTGTTCCAACTTGTTTAGATTTAGGTTTATCCTTAATCTTGTCTCCGCAACAAGCTGTAAATTGTTAATGATTTATCAATAAACAATTTAGAAAAGTAAAATCTGTGTGTTTGTATTCAACCCCCCCTTCTACAAACTTGTATAGGCCTTTCGGGACCAACAAGTGGTATCAGAGCAGATTTGTTTAATCTCATAAACAAGATCTAATCTAAGATATTTCTCTTCCTTGCTATTATCTGAAAATGGCCAACTCAAACACACACTATATAGACAATGGTTCTCTTGCAAAACCCCCTAGATTTTCCAGAGATAACTTCAACTTATGGAAAAATAGGATGACACTCTTCTTAGAAGGTGTAGACTCTACTATACCTTACTATCTTGAGAACGGCCCACACATCCCTGTAACAATTGATCCTTTAGTTCCAGACACTGCAAATAGACCTGCTATTCCAGAAAGGCTGATTCCTAAAGAAATCCATCAGTGGACCGATGAAGATAAGAAGAAAGTGGCTATAGATACAAAAGCCAGATCCATACTATCCATGGCCCTTCCTGACGAAGTCTACCATTCCGTCATGAACCTGAAGTCATCAAAAGCCATGTGGGACACAATATGTGTTCAGTATGAAGGAACGTCTGAAGTCCAGGACTCAAGAAAGATCAACCTGGTAAGACAATACGAAAGCTTCATTTCTGGTAAGAATGAAACTCTCTCTGAAGTTCACCAACGTTTTAATTGTTTAATTATAGATCTGAAAACTGTTGGTAAGGAATATTCTAACTTTGAAGTGCTGACAAAGTTTCTAGAATGTTTACCTGAAAGCTGGGACAATTATTCCATGTGTCTTAAGCTGTCAAAGGATCTAAGATCAATGACCCTTGCTACCTTATATGGCACATTGCTGAATCATGAGCAATCTAGCCATCTTAAGAAGAATCTTGTAAAAGATTCCAAAAGCACCCCTGTTGCTTTAATCTCAGAGGAACCTTCTACTCAGCGACCTTCGGTCACTATCACTGAGTTAGAGAGTAACTCTGAAAGGTCATCAGATTCTGATTTTTCAGATGATGATGAATCCTTGGCTCTCCTAACTAAAAAGTTCAGGAGATTCGCCAAGAAGAAAATGTTTAGAAAGAACAAACCTCTTTCCATAACTGACAAGCCTAAATCATCAGCTTTTGTTGATAAGGCTACTGCTACTTGTTTCAACTGCGAAAAGACAGGTCATTTCGCTAATGAGTGCAGGTCAAAGAAAATCATGAGACCTTCAGCTTTTACAAAGAAATCCTTTGTTCCAAGGAATAAAGATGACAAATACTCAAAGCTGAAGGAGAAGTATGCAAAGCTGAAAATCTTTAAGAAGAAAGGAAAAGGCCTAATGGCTGACTATGATTGGGCTGCTTCTGATGAAGAAGCCTCATCATCTGATTCTGAAGATGATGAAGCAAATCAATGTCTCATGGCCAAGATTGAAGAAGAGGAAGAAAGTTCAGACATTCCCTCCACTTCAACATCTGCCATTCAGGTATCACCTTCTTTCTTTACCAATATTGCAAATATTGATGAAGCTGATAGTCTCCGTAAAATCGATCTATTGACTAGAAGTTTATACGAAGCCATGAACGGCAAAGCTGTGGTTGAAAACCAAAATCTTGATCTCGCTGAAAAGCTTAAAAACTGCCACCTTCAAATAGAAAAGCTTTCTAAAATTGAAAATGATTTTAAAGATCAAGTCTATTTAAATCAGCTAGTCAAAATCGAACGAGCAGAAGCTATCGCTGCATTAAAAGCTGAACAAGCTACTGTTGAAGGATGGTGTAATTCTTCAACAAAGATCACTGAGATAATTAAGGCTCAGATTCCTCTGAGTGATAAACGTGGTCTGGGTTATAAATATGATACTCCAAAACCAACCATTGAACGTTCAATGCTTAAATTTGGAACGTTCGTATCCTCACTCGCTGACACTTCATCATCTCAGTGCTCCTCGTCCATTACACCAATCCCTGAGGAAACTCCTACCTCCTCAAAAGGTAAGGAGAAAATGGTTTATTCAAAACCTACCTCTGTCTCTAAAGACAAAGGTAAAGGAATTGTTATTTATCAAAATCCTCAGAAGGGTACCTTAGTACCAAAGCTGAATGCTTCTAAAGCCTCGGTGACCTACCCCTCTGGATCTAGAAAGATGATCTCTGGATCTATTCAGCGATCTACTCCTAGACTCAGAGTGGATATCCTTGGTAAGAAATCTGAAGAACTGAATGTTCGTCCCATTTCTAAAGCCAATAGTTTACTTGGTGCTGGCACTTCTAATTCAAAATTAAAAGCTCAGCATACAAGTGGTCCTAGAACTACTTTTAGTTATAGGAAATGTTATCACTGTGGACTTACCGATCATATTGCTAGTAAGTGCCCCACAGCCACCAAAGCTGAAAAGATAGCTAAGTTGAAGATTGCCCCCAAGGCAAAGAAGACCAACCCTGGTGCAAATCAGGTCAAGGTGACTCCTACCACTGAGGTTAAGAAATTAACCAAAGTGAAGAAAGACAAAGCTGAATCTTCAAATGCTGCGAAGACCGCTGAACCTTCCATTCCAACTACTTCCACTGACAAACGCGTATACATGGTTAAGTGGGTACCTAAGAAAAACTAATCTTCCTTTGTATTGCAGGTTAAGAAGGGTATATGGTATCTCGATAGCGGATGCTCTAGACACATGACTGGTAAGAAAAGCCTGCTCGCTGAATACAAGGAAGAGAAAGGTCCCTCTGTGACTTTCGGTGGAAATGGAAAAGGACACACCCGAGGGTATGGTGTACTTTCAAATGGTACAACCTCCTTCAGAAGAGTCGCATATGTTGAAGGGCTGAGGCATAATCTTCTGAGCATCAGTAGCTTTGCGACATGGATAACAAAGTGATTTTCACTAAGGAATCCTGCTTTGTCTCTGACAAAAAGGAGAAGATAGCTCTCAACGGTTATCGTTTGGAAAATGTTTATGTAATAAACATGGACTCAACAACCACTGAGAACTCCTGTTTCTTCTCAAATGCATCTTCTGATGTTAACTGGCTGTGGCACAAAAGGCTCTCACATCTCAACTTCAAGACGCTGAATACTCTTTCCTCCAAAGAGTTAGTCACTGGTCTACCTCAACATTCATACGCCAAAGAGTCTTTATGTTCAGCGTGTGAAAAAGGGAAACAGACCAAGGCAAGCTTCAAGTCAAAGCAAGTCTCCTCAGTGTCATCTCCTCTACAACTACTCCATATGGATTTGTTTGGCCCCGTTAACAAACAATCCATCACTGGAAAGAAAATATACGCTGGTCATAGTTGATGAATTCTCTCGTTACACATGGGTAATGTTTCTCCGTTCTGAGAGTGACACCCCTGAAGAACTCATCACCTTTGTTCGGAAGATGGAAACTCTGAACAATATGACTGTTCGCTCAATAAGGAGTGATCATGGAACTGAATTCAAAAACAATTCTCTTGATTCCTTCCTTGAGAGTAAGGGTATTTCTCACAACTTTTCGTCAGTGAGAACACCGCAACAAAATGGAGTCGCTGAAAGAAGAAATAGAACAATTATTGAAGCTGCACGTTCAATGCTCAACGATTCTCTCCTGCCTACTCAGTTTTGGGCAGAAGCTGTCAACACTGCTTGTTTTACGCAAAACAGGTCGCTGATAGTTAAAAGATTCAAAAAGACAGCCTATGAACTTTTTCATGGGAGAAAGCCTTCAATCAGCTTTCTTCACATCTTTGGATGTCAGTGTTTCATACTGAACAACAGAGATGCCCTTGGAAAATTTGATCCTAAGGCTGATGATGGAATCTTTCTTGGATACTCCTCAGTCTCCAAAGCCTTCATAGTCTGCAACCGTAGAAGACAAACTGTAGAAGAAACTATTCACGTCACGTTTGACGAATCCCGGTCAGCGAACTCTAAACCGAACGCTGATACAGAAGAACTGAATCAATGGATGTTTTCTCATCTTGGTGATTCAGAAGATATTCCCACTCCTCATGCTCATCCAGTAGAAGATGATAGTCCCACTATCATTCCAAATATGCAGAATAGTGAAGCTGAAACATCTTGGGTCTCAGCTGTGCCTATAAACACTATACCTGCAGTTGATCCAAATGTCTCAGAAATTCCGTCTATTTCTCAGCAATCAGTGAATGAAGTGACAAATGCAAACATTCCTCTCTTAGCTGATAATCCAGAAGTAGCTGAAGCCTCATCTTCAGTTTCTCCAGTTCAGACTGAGTCAGCGACGTATGCTCCGGCTCAGCGATGGACTGTAAATCACCCAATCGATCAAATTCTTGGTGATCCCAACGCTGGTATTCAGACTCGTAGAAGTGCAGGTAATATTTGTTTATTTGTTAACTTTATTTCTCTAACTGAACCAACGAAAATAGATGATGCCCTCAGAGATCCAAACTGGGTCAGCGCTATGCAAGAAGAGCTGACTGAATTCGAAAGAAACAAAGTTTGGAAACTCGTTCGTAGACCAACTGACAAAACGGTTATAGGCACTAAATGGGTCTATCGAAACAAGTTGGACGAACATGGTACTGCAACTCGCAACAAAGCTCGTCTTGTTGCTCAGGGATACAGACAAGAGGAATGCATAGATTATGACGAAACTTTTGCTCCAGTAGCAAGACTTGAATCTATTCGTCTTTTCTTAGCATATGCTGTACACAAAAACTTCACTGTACATCCGATGGATGTTAAGTCAGCGTTTCTGAATGGAAAGCTGAATGAAGAAGTGTATGTGGAACAACCTCCAGGATTCTCAGACCCTAAGCGTCCAGGTTATGTTTATAAACTGGACAAGGCACTTTATGGCTTAAAGCAAGCTCCTCGTGCATGGTATGATACTCTCTCTACTTGTCTCCATATTGAAAAATTTGAGAGAGGAAAGATTGACAAAACTTTATTTTTTAGAAAAGTGAAAGGTCATATCATTTTAGTTCAAATATATGTTGATGACATTATATTTGGTTCTACTAACCCTGAGCTTTGTACTCGTTTCGCTGATAGAATGAAAGATGAGTATAAAATGAGCATGATGGGTGAACTAACATATTTCCTTGGTCTTCAGATTAAGCAAACTGAAAAAGGAACTTTTATAAATCAGGGAAAATATGTTAAAGATATGCTGAAGAAATTCGACTTAACTGAAAGTTCAGCTATGAAAACCCCTATGGCACCACCGCTGACACTTGATAAGGACACAAAGGGTGTTCCTGTCAATGTCACGCTGTACCGTGGGATGATCGGCTCACTATTGTATCTTACAGCTAGCCGACCCGATATTATGTTTGCAACATGTCTGTGCGCACGATATCAAGCTGAACCTAAGATATCCCATATGAAAGCTGTAAAGCGAATCTTTCGATATCTTAAGGGTACAGCGAATCTAGGTCTTTGGTATCCCAAAGACTCAGGATTCGATCTAACCGCCTATTCAGACAGTGATTTTGCAGGTTGCAAAATGGATAGGAAAAGCACCACAGGAGGATGTCAGCTCCTGGGTGGAAAGCTGGTAAGTTGGACAAGTAAGAAGCAAAACTCAGTGTCCACTTCCACAGCTGAAGCTGAATATGTAGCCGCTGGAAGCTGTTGTTCTCAAGTCTTGTGGATGAGAAATCAGCTACTAGACTATGATCTTCAGCTCTCCAAAATTCCAATCTATTGCGACAGCACTAGTGCCATCGCTATAGCAAACAATCCAGTGCTACACTCAAAGACAAAACACATAGAAATCAGATATCATTTTATCAGAGATCATGTGATGAATGGTGATATAGAACTTCATTTTATCCCAACTGATTATCAGTTAGCTGATTTGTTTACCAGACCTCTTGATGAGACAAGATTCAACTTTCTCATCAGCGAGCTTGGAATGCTGAACTTTGAAGGGTAAAATCTTCAGCGGTTCACATTTGATCAGCGATACGTTTATACAATCTTGTATAAGCCTTCGGGATAAAATCAACTTATATAATCCATTTCATCATCTTCTCTCTGAATAAACTTGGTTAAACTGATATCCAGGTATGTTTTCTCTCTCTGACAATCGCATGTAAATGCAAGATTTTAAGATAAATTACATCGCTGAATATCTCTTCCTTAACAGCGATATTTTGAAAGTTCTTTAAACCTTCACTGATATTTTCTATTCAGTGCTTCATGTATTTCAAAAGAGTCCCTGAGCTTTCAAAACCTCTGAGACATCCTAAAAGAATGTGAAAGGACAGTTGTGACGTCATTGCAACGGATAACACCAGGCACGATTTCTTTCTGACACACGTTTGCACGTTTCGTTCAAATTTCCAATCAAATGCAAACACGTGTCCGTGTCATGATGAAAACCTTTTCCCGCTCAAGGTTTTCTCTCTCTAAAACTCCCTATATAAACAACTCTTGGTTTATATTTTTCTTTTATGCGAACAATCTTTCTCCGCAAGAAAAGAATCCTCTGTTGCATTTGTGCTCTCAAAAACCTAAAGAACTGTTCATCATCTTCCTCATCAAAACATCAAGGTTAATATGTTCTTATCTATTATCAAATGCGTATAACTTGTTTTCGATCTTCTCATTGTTTTAACAAGATCAAACAAAAGAACTTTGTAAAATAAAATCATTTCTTTCATGGTTTTATGAACACAACCATTTCATGGTTGTTCTTCAAGTTTTAAATCTAAATAGTAAACTTGTTCTTCATTCGTATCCAGTTTTCTTTTAGAAACTGGAATACAAGACTTTATGGGTTTTACATTTCATTTCAAAAATCATGAAAAACCCTAATCTTCATTAAGACATTTATGTCTGAATGAAATGGACAAAATTCGAAAAATCTTAATGGAAATTCTTTCCATACTAAGACAATTCTTATTTGTTAAACATCTTTGGTTGAACTGATAATATAGAGAAATGGCATCTTCAAAGATCCATGTCACCGCTGAGTCCATCTCCGCTGACTCTGAGGAAGTGGACATCGTCAAAGCCCCTCAGGTTAAGTTCGAGCTGGATCAACTAGATTGGACTAAGGCCAACAACCTCTCAGCTCTTCTCGAGTTTCCTCCTCGGAAGCAAGTATCACATCTGGATGATGCTGTGAGTTTTCTGAAGAACAGCCCCATCTACACAGCCCTGACCATAACACCTCCTGCCAGTCAGCGGCTCTTATCCCAGTTCTGGTACTCTGCCAGACACACTGAGCTACCCTCTGCCAAAGATGCATCCAAAACCATCGACTGCATACTCAGCGATACTGAGTATGGCACCATCAAGATAACCCCTGCCATAATCCGAAAAGCCCTGAACTTCCCAAATGCTACCAAAGAAAAACCCTTCGTTCCATTCCCTGACCACAAGAAGCACGCTGACAAAGAAGAAATCATTGCTTTCCTTGACGCAATGGGTTATATCTGGGATATTGGAAGGGACAAGAAGCCTGAGAAGAAGCCGACGCTGATAAAGAAATCCAAGATGCCCAGCGAGATGAACTTCATCTTCGCACACCTGATCAGCTGCATGACAGCGAAGTCCGGCTCTTCTGATCAAGCTGCCCAACCTCAGCAGTCCATGGGATACGCACTGCTGAAAGGTCTAAACATTGACTGGGCCTCCATTATTTATGATGACCTGATTCAACGTGTCGATTCTGCCGCTGACAGACCAGCATGGGTTCCTTACCCACGATTCATCAGCGCCATCTTTCAATATGGCCTAAAGGACAGCTATCCTGAAGAGGGTGATCTGAAACTTTCTCAGATTGGCCCTAAGGTTCTCGACTTCAAGCCTGTCGCAAATGAGGTACGTCTCTCTACTCTTCTCACTCTTCTAAATTCTCCGCTTTCTGTGGCTCCTTCAGCGACAATACCCATCGCTGATACCCCGGCCACAAAATCCTCTCCTTCTAAGAAAAGGAAACCCTCTCACACCCAACTTGATTCCAAAAGGATCAAGAAAACCAAGGTGCTACCCCAGCAATTCCATGCTGAAGACTCCTCAGCTCATTCTGACGAGCTGAAGGAAAGTTCCGTGGTACGCTCTGCCACACCCGTTCAAGCCATCACTCCAATCCAGACTTCAGCGTCTCTAAACGCTGAGGTTAGAAACTTGGAAACTACCCAACCTCCCTCAGTCTCTCAAAAGACTGATGAAGTGATTGTCAGCGATTCTAACGCTGAACTCAGTACCTGAATCCCAATCTTATCCTTCGCTCCTCCCTCCACTTCTTTGGACACTCCTCCAGCTAACACTGGAGATGCCATCATTCCAGAAGCCACCGCTGACGCTTTTCAACAAATGATGAAGAAAGGACCTGCAGAGATCACCATACCTCACCGTACTTTCGAAGACGATATGGAACATTATTCAGGAACTTGCAACTTTGACGAGTTCATCAATCCTCCTGCAGGTACAAATCAACCCATATACACTGTAACTAAACCTGAAACTTCTGAGCTTTCCTTTGTTCACAAGTACTTATATGTTACAGGTCCTAATTTGGGAGACATCAACGCTTCTCTGAAGTCCGTGGAAACAAAGCTAACCAGTCTCACCACCACACTCTCCAACAATTCTACAGCTGTAACAAACGCTGGAGAAAATTTGACAAAGCTGACAACGGTGGTGGAGAAGAAAGCTTCCACTGAAGACATCAAGGGACTTGATAAGACTCTCGCCGATTTTGCCAAGGTGCTCTCTGACATCTACACTGACTACACCAGCCTCAAAAGCTCAGTTTCGACCGTGTCCAGCGAAGTAACAACGCTGAAGACATCGGTTGGAAAACTCGAGGGTGATATGTCAGCGGTCAAGACCGACTTAGGCTCTGTAAAGACCGACGTTGGTTCTATGAAGACGATGATCGAGACGCTGGTCAACAAGGCAAATAATCCAGCTCCTGCTCCTGCCCTTGCCCCTATTTTGGAATCTTTCACAGCGGCGGATCGCACAGAGCTGAAGAAAATCACGCCTGCTATTTCTGGCCTAGAAGACAGAATAGCAAAGCTTGAAGGTTGTGTGAAAATCTTTGGCCCAGAAGACAGAGATAACACCAATGCTGAGTCTACTCATTCCTCCCCCAATCATGAGAAAGAGGGGGAGAAGAGCGCTGAACATACCAGGGAGAAGAGCGCTGAAAATCTTGAGAAGAGCGCTGAAGATCTAAACAAAAGCGTTGAAGACCTTTCCCATGATGAATCTATCAGGGGAGAGAGGAATGAAGATCTAACCGCTGGACCTCAGGGAGATGAAAACCCTGAGGGAACCGAGAAGCTCGCCTCTGTATCTGAGGGGGGGCAACTCGAAGAAATGCTGAGGAATCCGAAGCAGAAGAAGATGAAGACATCGACATCCCTGAAGATGAACCATCCTTCTCTCCAAGAAAGGATGATGATGATGATGAAGATGATGATGATTTCTTTATAGTCAAACCTGCCCCAAGGATCAAAGCTCTTAAGGGAATCTCAATAAAAGAATCTTCAGGGGAGAAGACAAAGACAAAGCCCTCAGCCTCTGGCGCTGAGAAAAGCAAAGGCAAAGGCCTCGCTGAAAATGAAAATCTGGCGATCTTGCTTGAAAAGCCGGTTTGTCAGGTACACTAAACTTTACTTATATTCCTTCCCTAAACATCTCTATACACAATCAGTTCTCTTCTCAACAACCTCTCTACACATCCACAATCTTTTTCTATCTTTTCTACCCATGTTCTTCTACCCAGTTCTTATTAGTAAGATCGTTGCGTTTCAGCTAGTCCTCTCCCCTGTTTGAGGATATCGCTGAAGGCTCTACAACTGCGACTTCACCAATAATTCCAGCTGCCGCTGAAGACATAATCCCAGTCTTGGATTTGATCTCTGAGACTGATGAACCAGAAGAACAACCCCTCTCGCACAGAAACAGACCTTCCTCAGCTCCTCAAAAGCTGAGTGAAGAGGATCAAAAGAGAAGAGAAGAAATGATAAAGCGATTCGAGGATCAGCGAATCATTCTAAGGCGTGATCAACTGCCTTCTGTTCCTCCAAAGTTCAGAATTTCAAAAGCTGAATACAAGGAACACCTCAGAGCTGAACGCCTCATCGCTGAAAGAAAGGAAGCTGAAGAGAGAGACAGAGAATACGCCATCAAGCTTACTCAACGATCAATCAAAGACCCCAAGCTGAAAAGAGTTCCCATTGATGTTCAACGTCAGCTCTGGGATGATGCTCAAGAGATCGTTAGAGAAAAGACAAAGGTCTCTGATACAACCTTGGAATGGGCTAATCAAATGCTGACCTATCGATCAAGACCATCCAAGATAATCAAAGCCAACATCAGAGGAAAAATGTTCGTTGATGTTCCTGTTGTTGAAGTGGATATCTACAGAGATGACAAAACCAAGCAAACCTTCTATGCTGCTTCATTAGAAAAGTTTGGTCTCTCTGAATGGTTAGAAACAAAATTAGCCATTCAGGGATCACGCTCAAAATTCAAAAGCCATGTTGAGATGATCTTAAACAAACAGATCGACTTGCTTTCATCTGCTGTGGATATCCCTCCTACTCTTCCTCAACCGAAGAAAGCCTCTACTAAGAAGAAGAAAGTTTCTGATTCAGGTCCAATCATTCGAAATGAAACAGGTATTGGTTTCTCTTGTGCTGAAGTTCTTGGCCCTGATGTTGATCTTTCAATGCTTGACACCTCCCTACCACCTGGAGAAACCTTCATCCCTGGCACAGTGGTAAGTGATCCATATGGTATATTCTTCTTAGACTATGATGGAAATCATCACTTTCAACGTGTCTCTGAGCTCCAAATCGCTCCCATCGAACAACTCAGAGATCTCGTATACTGGTGTGAAGTCAGACGCGACATCAAAGCTAGACACCTGAAACCCTTGATTTTTGAAGCTGCTCCGAAGTTAAAGAATTAAGGAGTAAATGTCCCTGACTGGATGATCCCCACTGAAAAGACGACCCTTGATGAACTTCTCATTAAGGAAGAACCTTTTGAAAACTGATATAATCTCCTTTATCTCTATTGTATCAGTTATCCTTCTGTACTTGTAAATTATTTCGCTTGTACTTGTAATCTTTCTGTTCTTCATTGTAACCTGATTCAATATTTTAAAGAAAGATTTCAGCGAATGTACTTTACTCCATCAGTACTGAAAAGATCCCAGAAAACAGTAAAAGGGACAAATATTTTATGAGTTCTTTTTATCCTTATGTTTTCATTAAATAGCAATTTTTCTTTGTTGCTATGTCATAATCAAATAGGGGGAGATTATTGATGCAAACCCTCAGTGATTTGATAATGACCCTCTCTTAAATACTTAGTGAAAATTGTAAGTAAACAATATGTATCAGAGTTTCACTATCGCTGATAAGTACTAAGATCTTCCAATACCGCTGATAGGAACTCTCGCTTTTTAGATTAAACATTCAGCGAACACTGTTCATCATTAATGCGCTGAGTCTGTTCAGTCATTATGATGATCGCTGATAAGTTAGTTGTTTACTTATGATCCCTGAAGACAAGTTTCACGTCAACAAAGGTTCTACGCTGAAGTCGAAGATCAAGCTCAAGAACCAGAGACAAGTCTCCTAATGAACTGATGCGGATCAGCGAAGACTCAGATTTGTCCACTCAACGTGAAGTATCAAGTACAAGACTTCAGCTATCGCTGAAATTTATCATCTGCTGAATAGTAAATGATAATCGCTGAATCAACGAAAGCTGATCATGAAGTCCTCCGTACAAAGTACTTTTGTCTTAACCACCCTTGCACGCCTCCGTACGAAATGTCAGAAATGAACCTCTGAGTATCTGAAATCGTACAACCACTCTGATACTACACTGTTCATCCTTACGGCTACTAAGGTTGTCAACCAAGGTCAATGACATGCAACCAACCAGCTGATGACACGTGTAAAGTATATACTGACTTGCATTAAATGCATGCAATATATAAAGAGATGAACTCACTTCATTTTGAAGTAACTTGCTAACTCTGGACAAGTTCATATCTCTTATCTCAAGATAGGTTATTATTAGTAATTTCCTTATCTTTCTTAGTGCAAGAAACCTTAGTGTTCCAACTTGTTTAGATTTAGGTTTATCCTTAATCTTGTCTCTGCAACAAGCTGTAAATTGTTAATGATTTATCAATAAACAATTTAGAAAAGTAAAATTTGTGTGTTTGTATTCAACCCCCCCCCCCCCCTTCTACAAACTTGTATAGGCCTGTCTGTTGGTCTTCTTTTAAATACTTGTTCTGTTGGAAGTCTTCGACAGAGCTCTGTTGAGCTCTGTTGGATCCGACAGAGCTCTGTTGAGCTCTGTTGGTCTTCTTGATGAACTCCTTCCAAGTCTTCTGTCTGATCTCTGTTGGTCTTCTGACTTGAACTTTTTTCAATACTTTTACATAACAGATACTTGGGGCTAACAATCTCCCCCTAAGTATTGAAAATAAAAATTTACAATTGACAAGAGATTAAACAAAAGAACAGAGAACTTTTACCTCTGTCGAAGCCTTGCACTAATCTTTTGGAATATTACAAAAAGTTTAAAAGATCAGTACATTTAAGCATAATTATCTCCCCTATAAATTCTGTCGAATCTTCTGATTAGAGTACGGAAGTCCAGCATCAGATCAATCTGGTCGATGAAGAGTTTCTGCTGTTCTTCTGGACACTTGTTTCTTGGGAGATCTTGGATTATGTTCTTGAGGTATACTAGCGACTCACTTGAGTACTTGTGGGCTTCAGCTGCTCTGATGGCCTTCTTTATGACCTTCTGTCGGCAGACAAAGACTGGAGGATCTTCTACTACGGTTCCAGTTCTGTGATGGCCATAACCCTCAAGGTTTTCATTTGGTGGTGCAATCGCTAGTTTCTCTACTTCAAACTCTATGCCTAGCTGATAATCAATCTGTATTTTGAGATTGATGTGCTCTTGCATAGCGAATCTGACTTCTGGTAGTGCAGTTCTGGCCGGTGTGTGTCTTTCTGAGAAGTTCAAGCAATATGCGTGGAGTAAGATCAGGTCGTATGGGTTCAGAAGGACGAGATCATTGTCATTGAAGATTTCATTTCTGCCTTCTGTTGATTCCACAGTATACTCATGGTATGTGACCCTGTCGTGTTGAAACTTCTTGTGCTTGATGTCCAGAATTCTGCGGATACCGAAGTTTATATTGATGGCTCTGTTCTGATTTGACTTGGTTTGGATGAACTTTAGCCTTGCATCAGAAATGGTGTTTATTCTGATTGGGTTGAGGTATGGGTTAATGGGTACGACATTTACAGGGATGATGTCTCTGTCAGCATATAGAAATGCAAATACCGTTTCTAAGGCAGGTATTTCGGTATGAAAGGTAGAGGTTTCTGGGTTATGTTATGTTACCGTTGGGTTTGGGTCATCATGGGTTTCTGCCATAAGAATGTCGATGTGAGCAGATTTCTGAGTAGCTTGAGGTTGGGCTTGACTTATTTGTCCTTCAGTAGAGGATGGGTCTGTCCTCTCTGGTTCTTTTGTTGGAGAAGTAGGAGGGGTATCTAGGCAGATGATCTTTGGTGGTTCTTGTGTTGACTCTTCTGTCGGTTTGATGACTCTGTTTTTGAACACGTAGTCAAATGCCACTTCAGTCATATCTGTCATGATTTCCTCTGTTATACCCTTTTCTCCTTCTGTAGTCTCTTCCTCAGTTGCTTCTGTGATTTTCCCTTTACCCTTGGCTTCTCTTTCTTTTTCAACCTCTTTCTCCTACTCTGCCTCTTTCTTCTTCTCTCTCTCTCTTTCTCCTTCTTCTTCTCCTTCTCCTTTTCGTTTTCCTTCTCCTTTTCCTTCTCCTTCTCCCCCTTTTGTTGTTCTGAGGACTCACCCAGTTGACCGTCTGATTGACCTTCTTGAGCATCCTCAAAATCATCATCATCGCCAGAGGAGTGAATTCGAGCTTTTGGTGAGGACTGAACAACAAACTTCAGACCAGCTTTGTGTCTCTTGCTTGATGGTTCATCTGTGGGTGCTTCTTCTGCAGGTCTTTTTGATGTAGAGGTGGCCTATAAAATAATATCAGTAAATGTTGAGGCTGCCTTTGTCATCACATCTTCTACCTCTGTTGCAGCACTTCTGATCTCTTCTACTTGAGCCTTGAAGTTGACCTTGTAAGTATCAAGAGACGCTTTCACATGTTGTTCTGTTGCCTTAGCTTTCATTACAAATTTTGATGAGATCATCATCATTCGGCTAAGAATTGATTTTCTGAAGTCTCCCATTTGTCCAACTGTCATGGGTAGGTCATTTGGGTTAGGGCTGGAGATGTTCAGTGGAGTAGCAGATGAGGTGGTTGCTTCTTTTATGGACTCCTTAACAGAGTTGGTAATTATCTCTGTCAAGGTTCTGATATTAGATTCTGAAAGAATAACCGTGGGGATGGGAAGGGTTCTGTTCATCTGCGCTCTGTGGTTCTCTGTTATGAGTCTCTTTAGGTCTGCAAGATTTGTCGAAGTCTTTTGAACTTCCTCTGATCTGACTGATCTTAGGTCGGCTATTTCTGTTGTCAGCTTTCCAATCTCTTCTCCTCTGACCCGTTCAGACTCTGTTCTGAGTGCTTCAGCTTCGGCATATTTTCGAGTTAATTCAGCATGCTGGTTTGAGATGTTCAGCATTTCTTCCCTAAGAGAAGCATTTTTCTTGCGGGTCAGCTCCTCCTTTTGTTCATTGATAAGTTTATACTCGTTCAAAGAGTTGTTGATACTGTCACAGAAACTTTCGAACTCTGCTCTTGTGACAGTGTCAACGGGGGTCTCCTTGGTTCCAACATATGGATCCAATTCTGCCTCGAGTTCAGAGGCGCCTCCGTCAAGAGTTGTGTTAATGTTGGCTCTTGGAGGACTTCCACCCGATCCTTGATGTTCCCTTTGAGGGGAAACAGCTACAGGTGTTCTGACCAAAGTTTCCTCTTCCAGCTCAGGTTCTGAAGAAGGAAATCTGGTGTGATGGGAAGCATTTGGATCAAGCAATGTCTTCCCTTGTTCTACTATGGTCTCCCATTGTCCCTAAGTCGGACAGATACTACGTGAGATTACAAAGATCTCTGGTCTATTTTGTATGGACTCTAAATGAGCCACGGAGGCATCATCATGTGGAGGTGACCTATTGATGTTCTGGGGCGAATGAACATCACTATCAAAGATAGTTTCCCCGGCTTCGTGCGTACCAGAGGCATGAAGAGGTGCCTCTGATGGTATAGGCTGCTTGGGGTTCGAGGTATGCACCTCTGTTTCAATAATCCTTTGGTCTTGATCACCAGGATTAGATTGTGTGGAAGCACTGGGATTTTGGTTAAGGTTACCCTCAGATGTGCTCTGTTGAGCATCTTTTTCTACTCTCGCAATATCCTCGGCTCCTATGGCTGTAGAACTCTCTGGATTCTCTCTGATGTTCCTCTCTTACTCACCACTATCAGAGGAGATAGTTTCTACCTCTGGTGTTTCTTGTACTTCCTCATGGACAGCCTCTCTAGGAGATGCTCTGTCCTCTACTTCCTCTCTTCTAGAGGAAGACCCCACTTCGGGTACTCTTGCCTCTGGTCCGATAACTTCCTCACCTATTTCCTCACTCAAGCTCTCAAAAGAAGGCTCAGATCCTAAGTATGCTGGGGTTCTCACCTCAGGTTCTTGAGGTTGAGCAGCACTCTGATAGTTCTGGATAGAAATATGGTCAGGGGCGATAAGGGCAAGCATTGTACCTGGAATTCTCCTTATGAAAGGGTATTCACCTTATGTAGTGGGGAGGAATTTGGACATCGTCCAGACGGGTGTTGAGCGACCCTGATGAGTTAGTTCCAGTCTGTCGAAGGCTCTTCTGATCACCAGACTGATAAAGCGTGGAAACTTGATCATCTTCAAGAATTTGTGGGATCCAACGACTCCTCCTTTTGCGATGGAAGAGGTTTTTGTGTTGACAGCTGAAAGAAGATCGTTGTAGAGAATGCTGGTGTAGTCAAAGTTTTGATTGAAGAACAATCCATACATGATTTGTAGGATTTCTGTTGTGGCTTGGTCTTGACTACCAGATTTGCTGGTAAGGGTTCTGTTTAAGGTGGAGAACTTGAAATTCCACATAGTGGTAGATTCTGTCGCTTGAACTCTGCAATCCTATTCAGATCCTTGTTGTAACCCAGAAATTTCATGAAAGCAAGAAGAACAGCTGTTTTTGGTGGTTTCTCATAGGCGTCTATTCCTACTTGTCTATTGGTTTTCATTCTGAAGATTCTTCTTAAGGTTCTTGCTCTTATGAGGATTGTTCCCGCTCCTCTATTACTTGCGTTGACGCTCCCAACTATCCCGTCTTGTTCTTCGATGTATTGGCATGTAGTCCACCATTGTTGGACATAGATTGCAGGAAGATGGTCGTCGAACTCTGTTAGGGCTCTAAAGATGTCAGAGTTTCTGAAGAACTCAATAAAGACATGATACAGAGGTAAATAGAGTCCTGGAGTGGGATCAAATCTGTAGTTGTTGTCAGCAAACTCATATGGAAGAACAACGATATCATCAGTGGGTTCTATTCGGCTAGAGTCAGCAGAGTTCTGGGGTTCCGCCATTGTTGCAGGTTTGGGGTTCTTGAAGGTTTTGAACAGGGAGGGAAATGAGTAAAGGTTTGAATATTCTGAAGGCGTAAGAGATGAAATGGTTTGATGGAAACGGGTATTTATACGAGGAATGTGTGGCTGGATCACGATCATAGGCACTCGAGTTTTGGCTAGTGGAACGTTTGCTACAGTATGAACGTGGGAATAGCTAACGGTTGGTTTCTCAATCAGAGATTGCCACGTGGATTTAATTCTGACATCTTTTAGGCAAGTAAACCGTCACGGTTAGAGATGTGTGAGTGACAAGCGGTTGACGTTTAAAGAATGACCCGCATCTCTGATGACGTGTTTCTGATGTTGTGGCAGAACAAACTAACAGAGCTCTGTTGAGTGAACTTTTCATTTCTTATCAAGTAACCCAAGATGGTGTACCTTTACCTTAAAAACATTTAAAAATTCTGTTCTGATGTGGAAGGAAAAGAACAGACAAAACTTAGACAGACAACAGAGCTCTGGTGAGAAACATCAGAGGCTCTAGTGAGAAGTCAGAGTTCTGGCAGATTCTTAACATTATCACAAAGGTTATCATCAGAACAGGATTTCCTCCTTTCTTCAAAACGATTTGTCAATGAAGATCAAAAAGCAGAGTCAATTTGGATTTGGACGTTTGAGTACTGACTTGCTCCACCTAAAACCATGCATTATTTTTCTTTCAAGCTCCCCCTAGAAAAATGAGCTCCTTTTTTTTTAAACAAAGAATGTTCACAGTGTTGAGAAAAAATATGCTTAACAGAGTTCTGGTGAGAAACAAAAGCTCTGTTGAACTATCCTACCCAACTATTTGACAGAGCTCTGGTAGGATCATCAGAGGCTCTGTTGAATTTTGAACAAAGTTAGGAGGACAGGTTCAGCATACCCAGTTTGCTGATTAAGAAGTTAAATCTCCTTTAATCAAGGGCTTTTGTAAACAAGTCAGCAAGCTGGAAGTCTGTTGAAACAAAGTACATTTCAATAGTCCCTTTTTCAACATGATCCTTTATGAAGTGGTACCTTACGTCGATGTGCTTAGTCTTCGAGTGCTGAACTGGATTGGCTGTTATGGCAATGGCACTCTTGGAGTCACACAGAATTGGAATTTTACCATACTCCAGACCATAATCTTTGAGTTGTGTTTTCATCCATATCACTTGAGAGCAACAACTAGCAACAGCAACGTATTCTGCTTCTGCTGTAGAGGTTGAAACACAGTTCTGTTTCTTGGATGTCCAACTCACCAACTTTTCTCCAAGCAGTTGGCAGCTACCAGAAGTACTCTTTCTGTCATTCTTGCATCCTCCATAGTCTAAATCTGTATATGCTACAAGCTCGAAACCAGAGTTAAGAGGATACCAGAGACCCAAAAATTGAGTCCCTTTCAGATATTTAAAGATACGCTTGACAACTGTTAAATGAGTTTCTGTAGGATTTGCTTGAAATCTAGCACAGAGACAGGTTGCAAACATTATATCAGGTATGCTGGCAGTTAAGTACAGAAGTGACCCTATCATGCCTCTGTAGTGCTTGACATCTGTTGCTTCACCCTTAAGATCTGAGTCAAGTTTAACTCCAGTGGCAATAGGAGTTTTCATTGGTTTTGAATCATTGAGCTTATACTTTTTCAACATATCAGAGATGTATTTAGACTGACTTATGAAAGTCCCTCTGTCTGATTGTTTAACTTGTAAACCAAGGAAGAAAGAAAGTTCTCCCATCATGCTCATTTTGAATTCGCTTTTCATTAAACTTTCAAACTTATCAAAGTACTCCTGCCTTGTGGACCCAAAGATAATATCATCAACATATATTTGTACCAGAAGTATATCATTCTTATACCTCCTAAAGAATAGAGTTTTATCGACGGTACCTTTCTCGAAGTGATTGATCAACAGAAATTTGGACAGAGTTTCATACCAGGCTTTGGGAGCTTGCTTAAGGCCGTACAGAGCTTTGTCTAACTTGTAAACGTGGTCTGGAAACTCTGAACATTCAAAACCAGGTGGTTGCTAGACATAAACTTCTTCTTGCAGTTTGCCATTCAGAAAGGCAGACTTGACATCCATTTGGTAGACCTTGAAACCCTTATGAGCAGCATAGGCTAGGAAGATTCTGATAGCTTCTAGCCTAGCCACAGGTGCAAAGGTTTCGTCATAGTCCATTGCTTCTTCCTGTCTGTATCCCTTTGCAACCAGACGGGCTTTGTTTCTGATGATAATCCCATCTTCATCCTTTTTGTTTCTAAACACCCACTTGGTTCCAATGGCCGTTTTGCCTTTTGGGAGTGGAACCAAGGACCAAAATTTATTTCTTTCGAATTCCAGAAGCTCTTCTTGCATAGCTTCGATCCAATTTGGGTCCTCTAGGGCTTCAGAAATCTTCTTCGGCTCAATCATGCTTAAAAAAATTACAAAGAAGGCTTCATTGATTGTGGCCGATCTTGTTTCCACCATCTTCAGCAGCACCAATAATCAGATGATGAGGGTGATCCTTTGTCCATCGTGTCATGGGAGCATGGACAACAGGCGTGGTTTGTGCTTCTGATGGGAAAAGACGAACTTCAGCGTCAGAGCTCTGTAGGTTGGGACCAGGTCTCTGTGGCACACAGCTCTGAAGAGTGGCCTCATTGCTCTGAGAGTCATTAACAGGGCTCTGTGAAGGTGAGCTTTCAAACAAGGAGTCTTTGCCAATATTAGTTAGCAAAGGTGATGATGACTCTTGTTCAGATTCTCTCTCGCTCTGATGTGGTTCCTCATTTCTCTGAATTACTCCTGTAGACAGAGAAGTAGATGGTGAAATATTAGAGGGACCAGTGAGAGATGTACCTGTCAGATTCTGTTCTATTGAGTTCTGAGCTTGATCTCCTCTGTTGATGATATCAGAGGAGTCATCATCATTGAAGAAATCGTTGAACATGAGATTGATATCTTCTTCCCTTGTCTTTGAAGAACTTGTCTCCTTCTGCTCTGTATGTGTCCCCTCTGTTGATTTTCGATCAGAGAATGAAGTACTTTCATCAAAGGACACATTCACACTTTCTTGAATAACCCGACATCTGGAGTTGTAGACTCTGTAGGCTTTTGAGGTTAAGGAATAACCAATAAAGATTCCTTCGTCTGCTTTCTAATCAAACTTTCCCAGTTGATCTCTGTCATTCAATATGTAGCAATTGCAACCGAAAGCATGAAAGAATATCACGTTTGGTCTTCTATTGTTGATGAGTTCATAAGGAGTCTTCTTAAATCTTTTCACTATTACAGCTCTGTTTTGGGTAAAACAGGTTGTTGAGACTGCTTCTGCCCAGAAGTTCATTGGAAGGACAGAGCCAGCCAACATGGTTCTGGCGGCTTCTATCAGAGTTCTGTTCTTTCTCTCCACAACTCCATTTTGTTGTGGAGTTCTTGCTTCTGAGAAGTTTTGGGAAATACCTTCCTCTGTTAGGTAGGCATCAATTTTGGCATTCTTGAATTCTGTTCCATTATCACTTCTAAACTTTTGTACCTTCAGATCTAACAGAACCTGTATCCTTTTCAACAAACTTATCAGAATCTCTGGGACATCAGATTTTACTCTGATGAACTCAATCCAAGTATATCGAGAATATTCATCAATTAAAAAAAGAATATACTTCTTGCCCGACAGACTTTGCACAGAGATTGGACCACAGAGATCCACATGAAGCATATGCAAAGGTCTGGGACAACTATGATCACTCTTTGTTCTGTGTGAAGATCTTTTCATCTTACCTAGCTCACAAGCAGAACAGAGATGGTCTTTGTCAAACTTCAGAGAAGGAAGTCCTTTTACTAACCTTAGTTTAACGAGCTTATCAAGATTTTGAAAGTTCAAATGGGCAAATCTTTTATGCCAGAGCCAGGCATCTTCCTTTTTTTAAGACACTAAACAGAGTTTTCCTGTTGTAGAGTTTTGGTTTGGTTTAAAATTCATCTTATAAAGATTGTCTTTTCTGTCGGCTCTTAAAATTTCTTGACCAGACTCTGAAAGTAGCAAGGAACAATATTTCTTCCTGAAATTGACGTCGAACCCGTGATCACAGAGTTGACTTATACTGAGAAGATTATGATTTAATCCTTCAACATAAGCAACTTCAGAGACTGAAACATCACCATTTACTAAAGTACCATAACCCTTAATCTGTCCGCCATTGTCTCCTCCGAAGGTTACTGCACTTCCCATCTTGTTTTTAAAAGAAGTTAACAGCTCCTTATTCCCCGTCATGTGCCTGGAGCATCCAGAATCCAAATACCAGATCTGCACATGAGGTTTCTGCAAGACAGATTAATTCCTTTTAGATACCCACTGCATAATGGGTCCTTTCTTGTTAGGCTTTTGTGGATTAACAGACTTTCCTTGGGATTTTTCATTCTCAGATGGTGTGCCAGAGGGTTTCCTCTATGTATTCTGAACAGTCTTAAGATTTTTCTTTTGAACCGACTTATTCAGAACACAGTGGGGACCATTCAGATGATTTTGCAATTTTAGTAACAGTTGAATACAATTGCAGTTTATGGAGCATGACTGTTGCACATTGTTTTTATTCAAAAACTGTTTGAATGGTGCTTGATTTTTAAGGGTTTTAGGACCAGATGTCTACAATCTGTCCTTATTTTGTTTCTTTGAAACAGACTCTGTTGACATGAAGTTCTTTGGATTTGACTCTTTTGACCAGACATAATTTCCTCTTTGATTTACACCAGAATTTGGAATAGATCTGTTGTTTACTATCCATTTTCCCTTCTGTTCTGGTGTGAACTTTACTGGTTTGAAAGCAAGAGGAACATTTTGGTTTACAAAAACACTTTTGTTTTTCTCTCTCTTCTCCACTTCTACTGCATTAGAAGCAAGAATCTTAAAACCTTTGTTGTTAAACTCAGTTACCGGTATAAACCTTGATTGTTTCTTGAAGAAAAAAACATCATCTTTTAGATCCGTAGATTCTATCGGTATCTACTTTAACTTGTGTAAGATTTTCTTTTGACCACACAAGATCTATTCATCTACCTCGGAGTCAGAGTCACAGTCAGAGGCTAGAAAGTCTCTGGTGGCTCTGTTAGAGGTATTAGGCTTGATTGGTATAACAGAGATGTTTGGCTTAACAGTTCTGAACCTTCTCAATTTGGGTTTTAAGGAATCTAAAACAACATTTTCTTTGATAACTTTCAACAAATCCTCCTCGAAAGATGTTCTTGTAGATTCAGAGGTAGGAGAGAAGGCTGGGACTTCTGGATTTTGCTTGCTCTATGTTATTTCAACAGAGGGCCCTGTCACAGAAGTAACAGACTTCTGTCCTAAGAATGAGTTGAAGTTAAAAAATCTCTTTTGTATCCATGTTCTTGACAGAGTTAGGAAGTATGATTTTAGCTCTTCCTTGATCAAGAATAAACTCTGAGGATGGTTTTAAAACCTTCTTATGATCAGAGGAGTCATAGCTGACGTTCCTAAAGTCAAGATTTCTTTGTTTTGAGAAAGCATCTGAAGTTTTGGTTCTTTTGAAAACAGCATTACCAGATATCACGTCCTCTTGGATTTTCCCAACACAAAAGGCAGAGGACAGAGATGTCTTCTTCCTTTCGTCATAGGGAGCAAGGTCAGAGAAACCAAGACCTTGCGTATCCATCTGTGAATTTATCTTGATGTGCACATCTTGTGCGTCCTGGTATTTTTTAATCTGAATTTCTTTTCTCTGTAGAGATTGATGCAGAATTTCCCTTTCTCTTTGAAAATAATCAGTTAGAGCAACAGAGTTAAGTCTCTCTGTTTCAGACTTTTTCAATTTTTCAGACTTCTGTTTCAAAACCTTTTCATATTCGTTAATTCTGTCAGAAAACAGGCTCTCTTTCTTCTTTTGCAAGATTTCTAGCTCAGATTATTCTTTGAAGATTTCTTCCTTTTCTTGTTCTAAGAGAGTTTTCTCTCTCTTGTAAAAGGACAGATCCTTCTGAGCTAGCTTTCTAAGTTCCTTTTCTTCAGAAAGTTTTTGTTTCAGAAGTTGAAATTCCTCATTCAGCATAGAAACATGCATTTCTAACTCTGAGTCAGATTTAGATTCAGATGAACATACCTTGGAACTGGGTCTGGTGGTCTCCAGCGCTCTGTCGTCAGACTCTGTCGTGGTAAGAGCAAATGAATGATCTAGATCTTCTTCTTCTGTTGTTCCCTTCGTTATTTCTGGTTCTCCAGTCATCCAGTCAACAGCTTCTTCTAAACTTTCATCATCCACAGCAACTACACAGAAGTTGGCTTGTTCTGGTTCATCATCAGATGATGAATCAGAAACCCAGTTCTCCATTTCACCCACGTAGCTTCTTTCTCTGTAGTTGTACTTGCATTTGTTCTTGTAGTAGTCTTACAGATGTTATGGGATACCGGGTCATTACAGATGGTATCAGAGCCCTAGTTTAAGGGATTTAGGTATTAGTATCTGTACCTAGACTTAAACTGAATGTGAAGTAGGATATCCCTATGATTATAGAACCTTGGGATGATTAAGTATAAAAGGTAGAAGGAACATCATGTAAGGTAATTTCAGATTACACCTGGCCAGTGTAATTGTGATCTTACAGGTGCATGTTTGAACTGGAATACCTTGTTATATGGGGTATGTGCTTATGTGTATGTTAACCTTGTCTGAATCAACAGAATGACAAGTGGTACGAGACAAACGAATCGGGAAGGGGGAGGAAATCCGAATAGATCTAATCCAACAGCCGGAGGAAGGGGAAGAGGGGAGAAAGAGGCAGAGGCAGAACTGGAGGTAGAGTTCAGGGGCGAGGTACTGAATTTGTTACATGAAATGATTTGACGGCGGAAATGGGAAGACTTCAAGCCAATATACAAGCTATGTTCGATAGAACTCGTCACCCAGAAACTGGAATACCAGATCCTAGTCTAGAAGATGAGATGCCCATTACCCATACTGTCATACCGGTGCCAAGGAAGTGTGACTATAAAATGTTTTTAAATTGCAAACCCCCGACGTATACAGGAGAAAGAGATCCAGTGAAGGCCATGAGGTGGCTGAAAGGGATAGAAGCTGTCTTCAGGACCAACAAGTGTGCAGAAGAAGATAAAGTGCTATATGGAACCGCGATGTTGAAGGCAGATGGTCTATTTTGGTGGGAGGCACATACTACCTCTAGAGGATCTGATGTATACTCAACTTTTACTTGGGACGAATTCACAACAGCTTTCAAAGGACAGTTCTGTCCTCAAGCAGCAGTTAGACAGTTGGAAGAGGAATTCATGAACCTACATCAGAGAAGTTTATCGGTTAGGGATTACACTGCTCGCTTTCTGGAGAAGTCTCGCTTTGCAAAGTACTATGTTGCCACGGAGGCTTTGAAGATGGAAAGGTTTATTTTCGGGCTAAATGCAGAAATTAGAAGGCTAGTGATTGCAAAAGGACCCGATACCTTCTCAGCCGCAGTAGATGCTGCGGAAAATGTGGAACAGGATAATAGGAGAGACGTTGGTGATAAAAGTGCTGGGAAAAGAAAATTGGAAGAAACGACGTACGATTAGGAAGAATACGAATCCCCGAGGGTTGATAGCTATTCACCTTTCAGGCCAGCTGAAAGAAGACCATGTTCAATATGTGACCGTATTCATCAAGGAAACTGCTATGGTGATTCCCGAAAGTGCTACAAATATGGAAAGGCGGGTCATATCACGAGAGATTGTCGGGTAACTCGATTATGTTTCGTTTGCAAATCCCCTGATCATATTCAGTCTGAATGTCCACAATGGAAAGCACAGCAGGGTAGTACGACGGTGAGACCAACGAGTGTTAGGCCAGAAGGAATACAAAGGTCTGATGTACCGAAAGCAAAGGGTCGAGTTTTCCAAATGACGGAACAAGAGGTAGAAGAAAGTCCTGTGCTGTTACAGGTATGATTCTAATAAACTCTATACGTGCTAAAGTGTTATATGACTTCGGTGTAAAATGGTTATTAGTATTTCCGTTCTTTTGTTGCTTATCTGTGTTAGAGATATAGATAGGTGTGGGATGTCTATTTAGTTAATTCCTATGACTTGGTTGGAGTTCAAGGTGGTAGTGAGAACTAAGCAACCGTACCTTTTCACTTAACCAAATTCCAGGACGGAATTCTTTTAAGGGGGAGATAATGTAATACCCCGGGTAAGTTCGTTAGTTAAAATCTCTTTTTCGTTAAGTTTAGTTAACTTTAAAGTTGATGTTTAGGGTAAGTTCGGGTAAATTTATAAGTTAAGGGTGTTTGGGTCATTGTTGAATAGTTTAAGGGCTAGAATGTATATTGTGTTTGATATTACCTCTTTTAGACTTCAGATAAGTCATAACTCAGAAATATCTAGATTAAGGTATGTGTGTGTGTTCTTGGAGCTAAGAAGAAGAAAAGAAAGAGCTTTGTGGTTAAGACATCAATTGGTGAGCTTTGGAAGTGAATTAAGGTATGTTCCTTTGTATTTTGTGTTTGTAATTGCTTTTAGAAGGGTTCTATCGGAGTAGAAACATCATTTACACATCTGGTATTAATTCTGTCGAATTCTGGGTGAATTGGGGATGAACAATCAGTAGTTTCCGGATAGATTGAATGTGTCCGGATACTTTTGTTGGTAGTGTCCGGGTAGATTCTTGGGTGGTGTCCGGTAGTTCCTTTTGTTAGTGTCCGGACGATTCATTTGATGGTTTCCGGATGATTTAGATACCGGATGGCATCCGGATTCCTTTGGTGTCCGGATCCCTTATGTTATCCCGATAAATTGTGTTGTCCGGATTCTTTATGCTGTCCGGAAAGTTCATGATTGTCCGGGTAGTTTGAGGTTTCTGGATAACTTGGCTGTTTGGTCAATTTTTGAGGATAAGAGTTATATAGATGTATCTAGAGTCCTTAGCCTGCTAGTAAGTCTTATACATTTTGGTAAGGAGGTGCTTGTGTCTATTTGTTCCAGATTCGGTAAACTTTGAATGAAAGATTGGATTTCTCGAGAAAAGCTTAGAAGGAAATTTGATAAGCGATTGAGGTGAGTTTTTACTTTAAAACGTTCTTAAACTGGGATACGTATATGTGTGGTTTGAGCATGTGATAGATGTGTGATTCTGTGTGTTTATGTTGAAATATAATATATTGAGATATTGTATTTACATAAGAATTATACTAAACAAGAATACGACTGGCCGGGCTTAGGACCGGTGTGTTGGTTGTAGTTGTTGTACAGTGTTGATTGGTTGTAGTTGTTGTACAACGTTGTTTATTAGTTGGCTTGCTACCAACTAATTTGGCCATGGGAATGAGGAGAGATGAAAACAATGTACGAATCTTGCTTGGTAGTTAATCTTTGTGGTATGAGTGTGTTTTATAAAAAGGATTTCTAAACTGACAGGGATTTTCTCACTAGACCGTTTGGTCTAACCCTCATTTTCCTTTTCAAAAATATGTATTCCAGGTCAAGGATCTTTTGTTAGCAAAGGGAAGCATAAAGCATAGGAGGCGGTTGCTAGCTGACGAAGATTAGGATATGTTTACATTTCTGTATTGTATAGTTTTGAGACTTTGGGACCGAATGTGAATTATCATGTATTTTGTTATGAAAGTAACGACGTTGTGTATGAAATGTTAATTGTTATATATTATGTATGTTATGGGATACCGGGTCATTACAGATGGTATCAGAGCCCTAGTTTAAGGGATTTAGGTATTAGTATCTGTACCTAGACTTAAACTGAATGTGAAGTAGGATATCCCTATGATTATAGAACCTTGGGATGATTAAGTATAAAAGGTAGAAGGAACATCATGTAAGGTAATTTCAGATTACACCTGGCCAGTGTAATTGTGATCTTACAGGTGCATGTTTGAACTGGAATACCTTGTTATATGGGGTATGTGCTTATGTGTATGTTAACCTTGTCTGAATCAATAGAATGACAAGTGGTACGAGACAAACGAATCGGGAAGGGGGAGGAAATCCGAATAGATCTAATCCAACAGCCGGAGGAAGGGGAAGAGGGGGAGAAAGAGGCAGAGGCAGAACTGGAGGTAGAGTTCAGGGGCGAGGTACTGAATTTGTTACATGAAATGATTTGACGGCGGAAATGGGAAGACTTCAAGCCAATATACAAGCTATGTTCGATAGAACTCGTCACACAGAAACTGGAATACCAGATCCTAGTCTAGAAGATGAGATGCCCATTACCCATACTGTCATACCGGTGCCAAGGAAGTGTGACTATAAAATGTTTTTAAATTGAAAACCCCCGACGTATACAGGAGAAAGAGATCCAGTGAAGGCCATGAGGTGGCTGAAAGAGATAGAAGCTGTCTTCAGGACCAACAAGTGTGCAGAAGAAGATAAAGTGCTATATGGAACCGCGATGTTGAAGGCAGATGGTCTATTTTGGTGGGAGGCACATACTACCTCTAGAGGATCTGATGTATACTCAACTTTTACTTGGGACGAATTCACAACAGCTTTCAAATGACAGTTCTGTCCTCAAGCAGCAGTTAGACAGTTGGAAGAGGAATTTATGAACCTACATCAGAGATGTTTATCGGTTAGGGATTACACTGCTCGCTTTCTGGAGAAGTCTCGCTTTGCAAAGTACTATGTTGCCACGGAGGCTTTGAAGATGGAAAGGTTTATTTTCGGGCTAAATGCAGAAATTAGAAGGCTAGTGATTGCAAAAGGACCCGATACCTTCTCAGCCGCAGTAGATGCTGCGGAAAATGTGGAACAGGATAATAGGAGAGACCTTGGTGATAAAAGTGCTGGGAAAAGAAAATTGGTAGAAACGACGTACGATTAGGAAGAATACGAATCCCCGAGGGTTGATAGCTATTCACCTTTCAGTCCAGCTGAAAGAAGACCATGTTCAATATGTGACCGTATTCATCAAGGAAACTGCTATGGTGATTCCCGAAAGTGCTACAAATATGGAAAGGCGGGTCATATCGCGAGAGATTGTCGGGTAACTCGATTATGTTTCGTTTGCAAATCCCCTGATCATATTCAGTCTGAATGTCCACAATGGAAAGCACTGCAGGGTAGTACGACGGTGAGACCAACGAGTGTTAGGCCAGAAGGAATACAAAGGTCTGATGTACCGAAAGCAAAGGGTCGAGTTTTCCAAATGACGGAACAAGAGGTAGAAGAAAGTCCTGTGTTGTTACAGGTATGATTCTAATAAACTCTATACGTGCTAAAGTGTTATATGACTTCGGTGTAAAATGGTTATTAGTATTTCCGTTCTTTTGTTGCTTATCTGTGTTAGAGATATAGATAGGTGTGGGATGTCTATTTAGTTAATTCCTATGACTTGGTTGGAGTTCAAGGTGGTAGTGAGAACTAAGCAACCGTACCTTTTCACTTAACCAAATTCCAGGACGGAATTCTTTTAAGGGGGAGATAATGTAATACCCCGGGTAAGTTCGTTAGTTAAAATCTCTTTTTCGTTAAGTTTAGTTAACTTTAAAGTTGATGTTTAGGGTAAGTTCGGGTAAATTTATAAGTTAAGGGTGTTTGGGTCATTGTTGAATAGTTTAAGGGCTAGAATGTAAATTGTGTTTGATATTACCTCTTTTAGACTTCAGATAAGTCATAACTCAGAAATATCTAGATTAAGGTATGTGTGTGTGTTCTTGGAGCTAAGAAGAAGAAAAGAAAGAGCTTTGTGGTTAAGACATCAATTGGTGAGCTTTGGAAGTGAATTAAGGTATGTTCCTTTGTATTTTGTGTTTGTAATTGCTTTTAGAAGGGTTCTATCGGAGTAGAAACATCATTTACACATCTGGTAATAATTCTGTCGAATTCTGGGTGAATTGGGGATGAACAGTCAGTAGTTTCCGGATAGATTGAATGTGTCCGGATACTTTTGTTGGTAGTGTCCGGGTAGATTCTTGGGTGGTGTCCGGTAGTTCCTTTTGTTATTGTCCGGACGATTCATTTAATGGTTTCCGGATGATTTAGATACCAGATGGCATCCGGATTCCTTTGGTGTCCGGATCCCTTATGTTATCCGGATAAATTGTGTTGTCCGGATTCTTTATGCTGTCCGGAAAGTTCATGATTGTCCGGGTAGTTTGAGGTTTCTGGATAACTTGGCTGTTTGGTCAATTTTTGAGGATAAGAGTTATATAGATGTATCTAGAGTCCTTAGCCTGCTAGTAAGTCTTATACATTTTGGTAAGGAGGTGCTTGTGTCTATTTGTTCCAGATTCGGTAAACTTTGAATGAAAGATTGGATTTCTTGAGAAAAGCTTAGAAGGAAATTTGATAAGCGATTGAGGTGAGTTTTTACTTTAAAACGTTCTTAAACTGGGATACGTATATGTGTGGTTTGAGCATGTGATAGATGTGTGATTCTGTGTGTTTATGTTGAAATATAATATATTGAGATATTGTATTTACATAAGAATTATACTAAACAAGAATACGACTGGCCGAGCTTAGGACCGGTGTGTTGGCTGTAGTTGTTGTACAGTGTTGATTGGTTGTAGTTGTTGTACAACGTTGTTTATTAGTTGGCTTGCTACCAACTAATTTGGCCATGGGAATGAGGAGAGATGAAAACAATGTACGAATCTTGCTTGGTAGTTAATCTTTGTGGTATGAGTGTGTTTTATAAAAAGGATTTCTAAACTGACAGGGATTTTCTCACTAGACCGTTTGGTCTAACCCTCATTTTCCTTTTCAAAAATATGTATTCCAGGTCAAGGATCTTTTGTTAGCAAAGGGAAGAATAAAGCATAGGAGGCGGTTGCTAGCTGACGAAGATTAGGATATCTTTACATTTCTGTATTGTATAGTTTTGAGACTTTGGGACCGAATGTGAATTATCATGTATTTTGTTATGAAAGTAACGACGTTGTGTATGAAATATTAATTGTTATATATTATGTATGTTATGGGATACCGGGTTGTTACACCTTAAGCTCTTCATATCTATTAATGCAGAGAGTTGTCTTCATTTGGTTTCCAATCTGAGAACCTTGCAGCATTTTCTATAACTGAACCCACATTTTGTTTGCATTATCCTTATAACTATCTATCTTGTTATAAATCGGATTTGGCAAACTCGTAATCAGATAAGATCTGATTTTCTTATGAGCTTCGAATCGTGCTTTTTCTTCAGGTGAATATTCTCTAATAGGTTTCTCCATTTCAGTCTGAACTCCTCCTTGCTGAGCAGGAACTATAGTCGTAGGTTTTTTCATTGGTCCATTGTCCAGACAAATACGCAAATTCTCTCTATTATCATGTCTTTCAATGAAATCCAAAAATCTGTCTTTCCATTGTTCATACTCATTTTCGAACAGAAATGGAGGTCTAGACTCAGTACCAAGAGACAACATAAATTCGTTCTTCATCATCTTTACAAGAAATTCCTGTTTATGATCTTTAAACAGAAACACAAGCAAAGTCAGTAAGGTTATCGCACAAAACTTATGTGATGAACAGTAGAAGTTGCACAACACTTATGCGATGAGGATTGTGAACAGTGATTATCGGTCAGGTCTTGTGCGATCATAAAAGTTATCGGTCAAAATATTGTGCGATGAGGGAGGTTGTCGGTCAACACTTGAGCGATGAACAGTAGTTATCGGTCACCACTTGTGCGATCACGAAGTGTGAATAGTGCTTGTCGGTCAAGGCTTGTGCGGCTAGAAATCTAGTCGCTCAACCTTTATGCGATAAGGATGAACACCACTCTATGCGACAACTTTCAATTTTTAAAGATCTCCTTCGTGCGACTAGGATGAACTTCGAACAAAAATTTGTTCTAAGTCCAAAAATCACTCAAATCTCAACCAATTGATTCCAAAATTGGTACGAAGATTCGCAACAATATTATGAACAGATCTTGTTAAGGAATTACACCAAAACTAACAAAATTGATGCTTTTCGATCCAAAACAGTAGGTTCACAAAAACTTCTAAAAATCCATAGAATCCAACTATAAAATGTTCCTTCGATCAATCCATTTGCACATATCACTTCACCTCATCAAATCAAACTCATTTGTATCAAAAATCAAACACAAAACTCCTAAATCATCCAATTCGATCTTAGGTCCGAAAAGTTCAAAAATGTCCTAAAAATCCTCAAATCTGCTCGAAATTTGCTTGAATCTGCTTGCTCTAATACCACTTGTGATCCCAGAAACAAGTATGTGAAGATATGCTCACAAATCACAAGTCATCTCTCATTAACATCAAAGATTGAGTTTACAAGTGTAGAGAGAATTACAAGTGACTAGAGTTGTGAAAGTTATGTTCTAACAAGGAATCTAGGCTATTTATACCTAGACTAGATATTTACAAAAGTAGTCCCTTAACTTGGATACAACATCTATTTCATGCACTAACAGCTACTGCTACCTGCTTTAACTGTGAAAAAAGTAGGACACTTTGCAAGTGAATGCAGGTCAAAGAAAGCATTCAAACCTTCTTCATCCCACGAGAAATCCTCTACTCCTAGGAGTAGAGATGACAAGTACCTGAAACTCAAAGAAAAGTACGAGAAGCTGAAAATCTACAAATAGAAAGGCAAAGGTCTGTTCGCTGAAGAACATGACTGGGATGAGTCGGATGAAGAATCAGATTCTGATGAAGAAGATGAGGCCAATCTCTGTCTCATGGCCGTAATCAATGAAGAAGAGGAAGACCATGCTGAAAATCCCCCTACTTCTACTTCTACCTCTCAGGTATCACTCTCTCCTTCTCCTTCTCCTGCTCTCACTAAAGCTGATAGACTTCGTGGTATCGATTTACTGACTATTGATTTATATGATGCCATGAATGGCAAGACCAAGGTTGAACAACAAAATCTTGATCTAACTGGACAGCTTAAAAACGGTCATTTGAAAATTCAAGAGCTTTCAAAAATCAAAGAAAACTTGAAAGATCAGGTCTATGTGAATCAAGTTATCAGTATCGAGCGTGAACAAGCAATTGCTGAACTGAAAGCAGAAAAAGATATTGTTGAAGGATGGTATAAATCCTTAGCAAAGATCACTGAGATAATCGGTGCTCAGATCCCTGAAAAAGACAAAAGTGGTCTTGGTTACAAAGCTAACGCTGAAGAACCAACTACTGATCGTTCCATGCTTAAGTTTGGAATGTTCGTGTCTTCTGTCCTTGACACCTCATCATCTCAGTGCTCTTATTCTAATAATCCAATCCCTGAGGATAAATCTACTTTAAGCCCCAAACATAAAGGAAAAGAAAAGGTTATTTTTCAAAAACCTCAGAAGGGTACCAAGTACCAAAGCTGAAAACTTCTAAACCTTCAGCTAATTTTCCCTCTACTTCAAAGAACATGTTCCCTGAACATGTTCAACGATCTACTCCAAGAATCCGAGTGGATGTTATTGGCAAGAAATCTGAAGAACCAAAGGTTCCTCCGATCCCTGATGCCAAAGGTATTCTTGGTATAGGCCCTGCCCATTTGAAATTATCAAATAATTATGCCTATGGTTCTAAAGCTACTTTCAGCTATAGGAAATGTTATCACTATGGACTTACCAATCACATTGCTAGTAATGGCCCCACAACCACCAAGCTGAGAAATTAGCTAAGGTGAAGATCACTTCCCCCAAGGCAAAGAAGAATATCCTTGGTGGAAATCAATGCAAGGTGAAAAATACCACCGAGGTTAAGAAACTAACCAAAGTGAAGACTATCACTGACGCTGAGTCATCAAATGTAGTGAAGATCGTTGATCCATCCACATCCTCTACCACTGACAAGTGTGGACCCATCGTAAAATGGGTACCTATTTCAAACTAATCTTCTTTTGTTTGCAGGTCTCGAAGGGCATCTGGTATCTCGATAGTGGAAGCTCTCGACACATGACTGGAAAAAGAAACCTGCTCACTGAATATAAGGAAGAGAAAGGTCCTTCAGTGACCTTCGAAGGAAATGGTAAAGGATATACCCGAGGGTTTGGTGTACTTTCAAATGGTACTACAACCTTCAGAAGAGTCTCATATGTTGAAGGACTGAAGCACAATCTTCTTAGCATCAGTCAGCTATGTGATAAGAACTACAAGTTTTGCTTTACTAAAGAAGCATGCTTTGTCTCTGATAAGAAAGGGAAGATTGCTCTCAATGGATATCGTTTGGAAAATGTTTATCTCATAAACACGGACTCAACATCCACTGAAAACATTTGTTTTCTCTCCAAAGCCTCTTCTGATGTCAACTGGTTATGGCATAAAAGGCTCTCTTATATTAACTTCAAGACGCTGAATACTCTTTCTTCAAAAGAGTTGGTCACTGGCTTGCCTCAACACTCATACGCTAAGGAAATCTTTGTGTTCAGCGTGTGAGAAAGGAAAAGAAACGAAAGCAAGTTTCAAGTCCAAGCAAGTCTCTTCAGTGACAACTCCTCTTCGGCTACTCCACATGGTTTTGTTTGGCCTTGTCAATATTCAATCCCTCGCTGGAAAGAAGTACACTCTAGTCATAGTAGATGAATTCTCTCACTATACCTGGGTGGTGTTCCTCCGTGCTAAGAGTGACACCTCAGAAGAACTAATCTCATTTGTCAGGAAAATGGAAGTCCTAAACAATATGACTGTTCGCTCAATAAGGAGTGGTCATGGGACTGAATTCAAAAACAGTTCCCTTGATAACTTCTTTGAAAGCAAGGGCATTTTTCATAACTTCTCTACAGTAACAACTCCTCAGCTGAATAGCCTCACTGAAAGAAGAAACATAACGATCATTGAAGTTGGACGATCAATGCTCAGCGATTCTCATCTTCCAACTCAATTCTGGGCAGAAGCTATCAACACTGCCTATTTCACTCAAAATAGGTCGCTGATTGTTAAAAGATTCAAGAAAACTGCCTATGAACTTTTCCATGGAAGAAAGCCATCTATCATCTTTTTTCACATCTTTGGTTGTCAATGTTTCAACTTAAACAACAGAGATGGAATTTTCTTAGGATACTCTTCAGTATCTAAAGCCTTCAAAGTCCTCAACAAGAGAAGACAAATTGTAGAAGAAACAATTCATGTCACCTTTGATGAATCACGTTCAGGGAACTCCAAACCTACTGCTGACAACAAAGAACTGAATCAGTGGATGATTTCTCATTTTGGAGATTCAAAAACTAACCCTAACCCTGGCCCTCAAGTCAACAATCCAATCGTTGATTATAATCCTATCATCATTCCTAGCATGCAGTCAAGTGAAGCTGAATCCACATCATGGGTTTCAGCTATTCCTATTAACACTATGCCTCCTTCTGCACCCTCAACATCTGATATCCCATCTACTTCTCAGCAATCAGTGAATGAAACTTCATATGAACCTCAGCCTGTCTTGCCTGACATACCTAAAATGGTTGAGGCTTCTTCTTCAGCTCCTCTAGAAGTTCAATCTGAGCAAGCTATTCATGCTCCTGCTCAGCGATGGACTATGAATCACCCCATTGATCAAATTCTTGGTGATCCAAACGCAGGTGTTCAGACTCGTCGAAGTTCTGGTAATGTTTGTTTATTTGTTAATTTAATTTCGCTGATTGAACCAAAGAAAGTTGAGGATGCCCTCAGAGATCCAAACTGGGTCAGTGCTATGCAAGAAGAAACAGAGTTTGGAATCTTGTTCCCAGACCATCTAACAAGTCAGTGATAGGCACTAAGTGGGTCTATCGAAACAAGTTAGATGAATTTGGAATTGTAACTCGCAACAAGGCTCATCTAGTTGCTCAGGGATATAGAAAAGATAAAGGCATAGACTACGATGAAACCTTTGCCCCTGTAGCAAGACTCGAAGCAATTCGACTATTCCTACCATATGCAGTTCACAGGGACTTTAAAGTTCATTAAATGGATGTCAAATAAGCGTTCCTAAATGGAAAGCTGAATGAAGAAGTCTATGTTGAACAACCTCCAGGATTCACTGATTTTAAAAATCCAGGTTATGTTTATAAACTGGATAAGGCCCTTTATGGCTTAAAGCAAGCACTTCATGCATGGTATGACACTATATCCTCTTTTCTCCTTATCGAAAAATTTGAGCGTGGTAAAATCGATAACACTCTATTTTTCAAGAAAGTAAAAGGTCACACCATTCTTGGTCAAATATATGTCGGTAATAATATATTTGGTTCTACTAACACATCTCGTTGTGAAAGATTCGCTGAAAGAATGAAATCCGAATATAAAATGAGAATGATGGGTGAGCTGACATACTTCCTTAGACTTCAAATCAAGCAAAGTGACAAAGGCACTTTCATTCACCAAGGTAAGTACATTAAAGATATGCTGAAGAAATTCGATCTTTCTCAAAGTTCAGCAATGAAAACTCCTATGGCACCTCTGCTGACACTTAACAAAGAACCATTTGGAAAACCTGTTAATGTCACTACCTATAGAGGAATGATCGGCTCCCTTCTCTATCTTACATCAAGTCATCCTGATATTATGTATGATACTTGTCTTTGCGCACGATATCAATCTGAACCCAAAGAATCACATCTGATCGCTGTAAAGCGAATTTTCAGATATCTTAACGGTACACCCAAACTAGGTCTTTAGTATCCTAAAGACCCAGGGTTCGATATAACTGCCTATTCAGATAGTGACTTTAAAGGTTGCAAACTCAATAGTAAATGCACTACAGGAGGTTGTCAGCTCCTGGGTGGATGTAACAACCCAATTCCCATAACATACATCATAATACATAACATGCATACATATCATTGATTTACAACAAAAGTTACATAGCAAACCAAGTACGGTCTCTTTTAGTCTCGAAACTATAAAATATATAATATCTTCCTAATCATCATCGGTCCACGAAGGCAGTCTACACCTTATTCTTTCCTTTGCCGCTATCGGATCCTCGACCTGGAAAACATATTTTTGAAAACAAAATGAGGGTTAGACCAAACGGGTCTAGTGAGTTAATCCTGGTCTTTTCCAAAATCAATATAAAACTCTTTTCACATAATACTTTGTATCAAAATAGTTTACATAAAACCTTTCGTATAAGCACACATATACCACACGTATATAAATACCACATTAGGACTCGAGCACCGCGTATCTCTCCTCATCTCATCTTCTTTCCCCTGGCCACATTAGTCGGTAGCAAGCCAACTAATTATCGTCACTGTACAATACAGTCGTCTCCACTGTAATTACATACAGCCCCGCTGCAGTTACCTACAGCTCCACTGCAATTTCATGCAGCCCCGCTGTATTTCCATACAGCCCCGCCAAATAATAATTCGGCTCACCTATACTCGTTTCGTGCAATATAAATACAATATATATCTCAATATATCATATTGTCATTTATAAACCTTTCATCATTTTTCCAACCATATATATAATTATATACATATATCCTTTTAACATAAACATATAATCAAACATTGACACGTATCATCTCATATATATAAATACATATATATATTTCACACATACTCACATACACATATAAACACATATATATATATTCCAGTTGAAAACGTTTTAAAGTAAAACTCACTTGATTAGCTTAGTTCCAAAAACCCTTCCACGCTATTATCGAGCTCTCTGATTCCTTCAGTCCCGATTCACGGAATCTGTACCACATGAATACAAATATTTCTTTTTAAGGCTGGAAGTCTCTAAGTTCTGAAATCCTCGACTCAAGTCGCAATACACTACACCAAGTCGCAATCAACTACTGCGACTTCATCCTCAAGTCGCAATCAACTACTGCGACTTCACACCCAAGTCGCAATCAACTACTGTGACTTCATCCTCAAGTCGCAATCAACTACTGCGACTTCATCCTCAAGTCGCAATCAACTATTGCGACTTCCCACTCAAGTCGCAACCCACTATTGCGACTTCATGAGCAAGTCGCAACCCACCATTGCGACATCCATGAAGATGACCATATTCAAGCATGTCGCAACCCACCATTGCGACTTGCTTGAATGTCTCAGTCCACCATGTTTATCTTAAACCCAGATTTAATCTTTTAACTATGCCTGTTGCTGAAATTATGCAGATATGTTTAAGACCATTAACATAACCTAACCATATACTCAGATTTCTCAAAACATCCCTAAATCATCAAAACCCACTTCAAAACTCATGTAAAACCTATTATACATAAGAGTAAAGATTTGAATGGATTAATACCTTTTTGTTTCTGAAGTAGATCCTAAACTCAGATGCAAAACATCAAATTCCTACTTCCTCTTCACCTTTTCTCTCTTTCTCTTTGTTGCCGTGAACCATCAACACACCCACACACTTATGGTTTTTGTTGTTCTAAGAAGATGACACCTATTCTAATTGAATTAGAAAGGGTCGGTTGTGGTGGAGGATAATATCTCCATAATCACCAATCAAACCCCCTACTTATCCTATTTGGAAAATCTTACCCCCACACTTCCAAATAAAATTAAAACTTACCCCTTAACTTCTAACTCCATAATAATAATTTAAAGTAACACTTTTTAAATAAACCAATAACATACCTGGTTATTACAACATCTCCCCCTTAAAAGAATTCCGTCCCAGAATTCGGTCAAGCGAAAAGGTACTGTTTGCTTAGTTCTTACTTCTACCTTGAACTCAATCCAAGCATAGGACTTAGCTGAATAGACACCCCACACCTATCTATATTTCTAACACAGATAAGCAACAAAAGAACGGAAATACCCATAATCATTTCACACAGAAGTCATATAACACTTTAGCACATATAGAGTTTGTTAAGATATACCTGTATCCTCATCCGTATTTTCCTCTGGCTCTTGTGTCATCATTTGGAAGACTCGACCCTTTGCTTTCGGTTCCTCAGACCCTTGTATCTCTCCCGTCCTGACACTTATTGGTTTCCCCGTCGTACTACCCTGTTGTATTTTCCTTTGTGAACAGTCTGACTGAATATGATCAGGGGAATTGCAAACGAAACAGAATCGATTTGCGCGACAATTCTTAGCGACGTGTCCAGCCCTTCCACACTTGTAACAACTTCTAGGATCAACATAACAATTTCCTTGATGTACGCGGTTGCATTTTGGACATAGTTTTTCATTTGGTCTAAAAGGTAGGCGACTATCGAACCTCTGAATTTCGTACTTCTTTGAATCATGCGTCATCTCTTCTGATTTTCTTTTCCCAGCACTCTTATCATTTGCATCTCTCTTAATATCTCGCTCTACATTTTCCGCGGCATTTACTGCGGCTGAGAAGTTATCAGGTCCTGTTGCAGTCACTAACTTTCTAACTTCCGAATTTAACCCGAAGATAAACCTTTCCGTCTTCATTGCCTCCATAGCAACGTAGTATTCTGCGAACCGATACTTTTCCAGGAAGCTAGCGGTGTAGTCTCGAACGGATAAGTTTCCTTGTTGTAAGTTCATAAATTCCCCTTCCAGATGTTTGACGGCTGCTTGGGGACAAAATGCGTTCCTGTAGGCTATCACAAATTCTTCCCAAGAGAGGGTAGAATAAACACCAGATCCCTTAGAATGAATAAAGGATTCCCACCAATACAAAGCATCCCCCTTTAACATTGCTGCTCCATACAATACTCTATCTTCGTCAGCGCACTTACTCGTCTTGAAGATAGCTTCTATTTCCTTCATCCATCTCATTGCTTTCACTGGATCCCTGTCTCCTGAGTAGGTTGGAGGTCTACAGTTTAAGAACATTTTGTAGTCGCACCTCCTTGGCACCTGTAAAACAGTTGGTGTAATTGGCATTTCAGCTTCCCGCTCAGGATCCGGTGTTTCAGCTTCACCGTGACGATTCTGGTCAAACATTGCTTGTATACTAGCTTGTAGCCTTCCCATCTCTGCCATCAAATCATCCCTCGTGACAAACTCAGTTCCTTGTGGCTGAATTCTGCCCCCGGCTCTACCTCCTGTTCTACCTCCAGTTCTATCTCCAGTTCTGCCTCCAGTTCTGCCTCCCCTTTCCCCCGTTCCTATCGGCAGATTTGTACTATTCGGATTTCCCCCTCTCCGATTCATGCGTCTAGTACCGCTTGCCATTCTGTAGATTCAAACAAGATTAATATACACATAAGCACATACCCCATATAATAAGGTTTTCCGGTTCAAACATGCACCTGTAAGATCGCAATTACACTGGCCAGGTGTAATATGAAATTACCTTACATGATGTTCCTTCTACCTTTTTATATTTAACATCCCAAGGTTCTAATATATCAAGGACATCCTACTTCACATGCAGTTTAAGTCTAGGTACGGGTACAAATACCTAAATCCCTTAAACTATGGCTCTGATACCATTTGTAACAACCCAATTCCCATAACATACATCATAATACATAACATGCGTACATATAATTGATTTACAACAAAAGTTACATAGCAAACCAAGTACGGTCTCTTTTAGTCTCGAAACTATAAAATATATAATATCTTCCTAATCATCATCGGTCCACGAAGGCAGTCTACACCTTATTCTTTCCTTTGCCGCTATCGGATCCTCGACCTGGAAAACATATTTTTGAAAACAAAATGTGGGTTAGACCAAACGGGTCTAGTGAGTTAATCCTGGTCTTTTCCAAAATCAATATAAAACTCTTTTCACATAATACTTTGTATCAAAATAGTTTACATAAAACCTTTCGTATAAGCACACATATACCACACGTATATAAATACCACATTAGGACTCAAGCACCGCGTATCTCTCCTCATCTAATCTTCTTTCCCCTGGCCACATTAGTCGGTAGCAAGCCAACTAATTATCGTCACTGTACAATACAGTCGACTCCACTGTAATTTCATGCAACCCCGCTGTATTTCCATACAGCTCCGCCAAATAATAATTCGGCTCACCTATACTCGTTTCGTGCAATATAAATACAATATATATTGAGATATATCATATTGTCATTTATAAACCTTTCATCATTTTTCCAACCATATATATAATTATATACATATATCCTTTTAACATAAACATATAATCAAACCTTGACACGTATCATCTCATATATATAAATACATATATATATTTCACACATACTCACATACACATATAAACACATATATATATTCCAGTTGAAAACATTTTAAAGTAAAACTCACTTGATTAGCTTAGTTCCAAAAACCCTTCCATGCTATTATCGAGCTCTCTGATTCCTTCAGTCCCGATTCACGGAATCTATACCACATGAATACAAATATTTCTTTTTAAGGCTGGAAGTCTCTAAGTTCTAAAATCCTCGACACAAGTCGCAATACACTACACCAAGTCGCAATCAACTACTGCGACTTCACACCCAAGTCGCAATCAACTACTGCGACTTCATCCTCAAGTCGCAATCAACTACTGTGACTTCATCTTCATGTCGAAATCAACTATTGCGACTTCCCACTCAAGTCGCAACCCACTATTGCGACTTCATGAGCAAGTCGCAACCCACCATTGCGACATTCATGAAGATGACCATATTCAAGCATGTCGCAACCCACCATTGCGACTTGCTTGAATGTCTCAGTCCACCGTGTTTATCTTAAACCCAGATTTAATCTTTTAACTATGCCTGTTGCTGAAATTATGCAGATATGTTTAAGACCATTAACATAACCTAACCATATGCTCAGATTTCTCAAAACATCCCTAAATCATCAAAACCCACTTCAAAACTCATGTAAAACCTATTATACATAAAAGTAAAGATTTGAATGGATTAATACCTTTTTGTTTCTGAAGTAGATCCTAAACTCAGCTGCAAAACATCAAATTCCTACTTCCTCTTCACCTTTTCTCTCTTTCTCTTTGTTGCCGTGAACCATCAACACACCCACACACTTATGGTTTTTGTTGTTCTAAGAAGATGACACCTATTCTAATTGAATTAGAAAGGGTCGGTTGTGGTGGAGGATAATATCTCCATAATCACCAATCAAACCCCCTACTTATCCTATTTGGCAAATCTTACCCCCCACACTTCCAAATAAAATTAAAACTTACCCCTTAACTTCTAACTCCATAATAATAATTTAAAGTAACACTTTTTAAATAAACCAATAACATACCTGGTTATTACAGTGGAAATCAGTTAAGTTGGACAAGCAAGAAACAAAGTTCAGTGTCCACTTCAACCGTTGAAGCTGAGTATGTAGCTGCTGGAAGCTGTTGTGCTCAGGTCTTATAGATGAGAAATCCGCTACTAGACTATGACCTTCAGCTATCCAAATTTCCAATCTATTGCGATAGAACAAGTGCCATCGCTATAGCAAATAATCCAGTGCTACACTCAAAGACCAAACACATCGAGATCATGTGATGAATGGGGATATAGAACTTCAATTTATCCCTACTGACTTTTAGTTAGCTGATCTTTTTAACAAACCTCTTGATTAGACAAGATTCAACTTTCTCATCAGCGAGCTTGGCATGTTGAACCTTGAAGAGTAATTCTTCAGTGGTTATGCATTATGTTAGTGATAAACGAAATTCTATCTCCTTATTTATCATCTAATCTCTGAACAAAATGATTCGCTGATACCAAGGTATGTTTTTCTATTCCTAATCGCTGAAGGTTATTTCAGTAAGTTGTTTTTCAAAAATAAATATATCGCTGACATTTTCTTCAGTGATTCCTTTGAAATAACAAAACTCATCACTGATATTTCTACTCAGTGATTCTTCATTACACAAAATCATCTCTGATGTTTTCAAAACCTTCAGAGACATTTTAGAAATGAAAAGGCGTTTCTGACAATGATGTCATCAAACGGATAATCCATGGCACGACTTTTCGTCTGACACGTTCGTCCGTTTCGAAATTTTGCCCAATAAGCTTCGTGAGACGTGTCACGTGTCATGATGAGTGTTTTTCCCGCTCATCACTTTCTCTCTCTACTCCCACTATATAAACTCTTCACATTTATATTTTTACCTTTTACGTCCACTAGACTCTCTTAAGCAAGAAACCTCCTTTGCATACTTGTTCTCGGATTACAATTTGAAACCTGCTACTCGAATCTTCAAACCTTCAAACTAATAGGTTTATATCTTTAAACCATTTCTACTCTTTAATCTTCTTAAACTTGTTTTGATCAACATTCTTTTGTTTACAGAGATCAAACAAACATTTTTCTGGATATAAAATCATTTTCTTCATGATTTTATAGCCAAAACTTGAAATATAGTTTTTCTATTAAGTTTAAAATAAAAATCTTAAACATAAACTTCATACGTTTTTCCAGAATCCCTTTCCTTAAAAGGAAACTGGAAAACCATCTTTCTACACTAGTTTTTATCTTCTCAAAACTAGAAACCCTAATTTTACTTTTTCTTCCCTAAAAAGGAAAGTGTAAAAACCCTAAAACCTCAAAAACCCTTATTTTTGGAATAACTTTCCATTTTAAGAAGTTTCGAAGTCATACCATGTATTGGAAAGCCAATTTTTTGTCTTTCGGGGGACGGTTGCAATTGATCAAATTTGTGCTAGAATCGTTGCAATTGTATTGGATGCCGGTGTTTACGTTGCCTACCTCAGTTATCCATGATCTTGAGCGCCTATTTCGAGACTTCTTATGGGCTCAGGGTGATGACTCTAGAGGGAGGACTCGGGTTGCATGGAATGATGTTTACAAGCCAAAACGCATGGGAGGTTTGGGTCTGAAACGATTGGCTTTATGGAACTGGGCCCTTCTTACGGCTCATGTCTGGGACATCATACGGCAGCGGGATTCTGTGTGGGTTACATGGATCCATGCTTATCGTTTACGGGGTGTCAGTTTTTGGTCCGTTACGGTGACTTCTACTTCCACGTGGATTTGGAGGCGCTTGCTTGACTTCGCCCGTTCTTTTCTCATGTTATTGGTGATGGTACTTTAACTAATACGTGGGAAGATAATTGGTTGGGGGTGGGTCGCCTTTCTCGTCTTCTCCCCTATAGAGTGTTTACGGCAGCTGGTTTTTCCAATCTTTCGAAGGTGGCGGATGTACTTAATTCTATCCAAACGTGGCCTGAAGTTTGGACTAATAGTTGCGCGGATCTTCGTTCTGTTGCGGTTCCCCCTTTATTGGATGGCGTTAAGGACAAAATTTTATGGCGTACACGGTCAAATCGCCTGGTTGGCTATGCGGTTTCGGAGGTGTGGAAAACGCTTGATGGCCCTTATACGGACGCTACTTGGGATGATTGGTGTCGGTTTCCGAATCATATCCCAAAACATGCCTTTTGTTTGTGGCTTGCTTTTCGGCAAGGACTTCCTACGCAGAATAGGATGATCCCATGGTCTCGAGACACGACCTCGTTATGTTGTTCGTTGTGTAAGTGCTGTGTAGATTCTTATGATCATTTGTTCTTTGAATGTGGTTTTTCGAACCAGGATTGGATGGCTATTGTTGGGGAATTACAATGGGTAGCTAGTCCCTCTCGATGGAGTGAAATTCTTGATGCGTTCCAGCATAGGCAATGGAGACCGGGATTATTACGTCATAAACTCTTTTTTGTGGCCACTATTTATAATCTTTGGCAAGAACGAAATGCCCGTCTGTTTACGGATAGTTGGAGGAGTGCGGATGACCTTATTATAGTCATAAAGAGGGTGGTTTCGATGCGGATTGTTGGAGTTGTGGGTGGAAGAGCTAGAGGTCGATCAGTTGGTGATTAATGAAGTTTCCTTCGGTTTTTTGGAATTGGCGCTGTTGTGAGGCTAAGCATTTTGTGCTTTTGGGTCGTAGGATTTTGTTTATTATGTTAGTGTTTGCTAGTACTCTTTGTACTTTTTTGGTTGTTCGCGTTGTGGTATGTTTTGTTTGTAAACTTTTGTTGTTTCTTAGTTTGGTTTCCTTCCCCGTTTAGGGCCTGTCCTAATTTGTCGGAGGATTCCTTTTTTGGGAGGGAGTCCCTTGCCTTTTAGGTGTTTTTTCTTTTTTCCGTATCTATGAATTGCTAGGAGTGCCGCCTCCTTTCCAAAAAAAAGTTTCTTCATATTCTCTCTATTTTGGTTACTTGTTCATAAATGGCCTCAAGAAATGTTGATGCTACCAACACTGCTACTCGACCTACCACAATAGTCAAATCTTAAAAAATGAAGGCTGGACAGCACCAGATCGCCATCGTTGCAAACAACCACCTGGCCTTACTAGATTTTCCCAAGAAGAAACTTAGCCTCATCTTGCTGAAGCAGTTGCTTTCATTAAAAACTGCCCTCTCTCCACTGCAATGACCATTGCACCACCTGCACACCGCCATCTTCTTCACCAATTCTGGTTCACTGCTGAACGAACCACACAAACCTCCACCAAAACTGGAAAAGAATTCACTGTCATCGGTTTCCAAACCGAATATGGCCAAGGCTGCATCACTCCTGCAGCAATCCGATCTGCCCTCAAGCTCCCTGAAAAACCCTTTGAAACCCTCCCCAACCAAACTGAAAACGAGGAAGAACTGATTCACTTCCTTGATCTCATGAAATATGCATGGGACAAGAAGGAGCGCACTGAAGAAGACGACAAGCTCGTCACAAAAATCCTCAAGGCAAAAATGCCTGCTGAACTCAACTTCATCTTCGCCCACGTCATTTCTTGCATGACAGCAAAGGTGGGCTATACCGATCAGGATGCCAAGACTCAAGTTGCTATGGGCTACTCGCTGTTTAAAATACGTAAGGTCGACTACGCCAGAATAATTTTTGAAGACCTGATGGACAAGGTCGAGAAGCCTGAACGATCGATGTCCGTTCCATACCCTCGCTTCATCTCTACACTTCTTCAGATGATGATTGGGAAGAAATATCCCAAGCAGAGGAATATCCCAAGCAGGGAGACTACAAACTCTCCCAGGTCGGCACCAAAATACTCGACTACAAACCGATCCCTGGCGAGATAAGTCTTTCTACCCTTCTCTCACTTCTCTCTCAAAATTCCTTATCTTCTGCGGCTCCTTCAGTGGTCAAACCCACCACTGACACCCAAGTTGCAACCTCCAAATCCTCTAAGAAGAGGAAACCATCTGACACACCACTTGGCACCTTTAAGACCAAGAAGATTTCCAAAGAGAAGCCCCAGCCTTCTCAGGCACCAGATTCAGCGATTGCCTGTTCACAGGAAACGCTTGATGGTTTCGTGGAACGCTCCTCCACACCTACTGCAACCATCTTATTAACCACTTCAGCGCCTCAGTTCGTTGAAGAACCACTGGTACCTTCCCTAACATCCTCTGCGCCTCAAAGCGTTGACGAGATCTTCCTCAACGACACCAGCGCTGAACCTGCAACGACAACTTTCTCAGCCCCCGCTTATTCTCCTTCTTTGGTCATTACCTTTGCTCCAACTGTTCCATCATTCTCACTGACGGATACGAGTGCTGCCCTGCTGCAAAACCTCATACAACGAAACCCTTCAGGATCTGTAGGTCCCTATGTCGTATGATTGAAGACAACATGGAATATTCAGAGGAAACAGGGACTTCTCTTCTTTCTCAGAACCTATAAGTCCTAACTTGGACACAATCACCACATCCCTCAAGGATGTCAGTGATAAAGTGGTCTTGCTGACCACCAACCTCTCAAAAAACACAACTGCGATCACTGATGTTGGAGTCGCGCTGAAAAACATTTCCACTACCCTTGCCAGCAAAGCTAAAGCTGTTGACATTACTTCACTGCAAGGGGAAGTGAAGAATCTCTATTTGGGCGTCAACAACAACTCCTCTGAGTTCTAGACTCTCCAAACCACTGTCGCCACCCTCTCCAGCGACGTCAACACCCTCTCCTCAAACTTCACTAACCTCAGCGGTGAAGTTGGAATGCTGCAGACAACAGTCTCATCGCTGCAAGGTGAGGTGAGCAACTTGGCTACAAAGGTGGATTCCTCAAATTCTCTGCTCACCAAAATCCTTAATCGAATGGAGGCTCCCACGAAGACAGGGCTCCTAATGATGTTGTTGTTGCTGTCGCTCCTCCCCCCCCCCCCCCCCCCCATTTTGATGAAAAGGGGGAGAAGAACGCTGAAGACCTTCCCCAAAAAGTTGAGGGGGAGGTGAACGCTGAAGAACCCTCCTTTGTTGAGGAACGAACTGTAGAAGACCCCTCTTTCTCTGAGAGGGAGCAAGGCGAAAACGACAAAGCTCCTAATCCACCTTTCTCTCCTCTCGTGCAAGAAACTGTGGAGATCCTCTATGAGGAATAAGAAGAAGAGGAAAAAGAGGTGGAGATCGAAGAAAAATGTAGAAACCAGGATTCGATCTTACATTGTAATTGACTAATATGAACACAATCAAATAATAGAATAATAGAGAATTGGATCCAAAAGCTTTGTATTCATTCAAGAACAGATTACAGATCCAGAGAGAGAGTCTCTCAAAGATTACAAAGTTAATACGAAAGCTATTCAAAAGTTATGCGAAAAAGTTAGTTAGCTTACAGTTGCTAACTCCTATATATACTGTAAAGAAAGGCTAAAGCTAAAGTACATAAACATGACAAACCAATAGAACAATTACACGTGTTCTAATAACTAACAGAATATAACTGAAAATGTCTAAGACATAAGTTCTGAACAACATGTTCAGAACTTCTGAACATTCTTCTGATTGAGCACACTTCAGAACATATACTTAGCACATGACATTTTCATCGTTACATTCAGAACTTCTGAGTCTCCTACTCAGAACTCTGAGTCTTCAGTTCAGATATCAACACTTAGGCTTTTGGACAAACTTCAGTTCTAACAATCTCCCCCTTTTGTCAAACAAGCCTGTATTGATCAACATTAAATTCTTTTAAAGCAAACACGATCTTCAGAAGAATCACATTTCTCAAAGCTAGTCTTCTATCAATCCTTTCAATGATCTCTTGTGTCTCTTTAACTTGAGTTCCTCTTGATAGCTTTTTCTGCAAGCTATGTTTGATGAATCTGAGAGTTCCAGAGCAGTACTTGGCAACTTCATTAGCTCTGAAGAAAATCTTTTCACTTCTTTTGTTTTTCAAGAAGACTCCCAATTCTGGCCATTTACAGATATTCCCACTCTTTAGAAGATTTAGTTGCTCATGATCATTGTTTGGTCTGGAAATATAAACACATGGTCTATGAATATACAGAGCAACTTGAAAATCAATGTATGCATACCATCTCAGAGTGTAGAACATTGCTTCCCTTACAACTGCCAATGCTCCCCTTTCTTTCTTGTACTTACTGCAGTCCTTATTTTCCAACAGGCAATACAATCTATATATGTCAAACACTGAAATCTTGTCAAAATCAGCTTCAGTGAAGTAGTATACTTTTCCATCCTCTCTCAGAACCTCAAACCCATAGTATTCATTTTTCATGAACTTCTTTACACAAATCTCTCTGATTCCTGTGATCATAAATTTAGAAAATACAGATTGCTTATGTTTTCCTACACATCTTATCAACTCTGCTCGAAATCTTTGAGTGAACTCTGGCCTATCATGAAACACACTCTGTTATTGCACATCTCTTGGTTGAAAGAACTTTGGCAGATCATATTACAGAAATTAACCATTCAAATCAACTGGTATTTCTTCTTCATTGGCTTCAGACTTTTCTGCTTGTTCAGCATCTTGCATCTGAACATCTTCTTGTGTAGATAATGCTTCTGGAATGGATTCTTCAACCTCATTAGAATAAACACCATTAACTTGGTATTCTGAAGGAAACACAAAGTCAATATGGAGTAACTTCTTAGGATTTTCTTCTGATAGCATCCAGTCATAACAGTTTCTGACTTTGTTCTCAGCTCCATTCTTTCATTCACATATCTGATACACTTTTCTTTTACAGAGAATCTGACATTTTCAACATATGCTTTCATCTTTGACAATGTAAATTCCAAAGTAGCATCACTGTATTTCACTAAGTCATTCAATCTGAACATAATCATTTTGTTGGACTCTGCATGAATAAATCTTTCATTGCCAATTTCTTCACTAATAAACCCATCAATGCTATTTACTACATTTAGAGTTCTGATTGGACACATCAAATTGCACTTCTCTTTTCTTGATTCAATTACCAGCTGAAAATCGTAGAGATTCATAATTCTTACATATATTCCCAAAATCCTTCTGCATTCAAGTTCCACCCAAGTCTCTTCCAGTGCTTGCAAAGAATTTCACTAAGAAAATCTGATCATCTAAAAATAGTTTGTGAAAGTCAAAGCTAGTAAGATTCACTTTCAAGTTCCCTTCTTTTAGAACTTCCATGCTGACATACTTGAGACCATCAAACTCTTCTATTTGAAATTCCAGCACTTTCTCAATCTTTTTCTTCACAAATAACCTTTCATCTGGTTTTCTCAATCTGTTTGAAGCTTCAACATACACCATCTGTATTTTCTCATCCATATACCCATCAATGAAGTTTTCAACATCAACATACTCATCTTCTTTGCAGTAGAGATACTCATAATTGTCTTCAGGAAAGATATCACAGAATCAGTTCCTGGCCAGTGGTGTATCATCTTTTTCCACAATAAAATCACATAATGGTTCTTCAAGAATCGGCAAATCAACTCTGGGAATGACATTTGGATTTTTGTACATGAATTGAGGCAAAAAGAAGTTTATAATTCTTGCAAGATCTTCTTCTGACACATCATCAAAATAATGCTCTGTAATTTCCTTTTCAAAATCCCTTGAATAATTGACTGTGCAATCATACTCTCCCATCAAATCAATTGGTCTCACCATTCTGAGACATCTGTGAACATTCTGACCATTAAGAGCATTTACCAACACACTGTGCATTCTCCTTATCAAAATGTTGTTCATTCTCCTTTCTTCAAAATCAGAAATAAGATTTCCTCCAGTATAAGGAATAATATCTGAACATGTAACCACTCTATCCATTTCAGAAATTTCTGTCATATTCACCTCAGAAGTATCCACCATAGAAGTATCTGCCATAACCATTTCAGAACCAGTGACCATCTCTACTTCAGAACAAGTGACTTTCATAAAATTATCAGCATCCATATCAGAAGACTTTTCAAGTACCACATCTTCTGATTCCATAACATCCTCAGAACTTAGACTTTAAGAACTTGTAATTGGAACAACTATTAACTCAGTACTTTGCTTCTTCTTTTTCTCCCCCTTTTGATGATGATGAGGCTCATTATCATCAAATTTCCTCTTCAAAGACTGAGTTGATTCAGATTCATTTGCATCTACAGACAAAGGCATGATTGCTAGAGGCTTTGAGACACTAGCCAAATGTGAACTGAATACTTGAAGCATAGAAGACTTCATGGCATCCATACTTTTGAGTATATCCTCTTGAAACTTTGAAAACTTATCTGTGATATCTTTTTGATGAGATTCCACAGATGCCTTAACACTACCCACTTTCTGTTCAACAGACTTAGCTTTTTCTTCCAACATTGTTCTGAGTTCCTTGACTTCATCTTTCAAAGAAGTAATTGTGTTCTCCAAATTCTGAACTTTTTCTCCCAAATCATGATTCTATTTTTGAATCTTTTCAAATTCAGAAGAATCTAACGGTAATCCTGGAACAACTAATGAACCAGTTTTCATATGTTCTGAGAACACATGGCCTGTAGGTGTCACAGAGTCACCATATACAACAGATGCACTGTGTAAAGAGGCTTTTAAGATGTTAACCTCCCCAGGGCTTCCATCCAATCCTTGACATCCAATATTAGGTATGTCTATGGATGTTATTACAGTAAAACGAAGTCCCTGTGATGAGCTTGTGTTAAAAGAAAATTCAGGCCCAAATTGGATATTACTGTGTAATCCAGACTCTGTGTGATAAAGAAAAGGTTGCGATTGATTACCAAACTCCAAATGAGTAGGCAATGGTTCCCCTATTTGAAATGAAACAGTTGCATGTTAAAATGCTTCTGAGTGGATGGGATTGGGTAATTGTTAGGACACTGAAGTTGTCCTTAATATTAGTAAGTTTTGTAAAGCAAAGGCTTTATAAATGGGCTTGTGCTTAAGCAGTGTAACAAGTGATGTAGACTATAAATAGGACATGTAATGTAGTTTGTAAAAACAACTTTCATAATTCAAGATGTAGCTCTCTAATCACATTATGTTCTCTCTAGTTTAGATTTACTTTTCTAATAATCTTCTACATCTTCTTGTTACCATATCTTGGATTGTATGGAGATCATGACCTAACATGTGGTATCAGAGCCAAATCGAAGAATTTTTCATCGATACGATCATTGGATCTCATCAATTCAAGTGATTTTAGCCCATTTTTGCTCAGATTTCGGATCCTTGTTGCTGTTTGTTCGGAAAAATGTCGAACTCACTTTATAGATCAAAAGTCGATCAAATCGGTCGAATTACAAGTTGTGATCAACTAGAAATTTGTGCACAATCATTTTGCGAATCTGTCTGTGCAAGAATCACTGAAATTGTTCAAGAAATGAAGAAGTTATGATGATTTTAGTGATTTTTGGATATTGTTGCTTGGTTTCGGATCATTTTTTATGGTTTCGGATCATTCATCATGGTTTCGGATGATTCATAGATGGTTTCGGATCACTCATCAATTACTGTTGGTTTCGGATCATTCATCGTTGGTTTCGGATCACTCATCAATTACTGTTGGTTTCGGATCACTCATTGATTACTGTTGCTTTCGGATGCTACTGTGGATTTCGAATCATTCACATAATTTTTTAATGGTTTAGATGGATTCGAATTGTTCAGAGTGATGGTTTCGGATCATGTGAAGTCCGAAATATTGCTGAATTTGGTTATCTTAGTTCTGAGCGTTTCGGAATGTGCTTACACCAAAAAGTTCAAATATGTGGAGGTTTCGCACCTTTCTAATCAGAACTCTAATGGTTTTGGATTCCATTTATTCCGAATTGACATGGTTTCGCATGAGCCTTGGTACGAATTCTATTGGTTTCGTATCCTTATGATTCGACTTCTATTGGTTTCGCATCCAACACGATCCGACTTCCATGATTTCGCATCCAACTTGATACAACTTCACTGGTTTCGCATCCTACATGATCCGAATCCCCACGGTTTCGCACCCTTATTGATCTGGATTCCATGGTTTCGCACCCTTCATGTTCCGAATCCCCATGGTTTCGCATCCTCTTGCATCCGAATTGATGGTTTTGAATCAGCCTACATCCGAATTCTGATGGTTTCGGATCCAAGAAATTTATTGAAAAATATTTCTTATTAAAATCAGCTAACCGGTTAGCGGAACCCCCGTGCTAAGTCTCAGGAGGGGGACATTGTTCATGGATTTTAGCATAAAGCGTGTGTGACATCACTCTCAGATTCAGTTTGCCACATACTTTTAGCAATTGTCAAAGTTTAAAAGAGCTCAAGTCTTTCAAGATTTTCAGACGGTGATTGTTGGAATTTAGTCCTTGATTGGATTGGAAGAGACGCTTGAGTATTTGCAATCATTATTCTGAAGTTTTGTTGACGATGCTAGACCGTTGAGTGCTCTTAATCATTCTTCTGACCTGATCAATCAGAATTGTGAGTGCTTGCAATCATTGTTCTGGTGCTTTGGTTGTGATTTAGACTTTTGAATGCTTATAATCATCCAGCTATTTCTTGAAGATTGAAGTTCTGGATTCTCTTCATGCAGTGGTTTAAAGTATTTTGAAGATGAGCATTTCTCTACAGTTGCTGAACAATGTTATTTGCTTGGGTCGTCTGACCCTACCGAGTAGCGCGTGTTTTTACCGTTCCTCCTTTGAGCAAATTTGAACCAAGCTCTTAAGCCGAATTCTTACTCAAGTCATGGTCCAACGACGGATTCTCTGTTTTACACTAAATGCATACACTTTGAAGATGATTTTAGTGCAATTAGTCGAGGTTATGGAATACATTGAATCTGACTTTGTTCAAGGTTGAAAATATGATGAGTAATAGCAACTTTCAAGGGGGAGTCGAGCCTACATTTGTTGGAAGCACCACTAAAGTTTTTTCAAGAAAATCAAGGGGGAGAGGAGCTAAAGATTTCAAGATGATTTGCTTTCCAAAACTTTAGGGGGAGAATGTTAGGACACTGAAGTTGTCCTTAATATTAGAAAGTTTTGTAAAGCAATAGCTTTGTTAATGGCTTGTGGTTAAGCAGTGTAACAAGTGATGTAGATTATAAATAGGTCATTACTTGTAATATTGTAGTAAGTGAACTTTCATAATACAAAATGTAGCCTTCTAATCATCTTGTGTTCTCTCTAGATTAGATTTCATTTTCTAATAATGTTTCTACATCTTCTTGTTACTTAATGCTTGGATTGTTGAAGATCATGACCTAACATGTGGTATCAGAGAAAAACAGAAATTTCAAGCAGATCAAAGACCAAATTGAAGAATTTTTACACTGTTCCTGAAGATTTCGGACCCTTCATCGATCACTATTCATGATGATTTCTTACTGTTCGTCGATTACTGTTCATCCAGATTTCACTTTTTCTACCATTCTTGATCTTTTCGATTGATCCTTGGCATCATAGCACTCGGTTTTAATCCCTGATCATCTTTAATTCTTGGATTAATACCAAATTCTGCAAATATTACATCGAATTTGATCATTTTACGTTTTTTGTTCGAAAACCCTATTTTCACTGTTTTGAATCTTAATTCGATTAAATCAATAGAATTAGGATTTGTAATCAGAAAGAAAAGTGTGTGGAATTTGATTTCGAACAAATCGGTGTAAGTTTCATTTCATTTGATCAAGAATTGAAGAAGTTTTGGCAGAATCAGTGGTTTTTGGGTATTAAGTGAAGGTTTCGGATTGTTCTTGAGGGTTTTGGATTGTTCTTGAGGTTTTCGGATCATTCTTGAGGGTTTTGGATCTCAATAGAGATTCTACCTGGTTTCGAATCACAAAGATAAAGGTGAATTTTTTCACAAGTGTGGATTTCGGATCAATAAGAATACGAAATCCATTGGTTTCGCATTCTATTAAGTCCGAATTTTGTGGTTTCGGACCGTGTTGAGTACGAATTCAGTGGTTTCGGATCTAGCTTGATCAAAATTGTGTTGGTTTCGTATCAGAGTTGGTTTTGTTTTTGTGCCAAGTGTTGATTTCGCACCCTGTTAGTATGACTTCCGTGATTCCGCATCAAGTTCGATACGACTTTCGTTGTTACGCATCCAGTTACATACGAAATCCGGAATTTTGCATTCCGTTTTGTCCGAAATCAGTGGTTCTGCATCCTATTACATCCGACATCTGTTGGTTTCGGATCCAAGTGCATCCGAATTCTTAAGTTTTAGTTGCATCCGAAATGTAACTACAATGTTGAAGTTTTTGAACAGTTTATTCTAAGTGTAATTTTTGTTACACTTACTGCTTGATTTTCTGAACGATCATTTTCTAGCAATTTTTAAAGATGTCTAGAGATTTGCTCAGTATGGGTTCCAAGAACAAGCCTCCAGTTCTAGTAGTCGAAGAGTATTCTCAATGGAAAAAGAGAATGACTATTCTGAATCATCAAAACAGAGATCTCATGCTGTCTATTCAAAATGGTCCTTACAAAGCATACATAGAGGTTGGTGGTATTGCTGAAACTACTACAAGTCAGTATGTTCCTCCAAGAAGAATAGAAAAAGAATACAGATATTACAATGAGGCTGATAAAGCTAAAGTTGAAATTGATGAGCAAGCGTTGACATACATGACAATGGCCATTCCAAATAATATCTACAATCGTGTAGATAGTCGAAATTCAGCTAAGGAGATTTGGGATGAGCTAGAAAGACAGTTTGAAGGTTCTTCAAAATCTATGAAGACCGAAAAGAATCAAAGCATTAATGCTTATGAAGGGTTTAAAGGAAGAGAAGGAGAATCCTTGAAAGAGACCTACGACCGTTACAACATCATCCTTAATGATTTGAGAAGGAATGGAGTCGACAAATCAGAATCAGAAATAAATTACAAGTTTGTCAAGAATCTACTACCGGAATGGGATTCATACTCCATTCAACTTCAAATGTCTAGGGATATGGATGACGAAAACTTGACCGACATTTTCAATATTCTTGGTCAACACGAAGAAAAGGTAAAAGCAGTTAAGGAAAAGGATAAAAAGGTCGAAGAATCTTTAGTCCTTCTGAGTGAACATAAGAAGAGTGGAGCTCTTGAAACAAAAGCTTTGATTTCTGGGATGAGCAAAAAGAAGATGGGTGTTGATGATGAGGATGAAAGTGGCAGTTCTGAAGATGAAATGAATGATATAGCTGAGAAGTTGGCTTTGTTGACAAATAAATTTCAAAACAGATTTAGCAAAAAAAAATTACTCCAAAAGCAAACCTGATTATAACAAAGCCAACAAGTATAAGAAGTTTAAAAATAAATATGAGAACAAGGAGGAAGAGAAAGAGGAGAAAGTAGAGAAAAAAGAAAGGGAAGAAAAGAAGGATAGAGATGACCGAAACTGTTTCAACTGCGGAAAACCAGGTCATTTTGCTAGAGACTGTAGGCTAAAGAAGGTTAAGGATTCTAAATATTATCAGCGTAAAGCACATCTTGCAAAAGCCCAAGAAAGCGGAAAGCCAGTAAATGCTGAAGAAGAAATTTGGCTTATGGATTCGTCTGATGATGAAGAAGCACATTTTACTGAAGTAAAGTACAGTCTCATGGCAAAAATGAATGAAGAAGATCAGGAATTCGAGGTATCATCTCTTTACCCATCTAATGATTCTGATAATTATGATATTAATTCTGAAACTGAAGATTCTAGATATGAAGAAATGGAAATCGTGATATTTGAACTTAATGAGAAATTTAAAAAAGCTCAAAAGAAACTTGAAAAAGTTCAAAAGAAACTTGAAGATGAGAAAAGTTCAAAGTTGAAATATCACGATGAAGCATTTCTTTACAAATGTTTAGCTGAAGACAGAGAAAAAGAAAAGGAAGTTATTAGATCAAAAGTTAAAACACTTGAAACTGAAATTTCTGAGTTAAAGAAGAAATTGAGAGATATAAATGATGAAAACATAGATTTTCAGTTCAAAATCAAGGTTCTTTCTGAAGAAAGAAAAGATCCTTTTGCAAAAATCAAGGAACTTGAAGATTTAAATTATAAAAGAGGTCAGACTGAGCAAACTCTGAAATTATTAACTAGTAACCCAAAAGATTCTCGATTTTATAATCCTAAAATGGGTCTAGGACTATCTGATGTAGAGGTTCTTAAGAAAGCACCTGAAAATCTTTACACAATTGAAAAATTGGGTGAAGGTTTAAAGGAAACTCTTAAATCTGAAGAACCTAAAATTAAAAGTGAAGTTTTAGCATAACGCGTGTGTGACATCACTCTCAGATTCTGTTTGCCACATACTTTTAGCAATTGTCAAAGTCTAAAAGAGCTCTAGTCTTTCAAGATTTTCAGAAGGTGAGTGTTGAAATTCAGTCTTTGATTGGATTGGAAGAGACGCTTGAGTATTTGCAATCATTATTCTGAAGTTTTGTTGACGATGCTAGACCGTTGAATGCTCTTAATCATTCTTCTGACCTGATCAATCAGAATTGTGAGTGCTTGCAATCATTGTTCTGGTGCTTTGGTTGTGATTTAGACTTTTGAGTGCTTATAATCATCCAGCTATTTCTTGAAGATTGAAGTTCTGGATTCTCTTCATTCAGTGGTTTGAAGTATTTTGAAGATGAGCATTTCTCTATAGTTGTTGAACAATGTTATTTGCTTGGGTCGTCTCATCCCTACTGAGTAGCGCGTGCTTTTTACCGTTCCTCCTTTGTGCAAATTCAGATCATGTTCTTAAGCCGCTATAATTGATCATGTCTTATCTGAATTATTTTTGGAGTTGATTTGGAACCTTGACTAAATGCATTCAGAATTTTATATTCTGACTAAATGCATTTAATGTTCTAAGTCCTGGATTTTAAAATTCTGACTAAGTGTATTCAGAATTCAAATGTTCTAACTAAGTGCATTCAGAATTATGATCTTATATATTCTGAATTCAAATCAAGAGTGATTAGTTTGGTTTCTCTAAGAGCAACTTTCAAGGGGGAGCCGAGCATACATTTGAAGGAAGCACCGCTAAAGTTTTTTCAAGGAAATCAAGGGGGAGAGGAGCTAAGGATTTAAAGAAGATTTTCTTTCCAAAACTTTAGGGGAAGAATGTTAGGACACTGAAGTTGTCCTTAATATTAGAATGTTTTGTAAAGCAAAGGCTTTGTAAATTGGCTTGTGCTTAAGCAGTGTAACAAGTGATGTAGAATATAAATAGGACATGTAATGTAGTTTGTAAAAACAACTTTCATAATTCAAGATGTAGCTCTCTAATCACATTGTGTTCTCTCTAGTTTAGATTTACTTTTCTAATAATATTCTACATCTTCTTGTTACCATATCTTGGATTGTATGAAGATCATGACCTAACAGTAATTCAAGTTCTACCATGGGCTCAATGGTATTTTCTTCAATATTGGTCACCAAGAGTTGTGAACCAATAGCAGATGTGGGTGCCCGGTTTAGATCAGCTGGTTCAGAATTATCTCTATTTTCTAATTCTGGTGACATCCTCTCATCCTCACCTCTCTCTGTCTATTTTTCACTATCATTTCTAATCAATCTCTCAGAATTTTCCCTCTCAATTCTCTCAGAATTTTCCCTCTCAATTCTCTCAGAATGTTCTCCCACCTGAACATTTTTTGGAAAGGAGGCGGTACTCCTGGCAATATATAAATAAAAAAGAAAATTACACCTACATGGCGAGGGACTCCCTCCCAACAAGGAACTCAACCCACGTAATTGGACAAGCCCAATACGAGAAAGAGAACCCCACTAACAAACCATCAAACATTAAAACCAAGCTATACCAAAGAGTTAAAAGCCAAAATAAGCACATAGAGATCGCCAAAACAAGCATAGAAAACAAAATGAAAAGAACACCCCCATAAGAGCCCAAGACCGCCTCATCCCACCTGAACATTCTCCCCCTCTCTTACTGCATTTGACCCCTCACCTCTCCTCTTAGGGTTTTCCTCATGGGTAGAGACCTGAGGTTGTTCAAGTCTTATAGAGGTGCAATAAGCTTTTAAAATCTCACTCTCCCTTGGAATGTAAGACCTAAGTGACCTTGGCAATGGTTTGTGATTAGGAAAATTCACAAGTTTAAGAGAAGAAGTCATTTTACCCATGTAGAAGACTGGCCCATGCTCCTCATCAGCTGTCCTTGGGATTTGAGTATCCTGCCTCATTGCATACCAAATCACCATCTTCCAGTACCTCTAATAAGGTATATATGTCAAAGGATTCTCTCTTGTTTCTCCCCTTAATGCCTTCTAGTGTCTTTCAAAAGTGTTCTTCATATCTTCCCATAAGATAGAAGCATAGTCATAATGCCTGTTCTTCACTAACCCATGAAAAATCTACATGATTTGTCTTGATCCTTGATCTGGAGAACTGTGCTTCCCAGATAAACATTTGTTAACAATTGTGAAGAAGCATGCCCATATTGGGGGTAGTTTGTTTCTTCTGAAAGAACTAAGATTCCTCAACTCATCATTGTATCCCAATCTTCTAAATTCAGCTATCATTTCCTCTGTTACAGGTGAATCCTCAAAATCTGACCTCCCCTCCAAATCATCTTTCTCTGGTAACCTTAACATAATTCTAAGAAAACTAATAGTCAAAGTCAGTGAAACCCCCCTACATTTGATACAAACTTATTTCCTTGCAATTCCACATTCTTCCACCACTGTTGAATATACTGAATTGGTACAGTCTTTTTCAGAGTAAACCACTTTTTGAAAGGGTAATACTTCAACAACTCTATTATAATCCTATGTTCTTCCTTGAAATTGGTTTCATCAAGCACTAAGACACAGTTGTTTTCTAACAAATCCAAATATTCATTTTCTGGTACAGACCTTTCCATTGAAATGTGTCTAGAAGACATTGCAGACCTTACAACACTTTGTTGGTGTTCAATATTTGCATTTCCCTCCTCTGTATTGCCGTCAGACTCAGCCATTTGTTCATCCTCTGCATTTCCTCAAACATTTCCTCCTAAAACATTTCCTCCTATATCCTCTTCTTCTGCGACTATTCTATCAGGCATTCGAACTTCATTATCTGAATCCGAAGACGATGACATTAAGGTCTTTGCAGTGTGCAAAGATCGAGTAACACTTCTTCGTGCAGCAGACATGATTATCACTCAAGAAATGTGAAAGAATACAGAAATGATGAACTCAAGATTTTTGCGTATCTCACCTATCACTCTTAGAATTTGAATGAATTTGAAATAGGGATTTTAAGGTCTATTTAAAATCCGCGAAGCTGAAAGGATTCAAACGGTGAAAAACTGCTTTATGTCAGAGTTATAACGGTGTCTAACACTGTGAAATACCACAAAAGATTTTAATTAAAACGTGGTATTATCAAATGAATAAGATGCTTACACGTGTTATTTGATAGAAATCAACACAAGTTGAAGTTCTGAATAACACGTTCAGAATTCTGAGAATGCATACTCAGAAGTTCTGAGTACATAATTCAGAAAAATTTCCTTGTAACCAAAATTCATTTAAATTTCAACTTCTGACATTATAAATCTTTTAATCACACAGAAGTAGTTTGAATAGACAGGAAATTGTTTTTATCATCCAAAGTCTGTCCTTCTTGAGATGATTTGTGATTTCTGAAAACATTTAAAATCTAACTTCTGACCTTGAAAATCTTTTTAAGAATTCAGAAGTAGTTTGAACAAGTGAAAATTTTTATCATTGAAAGCTTGTTCCCCTTATAATGATTTGAGATAAGAAAGAAATACAAACCTTGTAGGCACCTCTGAAATGATTTCTGAAAGATATCAATGCTCCCCCTTGACTTAAGCATATACTCAAACACATAAAGGAATTATATGTAAAAAATAGAAAGAACTTAACAACTAATTGAAACATTTGGAATTTCCAGAAATGAGTTCTGAAAGGTAGAGTCAGAAAATCTGATTAACCTATTCAGAAAGAATTATTAAGTCAGATTTCTGAAGTATTGACTCAGAAGTTCTTAACTCAAGACTCAGAACATCTGAGTAAGAGAGTCAGAATTCTGAGTACACTACTCAGAAAATCTTACTTAGAAAAAAAATTATTTCTGAAAAATAACAAACATGCTCATTTAGTCAAATTAAGCATTCCAATTTTGCATATAAGAAAAGTGAACCTTTTGTGAACAAGTCAGCCAATTGATACTTTGTGTGCACAAAATGCATTTCTATAGTACCCTTTTCCACATAATCCTTAATGAAGTGATACCTTACATCAATATGTTTGGTTTTTGAGTGTTGAACAGGATTCTGAGTGATGGCAATGGCACTTTCTGAATCACAATAAATGGGAATCTTGTTGAGTTTATAGCCATAATCCATGAGTTGTGTTTTCATCCATAGAGTTTGAGAACAGCAAGCAGCAGCAACTACATATTCTGCCTCAGAAGTTGATGTGGACACACAATTTTGCTTCTTTGAAGCCCAACTCACTATCTTAGCTCCCAAAAAGTGACAAGCACCAGAAGTACTCTTCCTGTCCAATCTGCTTCCTGCATGATCAGCATCAGTAAAGGCAGTTAACTTGAAATCAGTTTCTTTTGGATACCAAAGGCCTAAATCAGGTGAACCTTTGAGACATTTTAAGATCCTTTTAACAGCCAGCAAATGAGATTCTTTTGGATTAGATCGAAATCTAGCACAGAAACATGTAGCAAACATGATATCTGGTCTACTTGCAGTCAGATAAAGTATAGAACCAATCATGCCTCTATATATCTTGTTATCTACTGAAACTCTAGAGAGATCAGCATCTAACTTGACATTAGTAGCCATTGATGTTCTCATAGCAGCACAATCAGACAACTTAAACTTTTTCAGAATATCTTTTACATATTTTCCTTGATTTATAAAAATCCCATTTGGTAATTGTTTTACTTGAAGACCAAGGAAAAAGTTCAATTCTCCCATCATGCTTATTTCAAATTTAGATTTCATGATATCTGAGAATTCATCACATAATTCTGCATTTGTAGAACCAAATATTATATCATCTACATATATCTGAATCAGAATTAAATCATCACCTTCTTTCTTTAAAAATAAGGTAGTATCAATTTTACCTTTCTTGAAGCCATATTCTAATAAGTATTGAGTTAGAGTGTCATACCAGGCTCTTGGTGCGTGTTTCAGACCATACAATGCTTTATCTAAAACATACACATGGTCTGGAAACTCAGGATCAACAAATCCATCTGGTTGATAGACATAAACATCTTTATTGAGTATACCATTCAAAAATGTTGATTTGACATCCATTTGGTATACTTTGAAGTTCTTATGTGCAGCATATGCCAAGAATATTCTGATTGCTTCTATTCTTTCAAACTGTAGCAATTCATCTTGCATTGCTAAAATCCAGTCTGGATCCTCTAGAGCTTCAGTGGCTTTCTTAGGTTCAATCATACTATGAAATCCTGCAAACATTGCTTCATTTGCTGTTGTTGATCTTGTCTGCACTCCCACTGATGGATCTCCTATAACTTGATGAATAGGATGGTCTTTTGTCCATTTGTTTGAACTTGGAAGCACATCAATATCTGTAAGATTGTTGTTTGTATCATTCTCATCCATAACAGCATGTAATTCTGAACTACATCTTTGCTCTGAGGGTATTGAGTTAGAGTGTCATACCAGGCTCTTGGTGCGTGTTTCAGACCATACAATGCTTTATCTAAAACATACACATGGTCTGGAAACTCAGGATCAACAAATCCATCTGGTTGATAGACATAAACATCTTTATTGAGTATACCATTCAAAAATGTTGATTTGACATCCATTTGGTATACTTTGAAGTTCTTATGTGCAGCATATGCCAAGAATATTCTGATTGCTTCTATTCTTTCAAACTGTAGCAATTCATCTTGCATTGCTAAAATCCAGTCTGGATCCTCTAGAGCTTCAGTGGCTTTCTTAGGTTCAATCATACTATGAAATCCTGCAAACATTGCTTCATTTGCTGTTGTTGATCTTGTCTGCACTCCCACTGATGGATCTCCTATAACTTGATGAATAGGATGGTCTTTTGTCCATTTGTTTGAACTTGGAAGCACATCAATATCTGTAAGATTGTTGTTTGTATCATTCTCATCCATAACAGCATGTAATTCTGAACTACATCTTTGCTCTGAGGGTTGTTGAGGTGTGACATCTAAGTCCGGATTCTGAGTAGTAGAGTCAGAATTCTGAATTACTTGTTCAGAGTTCTGAGTACCTTGTTCAGAATTCCGAGTACCATGTTCAGAATTCTGAGTACCTTGTCCAGAATTCGGAATACCTTGTTTAGAATTCTGAGTACCCGACTCAGATAAATCACTTGTATTTATCAAAATTAGACATTCCTCAGATGGACCAGAATCAGAAATTACTGTTGTTTGAACCTCTGAACATCCCTTTTTCATTCCTTGAACCCTTTTAGGATTTTCAAAATCTGTATAAGATTCATACGTTAGTTCCAGCAATGCATCCTTAAATAATAAATTGAGTTCTGAACAGTTAGGATTAGAATCTGATTCAGAAGTCATTGTTTTTGTCTTATCCTGATTCAGTCCTGAACTATTTTGTTCAGAAGTCTTTAATCTAGACTCATCAAATGTAACATTGATGCTTTTCATATCCTCTTGGTTCTTCTATTGTAGATTATGAATGCTTTGGAAGTTAGTGAATAACCACCAAAATATCTTTCATCTGCCTTTTTGTAAAATTTACCAAGATTTTCTCTATCCTTGAGAACATAGCATCTGTATCCAAAAATATGAAAGAATTTAATCAGTGGTTTTCTTTTATTAATCAGTTCATAAGCAGTTTTATTTAATCTTTTATTGATCAAAGTTCTGTTCTGAGTAAAACAAGTAGTGGCAATTGCTTCAGCCCATAGAAAGGTTGGAAGATTTGAATAGGCCAACATGGTTCTTGCAGCTTCAACTAGAGTCATGTTCTTTCTGTCAACAACACCATTTTGTTGAGGAGTTCTGACAGTAGAGAAATTATGAGAAATCCCAGAACTTTGTAAAAAGTTTTGAAGAGTCTCATTTCTGAATTATGTTCCATTGTCACTCCTAATCTTCTGTACTTTAAGTTGCAACAATACTTGAATTCCTTTGATGAAGTTAATCAATGTTTCAACAGCCTCAGATTTTGCTCTTAAGAATTCAACCCATGTATATCTTGAATACTCATTAACAATGACCAGTATATACTTCTTCCCTCCCATTGATTGAACTGCCATTGGACCACATAAATCTGTGTGTATCATCTCTAATGGTGACATACATGAAGAGTCCATTTTCAGCTTATGAGAACTTTTCTTCATCTTGCCCATCTCACATGCTTAACACAATGAGTCCTTTTCAAACTTAATCTTTGGCAGCCCTTTAACCAGATATTTGCCAACTAGATTGTTCAACTCCTTAAAATTCAAGTGAGAACATCTTCTGTGCCATAACCAACATTAATTTGCAGTTGCATTTGATAGTAGACATACTAGAGTTAAAGCTTCAATCTTTGAAAAATTAACTACAAATAAGTCCATGTGTCTTTTAGCCCAGAACACTTTTATCCCATTCTCACTCAGAATTAAACACCCTGTTATACTGAACTTGATCTCACAAAGACTATCCAAGAACTGACTTATACTGAACAGATTATGTTGTAAACCTTCCACATAGAATACATTCTTAATGGTTAGATCTCCCTTTGTTAAATCACCATATCCTCTAACTTGTCCTTTACTGTTATTACCAAAGTTAACTGCTCCTCCAGCCTTTTCTGTGAAATTTGTCAGAGAAGACTTATGACCTGTCATGTGTCTTGATGCTCCAGAATCTAAAAACCACACATGACAGCCCTGCAAAAACATTTAGTTAGATTTAGGTACCCATACTAGAATGTGTCCTTCTTTGTTAGCTTCAACAACAGATTTAACAAAAGTTCCTTTAACTTTTCATTCATAATTCTCCTTTAAGCACCATTTTCCTTTTATTTTGATGAAATCAGAACACCTTATGTTCACAAAATTGTTTCTTTTCTTCTTGAAAACTTTAGGTTGAGACTGAGAAACATTTTCAGTCTTCTTTTCTTTTGATTTAGATTGAAACAAGTTTTCAGTCTTCTTACCTTTTGACTTAGATTGAAACAAGTTTTCAGACTTCTTTCCTTTTTATTTAGATTGAGAAATATTTTCAATCTTCTTTCCTTTTGTCTGAGTTTGAGAAATGATTTCAGTCTTCTTTTCTGAATTCTGTTTTTCTTTAGACTTGAAAGATGTTTTAGAATTTTGAGTTATCTTTTTCTGAGAAAATTGAAATGCTTGACTACCACATTGAACACATTTAAGATGTTTTCTTGCATGAGACAACAAATCTGAATGAAATGAATTTTCATTTTTATTGATAGCATTCAGATTACATTTGCATCTATTACAAGAACTACTAGCTTTGGGTTCAGAAGTAGTATTCAAGAAAATCTTCTTAAAGATCATTTTCAAATCATCTTTCCTTTTGCAATCTTCCTTTTCTGAAACATTCAACTTTTTAGAATTAGTAGATGATTCAGATGATTCACCATGCTCAAAATTACTTGATTCATCAAAGAATTTCTTATTCTCTTCTAATGCTTTAATCTTAAAAAGATCATACTCAGCCTTTAACTTCTCAAGCACTTCTATTTTGAAGACATAAGATTTATTTTCTTTTAAAGCTTCTTCAAGTTTAAAATCTACATCACAAAAATCATTTTCAAGTTCATCAAAACTTTTTCTTAACTCTTCAAGTTCTTGGTTAACCAGTTTAAATCTCTTTTCAAGTTCTGAGAAACTTTCTGAATTTGACTCAGAATTTTCAGTTGACTCAGAATTCTGATTAACAGCCTTAGATTTCTAACTAACCGACTCAGAATTCTGACTAGAGGACTTAGAATTCTACTAACTGTTTCAGAAACCTTGCTTGCTTCAAATATATTCTCTATGTCAGTATAGGAGAAACTTGGTTGTTTATCTTTGTAACTAACATTCAGAGAATCATACTTGAATTTAGCATCATTATATCTTGGTTTCTTTTCTGTTGGTTTTGAAATTTCTTTCTTAACGTTGTCTTCTGAAACTTCTGACTTCTCAGCTTTTGGTTCAGAAATTATTTCCTTTGTTTTTTCAGAACTTGATTTTTTTAAACTGTCAGAACTTGTTATTGAGCTTGCAGGTCTTACAAAAATTTCAACTATATCTGGGATTTCTGGTTTAGGTCCTTTTAGTTCCTCAAAATCATAAAGATTTATTCTAGCCTTTTTCAAAATAGCATTTTCTTCCAAACCTAATCCCATTTTCGGATTGTAAAACCTTGTGTCTTTTACATTGCTTGTGAGAAGACTTGAAGTTTGTTGAGTTTGACCTCTTTTCAGATTAAGATCTTCCAACTCTTTGATTTTAGTATATAAATTCTTTCTTTCATCAAGCAACATATCAAATTTAATTTGCAAATCAACTTTTTCATCTTTTACTTCTGAATGTTCATCTTTTAACTCAGAAATCTTTTTCAAAAGATCAGAATTCTCTTTTCTGACTTCTTGTTTCTCAACCTCAGTTTCTTCAAATCTTACTTTAAACATTTCTTTTTCTAATCTGAATTTGTTAACCAGAATCCTTTCACCTTTTATTTGTTTCCTCAGATTAACAAACTCATATTTCATATTTCCAATTTGAATCATTAAGTCAATTTCAAGACTAGAGTGTACCTCAGCAGACGATTCGGAACCTCCTTCTTCATAGTCAGAATCATCTTCATCTGTAATACCCCGAGTAAGTTCGTTAGTTAAAGTCTCGTTCCGTTAAATTTATTTAACTCTATAATTGATGTTTAGGGTAAGTTTAGGAGAATTTATAAGTTTAAGGGTGTCTTGGTCATTTTTGCATAGTTAAAGCCTTAAGTGTAAATTGGTCTAAAATATATATACTTTAAGAATTCATATATTTTCATAATCAGAAAATATCCAGATTTAGAAGGGTGTGTGTGTGTTTTGGGAAGAAAGGAAGAAAAAGAAGAAAAGTGTGGTTAAGGCTTCAAATCGGATTCATTGGAAGTGTCATGAGGTATGATCCTTTACATTTTATGTGTGTAATTATTTTTAGAAGGTTTCTATTGGATTAGAATAGTCAAATTCATGTCTGGTAGTATTTTCTGTCGAATCTGGGTAGAAAGAGGGTAAACCGACAGAGGTTTCCGGACGATATGAATGTGTCCGGGTAGTTTTGTTGATGGTGTCCGGATGATGTTCTAAAGGTGTCCGGACGGGTTCTTTATCCGGGTAAGTTCCTCTTTTCCATAAGTTTCCGGGTAAAATGACATACCGGATAGTGTCCGGATTGCTTTGGTGTCCGGGTGTTATCCGGATTGTTTATGTTGTCCGGACAGTTGTGTTGTCCGGAATGTATATGCTGTCCGGAAAGTTGTGTTATCCGGATAGGTTGTGTTGTCCGGATATTTTGAGCTGTTTGGTCACTTTTGAGAGTTTAGATACTTTTGAGTATCCAGTAACCTGTGTTTTTGTTGACTCTTGGATAGGGAATTAATGAGGACTGATTATAATGTGGACTCGACTTAAGTTCGGGTTTGGGAGAAATGATTGAGGATAAGAATTAGATAGGTTTATCTAAAGTTCTTAGTCTTAGTAAGCCTTATGTGAACTATTTGGTAAAGAGATATTTGTATTTGAATTATTTCAGATACTGTGAATTTGGGGTGAAAGACAGAATCTTTTGGAAAGGCTTGGAAGCATTTTGATAAGCAAACAGGTGAGTTTTACTTTTAAACGTTTTTAAACTGGAATATATATATGTGTGGATTGGGAATGTGATAGATGGTGTGATTATGTGTTTATGTTTGAAATATAATATATTGAGATATTGTATTTACATGAGCATTACACTATATGAGAATACGTTGGCCGGGCTTAGGACCGGTGGTGTTGGCTGTAATATTCGTACAACGGTGTTGGCTGTAATTGTCGTACAACAGAGTTAATTTATTAGTTGGCTTGCAACCAATTAATATGGCCAAGAGAATGAGACAGGAAAGTATATGATGCATGAGTCATAACTGGTATTTGTATTTGTGTTATGTATATGATGGTTGTGCAAATGGTTTTAAAACTAACAGGGATTTTCTCACTTAGACCGCTAGGTCTAACCCTCATTTTGTTTTAAAATATGTATTCCAGGTCGTGGATCGGGTAAGAGCAAGTGAATAGAGTAATCAGTGGCTAGCTTTTGGGAAGACATAATTTGAAGATTATAATGTGTTTTGTACTTATAACCTCATTATCGGATATCATGTATTTTGTTAGCAAAAGTTTGTAATGAAATACCTTATTTTGGATTGTAAAGACTAAGGGACCGTACTTGTTATATGATGTATCTTGTTATGTAATGATGTTATGCAATGTATGTTACTTGATGCTTGTTTGGGAATTTGGGTCGTTACAGATGGTATCAGGGCCCTAGTTTAAGGGATTTAGGTATTCGTATCTGTACCTAGACTTAAACTGCATGTGAAGTAGGATGTCCCTATTATTGTAGAACCTTGGGATGTTAAATATAAAAAGGTAGAAGGAACATCATGTAAGGTAATTTCAGATTACACCTGGCCAGTGTAATTGTGATCTTACAGGTACATATTGAACTGGAATACTTTGTTATATGGGGTATGTGCTTATATGTATATTAACCTTGAATGAATCTACAGAATGGCTAGTGGTACTCGACAAACGAATCGAGAGGGAGGAGGAAATCCTAATAGAACGAATCCAACAGTTGGGACAAGGGGAAGAGGGGGAGAAAGAGGTAGAGGCAGAACAGGCGGCAGAGTTCAACCGCGAGGTGCAGAATTTGTTACGAGAGACGACTTAGCTGCTGAAATAGGAAGATTACAGGCAAATATTCAAGTTATGTTCAACCGAACTCATAATACTAAAACGGAAATACCAGATCCTACTCATGAAGACTAGATGCCTATTACACCTACTGTCGTACCAGTGACGAAGAAGTGTGATTATAAAATGTTCCTAAGTTGCAAACATCCTACCTACATAGGAGAAAGGGAACCAGTGAAAGCTATGAGGTGGCTGAAAGAAATAGAAGCTATCTTCGAAACTAGTAAGTGTGCCAAAGAGGGTAGAGTACTATATGGGACTGCAATGCTAAAAGCCGATGCTCTATACTGGTGGGAAGCTCTTATTTCTTCTGGAGGATCTGACATATATTCTACTTTCTCTTGGGAAGAATTCGTTATAGCTTTCAGGAAACAGTTTTGTCCCCAAGCAGCAGTTAAACAATTGGAAGGGGAGTTTATGAACTTGCAGCAAGGGAATTTATCAGTTCAGGATTACACCGCTCCTTTTCTGGAAAAGTCTCGTTTTGCGGAATACTACGTTGCCACGGAGGCAATGAAGATTGAGAGGTTTATCTTTGGGTTGAATTCAGAAGTTAGATGTCCGGTGATTGCTAAAGGACCAGAAACCTTCTCAGCCGCAGTAGACGCCGCGGAAACCGTGGAACAGGATAAACGGAGAAACGCTAGTGAAAAAGGTATGGGAAAAAGAAAGTGGGAAGGACCACAGTATGATCCAAAGAAGTCCAGGTTTCAAAGGTTTGATAACCGTCCGCCTTTCTGACCAGCGGAAAGACCTTGTTCGAAATGCAACCGTATCCACCAAGGAAATTGTCAAGTTGATTCTCGGGTTTGTTATAGGTGTGGGAAAACCTGACATGTTGCTAAAGACTGTCGAGTAACGCGGTTTTGTTTCTCATGTAATTCTTCGGATCACATTCAGTCTGATTGTCCGAGGGGAAGAGTACAGCAAGGGGGTACGTCGGGGAAACCAGCGGGTGTTAGACCAGTAGTACAAAAACCAAGAGCAAGGGGCCGTGCATTTCAGATGACAACACAAGAAGCGGAGGAAACTCCGGATGTAGTTACAGGTACATTTTTAATAAACTCTACACGTGCTAAAGTGCTATTTGACTCTGGTGCAAACCGATCGTTTGTGTCTCCTTCATTTGCTGCTTATATGCATTTAAAGCCTAAAGTGTTAGATCATGCTTTAATGGTAGATACTGCAAATGATAATCAAGTATCCGTTAAAGAGGTTTTTGATAGTTGTGTGATAAATATAGAGGGGTGTGGAGTACCTATTCAATTATTTCCTATAGCCTTGATTGAGTTTGATGTAGTAGTGGGAATGGATTGGTTAGCCGAGAATCAGGCTAACATAGTTTGTGATAAGAAGTTAATCAATGTTGTCTTGCCTGAGAGGGGACCAGTAGTGATTTATGGTGATCGTAGAAATCATCAGTCTTGCCTTATATCTATGTTAAAAGCTCGTAAGTGTGTCAGCAAAGGTTACCCGAGTTACTTAGCTTATGTGATAGATATTAAGCCAGAAAAGAATAAGTTGGAAGATATTCCTGTTGTCCGTGAATAGTCTTCCTCCCCTTAGACAAGTAGAGTTTGGTATAGATTTGAATAGTGGAGCTGCTCCGGTAGCCCGTGCACCTTATCGTCTGGCACCTCCAGAGATGAAAGAAATGATGGCACAACTACAAGACCTATCCGATAAAGGTTTCATCAGACCCAGTTCTTCGCCGTGGGGTGCACCAGTCTTGTTTGTGAAACAGAAGGATGGTTCGATGAGAATGTGTATTGATTACCGGGAACTGAATAAGCGCACGATCAAGAACAAGTATCCGCTTCCCTGAATTGATGACCTCTTCATCCAATTGGTTGGAGCTTGCTATTTCTCCAAGATTGATCTAAGATCCGGTTATCACCAACTGAAGGTTAAAGAACAAGACGTTCTGAAAACTGCTTTTCGCACAAGGTACGGTCATTATGAATTTTTAGTAATGCCGTTCGGACTGACGAATGCCCCAGCTGCTTTTATGATATCCTTATCTATTCCCGATCCAAAGAGGACCACGCACAACATCTTCGTTTGATTCTGGAATTGCTGAAGAAAGAAAAATTGTATGCTAAATTTTCAAACTGTGAATTCTGGCTACGAGAAGTTCAATTTCTTGGGCATGTAGTCTCCGAGAAAGGCATTCAAGTTGATCCGATGAATGTAGAGGCAATTGAAAAGTGGGAACCGCCAAAAACGCCAACCGAAGTACGAAGTTTTCTGGGTTTAGCCGGCTACTATCGAAAGTTTATACCAGATTTCTCCCGTATCGCTACGCCTTTGACCAAGCTGACTCGAAAGAATATAAAGTTTGAATGGAAAGCAGAACAGGATGGAGCATTCCGAATATTGGAAGAGAAACTCTGTAGCGCGCCGATACTATCACTACCTGAAGGTTCCGATGATTTTGTTGTCTACAGTGATGCTTCCAAACTGGGATTGGGATGTGTACTAATGCAGCGTGGGAAAGTTATGGCTTTTGCTTCTCGACGACTGAAGGATCATGAACGGCAATATCCTACACACAACATGGAACTTGCAGTAGTTGTTTTCGCGCTAAAGTTTTGGAGACAATATCTCTACGGTTCTAAATGTCAAATTTTTACCGATCATAAGTGTCTCCAACATCTATTCGATCAACGAGAATTGAATATGAGTCAAAGAAGGTGGTTAGAATTGTTGAATGATTACGACTGCGAAATTCTTTTGTAATACCCCGGGTAAGTTCGTTAGTTAAAGTCTCGTTCCGTTAAAATTATTTAACTCTATAATTGAATGATTAGGGTAAGTATATATTATGTTATAAGTTACAGGTGTTTTGGTTATTAGTGAGTAGTACAAGGTCTAAATGGTACTTATGGTGATATTATCTCTTTAGTATTCAGATATTATCACTAAACCAGAAATCTCAGTGTGTGTGTGTGTGTGTGTGTGTGTGTGTTTTGAGACCAAAAGAAGAAAGGAAGAAAAGGAGGGTTAGGGCATCATTTGGTGTACTTGGAAGGGATTTAAGGTATGTTTTATTTGTGTTTTATGTCTATAATTGCTAGTAGATGGGTTCTATCGGAGTAGAATCATAGATTTCATATTTGGGGATGTTTCAGCCGATTTCTGGGTTAAGATATGGTAAACCGACAGAGGTTTCCGGATAAGTTGAAGGTGTCCGGGTGGTTTTGTTGATAGTGTCCGGATAATGTTCTAAAGGTGTCCGGACGGGGTTTTTATCCGGGTAAGTTCCTCTTTACCATAAGTTTTCGGTTAAAATGAGATACCGGATAGTGTCCGAATTGCTTTAGTGTCCGGGTGTTATCCGGATTGTTTGTGTTATCCGGAAACGTCAGGTTGTCCGGATTGGTTATGCTGTCCGGGAAGTCGTATTGTCGGGATAGTTTGGGTTGTCCGGAAACTTTGATCTGTTTGGTCACTTTTGAGAGTTGTGATACTTTTGAGTATCCAGGAACCTGTGTTTTGTTGACTATTGGATAGGGAATGAATGAGGACTGACTATTCTGTGGACTTGACTTAAGTTCGGGTTTTGGGGAAACATTTGAGGATAAGAGTTAGATAGATGTATCTAGAGTTCTTAATCCTAGCAAGTCTTATGTGTTCTACATGGTAAAAAGATACTTGCATCTAATTGTTTCAGATACTGTGAATTTGGAGTGAAAGCTGAATCTTGTGGAAAAAGACTGGAAAGAGTTTTGATAAACAAACAGGTGAGTTTTACTTTAAAATGTTTTCAAACTGGAATACATATATATGTGGAGTGGGAATATGATAGATGGTGTGATTATATGTTTATGTTTGAAATATAATATATTGAGATATTGTATTTACATGAGCATACTCTATATGAGAATACGTTGGCCGGGCTTAGGACCGGTGGTGTTGGCTGTAATACTCGTATAGCGGTGTTGGCTGTAATTGTCGTACAGCGGAGTTAATTTATTAGTTGGCTTGCAACCAACTAATATGGCCAGAAGTCCTATTTGGTATTTATACTTCTGATATGTATATAGTGTTTGTGCAAATGGTTTCAAACTAACAGGGATTTTCTCACTTAGACCGCTAGGTCTAACCCTCATTTTGTTTTAAAATATGTATTCCAGGTCGTGGATCGGGTAAGAGCAACTGAGAAGAGTACTATGTGTTTAGCTTTTGGAAGAAGGATGTTATGAAGACTAAGACGTGTTTTGTCACACCCCGCTAAAGCGGAAACACGAGATGTAACAGATAGAGTTTCATAGCATTAGGAAATAAACAACACCAACCATAGAATTACATAAAGTATTAAATCGTGAAGTTCCAAAAATTACAAGTTACAATCCATTGTTTGCAAGCAACCGAGATGGTGTTTTTAACAAAATAGAGCAAAAGAAAAGAGCTTGGTTGATGTCGTCATGCATGCTAAACTTAGACTTTGTCGTTTACCTTCTTAGTTCCTGAAAAGCATGTTTAAAATAAAAGGTCAACTACAAAGAGTTGGTGAGTTCACAGGTTTTCCATATACACAACAGTTTTTCACCCAAAGGTTACTCTCATGACACGTTTGTTCATGACAAGTTTTAAGTTTAAAAAAAATTTATGAGTACAATTTACAACGAATGACTTTTGCAAGATATATAAGTGTTGAGCCACTACTAAGCCTCCGACAACCTACGCCCCCCGCGAACTACCTCAGAGGTGGTATGTTGGCCACATGAGTAGAACATTATTAACAGATAAAGTGCACCCCTACTCGTCAGTTAAAGGTGGGTTAGTCAAACCAAATAGCGCTATCCACAAATATCAACGGCTCGTTATGAGTTAATAAGTAGTGTACCTATTGGGGACTTAACATTTTCATTATAACTCAACATATCTTTATCACTTATGTAAATTCGTCCATTCATTAGTACTCATTTCTCAAATCATAAATATCCACAATTTAATATCATGAATCATTTAGCATTTTAAAATCATAACATGCTTTTCACCCCAAACATTAAACAAGTAAAACGGGGCTGTGAATACTCACCTTATAGCGTAGTCGCGAAGTAGTGATAGCTTGTTTGCTTAAACGCTTTACGGGTTCCCTATAATGTCAAACAATCTCTATAAGTCCTTCATATCTAATTCATGGTTATACTTAACTAATTTAATCCACATCCTGTCTAATGCCCTTGCTTTAGTATTCAAGTTGAAACGAAGAACTTAGCATTGTTCAATATGTTTCAATCATATATATATAGAGTTATAAGAATAAAATCCCATACTTTTTCAAAATGCTTAATCTGACAGAAACTTTGTACTTCAAAAATGACTATTGAAAAACACTTTCTAAAATGACATATTTACCCATTTTTTTATATGTAGTACTATACTGAGTTAAGGCTATTTTGACAAAATTTCATGAATTTTGGTGGTGTTTAAGGGGTCAAAATAATTTTTATAAATCCGTGCAACACAGAGTCTAAAACAGATGGCACCCTTCTGCCATAATGGGCTTTTGGGGGGTCAAAACTTAATATTTTTCAGAGTTTTTACATGTTTTGAAAACCTAACATATAAAGGTATCTCATGGAAAAAGATCCTCAAACATTTGATAAATTGTGAGTGAGTTATGGACGAATGAAGCTGCATGTACCAATCTGCCAATCTTGGACAGCTTTGCACACTTGTGAAACCTCCATATTTTTGAATGAAACCAAGTGCATGTGAAACCTAACTCATCTAAGAAATTCCCAGAAGGAAAATGAGTAATTTTGATGGATTCTACAGAGAGTTATAAGTAAAACAGAATGACACAACAATCTGGCCAACCATCTGCTGCACACCAAATTTGTTCTAAGGAGTTGAAGGCTTAAATCTCAATATTTTCTTATGAGACCAGTTGGGTTTGAACCCTAACTCATTAAACCTTACTCCAGAAGAAAAATGAGGATTTTGGACATGTTTTGACCAAGATATGGTCGTCCTAAGCACATGCAACAAATCTGCCAGATTCTTAAAACTCTAACATTGACATGAAAACCTATTTTTAAGCATTCTAACATCCATAGATGTGGATTCCTTTGATAAGGACTCAATCCCAACATCGTATGGCATGTTTTTAAAGGAAAAATACTTTAAACTTACAAGAAAAATGTGCATGCAAAGGTCAAAAATCCAGATTCTAGTACAAGAACAAAACCCACGTTTTTGATGATTTTGCTCATTTTTCTCAAGTTCATGATGGAAGTTCATAGATTTTCACCACTTTATTGACATTTCTCATGTCATTGGTGTTTTATCTCACTTCTAGAATAAGAAAAAGAGTTCATCCATTTGAATGAAATGAAAGTGTAGGAAGGTAACAATTATTATCAAAAATGCTTAAAAAAATGAAGAAGATGATTAGTTTAGAACTCTTACCTTTGAGAGATGATGCAAGCACTTCAAGCTCTTTAAAATTTAGTTTTGGATACTTGTATTAGGTCTGAAATTTTCTAGAGTTTGAAGGTACTTTGTTGAAGAAAGGTGAAGAAGAAAGGAGAGAAGGAAATGGTGAAAGTTCTAAAGAGAGAAGAGAGGAAGATGGATGGTTGGAGGAAATTTTGAAATGAAACAAAAGTTGTAAAGATTGAGGGAGTAAAGGGGGGGGGGGGGGGGGAGGCCGGCCCCTACATGGGCCCCTAACCCCTTGTTGTATATTTTTTTATATAAAAATTTAGCCCAATATCATTTCTTTGTAGAATCATATTTTTTATGAATAGATTGCAAGATACTCTCTTAAAATACCTTCTTGTTTCTATAAATTTCCAATAAAAGAAAGTTTATGTATGAAAGAAAAACCCTATATTTCAAATAGATTATATGTTAGTTGAAGCATTTTGGCATTTCACAAGGTGTTCCGGTTAGTCATGGGTCAAAACCGGGTCTTTTAGGCAACTACCGGGAATTCTAGCGAATCTTCGCCTTAATGTCTTCTGAAAAGGCCCTATCAAAGCATATTCCCTATGTTAACATTAGTGAGGGTTTAACAGATGCTAACCTGGATGTTTCGATTTTTTTTTCCGGATGTTACAGTTTTCCCCCGTTAGAGGAATTTCATCCCGAAATTTAATGGCTGACATTCTCAAATGGTTCCTTGACGAACAGCTGAGGATATTTACTCCTCATAAAATCCTCCCGTTCCCAAGTGTATTCAGGTCCATGTCTTGCATTCCATCGAACTTTTACGATCGGGATCTTGCTACGTCTTAATCGCTTAACATCTCGGTCAAGTATTTCAACGGGTTCTTCTACAAAGCGTAACTGCTCATTCACTTGTATGTCTTTCAACGGTAGGACCAACGATTCATCCGATAGGCATTTCTTCAGATTCGTCACATGGAATGTGTCGTGAATGGCGCTTAACTCTTGTGGTAATTTGAGTCTGTATGCAACGGGTCCAATTCTTTCTAGTATCTCAAATGGGCCAATATATCTTGGACTCAACTTGCCTCTCTTCCCAAATTGTACCAACCCTTTCCATGGCGACACCTTTAATAGTACCTTATCGCCAACCTGAAATTCCAATGGCTTCCTGCGATTATCTGCATAACTCTTTTGACGAGTTCGGGCTACTTTAAGTCTTTCCTGGATGGTTACGATCTTGTCCGTAGTCTCCTGAATTATGTCGGGTCTTATCAGCTGTCTGTCACCAACCTCCAACCAGCTGAGTGGTGATCTACACTTGCGTCCATATAAGGCTTCGTACGGCGCGCACTTTAAGCTGGTATAGTAGCTATTGTTGTAAGAGAATTCGACTAACGGTAAATGAGTATCCCAACTTCCACCAAAATCTATTACACATGCTCGCAGCATGTCTTCTAGTGTTTGTATAGTTCTTTCTGTCTGACCGTCCGTCTGCGGGTGGTAGGCAGTGCTCAAGTCCAAACGCGTGCCCAACGCTTTCTGGACTGATCGCCAAAAGCGTGACGTAAAACGACTATCTCTGTCCGAGATAATGGAAGTATGTACTCCATGACGCATCACAATCTCGTTGATGTATAACTGAGCAAGATTTTCCGTCTTGAAGTCCTCTCGAATAGGCAGAAAATGTGCAGATTTTGTAAGCCGATCCACTATAACCCAGATTGAATCATGTCCTTTCCCGGTTCTAGGTAACTTAGTTATGAAATCCATGCTTATTTGTTCCCATTTCCATTCGGGAATCTCAGGTTGCTGAAGAAGACCAGATGGTTTCTGATGTTCCGCCTTAACCATTGCACAAGTTTGGCATTTGCTTACATACAACGCAACATCTTTCTTCATTCCTGGCCACCAATAGTATTACTTCAGGTCCTTGTACATCTTATCGGCTCCGGGGTGAATTGAATATCTTGATTTATGGGCTTCATCCATGATTATTGATCGCAGATTGGCCACCTTAGGTACCCAAACTTTATTTTGGAAGTAACGCACCCCGTCTGGTTGTGTTTCAAATTCCTCTTCCAGATGATGTAGGGTTTCGTTTTTCAAATTCTCCTCTTTTAATGCTTCTTCTTGAGCTTCGAGAATTTGGTCCTTAAGACTCGTCCAAAGCATCGTTCCCATGGCTCTTGCCCTCGATGGCTTCACTCTTTCTTTTTGGCTTAACGCATCAGCTACAACATTAGCCTTGCCCGGGTAGTACTTTATCTCGCAATCATAGTCGCTAAGCAGTTCAACCCATCTCCGTTGTCTCATATTCAGCATTTTCTGATAAAAAATGTGTTGTAGGCTCCTGTGGTCGGTAAAGACGGTACATCTAGTGCCGTAGAGGTAATGTCTCCAAATCTTGAGTGCGAACACTAGGGCTCCTAGTTCCAAATCATGGGTGGTATAATTCTTTTCGTGAACTTTAAGTTGCCTTGATGCGTAGGCAATAACCTTGTCTTTTTGCATTAGCACACACCCCAACCCTTGGTGTGAGGCATCGCAGTACACAACAAAATTGTCTGCACCCTCTGGTAAAGCTAAGATCGGTGCATTGCAAAGCTTATGCTTAAGTGTCTGAAAAGCTTCTTCTTGTTTTTCTCCCCAATCGAACTTCTTATCCTTCTGGGTTAATGCCGTTAATGGTTGTACAATTTTGGAGAAATTTGCAATGAAACGCCGATAGTAACCAGCTAAACCGAGAAACGAACGAATTTCTGTCGGAGTCTTTGGGGCTTCCCACTTCTTAATGGCTTCTATCTTGGCCGGATCGACATGAATTCCATCTTTATTAACTACATGCCCAAGAAATTGCACTTCACGAATCCAAAATTCGCATTTGGAAAGTTTAGCATACAGCTTCTGGTCTCTGAGCAGTTCTAGTATTAGCTTTAAATGTTGCTCGTGCTCCTTCTTGCTTTGAGAATAGATTAATATATCATCTATGAACACAATTACGAATTTGTCCAAGTACGGTCGACATACTCTGTTCATTAGATCCATAAAGACTGCAGGAGCGTTTGTCAGTCCAAAAGGCATGACTAGGAACTCATAATGTCCATATCGAGTCCTAAACGCTGTCTTAGGAATGTCCTCCTCACGAACCCTCATTTGATGGTATCCGTACCGAAGGTCGATCTTCGAAAAGTACGTAGCGCCTTGAAGTTGGTCGAACAGGTCATCGATTCGAGGAAGGGGATATCGGTTCTTGATGGTCAGCTTATTAAGTTCCCTGTAGTCGATGCACATTCGAAAAGAACCATCTTTCTTTTTAACGAATAAAACTGGAGCTCCCCAGGGTGAAGAGCTGGGTCTGATGAATCCTTTATTGAGTAGCTCCTTAAGTTGTTCTGACAACTCCTGCATTTCTGAAGGTGCTAACCGGTAAGGTGATTTCGCCACGGGTGCCGCTCCTGGAATTAAGTCGATATGGAATTCAACTTGTCTTGGTAGGGGTAATCCAGGTAATTCATCTGGGAATACCTCGGGAAATTCTCATACTATTGGAAAGTCTTGAATATTCTTCTCTTTGATCTCCTTATCCACCACGTGTGTCAGAAACGCAACACAATCTTTTCGCAAATATTTTCGCATCTTCATACTCGACACTATTCTGAAATTTTTCCCCGAGTTTTCTCCCTGTATTTCCAGTACTCTTCCTTCGGTTTGTGGTATTCGGACGATCTTTTCGGAGCAAACGATTTCAGCGCGATTCTTCGATAACCAATCCATACCTACGACTATATCGAAGCTTCCTAGTTTGATTGGGATTAAATCTATGCTAAAATCTTTTCCCATCAGTTTAGGGTACAGTTTTTAATTACATCTCTGGCCCTAACTTCCTGTCCATTAGCAAATTCAATAACGTAGACCTCTTTCAACTTTTGAGGTTTCAAGTTAATTTTCGGCCTAAACTCTAGTGACACAAAGCTCCTATCCGCTCCAGAATCAAATAGTACTGTTGCATAATGATTATTCAAGAGAAACGTACCTGTGACTACATCCGGGTTTCGTCTTGCTTCATCTGCCCCAATTTCGAACACTCGACCTCGTGCCTGGCCTCCTTGATTTCCTTGATTGAATGGTCGCGCCTGATTTGCATTAGGCCTTCGGTTCAGTCTCGGACATGCGCTCCGAAAGTGATCTGGGCTCCCACACTCATGACAGTTTCGCCTTCCTCCGCTCTTGCAATCTCTGGCGACATGGCCTCCTCTGTTACACTTGAGGCAAATGATGCATCTTCCGAGGTGACGATTATTGCACTTGACGCATCTTGGGCATGGCCCTTTTTCTTTCTCCTCTGCCTGTTCTTGAATTCCAAAATTTTCTGTCACCCTCTGACCCTTGCCTGATCTTCCCCCAATTTGCCTTCTTGCAGGCTCTTCTATCTTTCTTTTCCCTCCGGCTTTGTCATTCCCAATTGCTCTCGAACGATTTGCGTTGTTGGTGAGTCTCGTTGCTAAATTCACTGCTTCTTGAAGAGTCTTCGAGTCAGCTGAAGTCACATTTCCTCTGATTTCTGAAGATAAACCCCACACATATCTATCCACTCGGTTTTCCTCGGGCGTCACCAAGTGTGGCACCAGCTTTTCCAGCTCATGGAAACGGGCAGTGTAAGAGTCTATGTCGTTTCCCTTCATTTCATGGTTCCATAGTTCTGCTTCCAGCTTCTGGATCTCACTCCTCGGGCAATACTCATCCTTGAGCATCTTCTTAAACTCATCCCATGTCAGTCTGTTGGCCATATCCCGGCCTCGGGTTTGTACTTGGGTGTTCCACCATGTTAATGCCCGTCCTTGCAGAAGGCAAGCAGCAAATTCCACCTTGTTTCCTTCAGTACATTTACTGATGTGGAGAACAGACTCCATACCCTCTAACCAAGTTAATAATCCAACGACTCCCTCGGTTCCATGAAACTCTTTAGGGTTGCAGGCCCTAAAAGCCTTGTACGTGCATTCCCTATTTCCAGTTGTTTCCGCATTGTTTCTTGGATTAGCGTTCAGACCAGCTGCTACTTGGCTAACGATGTTTGGAAGTGCGGCCATGATTTGCTCGGACACGAGCCGTGCGATTTCGGGATCCTCTCTCCTTGGAGGCATAGTCCTACAGGTATGGTTTTAATTAAGGATTTAGTCACATGGTCACTATTACTGTTATTTGGTTACACTTCCTACTTGTTATGTTAATCTAAGTTATGGTACTACTTCATGCATACTATCATTATTATCTACACGTATTGTCATAACAACACACCACAATTTCATAATCATGTATTAAAAGTACTTGAGATATGTGAGCATTAACCAAACATTTCATTCATAAGCCGTAAACATTCAATTCCCAAAAGAAACAATTAACAAAACATTTAATGTTTGGAATTAACGGCTACATGCCCCTAAAATATAAGTTTAAGTTTAATCAATCCCAAAAGCTTCATAGTGAGTGGTCTTCTAACGCATCAATGCCCAGATCAGCAGTCCCATCACCAATATCAAAGCTCTCATTACCCAAGCTAGGTACATACGTAGTGCTCTCACTTCCCTCCTAGTGAAGGCGATGACCTCCATGGTTCGATCTGAGACCTCACTATGTGATTTTAGAACCTCCATCACCCCATTCAGTGTTCGATGTTGTTGGTCCATTCTCTCTTCATAGAGTTGTATGTCTTGTGACATCATTAAGACCCACTGACTTTCCCGGGCGGTCATGCCGGGAGGGTGAGCCACTGGTACCCCGGTCACCATCTGGGGGTTTCCTCGCCGCGCTCCCGGTCGGGAGGACTCTCCTTCGTATCTCGGTGGGTGGGTGAAACTCACACACCTAGGCAATGGAACACTTTTTCTAGCCGTGGTTCTTACTCTCGGTCCTCGAAGTGTAGGCGTAGGGGATCGAGTGAGTGGTGCACTGTTTACTTCATGGTCGTCCTCATACGGGTCTCTCTCCACCTCAACAAATTCATTCCCCCTAGGATGGCTAGTAATATAGCCGGAGGGGTCAAGCGAGTGAGAGTGCTCGGAAGGAGTGTGCTCGGATGAAGTGTGGGTGGACGACATAGTGAACTGCGATAATGGTAGACTTAGTTATTAAGTGTGTTATTGTAAGTGCCTAAGATATGCAATGTTTATGCATGCACACACAAAAATCATGCTTTCCATTTTTAAGTAGGAATTTATTTTAAGCATACCTTTAATATAACCAATCCAAGTCCCCCATTATATTTTCCTAAATTAAACATAGGTGATCAGGCTTTGTTTAATTGAGGTATAATAATGTGACACTCATCTTAGTTATATTAGTAATACGCTTTCAATTTTGGAAATCATTTCGAAAACCGTTTTGAAAATAGTTTGCGTCATAGTTGGGTTATAGTTTGTGGTTTCCATAAGAAAACCGGCATTCTCTATAACCTTAGGCTCTGATACCAAATCTGTCACACCCCGCTAAAGCGGAAACACGAGATGTAACAGATAGAGTTTCATAGCATTAGGAAATAAACAACACCAACCATACAATTACATAAAGTATTAAATCGTGAAGTTCCAAAAATTACAAGTTACAATCCATTGTTTGCAAGCAACCGAGATGGTGTTTTTAACAAAATAGAGCAAAAGAAAAGAGCTTGGTTGATGTCGTCATGCATGCTAAACTTAGACTTTGTCGTTTACCTTCTTAGTCCCTGAAAAGCATGTTTAAAATAAAAGGTCAACTACAAAGAGTTGGTGAGTTCACAGGTTTTCCATATACACAACAGTTTTTCACCCAAAGGTTACTCTCATGACACGTTTGTTCATGACAAGTTTTATGTTTAAAAAATTTTTATGAGTACAATTTACAACGAATGACTTTTGCAAGATATATAAGTGTTGAGCCACTACTAAGCCTCCGACAACCTACGCCCCGCGAACTACCTCAGAGGTGGTATGTTGGCCACATGAGTAGAACATTATTAACAGATAAAGTGCACCCCTACTCGTCAGTTAAAGGTGGGTTTGTCAAACCAAATAGCGCTATCCACAAATATCACCGGCTCGTTATGAGTTAATAAGTAGTGTACCTACTAGGGACTTAACATTTTCATTATAACTCAACATATCTTTATCACTTATGTAAATTCGTCCATTCATTAGTACTCATTTCTCAAATCATAAATATCCACAATTTAATATCATGAATCATTTAGCATTTTAAAATCATAACATGCTTTTCACCCCAAACATTAAACAAGTAAAACGGGGCTGTGAATACTCACCTTATAGCGTAGTCGTAAAATAGTGATAGCTTGTTTGCTTAAACGCTTTACGGGTTCCCTATAATGTCAAACAATCTCTATAAGTCCTTCATATCTAATTCAAGGTTATACTTAACTAATTTAATCCACATCCTGTGTAATGCCCTTGCTTTAGTATTCAAGTTGAAACGAAGAATTTAGCATTGTTCAATATGTTTCAATCATATATATATAGAGTTATAAGAATAAAATCCCATACTTTTCAAAATGCTTAATCTAACAGAAACTTTGTACTTCAAAAATGACTATTGAAAACACTTTCTAAAATGACAAATTTACCCATTTTTATATATGTAGTACTATACTGAGTTAAGGCTATTTTGACCAAATTTCATGAATTTTGGGGGTGTTAAAGGGGTCAAAATAATTTTTATAAATCCGTGCAACACAGAGTCTAAAACAGATGGCACCCTTCTGCCATAATGGGCTTTTGTGGGGTCAAAACTTAATATTTTTCGGAGTTTTTACATGTTTTGAAAACCTAACACATAAAGGTATCTCATGGAAAAAGATCCTCAAACGTTTGATAAATTTTGAGTGAGTTATGGACGAATGAAGCTGCATGTACCAATCTGCCAATCTTGGACAGCTTTGCACACTTGCTTTGTATAAAATGTTTGAGTGACCAAACCTCCATATTTTTGAATGAAACCAAGTGAATGTGAAACCTAACTCATCTAAGAAATTCCCAGAAGGAAAATGAGTAATTTTGATGGATTCTACAGAGAGTTATAAGCAAAACAGAATGACACAACAATCTGGCCAACCATCTGCTGCACACCAAATTTGTTCTAAGGAGTTGAAGTCTTAAATCTCAATATATTCTTATGAGACCAGTTGGGTTTGAACCCTAACTCATTAAACCTTACTCCAGAAGAAAAATGAGGAATTTTGAACATGTTTTGACCAAGATATGGTCGTCCTAAGCACATGCAACAAATCTGCCAGATTCTTAAAACTCTAACATTGACATGAAAACCTATTTTTAAGCATTCTAACATCCATAGATGTGGATTCCTTTGATAAGGACTCAATCCCAACATCGTATGGCATGTTTTTAAAGGAAAAATACTTTAAACTTACAAGAAAAATGTGCATGCAAAGGTCAAAAATCCAGATTCTAGTACAAGAACAAAACCCACGTTTTTGATGATTTTGCTCATTTTTCTCAAGTTCATGATGGAAGTTCATAGATTTTCACCACTTTATTGACATTTCTCATGTCATTGGTGTTTTATATCACTTCTAGAATAAGAAAAAGAGTTCATCCATTTGAATGAAATGAAAGTGTAGGAAGGTAACAATTATTATCAAAAATGCTTAAAAAAATGAAGAAGATGATTAGTTTAGAACTCTTACCTTTGAGAGATGATGCAAGCACTTCAAGCTCTTTAAAATTTCGTTTTGGATACTTGTATTAGGTCTGAAATTTTCTAGAGTTTGAAGGTACTTTGTTGAAGAAAGGTGAAGAAGAAAGGATAGAAGGAAATGGTGAAAGTTCTAGAGAGAGAAGAAAGGAAGATGGATGGTTGGAGGAAATTTTGAAATGAAACAAAAGTTGTAAAGATTGAGGGAGTAAAGGGGGGGGGGGGAGGCCGGCCCCTTCATGGGCCCCCAACCCCTTGTTGTATATATATTTTTTTTTCATAAAAATTTAGCCCAATATCATTTCTTTGTAGAATCATTTTTTATGAATAGATTGCAAGATACTCTCTTAAAATACCTTCTTGTTTCTATAAATTTCCAATAAAAGAAAGTTTATGTATGCAAGAAAAACCCTATATTTCAAATAGATTATATGTTAGTTGAAGCATTTTGGCATTTCACAAGGTGTTCCGGTTAGTCATGGGTCAAAACCGGGTCTTTTAGGCAACTACCGGGAATTCTAGCGAATCTTCGCCTTAATGTCTTCTGAAAAGGCCCTATCAAAGCATATTCCCTATGTTAACATTAGTGAGGGTTTAACATATGCTAACCTGGAAGTTTCGATTTTTTTTGCCGGATGTTACATGTTTTGCTGTTCTAATTTCATAACTAGATATCATGTATGTAATTAGCAAAAAGTTTGTAACGAAATACCTTATTCTGGATGTAAAGACTAAGGGACCTTACTTGTTATATTATGAATCTTTTGGTTATGTAACGATGTTATGAAATATATGTTATTTGTTGTATGTTTGGGAACCGGGTTGTTACAGATGGTATTAGAGCCCTAGTTTAAGGGATTTAGGTATTCGTATATGTACCTATACTTAAACTGCATGTGAAGTAGGATGTCCCTATTATTGTAGAACCTTGGGATGTTAAATATAAAAAGGTAGAAGGAACATCATGTAAGGTAATTTCAGATTACACCTAGCCAGTGTAATTGTGAACTTATAGGTACATGTTTGAACTGGGATACCTTGTTATATGGGGTATGTGCTTATGTGTATATTAATCTAATTTGAATCTACAGAATGGCAAGTGGTACTAGACAAACGAATCGAGAGGGAGGAGGAAATCCTAATAGAACGAATCCAACAGTTGGGACAAGGGGAAGAGGGGGAGAAAGAGGTAGAGGCAGAGCAGGCGGCAGAGTTCAGCCGCAAGGTGCATAATTTGTTACAAGAGATGACTTAACAGCTGAAATGGGAAGATTGCAAGCCAATATCCAAGCTATGTTCAACCGAACTCGTAATACCGAAACTGAAATACCATATCCTGGTCTAGAAGACGAAATGCCCATTACACCGACTGTTATACCGGTACCAAGAAAGTGTGATTACAAAATGTTCTTAAGTTGTAAGCCTCCAACATACTCAGGAGATAGAGACCCAGTGAAAGCTATGAGGTGGTTGAAGGAGATAGAAGTTATCTTCAAGACCAGTAAGTGTGCTGATGAAGATAGAGTGCTATACGGAACAACAATATTGAAGGCAGATGCTCTATACTGGTGGGAAGCTTTTATTTCTTCTGGAGGATCTAACATATATTCTACTTTCTCTTGGGAAGAATTCATTATAGCTTTCAGGAAATAGTTGTGTCCCCAATCAGCAGTTAAACAATTGGAAGGGGAGTTTATGAACTTACAGCAAGGGAATTTATCAGTTTGGGACTACATTGCTCGTTTTCTGGAAAAGACTCATTTCACAGAATACTACGTTGCCACGGAGGCAATGAAGATTGAAAGGTTTATCTTTGGGTTGAATTCAGAAGTCAGAAGTCTGGTGATTGCTAAAGGACCAGAAACTTTCTTAGCCGCAGTAGACGCAGCGGAAACTGTGGAACAAGATAAAGGGAGAAACGCTAGTGATAAAGGTATGGGAAAAAGAAAGTGGGAAGGACCACAGTATGATCCAAAGAAATCCAGTTTCATAGGTTTGATAACCGTCCGCCTTTCCGACCAGCAGAAAGACCCTGTCAGAAATGCAATGGTATCCACCAAGGAAACTGTCAAGTTGATACTCGGGTTTGTTATAGGTGTGAGAAAACCGGACATGTTGCTAAAGACTGTCGAGTAACGCGGTTTTGTTTCTTGTGAAATTCTCCAGATTACATTCAGTCTGATTGTCCGAGGGGAAGAGTACAGCAAGGGGGTACGTCGGGGAAACCAGCTGGTGTTAGACCAGTAGTACAAAGGCCAGAGCAACCAAGAGCAAGGGGTCGTGCGTTTCAGATGACAGCGCAAGAATCGGAGGAAACTCCGGATGTGGTGACAGGTACATTTTTGATAAACTATACACATGCTAAAGTGTAATTTGACTCCGGTGCAAACCGATCGTTCGTATCTCCTGCATTTGCTACTTATCTGCATTTAAAGCCTAAAGTGTTAGATCATGCTTTAATGGTAGATACTGCAAATGATAATCAAGTATCGGTTAAAGAAGTTTTTGATAGTTGTGTGATAAATATAGAGGGGTGTGGAGTACCTATTCAACTATTTCCTATAGCTTTGATCGAGTTCGATGTGGTAGTGGGGATAGATTGGTTAGCCGAGAATCAGGCTAGCATAGTTTGTGATAAGAAGTTGATAAATGTTGTCTTGCCTGAGAGGGGACCAGTAGTAATTTATGGTGATCGTAGAAATCATCAGTCTTGCCTTATATCTATGTTAAAAGCTCGTAAGTGTGTCAGCAAAGGTTACCCTAGTTACTTAGCTTTTGTGATAGATATTAAGCCAGAAATGAATAAGTTGGAAGATATTCCGGTTGTCCGTGAATTCCCAGAAGTTTTTCCCGAAGACTTGAATAGTCTTCTACCCATTAGACAAGTAGAGTTTGTGTTAGTGCAATATGTCTTCAAGGTTTAAATATAGAAAGGTCAAAGTCAAAGTCAATGTATTGAGTTGTATTGTGTTGTTTACACCTTGTAAAGTGTTTAGTATAAATAGGTTTTGTTGTGTATTAGTTGGTAGGACTCTAGACATACTTAACTCACATTCTTATATTCTAGAGAGAGAAACACTTGTACAGAACTCCTAATCTTGCAATGTGTTCTTGAGTAAAATAGATGACAGATTCATATCTTCTATATCTTGATTAGATCTTGGTTTAACAATTGGTATCAGAGCACGTTATTGAAGATCTTGGATTAACAATTGGTATCAGAGCAGGATCTTAGATTCAGATTGTCTTTCTGTGATCATATACAAATTTTTGTGAAGATTATCAAGGAAATTTGATTGATTTCTTGAATTTTTTCAAGAAATCTCGTTTTCTTGAAAAAAAATTTCAAAAAAATTTTGTGTTTGTGATCGAATTGCTTCAAGTTTATGATCAGTAGATTCGTCATCAGATTTGGAACAAGAATAAAGAAGGTTTCGAAGGCCAATTTCATTGATTTGAGGTTCAATTTTGAAGATTTGTGAGTTTTTTTTTGGGGTTCGAACTCGAGGTTCTGTTCGATCTACAAGAATTGCAATTCAGACGTTTTCAGTGTTTGGTGTGTGAAGAAAGTATATTCAAACTGCTATTTCGAGCTTATCTGTGAAGTTTCTTGCTGAGATTTTTCAGATTTCATACGTTTTTTAGATTTTTTGTGAACTTTTCGCAAGATCTGGACTTTTCGCAAGATTCATCGAACTTTTCGCAAGATTCATCGTACTTTTCGCAAGATTCATCATCTTTTGAAGATCATCAGAATCTAAGTGTAGCTTTTCGCAACTCAAAGTCTCGCAAACAGTAACTTTTCGCAACTCAAAGTCACGCAAACAGTAACTGTTCGCAACCCAAAGACACGCAAACAGTAACTTTGTGTATCCCTCTGTCGCGCATACCTCTTCAAGATTTTCTAAGTCTACTATTCGCAACTGTTGCTTGCGAAAACTTTGGTTTTTCGTTTCTTCAGCTTACGCATACTGGTGGTTTTCGCAAATGTTGCTTGCGAAAACTGACACTTGGTCAAAAAAAAATTTACTGTTCTTCTGACCCGACTTTCTGACTTGGTTATTTTCTGGAGTAAATAAAAAGTATTTTGAGAAAAAAATTTATACTGAAATTTTTTCTATAGTGTATTTCATACATTTTAAGAGTTTTTCAAGAAAAAGTTTTATATAATTTTTTTTCAAGATGAATTATCAAGCTTCAGGTAATCGTCCTCCGATGCTTAACAAGTATTCGGATTTTGTGAAATGGACGGTCGACTTCATGGATTTCATTTCGAGAAGAGAAAATGGAGATTTAATGATAAAATCTTTCACCGAAGGCCCGTTGATCCTTTATAAACGGGAAGAAGATTTTACTGAAGAAGAGATATATCGGAAGAGAGCTGATAAAGATGCAACAATATATTTGATCCTTGTTATTTCCAAACTTCCACAATACACTTGTGCTCGATTAAATGCTTTCAAAAATAATCCTATGTTGTTGTGGAAGGAATTAACGAAGCTAATGCATGGATCGTATGTTGATTTCAGGGTAAAGAAAGTGAAGAATGCTGATAAGGAGGATACAAATCAGACAACATCAGAAATTCACATAGAGGAACCGTCAAAAGCGGAAGAAAAGAAAGTTGATTTAGAGAAAAAGGAAGACATGAAGGATGTGATAGAAGATTTTGAGGAGATCACTGAGCTTACAAAGAGACTATCAGATTTAGAAAAATTAATAAAAGATGAAAGAGAAGAACATAAGAAAGAAAGAGAGGGTCTAGCTCTAAGAATTTCGGATCTTGAAAAGGAATTGAAGATGAAGACTAAAGCTTGTGAAGATAACAAAGCTTTTGAACTCCAATTCCAAAGACTTTCCAAGCAGAACTCAGATTTTCAGAAAGTATTATTTTTAGAGAAGCAAAAGGTGGAGAAGGAAAGAGCCGAGTTTGAGGTTAAAAGGAAAGAGTTTGAAGTAAAGAATGGGAAGCTTTCAGAGAAAATTTCTGAACTGCAAGAGGAGTTGGATTTGGAAAGAAGTGAGTTAGAAAAGAGAAAGAAAGCTGAGTTTCAAGCAAGGAGCGTAAAGGATGATTTTTCTGTGGAACGGAGGATATTTCAGCAAGAAATTCAGAAACTCACGAAGAACTTGGCGGGTTTATCTACAGATATCATGAAGGAAAAGAGGGTGAATTGTGATATTCGGAAGAAGCTCGAGTTGATGACAAAGGAACGAAATGCCTTAAAAGACAAAGTGAGGTCGTTCAACAACTCCGAGTGTTTTTCAGAATGTCCGATGCGTCCTTCTAACATTTTCTACAAGCATTCTGTGGATATGTCTCCCAAATACTATGCTGATCTTCCTTCCTACAAAAGAGTCAACATGCAATGGAAGGTAAAAGGTAAATTTCCTGGAAAAGATGTACCAAAATCATCATTTCCAAATAAGAATTTTACAACGAAAGTTAATTCTTTTGTTAATTCTTATTGCGGAAATAATGATTTTGTTAATAATAATTATGTTCAATATTGGTATGGTACTTACCATTTTCCTTCTTATAGAGCTCCGCTTAACGTGTCAGGACCCAAGACTCGTTGGGTACCAAAATCTACTTAATCTGTTTTGCAGATTTAGAGACAAGTGTTGAACTCTCGAAAGATGAAGTACTTGTGCATTCAAGAAGATATTGAACATCACATATTTTCAGGGAGTTTATTATTTTTTTTATATACATGTGATTAATGACAAATCTTTTGGTATTTTGTAGGGGGAGAAAGATAAAAGACTATGGCTTTTGAACACATCAGTTCAAAACCCGCACTTCAACGATAATGGCTTTTGAACACATCAGTTCAAAACCCGCACTTCAACGGTAATGGCTTCTGAATACATCAATTCAGGACCCGTACTTCAAAGGCTATGACTTCTAAACATATCAGTTTAGAACTCGTACTTATCAGATGATATCCTTTCACTGTCATATCTTTCTATTTTTAGGACATGTGCTTAAAGGTAATATTGTGTTATATTTTATGTCTACTAACGTTGAAAGTTTGACCTTCACAAATTTAATTCAATGAAGTGAAATTCTTCAATTTTTCACTCAATGAATAAAATGTGTGTTAAGGATGATTTTACGAGCATTTTTGTATCGTCGGAGTTATATTTGTTTCTACTTTCGCTTCTGAAATAAGTCGAAAGGTCAGCGAAACATGTTTGAGATTTTGATATAAGCGCAAAATTGTGTAAATCTCGACTTATTTAGAATACAATGCTCACAAAGCCTATTCGTTTTAATCATGAATGGAAACGAAAATATGGGGGAAACACTACGTTTTTGAACCAAGTGATTGAGATGCTATAAAAAAAATTATATATATATGTATATAATAAAATCCTTCAGTTTGATAGTCTATGCCTGTGGCCTATCTGGTTTGGGAGATTAAGTCCCAATGGGTACTCGTTACCTAGCCCCTAAGATCAACTGATCTGGGATTGGCTGACCCAAATCCTGCTATAGAACCAGGTAGAAACCATGTTCTACTGGTACAGATGGGATTAAGGTATATCGATGTAGCCTTTCTGGTTCGGGAGAGTAAGTTCCAAGGGGTGCTTGTCACCTAGACCCTAAGGCCAACTGGTCTGGGATCGGCTGACCCAAGTCCTACTATAGGACCAGTTAGAAAGTTACGTTTACGGTGTATCTTAGTCTTAATAAACTGTTTGATTATAAAAGATGCCAATGAGCACATAATAAAAGTTGCCAATGTTCACATTATGAAAAGATGCCTAAGAGCACACATCTTTTGAAACTTGGGGAAAATACAAAGTCGCGATAAACCTGTAAATTTGTGAAAATTCTGTTTTCAGATATATAGTGTGAGTATGAGCAAAGTATTCTTTTAGGTCTATGAGATGCATTTACTTGCTGCTAATCATATTTTGCATGGTAGCACACCAAATAGATTTAATAAAGGAGTTGAAACTGAACATTTTTAACTTGATATGCAATGATGTCTTGTTTTTTAATCCAAACACATGCATTTGATTTCACTTGATGGAAATATCTGTTACATTTCATTAAGTTGAATTTATTTTGTTTGGTGTTCAAATGATTAAATGTTAGTAGTTATAAAATGTTGTTCAATGAATTCTATTTTCTTTATATAAGTTTGTTAAAATGTGCGCTTATATGATTTTTATGCAAATTTTCAGGGGGAGAAAATCAACTTGCTCTACAATTCTTATTTTTAGGGGGAGCAAGATCTTTCGCTTATGGGGAGATTGTTCGTGTTTTTCAAGGGGAAGAGATGTTTTTGAAGAGGGAGATTGTCCGTGACTGAAATTGAAAAGATTTTCGATGCTCGTGATGCTCACTTTCATCGAAAAAGGGGGAGAATGTCTACATCAATTTCATGTCAAAGAAAGTTTAAAATCAAAGATTCGTTTTAATGTCAATGGGGAGATTTGTAGAAAGAAGACGTCGTTTCAAGAAATGATAGGGGGAGTTTTATTCTTCAAGAGTTTTTAAGAAATCGATTGATCATTTCAGTGATCTCTTTCTTTTGAACTCGCGCGTTTATGAAGATCGACACTGAAGAATGAAATTCTCAAGTCAATGGAAATGGGGAGAATTCTTCAAGAGTTTGAGGAAAATCGATTGATCATTCTGTGATCTCTTTTTCTTCAACTTTTGCGTATTTGTATTAAAAAGCTTTGTGTGAAGATTCATATTCTCCTGCTCGAAGAAAGAAGTTCGTTATTTGCCGTTTGAAGATTGGATGACGTTTTTGACTTTGACAAGCTTTGATGAAGTCCGAAGATTCAAGAAAGCTAAAGCTTGCTGATCGCATTTGTTTAAACCTTGAATCCAAGGGGGAGATTGTTAGTGCAATATGTCTTCAAGGTTTAAATATAGAAATGTCAAAGTCAAAGTCAATGTATTGAGTTGTATTGTGTTGTTTACACCTTGTAATGTGTTTAGTATAAATAGGTTTTGTTGTGTTTTAGTTGGGACGACTCTAGACATACTTAACTCACATTCTTATATTCTAGAGAGAGAAACACTTGTACAGAACTCCTAATCTTGTAATGTGTTCTTGAGTGAAATGGATGACGAATTCATATCTTCTCTATCTTGATTAGATCTTGGTTTAACAGTTTGGTATAGATCTGATTCCTGGAGCCGCTCCTATTGCTCGTGCACCATATCGTTTAGCACCACCAGAGATGAAAGAAATGATGACACAACTACAAGATCTTTCCAATAAGGGCTTTATCAGACCCAGTTCTTCGCCGTGGGGTGCACCAGTCTTGTTTGTGAAAAAGAAGGATGGTTCGATGAGAATGTGTATTGATTACCGGGAACTGAATAAGCGCACGATCAAGAACAAGTATCCGCTTCCCAGAATTGATGACCTATTCGATCAATTAGTTGGAGCTTGTTATTTCTCCAAGATTGATCTAAGATATGGTTATCATCAACTGAAGGTTAAAGAAGAAGACTTTCTGAAAACTGCTTTTCGCACGAGGTACGGTCACTATGAATTCCTGGTGATGCCATGTGGACTGACGAATGCTCCAGCTGCTTTTATGGATCTAATGAACCGAGTATGTAAGCCATATCTCGATAACTTTGTTATTGTATTTATCGATGATATCCTTATCTATTCCCGATCCAAAGAGGATCATGCCCAACATCTTCGTTTGGTTCTGGAATTGCTGAAAAAAGAAAAGTTGTATGCTAAATTTTCAAAATGTGAATTCTGGCTACGGGAAGTTCAGTTTCTCGGGCATGTAGTCTCCGAGAAAGGCATTCAAGTTGATCCGATGAAAGTGGAAGCGATTGAAAAGTGGGAACCGCCGAGAACGCCAACCGAAGTACATAGTTTGCTGGGTTTAGCCGGGTATTACCGAAAGTTTATAAAAGATTTTTCTCGTATTGCTACGCCTCTCACTAAGTTGACCCGAAAGAATCTAAAGTTCGAATGGAAAGCAGAACAGGATGAAGCATTCCAAATATTGAAAGAGAAACTCTGTAGCGCGCCGATACTAGCATTACCTGAAGGTTCTGATGATTTTGTTGTTTACAGTGATGCTTCCAAACTGGGATTAGGATGTGTACTTATGCAGCGTGGAAAGGTTATTGCTTATGCTTCTCGTCAACTGAAGGATCATGAAAGACAATACCCTACACACGACATGGAACTTGCAGCTGTTGTTTTCGCGATAAAGATTTGGAGACATTATCTTTACGGCTCTAAATGTCAAATTTATACCGATCATAAGAGACTTCAACATCTTTTCGATCAGCGAGAATTGAATATGAGGCAAAGAAGATGGCTAGAACTGGTAAATGATTACGACTGTGAAATCCTTTATCATCCGGGAAAGGCGAATGTGGTAGCTGATGCATTGGAAATCAGAACGGTTAGTGGGGATATCAGCATTGCTTGAAAAAGATGATCGGGGGTTATTGTGTCTGGAAAGCAGAATTTAGGTGCCTCGTTTGGGTGGTTTACATGATCGTGTACTACAAGAAGCTCATCAATCTCGTTTCTCTATTCATCCAGGTACAAATAAGATGTATAAAGATCTAAAACAATTCTATTGGTGGTCGGGAATAAAAAGCAGCATTGCTCAACATGTGGAAGGTTGTACTACTTGTAAGAAGGTAAAGATTGAACATCAAAAGCCGTTTGGTCAGTTACAACGGTTAGAAATACCTATGTGGAAATGGGATCAGATTACTACAGATTTCATCACCAAGCTACCAAGGACTCCGAAGGGATTTGATGCCATTTGCGTGATCGTTGATAGATTGACGAAGTCTGCTCACTTCTTGCCGATAAAAGAAACGGATGTTGGAACGACTAGCCAAGTTGTACATCGACGAAAGAGTAACTCGACATGGAGTTCCAATCTCGATTATTTTTTATCGTGATAGTCGTTTTACTTCAGGGTTCTGGAGGTGTTTTCAAAAAGAAATGGGTACACAGATAAAGTTAAGTACAACGTATCATCCTCAAACCGATGGTCAGAGTGAACGGACAATTCAGACATTAGAAGATATGCTACGGGCCTGCATTGTTGATTTTGGGGGATCGTGGGATAAGCATTTGCCGTTGATCGAATTTTCCTACAACAACAGTTATCATTCCAGCATACAAGCAGCACCGTTTGAAGTACTGTATGGTAGAAAATGCCGAACGCCTCTGTGTTGGAACAAAGTGGTAGAGAAGCAGTTAGCGGGGCCAGATATAGTTCAGTTAACCGCGGATAAGATTACTCAGATTCGGGAACGCTTGAAAGTGGCTCAAAACAGGCAGAAACGTTACGCGGACCGACGCCGGAAACCATTAGAGTTTCAAGTTGGAGATTTTGTAATGCTAAAAGTCTCACCTTGGAAAGGAGTCATCCGATTTGGAAAGCAAGGTAAACTTAATCCGAGGTACATTGGACCGTTTGCAATTACAGAAACGATTGGTGATGTAGCCTACAGGTTGGATCTTCCGCCAGAGTTAAGCATGATTCACAACGCATTTCATGTATCGAATTTCCGAAAGTGTTTAGTTACGCCAGATCAGGCCGTTTCTCTACCAGATATACAAGTTGATGAAAAGCTGAATTATGTGGAAGAACCTGAAGCAATAGTTGACCACAAAGTTAAAGTGTTGTGGAACAAAGTAATCAAGCAAGTAAAAGTACTGTGGAGACACCATAGGGGTCAGGATGCTACTTGGGAATCAGAATCCGAAATGAGAACTAAGTACCCGTACCTTTTTGCCTAACCGAATTCCGGGACGGAATTCTTTTAAGGGGGAGATGATGTAATACCCCGGTAAGTTCGTTAGTTAAAGTCTCGTTCCGTTAAAATTATTTAACTCTATAATTGAATGATTAGGGTAAGTATAGATTATGTTATAAGTTAGAGGTGTTTTGGTTATTAGTGAGTAGTACAAGGTCTAAATGGTACTTATGGTGATATTATCCTCTTAGTATTCAGATATTATCACTAAACCAGAAATCTCAGTGTGTGTGTGTGTGTGTGTTTTGAGACCAAAAGAAGAAAGGAAGAAAAGAAGAGTTAGGGCATCATTTGGTGTACTTGGAAGGGATTTAAGGTATGTTTTCATTGTGTTTTATGTCTATAATTGCTAGTAGATGGGTTCTAGCGAAGTAGAATGATAGATTTCATATCCGGGGATGTTTCAGCCGATTTCTGGGTTAAGATATGGTAAACCGACAGAGGTTTCCGGATAAGTTGATGGTGTCCCGGTGGTTTTGTTGATAGTGTCCGGATAATGCTCTAAAGGTGTCCGGACGGGGTTTTTATCCGGGTAAGTTCCTCTTTACCATAAGTTTCCGGTTAAAATGAGATACCGGATAGTGTCCGGATTGCTTTGGTGTTCGGGTGTTATCCGGATTGTTTGTGTTATCCGGAAACGTCAGGTTGTCCGGATTGGTTATGCTGTCCGGGAAGTCGTGTTGTTCGGATAGTTTGGGTTGTCCGGAAACTTTGATCTGTTTGGTCACTTTTGAGAGTTGTGATACTTTTGAGTATCCAGGAACCTGTGTTTTGTTGACTATTGGATAGGGAATGAATGAGGACTGACTATTCTGTGGACTTGACTTAAGTTCGGGTTTGGGGGAAACATTTGAGGATAAGAGTTAGATAGATGTATCTAGAGTTCTTAATCCTAGTAAGTCTTATGTGTTCTACATGGTAAAAAGATACTTGCATCTAATTGTTTCAGATACTTTGAATTTGGAGTGAAAGTTGAATCTTGTGGAAAAAGACTGGAAAGAGTTTTGATAAACAAACAGGTGAGTTTTACTTTAAAATGTTTTCAAACTGGAATACATATATGTGTGGAGTGGGAATATGATAGATGGTGTGATTATATGTTTATGTTTGAAATATAATATATTGAGATACTGTATTTACATGAGCATACTCTATATGAGAATACGTTGGCCGGGCTTAGGACCGGTGGTGTTGGCTGTAATACTCGTACAGCGGTGTTGGCTGTAATTGTCGTACAGCGGAGTTAATTTATTAGTTGGCTTGCAACCAACTAATATGGCCATGGAAATGAGACAGAGAAGTACCCAATGCATGAGTCCTATTTGGTATTTATACTTGTGATATGTATATAGTGTTTGTGCAAATGGTTTCAAACTAACAGGCATTTTCTCACTTAGACCGCTAGGTCTAACCCTCATTTTGTTTTAAAATATGTATTCCAGGTCGTGGATCGGGTAAGAGCAAATGAGAAGAGTACTATATGTTTAGCTTTTGGATGAAGGATGTTATGAAGACTAAGACGTGTTTTGCTGTTCTAATTTCATAACTAGATATCATGTATGTAATTAGCAAAAAGTTTGTAACGAAATACCTTATTCTGGATGTAAAGACTAAGGGACCTTACTTGTTATATTATGAATCTTTTGGTTATGTAACGATGTTATGAAATATATGTTATTTGTTGTATGTTTGGGAACCGGGTTGTTACATCTTTATCATCCAGGAAAAGCGAATGTGGTAGCTGATGCACTCAGTCGCCAAGAGAGAAGTGGAACAATAAAGGCAATTGCACTACGAGCTGAACTTCTACCTAACATCTTTGACGAATTGAAGAAGTGTCAAGTAGAAGCTTTTTATGAGGAACAATTGAAACCAGAACGGTTAGTGGGAATATCAGCATTGCTTGTAAAGAATGATCGTGGGTTACTATGTTTGGATAGCCAAATTTGGGTGCCTCGTCTGGGTGGTTTACGTGAACGGGTACTACAAGAAGCTCATCAGTCTCGTTTCTCTATTCATCCAGGTACGAATAAGATGTATAAAGATTTAAAACAATTTTATTGGTGGCCGGGAATAAAAAGAAGCATTGCTCAACATGTGGAATGTTGTACTACTTGTAAGAAGGTAAAGATTGAACATCAAAAGCCGTTTGGTCAGTTGCAACGTTTAGAAATACCGATGTGGAAATGGGATCAGATTACTACAGATTTCATCATGAAGCTACCAAGGACCCCGAAGGGGTTTGATGCCATTTGGGTAATCGTTGACAGATTGACAAAGTCTGCTCACTTCCTACCAATAAAGGAAACCTATCCGATGGAAACACTAGCCAAATTGTATATCGACGAAATAGTAACTAGACATGGAGTTCCAATCTCGATTATTTCTAATCGTGATAGTCGTTTTACTTCAAGATTCTGGAGAAGTTTTCAAAGGGAAACTGAACATTTTTAACTTGATATGCAATGATGAGAGTTTTTTAATCCAAACGCATGCATTTGATTTCACTTGATGGAAATATCTGTTACATTTCATTAAGTTGAATTTATTTTGTTTGGTGTTCAAATGATTAAATGTTAGTAGTTATAAAATGTTGTTCAATGAATTCTATTTTCTTTATATAAGTTTGTTAAAATGTGCGCTTATATGATTTTTATGCAAATGTTCACGGGGAGAAAATCAACTTGCTCTACAATTCTTATTTTTAGGGGGGGCAAGATCTTTCGCTTATGGGGAGATTGTTCGTGTTTTTCAAGGGGAAGAGATGTTTTTGAAGAGGGAGATTGTCCGTGACTGAAATTGAAAAGATTTTCGATGCTCGTGATGCTCACTTTCATCGAAAAAGGGGGAGAATGTCTACATCAATTTCATGTCAAAGAAAGTTTAAAATCTAAGATTCGTTTTAATGTCAATGGGGAGATTTGTAGAAAGAAGACGTCGTTTCAAGAAATGATAGGGGGAGTTTTATTCTTCAAGAGTTTTTAAGAAATCGATTGATCATTTCAGTGATCTCTTTCTTTTGAACTCGCGCGTTTATGAAGATCGACACTGAAGAATGAAATTCTCAAGTCAATGGAAATGGGGAGAATTCTTCAAGAGTTTGAGGAAAATCGATTGATCATTCTGTGATCTCTTTTTCTTCAACTTTTGCGTATTTGTATTAAAAAGCTTTGTGTGAAGATTCATATTCTCCTGCTCGAAGAAAGAAGTTCGTTATTTGCCGTTTGAAGATTGGATGACGTTTTTTACTTTGACAAGCTTTGATGAAGTCCGAAGATTCAAGAAAGCTAAAGCTTGCTGATCGCATTTGTTTAAACCTTGAATCCAAGGGGGAGATTGTTAGTGCAATATGTCTTCAAGGTTTAAATATAGAAATGTCAAAGTCAAAGTCAAGGTATTGAGTTGTATTGTGTTGTTTACACCTTGTAATGAGTTTAGTATAAATAGGTTTTGTTGTGTTTTAGTTGGGACGACTCTAGACATACTTAACTTACATTCTTATATTCTAGAGAGAGAAACACTTGTACATAACTCCTAATCTTGTAATGTGTTCTTGAGTGAAATGGATGACGAATTCATATCTTCTCTATCTTGATTAGATCTTGGTTTAACAGTTTGGTATAGATCTGATTCCTGGAGCCGCTCCTATTGCTCGTGCACCATATCGTTTAGCACCACCAGAGATGAAAGAAATGATGACACAACTACAAGATCTTTCCAATAAGGGCTTTATCAGACCCAGTTCTTCGCCGTGGGGTGCACCAGTCTTGTTTGTGAAAAAGAAGGATGGTTCGATGAGAATGTGTATTGATTACCGGGAACTGAATAAGCGCACGATCAAGAACAAGTATCCGCTTCCCAGAATTGATGACCTCTTCGATCAATTAGTTGGAGCTTGTTATTTCTCCAAGATTGATCTAAGATATGGTTATCATCAACTGAAGGTTAAAGAAGAAGACTTTCTGAAAACTGCTTTTCGCACGAGGTACGGTCACTATGAATTCCTGGTGATGCCATGTGGACTGACGAATGCTCCAGCTGCTTTTATGGATCTAATGAACCGAGTATGTAAGCCATATCTCGATAACTTTGTTATTGTATTTATCGATGATATCCTTATCTATTCCCGATCCAAAGAGGATCATGCCCAACATCTTCGTTTGGTTCTGGAATTGCTGAAAAAAGAAAAGTTGTATGCTAAATTTTCAAAATGTGAATTCTGGCTACGGGAAGTTCAGTTTCTCGGGCATGTAGTCTCCGAGAAAGGCATTCAAGTTGATCCGATGAAAGTGGAAGCGATTGAAAAGTGGGAACCGCCGAGAACGCCAACCGAAGTACATAGTTTGCTGGGTTTAGCCGGGTATTACCGAAAGTTTATAAAAGATTTTTCTCGTATTGCTACGCCTCTCACTAAGTTGACCCGAAAGAATCTAAAGTTCGAATGGAAAGCAGAACAGGATGAAGCATTCCAAATATTGAAAGAGAAACTCTGTAGCGCGCCGATACTAGCATTACCTGAAGGTTCTGATGATTTTGTTGTTTACAGTGATGCTTCCAAACTGGGATTGGGATGTGTACTTATGCAGCGTGGAAAGGTTATTTCTTATGCTTCTCGTCAACTGAAGGATCATGAAAGACAATACCCTACACACGACATGGAACTTGCAGCTGTTGTTTTCGCGATAAAGATTTGGAGACATTATCTTTACGGCTCTAAATGTCAAATTTATACCGATCATAAGAGACTTCAACATCTTTTCGATCAGCGAGAATTGAATATGAGGCAAAGAAGATGGCTAGAACTGGTAAATGATTACGACTGTGAAATCCTTTATCATCCGGGAAAGGCGAATGTGGTAGTTGATGCATTGGAAATCAGAACGGTTAGTGGGGATATCAGCATTGCTTGAAAAATATGATCGGGGGTTATTGTGTCTGGAAAGCAGAATTTGGGTGCCTCGTTTGGGTGGTTTACATGATCGTGTACTACAAGAAGCTCATCAATCTCGTTTCTCTATTCATCCAGGTACAAATAAGATGTATAAAGATCTAAAACAATTCTATTGGTGGTCGGGAATAAAAAGCAGCATTGCTCAACATGTGGAAGGTTGTACTACTTGTAAGAAGGTAAAGATTGAACATCAAAAGCCGTTTGGTCAGTTACAACGGTTAGAAATACCTATGTGGAAATGGGATCAGATTACTACAGATTTCATCACCAAGCTACCAAGGACTCCGAAGGGATTTGATGCCATTTGCGTGATCGTTGATAGATTGACGAAGTCTGCTCACTTCTTGCCGATAAAAGAAACGGATGTTGGAACGACTACCCAAGTTGTACATCGACAAAAGAGTAACTCGACATGGAGTTCCAATCTCGATTATTTTTTATCGTGATAGTCGTTTTACTTCAGGGTTATGGAGGTGTTTTCAAAAAGAAATGGGTACACAGATAAAGTTAAGTACAACGTATCATCCTCAAACCGATGGTCAGAGTGAACGGACAATTCAGACATTAGAAGATATGCTACGGGCCTGCATTGTTGATTTTGGGGGATCGTGGGATAAGCATTTGCCGTTGATCGAATTTGCCTACAACAACAGTTAGCATTCCAGCATACAAGCAGCACCGTTTGAAGTATTGTATGGTAGAAAATGCCGAACGCCTCTATGTTGGAACGAAGTGGGAGAGAAGCAGTTAGCGGGGCCAGATATAGTTCAGTTAACCGCGGATAAGATTACTCAGATTCGGGAACGCTTGAAAGTGGCTCAAAACAGGCAGAAAAGTTACGCGGACCGACGCCGGAAACCATTAGAGTTTCAAGTTGGAGATTTTGTAATGCTAAAAGTCTCACCTTGGAAAGGAGTCATCCGATTTGGAAAGCAAGGTAAATTTAGTCCGAGGTACATTGGACCGTTTGCAATTACAGAAAGGATTGGTGATGTAGCCTACAGGTTGGATCTTCCGCCAGAGTTAAGCAGGATTCACAACGCATTTCATGTATCGAATTTCCGAAGTGTTTAGTTACGCCAGATCAGGCCGTTTCTCTACCAGATATACAAGTTGATGAAAAGCTGAATTATGTGGAAGAACCTGAAGCAATAGTTGACCACAAAGTTAAAGTGTTGTGGAACAAAGTAATCAAGCAAGTAAAAGTACAGTGGAGACACCATAGGGGTCAGGATGCTACTTGGGAATCAGAATCCAAAATGAGAACTAAGTACCCGTACCTTTTTGCCTAACCGAATTCCGGGACGGAATTCTTTTAAGGGGGAGATGATGTAATACCCCGGGTAAGTTCGTTAGTTAAAGTCTCGTTCCGTTAAAATTATTTAACTCTAAAATTGAATGATTAGGGTAAGTATAGATTATGTTATAAGTTAGAGGTGTTTTGGTTATTAGTGAGTAGTACAAGGTCTAAATGGTACTTATGGTGATATTATCCTCTTAGTATTCAGATATTATCACTAAACCAGAAATCTCAGTGTGTGTGTGTGTGTGTGTTTTGAGACCAAAAGAAGAAAGGAAGAAAAGAAGAGTTAGGGCATCATTTGGTGTACTTGGAAGGGATTTAAGGTATGTTTTCTTTGTGTTTTATGTCTATAATTGCTAGTAGATGGGTTCTATCGAAGTAGAATGTAGATTTCATATCCGGGGATGTTTCAGCCGATTTCTGGGTTAAGATATGGTAAACCGACAGAGGTTTCCGGATAAGTTGAAGGTGTCCCGGTGGTTTTGTTGATAGTGTCCGGATAATGCTCTAAAGGTGTCCGGACGGGGTTTTTATCCGGGTAAGTTCCTCTTTACCATAAGTTTCCGGTTAAAATGAGATACCGGATAGTGTCCGGATTGCTTTGGTGTCCGGGTGTTATCCGGATTGTTTGTGTTATCCGGAAACGTCAGGTTGTCCGGATTGGTTATGCTGTCCGGGAAGTCGTGTTGTTCGGATAGTTTGGGTTGTCCGGAAACTTTGATCTGTTTGGTCACTTTTGAGAGTTGTGATACTTTTGAGTATCCAGGAACCTGTGTTTTGTTGACTATTGGATAGGGAATGAATGAGGACTGACTATTCTGTGGACTTGACTTAAGTTCGGGTTTGGGGGAAACATTTGAGGATAAGAGTTAGATAGATGTATCTAAAGTTCTTAATCCTAGTAAGTCTTATGTGTTCTACATGGTAAAAAGATACTTGCATCTAATTGTTTCAGATACTTTGAATTTGGAGTGAAAGTTGAATCTTGTGGAAAAAGACTGGAAAGAGTTTTGATAAACAAACAGGTGAGTTTTACTTTAAAATGTTTTCAAACTGGAATACATATATGTGTGGAGTGGAAATATGATAGATGGTGTGATTATATGTTTATGTTTGAAATATAATATATTGAGATACTGTATTTACATGAGCATACTCTATATGAGAATACGTTGGCCGGGCTTAGGACCGGTGGTGTTGGCTGTAATACTCGTACAGCGGTGTTGGCTGTAATTGTCGTACAGCGGAGTTAATTTATTAGTTGGCTTGCAACCAACTAATATGGCCATGGAAATGAGACAGAGAAGTACCCAATGCATGAGTCCTATTTGGTATTTATACTTGTGATATGTATATAGTGTTTGTGCAAATGGTTTCAAACTAACAGGCATTTTCTCACTTAGACCGCTAGGTCTAACCCTCATTTTGTTTTAAAATATGTATTCCAGGTCGTGGATCGGGTAAGAGCAAATGAGAAGAGTACTATATGTTTAGCTTTTGGATGAAGGATGTTATGAAGACTAAGACGTGTTTTGCTGTTCTAATTTCATAACTAGATATCATGTATGTAATTAGCAAAAAGTTTGTAACGAAATACCTTATTCTGGATGTAAAGACTAAGGGACCTTACTTGTTATATTATGAATCTTTTGGTTATGTAACGATGTTATGAAATATATGTTATTTGTTGTATGTTTGGGAACCGGGTTGTTACATCTTTATCATCCAGGAAAAGCGAATGTGGTAGCTGATGCATTGAGCCGCCAAGAGAGAAGTGGAACAATAAAGGCAATTGCACTACGAGCTGAACTTCTACCTAACATCTTTGACGAATTGAAGAAGTGTCAAGTAGAAGCTTTTTAAGAGGAACAATTGAAACCAAAACGGTTAGTGGGAATATCAGCATTGCTTGTAAAGAATGATCGTGGGTTACTATGTTTGGATAGCCAAATTTGGGTGCCTCGTCTGGGTGGTTTACGTGAACGGGTACTACAAGAAGCTCATCAGTCTCGTTTCTCTATTCATCCAGGTACGAATAAGATGTATAAAGATTTAAAACAATTTTATTGGTGGCCGGGAATAAAAAGAAGCATTTCTCAACATGTGGAATGTTGTACTACTTGTAAGAAGGTAAAGATTGAACATCAAAAGCCGTTTGGTCAGTTGCAACGTTTAGAAATACCGATGTGGAAATGGGATCAGATTACTACAGATTTCATCATGAAGCTACCAAGGACCCCGAAGGGGTTTGATGCCATTTGGGTAATCGTTGACAGATTGACAAAGTCTGCTCACTTCCTACCAATAAAGGAAACCTATCCGATGGAAACACTAGCCAAATTGTATATCGACGAAATAGTAACTAGACATGGAGTTCCAATCTCGATTATTTCTAATCGTGATAGTCGTTTTACTTCAAGATTCTGGAGAAGTTTTCAAAGGGAAATGGGAATGCAACTAAAGCTAAGTACAACATATCATCCTCAAACTGATGGTCAGAGTGAACGGACGATTCAGACTTTAGAAGATATGTTACGGGCCTGCATTGTTGACTTTCGGGGATCATGGGATAAGCATTTGCCGTTGATTGAATTTGCCTACAATAACACTTATCATTCCAGTATACAAGCGGCACCGTTTGAAGTTCTGTATGGTAGAAAATGTCGGACTCCTCTGTGTTGAAACGAAGTGGGTGAGAAATAGTTAGCAGAACCAGATATAGTTTAGATAACTGCGGATAAGATTACTCAGATTCGGGAACAATTGGAAGTGGCTCAAGACAGACATAAAAGCTACGCTGACCGACGTCGAAAACCGTTAGAATTCCAAGTTAGAGATTTCGTAATGTTAAAAGTCTCGCCTTGGAAAGGAGTTATTCGATTTGGCAAGCAAGGTAAACTCAGTCCAAGGTACATCGGACCGTTTGCAATAACAGAAAGGATCGGTGAAGTAGCTTACCGGTTAGAACTTCCGCTGGAGTTAAGTGGAGTCCATAACGCTTTTCATGTTTCGAATCTATGAAAGTGTTTGGTTACACCAGATCAGGTAATTTCACTGCCAGATATTCAGGTTGATGAAAGGCTGAACTTTGTGGAGGAACCTGAAACCATAGTTGACAGTAAAGTTAAAGTTCTGCGGAATGGAAAGGAGATCAAGCAAGTAAAAGAGCAGTGGAGACACCATAGGGGTCAGGATGCTACTTGGGAATCGGAATCAGAAATGAGAACTAAGTACCCTTACCTTTTTGCTTAACCGAATTCCGGTACGGAATTCTTTTAAGGGGGAGATGATGTAATACCCCGGGTAAGTTCGTTAGTTAAAGTCTCGTTCCGTTAAATTTATTTAACTCTATAATTGATGTTTATGGTAAGTTTAAGGGTGTCTTGGTCATTTTTGCATAGTTAAAGCCTTAAGTGTAAATTGGTCTAAAATATATATACTTTAAGAATTCAGATATTTTCATAATCAGAAAATATCCAGATTTAGAAGGGTGTGTGTGTGTTTTAGGAAGAAAGGAAGAAAAAGAAGAAAAGTGTGGTTAAGGCTTCAAATCGGATTCATTGGAAGTGTTTTGAGGTATGTTCCTTTACATTTTATGTGTGTAATTGTTATTAGAAGGTTTTTATCGGATTAGAATAGTCAAATTCATGTCTGGTAGTATTTTTTGTCGAATCTGGGTAGAAAGAGGGTAAACCGACAGAGGTTTCCGGACGATATGAATGTGTCCGGGTAGTTTTGTTGATGGTGTCCGGATGATGTTCTAAAGGTGTCCGGACGGGCTCTTTATCCGGGTAAGTTCCTCTTTTCCATAAGTTTCCGGGTAAAATGAGATACCAGATAGTGTCCGGATTGCTTTGGTTTCCGGGTGTTATCCGGATTGTTTATGTTGTCCGGACAGTTGTGTTGTCCGGAATGTATATGCTGTCCGAAAAGTTGTGTTGTCCGGATACTTTGAGCTGTTTGGTCACTTTTGAGAGTTCAGATACTTTTGAGTATCCTGTAACCTGTGTTTTTGTTGACTCTTGGATAGGGAATGAATGAGGACTGATTATACTGTGGACTCGACTTAAGTTCGGGTTTGGGAGAAATGATTGAGGATAAGAATAAGATAGGTTTATCTAAAGTTCTTAGTCTTAGTAAGCCTTATGTGAACTATTTGGTAAATAGATATTTGTATTTGAATTATTTCAGATACTGTGAATTTGGGGTGAAAGACATAATCTTTTGGAAAGACTTGGAAGCATTTTGATAAGCAAACAGGTGAGTTTTACTTTAAAACGTTTTAAACTGGAATACATATATGTGTGGATTGGGAATGTGATAGATGGTGTGATTATGTGTTTATGTTTGAAATATAATATATTGAGATATTGTATTTACATGAGCATTACACTATACGAGAATATGTTGGCCGGGCTTAGGACCGGTGGTGTTGGCTGTAAAATTCGTACAGCGGTGTTGGCTGTAATTGTCGTACAACGGAGTTAATTTATTAGTTGGCTTGCAACCAATTAATATGGCCAAGAGAATGAGGCAGGAAAGTATATGATGCATGAGTCATAACTGGTATTTGTATTTGTGTTATGTATATGATGGTTGTGCAAATGGTTTTAAAACTAACTGGGATTTTCTCACTTAGACCGCTAGGTCTAACCCTCATTTTGTTTTAAAATATGTATTCCAGGTCGTGGATCGGGTAAGAGCAAGTGAATAGAGTAATCGGTGGATAGCTTTTGGGAAGACATAATTTGAAGATTATAATGTGTTTTGTAGTTATAACCTCATTATCGGATATCATGTATTTAGTTAGCAAAAGTTTGTAATGAAATACCTTATTTTGGATTGTAAAGACTAAGGGACCGTACTTGTTATATGATGTATCTTGTTATGTAATGATGTTATGGAATGTATGTTACTTGATGCTTGTTTGGGAATCCGGGTCGTTACATCATCTCCCATTTTGGCCATGTAACTTTGCATTTGTGAGAAGTGAATGCAATCCTCTTCATTAGATGAATAATACAGCCAGTTCTCTTGTTCTGCAAGGAGTGCAATTCCACTGTCTTTGGTTTTGGCTAATTGGGCTTTCTTTGCATAATACTCATAGTCTTTAACCACTTTCACTCTGCAATCTTTGGCAAAATGACCAGGTTTTCCACATTTAAAACATAGATCCTTCTTTTTCCTTTCTTCATTCTCTTCTTTCTTCTCATACTTATTTTCTTCTCTTTCATCTTTCTTCTTGTATCTTTCTTCTGAGTTCCCCTATCCTTCTCTTCTGAACTTACCCTCAAATTTCTTCTTTCCATACTTTTTATTGAAGGTATTAGTTAACAAAGCCAATTTCTCAGCTACCAACTTGATATCATCATCCTCCTCAGATCCTTCTTCCTTCTCAGATTCCTCCTCTAACTTTGGAATTTCAGACAGAAACACAGACTTCTTTGATGTTTTGTTGATCTTGGATTTTCTTTCTGAAAGTAAAGCTAATTGATCAGAAACATTTTTCTTTTCTCCAACCACTTTCTTAACATAATCTTCATGTTGATTTAACACACATAACAAATCATTCAGATCTTCCTCACACATATCCTTGTTCATCTGAAGACTTATAGCAAAAGATGACCATTCTGAATTAAGACAATTCAGAAATTTATAATTGATCTCTGACTTGGTTTTCTTTAGCCCATTCCTCCTAAGATCATTCAATATTGTACAAAACTTGTTGTATGTTTGAGTTAAGCTTTCACATTCTTTAGGTTTGAATCTCTCATATGCATTGATGCACTGATTAAGTTTTGCCTGAATTGATTTGGTTGTACCAAGCATCTGCTTCTCCAATTCATCCCACATTTCTTTAGCAGATGTTCCACTATCAATCCGATTGAAGATGTCATTAGGAATTGCCAAAGTCAACAAAGTAACAGCCCTCTTGTCTATTGCATGTCTCTTCTTTTGTGCTTCAGTGTATTGTGAGAAACTCTTCCTTACTCTTGTAGCAGGAATCTCTGGTGTAGTGGTAGTTGCAGGTGTAGTAGCAACATCAACTTCAACTAGACCTTCACGAATTGAGATCATCAAATTCTCATCAATATTATCCAAGAATTGAATAATTCGGATCTTCCATTGTTGATATTCTTCAAGAATTAGAACAGGTGGCTTCGTCTCAGATCCCATAGAGAGAAATTCTTTAGAAGACATTGTAAGATGAATTGAATCGATTCAGCAGAAAGACAAATTTGAATTTCTTGAACAAAAACAGAACGAATTCAAGAATTACGAGTAGCATCGGAATTCAATTATCGAATTGATCAAGAAATCTTCAAGAACACGATCAAGAAACCTTCAAGAACACGATATTGACCTAATTTGTTTGTTGATTGGCTCTGATACCAATTGTAGAAACCAGGATTCGATCTTACAATGTATTTGACTAATATGAACACAATCAAACAATAGAATAATAAAGAATTGGATCCAAAAGCTGTGTATTCATTCAAGAACAAATTACAGATCTAGAGAGAGAGAGTCTCTCAATGATTACAAAGTGAATACGAAATCTATTCAAAAGTTATGCGAAAAGTTAGTTAGCTTACAGCTGCTAACTCCTATATATACTGTAAAGAAAGGCTAAAGCTACAGTACATAAACATGACAAACCAATAGAACAATTACACGTGTTCTAATAACTAACAGAATATAACTGAAAATGTCTAAGACATAAGTTCTGAACAACATGTTCATAACTTCTGAACATTCTTCTGATTGAGCACACTTAAGAACATATACTTAGCACATGACATTTTCATCGTTACATTCAGAACTTCTGAGTCTCGTACTCAGAACTCTGAGTCTTCAGTTCAGATATCAACATTTAGGCTTTTTGACAAACTTCAGTTCTAACAAAAAAGAACAATCATTCCATCCTGATTCTAAGGATGATGATGATGATGATGATGAAGATGAGCACTTTTGGTTCCAACCCACTGCAATCAGGGTTCCGGCACCAAAGGGCATTTCAATAAATGAAACAAGGGAGAAGACCAAGTCTCTTGCAAAGAAGAATTCTCATGGCAAGAAAAAATGGCTCGCCACTGAAGGCAACTTGTCTATCCTTCTCAAGAAGCCAACTTGCCAGGTATGTTACTCTATTTTCCCTTACACTGCTTCTATCCTTCACCCCCTTCACTACTTTAACTCTCCACAACCTGAAACCTCTATAAACTTAGCCAATTTCTTTATCTAACTTCTTCTTCCTATAAAAGATCTAACTCTCTGTGCTTTTGATTCAGCTAGTCCTCTCCCCTGCTTGAGGATATTGCTGAAGCTCCCTCTTCACTGCAAATAATCCCAGCTGTCCAAGCTGATGAAAGACAAAAAAAATCCCAATCTCTGTGAATGAGACTGATGAACAAGATGAAGCACAATAACTACTCTCGCACCCCAACAGACCTTCTCGATTGCTTCAGCAATCAGAAGATGATGAACTTAAGAGAAGAGCAGCTATGATGCAACAACTAGAAAATCAGCGGCTCATCCTTCCAACCGGCTTTAACTGCTTGACTCTTGAGGAAATCGCTGAAAGCCTCAAAGCTGAAAAACTCCTAGCTGAACAACAAAGAAATGAGCTTAAAGACAAAGAGTTCGCTCTTAAAGTTGCTCAGAGTTCAGTGAAAGATCAGCAGCTGAAACGTTTTTCCCTCAGAGTCCAACAAGAACTTCTCAAAAAGGATGGTAAGAAGAAGAAATCAGATGTCAGTGACACCACTGTGGCCTGGTGTAAGAAGAAAGTCGACTTTAGGAATCTACCAAGTAGAATTGTTAATGTAAACCTAAAGGGTCGAACTGTCAGAGGTGTTCCAGTGATTGAGGTCACTACAATTAAAGAAAATGGAGTGACAAAGACTTGCTATCTTTCAGTAATTGAACACTATGGGTTAGATGAGTGGTTGCAAATTCGATTTGCAATTCAGCGATCCCGATCGAGCTTCAAGTCTTGTGTCGAAAGGTTTATAAACAAATTGGTCGATCAAGTTTCCTCAGTGATCGACTTGCCTCCTCCTCCAGCACTTCATCAAAACCAAAGAACTCAAAAGAAAAAGAAGGCAACGTCATCTTTAGGGCCTGCTATCCGGAACGAAACAGGGATCGAGTTTTCCCGTGAAGCAGTGCTCGGTCCAAATGCTGATTTATCAGGCCTCAACGTTTCACTGCCACCTGGTGAAGATTTCAAAGCTGCAAAGGTAGTCAGTGAACCTCTCGTCATTTTCTTCTTAGAATACACCGGTCGCAAATGTTTTCAACGCTGGTCGGAGTTGCCCATTGGTCCAATGGAACAACTCAGAGACCTGATATATTGGTGTGATTGATCCAGATTAGGAGTCTTCATGAAGCCTCAAATTTACAGAGAAGACAACGGGGAGAACAAGTCCCTGACTGGATGATTCCTCAATTTGATACCCTTGATGAACTTCTCTTCAAGGATGAACCTGCGTAGCTGATAGGATCACTTTTGTATTCTTCTATCTTATTAGCTGTAAACTTTTTGTAGTTGTAATTTTTTTTCATTGTACTTATATTTTTTCAACATCTTTTGTAAACTGATTACGAAGTTTAGTCAAAAGATTCAATGAAGTACTTTACTCCATCAGTACTAGAAAAGATCCCGAAAACAGTAAATGGGACACGTATTTATGAGTCCTCTTTATCCTTATATTTTTAACTTAGCAATCTTCTTTTATTGCTTTGTCATCACCAAATAGGGGGAGATTGTTGATCCAAACCCTTCAATGATTTGATGATGACCCTTAGAATCACTTAGTGAAATTTGTAAGTAAACAATATGTATCAGTGTTTCACCATCTATGAAAATATACTAAGTCTGTTTAGTATCGGTGATGGGAAACATCTGTCCTTTAATTTATGCCTCAGCAATAAATGTACATTAGTGAGACCTGAGCATGTTCGGTCTTGCTGATGATCGCTGAATGCTCATCATGTAATTGTTTGCTTATGATCCCTGAAGACAAGATTCGCGACAACAGAGTTCAAAGCTGAAATCGAAGACCAAGCTGACGAACGAGTGACTAAGTCTACTAATGACCTGATGTGGATATCAGCAAAGCCAAGACTTGTCCAATTTACGTGATGTTTCAAGTAGAAGACTTCAGCGAGAGCTGACCTTTATCATTCCCTGATAAAGATTAACTCAGCGATCGCTGATCATGAAGCCTACTCTACAAGGAACATTTGTCTTATCCTTTTGCACAATTTTGTACGATTTATCAGAAGGACATGCCTTTGTCCAGGATCGTACAAACCATTCTGCCAACTACATTGTTCATCATGCAGCCAAAAACATGTTTGCAAAAGTCAAATTCATGCAACCAACCAAGTGCTGACACGTGTAAAGTCATACTAACACGCATTTAATGCATGCAGCATAAATAGAAAGTTCTACTTCAGTTTTGAAGTGCTCTTCCTTTCCATCCCTGAACTCTTAGTGCCAAGAAAAACTATTCTTAGCTTTTCTTAACTTCTTTCATTCTTATTCTAAGTGCAAAAATATGTGTGATTCTCTTATTTTGTTTAGATTAGGTTTTATACTTAGTCTTATTCCTCAAAAACTGTAAATTGTTGATCAAATCAATAAACAATTTAGAAAGATAAAATTTGTGTGTTTGTATTCAAACCCCCCCCCCCCCCTCCCTTCTACAAACTTGTATAACCCTTCGGGACCAACAAAACTTACCAATGTACTCAAGGTAAAAATGCCTTCAGTCCCACGTCATCTCTTGTATGAGTGGAAAGACTGGATCGCTGGACCAAGCCAGCAAATTTCAGTGCCAAAAGGGGTATGCACTAATCACCGGGCTGAAGATCGACTATGCCCGCATGATCTTCGATGACCTTATGGTGAAGTTCGAGAATCCTAAGAGGGAAATGAAGGTTCCCTACATGTGCTTTGTGTCAGCGCTCCTCGCCCTCTTCCTTCAGAAAGATTACCCTCAAAAGGGTGACTACAAACTTCCTCAGCTCGGGGACCGCATCCTCGATTTCGAGCCAATGGACAATGAGGTACGTCTCTCTAAACTTCAACTTCTTCTCGCTCCTACTTCTTCTCTTTCGGCGGCTACCTCAACGGTACAACCTCCCGCTGAAACCCAACCCTTCACCACCAAATCCTCATCAAAGAGGAAACCTTCAGACACCAACCTTGGTTCTCATAAAACCAAGAGGATTGCTAATGAGAATCCCCAACCCCCTCCGGTTACTGAATCAATGATCGCTTCTTCACAAGCGACACTTGAATCCTTCTTGGTACGCTCCACCACTTCTGATGATGCTACAACAACAACCACTTCAGTGCCTTCATCCGCTGAAGCTTCACTGGTATTTACCCCAACCTTCTCAGTGCCTCAAAGCACTGAAGAAGTGATTCTCAGCAACACCAGTGCCTCCCCGGTTCATAGTACAACCTTCTCAACAGTTGCTTCTCATCCTCCTTTCTTTTTCATCACTTCTGCACCAGTGACAACACTCGTTGACGTACAGGAACCGCTGCTCCACCACCTCATGCAGCAGAACGCAATAAGACCTGATGGTCTCCATTTCGGGACCACTCAGAGTATGCCCTCCACGTTCGTATCTGATATGGAACGAGACATGGAATACTATAGTGGAAACAGGGATTTTGATGCTTTCTCCCGTCCATCAGGTATCCCAACCAACCCACTAACTTGGGGAGGATCGCTTCCTCTATCAAGGAGGTATTCGATCAGGTGGATTCTCTTTCAAAAGATCTCACCAATAACACCAACGCCGTGAACTCTACCGGCGATTCTCTGAAAGACCTCTCCACTTTGCTCAGCGCCAAGGCCGATAATGCTCAATTCTCAGCGCTCACCGAGGAAGTGAAGACCCTACAAAAGGATGTTGTTCACAACTCCTCCTCCCTCCAAACGCTCAGCTCTACCATCTCCTCCCTCAGCACCTCTATGGGATCTCTTTAAGGAGCGGTTTCAGACATCGTCACTAAGGTCGATGGCCTTAGGGGTCAAGTGAATAACCTTGTATCTAAGGTCGACTCCTACAAAAATCTAATCTCCAAACTCCTTGACCGCCTGAATACACCAGTGGCTCCTGCCCCATCCTTTACAGTTGATGATAGGACAAAGATGGGGATGGCGACTGATTTTATTCTATGTGCCACTGAAGCGATCTCTGGCCTTGAAGCCAGAGTGGACAATCTTGAGGCTGCTCCTGCCTCTGTATCAGCTGCTCCTAGCCTAGAAGACAGAATTGCTGATACCGCTGCTAAAAATCCCCCCCCCCCCCATGATGATGACAAAGAGGGGAAGATGAATGTTGAAAAAGACCTCCCTCATGTTGAGGGGGAGGGAAACGTTGAGGTGGGAAATGCTTAAGAAGACCCCTCTCTTTTTGAGGGGGAGAAAGAAAATGAAAAAGAACCAACCCCTTCTTCTTCTCCATGGGGTGAAACTGTCGACGCCCCTCTAACGAGGAAGAGGAGGAAGAAGAGGAAGAAGACCAGGTGGAAATTCTAGATGACGAACCTTCCACAAACCCTGGTGGCAATGATGATGATGATGAAGAACCTGATTGTTAGTTCAATCCCACAGCCATTAGGGTCCCTGAACCAAATGGGGTGGTTCTCAAAGAAGCAGGGGAGACGACAGAGAAATATCCTACGAAGAAGAACTCTAAAGGAAAGCAAAAAGGAGTTGCTTCTTTAGGAAAACTGAAGATTCTCTTCCCAGCTGAGAATGTTCCAAAATCTCAGGTATGCCTCTCACTAATTCCATACTCTACTTCTATCCATCCTCTCCTCAAACATCTCCTATACACTTAGCCTATTTCTCTATCTTTTTCTTCCTTCCATCAAAAGAATCTAACTCTTTGTTTTTTTGATTCAGCTAGTCCTCTCCCGTGCTTGAGGGACTCGCTGAAGAACCCCTGCCTCAACAACAAATAATCCCAGCTCCGATAGCTGATGAACTCCCAATAATCCCAGTCTCAGTGCTTGAGACTGATGATCAAGAAGAAGAAGAGTTGCTATCGCTTCCAAACAGACCTTGTCGACCTCCTCAATGGTCAGAGGATGCAAAAGAAAGAAGAGCAACGATGATCAATCAGCTAGAGAGTCAGCGCTTACGAACATCCCTCCTTATGGTCTTGACTTCTTGTCCCCTGAAGAAATTGAAGAATCAGTTAGGGCGGAGAAACCTCTTGCTAAGAATCAAAAGGCTGCCTTTAAAGACAAGGAATTTGCTCTTAAGGTTGCTCGGCAGTCAGTCGTTGATAAAAAGTTGAAGAAATTTCCACACAGGGTTCAGGAGCAACTACTTAAAGAGGTTGGTAAGGAGATTCAGAAGAAGAAAAAGGTCATTGACTCTACGTTGAATTGGTGCAGAGAAAGAGTGGATTTCAGATATCACCCCATTCGAATCATAACTGTAAACCTGAAAGGAAAACGGTAAAAGGTGTAGTAATGGTGGAAGTCATTGTGGTCAGAGAGAATGAGGAAACGCAGCGGTGCTACATGTCAAAGCTCGATCTTTATGGGTTTGATGAATGGTTAGAAGTCAGGAGTGCCATTCAGAAGTCAAAATCGAAGTTCAAGTCCTACGTTGAAAAATTCCTAAATGTTATGATCAACAAGGTTACTTCTACGATTGACGTGCCTCCTCCTCCAGCTATTCTCCAAAACCGAAGACCTGCTCCTGCCAAAAGAAAGCGTGCTTCCTCTTCCTCAGGGCCTCTATCCAAAATGAAACAGGGATCGAATTCTCTAGCGAAGCAGTACTCAGACCTCCCCCAGACCTATCAGCCCTAAACCTATCATTGCCACCTGATGGACCTTTCATCCCTGGTCAAGTGGTCAGTGATCCCTATGGAATAATCTTCTTGGACTGGACTGGTGTTATGTGCTTTCAAAGATTTTTAGAACTCCCTCTTTGCCCTGTCAACCAACTCAGAGATCTTGTCTACTAGTGAAACAAATCAAGACCAGGACTCTACTTCAAAACCTAAGTGTTGAATGAAGCCAAACTCAGAAGACAACAGGGTGAAGTGGTTCCTGATTGAATGATCCCAGAGACAGATGCCTTTGATGAAATGCTCTTCAAAGATGAACCTCTATAGTTATAGATCCTTTTTTGTACTCCTCTTGTATTTATGAGTAGTTATCTCTTAGTACTTGTAATTTCATTTCATTATACATTTTATTTTCCATCTTCCCTTATAAACTTATTTACGAAGAGTAATGAAAATTTCAATGAAGTACTTTACTCCATCAGTACTAGAAAAGATTCCTGAAAACAGTAAATGGGACACGCATCTATGAGTCCTTTTTATCCTTTTGTTTTTATACTTAGCAAATTTCTTATGTTTCTTTGTCATCATCAAATAGGGGGATATTGTTGATCTAAACCCTCTCAGTGATTTTATTATGACCCTTAGAATTACTTAGTGAAAATTATAAGTAAACATTATATGTATTAGTGTTTCACCATCAGTGATAACATATTGAGTCTGTTCGATATCACTGATGGGAAAACTACTGTTCTTTATTATTCCTTAGTGATAATTGTACATAAGTGATAACTGAGTTTGTTCAGTTTCACTGATGATCACTGATTGTTCAAATGTAATCAATGTTGCTTGTAATCCCTGAAGACAAGTTTCACGACAAAGAGTTCATCGCTGACATCGAAGGCAAAGTTGATGAACAAGTGACAATTCTACTAATGATCTGATGCGGATATCAGTGAAACCAAGACAAGTCCACCCACGTGATGTGTTAAGAAGAAGACTTCAGCGATAGCTGACTTACATCAGGTCTCACTGATGTAAGATCAACTCAGCGATCGCTGATCATGAAGCCTGCTCTACAAGAAATGTTTGTCTTATCCTCTTGCACACTTTTGTACGATTTGTCAGAAGGACATACCTTTATCCAGAATCGTATAAACCACTCAGCCACTACACTGTTTCTCATACGGCCCAAAGTATGTTTGCAAAAGTCAGAAGGATGCGCCCAACCAAATGTTGACACGTGTAAAGTCCTCCTGACATGCATTAAATGCATGGGGTATAAATAAGAGGAATGCAACTTCAGTTTGAAGGTGGTCATCCCTGAATCTTCTGAGTGCCTAAGAAATATATCCTTCATTTTTTCTCCTTCTCTCTCTATTTCTTAGTGCAAGAAATCTTTGTGATTCTCAAGTTTATTTAGATTAGGTCTTGTACTTAGTCTTATTCCGCAACAAACTGTAAATTGTTTGATTTATCAATAAACAATTTAGAAAACTATAATTCTTGAGTGTTTGTATTCAACCCCCCCCCCCCCTTCTACAAGCTATTACTTGTATAACCCCACGGGACCAATAGATGCTGATTATTTGATTTACATAGACCCGATCGTTTAAACTCTATTCGATATTAGAAAGCTCTTAGATCTTTAGATGAAATTTTTTAAGTTGTTCAGTTAAATCTAAATTTATTTGTTCATCTTGAGTTTTTCCATTAAGGGCATCATATAAATCATTCGTCAGTGAATTGATAGCACGAAGTCTATCAGCATCAATGAGAGCTGGAGTAGAAGAGATTGACACCTGTGAGGAGGAAGATGTAGAGGGGATATTGTTAGAGCAGGTTTTAATGTTGATTTAAAGTTCAAGGGTTAAACTGTATTTGATTAAAATAGAGCTTATTAGTGAACGGGCCGTGGACTTGTTAACCACGGGCCCATTGTATTTAATGTTGATTAGCTTGGAAAAGCAAGCTAATCATCTCTTTTTCTTTCAACACTGTATTGTAATATTCTCTCTGAAAGATTAATGAAAGGGATGACCAGTTGAAATCATATTACTTTTTGCATATCATATTCGATTTCTGTATTGTTGCACGGATCTGGATTCTACAATTGGTATCAGAGCAGACGGACGGATTCGATTCGCAGATTCATTCACTGATTTCTGGTTAGTTTGACTTTTTCACGTCTGACCATTCTTGAATTTTCAAATCTTTGATTCTGGCTAAATTGTTCAATTCTGTTTATTGGGTTGTGTTAGCATTATACTTGTTAGTATTTCTGCAAATGTTCGCATTCCAATTCGATCGTTTGAGTGGTTAATTTAGCAATTTAAGATCAAAAGTTTTGGTAGTGTTCTTGACAAAAATCCGATTTTTAACCATCAAAACTTGTTGTTTTTGCACTGAAATCGATTGGATTAGTATTATTTTGTGTTTGGCATTGTTACTAATCTTCCAGGATCGATTTTGGGCAACCCTAATAAAAAATTCGAACGATTTGAGCAAAACAACCGACTTTTCCGGATAAACCAGCCGTGGTTTCCAGACAAGTTGATAGTTCCCGGATATTTGTGTCATTTCATCCGGACTCCTCATTTTTCCGGGTAAGTTCTGCAATCCGGGTAAGTCACTATTCCTTATACTATCCGGGTAACATTTGTATCCGGAAACCCAGAGTTTCCGGACATATCTTATCCGGACAATCCATTGTACCCGGAAACTTCAGTTTATCCGGAAACATCTTGTTTTAGTTTTCTATCCGGTAACATATGTTTATCCGGTAACTTCGATTTTCCGGATTCCTTATCCGGAAACCACCCGGATTCCTCAATCCGGGAGCTTTCTAAAACCTCAATTTTCAAATTTTTTCCTTAGCGGGACCCCCGTGCTAAGTCGCAGGAGGGGGACATTTAAGTATTCTTGATACTGTTTCACTTTGAATCGAACAATCGTCTGACGATCACTCCAGTGCAACTGAAGATGTCTCTTGCTGAAGAAGACAAGACAAAGATGTGTCATGTATGTAAACCTATCTATTTAGAACTTTCTGACCGAATGACACCTCTTGCTGAACGGATAGATTCCTTCAAGGCCACCAGTAATGAACAACTACTTGAGATTAGATCACTATCTGAAAAGTTAGATGTTCAAATGCAAATAACTGAGAAATACAAGTCTGAAAATGCTATGTTAAAAGAAAAATGCAAAAATCTTTCAATAGCACCTAAAGACTTAAGGGCCAAGTTATCTGAACTTCAGTGTCAGTTTGATCAGTGCATGAATGAGAAAGAGGATATTGTTTATCAATGTTCCTCTCTTCAGATTCAGCACAAGGAGTTTGTTGCGAAAATTCTTGATCTTGAAACCAAACTCCACAAAAGGGGTCAAACTGATCAAACCATCTTTCTAAATAAACCCAAAGAGTTCACCTATTTCAACAAAGAATGGGGAATCGGATATGATAACCCACATTATTTGAAAAAGGGAAGATGGCATACACCTACCTTGTATGATTTTGGTTGTTTTGGGTTAGATAAAAAGTATCCGGAATTTGCCATTAAATGGACTGGTCCTCTTGAACCTGAAAAGGAAGAGGAAACCGAGGAATACAAGCGCACACACAAACGAGGAATACAACTTCCATTTTGTTATGAACCTTTAAATTATTCTTATAAGAAAGATCCAAAGAAATACCTCTCGAATGACTACTTCGACTGCTACAAGGTTGCTACGCCCAAGGATTCCTCCAAAGAGGATGAGGACCAAGCAACCGAGATCAAGACTGAGACGGATGAGTTTAAACTCTATGTTCCCCCTCTCATCTTGGAAGCAAAGATAGTCGAGTTGGAGGAGTCACTCGAGAAAGAAAGGTCTGTTTTTCAAAATGAGAAGAAAGAGCTAGTTAAGGATCTTGAGAAACTCAAATCTGAGAAAACCAATGGTGTGTCAAGTGAAGAAAAGGAAAGTTTTCTATGGGAAATCAATACGCTCTCATCGAAACTATTTGAAATGACAAGAGAAACGATGAAGGAGCACCTGAGAAATGGTCAACTCCAAGAGCAGATTGACTTTCTCCAAACTCAAAAGAAGATTTCACCTGATCTTTCCTTCAACTCACCTGACACATCATCGTGTAAAGCCTTCATTGGAAATATCTCTTCTCAAGAAAGTAACGTCTCTCAAGACGAATGTGTTCAAAGGAATTTAAACTCTGATTTTTCAAACGCTTCCGCACCAAATTCCCCAAAGCACACAAGCACAAAGTGTTCCTCGCCTTCCTCGACCGATCCAAGTCCAGTAATTCCGGATGTCCATTTTTCAGGATATATGAACTCCGAAGGTAATTCTGATGGAGAGTTTGAGTCGTTCCCTTTCGACAAACCTCTTCCGAGCCACACTGATTTTCTATCACCAGTAGTCAATCATCTGGTCAATTTTCTAAAGGGTAGCAGTTCTCAAACAAAGGCCCCAGATGTGATCAAGATTTCTCAATCAAAACCAACTTTTAAACCTGTTTCTAAAAAGCAATCACAGCCGAGGCAGGAGACCGGACCATTGCCTACCAAAAATATTGTTCCTTATAAAGTTACTGACCGCACTGTCTCTGTTGTTTCAGATAAAACCGGTCGCACTAATCAAGAAAATCCAAAGTGGCTAAAGAAGGAACCTGTCAAGAAGGATGCATCAAAGTCCTTCCCAAATGCTTTTAATTCTAGAATAAACAAAAACGATTGTGCCTGGAATCATAGGAATGATTTTGTTAAAAGAGATGTTAATTTTCTAATGAAAATTTACTCCACTCAACAATTGATTCAATTATCGCACGATTGTTTGTGTTGTTCTAGTTGTGGTTGGAATGACTTTGATGACATTAACAATAATGATTGGTTTGGGTCATATCACATGTATAATCATACACCCAAACGGAAACCCCGTAATAACCAGCAAAGACACTATCAAAAACGGGGTTACCAATCAGCGGTTAAACCACAGCGGGAGACCAAACCCATTCCTACACAGGTTGCTCCTACTGAGGTTAAACCGGCACCCAGGTGGAAATCTGCCCCAAAATCTGTTCCCCCAAAAGGTGTAAATTCTACACCCAAGAGGCAACAAGTGCCAAAACCAGTTCCCTCCAACGGTGTAAAATCTACACCTAAAGGGAAAGCTGAGTCAAAGCAAATTTCCCCAGGCAGTGCCAAATCTAACCCTCCGGGATCCAGGCAAATCTGGGTACCCAAGGTCCACTAAACTTGTTTTGCAGGACGGTCATGTGTGACTCTTAGATACTGAATGCTCCACACACATGACCGGAAGGAGGGAGCTGCTCACGATCTACAAGGAAAAATATTACGAAGACGTGAGGTTTGTAAATACATGTACTTTCACGAGTTGCTCATGTGTTTAGGGGGAGCATGATCAGCCATCAGGTAAGTATACTCTACTGTTGAGGGGGAGCATGAACTCTTTTTCTTAAATATGTTAAAAAGTTTTTTGTGTGTGTGGATACTCCCGTGTGCACTTCACTCTACGCGCACATTCTAAGGGGGAGCATGTCATATAATGCTCATCATTTGAGGGGGAGCGACACAATGTTTTTTCTTTCAATGCCTAAAAGTTTTAATGTGTGTCGGACTCTCCATTGCACTATCCGAGGGGGAGAAAATTCTTCCCCATGCTCCGTTTGAGGGGGAGCGAGAGAAGGATCGTTTTTGAAATTCATATAGCTTTATTTTTGCAAAATATCAAGAATCAGGGAAATTCTTGAAAATTCCAGAAGTATCCGGACAGGTATCCGAAAACCCTATCTTTCGGATAGGTTTCCGGACCGGGTCCTTATCCGGATTGGAAGGGAACCCGGGTACCATATTCGGACTCTTGGTCTCTCTTAAATGTCATCCGGATTCTCGTTTGTCCGGATTGCTTATTTTATCCGGAAACTCTCATCCTCTCCAGTATGCTCTTTTGTCCGGACACCTTTTGTCCGGATACCTGTGTTGTCCGGAATGTCTTGCAATTTCATTATTATGTCCGGACGCCCCTACTATTTTCAGTCATGTACCTGTTTCATCACTGCCAGTCCTCAATTTGTCTCAAATTGAGCCTATTAATGTAAAGGTACGCACCGACACTTGTTCATCCGTCTCAGTTACTAACTGTGTTTTGTTTCTACAGATATTCAATGGTGGATCAAGAGCAATATCATTATGTTTATCACTTGAGGGGGAGCGTCACACTATTTTCTTAAAAGTCTAAATGTTTTTTTTTCTTGTGTTGATGTCTCCCAAGTAAATCCCACTCTCACTCCGAGGGGGAGCAAGTCAATCCCCATGCATGTTTTGAGGGGGAGCAAGATATTCTCTGAGCGAGAGACGAGAGTTAAGGAATCCCATGGTCCAGCCAGCGCCAAAGGGACCTTCCCCGGGACATAGAACATGTGAGAAGGAGGGAGTTAAGGTCAAAAGCAAACCAAGAAAGATTGAGCCGTAAAGATAAAGAGGCTCCTGAGCGAACCCAGCCACGTGATATCCGGGTTGCCACATCTGTTATCCTGTCTCATGAGTTGGGACAGGGTATTGAAGTAGCCTCCGTGGACCCAGCGGAGGAATTGCACGACCTCCTCAGCCACTCATCCGTCTCTCAAAAGACGGATGTTTCAATATTACACGGGGAACAAGCACAACTTCCACCGGCCTCTCATACGGAGAGTGTTGGTGTTGAAATAAGAGACCAGCTGTAACATCCCGCAAAATGAAACATACATATAACATATATTCCATAACATATTTACAACAAAGTAGTTCAAGTTTCACATTTGGTCCCATCTAAAGTCTGAACATAAAAAATTTCATTACAACTTGATCCACTTTAAATTACATAGTAATAACAAAAGTATAACTACAAAAGCATCCATAGTATCATGATGAAAATCTTCTCCAAAGCTAGCCGACAAGTACTCTATTTACTTGTTCTTACGGGAATCATCACCTGGAATACATAATTTTTAAAACAGAAAATGAGTGTTAGACCTAAAGGTCTAGTGAGGAAATCCCTAACATTTGAAAATCATTAAAGTTTCATTTATATAAAACACTCTTTATATAATTACACATATTTCACACGTAAATTAATACCAGTCAAGATTGCTACATCATACCCGTCTCATCCAACCTTATCCATCCACCAATGGCCAATATCAATTGGTTGCGAGCCAATTTAACACACCGGTCCAAAGCCCGGCCACGTATTATATTTTCATATAATACTCACGTAATTATAATATCTCAATATATTATAATCACCCACGTATGAAATATTCATACACTTTATTTAACATTTGCTATTCACATAATGCATTCCAGTAAAAATACTTTTTAAAGTAAAACTCACCTGATCTTTTAAGCAAAGGTCCTTCAAACTTTCCTCAATTTAGATTATCTTTTAACCCAGATCCTTAGTATCTGAAACAAATTAAAGTATACATACTCTTTAACACATAAACAGGAAAACCAAACTTTTCGCAACCCACTATTACGAAAAGTTTACTTTTCGCAACCTACAGTTGCGAGTTTCTACCTTTTCGCAACCTACAGTTACGAGTTCCTCACTTTTCGCAACCAACAGATGCGAAAACCTCACTTCTCGCAAACCACAGTTGCGAGTTCCCTACTTTTCGTGACCAACAGATACGAAAACCTCACTATGCGTTTTAGCTGCTTGCGAAAAGTGGACTTTTCGCAACCAAGGCTTGCGAATTCCTACTTTTCGCAAAAACACTGTTCATCGTCATTTTTCCAGAAAGTCCAGTTCAAAATCAAGAATCCATCTTTTACCCAGATTTGCACAGAAACGTTATAAACTCCATTTAACACTTTAAATTGTAACTAAAATTCACCAATTCATCTAAAATTACCTAAACCCACTTCAAAAATCATATGAAACTTAATTCTCATAAAAGAGAGTTTGAATAAGAAAATTACCTCTTTGATTTCCTGCACCAAACAAAATCCCAGCTGAGAATCTTTAATCTTCTTCTTCTCTCCTACGATTCTTCTTCTCTCTCTTTTTCTCTCTGCCGTGAACAATTTCACACACACACACACACTATTTGGGTTCTGCTTTACTGTTTCAATTTGAGATATTTCCTCTATTTAGGATACTGAGTCGGTTTGGCTAAAAAGGCTTGGGTAAAATACCCAACAACCCTAAATTTGTTTCACTTGATAAAACACACCCCTAAGCTTCTATTATACAATAAAACTTATTCCTTAATTTCTTAACTCCATAAAATACTAAAATAAAGACTTATAAAATTTCGATTTTAATTTGGATAAAATACCTGGTTATTACAACATCTCCCCCTTAAAAGAATTCCGTCCCGGAATTCACTCAAGCAACGAACTAGGGTAACTACTGTTAAAAAGATAACAAATTCTATGAACACATCAAAGTGTTTACGGAATCCTCAAAGGACTTTTTACTAGACCCACCGCTTTACTGCTTCTAGTTTACCATTTGTTCCCACTTCAAAATTTCAACCCAAAACATCAAGAGTTTTAATTTCTCACAAGAAATCTGCCCCTCTAAAACAATGATACACACTTGATAATCAAATCCTATGAAGGTTCAAATTAACTCAACAATTCACTTATCTCTTAGAAAGAAATAACTTATACTCATATGAATCTAATCCAAATAATAGAACATTATAGGCTTACTCGGGGCATTTACCACGCTAATACTATTTTTAACCTCACCGGCCTTTTACTACAAACGTCGTGTTCTACACTTTTACAATACTAACTCTAAAACGTAAACATATACTTTCAATATAAAATTTGCTTAGTAAATACTACCTATTTCTTATACTCTTTCATGGAATAGAATATACTTAACCCGAATCACTCTATATCATGGAAAAATTTCTTAATTTTATCAAACCCGCAAACTTCATCCTACCATTTCCATTTCCCATGAAAGCATAGCATAATTACTATAATCACACAACCATACTTAATTGCACTTGACACCAATTCATCCATCCAATTAAAACAACGCCTAAATAGCAACTTAATTTCTCGAATATCAGCAAAACACAATTTCAAACATTTCAATTATCTCAATAACTTCACCACCATAACTCATACCGACTTCCATCCAAATATCAATACCAATTCATTCCTTAATAAAATAACAAACTCGTTATCACATCAATTCCTTACATCTCCAACTTAGCATAAAATTACTAACACAAATCTTTAGACATTCGTTTCACTTAAACCACTCCGCAATTTGAAATTTATCAACACCGGTCTCACCTTACCCAACTAAAATAATTACCAAATCATCATGTAATAATTTCACTACAAAACTAAGCCGAAAAGAATTCATCACAACTCCGTTAAAAATTTCATGTCACTAATCATATAACTCATTAACGACTTAACATGCAAAGTCCAGCACCAAGTTTAAACAACTCTTTATCTTAAACAACTCCATAAAGAAGGTTCATCACACGACCATCAAAATATTTATTGCTCATTGCTTTCTTCCCACTAATCATAACACTTAATATAAATCCCTTTTTCAACTTAAATTCCCCAATTCATGGGAAGTATTAGGTAAACATCCAACCCGTTGAACCATTTTTCTATATCCAGCAAACTCTCCAGCATCAATTTCTTATACTTTATGATCATAGTATGCATATTCTCTTTCAGTTAAGTCCAGGTTATTAGTAACCTAGTTTTCTAATCTTGCGACCCACTATCGCCAATGCTTCCCCCACATCACTCCGTCTTTGATCCAGTCCGGTGTTTTCTAACGGTACAACCTTAGCTGCTTCGGCTAAGCCCTTCCACAGAATCGACACGGGAAAGGCTGAAAGAACTCTCACTAAGCGTAACCCTTCAATACCAAGGCTCATACCAACAATTTAGTACCCTCCTAACTGCAACAACTCTTACTCTAAGAGAAAAACCCACGTGATACAAACAAGGTATAATATCCCAGATTAATCATACCAATATCATTCACAAATCCTAACTCCAGGTTCACCTCATCCTACTACCCTTGCTATGACGGAATCTCCACTAATCATGACGAGTCTCCTCGCGAATGCACAGTCGCATACAGTGTGAAATCAGATAGACATTCGAAATAAAGATTCTATCCCACAACGGTTAGACTCAAACAAGAGCTTCGCAATAGAACTAAATCAAATATTCTAAGGCTATTTAGTTCCTACTGTATACCACTTATAAGGCAGTCACTTAACAACCTATCAGGACTAGCATAAATTCCTACTGGCAAGTAATAGTCATGCAGCAAAGTGTAATAAGCACCAGGAAATCTAGCATACATACTCCTATGTTCTAGAAAGCAATAAATTACACTAAGTACTCTACCTTTTCCCTTGGTCTCGGCTGACTGTACACACTGCGCCTTCGATCACCGTCTCTAAAATGTCCCAACAATCCAACACTCAAAAAAATAACGACATTCTACTCCCCAATAGATTACAAAATCAACTTGGAGTATCACCTTAACCCGTAGTTGAATTTTCTCCATAGGCCATCCCCAACTCTACCATCACTTCTCTAATCCAAAATATATCTAAGACAGACAACACTTTCTTGCATTAATTACACCGACCCCGAACCTTAGATTACAATTGATTTCCACACTTTCCACAACATCACTCTCATACTACTACCACGTCCTATCCCATGGTCCTTCACCCCGATCATTACATTCGATTATTTTCTTCTACTCTTTCCTCAACATAAAATATGTTTCCCCAAGGATAGCTCACTAGGAGGTGCTTACTCTAGACCGACCCTATGAGCTAGCTTTCTTTCACCTCCAAACCAATCGTACACACCCAATTCCCACAATTACTATACTTAACCATAATTTCACCACACCTCATAACAGGAATTTAACCGAGTTAATCCGAAATCACATCCATTGCCCGAAACAACCACACACTTTTTTCATTTTTCAAATATCGTTAACATATTCTTTCAAAACGATAATAACAAATTGGATCTACACTATACACCCATCCCCAAAATATAACAACCATAAAAACATCTTTATAACAAAATCAGTACATTTTTATTTCACCTCGTGCCTCTTTCAGCACAAAATATGTCATCGTGCCTCTTCCAGCACAAAATTATATATATATACATATATATTTTTATATATCACAAATCATTTAACACGTTTAAAATTTTATTCATAACATAAACTTTAACATTTGGGGGCATAACCTAGCGTTTGAAATACTGAATTATACATAACGCCACATTCTACACTTTCGCAATAACTTTCCAAAATTCTAATCATGCACCTTCAATTTGAAAAATTGCAAACAATTGCAAGTGTTAGATCATTCATTCCAATTTAAACTACCATCCACTTTCGTTCTCATACAATAAATTTTACTACCACCTTGATAAATCTTTCGAATCCAAACACATATGATAACGGCTTATCACCTTGATCACTAATAGCTTTTCCTCACTAATCACTCCCAAAAACAATCTTCACTTTCTAGTTCAATTATCCTTGATTTCTCACTTAAATTTATCCCAAGCAATATCATAATGAATAAGCATACTAAATTCGATATCATCCAAAATAGTTGTTACACTCTTACTAAATTAGAACCAACCTCTTTTCACATCAAATGCTTCCAAACCTACACTCTTACTAAGCCTTATCGAAATTAATTCATATATCCTTGATATAAAATTTGTTAACAAACGGAAACTTTAAATCAATCACTCGACAATCTCTTCTTTCATCATAACTACTTATTCCAATATATACCGAATTACCAAGGATCACTTATCATTACCTAATCGACAATTTTAACAAAATCAAGTTCCAACACCATCCTATACTTACTACTACCTCAAATTCTGACAACATTATCAAAAATAACTTAATAGGCACTCCACTCTTATCTATATTACCAATACAATTATCAAATTTTTTTCTAACGCATATAAGCAACAAAAGATTGAAAACACAATTAATCAGTTTGTACCAAAGTCAAATAGCACTTTAGCACGTGTAGAGTTTATATAAATATACCTGTCTTCGTCTCTATCCATACGTCGAGACCGACTTGCCACTCTGTAAATTTCAACAAGGTTAATATACACATAGGCACATACCCCATATAATAAAGTATTCCAGTCCAATCATGTAACTGTAAGTTCACAATTACGCTGGCTAGGTGTAACTCGAATTTACCTTACATGATGTTCCTTCTACCTTTTTATACTTAACATCCCAAGGTTCTAAAATAATGGGGACATCCTACTTCACATGCAGTTTAAGTCTAGGTATAAATCCAAATACCTAAATCCCTTAAACTAGGGCTCTGATACCATCTGTAACATCCCGCAAAATGAAACATACATATAACATATATTCCATAACATATTTACAACAAAGTACTTCATGTTTCACATTTGGTCCCATCTAAAGTCTGAACATAAAAAATTTCATTACAACTTGATCCACTTTAAATTACATAGTAATAACAAAAGTATAACTACAAAAGCATCCATAGTATCATGATGAAAATCTTCTCCAAAGCTAGCCGACAAGTACTCTATTTACTTGTTCTTACGGGAATCATCACCTGGAATACATAATTTTTAAAATAGAAAATGAGGGTTAGACCTAAAGGTCTAGTGAGGAAATCCCTAACATTTGAAAATCATTAAAGTTTCATTTATATAAAACACTCTTTATATAATTACACATATTTCACACGTAAATTAATACCAGTCAAGATTGCTACATCATACCCGTCTCATCCAACCTTATCCCTCCACCAATGGCCAATATCAATTGGTTGCGAGCCAATTTAACACACCGGTCCAAAGCCTGGCCACGTATTATATTTTCATATAATACTCACGTAATTATAATATCTCAATATATTATAATCACCCACGTATGACATATTCATACATTTTATTTAACATTTGCTATTCACATAATGCATTCCAGTAAAAATACTTTTTAAAGTAAAACTCACCTGATCTTTTAAGCAAAGGTCCTTCAAACTTTCCTCAATTTAGATTATCTTTTAACCCAGATCCTTAGTATCTGAAACAAATTAAAGTATACATACTCTTTAACACATAAACAGGAAAACCCAACTTTTCGCAACCCACTATTACGAAAAGTTTACTTTTTGCAACCTACAGTTGCGAGTTCCTACCTTTTCGCAACCTACAGTTACGAGTTCCTCACTTTTCGCAACCAACAGATGCGAAAACCTCACTTCTCGCAAACCACAGTTGCGAGTTCCCTACTTTTCTTGACCAACAGATACGAAAACCTCACTATGCGTTTTAGCTGCTTGCGAAAAGTGGACTTTTCGCAACCAAGGCTTGCGAATTCCTACTTTTCGCAAAAACACTGTTCATCGTCATTTTTCCAGAAAGTCCAGTTCAAAATCAAGAATCCATCTTTTACCCAGATTTGCACAGAAACGTTCTAAACTCCATTTAACACTTTAAATTGTAACTAAAATTCACCAATTCATCTAAAATTACCTAAACCCACTTCAAAAATCATATGAAACTTAATTCTCATAAAAGAGAGTTTGAATAAGAAAATTACCTCTTTGATTTCCTGCACCAAACAAAATCCCAGCTGAGAATCTTTAATCTTCTTCTTCTCTCCTACTGTTCTTCTTCTCTCTCTTTTTCTCTCTGCCGTGAACAATTTCACACACACACACACTATTTGGGTTCTGCTTTACTGTTTCAATTTGAGATATTTCCTCTATTTAGGATACTGAGTCGGTTTGGCTAAAAAGGTTTGGGTAAAATACCCAACAACCCTAAACTTGTTTCACTTGATAAAACACACCCCTAAGCTTCTATTATACAATAAAACTTATTCCTTAATTTCTTAACTCCATAAAATACTAAAATAAAGACTTATAAAATTTCGATTTTAATTTGGATAAAATACCTGGTTATTACACCAGCAGCCCCCGGTCTCGCCTTCATTTCGTGCACCATCGAGTCTAGCGCCTTTTGATATTGAACATTCTTCGGCTAGGACACTAGAAGCTGAGCAACACCAAGTCGAGACTCTTCGTGACTCGACCGGAACCACCGTAGTGTCTTCACCTCTTCGTGGAACACAAGGATCGGCGGGAAATCCTACCACAACTAATATCACGCCAACTGTGAACGTAGGTAGCTCTACCCCCGCGGTAGATGCCTCAACGGGTAACCTAAGTGGTCCCGGAGTTATTTTACCCGACTTCGTGTCACCAGGGTCTCTGGACATCACCCTTAAGGCTGTCCGCCAGGATATGGAGCACCAGATGCAACACCATATAGCCGCTGAACTTGCCAAAGCGATGCGCGCTATCAAAGGAAAGGGCCACGTCGTCGAACCCAAAACCGCCTCTGTACCTCCACCGATTCAACAGCAACCAATCTATTCGGTGGAGACCCTGAAGACGATGCTGTTGGCCCAGCTGCTCCAGGAATTTGACACCACCGCATCTACCGAAGCAGACCTGATCTCAGTTCTCCGATCACAAGTCACTGCTCCGTCTTCATCCATTACCTCTCGCCTCGACTCCATCGACTCGACCCTCAACAGCTACAACAAAGCGCTAACCACGCTCTCTGAGAGGGTCCGCTCACTTGAAGACACTTGTAAGAGTCAAGCCGGCGGTCTCAAACGCAAGCACGATGACCAGGATGATCCTGATCACCGTGAGGGGGAGAAGCGTCTACGCCAAACCGAGACCGCCCAGATCATGACTGTCGAAACTTCAACAGTGGTTCAACAGGAACCCCCAACTGCGACAACTACATCAGAAGCACCCGAAGCCGAGTTGCCACTAGCAGATATTGTCATAGATATGGAGATTTCAGATGAAGAAGACCCGACGGTTGAAAATCCCGAGGGTTCAACACCGGAACTGGTCGATTTTGACTCGTCAGACAGGCCGATACTGGACATGATAGATCCAGAGTGTGAGACCAACCCGGAGACCGAAGACGCATGGTACGAAAAAGCCGCCAGTGCCGTAAATCTCCAGGTAAATTTGGTCTTCCCCATTGATGAGGGCGACAATATTGACTACGATCAGTTCCTGCTCCAAAATTTATATGGAGCATCCCCCGTTCACTATGCTCAACCCGCCGAAACACCATCAACAAGACCCGAGTCTACTACTTCCGATCTTCCGACAACTACTCCTCCCACGACAGCTTCTGATCTTCCTCCTACTTCTCAACAGCAACAAATCCGTTGGGAGAAGATCATGGTACTAATCCCTCATCTGGAGGAATCTTTGAAAAAGTTGTTCGTCCACAAGCTTCGCCCGATCGAGCCGACCTTCTGTCTGGGTATCTACAACCTTGACCCAGAATTTCAACGCCGATATATCAGCACAATGCACGAGTCTGAAAATCCAAGGTATTCGTATGTTCCGAATCCGAATGAAGTAACCGCTAGCAATGCCTTGGAAATGATTGAAGATCGCATCGACTATCGCCGCGCCATCAGATTGTTCGAGGTACACTTCGCGCTCCGCAAAAGATATGTCTTCAACTAGAGAGATATAGAGCGCCAACTCGAACTTCAAATCAAAGGGGGAGATTGTTAGAGCAGGTTTTAATGTTGATTTAAAGTTCAAGGGTTAAACTGTATTTGATTAAAATAGAGCTTATTAGTGAATGGGTCGTGGGCTTGTTAACCACGGGCCCATTGTATTTAATGTTGATTAGCTTGGAAAAACAAGCTAATCATCTCTTTTACTTCAAACTGTATTGTAAATTCTCTCTGAAAGTGAATGACAGAGATGACCAGTTGAAATCACCTGTTCTTATTGTTCATATATTTCGATTTCATCATCGTTGCACGGATCTGGATTTAACAGATATCAGCGGGTTGTTCCTTTACTTCTTGAATATCGGCCATAAACACAGATTGGCCTCATCTTCTTTATCAGAATCTGATTCCTCATCAGATTTAGCCCAATCATGTTCTTCAGCGATTAGACATTTACCTTTATTCTTGAAGTTCTTCAACTTCAGATATTTCTCTTTGAGCTTTAGGTATTTGTCATCTCTAGTTTTAGAGGTAGAGGAGTTCTTGAATGATGAAGAGGGTTTGAATACTTTTTTTGACCTACACTCACTAGCAAAGTGACCTTTCTTTTCACAGTTATAGCAAGTGGCAGTAGAGAGATGATTTAGGCTTGTCAGTGATAGAAAGAGGTTTGTTTCTTCTGAAGTTACTCTTTCTTGCAAATCTCCTGAAAGAGTTTGTCAAGAGTGCCAGGGATTCATCAAGTTCTGAAGGATCAGTTTCTGATGAATCATCAGAGTTAGATTCCAACTCAGTGATAGTGACAGAAGATCTCCGAGTGGGCGTTAACTCTGAGGAGAGTAAAGCAACAGGTGTGCTCTTTGATTCCTTGACAAGAATTTTCTTAAGCATGCAGGATTGCTCATGATTGAGCAAGGTGCCAAAGAGAGTGCTTAAAGTCATGTATTTAGAATCCTTAGAGAGTTGGAGACACATGGTAAAGTTGTCCCAACTTTCAGGAAGACATTCTAGAAATTTTGTTAGGGTTTCAAAATTAGAGTAGGTCCTACCAACTGTTTGTAGATCAATGATTAAGCAATTAAAATGTTGGTGTACTTCAGAGAGAGTTTCATTCTTACCACAAATGAAGCTTTCATACTGTCTTACCAGATTAATTTTTCTGGACTCTTGTACTTCAGAGGTACCTTCATATTGAACACAGATTGTGTCCCACGTGGCTTTGGACGTTTTGAGGTTCATGACAGAATGATAGACCTCATCAGGTAGAGCCATAGATATACTTGACTTGTCTTTAGTATCAATGGCCACCTTCTTCTTGTCTTCATCGGTCCATTTTGAGACTTCTTTAAATACTTCTCTTTCAGGAATGGCTGGAGTGGTGGCAGTGGCAGGAACGGAAAGAGAAAGGACAGATGGAACTAAAGGTCCAGTTTCTACATAGTAAGGCATAGTAGGATATACACCTTCTAGGAAGAGCATCATTCGATTCTTCCAGAGATTAAAGTTATCTCTACTAAACCGAGGAGGTTTGGCAAGAGACCCATTATCAATATAGTTTGTGTTTGTGTTTTGTGCCATTTAAAGAATAGCAAGGAAGAGATTACTATAAGCAAGATCTTGTTTATGGAGATTAAACAATCTGCTTTGATACCACTTGTTGGTCCCAAAGGGTTCACACAAGATTTTCGTTTTATAAATTGTTTATTGATAAATCAAACACAATTTACAGTTTGTTGCGGAATAAGATTAGATAGAACCTAATCTAAACAAACTTGAGAATCACTAAGAGTTCTTGCACAAGAAATAGAGAGAAAAGGGGATATAGAAAAATAAGGATATTTTTCTAAGACACTAAGAAGTTCAGGGAGAGACCACCTTCAAACTGAAGGGGTATTCCTCCTATTTATACCCGATGCATTTAATGCATGGCAGGAGGACTTTACACGTGTCAGCATCTGATTAGGCGCATGCTTCTGACTTTTATCAACATGCTTTGGGCCGCATTGTGACAACCGTCAAAATCGCGTTCAGGTTAGAACTGCACTAATTATGTAAGATACAGTTATTCTATGTCACACTGTCTAGTTTTAGCAGTAAACCCGACACAGTAGGGAAAATTTAGAAATCCAGTCTAAAATCCCTCAATTTAGGAAATTATCCATACATCTCATAAAATGCCAATTAAAAACATGAATACACTTAAATATATATATACTTATATACATATACCTTACAAAATAAATACTAGCAAATTAAACTAGTATTATTATTAATAACAACTAATTAAAAATGTTTAATAATTTAATTAATTAAAAGATTTAAATAAAAATTTAATTTAAATACAAACACAATCATTTTATACAAAACCACACTCCACACACTCCTTTCCCCTCTCCCAAAACCGGCCACACACCACCATCACCACCCTAACCCCTCTTTCTCACTCCATAAATACCCCCTCTCCCTCTCCATTTTCACTCTTCACTCACTTCACAAACTCTTCTCTCAAAACCTCCATATTCTCTCAAGAATTCTCTTCTCCAAGGCTCCAAGATCAGCCACATATCTTCAAGAAATCAAGGTAAAAATATTTTAGTAACTTTCTTTAATCATCCTCCTACAACTTTCCCTTCTCTTTCAAAGTTCAACTTCTAAAAACTCTAAGTTTTCATCTTCTTCTTGCTAAACCCAACTCTTGGCAAACTAATGTTTGTAGATCTATCACCATGACATCTTGCATGTCATTAAAAAGGGTGATGAATCCATAATCAAACCCATATTAGTGACCTAAGAATGTTTGGTATGCATGTGTTTACAAAAGCTCAAAAACAACAAGTTTTGAAAGTATTTTGGCAAGATGATTTTCTAAAGTTCCTTGCATGTTGCTTGGGATGATTAAAAAGCAAAGATTTCATCTGAAAATATGTGATTTAGTTGAGTAAAAATCGTGTCTTGACAAAAAGAACAAAATCTTTTGAAGAACCAATTAGAAAATAGCTTTTATATAAAAGACCTTTTTCATCAGCTTGCTGTCAGAAATTTCTACTGACTTTGCATGCCCTTATCTCTCTCAAAAATGGTCCAAATACAGTGATTCTTTTTCTGGAATTTACTTTTATGGGTTGGAAATCAAACCCCACTGGAATCACCGAAAAATATTAAGTTTTGAACCCTCAAACAGTTTTTACAAAAACAGTGTGCAACAGCTACGTGTTTCTGTCACTGTTTTTGTCAAGTGTTATTTTATGTACTTATGTTGATCCAAAAATCATGAATCTTATGTCAAAAGTTTCCTAACACATGGAAGTACCCGACTACAAAATACCAGAACCAAATAATCTCCGGAAGTTATCCAAACAGTAACCGAAGGTGACTACAAATTCTGACTACTAACAACTATATTGTATACTAGCTATATGCTATCTCTTGATCCTTTTCCTCACCTTTGGTGATGAAATTGTGGTATATTATACATATATTACTTAGACATAATTACTAATCTAACTCTACCCGTTTCACCATTTGCATGGTGGAATTGTGGAATATACCTATACGTATTTATTTACGCATTTCATTTACGCATCTAACATCTAACATCTAACTACTAACTTTTCTTATCTTTTATGATGGAATTGTGGTACATACATACATAATACACATGACCTAACGCCAAACCATATTTACATATGGACCTAAAACATTTATTTTCGTATTACCTCTACAACACTTCGGTAATTTTAAAACCATCACATGTAACGTTCTTTCTAAGTATGAACTATTAAAGAACATTTAACAACATACAAATTTAACAACAAAGGCATTTTATGATGAGATGGAGATTTAAGTGACAAAGTCTAGAACCTAGAATCTTACTAGTGTCCTTACATTCGTAGGATCGAAGTAGGATCTCATTTCGGAATCACATTACGCATTCAGGAAACACCTACGCAAACCACCGTGAGTATTCATAGCCCCTTTTTACTGTTTTATACATTTTGGGGTGAAAAGCATGTTACTATTATTTCAACCTTGTGAGTCTTCACAACCCTTTTACTGTTATACATATTTTGGGGTGAAGAGCATGATTCCAAACTTTATTCGAAATAAATTGTTTTATTTCCGAACTTTTACGCATGTTTAACGCTCTTTATGGTACATATGCACATGTTAAAGCTTCTAAGTTTGCAATCTATCATATACAAAAAGTCCCCAACGCTCTTAACATTACTTATTAACTCACATGCGTGTGAGCCATGGTAATTATGGATAACGTTATTTGGTTGACCACCCACCTACGATAAAACAGGGTGCATTAATTACTACAACGCCATGTTAATGATAGGACATGATGACTCGGGGCAAATGAACACAAGGTCATGAGGCTTAGTAATGGCTTAGTTTGCTACCTCTGAGGCATTTCGCATTACACTATATATACCATGAGCATGCAAAACAAAACGAAACTTTACAACCGAGGGTTGTACTACTTTCTTTGAAAGAACGAAACTTTGCAACTTACATTACACTCTTTGTGTATGCAAAAACCTATGAACTCACCAACTATTTTTAGTTGACACTCTCTTTTACATGCTTTTCAGGAAATAGCAAGTAAGGACGCACTTTAGAAGGCATCACTTTAGCGTCATCAAATTATTTCATCATGTCATTGTACTTTACGTTTTTATGGACAAGTTGTATTTTCTTTTAAAACTCGTTGTATTGGTACTATTTTGATGTGATGAGTTGGTGTTGTCTTCTACCTATTGCTTTTGAAACATTAACTGTGACATCCCGTGTTTCCGCTTTAGCGGGGTGTGACAGAAGTGGTATCAGAGCCATAGGTTATAGAGAACATCGGTCTTTCATCGGAAAAACCCAACTATAACCAATTGTCCAAAAACTGACATGAAAACATTTAAACTTACTACTAGTATAACTAAGTCTAGAATGGCATTAACAGACTTCAATTAAACATAGCCTGATCACCTATGTTTGATTAAGGTAGGTTAATGCGAGACTAGAAATGGTTATAGTAGGAGTATGTCGATTTTTACATACACTCGTTAGGAGCATGCTTAGAACATAGACATGGCGTAGGATAGGATACATCCTTTATGCGATAGGTTACTAAGTACACTTTTGCTTCAGTTTCACTATGTCGTCGTCATCAAATCCTTCTTACACTCCCGCGTCATACTCAACCAATGCATCGGGACACAACACGGGGCGATCGCAAGATATCCCGTCTAGCAACCGACAAGAAGATGACCCCTACAATAGCACGGACTCGGAACCCGAGGTGTCGAGCGAATGAGACCCATACGATGGACCGAGAGTATCACCCAACACGGTTCTACCAAGACCCACTCCAATAATCGTACAACCGTCGTCCGGAGGACTTCGTATCCGTCAAACGGCTAGGAAAAGTGTTCCGATCCCTAGGAGAGTCACGCTAGCAACTCCTCGTCCCGAGGCGCCAGAACCATCAAGGGTTGTCCCTGGCGTACCGATTGGACGCTTGACTGAGTTAGGAATAGCAAGGGATCAACACATTCGGGCCATGACAACCGAGTTGCATGGATGTCAAGTCAGAGTGACTCATCAAGCTCAAGTTCTAACAGAGCTAGTAGAACTCACGCACCAACTAACCGTCGTGTCGACGCAAGCAAGAGATAGTGCAAGAATGGCGAGAGAGATGGCTTCAAGGGCTCAAGCTACAAGCATGGTTGTAGGAATGGTGCTAATGTTGTTGTTGTTGCTACTCGTGCTAGGAGCATACTTGGCATAGTATGAACGGGTTTGGCATGGGGAATGATCTTTTGGAGAAAATATTTTATTACTTATCATTTATTTTAAGTTGTACTTCCATTTAAAATTGTACCGGTATATGATACACGCCGGAAATTTTGTAAAACCGCCAAAAATTAATGAAAATGTCTGGGAAGTTTTTAGTTAAATTGTCTAATTACTCTACACTTTACTTATTGCTCAAATATCCGAATGAAAACTTGTTGATCTTAAATTTTTTGAAAATACGAATTCAAAGACTTTACAAACTATACTAAAACAAATTTCTTCTACAAATATGTTTTAGAATCATGCCTCCAAGAAGGTCTACACGTCACACGGAAGATACCCCCGAAAACCAAACGCCCGACATAGCACGAATCATTGCACAACGCATTCAAGAAGCCATACCTAACATCGTCTCACAAGTAACCGCCGGCCTCAATGAAATCCCAAGAAACCAAGGAGGTAGTGGAGGAAGCTCGAGTAATAACGATACCGGATGTAACTACAAGACCTTTATGTCTTGTAAGCCCAAAGAATTCCATGGAAAGGAAGGCGTCGTAGGATTGCTTGCATGGATTGATAGCATAGAGTCGGTGCTCCATATTAGCAAATGTTCGGAGGACCGCAAGGTGGAATATGCTACATGTCAACTCCAAGGTAGGGCACTAACTTGGTGGAATATCCAGGTTCAAACCCGTGGAAGGGAAGATGCCTACAAGCTCACATGGGAGGAATTCAAAGAATTGCTCATGGAGGAGTACTGCCCTAAGAGTGAAATTCAGAAGCTGGAAGTTGAGTTTTGGAACCATACTATGATCGGAGCTGACATAGATCGATACACAGCTCGTTTCCACGAACTTGCGAAACTGGTACCTCACATGGTCACTCCCGAGAGTAAGAGAATTGACCGATACTTATGGGGATTAGCACCGGGAATTCGAGGAATGGTTACCTCGGCAAAACTGACCACAATTCAAGAGGTTGTAGCAATGGCAACTACCCTAACAAACGATGCTGTGAGAGCTGGAACTCTATCATCGGGTAGTGCTAGCCATAAGAGGAAGCCGGAGTACCAGTCAGGGAAGAAATCCCTTGGTAGTGCAAGTAAGGATAGGAGTATTGTAAGGAATTTTGGACTAAGCACAGAGGAACCAGGTCAGTACAAGGGATCCTTTCCTAAGTGTAACAAGTGTAACTACCATCACGAAGGAGCCTGCGTCATCTGTGATAACTGTAAGCGGCTAGGTCATCCCGCTAAGTTCTGTAAAAGCGGAAAGGGCCCTATGGAAGGAAGGAGGGCTTGTTATGAATGTGGAAGTCCGGATCACTACCGGAATACCTGCCCAAAGTTTGGGAGGAAACCGAACACTAACTACAAGGGGAACCAGACGAGACAAGTCAATCAGGGGAATCAAGGAGGACAGGCTCGAGGACGGGCATTTGTCATTGGAGCTGACGAAGCACGTCGCGACCCTAATGTGGTGACAGGTACGTTTCTCATAAACAACCACTACGCATCAGTATTATTTGACACTGGAGCGGATAGAAGTTTTATTTCATTGGAGTTTAGACCACTAATTAACTTGGAATCTAGGAGAATGTCGAATGCTTATGTTATTGAGGTTGCTAATGGTCACAAATTCGAGGCTAAGGATGTAATCTTAGATTGTACTTTAAATCTAGCCGATAAATTGTTTAGCGTTGATCTTATTCCTATCGAATTGGGGAGTTTTGACATAGTTATAGGAATGGACTGGTTATCTAAGAATCGAGCGGAGATTTGCTGTTTTGATAAGTCGGTTAGAATACCTTTGCAAGACGGAGGAACCCTAGTAATACAAGGACACAAAGTTGGAAGAAGCGTAGAGTTGGTGCCAAGTATTAAGGTTCGTAAGTATTTGAGGAAGGAATGTGTTGCATTTTTGGCACTCATAGACGAGAAGAAGTCCAAGGAAAGGCGAATTCAAGACATTCCCGTGGTAAAAGATCACCCGGAAGTGTTTCCTGACGAATTGCCTGGACTGCCCCCGTTTAGACAAGTTGAATTTCAAATTGACCTTATACCCGGAGCAGCACCTATAGCTAAGGCACCCTATCGTTTAGCACCCGCCGAAATGCAAGAGTTGTCAAGCCAACTTCAGGAACTGTTGGACAAGGACTTTATTAGACCAAGTTATTCACCTTGGGGTGCTCCAGTTCTGTTCGTTAAGAAAAAGGATGGATCGTTTCGAATGTGCATCGACTATAGGGAATTTAACAAGTTAACGATCAAGAACCGATATCCTCTACCTCGAATAGACGATTTATTCGACCAGTTGCAATGCGCAACGTATTTTTCTAAGATTGATCTTCGATCAGGTTATCATCAATTAAGAGTTCGAGAGGAGGACATTCCTAAGACAGCCTTTAGGACCCGTTATGGACACTACGAGTTTTTGGTTATGCCTTTCGGTTTAACCAATGCTCCAGCAGTATTCATGGATTTAATGAACATGGTATGCCGACCATACCTTGACAAGTTTGTGATAGTGTTTATAGATGATATTCTGATTTACTCTCGAAGTAAGGAGGATCACGAGCAGCATTTAAGTGTAATTCTAGAACTTCTTAAGGAACAAAAATTGTACGCCAAATTCTCTAAGTGCGAATTTTGGATTAGAGAAGTACACTTTCTTGGTCACGTAATTGGAGAAAAAGGAATTCACGTAGATCCAGCTAAGGTGGAAGCTGTTAAGAAATGGGAAGCTCCAAAAACCCCAACAGAAATTCGTCAATTTCTGGGATTGGCAGTACAGGCGATTTATTGAAAATTTCTCCAAAATCGCTAAACCACTCACAACACTGACCCAAAAGGATAGTAAATTTATTTGGGGAGAATCACAAGAAAAGGCCTTTCAGTTATTGAAGAAGAAGTTGTGCAATGCACCAATTCTGGCGTTACCGGAAGGAACCGATAACTTTGTGGTATATTGCGACGCGTCTCATCAAGGATTAGGTTGCGTATTGATGCAAAAGGACAAGGTGATAGCATACGCTTCGCGACAACTGAAAGTTCATGAGAAGAACTATACCACACACGATTTAGAGCTCGGAGCTGTGGTTTTTGCTCTAAAGATTTGGAGACATTATTTGTACAGCACCAAGTGTACCATCTTCACCGATCATAAAAGTCTTCAGCATATTCTAGACCAGAAAATGCTAAACATGAGACAAAGAAGATGGGTAGAACTACTCAGTGATTACGATTGTGATATTCGTTATCATCCAGGTAAAGCCAATGTAGTGGCTGATGCCTTGAGTAGGAAGGAAAGGACAAAACCGTCACGTATACGAGCAATGGGAGCACTGGTACAAACAAGCTTAAAGACTCGAATTCTTGAAGCTCAGACCGAAGCAATGAAGACGGAAAACTTGAAGGACGAAACCCTTCACGGCATAGAAAGCAGATTTGAGACTAAGGTGGATGGAGTACGTTATTTCAAGGATAGAGTTTGGATTCCAAAAGCGAACGACATACGGGAGATAATCCTGCACGAAGCCCACAAGTCACGATATTCAATTCATCCTGGTGCGGATAAGATGTATAAGGATTTAAGAGAATACTATTGGTGGCCAGGGATGAAAAAGGATATTGCTTTATACGTAGGAAAATGTGTAACTTGCTCAAAAGTCAAAGCGGTATATCAGAAACCATCTAGTTTGCTTCAACAACCAGAGATTCCCCAGTGGAAATGGGAACAAATAACCATGGACTTTATAACCAAACTTCCGAGAACTGCCTGAGGGCATGACTCTATTTGGGTTATAATAGACCGATTCACGAAATCTGCACACTTTCTACCGATTAGAGAAGACTACAAGATGGAAAAGCTAGCTCATATCTACATCAAGGAAATTGTTACGCGACATGGAGTCCCGATTTCCATCATATCGGATAGAGATAGTCGTTTCACGTCTCGATTTTGGCAGTCACTTCAAAGAACAATGGGGACGCAATTGAATTTAAGTACCGCCTATCATCCCCAAACAGACGGCCAAAGTGAGAGAACCATTCAAACGTTAGAGGACATGCTTCGAGCATGTGTGTTAGACTTCGGAGGAAGTTGGGATAACCACTTGCCATTAGTTGAGTTCTCCTACAACAATAGCTATCACACCAGTATCAAGTGTGCGCCATATGAAGCACTGTATGGACGCAAGTGTCGATCACCTCTTTGTTGGTTGGAGATTGGAGATAGACAATTGTCTAGTCCAGACATTGTGCAAGAAACCACCGACAAGATCGCAATCATCAGGGATAGACTCAAAGCAGCTCAAGATCGTCAAAAGAGCTATGCCGACAACCGTAGGAAACCGTTAGAGTTTCAGATTGGAGATAGAGTATTTCTGAAAGTATCCCCTTGGAAGAGAACCGTCCGATTTGGAAAACGAGGAAAGTTGAGCCCTCGATACATTGGACCCTTCAAAATCACCGAAAGAATCGGACCAGTAGCATACAGGCTGGAATTGCCAAAGGAACTAAGTGCAATTCACAACACCTTTCACGTGTCCAATCTAAAGAAATGCCTAGTCAACGAGGAAATAACCGTACCTTTGGAGGAAGTCCAAGTCAATGAAAAACTGTGCATTGTTGAAAAACCAATCGAAATACTTGACCGAGAGGTCAAGCGTATTAGGCGAAGCAAGATTCCAATAGTGAAAGTTCATTGGAACACAAGGCGTGGGCCTGAGTACACATGGGAACGAGAGGCTTACATGAAACATAAGTATCCTCACTTATTTGCTAAACAACCGGTTACGGACGAAAGTTCTTGAATTTCGGGACGAAATTCTTTTAACCGGGGGAGACTGTGACAACCGTCAAAATCGCGTTCAGGTTAGAACTGCACTAATTATGTCAGATACAGTTATTCTATGTCACACTGTCTAGTTTTAGCAGTAAACCCGACACAGTAGAGAAAATTTAGAAATCCAGTCTAAAATCCCTCAATTTAGGAAATTATCCATACATCTCATAAAATGCCAATTAAAAACATGAATACACTTAAGTATATATATACTTATATACATATACCTTACAAAATAAATACTAGCAAATTAAACTAGTATTATTATTATTAATAACAACTAATTAAAAATGTTTAATAATTTAATTAATTAAAAGATTTAAATAAAAATTTAATTTAAATACAAACACAATCATTTTATACAAAACCACACTCCACACACTCCTTTCCCCTCTCCCAAAACCGGCCACACACCACCATCACCACCCTAACCCCTCTTTCTCACTCCATAAATACCCCCTCTCCCTCTCCATTTTCACTCTTCACTCACTTCACAAACTCTTCTCTCAAAACCTCCATATTCTCTCAAGAATTCTCTTCTCCAAGGCTCCAAGATCAGCCACATATCTTCAAGAAATCAAGGTAAAAATATTTTAGTAACTTTCTTTAATCATCCTCCTACAACTTTCCCTTCTCTTTCAAAGTTCAACTTCTAAAAACTCTAAGTTTTCATCTTCTTCTTGCTAAACCCAACTCTTGGCAAACTAATGTTTGTAGATCTATCACCATGACATCTTGCATGTCATTAAAAAGGGTGATGAATCCATAATCAAACCCATATTAGTGACCTAAGAATGTTTGGTATGCATGTGTTTACAAAAGCTCAAAAACAACAAGTTTTGAAAGTATTTTGGCAAGATGATTTTCTAAAGTTCCTTGCATGTTGCTTGGGATGATTAAAAAGCAAAGATTTCATCTGAAAATATGTGATTTAGTTGAGTAAAAATCGTGTCTTGACAAAAAGAACAAAATCTTTTGAAGAACCAATTAGAAAATAGCTTTTATATAAAAGACCTTTTTCATCAGCTTGCTGTCAGAAATTTCTACTGACTTTGCATGCCCTTATCTCTCTCAAAAATGGTCCAAATACAGTGATTCTTTTTCTGGAATTTACCTTTATGAGTTGGAAATCAAACCCCACTGGAATCACCGAAAAATATTAAGTTTTGAACCCTCAAACAGTTTTTACAAAAACAGTGTGCAACAGCTACGTGTTTCTGTCACTGTTTTTGTCAAGTGTTATTTTATGTACTTATGTTGATCCAAAAATCATGAATCTTATGTCAAAAGTTTCCTAACACATGGAAGTACCCGACTACAAAATACCAGAACCAAATAATCTCCGGAAGTTATCCAAACAGTAACCGAAGGTGACTACAAATTCTGACTACTAACAACTATATTGTATACTAGCTATATGCTATCTCTTGATCCTTTTCCTCACCTTTGGTGATGAAATTGTGGTATATTATACATATATTACTTAGACATAATTACTAATCTAACTCTACCCGTTTCACCATTTGCATGGTGGAATTGTGGAATATACCTATACGTATTTATTTACGCATTTCATTTACGCATCTAACATCTAACATCTAACTACTAACTTTTCTTATCTTTTATGATGGAATTGTGGTACATACATACATAATACACATGACCTAACGCCAAACCATATTTACATATGGACCTAAAACATTTATTTTCGTATTACCTCTACAACACTTCGGTAATTTTAAAACCATCACATGTAACGTTCTTTCTAAGTATGAACTATTAAAGAACATTTAACAACATACAAATTTAACAACAAAGGCATTTTATGATGAGATGGAGATTTAAGTGACAAAGTCTAGAACCTAGAATCTTACTAGTGTCCTTACATTCGTAGGATCGAAGTAGGATCTCATTTCGGAATCACATTACGCATTCGGGAAACACCTACGCAAACCACGTGAGTATTCATAGCCCCTTTTTACTGTTTTATACATTTTGGGGTGAAAAGCATGTTACTATTATTTCAACCTTGTGAGTCTTCACAACCCTTTTACTGTTATACATATTTTGGGGTGAAGAGCATGATTCCAAACTTTATTCGAAATAAATTGTTTTATTTCCGAACTTTTACGCATGTTTAACGCTCTTTATGGTACATATGCACATGTTAAAGCTTCTAAGTTTGCAATCTATCATATACAAAAAGTCCCCAACGCTCTTAACATTACTTATTAACTCACATGCGTGTGAGCCATGGTAATTATGGATAACGTTATTTGGTTGACCACCCACCTACGATAAAACAGGGTGCATTAATTACTACAACGCCATGTTAATGATAGGACATGATGACTCGGGGCAAATGAACACAAGGTCATGAGGCTTAGTAATGGCTTAGTTTGCTACCTCTGAGGCATTTCGCATTACACTATATATACCATGAGCATGCAAAACAAAACGAAACTTTACAACCGAGGGTTGTACTACTTTCTTTGAAAGAACGAAACTTTGCAACTTACATTACACTCTTTGTGTATGCAAAAACCTATGAACTCACCAACTATTTTTAGTTGACACTCTCTTTTACATGCTTTTCAGGAAATAGCAAGTAAGGACGCACTTTAGAAGGCATCACTTTAGCGTCATCAAATTATTTCATCATGTCATTGTACTTTACGTTTTTATGGACAAGTTGTATTTTCTTTTAAAACTCGTTGTATTGGTACTATTTTGATGTGATGAGTTGGTGTTGTCTTCTACCTATTGCTTTTGAAACATTAACTGTGACATCCCGTGTTTCCGCTTTAGCGGGGTGTGACACGCATGGTGACCAGTGCAGTGGCAAAGTGGTTGTACGATCCTGGACAAAAGGCATGTCCCTTCAGACAAATCGTACGGAGTTTTTTTTTTTGGAAAGGAGACGAAACTACTGGAAATATATAGAAACAAAAAGAAAATACACCTAGATGGCAAGGGACTCCCTCCCACAAAAGAGCCACTCCCACCATAAAGGACAGGCCCAAAATGGGGGAGACAGCAACACACAAAATCTACGGTTACAATGAAAAAAATACCAAAAAAAATGTACGGAGTTGTGCAAGTAGATAAGACAAACATTTCTTGAAGTAGAAGCTTCATGACCAACGATCGCTGAGTTGATCTTACATCAGAGAAGACCTGATGTAAGTCAGTTATCGCTGAAGTCTTGTGGACTTGTCTTGGTTTCACTGATGTCCGCATCCGATCATTAGTAGACTTATCACTTGTTCATCAGCTTCGTCTTCGATGTCAGTGATGAACTCTTTGTCGTGAAACTTGTCTTCTGGGATTACAAACAACATTGTTTTACATATGAAACAATCAGCGATCATCAGTGATACTGAACAGACTCAGGTTATCACTGATGTACATTTATCACTGAGGAATACTATGAAGAACAGTGGTTACTATCAGTGATACTGAACAGGCTCAGTATGTTTATCACTGATGGCAAAACATTAATACATACAGATGTTATTTGTAATTTTCACTAAGTAATTCTAAGGGTTATCATCAAATCACTGAGAGAGTTTGGATCAACAATCTCCCCCTATTTGATGATGACAAAGCAACAAAAGAACATTGCTAAGTATGACAAACATAAGGATAAATGTCACTCATAGATGCGTGTCCCATTTACTATTTTCAGGGATCTTTTTAGTACTAAGTGGAGTAAAGTACTTTCACTGAATAACTCATTAACTTTGTAAAAAGATTACAAGTGAAGTTGAAAAACACAAGTACAAGTGAAAGTTAAATATTACAAGTACTAAAGTAACTATACTGAACAAGCTCAGTATGTTTATCACTGATGGCAAAACATTAATACATACAGATGTCATTTGTAATTTTCACTAAGTAATTCTAAGGGTCATCATCAAATCACTGAGAGAGTTTGGATCAGCATACACTATGGAGCTACTGCATTACAATCTAATACATCATTACTTCTTGATATGCCAAACCACTTCCAGCATATAATCATTTGTGTATAATAAATTCTCAAGTGGGTAGAATCTCCATTATATTAACAAACCCAATGGGAAGACTAAACTCTTGATTTAGGTTGCCAACTATACTATAACTTTGAAACAATCATCCTCATGACATATAAAATCATTTCCCACACTTCATTTATTAAAAGGTACAATCTCCTCATAAAATATACAAAATGGAAGCTCGAGAGAGTAAAATATAGCACTTTGACATGTACTGGTTTTTGAAAAGTTTAGGATGAACTCACAATACTAGGTTTTGGCTAAAATCAAGAAATCTACCAAACCCCTATAAATGATGAGAATCCTTGAAGCTTTGATCCCACTCTTGGGATCCAATCCTAGATGCTCTTAAAATCTTGAAGCTCTCTTAATCCCTCTGAAATGTTCCCATTAGAATTTAATGGAGAGAGATGAGGGGAAAATCAAGATATTTAATGAGAAATGAGAGATGAGACATGAAACATGAGAAAAAGAAGTAAGAATGGGGTTTAAGGGGCTCGTCGGGCCGACTTGGAGCGCAGTCATGCAGTGTGCCCTTGGAGTGCGACATAAGTCACTAGGGCCAAGACGACCCACCTCTCACACATGGAACACAAAGTAAGTACGGTCGATATATCATGCAGTTAAAGACACCGGATGTAAGGCTAAAACTGTCATCGCCATGGCTCTTTTAGATTAAGTCTACCACTCCGTCATAAACCTCAAAGGTCATGATGTCTAAAGAAATGTGGGACACATTATATGTTCCATATGAAGGAACAACTGAGGTACAAGAAACAAGAAAGATAACTCTGGTAAGACAATACGAGATGTTCATTTGTGGGAAAATGATTCTTTATCAGAGGTACATCAATGCTTTAATTCTTTATTAATTGATCTTAAAATTGTTGGAAGAGAATATTCTAACTTTGAAACTCTGACAAAGTTTCTAGAATGTCCACCTGAGTCTTGGAATAGTTCTTCTATGTGTCTCAAGGCCTCTAAAATCTTCAAAATCCAATCTCTCAACACTTTATTCATCATTTTGCTAAATCATGAACAGTCAATAGTTATAAAGAAGAATTCGTAAGAGATAATGAAAGCACACCTCTAACTTTAATTTCCTCAAAAACTGCTCCAAGCCTCCTGCTGAATCTTCTTCTTCTATGTCCATATTTGAGCTTCCTCTTTAGATATGTGCTCTTGAAGACAAAACTAATTATGATCTCGGACTTTGATGAGTTTCTAACGAACTCTTTCAAAAGTTTTTCCAGAAAAACTGACTTTGGTCCTGAAAAAACTTAGGCCATCGCTGATAATCTAATATCAACGTTAGTTGATAAGGCCACTCCAATTTATTTTTACTGTGAAAAGAAATGACACTTTGCAACTAAGCGCAGGTCAAAGAATGCCATCAAACCTACCTCTCAGCCATCATGTGATGATAAATATATCAGAAGCTGAAAGAAAAATACAAAGAGATCAAACACACTCACAAGAAATGCAAAGGTCTAATCCTTGAAGAACAAGACTAGGCATATTCCTCTTCAGTCTCCTCTACATGGGATGAAGAAGATGCTTCCCAACTATGTCTAATGGATAAAATGCAAGAAGTAAAGGATGATATATCTGAAGTTTCAACTTCCTCTCATCCAGCTGAATCATCAAGTACCAAATTTTGATGATCCATCTCTATCTGACTTAGATAAACGTAAAGCACTTCACTATTTGACAATAGATTGTTTTTAGAGGAAATCTCCAGACAATTTTATAAATGGCAATAAAAGGTTAGGCCGAAGCCAAATACAAAAAGGCCATTGCCTTAAAGAAACAAAAAAGCCTTGGTAACTAAGCCATACCAAGCAACAATCAGCCAATACAAACAAAGACTAATAGATCTAACAAGGGTAGAAAAGAAAACACAAAACAAAAACAGCCTCAACAAACTTCAGAACTCGCAAAACTCGTCGAACATACCAAGATCATCACGCATCTTCATTGCTGCCATTAGTAGGTATCATATTCCATTTTGCCCATATCAAAACAATTCCCATGATCTCCTTGCAAAGTTGAGCCGCTGATTGTTTCCAATTTCGGAAACTACGATGATTACGTTCTTGCCAAATAAAATACACACTAGCCGCAAATAGGAGTTTATGCACCAAAGATTTCAGCGACCTACTGTAACAACCCAGTTCCCATAACATACAACATATAACATAACATGCATATATAACATTGATTTACAACAAAAGTTACATAACAAACCAAGTACGGTCCCTTCGGTCTCCTAAATTACAAAATATATATAAAAGCTTCCTTCACTTTATCCTCTCCTTTGTCGATCCTTAACCTGGAAAAACATATTTTTGAAAACAAAATGAGGGTTAGACCAAACGGGTCTAGTGAGTTAATCCCTGTCGTTTCAAATTCGTTATAAAACCAATTTATATAAAACCATGTTTCAAAATAGTTTATATACAACCTTCGTGTCAATTCACACATATACCGTAAGTATACAAACACCACATATACCACACGTATAAACACCACATTAAGACTCATGCATCTCATCTCACCTTATTCCACCACAACTGGCCATATTAATTAGTAGCAAGCCAACTAATTCACCGGTCCGCACACCGGAACCCGGCTACTCACCGGTCCGCTCACCGGAACCCGGCTACTCACTGGTCCGCTCACCGGAACCCGGCTACTCACCAAACAACGCTATACGGATTCTATAGCCAAACACACCGGTCCTAAGCCCGGCCAACGTATTATCACACATTATAATACTCAGGTAAATATAATACCTCAATATATTATAATTCACCTATATCGCACATATAGACACATAATCACCAATTATCACATTCCCAAACCATACGTATATGTATTCCAGTAAAAATATTTTTAAAGTAAAACTCACCTCGATCGCTTATCCATAAACACTTCCAAGCTTTTCTCCAAAAGATTCAGTCTTTCAATCCAAACCCACAAAATCTGAAACAATTTAAGATACAAATACCGCTTTACTAGCCAAACACATGAAGCCTAACAAGTTCCTATCCTCAGCTATCCCATTACACACTGCACTTAACACACTACCGGGACTACACAGTACCGGGACTTCTCAGTACCGGGACTCCTTGGTACCGGGAGTCTCGATCACCGGGAGTTCACAATACCGGGAGTTCACGTTACCGGGAGTTGACTATACCGGGACTCTACACTACCGGGAGTCGATAATACCGGGACTCCATGGTACCGGGACTCCATGGTACCGAGAGTCGACCAGACCGGGAGTCCATCTTACCAGGAGGCTAAATGACCGGGAGTCTACCGGGACTTCCCCGGGACTCTCAAGAACACAGTCGGTTCCAATTTCTCAGATTCAATTGAAACTAACACAAATCACTAAAATGAAACTTTCTAAACCGATAGAAACTTGCTATAACCGATTACAAACATAATATGAGAAGAAACTATACCTCAATAACGACTCCAAACGAATCAATCGAAGCCCTAACCGTACGAATCCTTTTTCCGCTTCTTCTCGCCTCAGGAACATACACACACACTGATAATATCTGGACGTTGCTGCTGAATGAAATATCTGAATATCTTAAGGGTGTATATCAATCCCATACTTACCATTTAGACCTTGAACTTCTCATTAATGACCCAAACAACCTTAAGCTTATAATTTACCCAAACTTACCCTTAACTTCTAACTCCATAAAACAAATCCCAAACTTTCCATAAAACTAAAATTATAAAATTAAATAAACTAATAATATACCCGGTTATTACAACATCTCCCCCTTAAAAGAATTCCGTCCCGGAATTCGGTTAGACGAAAAGGTATGAAAACATAGTTTTCACTATACTCAATCAAAACTAATAAGATCATCCCTCCATTTTCTACTATCTTAAAATAAGATCATCCCTCCATTTTCTTTTCCACTTAGAGTCAAAACTAATAACCCTTTGAAGAGCGAGTATGCTATTCTCAATATTATCAAAACATCAATAATTTTAATTCCACACAAAAATTTCACCCCTTTTAAAACAACGTTAACCACCAACTTATTAATACTAACCGCACTTTACACACATCATTCGCAATTTACTCAATTAATCCATCCTACAAAGTCGATCCAACTCTTAAAATAACCATAATCGAAATTTTCTGCCGAATCACCCAAAAATAAAATCCCCCGAATGCTCAAAATAACTCGATAGATCATAAAAAGAAATAACTTATATTCACATGAAACTAATCCAAATAACACCACATTTTATGCTTACTCTGAACATTTACTACGCTAATACTACTTTTTACTCTATCAGTCTTTCACGACAAACGTCGTGTTCTACACTTTTACAATACTAATTCGAAATCATAAACATACACTTTCCATATAAAACTTGTTTAGCAAGTACAATCTATTTCTTATACTCTTCCATGAAATAAAATTATACTCAACAAAATCATTTTATATTATGGGTAAGTTTCTTAATTTTATCAAACCCGAATACCTCATTCTACCATTCCCAATTCTTATGCTAGCATAGCATAACCATGATAATCACACATCAATACTTAAATACACTTGACACTAAATCATTCATCGAAATCATATTCACACATGCAAGACCAAGTCTAATCAAACAGTTCCACTAAAATTGCAATAACAATCCAACACTCCAAAAATAACGACACTCTACTCTCTCATAAATCACATAATCAACTTGGAGTATCATCTTAACCCGCAGTTAAACTTTTCTCCATAGACTATACACCACTCTATCGTCGCTTCTCTAACCCAAAATATGTCTAAGACAGACAACACTTTCTTGCATGAATTACCCCGATCATGAACCATAGATAACAATTGATTCCCACACTTGCCACAACATCACTCTCGCACTACTACCATGTCCTATCTAATGGTCCTTCACCCTGAGCATTACATTTGACTACTTTCTTCCACTCTCTTCTCAACATAAAACATGTTTCCCCAAGGACAGCTCACTAGGAGGTGCTCACCTACGAGCTAGCTTTCTTTCACTTCCAAACCAACCGCACACACCCAATTTCAACGATTACCATACTTAACCGAGTTAATCCGAAATCACACTCAATGCTCGAAACAACCACACACTTTTCTCAAAACGGTAATACTCCACTCCTTAGCTAACCATCTACTGCCACTCCCTTCTCTTATTCTCGAATAACAATACTACGCACCACTTAGACATCCATGCCTCTCCACACATACTTTTGTCACATCTGAACAACTTATAAACAGAATCCCTAGCAAAGGTTTCCACTTATACTCACCACATATAATTACTAATCCATCACTTAACCTTACAAAAATTCATTACTACCACACCTCGCTCGCTCACTAATTATAAACTGCCACCATCTTATCCACATCACCCCACACCTTTAAACAATACTCTTTTTAGATAGTGTCAACAATCACAATAAGTATAATCTACACAACTCACTAAACTGTCACCTTCATGACCAGGTCAAGACTTCACACACTACCGTTACTCTCCACACATAATCCTCACGTTCCACACACTACTACTATTTTTTACACTCAGGCCATCACACTTCACATACTAACAAAATCAGAACAACAGTAATTAAGCACACCCATCACACTTCCTAACAGAACCTACTTCATCCAAAGCTTCATAACCAACTTATACCCCCACCGTTCTCACTTGAGGAAAAACACAAGACTTTTCATAGTGTAAAATCAAATTTTCAACCTATCCAGTACCCAGTCCCATCGCCGATAATATTACATCAAGTAACGTAACGCTACTTATTAACATTCAACCACAAGGATTCACTTCGACCCTTTAAAATCTTACCGTAAATAAAACCATTCTTACATAACCAAGCAATAGTTCAAACTACAATCATACCGACATTCCGAATTCAAAAGCTCGACTCCACATAAGGGTATTGCACAGTGGTCTCAACTTTTCATCACCTTATTAAGCCAGGTACGGCATTCATAATTATTCTCCACTGTGCAACCCGACTCCACACATAGTAACAATATCACAACAGCATGCAATCAACAATTACGTAGAATTGAACATGTAAACAACTCGTATGCTTTAATAAACGTTTTCACATTGCGTAATATAAAATCTTTTAAATAATTTAATACGATCAACATGCTCGTAACCATAATCAGTTATGAAAACCTTTCGTAAAACTTTTCATTCACACACAGTAGGTAAGGGAATTCACCTTAGCCTAAGAATTTCGACACACGCTCCGGGATACACTTTAGTTCATACCGAACACCTAAATTGGAGCCACCAAAATGGTGTTAAACTGATAATTACATCCCCAAAATATTCCCAAATCAGTTCTAAGGCTCATAAATCGATATTTTAGATACCATAAACATTAAGAACCAAATACCATCATTTTAAACGACATAAAAACCCACCCAATCCATCTAATGATTCACCATTTTTTTTTAATTTTTTTTAATTTTTTATTTTTAACTCCAAAACTCAAAAACTCAATAAAGATTATCAAGCAATCATGATGAAGCTTCTTACTGATTTGATCAAAATTTATAAGGAATCAATCCCCCAACAATTCCTTACTTTCATCATAACCTCACTTATTCCAGTATATCAATTTTATCTTCTCTTACCGAATTACCGAGGGTCACTTATCATTACCTAATCAAAAGTTTTAACAAGATCAAGTTCCAACACCATCCTATGCTTACTACTACCTCGAATTCCAACAAGATTATCGAAAATAACTTAATAGGCACACCACTCCCATCTATATTGCCAACACAATTATCAAGTTCCTTTCAAATGCAAATAAGCAACAAAAGAATGAAAACACAATTAATCGGTTTGCACCGAAATCAAATAGCACTTTAGCACGTGTAGAGTTTATAGAAATATACCTGTCTTCGTCTATATCCATACGTCGAGTCCGACTTGCCACTCTGTTGATTCAACAAGGTTAATATACACATAAGCACATTCCCCATATAATAGGGTATTCCAGTTCAAACATGTACTTGTAAGTTCACAATTACACTGGCCAGGTGTAACTTGAAATTACCTTACATGATGTTCCTTCTACCTTTTTATACTTAAAATCCCAAGGTTCTAAAATAATAGGGACATCCTACTTCACATGCAGTTTAAGTCTAGGTATAAATCCCAATACCTAAATCCCTTAAACTAGGGCTCTGATACCATTTGTAACAACCCAGTTCCTATAACATACAACATATAACATAACATGCATATATAACATTGATTTACAACAAAAGTTATATAACAAACCAAGTACGGTCCCTTCGGTCTCCTAAATTACAAAATATATATATAAAAGCTTCTTTCACTTTATCCTCTCCTTTGCCGATCCTTAACCTGGAAAAACATATTTTTGAAAACAAAATGAGGGTTAGACCAAACGGGTCTAGTGAGTTAATCCCTGTCGTTTCAAATTCGTTATAAAACCAATTTATATAAAACCATGTTTCAAAATACTTTATATACAACCTTCTTGTCAATTCACACATATACCGTAAGTATACAAACACCACATATACCACACGTATAAACACCACATTAAGACTCATGCATCTCATCCCACCTTATTCCTCCACAACTGGCCATATTAATTGGTAGCAAGCCAACTAATTCACCGGTCCGCACACCGGAACCCGGCTACTCACCAAACAACGCTATACGGATTCTATAGCCAAACACACATGTCCTAAGCCCGGCCAACGTATTATCACACATTATAATACTCATGTAAATATAATACCTCAATATATTATAATTCACATATATCGTACATATAGACACATAATCACCAATTATCACATTCCCAAACCATACGTATATGTATTCCAGTAAAAATATTTTTAAAGTAAAACTCACCTCGATCGCTTATCCATAAACACTTCCAAGCTTTTCTCCAAAAGATTCAGTCTTTAAATCCAAACCCACAGAATCTGAAACAATTTAAGATACAAATACCGCTTTACTATCCAAACACATGAAGCCTAACAAGTTCCTATCCTCAGCTGTCCCATTACACACTGCACTTAACACAGTACCGGGACTACACAGTACCGGGACTTCTCAGTACCGGGACTCCTTGGTACCGGGAGTCTCGATCACCGGGAGTTCACAATACCGGGAGTTCACGTTACCGGGAGTTGACTATACTGGGACTCTACACTACCGGGAGTCGATAATACCGGGACTCCATGGTACCGGGACTCCATGGTACCGGGAGTCGACCAGACCGGGAGTCCATCTTACCGGGAGGCTAAATGACCGGGAGTCTACCGGGACTTCCCCGGGACTCTCAAGAACACAGTCGGTTCCAATTTCTCAGATTCAATTGAAACTAACACAAATCACTAAAATCAAACTTTCTAAACCGATAGAAACTTGCTATAACCGATTACGAACATAATATGAGAAGAAACTATACCTCAATAATGACTCCAAACGAATCAATCGAAGCCCTAACCGTACGAATCCATTTTCCGCTTCTTCTCGCCTCAGGAACACACACACACACTGATAATATCTGGACGTTGCTGTTGAATTAAATATCTGAATATCTTAAGGGTGTATATCAATCCCATACTTACCATTTAGACCTTGAACTTCTCATTAATGACCCAAACACCCCTAAACTTATAATTTACCCAAACTTACCCTTAACTTATAACTCCATAAAACAAATCCCAAACTTTCCATAAAACTAAAATTATAAAATTAAATAAACTAATAATATACCCGGTTATTACAACTACATACATCTGAAATAGCAAGAATAATATAATCCCAAGAATCTGGGAAACCCACCCCTGCAGTATCTTGCGTAACCCGCTTCCAAACCTCATTCGCATAAGGACACTCAAAGAATAAATGGTTATATGAATCCATTCCATTTTGACAAAGAGCACAAACAAAATAGGGGGTTCATACTTCCATACCAACATACGATCATGGGCCGGGTGATGTTTATAACATGCAATCGAAAGGCAAAAAGCATGTTTCTGGATGTGTCCTGAAAACCAAATCACCGAGTGCAAAGGTACCACCACATGGTTGTCTTCCAAAGAACGCCATGCCCCATGAACCGTGAAATTAACCAGCGAATTTTCAACATCCACCAACAAAACCGAATCCCGTCCATCCACATCAAGATTCGGGAGTGCATTATTAGACTGAAAATCGTACCTTTGGATCCAGTTTTGCGGCCAAACTCCGTGCATTATCTTTGATGATGTGTCTAACCATGGAGGAAGGGGAGTAGCCTCACGAGTGAATAAACCGGTAAGAAATTGCCTCTGAAAGGTAGCCACATGGGATCTACGAATCCTACCATGCATTCGTGTCGTTTCCATCCCCAATACGAGTCACAAATAACTTCCGAAGCAGAGGTCTAAGGTCCATAAGATTACAAAGAACCAAGACCACTTCAGTGTCTGTCGTGCGATCTAAAAGTGAGTAGTCTGAAAGTATGTGAGATACAACCATCGCACCCACAATGAATCACGTTTCCTCAATATGTCCCGTATATACTTTGCCAATAATGCACGGTTCCAAGTGGTCAACCGTTTTATTCCAAGGCTCCCATTCACATGTGGATGACATACCTCACTCCATGTAATGCGACACTTTCCCTTTGAACTATCGCCTTAGGCCCAAAGAAAGTCATGAAAAAGACCTTCGAGATCATGAATCATACCGGATGGAAAAAGACAAATCGCCATCTGTTGGTTCCTGTTTTGCTTAACAATGATGATTCTATCTAATTAGTTCAAACAATATATAATACGGAAGCGTTTTAACGAACTAACAGATATAATGAGGTAGAATAACACACAATATCAAATATAAGAAGTGTAAATAACACATATAAATAGCTCAATGATTCACTGTATTTGATAAAATAAGAACACCAAGAACACCGAAAGGTTTGACAAGAAACTGCTCTAAAGGCGTGTGTGTTGTGCAAAGCTTAATAGAAGAACTCAACATGAGTCTTCTATTTATACTACTTCTAAAGGGGACAAGATCTGTACAACAAGGACTGAAGGTACTAAAAACACTATTCAGGTACTGTTGATAGTACAACGTTAATTTAATGCATCGGCTTCTACTAAGGGTATGACCCATCAGAGTTTGACACGTGGAGTTGTCAGGTCACGCCTTGTACTATTGATCTTCTAGATCTTCGTACAGCAGAAATCGTGAGAAGCATGATTGTCCTTGTGAAGAGCTCTGGTCTTTTATACCACAGAGGCTCTGTGGCCTTGTCTGTATTGAAGAGTCTTCTGTGCGATTCTTTAACTTCGGTCTTCTCGGTTACTCGGCAGAGCCTCTGTCGAAGACTTCTATGCTTTGGTCTTCTCGGTGACTCAGCAGAGCCTCTGTCGAAGACTTCTATACTTAGCCTATTTTTCAATACTTCTATAAACAGAGAATTGGAGCTAACAATCTCCCCCTAAGTATCGAAAAATAAAAAATTGAAAAGTGCAAGGTTTTTCTAGGTTAAGTACATGACAAGAGGTGAAATAAAATACCTCAAAAGATTTTACTTTTCTTTCATACAGAATTATGCCAGAGACACTTACATTTGATTACATTATGAAAGGAAAGATTTGTAAAGGTTGGTAGAGGATATCAGACGTTGGCGTCTTTGAAGTCGTTGAAGCTTCTGTTGTCGAATCCTAACTCTCTAAGCTCGTGATAGAATATGATGCAGAGGTTTCTGAAGTTGATTACTTGGTCGATGACCTCTATCAGTCTATCTACGAGAGCCTGATTCATTTGCTCTGTTCCTCTGTGCTCCACGAGGCTTGCTCTGAACTCTGTCAAAGTACTTGTTGCGTACTTTTGACAGTCCATCTCTATGAACAGTCTTGAGTTCCCAGCAGGATCTTGATAGACTAACCCAACTCTTGGAGATGTAATAATCGAGTTCGGTATGGCAGAGGATGGGCAGTCATTTTCTGGTGGGTGGAGATTTAGGTTTCTTACTCCAAGATCCCGTCCTAATTGGAAGTCGACAAGGCTGTATAGCAGAAGTTTCTCACGCATGGCTTTCCTTATCACCCTGTATGCCCTTCTATGTGCATCTGTTATGAAGTTCTCTTTCGTCCAGTTGAGAAGGTCGGGTAGGTCGTAGGGACTTAGATTTCTCAGATCAGCATCTGAGAATTGGGTCACGGTTCTGTCCTCCCTTTTGACCTTATAGATGTTATAGGAAACCTTAGGTGTGGTTTTGGTTTGAGAAAACTTACAGTATGTGACCTTGTCGATTTTGGACTCTGAGAAGACTTGATGTTTTGGCTTGGGTGTTGTTCTTATGAAGGTGTTCTCGAGGTCAACATGGAAGTGGGGATCTTGAATGGTTGTGGGCAGAATATCTCTGGCACTTCTGTTGTACAAATATATGTACACCACTTCTTCCATTTGTTGTGGAGGTGCACCGGGTGGAGGCATGGGTCTGTGTAGAGCATCCATTCGCTTCTTGATTTGGGCCACTCGATCCTCTGTGACTTTTGCCTTCGGATCTAGAACAGGTATATTTGACAGAGGGGTAACACCGAAAGCCCAGTCTTCTTGTTCTGGCTTTGGTGTCACATATGCATCAAAAGAGCTCTTCATCAATTTTTCTGCTGGTTGATGCTTGGGCTTCTTCTTCTTGGGTTCCTCTGTCATTATCCCCTTGCCTTTGTCTTTTGCCTTCGGCTGAAGATCTTCTTGTAGAGATGGGGTTGCCTATGTGGGATTTGTCTTTTGGATTTCTGAGGGTGCCTATGTAGTTTTGGGGATTGCCTCTGTAGGTTTTGGCACTTGTGTTTCTAAGGACTTGGTTGGTGATGTGGGTTTTGTTGGTGAGGCTTCTGTGGTTTTGCTCAGATGTTTTCTTTTATGAGCGATGGTTTTGGTTCTGGTTTTGGGTGTGGGAGATGGGGGTTTTGTTGTTGCAGCTTCTAGTGTTTTTGGTGTTGGAGAGGGGAGTTCTTCTGGTGATTGGGATGGTTGATCTTCTTTGGAGGATGTTAATATTTGGAATTCTTCACGGGTTGGGACATCTGCTCCGAATACAGAAGTTGATTCCACAGAGGTGGGTGTTGCCTCTGTGGTCTTCTGTTGTTGATCTTCATTGGTTTCAGGTACTTGGGTTATGATTGGGGTTTCTTCAGAGAGTATTTCCACAGAGGTGGTCTGTTGTTGGTTTCCTCCTTGGGTTTGAGTTTGGGGAACTTGGTTTAGGGGTTCTGCTGATAATGGTGGTTCTAGTAGACCTCTGTTTGTAGCTTCTTCCCTTTGTTTCTCCCCCTCAGGATGATCTGATGAATCGTTAGAATCATCAGAGCCATCCTGACCCTTGTTTTTGGTACCCTCTGCTCTGCACGATGCTTCAGGCTTTTTCAGTGTAGTTGCACATGCGGCTATGAGTTTTGCGCATACGTCATCACAGAGGCCGAGAAGGGTATGGACCTCTGCTTCTGTCTTGAAGCGCATTTTGCCCACACTTGTCCTGAATTCTTTGACATAGTTTGCGTTGGCAGCAGTGAAGGCCCTCATAAACTCTGTCACTTGGTCGATCACCCCTTGGCCAAGTTCTGTGAGCTGAGCTAAAGTCATGTAGTCGGACGGCTGCATGGCTAGAGTTTCCCTTGTCGTTTGCTATTGAACTTGCTCTAAGGCCTTTTCAAGTCTTCTGGTGTAAGGCCAGCGGGGGTTGATGATTGTTCTTTCAGCTTTTCCAGCAAGTCTTTGACAGAGCTTTGGAATGCAGAGGTTGTGGCTTTCTCAAACTCAGCAGCAGCAGAGGTGGCAAAGGTTGTTGCAGATGTTCTCATCTAGGCTAGAGCATTTTGCACCTCTGTGGACAGATTGTCCATTTTGGTGTTCATATCAGTAAAGGCCCACGTAGTAACTTCTGCAAATGAATCAAAAGAGATTTTCAACTCTTTCAATGCGGTGTCCACAGAGGTGACAAGTGTTTGGAACTCATCCCTTTATACATGTGGACTTGGTGTAACCTCTAGGGGAACACATTCTGTAATAACCGAGAATTTTAGTGAGTTATTTAATTTTATTATTTTTGGTTTTAAAGAAAGTTTGGGGTTAGTATTATGGAGTTAGAAATTAAAATGGTAAGTTTTAATTTTAAATTGGAAGTTTAAGGGTGTGTTTTGCCATTTGATGAAAGTATGGGGTTTGTTTGGTAACTATGAAGATATTTATCTTCATCCACCGCCTCTTTTTATTTTTATTGAGATGAGGTGTCTCATTTTAGAGACTTGGCAAAAAAGGAAAACAAAGTGTGTGTGTGTGTGTTATTGGTTCACGACAGAGAGAAAGGAGAGAAAAGAGAGAAGAGAGGGTTGAGAGGAAATTTAAGAAGAAGAAGAAGAAGGAAGCTGTGGAGTTTCAGCTGGATTATTAAGGATCAGTTCAAGGAAGTAAAGGTAACAATCATTTATAACCTATCCCTTTTATATTTATAAGTTGATAAATAGGTATGTAGGTGGGTTTTGGGTGTTTTGATAAGATATGTGTATTTTGGGTTTGGGATAGTGTTCTATGGTAGTATGAAACATATCTGCAAATCTGGGTAAAAGATGAACTCAGTAAATTGAGAGGTTTATGAATGTTCATAAGAATCGCAAGCCTTGGTTGCGATGGGATTTTTGGCTCGCAGCCTTTAGCTGCGAGGGATGTGTGGCTCGCAGCCTTTAGCTGCGAGGGAGTTAGGGCTCGCAAGCCATGCTTGCGAGGAGAGAGATGTTGCGAGGAGAACTATGGCTCGCAGTTCATAGTAGCAAGAGAAGAGAGAGAGAGTTGCGAGAGAGAGATAGAGAGATTGCGAGAGAGAGATAGAGAGATTGCGAGGAAGAGAGAGAGAAGGTGGCGAGAGAGAGTGTGTTGCGAGGAAGAGAGAGAGAGAGAGAAGGTGGCGAGAGAGAGTGTGTTGCGAGGAAGAGAGAGAGAGAGAGAAGGTGGCGAGAGAGAGTGTGTTGCGAGGAAGAGAGAGAGAAGGTGGCGAGAGAGAGTGTTGCGAGGAGAGAGAGAGTTGCGAGAGAGTGTTGGCCGAGATAGCAAAATGGGATTTTAGACTATTTAGATTCATTTAGTATTCTCGACTGTTAAATGTTCCGTAATTAATTGATTACAGATTCTGAGAACTTTGGGAGAAAGATCGAATTGACAGATAAAAGATCCGGAGGTTTTGGATAAAGCAACGAGGTGAGTTTTACTTTAAAAGTAATTTCAACTGGAATACATACGTATGGTTTGAGAATGTGATAATTAGTGATTATGTGTATATGTATGGTATATGCGAATTACAATATAGTGAGATATTGTATTTACATGTGTATTATAAACGTGTTATAATACGTTGGCCGGGTTTAAGACCGGTGTGATTGGCTATAGAACTTGTATAGCGTTGTTTGGCTGTAGATGTTGTACAGCGTTGTATATTATTAGTTGGCTTGCTACCACTAATATGGCCAGGAGGAAATGAGAAGGAAAGGTGCACGAGGTGTGAGCTTAATTGGATATATGTAATTATGTGGCGTGATTTATATGAATGAAGTTTATATAAATGGTTTTTAAACTAACCGGGGTTTCTCACTTAGACCAACAGGTCTAACCCTCATTTTGTTTTAAAAATATGTATTCCAGGTGGCGGATCAAGTAAGTAGAGTATGAGATGGATGGCTAGTAAGGAAGACTAAGACGAAGCTTTTGACTTATTTAGTAGTTGTAATGGAATGTTAAGTGTTTTGGATGCAAATAGCACAAGGATTGTATTTCAAATGTTTTCTTTCTATTTGTAAAAGACTACCGGACCGTACATGTAAAGTGAAGTTTGTTTCTTATATCGAATTGTGTTATATTGTGTAATACGTCATGTATATGGGATAAGGGACGTTACAAATGGTATCAGAGCCTTAGTTTAAGGGATTTAGGTATTTGTATCTGTACCTAGACTTAAACTGCATGTGAAGTAGGATGTCCCTATTATTATAGAACCTTGGGATGTTAAGTATAAAAAGGAAGAAGGAACATCATGTAAGGTACTTTCAAATTACATTTGGCCGGTGTAATTGTGAACTTACAAGTACATGTTTGAACCGGAACACCTTGTTATATGGGGTATGTGCTTATGCGTATATTAACCTTGTTGAAATCTACAGAGTGGCAAGTCGGTCTCGACATATGGATAGAGACGAAGACAGGTATATTTATATAAACTCTACACGTGCTGAAGTGCTATTTGAATTCGGTGAAAACCGATTAATTGTGTTTTCAATCTTTTGTTGCTTATTTGCATTAAGAAAAGAATTGGATATTGGTGTGGGTAATATAGATAGGAGGGGAGAGCCTATTAAGTTATTTTTGATAATTTTGTCGGAATTTGAGGTAGTAGTAAGTATAGGATGGTGTTGGAACTTGTTTTTGTTAAAAGTTTCGATTAAGTAATGATAAGTGATCCTCGGTAATTCGGTATGTACTGAAATAAGTAAGTTGATAAAAGAAGAGATTGTCGGGTGATTGGTTTAAAGTTTTCGTTTGTTAACAAATTTTATTTTGGATGATATCGAAATTAGTATGTTTATTCTTTATGTTATTGCTTGGGATAAAATTTAAGTTAGAGAGCAAAGATAATTGAAACTAGAGAAAGTGAAGAGTATTTTTGGGAATGATTAGTAAGGAAAAGCTATTAGTGATCAAGGTGATAACTCGTTTTTACATGTGTTTGGGCTTGAAAGATTTATCAAGATGGTAGTAAAGTTTGTTGTATGAGAACGAAAGTGGTTGATAGTTTAATTTGGAACGAATGATATAACGGTTGCAATTGTTAACAATTTTCAATTTGAAGGTGCATGTTAGAATTTTGGAAAGATATTGCGAAAGTGTAGAATGCGGCATTGTGTATAATTCAGCATTTCAAACACTATGTTGTGCCTCAAAATGTTAAAGTTTATGTTATGAATAAAATTTCGAATTGTGTTAAATGATCCGTAATATATATATATATATAAATTTTGTGCTGAAAGAGGCACGATGATAAATTTTGTGCTGAAAGAGGCGCGATGATATATTTAGTGCTAATCGAGGCACGAGGAGAAATAAAGATGTACTGATTCTGGTAATAAGATGTTTTTATGGTTGTTATATTTTTGGGGATGGGTGAATAGTGTGAACCCAATTTGTTTATTATTGTTTTGAAAGAATAAGTTAATGATATTTGAAAAATGGAAAAGTGTGTGGTTGTTTCGAGCAATGGGTGTGATTTCGGATTAACTCAGTTAAGTTCTTGGTATGAGGTGTGGGAAATTGTTGGTTAAAAACGGTAATCGTTGAAATTGGGGGGGGGGGGGGGGTGCTATTGGTTTAGAGGTGAAAGAAAGCTAGCTCATAGGATCGGCCTAGAGTAAGCACCTCCTAGTGAGCTATCCTTGGGGAAACGTGTTTTATGTTGAGAAGAGAGTGGAAGAAAATAGTCAAATGTAATGATCGGAGTGGAAGATCATGAGATAGGACGTGGTAGCAGTACGAGAGCGATGTTGTGGCAAGTGTGGAAATCAATTGTAACCTAAGGATCGTGGTCGGTGTATTTAATGCAAGAAAGTGTTGTCTGTATTAGATATATTTTGGATTAGAGAAGTGACGGTAGAGTTGGGAATGACCTATGGAGGAAAGTTCGACTGCGGATTAAGGTGATACCCCAAGTTGACTTTGTAATCTTTTGGGGAGAAGAGTGTCGTCATTTTTGGAGTGTTGGATTGTTGGGACATTTTAGAAACTGTGATCGAAGGCGTGGTGTGTACAGTCAGCCGATGTCAAGGAAAAGATTAGAGTACTTGGTGTAATTGATTGCTTTCTAGAACATAAGAGTATGTAGGCTAGATTGCCTGGTGCTTATCACTTGCAGTATGACTATTACTTGCTAGTGGGAATTTATGCTAGTCCTGATAGGTTGTTAAGTGAATGTTTTACAAGTGGTGCTGTGGAAACTAAATAGCCTTAGAATGTTTGATTTAGTTCTATGGCGCAGCTCTTGTTTGAGTCTAACCGTTATGGGATAGAATCCTTATTTCGAATGTCTATCTGATTTCACACTGTATGCGTCTGTGCATTCGCGAGGCGACTCGTCGTGACTAGTAGAGATTCCGTCGTAGCAAGGGTAGTGGGATGAGGTGAACCCGGAGTCTAGATGTGTGAATGATATTGGTATGATTGATCTGGGATATTATACCTTGTTTTTCTCGGGGGTTTTCTTCTGGGAGTATGAGTTGTTGTAGTTAGAAGGGTACTAAATTATTGGTATGCGCCTTGGTAGTGAAGGGTTACGCCTAGTGAGAGTTCATTCGGCCTTTCCTATGTTGATTCTGCGGAAGGGCTTAGCCGAAGCAAGTAAGGCGTTAGAAAACACCGGATTGGATCAAATGTGGATTGATGTGGGGGAAACGTTAGCGATATTAGGTCGCAAGTTGAGAAACTAGGTTGCTGATAACCTAGACTTAACCTGAGAGATAATGTGAATATTATGATATTAAAGTATAAGAAAATTGATGCTTGAGAATTTTCTTGATATAGAAAAATGGTTCAGTGAGTTGAATGTTTATCTAGTACTTTCCTTGGATTGGAGGATTTAAGTTGTAAAAGGGATTTATATTAAGTGTTATGATTAAACAGGAAGAAAACAATGCTCAACAAAGATTTTATGATCGTGGGATGAACTTTGTGGTGTAATTTGTAGTAGACTTATTATGAGAATGGTTGGAAATTTTTACGGTTAAGTAAGGTGAGATTAATGTTGATAAACCTTCCTTATGGAGTTGTTTAAGTTAAAGAGTTGTTTTAAACTTGAGCTGGACTTTGTATGTTAAGCCGTTAATGAGTTATATGATGAGTGCCATGAAACTTTAACGGAGTTGTGATGAATTCTTTTCGGTTTAGTTTCGTAGTGAAATTATTATGTGGTGATTTGGTAATTATATTAGTTGGGTAATGTGAGACCGGTGTTGATAAATTTCAATTGTGGAGTGGTTTAAGTGAAACAAATGTCTAAAGGTTTGTGTTAGTATTTTTATGCAAAGTGGGAGATGTAAGGATTTGGTGTGATAGCGAGTTTGTTATTTTATTAAGAAATAAATTGGTGTTGATATTCTTGGATGGAAGTCGGTATGAGTTATGGTGGTGAGGTTATTGAGATAATTATGTGTGAGATTGTGTCTTGCTGATATTCGAGAAATTAAGTGGCTATTTAGACTTTATTTTAATTTGAGGAATGATTTGGTGTAAAGTACAATTAAGTATGGTTGTGTGATTATAGTGATTATGCTATGCTATCATGGGAAATGGTAGGATGAAGTTTTCGGGTTTGATAAATTAAGAAATTTTCCGTGTTAGAAAGTGTTTCATGTTGAGTATATTTAATTTCATGAAAGAATATAAGAAATAGGTGTAACTGCTAAGCAAGTTTTATACTGAAAGTTTATGAGTACGTTTTTGAGTTAGTATTGTTGAGAGTGTAGAATACGACGATTGTCGTGAGAAACCGATGGAGTTAAAAGTAGTATTAGCATGATAAATGTTCTGAATAAGCATAAAATGTCGTGTTAATTGGATTAGTTTCATAAGAGTATAAGTTATGTTAAACCTTCGTGGGTTTTGTTTGTTGGGTGATTCGGCAGAAAATTTCAATTTTGATTATTTTAAGATATGGATTGACTTTGTGGGATGGATTAATTGAGTATATTGCGGACGACGTAAGTAAATTTCAAATTAAGTGGTTAGCGTTAATGAGTTGGTGGATACCGTTGTTTTAATGAGGTAGTAATTTTCATATGAATTGAATTTATTGATGTTCGAGTGGTAATAAGAATAGCATATTTGTTCGTCAAAGAGTTAGTAATTTTGATTCTAAGAGGAAAAGAAATTGGAGGGGTGATTTTATTTTTTTTTGATAACGGAATATGTGGTTTTGATTTATTTCGTTGTAGAAATAAAAGCTAAGTATCCATATCATTTCGTCTAACCGAATTCCGGGACGGAATTCTTTTAAGGGGGAGATGTTGTAATAACCGAGAATTTTAGTGAGTTATTTAATTTTATTATTTTTGGTTTTAAAGAAAGTTTGGGGTTAGTATTATGGAGTTAGAAATTAAAATGGTAAGTTTTAATTTTAAATTGGAAGTTTAAGGGTGTGTTTTGCCATTTGATGAAAGTATGGGGTTTGTTTGGTAACTATGAAGATATTTATCTTCATCCACCGCCTCTTTTTATTTTTATTGAGATGAGGTGTCTCATTTTAGAGACTTGGCAAAAAAGGAAAACAAAGTGTGTGTGTGTGTGTTATTGGTTCACGACAGAGAGAAAGGAGAGAAAAGAGAGAAGAGAGGGTTGAGAGGAAATTTAAGAAGAAGAAGAAGAAGGAAGCTGTGGAGTTTCAGCTGGATTATTAAGGATCAGTTCAAGGAAGTAAAGGTAACAATCATTTATAACCTATCCCTTTTATATTTATAAGTTGATAAATAGGTATGTAGGTGGGTTTTGGGTGTTTTGATAAGATATGTGTATTTTGGGTTTGGGATAGTGTTCTATGGTAGTATGAAACATATCTGCAAATCTGGGTAAAAGATGAACTCAGTAAATTGAGAGGTTTATGAATGTTCATAAGAATCGCAAGCCTTGGTTGCGATGGGATTTTTGGCTCGCAGCCTTTAGCTGCGAGGGATGTGTGGCTCGCAGCCTTTAGCTGCGAGGGAGTTAGGGCTCGCAAGCCATGCTTGCGAGGAGAGAGATGTTGCGAGGAGAACTATGGCTCGCAGTTCATAGTAGCAAGAGAAGAGAGAGAGAGTTGCGAGAGAGAGATAGAGAGATTGCGAGAGAGAGATAGAGAGATTGCGAGGAAGAGAGAGAGAAGGTGGCGAGAGAGAGTGTGTTGCGAGGAAGAGAGAGAGAGAGAGAAGGTGGCGAGAGAGAGTGTGTTGCGAGGAAGAGAGAGAGAGAGAGAAGGTGGCGAGAGAGAGTGTGTTGCGAGGAAGAGAGAGAGAAGGTGGCGAGAGAGAGTGTTGCGAGGAGAGAGAGAGTTGCGAGAGAGTGTTGGCCGAGATAGCAAAATGGGATTTTAGACTATTTAGATTCATTTAGTATTCTCGACTGTTAAATGTTCCGTAATTAATTGATTACAGATTCTGAGAACTTTGGGAGAAAGATCGAATTGACAGATAAAAGATCCGGAGGTTTTGGATAAAGCAACGAGGTGAGTTTTACTTTAAAAGTAATTTCAACTGGAATACATACGTATGGTTTGAGAATGTGATAATTAGTGATTATGTGTATATGTATGGTATATGCGAATTACAATATAGTGAGATATTGTATTTACATGTGTATTATAAACGTGTTATAATACGTTGGCCGGGTTTAAGACCGGTGTGATTGGCTATAGAACTTGTATAGCGTTGTTTGGCTGTAGATGTTGTACAGCGTTGTATATTATTAGTTGGCTTGCTACCACTAATATGGCCAGGAGGAAATGAGAAGGAAAGGTGCACGAGGTGTGAGCTTAATTGGATATATGTAATTATGTGGCGTGATTTATATGAATGAAGTTTATATAAATGGTTTTTAAACTAACCGGGGTTTCTCACTTAGACCAACAGGTCTAACCCTCATTTTGTTTTAAAAATATGTATTCCAGGTGGCGGATCAAGTAAGTAGAGTATGAGATGGATGGCTAGTAAGGAAGACTAAGACGAAGCTTTTGACTTATTTAGTAGTTGTAATGGAATGTTAAGTGTTTTGGATGCAAATAGCACAAGGATTGTATTTCAAATGTTTTCTTTCTATTTGTAAAAGACTACCGGACCGTACATGTAAAGTGAAGTTTGTTTCTTATATCGAATTGTGTTATATTGTGTAATACGTCATGTATATGGGATAAGGGACGTTACACATTCATCCCCAGAGTATGTCTTTCTTCCTGAGACGCCTTCTTTCGCTCCTGTTTTTATGTTGAGAGCGGAAGGACTTCCCTCTAATCCTCGAGCAGAGGCTTTTTCAGCTTCAGACTCTATAGAGGTTCTGTTAAGGACATTGTCTTGATCCACTCCAGAGGTGGGTACAAGAGTATCCTTAAGTTGACTCAGGGATTTGTCTAGAATCCCTTCGTCTTTGTGAACTCTAGGCCCCTCTAAAAGGCATGTTGGACTTACGTGTATGTGCGTGTCAGAGGAAACAAATTCCTCTGTTCGGATTTCTGTTGTGATCTGGGGCAATTGATCACTTACTAAGGGCAAGTCCTTTTGAGAGGATTCCCCTGGAATGGTTTCCCCAGGAATGATTGGCACAGAGGATGAAGGAGTTTCCTCTGGCCGGTCGGTTTGGGTTAGGGTCGAGCCGTGCTGCTCTTGTTCAATATTACCTTCTGCCACTAGACTGGCGGTAATAGAAATGTGGGTTGCACTGAGATAGAGCTTCTGAGTCCATCCAGAAGGGTCTAAAGAGTGTGCAATCCCAGGTTGTTGGAGGAAGAGAGAAAAATCACCCTGATCTTCTGCATAATTGATGGGTGAAGGGGATTGCAAAGGTTGCTCTTGGGCTTCTTCTGCTGTTTCTCCTTCCTCTGCAATGGTTTGCATTGGAGTGTGAGGTTTCTTGGATTTCTTCTTGCTCCTCCTTTTCTTTGGTTTGGGGGGCACCCTCCTCAGAAGACTTATGTTTTCTCTTCTTTTTGTCTTTTGGAGGAGAGGGAGGTGCAGAAGCTCCAACTTCTATTGCAAGAGGAGGGGATTGTTGGATTTGTGCAGCACTGGTAGAAGTACCCTCTGTTGTCTTCCTCTTCTTGTGAGCTTTCTTCTTCTTTGGGGTAGAGGCAGATGTTTTGCTCTTAGGAGTAGAGAGGATTGTGTTTCGCAGAGCATAGAAGCTTTCTTGTACCTGTTAGTGCTTAGCCAAGGCCACTGCCCATTCTTCGTCAGACATTCTTTCTACAACCCTAGATCCTAAGGGAGCTCCTAGACGCGGGGGTGTCACTGGACTCGGTTCTGGAGTCCTATGATCGCGTATGTATTCTAACTTAAGGGTCTTGTCTGAAGCGTATCCCAGAAGTTTCTTTGGCAGAGGTCTGTAGAATGGGTATTCATCTTCGTGCTCTGTTGGGGTGTTTTTGTTTAGGGGATACATTCTGGCAGAGGCTCTAGCAGGACACCAAGAATACGCTGATATTGCAGAGGAGGTAGAGCATCTTTCGATCTTCCCTTGGCCTTCTGGGAGGAGATTCTGCGATCAATGGTGTTAACCATTTCCTACATCATGAGGGTGGAATAGTCCAGAGGTAGATCATAATATACCCCGTACATTATGGTCATGATTTGGTGAGAAGTTTGGTCTGGACTACCCACCTTCCCTGTTAGGGACCGATTTAGGATTGAGAAGAGCGTATTCCACAGAGGAGGTAATCGATTTCTTCTGAAGTCATTTCTTTTCCTCAGGGTTGTGTTGTACCCCAACATTTCAACAAAATGGCAGAGCTCTTCGTCTGTAGGTTCCTCTGCGTAAATCTTTATACCTAGTAGTCCTCTGGTGGGTAGGCTGAACTCCAGTGAGAACATGGTTCTGTTGAATTTGAGTTCGAGGTGCTCGGATTTGTCTGGTTTGGAGATGTAGCCCTTGATTTGTCTATCTGCGGGGTCAAATCTGCTGCTCATCCATAATTGATTTAGGTATCTGGCAGGGATTTTATTGACAGTTTTGGATAACAGGGGGTAAAGGTAATGGTTTTCCAAAATGTGAAGAAGGATGGCATGTGCTTCCCCAAAACAGGTTTTTGTGGGAACCAGGTAGTAGTCAATAGTTTTAAGGGAAGAACACTTTCAAAGTGTTCATGTGCGATGAAGTTTAGAAGATGGATGGTCGGAGCAAAATCTGCTTCATCGCCGGAGTGGTCTTGTTCTAGGTTTCTGGCGATTTCTTTGTTTTGGGAGTTCTCAGAATGAGATGGGGAGTTCACCGGAGCATTAGAGGTTGAAGCCATTGTATTAATCTTGAAGAAAGAGAGTAGAAAATGGAAGTTGCAGGTTTTTGCAAGGTTCGCCGGAGAAGATGAAGAGAGTAAGTTCGTAAACGTTTAGAGGTAATGGTAAGTTGGGTTTTATACCGAAGAGAATAGTAGAATCTGAAAGGGTAAACATGTGAAAGTGAATAAAATTTGGGATCCGTAATTGAGTACATACGGTTGGTTCAACTTTCCAGGAGAACGTGTGCCACACACGTCCAATGGGAGAATGCCACGTCAGAAGTGTCAGAACACGATTAGACGCCGTGTGCGGCCCATTAATGCTTGGCGCGTGGGCATTTCTTCTTTGTGAGTTCTATCACTCGCAGTAAATAACCCATACTGTTACAGAATTTCCCTAAAAGGTCAAGTGTCAGAGTCAACAGAGGCTCTGTGGAGGAGTGAGCTCTGTGATCTGAAACTTGTCTTTTTATCTCCTCTGATGCTTGTACCTTTACCAAAAACGTTTGAAAAATCATTGGAGAGGATCGATAGATCTTTAGTACAAAATTTTCATTAACAGAGGCTTTGAGGCTATGTCGAGGCCAACAGAGGCTCTGAGAGTGAAAATTTCTCATAACTAAAAATTTAGAGAACTTTTTGATCATCCAAGGTTTTCATTGTGTTAAACATTGTTTTTAGGACATATTTGGAAATTTGTGTCCTGGAAAACTGTTTTGGAAATGGATTTTGTTCGAGATATACTCTTAGAGTGTCTAGTTTGGGCGACACAGACTCTTTGGTTGAGTGAGCTCTTTGCCCATAAGACTTTCTTCCAGTATCCTTGTGTGTGCATTTGTACGTACAAATCCTTAAAGAAGAAATTTAAGGTCGATCGACAGAGATTCCGTATGAAATTTGCAGTTCTAGAGGATCCGGCTTACAGAGGCTCTGTCGAGCTCAGCAGAAGCTCTATGACCTTAAATTTCCCATAACGGGAAGCTCGAAAATCTTTTTGATAATTTCTTGTTTGGAATGTCTTAAATAGAGTTTATAGGACGTATTTTGAAATTTGTGTCCTAGAAAATTGTTTTCAAAAAGGATTTGTACGAGTTACTCACCTTTGGTTCTCCTTTGTTCGGTAAAAATACCTGACTTCTGTAGATATGGTTGATCGTATCTCTTCTTTGGCTCCCCCTTGAATGATCAACCTCTGTAGATCAGTTCAAGGTCTCCTTCTGCTCCCCCTTAACCTATGCTTGGATCAAATGAGATAAGTTGTGCACAGAACATAGGTCAAGGTTATCAGAGGTTCTGTGGAGATTGTCATACTCTGAGCAATCCCACAGAAGCTCTGTTGGTTACAGAACTTTTGATGATTAAGAATTTACATACAGAAGAGTTTAAATATATACATATTTACAGGATGAACAAATCTTACAGACAGAGGATTCAACTCATGTTAATCATTCCCAATCCACGATTGAGTTTTTCTTTGTAAGAGGATAGTAGACCTTTGTCGCCAGTCATGTGCCGCGAGCACCCGGAGTCAAGATACCAGATCGGCACATACTCCTTCTGCAAGACAATCAGAGATTTTTTGGTACCCATATCCAAATGGGTCCTTTTTTGTCAGAGGTCTTCAAGGTTGCCTTAGTATCCTTGGGTTTGGTTTTAGCTTCTGTTGAAGAACCAGTTTGTTTCTTATTTCCCTTGAATTTTGGTTTCTTTTTGGGTAAAGAGAGGAAACAGTGAGGACTTGAGAAATGTTGGTTCAATTGGAACATAAGATCAAAACAATGACAATAATGAATTTGCGAAGAGATTTGCTTGAACTTTTCATTGAAAACATTAAAACAGGGTACAGAGGCTTTATTTTTACAATCTACCCTAGCACTAGACTTCTTATTACAAAGAGACCTATGCTGACTAGATTGTTGTTTTGAAAATTCTCTGGTTGGAGTAGCCTTCTGTGGTCCCCTTCTTCTGTGGTGAACTTCTGCAGATTTCACTGTCACAGAAGTAAAAGATTTGTTATTTTCAGCCCATTTACCTTTCTGTTGCCATGTTAGTTTTTCTTTAATGGGTTTTAAGGGTTTTGAAGTCTTTGAACTTGTTGGATTTTGAGAGGACATTTTCCTTTGTTGTTTGATTTTCTCAAGCTCAAGGGAGGTTTTGGCTTGTATACACATGTCCAAAAAATCTGGACAGATAGGAACTCTTGTGATTTTCTCCTTGGGAGGAATAGTTATGTTAAGAACTCCAGAGGGTAGTTTAAAGTCCTCTGTGTCACAAGGTCCTATCTCTGACTTAGAGTCAGTCTCAGATTCGTCAGAGGATGAATCATCCTCAAATACAGAGGTTGAGTCACTTAGTTCTCTTTCGACAGAGGCTGGATTTTCAGAGCATGTGTCATACTTGCTTTCATTATTTTCCAAGTCAACAGAAGTATCCATTAAGGTTTCATCAGATAGATTTTGACTATTATTGAAAGTACTGGGGCATTCATAAAAGTTGTTTTCACCGATTTCCAATAATTCCTTTTCAGAAATATGAGTCAGTTTTTCTTCTGTAGAAGCAGTCAAGAACTCAGGTGCCTCTGCCGATAGTTTCTTCTCAGAATCTATAATGCAGACAAAGGCAACCTGTGATTGAGTCTCGGGTTTACCAAACTTAAAGATTCCTATCTGATCTTGTGTTTTAAGATATTTCTTAGGTTTGGACGCTCTTTTGACAGAGGCTGATGATGGTAGATCTGTGTTTTGAAACTACACATTCACCATCTTTAGTGGTTTCCTTCTGTGAGGTTCACAGAGACTTTTCTCCTTTTGCTTACAGAGAGTAAATTTGGAAAACCAGGTTTTCTTGTACTTCCAATATGAAATAGAGAGGACGGAGACTTGTTTCTTTTGTTTCCAGTGTATGGATCTATATCACAGAAGCCAATTCCCCGTCTCCCTATTTATGTTTTAATTTTCTCGTACACCTTCTGTGCATCTTGATATTTCTTTATTAACAAATCTCTTCGGAGTAAATCTTGATAGAGGACTTCTCTTTCCTTTTGAAAATAATGTTTAAGAGCTAGAATGTTCATTCTGTCGGTCTCAACGTCCATAAGTTCTTTAGATTTTGTTTTTAATGCAGTATTAAGTTCAGAAATCTTTTCTTTCAAAGGATTTAGGTGTTTGTTTCAGTTTGTTTCAATTTCTTCCTTGTCTTGAAAGATCTTAGCCTTTTCTTGAGTGAGAAGTCTAGCTTCTCTCTCAAAGAAGGTAAGCTTCTTTTGAACACTTTCACAGGTCTTTTTAAGTTCTGTGTATTCAATGTTTAGTTTAAGCAAATCAGCTTCTGCTTGACTAGAGTTAGAGTCAGAAGTGGATACCTCACTATCGGAGTCGGATGAGCTGACCTCTGCCATTCCACAGAACAAGGCGTTTTTGTCCCCTTCATCAGATGATTCGTCTGACAGCCAGTTCTCCTGATTCACCATTAGCGACTTTTGAGCATAAAACTCCGCTTTCTTTTTGTAGTAAGCAGAGTCCCTCTGTGGGCGGTTTGATTTGCTCCTGCAGTCAGCGGCATAATGACCTGGCTTGCCACAGTTAAAACATCCTTGGTTCTGGGAACCGTTGCCAGCTCTGTCGTCCGACCTCTGTCGGTCACCACCTCTGTCATTTCTGTCATTTGACCTCTGTTGGTCGACACCTCTGTCGTTTTTGTCATTCGACCTCTGTTGGTCGACACCTCTGTCGTTCTTGTCATTTGACACTTCTCTTCCACGATCATCTCTTCCGTAGCGTTCATTACCAGACTTCTTCTGGTATCCTCTGCTGAATTCCTTAGTCAAAAGAGCTAACGATTTAGCTTTCGAGGCCATAGTTGCCTCTTCTTCTTCCACCACCTCCTCTTCTTCACTATCAGCGATCAAGATCTTCTTCTTCTTCTTTTCTTCCACAACTTTCTCCTTTTTCGGTTTCTCTTTATCTTCTGTAGCCTTACCAACCAGCGCAAGAGGTGCACTGATTTGAATTTTTGCTTGTGCAATTTGAGGCTCTTGAGCTGCCAACGTTCCATAGAGATCTGACAGAGTCCAGGAGTCTAAGTCTTGATTTGTTTGCAGAGACATAGACAACTGGAGCCATTCATCATTGAGACTCTTTAGGAACATGACATTGTTTTCCTCAGAAGTTCTGTGGATTCCGAACTTCATGCACTTGTTGATTAGAGAGTTGAACCGATCATATGTTGTCTGCAGAGGTTCTGTCGGCAGAGCTTTGAATGCGTAGTACTCGTTGATGCATTGGGCTCTGCGGTTCTTCTGAGTTTTGGCCCCACCCTCCAGTTGTTTTTCTAGTTCCTTCCACAGATCGTATGCAGATTCACACGCATCTAAGGATTGGAAAAGGTCATTGGGTATGGCCATTATCATAAGTCTCTTAGTCTTCTGAGCAACTTCATATTTTGCCCAATCAGGATCTAACCACTTGTCCTTTGTCTTTGGTTTCCTGTGCTCGGGGATTTCAGGAGTGTCGTCTGTGGCAGGTACAAGGGGTACTGTGATCATTGGTACGAAAGGAGGATTGTTGATATAGTACATGAGTTCTTTGTTAGTTCCCTCGAAGAAGTGAATCATTCGTATCTTCCGTTGAGGGTACTCATATCTGAGTAGTGTGGGTGGCTTGGTTAAAGAACCAGCGGTGAAGAAGTTGTTTGTGTTTGTCATTTTGAAAGGGTTTGAGAAATCAAGAAAAATAGGGTATGAACAGTAAACCTTCAGAGAATGAAGTGGATGTTTTCTAATGATTTTTATAAGCTTTAAAACCTTTGAACAATGCACTAAAATGGAGATTTAACCGAAGAAACAGATTCTGTAAGTTTACCAAAGTCGAAACAGGTCGAGAATGGCAGAAAAACAGATGTTGTTTTTAAAGATATGAAAAATAGGTTAAAAGTCCAAGTTTCTACCAAAAATCATTGTAAGTGAGGATCTCTTGATATAGAAAATCAAGAACCGCTCTGATACTAATTGTTGGTTCCTGTTTTGCTTAACAATGATGATTCTATCTAATTAGTTCAAACAATATATAATGCGAAAGCGTTTTAACGAACTAACAGATATAATGAGGTAGAATAACACACAATATCAAATATAAGAAGTGTAAATAACATAGATAAATAGCTCAATGATTCACTGTATTTGATATAATAAGAACACCAAGAACACTGAAAGGTTTGACAAGAAACTGCTCTAAAGGTCTGTGTGTTGTGCAAAGCTTAATAGAAGAACTCAACATGTGTCTTCTATTTATACTACTTCTAAAGGGGACACGATCTGTACAACAAAGACTGAAGGTACTAAAAACACTATTCAGGTACTATTGATAGTACAACGTTAATTTAATGCGCCGGCTTCTACTAAGGCTATGACCCATCAGAGTTTGACACGTGGAGTTGTCAGGTCACGCCTTGTACTATTGATCTTCAGGATCTTCGTACAGCAGAAATCATGAGAAGCACGATTGTCCTTGTGAAGAGCTCTGGTCTTTTATACCACAGAGGCTCTGTGGCCTTGTCCGTATTGAAGAGTCTTCTGTGTGTTTCTTTAACTTCGGTCTTCTCGGTTACTCGGCAGAGCCTCTGTCGAAGACTTCTATGCTTTGGTCTTCTCGGTGACTCAGCAGAGCCTCTGTCGAAGACTTCTATACTTAGCCTATTTTTCAATACTTCTATAAACAGAGAATTGGAGCTAACAATCTCCCCCTAAGTATCGAAAAATAAAATATTGAAAAGTGCAAGGTTTTTCTAGGCTAAGTACATGACAAGAGGTGAAATAAAATACCTCAAAAGATTTTACTTTTCTTTCATACAGAATTATGCCAGAGGCACTTACATTTGATTACATTATGAAAGGAAAGATTTGTAGAGGTTGGTAGAGGATATCAGACGTTGGCGTCTTTGAAGTCATTGAAGCTTCTGTTGTCGAATCCTAACTCTCTAAGCTCGCGATAGAATCTGATGCAGAGGTTTCTGAAGTTGATTACTTGGTCGATGACCTCTATCAGTCTATCTACGAGAGCCTGATTCATTTGCTCTGTTCCTCTATGCTCCACGAGGCTTGCTCTGAACTCTGTCAAAGTACTTGTTGCGTACTTTTGACAGTCCATCTCTATGAACAGTCTTGAGTTCCCAGCAGGATCTTGATAGACTAACCCAACTCTTGGGGATGTAATAATCGAGTTCGGTATGGCAGAGGATGGGTAGTCATTTTCTGGTGGGTGGAGATTTAGGTTTCTTACTCCAAGATCTCGTCCTAATTGGAAGTCGACAAGGCTATATAGCAGAAGTTTCTCATGCATGGCTTTCCTTATCACCCTGTATGCCCTTCGATGTGCATCTGTTGTGATGTTCTCTTTCGTCCAGTTGAGAAGGTCGGGTAGGTCGTAGGGACTTAGATTTCTCAGATCAGCATCTGAGAATTGGGTCACGGTTTTGTCCTCCCTTTTGACCTTATAGATGTTATAGGAAACCTTAGGTGTGGTTCTGGTTTGAGAAAACTTACAGTATATGACCTTGTCGATTTTGGACTCTGAGAAGACTTGATGTTTTGGCTTGGGTGTTGTTCTTGTGAAGGTGTTCTCGAGGTCAGCATGGAAGTGGGGATCTTGAATGGTTGTGGGCAGAATATCTCTGGCACTTCTGTTGTACAGATATCTGTACACCACTTCTTCCATTTGTTGTGGAGGTGCACCGGGTGGAGGCATGGGTCTGTGCAGAGCATCCATTCGCTTCTTGATTTGGGCCACTCGATCCTCTGTGACTTTTTCCTTCGGATCTAGAACAGGTATATTTGACAGAGGGGTAACACCGAAAGCCCAGTCTTCTTGTTCTGGCTTTGGTGTCACATATGTATCGAAAGAGCTCTTCATCAATTTTTCTGCTGGTTGATGCTTGGGCTTTTCAACTCTTTCAATGTGGTGTCCACAGAGGTGACAAGGGTTTGGAACTCATCCCTTGATACATGTGGACTTGGTGTAACCTCTGGGGGAACACATTCATCCCCAGAGTGTGTCTCTGTTCCTGAGACGCCTTCTGTCGCCCCTGTTTTTATGTTGAGAGTGGAAGGACTTCCTTCTAATCCTCGAGCAGAAGCTTTTTCAGCTTCAGTCTCTATAGAGGTTCTGTTAAGGACATTGTCTTGATACACTCCAAAGGTGGGTACAAGTGTTGATCCAAACCCTCAGTGATTTGATAATGACCCTCTCTTATATACTTAGTGAAAATTGTAAGTAAACAATATGTATCAGAGTTTCACTATCGCTGATAAGTACTAAGATCTTCCAGTACCACTGATAGGAACTCTCACTCTTTAGATTAAACATTCAGCGAAACTGTTCACCATAATACTCTGAGTTTGTTCAGTACTTATGGTGATCACTGATAAGTTAGTTGTTTACTTATGATCCCTGAAGACAAGTTTCACGTCAACATAGGTTCTACGCTGAAGTCGAAGATCAAGCTCAAGAACCAGCGACAAGTCTCCTAATGAACTGATGTGGATCAGCGAAGACTCAGATTTGTCCAATCAACGTGAAGTATCAAGTACAAGACTTCAGCTATCGCTGAACTCTATCACACTGATGAAGAATGATAGATCGCTGAATCAACGAAAAGTTGATCATGAAGTCCTCCGTACAAAGTATTTTTGTCTTAACCACCCTTGCACGACTCCGTACGATATGTCAGAAAAGAACCTCCTTATTGTCTGAATTCGTACAACCACTCTGATACTACACTGTTCAAACATGCGGCTACTAAGGTTGTCAACAAAGGTCAATGACATTCAACCATTCAGCTGCTGCCACGTGTAAAGTGTAAACTGCAATGCATTAAATGCATGCAGTATATAAGAAGAAGAACCCACTTCATTTTGAAGTAACTTGCTAACTCTGGACAAGTTCATCCTTCATATCTTTAGATAGGTTATTATTAGTAATTTCCTTCTCCTTCTTAGTGCAAGAAACTTAGTGTTCCAACTTGTTTAGATTTAGGTTTATCCTTAATCTTGTTTCCGCAACAAGCTGTAAATTGTTAATGATTTATCAATAAACAATTTAGAAAAGTAAAATCTGTGTGTTGGTATTCAACCCCCCCTTATACAAACTTGTATAGCCCTTCGGGACCAACAAGTGGTATCATAGTGGATTTGTTTAAACTCATAAACAAGATCTAATCTATACTAAGATTTCTCTTCCTTGCTATTTCTGAAAAATGGCTACCAACATAAACACAAATTACATCGACAATGGTTCTCTTGCAAAACCCCCTAGATTCTCCAGAGATAATTTTAATCTATGGAAAAATAGGATGACTCTCTTCTTAGAAGGTGTAGACCCTACAATGCCTTATTATCTTGAAAACGACCCATTTATTCCTGTAAGAATTGATGCCGCAGTACCTGCCGCTGAGAATAGACCTGCTATTCCAGAAAGGCTGGTACCTAAAGAAGTTCATACGTGGACTGACGAAGATAAGAAGAAAGTGGCTATCGATACAAAAGCCAGATCCATACTATCCGTGGCTCTTCCTGACGAAGTCTACCATTCCGTCATGAACCTGAAATCCTCAAAAGCCATGTGGGACACAATATGTGTTCAGTATGGAGGTACTGCTGAAGTCCAGGACTCTCGAAAGATCAACCTGGTAAGACAGTATGAAAGTTTCATTTGTGGTAAGAATGAGACTCTCTCTGAAGTTCACCAACGTTTTAATTGCTTAATAATAGATCTGAAAACTGTTGGTAAGGAATATTCTAACTTTGAAGTGCTGACAAAGTTTCTAGAATGTTTACCTGAAAGCTGGGACAGTTATTCTATGTGTCTCAAGCTGTCAAAAGATCTAAGATCAATGACCCTTGCTACCTTATATGGCACGATGCTGAATCATGAGCAATCAAGCCATCTTAAGAAGAATCTTGTAAAAGATTCCAAAAGCACCCCTGTTGCTTTAATCTCAGAGGAACCCTCTACTCAGCGACCCTCGGTCACTATCACTGAGTTAGAGAGTAACTCTGAAAGGTCGTCAGATTCTGACTCTTCAGATGATGATGAATCTTTGGCTCTCCTAAATAAAAAGTTCAGGAGATTCGCCAAAAAGAAAATGATCAGAAAGAACAAACTTCTTTCTATAACTGATAAGCCAAGATCATCAGCTACTGTTGATAAGGCTACTGCTACTTGTTTTAACTGCGAAAAGATTGGACATTTCGCTAACGAGTGCAGGTCTAAGAAATTATCGAGAAACTCAGCGTTTCCCAAGAAATCCTTTATTCCCAGGAATAAAGATGACAAATATTCTAAGTTGAAAGAAAAATATGCAAAGCTGAAAAGCTTCAAGAAGAAAGGCAAAGGCCTGATGGTTTACGATTGGGCTGCTTCTGAAGAAGAAGAATCATCATCTGATTCTGAGGATGATGAAGCCAATCCCTGTCTTATGGCAAAGATTGAAGATGAGGAAGAAAGTTCAAACATTCCCTCTACTTCAACATCTGCAATTTAGGTATCACCTTCCTTCTTAACAAATATTGCAAATATTGATGAAGCTGATAGTCTCCGCAAAATCGATCTCTTGACTCTTAGTTTATATGAAGCCATGAATGGCAAAACAATAGTTGAAAACCAAAACCTTGATCTCGCTGAACAACTTAAAAACTGTCACCTTCAAATAGAAAAGCTTTCTAAAATTGAAGAAGATTTTAAAGATCAAGTGCATTTAAATCAGCTAGTCAAGATCGAACGAGAAGAAGCTATTGCTGCTTTGAAAGCTGAAAAAGCTACTGTTGAAGGATGGTGTAACTCTTCAACAAAGATCACTGAGATAATTAAGTCTTAGATACCCCTGAGTGATAAACGTGGTCTTGGTTACAAATATGAAACTAAAGAACCAACCACTGATCGTTCCATGCTCTTATTTGGAACTTTCGTATCCCCAGTCCCTGACACTTCATCTTCTCAGTGTTCGTCCTCTAGACCGCCTATCCCTGAGGAAATCTCTGCCCCTTCAAAAGGTAAAGAGAAAATGGTTTATCCAAAACCTATCTCTGTCTTTAAAGATAAAGGTAAAGGAATTGCATTGAACCAAAATCCTCAGAAGGGTACTTTAGTACCAAAGCTGAATGCTTCCAAAGCTTTAGTGATTTATTCCTCTGGATCAAGGAATCAGATCTCTGGATCTACTCAGCGTGGGCCTATTCAGCGATCTACTCCTAGACTCAAAGTGGATGTCCTTGGTAAGAAATCTGAAGAACTAAATGTTCCTCCCATTTTGAAAGCCAAAAGCTTATTTGGTGCTAGTCCTTCTAATTCAAAATCAAAAGCTCAGCATTCAAATGGTCCTAGAACTACTTTTAGTTATAGGAAATGTTATCACTGTGGACTCACTGATCATATTGCTAGTAAGTGCCCCACAGCCACCAAAGTTGATAAGATAGCTAAGGTGAAAATTGCCCCCAAGGCAAAGAAGACCACTGAGGTTAAGAAATTAACCAGAGTGAAGACTGACAAAGCTGAATCTTCAAATGCTGCGAAGATTGCTGAACCTTCCATTCCAACTACTTCCACTGACAAACGCGTACACATGGTTAAGTGGGTTCCCAAGAAAAACTAATCTTCCTTTGTGATGCAGGTTCAGAAGGGTATCTGGTATCTCGATAGAGGATGCTCTAGACACATGACTGGAAAGAAAAGCCTGCTCGCTGAATACAAGGAAGAGAAGGGTCCCTCTGTGACCTTCGGTGGAAATGGAAAAGGACATACCCGAGGGTTTCGTGTACTCTCTAATGGTACAACCACCTTCTAATCATCAGTCAGCTTTGCGACAAGGATAACAAAGTAATCTTTACTAAGGAATCCTGCTTTGTCACTGACAAAAAGGAGAAGATAGCTCTCAGCGGTTATCGTTTGGAAAATGTTTATGTAATAAACATGGACTCAACAACCACTGAGAACTCCTGTTTCTTCTCAAAAGCCTCATCTGATGTCCACTGGCTATGGCATAAGAGGCTCTCTCATCTGAATTTTAAGACACTGAACACTCTTTCTTCAAAAGAGTTGGTTATTGGTCTACCTCAACACTCATACGCCAAAGAGTCTTTATGTTCAGCGTGTGAAAAAGGGAAGCAGACCAAAGCAAGCTTTAAGTCAAAGCAAGTTTCCTCAGTGTCATCTCCTCTACAACTACTTCATATGGATTTGTTTGGCCCTGTTAACAAACAATCCATCGCTGGAAAGAAATATACACTGGTCATAGTTGATGAATTCTCTCGTTATACATGGGTTATGTTTCTCCGTTCCAACAGTGACACCCCTGAAGAACTCATCACCTATGTTCGGAAGATGGAAACCCTGAACAATTTGACCGTTCGCTCAATAAGGAGTGATCATGGGACTGAATTCAAAAATAGTTCTCTTGATTCCTTCTTTGAGAGTAACGGTATTTCTCACAACTTTTCTTCAGTGAGAACACCGCAACAAAATGGAGTCGCTGAAAGAAGAAATAGAACAATTATTGAAGATGCACGTTCAATGCTCAGCGATTCTCACCTGCCTACTCAGTTTTGGGCAGAAGCTGTCAACACCGCTTGTTTTACGCAAAACAGGTCACTGATAGTCAAAAGATTCAATAAAACAGCCTATGAACTTTTTCATGGGAGAAAGCCTTCAATCAGCTTTCTTCACATCTTTGGATGTCAGTGTTTCATACTGAACAACAGAGATGCCCTTGGAAAGTTTGATCCTAAGGCTGATGATGGAATCTTTCTTGGATACTCCTCAGTTTCCAAAGCCTTCAGAGTCTTCAATCGAAGAAGACAAACTGTTGAAGAAACAATTCACGTCACGTTTGACGAATCCCGTTCAGTGAACTCTAAACCAAACGCTGGCACTGAAGAACTGAATCAGTGGATGTTTTCTCATCTTGGTGATTCAGAAGATATTCCCACTCCTCGTGCTCACACAGTTGAAGATGATGGTCCTACTATCATTCCAGATATGCAGAATAGTGAAGCTGAAACATCATGGGTCTCAGTTGTTCCTATAAACACTATACCTGCTTCTGAACCAAATGTCTCAGACATTCCATCTACTTCTCAGCAATCAGTGAATATAATGACAATTGCATCCATTCCTCTCTTGGCTGATACTCCAGACGTCGCTGAAGCCTCATCTTCAGCTCCTCCAGTTCAGGTTGAGTCAGCGTCTCACGCTCCGGCTCAGCGATGGACTATAAATCACCCAATTGATCAAATTCTTGGTGATCCAAACGCTGGTATTCAGACTCGACGAAGTGCAGGTAATATTTGTTTATTTGTTAACTTTATTTCACTAACTGAACCAAAGAAAGTAGATGATGCCCTCAAAGATCCAAACTGGGTCAGCGCCATGCAAGAAGTGCTGACTGAATTCGAAAGAAACAAAGTTTGGAAACTTGTTCGAAGACCAACTGATAAAACATTGATAGGCACTAAATGGGTCTATCGAAACAAGTTGGACGAACATGGAACTGTAACCCGCAACAAGGCTCGTTTTGTTGCTCGGGGATACAGACAAGAGGAAGGCATAGATTATGACGAAACATTTGCTCCAGTAGCAAGATTAGAATCTATTCGTCTATTCTTAGCATACGCTGTACACAAAAACTTCACAGTATATCAGATGGATGTTAAGTCAGCGTTTCTAAATGGAAAGCTGAATGAAGAAGTCTATGTGGAACAACCTCCAGGATTCTCAGATCCTAAGCATCCAAGTTATGTTTATTAACTGGATAAGGCACTTTATGGCTTAAAGCAAGCTCCACGTGCATGGTGTGACACTCTTTCTACTTATCTCCATATTGAAAAATTTGAGCGAGGTAAAATCGACAAAACTCTATTTTTCAGGAAAGTAAAAGGTCATATCATTCTTGTTCAAATATATGTTGATGATATTATATTTGGCTCCACTAACCCTGATCTTTGTACTCGTTTCGCTGATAGAATGAAAGATGAGTATAAGATGAGCATGATGGGTGAACTAACATATTTCCTTGGTCTTCAGATAAAACAAAATGAAAAAGGAACTTTCATTAATCAGGGAAAGTATGTTAAAGATATGCTGAAGAAATTCGACTTAACTGAAAGTTCAGCTATGAAAACCCCTATGGCACCACCGCTGACACTTGATAAGGATACTAAGGGTATTCCTGTTAATGTCACTTTGTATCGTGGGATGATCGGCTCTCTTTTGTATCTTACAGCTAGCCGACCCGATATTATGTTTGCAACATGCTTGTGTGCACGATATCAAGTTGAACCTAAGATATCTCATATGAAAGCTGTAAAGCGAATTTTTCGATATCTTAAGGGTACAACGAATCTAGGTCTTTGGTATCCCAAAGACTCAGGATTCGATCTAATCGCCTATTCAGATAGTGATTTTGCAGGTTGCAGAATGGATAGGAAAAGCACCACAGGAGGATGTCAGCTCCTGGGTGGAAAGCTGGTAAGTTGGACAAGTAAAAAGCAAAACTCAGTGTCCACATCTACAGCTGAAGCTGAGTATGTAGCCGCTGGAAGCTGCTGTTCTCAGGTATTGTGGATGAGAAATCAACTACTGGACTATGACCTTCAGCTCTCAAATATTCCAATCTATTGCGACAGCACAAGTGCCATCACTGTAGCCAATAATCCAGTGCTACACTCAAAGACAAAACACATCGAAATCAGGTATCATTTTATCATAGATCATGTGATGAATGGTGATATAGAACTTCACTTTATCCCAACTGATTATCAGTTAGCTGATCTGTTCACCAAACCTCTTGATGAGACAAGATTCAACTTTCTCATCAGCGAGCTTGGAATGCTGAACTTTGAAGAATAAAATCTTCAGCGGTTCACATTTGATCAGCGATACGATTATACAAACTTGTATAGCCTTCTGGATAAAATCAGCTTGTATAACCTATTCTATCATCTTCTCTCTGAATAATCTTGATTCGCTGATATCAAGGTATGTTTTTCTCTCTCTGACAATCGCATGTAAATGCAAGATTTAAAAATAATTTTCATCGCTGAATATCTCTTCCTTATCAGCGATACTTTGAAATTTCTAAAAACCTTCACTGATATTTCTAAAATCAGTGCTTCATGTTTTCAAAAGTGTCCCTGAGTTTTCAAAACCTCAGAGACAACCAAGAATATGAAAGGACATTTGTGACGTCATTACAACGGATAAGCCCTGGCACGTTCTTCTTTCTGACACACGTTTGCACGTTTCGTTTACTCGCCAATCAAATGCAAACACGTGTCCGTGTCATGATGAAAATCTCTTCCCGCTCAAGATTTTCTCTTTCTAAAATCTCTATATAAACAAATTCTTCGTTTATATTTTCCTTTTACGCGAACTTCTTCTCCAAGCAAAGACAGGATTCACTGATGCATTTTGCTCTCGATTTTTTAAGAACAACTGTTCATCTTCTTCAAACATCAAAGGTTAATATGTTCTTATTTTTTTTACCAAATGCAAATAACTTGTTTCTGATCTTCTCATTGTTTTAACAAGATCAAACAAAAGAACTTCTTAAAAATGAAATCATTTTCTTTCATGATTTTATGAACACAACCATTTCATGGTTGTTCTCCAAGTTTAAATGCAAAAATCTTAAACTTGTTCTTCATTCGTTTTTCCAGAATCCCAATCTTCAAAGGAAACTGGAAAACAAGATTTTTATTGGTTTTGAAATTTCATTTTTCAAAAACAAGAAAAACCCTAATCTTCATTAAGACATTATGTCTAAATGAAATGGACAAAATTCGAACCATCTTATTGAAAAACCCTTTCCTCATTAAGATTATTCTTATTTGTTAATCTTTGGTTGAACTGATAATACAGAAAATGGCATCTTCTGACATTCCCAAGAACACCAACGCTGAAAACACTACTGCTGATGATATTGCTGAGGAAATGGAAATCCTCAAGGCTCCTCAGGTCAAGTTCTCTCTTGACAAACTGGATTGGACTAAGGTAAACAATCTTTATGCGCTTCTCGAGTTTGCTCCTCGAAAGCAAGTCACACATCTAGATGATGCTGTGAAATTCCTCAAGAATTGCTGCATCTCCACAGACCTGACCATAACCCCTCCCGCACATCAACTTTTGTTATCCCAATTCTGTTACTCTACCAGACACTCTCAGTTACCATCAGCCAAAGACCCCTCTAAAACAATTGACTGCATCCTCTGCGATATCGAATATGGCACCATGAAGATCACCCCTGCCACCATTCGCAAAGCCCTCAGCCTTCCCATCGCAACCAAAGAAAAACCCTTCGTTCCCCTCCCTGACCCCAAGAAAAACTCAGACAGGGAAGCCATTATTGCATTCTTTGATGCAATGGGCTATGTATGGGAAACTGGAAGGGATATGAAGCCCGAGAAGAAGCTGACCATTATAAAGAAATCGAAAATGCCCAGCGAGATGAATATCATCTTCGCTCATCTGATCAGCTGCATGACTGCCAAGAGCGGCTCCTTTGACCAAGCCGCTAAACCTCAGCAAGCAATGGGATATGCATTGCTGAAAGGTCTACATATAGACTGGGCATCGATCATCTATGATGACCTGGTACTTAGAGTGGACACCGTCGCTGACAGACCTCCATGGGTTCCGTATCCTCGATTCATCAGCGCCATATTCCAAAAGGGTCTGAAGGACAACTATCCTCAAGAGGGTGACCTGAAGCTTTCTCAGGTTGGCCCTAAGATACTCGACTTCAAACCAGTGGCGAATGAGGTATGTTTTTCTACACTCTTAACTCTTCTAAATCCTTCTACTTCTTCTACTTCTGCAGCTCCTTCAGCGGACAAACCCACCGCTGATACCCCTGCTCCAACCTCCATTCCTCTTAAAAGGAAACATTCTGACACCCAACTTGGTTCCAAAAGAACTAAGAAAACCAAGGAGCAACCCAAGCAATCTCCTGCTAAAGACTCCTCAGCTCCTCCTGTTGAGCTGAAGGAAAGTTCAGTGGTACGCTCTGCCACAGCTGAAAAAGCCACCCCTTCTATCCAAACTTCAGCGTCTCTAAATGTTGAGGTTACAAATTTGGAAACTACCCAACCTCCCTCAGTCTCTCAAAAGACTGATGAAGTGATTCTCAGCGAATCCAACGCCGAACTCAGTAACCAACCTCCGTTCTTACCCTTCGCTTCTCCCTCCACTCATTTGGACACAACTCCAGTTATCACTGAAGCACCTATCATTCCTCCAGAAGCTAAAGAAAATACTCTTCAAGGAGTGATGAGCATAGGACCTGCGGAGCTGACCATACGTCCACGTACTCTCGCTGACGATATGGAACTTTACTCAGGAACCCGTGATTTTGATGAATTCACCAATCCTCCTGCAGGTACTCACCAACCCCTATACACTGTTACTAAACCCCAAACTTCTGAGCTTTCCTCTGTTCACAAGTTTTTATATGTTACAGGTCCTAATTTGGGAGACATCAACGCGTCTCTGAAGACTGTAGAGACAAAGCTGACAGGTCTCACGTCTACTCTTTCCGGCAACTCTTCAGCAGTAAAAATCGCTGGAGAAAATCTTACAAAGCTTACAACCGTTGTCGAAAAGAATGCCTCCAAAGCTGATGTGGAGAGGGTTGATAAATCACTCGGTGATTTTTCCAAAGTTCTAGCTGACATCTACACAGACTACCTCGACATCAAGAAATCAGTTGACACCATGTCCAGCGAAGTCACAATGCTGAAGACATCGGTTGGCACACTCGAAGGTGATATGTCTGCTGTAAAGGCTGATGTCAGTTCAGTAAAAACTGATATGAGTTCTGTGAAGACTGATGTCAACACGATAAAGAATGACATCTCTTCTATTCAGAACTTGTTGCAGCAGATTCTGACTAACACGACCGCCCATGCACCTGCCCCTGCACCTCCTTCTTTTACTACGGCGGATCGTGCTGAACTTGTGAAGATCAATCCTGGTATTTCTGACATAGAAAACAGATTATTAGCTATTGAAATGTATATAGGGATCCCTGGCTAAGAAGACAGGGAAACCACACGAGCTACTGAATCTTCTCATTCCTCCCCCAGTCATCATGAAAAAGAGGGGGAGAAGAGCGCTGAAGACCCTTCCAAGAGCGCTGAAGACCTCTCCCATGATGAATCTATCAGGGGAGAGAAGAATGAAGACATCACCTTTACTGAAGAGGGTGAGAAGACTATTGAAGCTGAAGCAGCTGCTGGACCTCAGGGAGATGAAAACCCTGAGGGAACCGAGAAGCTTACCTCTATTTCTGAGGGGGAGTAACTCGAAGAAGAAGCTAAAGAATCTGAGTCTGAAGCTGAAGATGAAGAAGCCATCGACTTGTCTGATGCTGAACCATCCTCTTCTCCAAAGAACGATGATGACGAAGATGACGATGATGACGATTCTTTTATCGTCAAGCCTACTCAGAGAACTAAAGCTCTTAAAGGGTTTCTGATAAATGAACCTTCAGGGGAGCGGACAAAGACAAAGCCATCAGCATCTGAAGCTGACAAAGGCAAAGGAAAAGGTGTCGCTGAAGATGAAAATCTGATGATCTTGTTTAACAAGCCGGTTTGTCAGGTACATTAATCTTACACAAAATACCTCCTCTATACACTTTATCAGTTCTCTACCTCCGAAAACCTCTATACACAATCCCATTCTTTCCATCTCAGTTCTACCCATGTTCTTACTTGTAAGATCGCTGCGTTTCAGCTAGTCCTCTCCCTTGTTTGAGGATATCGCTGAGGTTCCTACAGCTGCGACTTCATCAACAATAATCCCAGCTCCCATCGCTGAAGAAATAATCCCAGTCTTAAATTTAATCTCTGAGACTGATGAACCTAAAGAACAGATGCTCTCTCACAAAAACAGACCTTCCTTGGCTCCTCAAAAGCTAAGTGAAGAGGATCAAGAAAAGAGAGATGCAATGATCAAGAGACTCGAAGATCAGCGAATCATTTTGAAGCGTGATCAACTTCCTTCCGTTCCTCCAAAGTTCAGAGTTTCCCAAAAGGAATACAAGGAACACCTCAGAGCTGAACGCTTAATCGCTGAAAGAAAGGAAGCTGAAGAAAAAGATAGAGAATACGCCATCAAGCTTACTCAACGATCAATAAAAGACCCCAAGCTGAAAAGAGTTCCCATTGATGTTCAACGTCAGCTATGGGATGATGCTCAAAAGATCGTTAGAGAAAAGACTAAGGTCTCTGACACGACTTTGGAATGGGCTAAACAAAAGCTGACCTATCGATCTAGACCATCCAAAATCATCAAAGTAAACATCAGAGGAAGACTGTACGCCGACGTTCCTGTTGTTGAAGTGGATGTCTGCAGAGAAGACAAAACCAAGCAAACTTTCTATGTTGCTACCTTAGAAAAGTTTGGTCTCTCTGAATGGTTAGAAACGAAATTAGCCATTCAGGGATCGCGCTCAGAGTTCAAAAGCCATGTCGAGAAGATCTTAAACAAACAGATCGACCTGCTTTCCTCTGCTGTGGATATTCCTCCTCTTCCTCCTCAACAAAGAAAAGTCTCTGCTAAGAAAAAGAAAGTCTCTGATTCAGGTCCTCCTATACGGAATGAAACAGGTATTGGTTTCTCTCGTGCTGAAGTTCTTGGCCCTGATTCTGATCTCTTAGCGCTTGACACCTCCCTACCACCTGAAGAAACTTTCATTCCTGGCACAGTTGTAAGTGATCCATATGGTATATTCTTTCTAGACTACGATGGAAACCATCACTTTCAACGTATCTCTGAGCTCCACATCGCTCCCATCGAACAACTCATAGATCTCTTATATTGGTGTGAAGTCAGACGCGACATCAAAGCTAGACACCTGAAGCCCTTGATTTTTGAAGAAGCTCTGAAGAAAAATAATCAAGGAGTAGATGTCCCTGATTGTATGATTGCCACATCAATGACCCTTGATGAACAACTCATTAAGGAAGAACCTTTTGACGGATAGGATCGCCTTGTAATTCTTTCTATCCTTATCTGTCTACATCTTTTGTACTTGTAATTTTATTCGTTGTACTTGTAATTTTTCCACTTCCCTCTGTAATCTTTACAAAGTTTAAAGAAAAATTTCAGCGAATGTACTTTACTCCATCAGTACAGAAAAGATCCCAGAAAACAGTAAAAGGGACAAATATTTTATGAGTTCTTTTTATCCTTATGTTTTCATTAAATAGCAATTTTCTCTGTTGCTATGTCATAATCAAATAGGGGGAGATTGTTGATCCAAACCCCCAGTGATTTGATAATGACCCTCTCTTATATACTTAGTGAAAATTGTAAGTAAACAATATGTATCAGAGTTTCACTATCGCTGATAAGTACTAAGATCTTCCAGTACCGCTGATAGGAACTCTCACTCTTTAGATTAAACATTCAGCGAAACTGTTCACCATAATACTCTGAGTCTGTTCAGTACTTATGGTGATCGCTGATAAGTTAGTTGTTTACTTATGATCCCTGAAGACAAGTTTCACGTCAACATAGGTTCTACGCTGAAGTCGAAGATCAAGCTCAAGAACCAGCGACAAGTCTCCTAATGAACTGATGCGGATCAGCGAAGACTCAGATTTGTCCAATCAACGTGAAGTATCAAGTACAAGACTTCAGCTATCGCTGAACTCTATCACACTGATGAAGAATGATAGATAGCTGAATCAATGAAAAGCTGATCATGAAGTCCTCCGTACAAAGTATTTTTGTCTTAACCACCCTTGCACGACTCCGTACGATATGTCAAAAAAGAACCTCCTTATTGTCTGAGTTCGTACAACCACTCTGATACTACACTGTTCAAACATGCGGCTACTAAGGTTGTCAACAAAGGTCAATGACATGCAACCATTCAGCTGCTGCCACGTGTAAAGTGTAAACTGCAATGCATTAAATGCATGCAGTATATAAGAAGAAGAACCCACTTCATTTTGAAGTAACTTGCTAACTCTGGACAAGTTCATCCTTCTTATCTTGAGATAGGTTATTATTAGTAATTTCCTTCTCCTTCTTAGTGCAAGAAACTTAGTGTTCCAACTTGTTTAGATTTAGGTTTATCCTTAATCTTGTTTCCGCAACAAGCTGTAAATTGTTAATGATTTATCAATAACCAATTTAGAAAAGTAAAATTTGTGTGTTTGTATTCAACCCCCCTTCTACAAACTTGTATAGCCCTTCGGGGCCAACAACAAGAGTATCCTTAAGTTGACTCAGGGATTTGTCTAGAATCCCTTCGTCTTTGTGCACTCTAGGCCCCTCTGAAGGGCATGTTGGACTTACGTGTGTGTGCGTGTCAGAGGAAACAAATTCCTCTATTGGGATTTCTGTTGTGATCTGGGGCAATTGATCACTTACTAAGGGGAAGTCCTTTTGAGAGGATTCCCCTGGAATGGTTTCCCCAGGAATGATTGGCACAGAGGATGAAGGAGTTTCCTCTGGCCGGTCGGTTTGGGTTGGGGTCGAGCCGTGCTGCTGTTGTTCAATATTACCTTCTGCCACTAGACTGGCGGTAATAGAAATGTGGGTTGCACTGAGATAGAGCTTCTGCAGTCCATCCAGAAGGGTCTAAAGAGTGTGCAATCCCAGGTTGTTGGAGGAAGAGAGAAAAATCACCCTGATCTTCTGCATAACTGATGGGTGAAGGGGATTGCAAAGGTTGCTCTTGGGCTTCTTCTGCTGTTTCTCCTTCCTCTGCAATGGTTTGCATTGGAGTGTGAGGTTTCTTGGATTTCTTCTTGCTCCTCCTTTTCTTTGGTTTTGGGGCACCCTCCTCAGAAGACTTATGTTTTCTCTTCTTTTTGTCTTTTGGAGGAGAGGGAGATGCAGAAGCTCCAACTTCTATTGCAAGAGGAGGGGATTGTTGGATTTGTGCAGCACTGGTAGAAGTACCCTCTGTTGTCTTCCTCGTCTTGTGAGCTTTCTTCTTCTTGGGGGTAGAGGCAGAGGTTTTGCTCTTAGGAGTAGAGAGGATTGTGTTTCGCAGAGCATAGAAGCTTTCTTGTACCTGTTCGTGCTTAGCCAAGGCCATTGCCCATTCTTCGTCAGACATTCTTTCTACAACCCTAGATCCTAAGGGAGCTCCTAGACGCGGGGGTGTCACAAGACTCGGTTCTGGAGTCCTATGATCGCGTATGTATTCTAACTTAAGGGTCTTGTCTGAAGCGTATCCCAGAAGTTTCTATGGCAGAGGTCTGTAGAATGGGTATTCATCTTCGTGCTCTGTTGGGGTGTTTTTGTGTAGGGGATACATTCTAGCCGTTGGTCCCTCCATTGGCCATTTTTGTAGACGGAGCAGAGGCTCTAGCAAGACACCCAGAATACGCTGATATTGCAGAGGAGGTAGAGCATCTTTCGATCTTCCCTTGGCCTTCTGGGAGAAGATTCTGCGATCAATGGTGTTAACCATTTGTAATACCCCGGGTAAGTCAGTTAGATAAATTCCCTATCAGTTAAAGTAATTAACCTTATGATTTGATGTTTAGGGTAAGTTTGAGATAAGTTATAAGTTCAAGGGTGTTTTTAGTACTTATCGAATAGTTTAAGCCAAAAGTATAAATTGTTGTATAGATACCTATTAGGTATCAGATAACCCTCAGTTCCCAAATAGAGAAAGTGTTCGTGTGTGTGGAAGTGAAAAGGAGCAGAAGAAGAAAGTTACGGTTGCTACATCAATCGATTGAGTTGGAATCGATTTTGAGGTAAACCCTTTTCATTATGTGTTTGTAATCGATAATAGAAGGGTCTATCGGTTTAGAAACGTCGATTTCATTGTTTAGTGATAGTCTCAATCGAATCTGGAAAATTTAGAACTGACTGTGTTCTTGAGAGTCCCGGGGAAGTCCCGGTAGACTCCCGGTCATATCGACTCCCGGTAGTGTGGAGTCCCGGTATAGTCGACTCCCGGTAGTATGAACTCCCGGTATGGTTAACTTCCGGTAATACCAACTCCCGGTGTTATGGAGTCCCGGTACTGGAGAGTCCCGGTACATTGGAGTCCCGGTGCAGTGAGTCCCGGTAGTTTTGGTAATGTCCGGTTATAGTTTCTGATTGTATTTTTGGATCCGGGTAGCGGAACCCCCGTGATAAGTCGCTGAAGGGAGAACAGTTGAGGAAAGGAACTTGTTAGGCTTTATGTAATTGGCTAGTAAAGCGATATATGTGTTTTAAATTGTTTCAGATACTGTGGAGTAGAAGTGAAAGATACAATCTTTTTGAAAGAAGCTTGCGTGCGTGTTTGATAAGCAAAACAGGTGAGTTTTACTTTAAAAGTATTTTTAACTGGAATGCATATCCATATGGTTTGGGAATGTGATAATTGGTGATTACGTGTTTATATGTATGGTATATGTGAATTATAATATATTGAGGTATTATGTTTACATGAGTATTATAATGTGTTATAATACATTGGCCGGGCTTAGGACCGGTGTGTTTGGCTATAGAATCTGTATAGCATTGTTTGGCTGTAGATGTTGTACAGCGTTGTAAATTATTAGTTGGCTTGCAACCAACTAATATGGCCAGGAGGAATGAGAAAGGAAGGTACACGATGTGTGAAATCAAATTGATATATTTGATTGTGCTGAATGATTTATATGAATAGGGTTTATATAAATGATTTCAAACTAACAGGGATTTATCTCACTTAGACCATCGTGTCTAACCCTCATTTTCGTTTTAAAAATATGTATTCCAGGTGGTGTATCGCGTAAGAGCAAGTAATTAGAGTAATCGATGGATGGCTTATGTGGAGGATTATGTGACGAAGATTTTGACATGTTTAGCAGTTGTATTATAATGATTAAATGTTATGTATGTATTTAGTAAGAAGTTGTAGTAGAATGTCTTCTTTTGATTGTAATAGTTTAAGGGACCGTACTTGTAATATGATGTTTCGTTTGATTAATCAATGTTATGTTACATTATGTGATTTGTTGTGTATATGGGATTTGGGTCGTTACACCATTTCCTACATCATGAGGGTGGAATAGTCCAGAGGTAGATCATAATATACCCCGTACATTATGGTCATGATTTGGTGAGAAGTTTGGTCTGGACTACCCACCTTCCCTGTTAGGCACCGATTTAGGATTGAGAAGAGCGTATTCCTCAGAAGAGGTAATCGATTTCTTCTGAAGTCATTTCTTTTCCTCAGGGTTGTGTTGTACCCCAACATTTCAACAAAACGGCAGAGCTCTTCGTCTGTAGGTTCCTCTGCGTAATTCTTTATACCTAGTAGTCCTCTGGTGGGTAGGTTGAACTCCAGTGAGAACATGGTTCTGTTGAATTTGAGTTCGAGGTGCTCGGATTTGTCTGGTTTGGAGATGTAGCCCTTGATTTGTCTATCTGCAGGGTCAAATCTGCTGCTCACCCTGAATTGATTTAGGTATCTGGCAGGGATTTTATTGACAGTTTTGGATAACAGGGGGTAAAGGTAATGGTTTTCCAAAATGTGAAGAAGGATGGCATGTGCTTCCCCAAAAGCGGTTTTTGAGGGAACCAGGTAGTAGTCAATAGTTTTAAGGGAAGAACACTTTCAAAGTGTTCATGTGCGATGAAGTTTAGAAGATGGGTGGTCGGAGCAAAATCTGCTTCATCGCCAGAGTGGTCTTGTTCTAGGTTTCTGGCGATTTCTTGGTTTTGGGAGTTCTCAGAATGAGATGGGGAGTTCACCGGTGCATTGGATGTTGAAGCCATTGGATTAATCTTGAAGAAAGAGAGTAGAAAATGGAAGTTGCAGGTTTTTGCAAGGTTCGCCGGAGAAGATGAAGAGAGTAAGTTCGTAAACGTTTAGAGGTAATGGTAAGTTGGGTTTTATACTGAAGAGAATGGTAGAATCTGAAAGGGTAAATATGTGAAAGTGAATAAAATTTGGGATCCGTAATTGAGTACATACGGCTGGTTCAACTTTCCAGGAGAACGTGTGCCACACACGTCCGATGGGAGAATGCCACGTCAGAAGTGTCAGAACACGATTAGACGTCGTGTGCGGCCCATTAATGCTTGGCGCGTGGGCATTTTTTCTTTGTGAGTTCTGTCACTCGCAGTAAATAACCCATACTGTTACAGAATTTCCATAAAAGGTCAAGTGTCAGAGTCAACAGAGGCTCTGTGGAGGAGTGAGCTCTGTGATCTGAAACTTGTCTTTTTGTCTCCTCTGATGCTTGTACCTTTACCAAAAACGTTTGAAAGATCATTGGAGAGGATCGATAGATCTTTAGTACAAAATTTTCATTCACAGAGGCTTTGAGGCTCTGTCGAGGCCAGCAGAGGCTCTGAGAGTGAAAATTTCTCATAACTAAAAATTTAGGGAACTTTTTGATCATCCAAGGTTTTCATTGTGTTAAACACTGTTTTTAGGACATATTTGTAAACTTGTGTCCTGAAAAACTGTTTTGGAAATGGATTTTGTTCGGCACATACTGCTTCTGCAAGGCAATCAGAGATTTTTTGGTACCCATATCCAAATGGGTCCTTTTTTGTCAGAGGTCTTCAAGGTTGCCTTAGTATCCTTGGGTTTGGTTTTAGCTTCTGTTGAAGAACCGGTTTGTTTCTTCTTTCCCTTGAATTTTGCATTCTTTTTGGGTAAAAAGAGGAAACAATGAGGACTTGAGAAATGTTGGTTCAATTGGAACATAAGATCAAAACAATGACAATAATGAATTTGCGAAGAGATTTGCTTGAACGTTTCATTGAAAACATTACAACAGGGTACAGAGGCTTTATTTTTACAATCTACCCTAGCACTAGACTTATTACAAAGAGACCTATGCTGACTAGATTGTTGTTTTGAAAATTCTCTGGTTGGAGTAGCCTTCTGTGGTCCCCTTCTTCTGTGGAGAACTTCTGCAGATTTCACTGTCACAGAAGTAAAAGATTTGTTATTTTCATTAATGGGTTTTAAGGGTTTTGAAGTCTTTGAACTTGTTGGATTTTGAGAGGACATTTTCCTTTGTTTTTTGATTTTCTCAAGCTCAAGGGAGGTTTTGGCTTGTATACACATGTCTAAAAAATCTGGACAGATAGGAACTCTTGTGATTTTCTCCTTGGGAGGAATAGTTCTGTTAAGAACTCCATAGGGTAGTTTAAAATCCTCTGTGTCACAAGTTCCTATCTCTGACTTAGAGTCAGTCTCAGATTTGTCAGAGGATGAATCATCCTCATATACAGAGGTTGAGTCACTTAGTTCTCTTTCGACAGAGGCTGGATTTTCAGAGCATATGTCATACTTGCTTTCATTATTTTCCATGTCAACAGAAGTATCCATTAAGGTTTCATTAGAGAGATTTTGTTAGATCTGAAGTTTTGTCAATAAACCAAGTGTTGAAGATCTGATAAGAGGACTCAGATGTTCTGAGTAGAGAAGTCAGAGGTTTGACTGTGAAGACAGAAGTATTGATCAGTGGAAAGAGAAGTCAGATGTCTGATAAGAAGAGTCAGATGGTCTGAGTAGAAGACTCAGATGATCTGAGTAGAGGAGTCAGAGATATGAAAGAGTCAGAAGATCTGAGAAGCTTTATCAGAAGAATGTTCAGAAGTTCTGAACTACCTGTTCAGAACTTATGACAAGATACTTTACTTAGTATTTTATAAACTAATTAGGACACGTGTTATGTTCTTATTAGTCTTTCTTATTTGTACTGTAGCTTTAAGATGTTTGTTGCAGTATAAATAGTAGTTAGCTCTATGTTGCTAACTGATTGATTTTTCCCGTATAACTTTGTATTCATTCTCTGTAATCTTTGAGATTCTCTCTCTCATAGATCTGTATTTCTGTTCATCATTGAATACAATTGGGCTTGATCATACAACTTCGTAATTACTGCTTTCTATATTGATTGTGAGATTAGATCCTGTTCTTTCAATTGGTATCAGAGCTAATCAACAAACAAATTCGTTCAAGATTGTTATCGCGAAGATCAATTGATAAATTTCTTGAAGATTTCTTGATTCATTCAAAATTCAATTCCGCTGCTAGGGCTAGTTCTTGAATTCTTGTCAATTCTTGAATTACCTGTTACATTTCGATCAAGAAACTCGAATTTGTCTTTCTGTTGAATTTTCTTACAATCATGTCTTCTAAAGAATATCTAGCCATGGGATCTGAAACCAAACCGCCTGTTCTTATACCAGAAGAGTATCAGCAATGGAAAATCCGAATGATCCAATTCTTAGACAACATTGATGAAAACCTTATGATTTCTATTCGAGAAGGCCCAATTGAAGTATACATCGATGTTGCTGCAACCCCTGCTACAGAGACAACTCCAGAAATTCCAGCGACCAGGGTGAAAAAGAGTTATTCCCAATACACAGCTGAACAGAAAAATAGGCATGCTATTGACAAAAGAGCAATTACTTTGATGACTTTGGCTGTCCCAAATGAGGTTCTTAACAGGATTGACAGTGGATCATCAGCTAAAGAAATGTGAGACGAATTGGAAAGGCAAATGTTAGGAACTGTGAGATCTATTCAGGCAAAGTTAAATCAAAGCATAAATGCTTATGAAAGGTTCAAAGCAAAAGAGTCAGAAAGTTTGACACAGACATACAGTAAATTTTGCACTATTCTAAATGACTTGAGAAGAAATGGACTGAAGAAAACAAAATCAGAAATAAATTACAAATTTCTGAACAGTCTAAATTCAGAATGGTCATCATTTGCCATAAATCTGCAAATGAACAAGGATATGTGTGAAGAAGACTTAAATGATCTATTCTGTGTTCTTAATCAACATGAAGACTCTGTCAAGTTAGTTGTGGAAGAGAAGAAAAATGTTGCTGATCAGTTAGCGTTCTTATCAAAGTCCAAAGCAATCAAAGCACCCAAAAAGACTGCATATCTATCAGAGATACCTAATCTGGAAGAATCTGACAAGGAAGAAGGATCAGAAGATGATGAAGATATCAAGATAATGGCTGAGAAACTAGCTTTGTTGACAAATACTTTCAATAAAAGGTATGGGAAGGGTAGATTTCAAGGAAATTATAAAAGAGTTGGGAGTTCAGACTATAAGAAGAAAGAAGACAGAGAAGAAAATAAGTTTGAAAAGAGAGTAGAGAGAAGTGAAGAAAACAATGAAGAGAAGGATGAAAGAAAAGAAAAGAATCTGTGTTTCAAATGTGGAAAATCTGGCCACTATGCTAAGGATTGCAGAGTTAAAATTGTGAAAGACTATGAGTACTATACCAAGAAGGCTCAGCTTGCAAAGAAGAGAGATGATAAAATTGCTTTGTTGGCTGAACAGGAGAATTGGTTGTACTATACTTCTGATGAAGATGATCACATCAACTTTCCACAGATGCAGAGCTATATGGCAAAAATGAGGAATGAGGATGATTCTGATTTTGAAGATGCTGATTCTGAGTCATCTGCTGAGGTACATTCTTCACTTGAATTAGAGTTAATGACACAGATTGGTGAAATGAAAACTGAATTTGCTAATCTAAGAAAACAGATAAAAGGAGAAAGAAATTTGGTTAACAAATTCAGAATTGAAAAAGAAGTAATAAAAGAACAATATGAAGAATCTGAGGATGAGAAACAGAAAGTTAAAGATGAAAATTCTGAATTGATGAAAAGGCTTTCTGAACTAAAAGCTGAGTTTTCAAAAATAAAGGATGAAAAAGGTGATTTACAAATAAAATTTGATATGTTATTTGAAGAAAGAAAGAATTTATACACTAAAATTAAAGAATTAGAAGATCTGAATTTGAAAAGGGGTCAGACTCAGCAAACACTAAATCTTTTACTAAACAACGTTAAAGATACAAGATTTTACAACCCAAAGAAGGGATTGGGATTGGAAGAAAATGTCACTTTAAAAAGAGCTCCAATTAACTTGTATGAAAAACTTCAAGTTTCTAAGCCAAAAATCCCAGAAATTGTTGAAGTTTTCATAAGACCTGCTAGTTCTATAACAAGTTCTGACAATTTGCAAAGACCAAACTCTAAAAAGTCAGATGAGAAAATTTCTGAGTCTAAAACAGAAAAGTCAGTTGGTTCAGAAGAAAAGGTTAAGAAAGAAGTTTCTAAACCAACAGATGAAAAGCCAAGATACAATGATACTAAATTCAAGTATGATTCCTTAAATGTCAGCTACAAAAATAAACAACCAAGTTTTTCATATCATGACATTGAGAGCATATTTGACACAAGTAAAAATTCTGAAACAGTCAATCAGAAGTCTGAAACTTCTAGTCAGGATTCTGAACTTTGTAGTCAGAATTCTGAGTCTAAAGATCAGACATCTGAGTCTGTAAATCAGAACTCTGACTCAGGTAGTCAGAAGTCTGATTCAACTGGATTTTCTGAAACAAAATCAGATGAATTTTTGCAACTTGAAAAGAGATTTAATCTTGTGAGTCAAGAACTTGAGGACTTAAGGAAAGCTTATGATGAACTTGAAAATGATTTCTGTGAGGTGGATATTAAACTTGAAGAAGCTTTGAAAGAAAAGAATATTTTTATTCAGAAAATAACAGAGCTTGAAAAACTGAAGACTGAGTATGATCTTTTTAAAATTAATGCTTCAAGAGAAAATGATAAATTCTTTAATGAATCAAGTACATATGAAAAAGGTGAATCATCTAATTCTTCTAACAAAAAGAACTTGAATTTTTCAGAAAAAGAAGAAAGCAAAAGGAAAGATGATCTTGCAAAGTTGAATGATCTGAAAAGGGAACTTGAGAAGCTTAGAATGAAATCTACTTCTGAACTCAACGCTAGAAATTCTTGTAATAAGGGCAATTGTACTCTGAACAGTATAAATAAAAATGAAATGATCTATGTTTCAGATTTATTGTCACTTGCAAAGAAAAATCTTGTTTGTGTTAGATGTAAAAATGATTCATTCCAATATTCTCATAAATGTCAAGTCAAAATAACTTCTGTTTCATACATAAGAAAAGATATTCAGAAAGTTTCTGTTTCTCAAAATACAGAAAAGAAGAAAATTTCTGTTCCTCAGACTCAGAAGAAAGAAAAGATAAAAGAAAAGAAAGTTGAAAATATAGCAAAACCAAAAGTTACAACTCTCAAAAAGAATTTGAACAAGCTTGTAAGCAGAAAATGTTCTGACTTCATAAAAGTTCAAGGAAAGTGGTGTTTGAAGAAAGATTTTGAGTGGAGAGTAAAAGGTACTAATGTTAAATCCAATGACAAAGCTAACAAAGATGGACCCATTCCAAAATGGGTACCTAAACCTAACTGATCCTTTTGCAGGGCTGTCATGTGTGGTTTTTAGATTCAGGAGCTTCAAGACACATGACAGGTCAGAAGTCTTTTCTATCAAACTTCACAGAAAAGGCTGGAGGAGCAGTAAACTTTGGAAATAACAGCAAAGGACAAGTCAAAGGTTATGGGGATTTAACTAAAGGGGATCTGACTATCCAAAAGGTTTTCTATGTTGAAGGATTACAGCATAATCTTTTCAGCATAAGTCAGTTTTTAGACAGTCTTTGTCAAATTAAGTTTCAAATAACAGGTTGCATGATTTTAACTGAAAATGATGTTAAAGTCTTCTGGGCCAAAAGACATATGGACTTATTTGTAGTTAATTTTTCAAAATTGAAAACATTAAATACAGTTTGTCTTTTATCAAAATCAACTGCAAATGAATGCTGGCTTTGGCACAGAAGATGTTCTCATCTGAATTTCAAAGATCTTAATAATCTTGTTGCAAAACATTTGGTTAAAGGCTTACCAAAGCTTAAATTTGAAAAAGAATCATTATGCTCAGCTTGTGAAATGGGCAAGATGAAAAAGAGTTCTCACAAATTAAAAATGGACTCATCTTGCAAAGCACCATTAGAAATGATTCATACTGATCTTTGTGGTCCAATTTCAGTTCAATCGATGGGAGGAAAGAAATATATGCTTGTGATTGTTGATGAATTATCCAGATACACATGGGTTGAGTTCCTAAGAGCTAAGTCAGAAGCTGCTACTACATTGATAAATTTTATCAAAAGGATTCAAGTTCTCTTACAACTTCAAGTTCAGAAAATCAGAAGTGATAATGGAACAGAGTTCAGAAATGAGACTCTTCAGAATTTTTTAGAAAGTTCTGGGATTTCTCACAATTTTTCTGCTGTCAGAACTCCTCAACAAAATGGTGTTGTTGAAAGGAAGAATAGAACTCTAGTTGAAGCTGCGAGAACAATGCTGGCTTATGCAAATCTTCCTACTTTCCTATGGGCTGAAGCAATTGCAACTGCTTGTTTTACACAAAATAGAACTTTAATCAATAAGAGATTAAATAAGACTGCTTATGAACTGATAAATAAAAGAAAACCATTAATCAAATTCTTTCATGTTTTTGGTTGCAGGTGCTATGTTCTCAGAGACAGAGAAAATCTTGCCAAATTCGATAAAAAGGCAGATGAAGGATACTTTGTGGGTTATTCTTTAACTTCCAAAGCATTCAGAATCTACAATAGAAGAACCAAGAGGATGATGGAGAGCATAAATGTAACTTTTGATGAAGCCAGAATGCGGACTTCTGAACAAGACAGTTCAGAACTCATGCTGAACAAGACAAAAATGACTTCTGATACAAATTCTAATCCTATTTGTTCAGAACTCAATTTACTATTTAAGGATGCTTTTAGTGAACTAATTTCTGATTCTTATGCAGAATATGAAAACCCAAAGATGGTCAAAGAGATGAAAAATAAGACTCCAGAAATAGTTCAATCAACTGTAATTTCTGACAAAGGTCCATCAGAGGAATGTCCAAATCTAATACATACAAGTGGTGAAAATTCTGAACCTTGTAATCAGAATTCTGATTCTTGTACTCAGAACTCTGAACAAGTCACTCTGAATTCTGACTTCATTAATCAGAACCCAAACTTGGATATGACTCCTATTCATAAATCAGAACAAAGGGGACAGTTCAGAATTACAAGCAATCATTGATGAGAATGATGCAAACAACAATTATTCAGAGATTGATGTACTTCCTAGTGCAAATAAATGGACTAAAAATCATCCTATTCATCAAGTAATAGGTGATCCTTCAGCAGGAGTAAAAACCAGATCAGCTACAGCAAATGAAGCAATGTTTGCTGGTTTCTTGAGTGTGATTGAACCAAAGAAAGCTAATGAAGCCTTAGAGGATCCAGACTGGATTTCAGCAATGCAAGAGGAATTGCTTCAATTTGAAAGAAATAAAGTCTGGAGACTCATTCCAAAGCCTGAAGGTAAATCTATTATTGGAACTAAATGGGTGTTCAGAAACAAAAAGGATGAATCAGGTGTTGTCATCAGAAACAAGGCAAGATTGGTTGCTAAGGGATACTGTCAACAAGAGGGAATTGATTATGATGAGACATTTGCACCAGTGGCAAGAATAGAGGCAATCAGAATATTTTTAGCCTATGCTGCACATAAAAACTTCAAGGTGTATCAAATGGATGTCAAATCAGCCTTTCTAAATGGCAAACTTAATGAAGAGGTGTATGTCCATCAACCTGAAGGTTTTGTTGATCCAGAATTCCCTGATCATGTTTATATTTTAGACAAAGCTTTATATGGTCTAAAACAAGCACCACGAGCCTGGTATGACACTCTTACTAAACACCTGTTAGGTTCAGGATTCAAGAAAGGTAAGATTGACACAACTTTGTTTTTAAAGAAACAGGGTAATGATTTGATTCTGATTCAGATTTATGTTGATGACATAATATTTGGTTCTACCAGTCCAGAATTATGTGATAATTTTTCAAAAATCATGTCATCTGAATTTGAAATGAGCATGATGGGTGAACTGAATTTTTTCCTTGGTCTTCAAGTCAAACAACTACCAAAAGGTATTTTCATAAATCAAGGAAAATATGTCAGAGATATTCTGAAAAAGTTCAAAATGTCTGATTGTGCTTCTATGAGAACACCTATGGCAACTAACATAAAGTTAGATGCTGATCTCAAAGGTGTTTCAGCAGATATCAAACTTTATAGAGGCATGATTGGATCATTACTTTATTTGACTGCAAGTAGACCAGATATCATGTTTTCTACCTGTTTCTGTGCTAGATTTCAATCTAACCCGAAAGAATCACATATGTTGGCTGTCAAAAGGATTTTAAGATATCTCAAAGGAACACCTGATCTAGGTTTATGGTATCCAAAAGAAACTGACTTCAAATTGACTGCTTTCACTGATGCTGATCATGCAGGAAGTAGGTTGGACAGAAAGAGTACATCTGGTGCTTGTCACTTTTTGGGAGATAAAATAGTGAGTTGGGCATCAAAGAAGCAGAACTGTGTATCCACTTCAACTGCTGAAGCAGAGTATGTTGCTGCTGCTGCTTCATGCTCTCAAACATTGTGGATGAGAACACAACTCATGGACTATGGATATCAGCTTAACAAGATTCCCATCTATTGTGACTCAGAAAGTGCAATTGCTATTACTCAGAACCCTGTTCAACATTCGAAGACTAAGCATATAGATGTGAGGTATCATTTTATAAAGGACTATGTGGAAAAAGGAACTATAGAGATGCACTTTGTGCATACAAAGTATCAATTGGCTGACTTGTTCACAAAGCCTCTTGATCACAAAAGGTTTTCTTTTCTCATATGTAAAATAGGAATGCTTAATCTGCCTAATTGAAAATATTTTTTTCTTAAAAATGCTAAATTTTTCTAAGTAAACTTGTCTGAGTAGTGTATTCAGAACTTCTGAGTCTTGAGTTCAGAACTTTGAGTCTTGAGTTCAGAACTTCTGAGTCTTGAGTTCAGAACTTCTGAGTCTTGAGTTCAGAACTTCTGAGTCTTGAGTTCAGAACTTCTGAGTCTTGAGATCAGAACCTCTGAATCTTAAGGTCAGAAATTCTGAGTCAATACTTCAGCAATCTAACTTTCAAAAATTTATTTTTGAGAAATACAAATAACTTCAACTGTATGGATTATGCTTCTTCTATTATCTTTTTATCTCATCTTTATGTATCATTAATAGTCAAATGCATGCTCAAGTCAAGGGGGAGCATCAAAATTCTTTTGGAAATTATTTTGTGATGCTTAAAAGATTTGTTTTCATTTCTTATCTGTTCAAACCTCTTCTGAATAATCAAAATGTTTTATATTGGTCAGAAGTTGATTTTAAAAGACATTTTGGTTACAAGGCAAAATTCTTCTGAGTCATGGAATCAGAACATCTGTGCGTGTTATTCAGATCTTTGACTTGAGTCAAAATTCTATCCACTAACACGTGTCAGCTTCATATTTGTTTGACAATGCCACGTATTTCATTTAAATCCTTTGTGGTATTTCACATGTGTTGACTCCGTTATAACATTGATTTCGCTTTTCCGTTAAACCTTTCAACTTCGCGGATTTTAAATAGGTCTTAAAATCCCTATTTCAAATTTCTTTCAAATTCCAGAGCGAAACGTGAGATACGAATCAAATCCAGAGTTCTTTGAATCTGTTTTCTTCTTAAATCATGTCTGAAATACGAAGAAGTGGTCCAATTTCTCTACATTCTACAAAATCGATAATGGATTCATCCGATTCGGAAAATGATGAAGTACAAAATAGAGTTGCAGAGGAAGGGGCAATAAGAAATAATGAAGAAGATGAACAAATGGATGAATCTGAAGGAAATGCGGATGAGGTAAACATTAATATTGAACATGAACAGAGTGCTGCAGGTTCTATTATGTCAGATAGATCTATTCTAGTGGAAAGAGTTGTTCCTGAGAGTGAATGGTTGAAATTATCTGAAAATAACTGTGTTATATTGTTTGAGGAAAGTCGTTTTAAGCCTGAACACAAAATTATCATGGAGTTATTCAAACATCATCCGTACAGAAAATGGTTTACAAGAAGTAAAAATGTGCCTGTTCAGTACATACAACAATGGTGGAAATATCTTAGGTTAGAAGATAATAAGTTTGTGTCTGAAATTGGAGGAGTGACATTTGTCTTATCTATCTCTGCACTAAGAGAAATGCTGAATCTACCAGAGAAAGATGATGTACAAAGAAGAACAGATTTTGAGGATTTACCCTTAACAGAGGAATTAATAGCAGATTTTATGAAGTTGGGATACAATGAAGGATTGAGGACTCTCAGTTTGTTCAGAAGAAACAAATTACCACCTATTTGGGCTTGCTTTTTTCATGTGGTAAATAAATGTTTGTCAGGGAAAAATAGTTCTGCTGATCAAGGTTCTAAACAAATTCTTCAGATATTTCAAGGTTTAGTGAAGAATAGGCATTATGACTATACTTTAATACTTTGGGAAGATATGAAGAATACATTTGAGAAGAATCAGAAAGCAATTCAGAAGAAGACAAAGGATGCTCCACTGACATACATTCCCTACATAAGGTACTGGAAAATTTTTATTTGGTATGCCATGCAGGAAAACAGAACAATCTCAAGAAGAACAAATGAAGAGCATGGTCCTACATTTTATTTGGGTAAGATGACCTCAGTAACAAGACTTGAAAACTATCCTAATCATAAACTATTGCCAAAATCACTTAGGAGCTATATTCCAAGGGAGAGTGAGATATTAAAAGCTTATTGCACCTCTATGGGAATTGAATTACCTCAAATCCCTACCCAAGAGGACCAACCTGAGAAGAGAGGTGAGGGGTCTAGTCGAATTAGAGAGGGGGAGGATGTTCAGATGGGTGAACATTCTGAGAGACTTGAGGGGGAAAATTCTGAGAGCTTGGTTAGATTTGGTGAGGAAAAACAGAATGAGAGTGATGAGGATGAGAGATTGTCAACAGAGGTTCAAACAGAAAGAGATGCCTCTGAACCAGCTAATCTTGACCAGGTAACCACAAATGCTATTGGTTCACATCTCTTGGTGTCCAATATTGAAACAAACACCATGGACCTAGTGGTGGATCTTGAACAACCCATCCATACCCACTCAGAAGCATTTCAACATGCTACTGTTTCACACAAATCCGGGGAACCATCCCAAACTCATTTGGAGGGAAGTGATAAATCCCAATTTATTTTTCAACACATTGAGTCTGAATATCACAGTCCTATTCATATTGAGCCTGAAATTCCTTTTGACACTTGCACAAATCAGGAATTTCGTATTCCTGAAACAACATTCATAGACATACCTAATGTTGGGTGTCGAGGATTGGATGGAAGTCCTGGTGAGGTGAACATTACAAACGCCTCATTCAAACGTGCATCTGTTGTACAAGATGACTGTGTGTTATCTACAGGCCATGAGCTCTCTGGGCACATGAAAACTGGACCATCTGTTGGTTCAGGTTCACTGTTAGAAACTTCTGAATTTGAAAAGATTCAGAAACAAAACAAGGAGATGGGGGAAAAAGTAGAAAATTTGGAGAAGAAGGTGGAGGATTTGAATGATGAAGTATCAGATTTGAAAGTTGTGTTGGAGAAAAAGTTAATTTCTGTTGAAACCAAGGTAGATGATGTAAAGAAATCCTTGGATTCTCACAAAAAGGAGATCGTGGATATAATGTCTGGTTTTCAAAAAGATATGTTAAAACAGATGCAAGGTATGCAGGAATCTATATTGAAAGCACTGAGTGTATCCTTGGCTTCTACTTCAAAGCCTCTTGATCCTGTTCCTATTGCAGAAGCTGAACCTGAAGTTGCTTTTAATCAGAACTTGAAAAGGAAGTTTGATGATAATGATCCTCATGATCATCAAAAGGGGGAGAAAAGACAAAGGTTAAGTTCTGATGATGATATTGGCATAGAAGATTTAGAGATAGCAGACATGCACTTAGCCAATACAAAAAGTTCAGAAGATCAGACACAGGAAAATTTAATGGAGATGGTTCAGATAGTACAGCTTGATAGTTCAGATACAGAAGAAATGGAGTTGGGAAGTATTGATAGTAATGAATCAGATAAAACAGAGGAATTGAACTTGGATACTGAGATGGAAGGAAACTCAGATGAAACTGTAGCTATTGAGGAATCTGATTTGAGAATAGAAGAAATAGTGGAAAGTACAGTGGTAAACAGGCAATGGAGTCTGAATCAGAAGAAAGGAGGTTGAATGAAGAATTGATCAGAAGAATGCATAATGAAGTAGTCAGAGCTTTGAGTGTTCAGAAAATTCATAAAGGAATAAAAGTGATAAGACCCATTGATCTAATGGGAGAAGAAGACAGAACTGTGGATTACACTCAGGATTTTAAAGATGATTTTAGGTTTAACTTTTGTGATGAGTTAAATACAGAAGAAGAGTATGTGAAAGTGAAAGACTTCTTTATGCCTTCTGAATATGTATTCAGAAAACCAATTGAGATTCCAAAGATTAAATTGCAAAGACTAGAAGAACCTGTGTGTGATTTCATTCTAGAGTTAAGTGATGTGCCATTAGCCAGACAATTTCATGATGATATTTTTCCTGAGGAAATATATGATAATCTCTACTACACAGAAGGAGAGTATGAGCTTTTGGAAAGTAACATTGATGGTTTTATGGATGACAGAGTTCAGATGGTCTACTCAGAAGCTTCTAACATGTTCAGAGTTCCTGACTCAAAACTACATATTCAGAAAAGAATCGAGAAAGTTCTGATGTTTCAACAAGATGAATTCAATGGTTTAATATTTGTTAGAATGGAAGTACTGAAAGAAAGAAATACAAAGGTTTCCATGTCTACATTTGATTTTCACAGATTGACTCTTGATGATCAGATCTTTCTAGTCAAGTTCTTTGCTAGCACTGAAGAAGCCTTGATAGAAATTGAATGCAGAAGACTTCTGGGTATTTATGTCAGAAATATATACTTGTATGACTTCCAGTTGGCTATTGAAGAAAGAAAAGAAAAGTGCAATCTGAGTTCTCCCACAAAGAAAACAGAAGTTGATTTGCATGTGAAGGGTTTTGTGAATGAAGGAATGGAGACAGAAGGGTTCACATATATGGTTCACGAAAGACTTGAATTGTTCAGATTAAAAGAGTTGGTGAAGTACAGTGATGCAACTCTGAATTGGTTGTTGATTAGAATGGAAGTAAGTATGGACGCTGAAAAAGAGAGTTTAAAGAAGAGATGCATAAACTGTGTGAAGAGGAGGTTGGATTTTAGAAGAAAAATCAGAAACAGTAGTGAATGGTTGCTCTCTGAGGTGAATCCCAAAAAGATTCTACATAATGATTTTGTGTTCCCGGCTGAGTATGAAGTGAATGGAATTTTGTCAGATGAAGCTGAAGAAATGCAGAACACAATATCTCGGAATGTGCAGATAACTAGTTTTTATCAAACTGAACAGTCTGAACCAAAAGAAGATGAAATATCCATTGATCTAAATGGATACTTTCTTGAATTTGATTTACCTGAGTTCTTCAAACCAAAAGAGGTACAATTCTTGGATGTGTATTATGATAGACCTAAGGAGACTCAGATCTGGTTGGCTGAAAAATTAAGATGTCTTGGCAAAACAAAGCAAGCTGTTTACTCAGATTTTTTAATCACTGGAATCAGAGAGTTGAGGGTTAAGAAATTCAGAAAGATGGAGTACTTATCTTTTGAAGTTCTGAGAGAAGATGGCAAGGTTTATTACTTTACTGATGCAGATTTTGAGAAACTATCAGTAGTTGACTTCTACAGATTACACAGTTTTCTATGCTTCAAAGAGTCGAGCAAAGACAGAAATGAAAGGAAGGCCAGAAGTGTGGTAATTGAGGCCATGTTCTACATCTTAAGGTGGCACTGCTATACAGATTTTCAAATAGCTTTGTACCTACAAAAGTCATGTGTTTATCTGGCAAATCCCAACATAGATCATGAACAGAAAAAGAATTTAAAGACTGGAAGTGTTCACAAATATCCAGAGTTGGGAGTATTTTTGAAAAACAAAAGTGGAAAGATCTTCTTCAGAGCAAAGGAAACCGCAAAATACTGTTCTGGAACTTTAAGAATCATAAAGCACAATTTGGAGAAAAAGATGCTGAAAGTGAAGGAAGCAAACATGATTCAAGAAGCAATTAATCAGCAAGTTGAGATTATTCAAGAAATCATTGACAAAATTGATAAAAGGCTTAATCTGAGAAATGTGCTACTTCAGAAGATTGTTCCTGCTCTGAAAGAACTGGATGATGCAAAGTTTAAGTTTATTTGACAAAAAGGGGGAGATTGTTAGATCTGAAGTTTTGTCAATAAACCAAGTGTTGAAGATCTGATAAGAGGACTCAGATGTTCTGAGTAGAGAAGTCAGAGGTTTGACTGTGAAGACAGAAGTATTGATCAGTGGAAAGAGAAGTCAGATGTCTGATAAGAAGAGTCAGATGGTCTGAGTAGAAGACTCAGATGATCTGAGTAGAGGAGACAGAGATATGAAAGAGTCAGAAGATCTGAGAAGCTTTATCAGAAGAATGTTCAGAAGTTCTGAACTACCTGTTCAGAACTTATGACAAGATACTTTACTTAGTATTTTATAAACTAATTAGGACACGTGTTATGTTCTTATTAGTCTTTCTTATTTGTACTGTAGCTTTAAGATGTTTGTTGCAGTATAAATAGTAGTTAGCTCTATGTTGCTAACTGATTGATTTTTCCCGTATAACTTTGTATTCATTCTCTGTAATCTTTGAGATTCTCTCTCTCATAGATCTGTATTTCTGTTCATCATTGAATACAATTGGGCTTGATCATACAACTTCTCAATTACTGCTTTCTATATTGATTGTGAGATTAGATCCTGTTCTTTCAGATTTTGACTATTATTGAAAGTACTAGGGCATTCTGTTAGGATACTGAAGTTGTCCTTTATATAAAAAGTTTTGTAAAGCAATAGCTGTGTTAAAGGGCTTATGCTTAACTATTGTAACAAGAGATGTAGACTATAAGTAGGACTTTACATGTAATATTGTAAAGTGTGAAATCATAATACAAGATGTAGCCTTCTAATCACTTTGTGTTCTCTCTAGATTAGATTTACTTTTCTAATAAAGCTTCTACATCTTCTTGTTACTAGTTCTTGAATTGTATGAAGATCATGGACTAACACATTCATAAAAGTTGTTTTCACCGATTTCTAATAATTCCTTTTCAGAAATATGAGTCAGTTTTTCTTCTGTTGAAGCAGGCAATAACTCAGGTGCCTCTGCCGATAGTTTCTTCTCAAAATCTATAGTGCAGACAAAGGCAACCTGTGTTTGAGTCTCGGGTTTACCAAACTTAAAGATTCCTATCTGATCTTGTGTTTTCAGATATTTCTTAGGTTTGGACGCTCTTTTGACAGAGGCTGATGATGGTAGATCTGTGTTTTCAAACCACACATTCACCATCTTCAGAGGTTTCCTTCTGTGAGGTTCACTAGAGACTTTTCGCCTTTTGCTTACAGAGAGTAAATTTGGAAAACCGGGTTTTCTTGTACTTCCAATATGAAATAGAGAGGACAGAGACTTGTTTCTTTTGTTTCCAGTGTATGGATCTATATCACAGAAGCCAATTCCCCGTCTCCCTATTTGTGTATTAATTTTCTCGTACACCTTCTTTGCATCTTGATATTTCTTTATTAAAGTTTAAGAGCTAGAATGTTCATTCTGTTTAAGAGCTAAAATCTCTTCGGAGTAAATCTTGACAGAGGACTTCTCTTTCCTTTTGAAAATAATGTTTAAGAGCTAGAATGTTCATTCTGTCGGTCTCAACGTCCATAAGTTCTTTAGATTTTGTTTTTAATGCAGAGTTAAGTTCAGAAATCTTTTCTTTCAAAGGATTTAGGTGTTTGTTCCAGTTTGTTTCAATTTCTTCCTTTTCTTGAAAGATCTTAGCCTTTTCTTGAGTGAGAAGTCTAGCTTCTCTCTCAAAGAAGGTAAGCTTCTTTTGAACACTTTCGTAGGTCTTTTTAAGTTCTGTGTATTCAATGTTTAGTTTAAGAAAATCAGCTTCTGCTTGACTAGAGTTAGAGTCATAAGTGGATACCTCACTATCGGAGTCGGATGAGCTGACCTCTGCCATTCCACAGAACAAGGCATATTTGTCGCCTTCATCAGATGATTCGTCTGACAGCCAGTTCTCCTGATTCACCATTAGCGACTTTTGAGCATAAAACTCCGCTTTCTTTTTGTAGTAAGCAGAGTCCCTCTGTGGGCGGTTTGATTTGCTCCTGCAGTCAGCGGCATAATGACCTGGCTTGCCACAGTTAAAACATCCTTGGTTCTGGGAACCGTTGCCAGCTCCGTCGTCCGACCTCTGTCGGTCACCACCTCTGTCATTTCTGTCATTTGACCTCCGTTGGTCGACACCTCTGTCGTTTATGTCATTCGACCTCTGTTGGTCGACACATCTGTCGTTCTTGTCATTTGACCCTTCTCTTCCACGATCATCTCTTCCGTAGCGTTCATTACCAGACTTCTTCTGGTATCCTCTGCTGAATTCCCTAGTCAAAAGAGCTAACGATTTAGCTATCGAGGCCATAGTTGCCTCTTCTTCTTCCACCACCTCCTCTTCTTCACTATCAACGATCAAGATCTTCTTCTTCTTCTTTTCTTCCACGGCTTTCTCCTTTTTCGGTTTGTCTTTATCTTCTGTAGCCTTACCAACCAGCGCAAGAGGTGCACTGATTTGAATTTTTGCTTATGCAATTTGAGGCTCATGAGCTGCCAACGTTCCATAGAGATCTGACAGAGTCCAGGAGTCTAAGTCTTGATTTGTTTGTAGAGACATAGACAACTGGATCCATTCATCATTGAGACTCTTTAGGAACATGACATTGTTTTCCTCAGAAGTTCTGTGGATTCCGAACTTCTTGCACTTGTTGATTAGAGAGTTACACCGATCATATGTTGTCGGCAGAGCTTTGAATGCGTAGTACTCGTTGATGCATTGGGCTCTGCGGTTCTTCTGAGTTTTGGCCCCACCCTCCAGTTGTTTTTCCAGTTCCTTCCACAGGTCGTATGCAGATTCACACGCATCTAAGGATTGGAAAATGTCATTGGGTATGGCCATTATCAGAAGTCTCTTAGTCTTCTGAGCAACTTCATATTTTGCCCAATCAGGATCTAACCAATTGTCCTTGGTCTTTGGTTTCGTGTGCTCAGGGATTTCAGGAGTGTCGTCTGTGGCAGGTACACGGGGTACTGTGATCTAACCACTTGTCCCTTTAAACTATCGCCTTAGGCCTAAAGAAAGTCATGAAAAAGACCTTCGAGATCATGAATCACACCGGATGGAAAAAGACAAATCGCCATCTGTTGGTTCCTGTTTTGCTTAACAATGATGATTCTATCTAATTAGTTCAAACAATATATAATGCGGAAGCGTTTTAACGAACTAACAGATATAATGAGGTAGAATAACACACAATATCAAATATAAGAAGTGTAAATAACACAGATTAATAGCTCAATGATTCACTGTATTTGATATAATAAGAACACCAAGAACACCAAAAGGTTTGACAAGAAACTGCTCTAAAGGTGTGTGTGTTGTGCAAAGCTTAATAGAAGAACTCAACATGAGTCTTCTATTTATACTACTTCTAAAGGGGACAAGATCTGTACAACAAGGACTGAAGGTACTAAAAACACTATTCAGGTACTGTTGATAGTACAACGTTAATTTAATGCGCCGGCTTCTACTAAGGCTATGACCCATCAGAGTTTGACACGTGGAGTTGTCAGGTCACGTCTTGTACTATTGATCTTCAGGATCTTCGTACAGCAGAAATTGTGAGAAGCACGATTGTCCTTGTGAAGAGCTCTGGTCTTTTTATACCACAGAGGCTCTGTGGCCTTGTTCGTATTGAAGAGTCTTCTGTGCGATTCTTTAACTTCGGTCTTCTCGGTTACTCGGCAGAGCCTCTGTCGAAGACTTCTATGCTTTGGTCTTCTCGGTGACTCGGTAGAGCCTCTGTCGAAGACTTCTGTACTTAGCCTATTTTTCAATACTTCTATAAACAGAGAATTGGAGCTAACAATCTCCCCCTAAGTATCGAAAAATATAAAATTGAAAAGTGCAAGGTTTTTCTAGGCTAAGTACATGACAAGAGGTGAAATAAAATACCTCAAAAGATTTTACTTTTCTTTCATACAGAATTATGCTAGAGGCATTTACATTTGATTACATTATGAAAGGAAAGATTTGTAGAGGTTGGTAGAGGATATCAGACGTTGGCGTCTTTGAATTCGTTGAAGCTTCTGTTGTCGAATCCTAACTCTATAAGCTCGTAATAGATTCTGATGCAGAGGTTTCTGAAGTTGATTACTTGGTCGATGACCTCTATCAGTCTATCTACGAGAGCCTGATTCATTTGCTTTGTTCCTCTGTGCTCCACGAGGCTTGCTCTGAACTCTGTCAAAGTACTTGTTGCGTACTTTTGACAGTCCATCTCTATGAACAGTCTTGAGTTCCCAGCAAGATCTTGATAGACTAACCCAACTCTTGGAGATGTAATAATCGAGTTCGGTATGGCAGAGGATGGGCAGTCATTTTCTGGTGGGTGGAGATTTAGGTTTCTTACTCCAAGATCTCGTCCTAATTGGAAGTCCACAAGGCTGTATAGTAGAAGTTTCTCACGCATGGCTTTCCTTATCACCCTGTATGCCCTTCGATGTGCATTTGTTTTGAAGTTCTCTTTCGTCCAGTTGAGAAGGTCGGGTAGGTCGTAGGGACTTAGATTTCTCAGATCAGCATCTGAGAATTGGGTCACGGTTCTGTCCTCCCTTTTGACCTTATAGATGTTATAGGAAACCTTAGGTGTGGTTCTGGTTTGAGAAAACTTACAGTATATGACCTTGTCGATTTTGGACTCTGAGAAGACTTGATGTTTTGGCTTGGGTGCTGTTCTTGTGAAGGTGTTCTCGAGGTCAGCATGGAAGTGGGGATCTTGAATGGTTGTAGGCAGAATATCTCTGGCACTTCTGTTGTACAGATATATGTACACCACTTCTTCCATTTGTTGTGGAGGTGCACCAGGTGGAGGCATGGGTCTGTGCAGAGCATCCATTCGCTTCTTGATTTAGGCCACTCGATCCTCTGTGACTTTTGCCTTCGGATCTAGAACAGGTATATTTGACAGAGGGGTAACACCGAAAGCCTAGTCTTCTTGTTCTGTCTTTGGTGTCACATATGCATCGAAAGAGCTCTTCATCAATTTTTCTGTTGGTTGATGCTTGGGCTTCTTCTTCTTGGGTTCCTCTGTCATTATCCCCTTGCCTTTGTCTTTTGCCTTCGGCTGAAGATCTTCTTGTAGAGATGGGGTTGCCTATGTGGGATTTGTCTTTTGGATTTCTGAGGGTGCCTCTGTAGTTTTGGGGGTTGCCTCTGTAGGTTTTGGCACTTGTGTTTCTGAGGACTTGGTTGGTGATGTGGGTTTTGTTGGTGAGGCTTCTGTGGTTTTGCTCAAATGTTTTCTTTTGTGAGCGATGGTTTTGGTTCTGGTTTTGGGTGTGGGAGATGGGGGTTTTGTTGTTGCAGCTTCTGGTGTTTTTGGTGTTGGAGAGGGGAGTTCTTCTGGTGATTGGGATGGTTGATCTTTTTCGGAGGATGTTAGGATTTGGAATTCTTCACGGGTTGGGACATCTGCTCCGAATACAGAAGTTGATTCCACAGAGGTGGGTGTTGCCTCTGTGGTCTTCTGTTGTTGATCTTCATTGGTTTCAGGTACTTGGGTTATGATTGGGGTTTCTTCAGAGAGTATTTCCACAAAGGTGTTTTTTGCCTATGTGGTCTGTTGTTGGTTTCCTCCTTGGGTTTGAGTTTGGGGAACTTGGTTTAGGGGTTCTGCTGATAATGATGGTTCTGGTAGACCTCTATTTGCAGCTTCTTCCCTTTGTTTCTCCCCCTCAGGATGATCTGATGAATCGTCAGAGTCATCATCAGAGCCATCCTGACCCTTGTTTTTGGTACCCTCTGCTCTGCACGATGCTTCAGGCTTTTTCGGTGGAGTTGCACCTGCGGCTATGAAATGGAACATAAGTGAGAATACCATCCCGAGTATCGGTTGGCACATTACCGAAAAAAATCTCACTTTTTTCCAAGCTTGGAGAAAGACCGGAATGAGACTTGAAAATATGGAGCGCCTTCTTTAGAACTTCCACAGAAGCCACATCTCCCCTAGTGAACACAAATAAATCATTTGTAAAACACAAATGGGTTAAAGCCAAATCGAGGTATCCGTTATGATAACCAAACGATGTAGCTTCTGTAATACATTGTTTGAAAATCATAGAGAAGCCCTCCATGACGATCGTGAAAAGGTACAGGGAAAGAGGGTCCCCTTGAAGGATACCCCTCCTTCCCTTAAAGAACCCATAAGTGTCACCATTTAGCACCACCGAATACAAGGGGGACGATTAGTTCCTTAACCCACTTCACCAATACCAGATGAAACCCAAAGCCCGTGAGCATGTTGAGTAGATATTGCCAATCTGTCGTGTCGTAAGCCTTATGAATATCGATCTTGAATGCACACTGAGGAGGGCCCAAATCCCTTTGATATCCTGATACCAATTCGTGTGCCATAACTATATTATCGGTGATGCGACACCCTGGTATAAACGCCGATTGTGTCACCCCTACAATCGAATCCAAGTAACCTTTCATCCGTTTAACAATGACTTTGCTTATATACTTGTATAAAACTGAACAACACGCAATGGGTTAAAAGTCCAAGACCCTAGATGCATTATCAACCTTGGGTATCAAACACACAAGAGTTGTGAATTGCAATGGAAAAATCTTGCCCCACAATGTCCCATGCCGCCTTGAAAATTTTGAACGAAAAACCTTCCGATCCCGGAGCTTTATCATTACCAATTTGGAACATGGCTTGGCGGATCTCCTCATCCATAATCGGCTAAATCATGTGATTTGCCTCCCCAACCGTAAGCTTTTTCACTAATAAACTAAGAGGCATGTGCGAGTCAACCTCTGTATCTTTCATACCAAAGAAGGATTTAAAGAACTCCACAAACAACATAGGAACATCATCCCCATAAACAAACGAGCCGGAATAATTACATACCGAATGGATCTGTTTCGAGTGCCGTCGTTCCTTTACTACCCGATGGAAAATTTAGTATTCATGTCCCCTTCATTGAGCCATATTATATTCACTCTTTGCCTGGACGCGCCCTCCTCATCCCAACAAACCTGCTGATAAGCCAATCGAATATGGTCAAGATCATCCCGGAGATCAGAGTTCATAAGATCCACATCAAGAGCCATGTGAACCGAATCCAGTTCCTTTATTAAAAGATGAACTTGAACCGCAAGGTTGCCATATGTGGACCTTAGACGTAGAATAGAAGGTTTTAGAGCCTTTAGGTGAGCCGTCACCTTAAACATGAACGTGCCCTCCACCGGTAAGTCCCATCCATCCTTTACCACCTGCAAAATAGAAGGATGATCTACCAAAAATTTTCAAACTTGAATCCCTGGGCTTTCCGCCGAACGCCTCCCCGAAATGTGAGGAGTGTCGGAGAATGGTCCGAGATTCCGCGTGGCATAAACCAAACGGTGGCATCGTGAAAAAGATCGGTAAACTCCACATTTGCCATCACCCTATCCAGCTTGCGCCGCGCTCCCCCTTTCTCATTCGGCTTTTGGCACCATGAGAATTGGATACCCGTGTATCGGATGTCAAAAAGTTCAACGTCTTCCACACAAGCAAAGAATTCATTCATCTCCATGGTCCTTCTAGAAACTCCTCCGTAACCATCGTGAGGGAAAAGCATCGCATTGAAATCACCCATCACCACCCACGGTTTGGCTCCTAATAACACTTTGAATTTCTGTTAACCGGACCACAATTCCCTTCTTTCCGCTCCACCATTTGCACCATAAACCACCGTAATGAAAAGAATGATGAAAACCCCGGACATGAACCTCCAAATGCATGAACTGACCATGCATCTCAACAAACATAACATCAAGATCTCACAAATGACTTGTGATGCGGACCCTCATAGTGAGACCATCCGAGAAGATCTCGCACACCTCCTTCTTGCTTATCAACAAGCAAGAATTGACGAGGAAGCGGCTATTCGACAACGTGCAAAGATTAGGTGGCTTATTGAAGGAGATGGAAATACTAAGTACTTTCATAGAGCGATGAAAGAGAGACGCAATGGAAACTTTATCCATTCAGTTTCTAATTTGAATGGTAATTTTTCGCATGGTGAGGATGTTGCCCTGGTATTTATTGACTATTTTAAGAGCATCCTTGGTACGGTAGATAGTTTTGTTTTTTCACATATGCCACCGTTGTTGTTTGATAGAAAATTGACTCTTCAAGAGTATTTGGTGATGATTCGGCCGATTGTTGATGATGAGATTCATGATGCCATTTTTCACATTGGCAATGATAAAGCTCCCGGTTCCGACGGGTTTTCTTCTAAATTTTTCAAAGCGGCTTGGAATGTTGTGGGAAATGATGTAATGGTGGCAATTCATAATTTCTTCTATTCGGGTAACTTGGCAAAGGAACTAAACCACACTTTGCTTTGTCTTATCCCGAAATCTTCTAATGCTACTAAGGTTAGTGATTATCGCTCAATTGCATGTTGCGATGTTTTATACAAGTCTATAAGCAAGATTATCTCGGATAGGATTAATGGTTCGCTTGATCTACTGGTTAGCCCAACGCAATCGGCTTTCATACCGGGTAGGAGAATCTCTGATAACATCTTAATGGCTCATGAATTGGTGTTGGATTATCAATGCCATTCGGGCCCTCCTCGTTGTGCATTCAAAATCGACATCAAAAATGCGTATGATACGGTTGATTGGAAATTTTTGTTGGGTTTTGGTTTTCTCCCCGTAATGATCAAGTTGATTGAGGAGTTGGTCACTCATGCTTCCTTCTCTATAGCAATTAATGGTGATAAGGAAGGTTTCTTTAAAGGGGAAAGGGGTACTCGGCAAGGGGACCCTATTTCCCCTTATCTTTTTACCATTGTTATAGAAGGATTTTCCATGCTTTTTAGGTAATTTATTGAGGGAGCTTACCATTTTGGATACCATTATGCTTATGAGGAATTACATATTACACATCTTTGCTTCGATGATGGCCTTTTTGATTTACTAGAGGTGATGTTGCTTCGGAGAGGAATGTGGGAGAATCGGAGAGGAATGAGTGAGGTCTTTTTTGGCAATGTGGGAGAAGAGTGAGGTCTATTCTGGTATTGTGGGAGAATCGGAGAGGAATGCAGTTATTGAATGTCTACCTTTTAGATCGGGTACGTTCTCGATTTGTTATTTGGGCGTCCCTCTTTCCCCAGTTCGGTTGAAAGTGGTTGATTTTGGGGTCTTGGTGGTGAAAGCTAGGAATCGCATCCATAATTGGAAGGCAAAATTCCTATCCTTTGGAGGAAGGCTCCAACTCATCAAATATGTGTTGATGTTGATGCAACTTTATTGGTTATTCGTTTTCCTCTTGCCATCTGTTGTGATTCATGACCCTGAAGCAATTTTCTGATATTTCTTGTGGGCACATGGGGAGAGTTCTCGTAGCAAATGTCGTGTAGCATGGGATGATGTGTGTAAACCCAGGTTATGTAGTGGTTTGGGTATCTGTAAACTTTTCATTTGGAATCGCTCATTACTCACGAAGCATGTGTGGGATATTTTATGTAATCGGCAATCTTTATGGGTCCAATGGTTTTATGTTCACGGGTTTGGTGCGATCAACTTCTGGATGGTACGTCATCGTCCATCTTGGTCATGGATACTTCGGAAATTACTTGATATGCGGCCTCAAGTTCGTAGATTCTTTATGTCGTCGATTGGAGACGGGGTTCATATGAATGCATGGGAATGCGGATTTTTGGTTGGTCACCTTTCATCTCATATTTCTTACCGTATGATCCATGCCCGTGGTTTCACCAAGGATTCCTCGGGTAGGGATGTGTTGAACGAGATTGATGGCTCTTGGCCACCTATATGGATTGATCGGTTTCCCGCTTTAGCTTCGGCCCCGTTGCCTGTTCTTTTTTCCTCGGCGTAGCATGCATAAATTGTCCATTTCGGCTACCGTGTATTACATTTGGAAAGAAAGAAATCGGCGGCATTTTGAGAAGAAGAAGTGGCCTTCGGCCCAAATTGTGAAAATGATCCGGGAAGCGGTGCTTAATCGGCTTGCTTGGAAGAATCGATACTCCTTGAAGTCTTTGGATAGATGATAGGTCTTTGCTTTAGGTGTTTTGTTGGGCTCTTTGGTGCCGTAGGGGTATTCCTTTTTGTATGGCGTTTGCCTCTATTAGTTTATGTTTGTTGTGGTTACTCGTTGCGGTTGTCCGCTACAAGTTTTTGACGCTCTTTGTTTCGGTGGGGCGTTTGCCTTGACCTTGCTCGTAACTCTTTTCTTGCTTTATAATATTGCCTGGATTTTACTTTCAAAAAAAACCATAACATCAAGAAGACGCACATCCCAAGCTATAATGATCCATGTTCCATTCTCCGAGTGAGCATGGTTAGCAACCCATGACCAACGTCCAAACATACGGCTACAAATATCCGCTAGGTTGTTCACGTGTACATGAGACTCCATAATTGCGCAAAAAATTAAATTATTACAACGAATCAAACTACGTACCTCCTTTTGATTAAACGGGGAGTTGAGCCCCCGTATATTCCAACCGACGATGTTAATCATGAGGAAGCATAGATGGACCCTCCTCACCCTCCATCGCCCCCTGAGCCATGCCACCCTTTGCACTCGGCATTTTCTTACTAATCATCGAGGCTTTGGATACTTCCTTCTCCCCCTCACCATCACCATCTGAAAGGACGGTGAACCTGTTAGACCCTTTAGAGATATTAATAAAATTCTCCGGATCGGTTTGTTAATGGTACGGAATGTTTTGACTACCGACGTTAAAGTTGGAGCCTTGATATGAACCAGTGTGCCCAAAGCTTCATTTTCCACTTGATTACCTTCATGTCGTCCCATGTCATGCACCACGCTACTATCCACCCGAACCCCCTTGCCTTTGTCAAATTCCTTCGGCATTTCCACCTTACGGGCCTCCTCCTCCATCGGGGGAGTTTGAGCTGAGTCACTTCCATGGACCACACTTTCCTCATCACCACCCTTCGGCTTCTCATTCGGATCATGCATGGCGTGCATGGCTTGGGCCGAGGGAGCTTTTTGCATGTGAGTCGAGGTGGCCGAATTGGTGAAGTTCCTCTTCATCCTCCATTGCTTTCTTTCTACACGAATAAACCCATCCGCGTCCATCTTAGGTTCATGCTTCCCTTACGTGCTCCTAGGCTTCTCAACTTTCGGGCAAGAATTGAGTTTATGGCCAAACACCAAACAGTGAGAGCATTGCAGCGACTCCCAAATGTACTCCACATGAATTTTAACCTTATCCTCGGCTCCTCCTTCCAAGTTCGGTACCACTCCCTCTTCAACTCACCCACCGCGCAAACCTCCACCAATACTTTCTCGAATCCGGGTCGTCCCCACGCCTTTCCACACATCAATGTCGTACATGCATCCATCTGTTTTGGGACCCCGAGAGCGTTTGCAATGCGGCTAACCGTCTCCCTATTGAACGCGACAAGGGGGATATTGTGAAGCTTCACCCATAATGGACGTGAGTTGTGCACCGATTTGTGCAAACCTCTCAACGGGTCCCACGGAAAGAATAAAAGAGGAACAACTCTTACCATCAACGGACCATTCTCCACCGCTTGATTGCTGCCTCCCTCATCATTAAACCGAAAGAAAAAGATACCCTTTGCATTCATCATCGCATCTTTTTTTGGAAAGGAGGAGGCACTCCTGGAAATATATAGATGAAAAAGAAAAGGTACACTTAAATGGCGATGGACTCCCTCCCATCAAGGAACTCAACCCGCAAATTAGGACCGGCCCTAAAAGGGGAAGAGAACCAAACTATGAAAGAAAGAAAATACAAATCATACCACAAAGCTAGTAACCAAAACAAACACAAAGTAATTGAAGCAACTACCATAGTAAAAAAGATGCTGAAAACCCGAGCCAAACTAAACTCGGCCCAAACCCCTAACGACATAAAAAGCTTCAAAGGCCACCCCATGAATCAATTCGATCTTCGAGCATCTCCCATCCTATCAATCGGCTTATTCACCGCTATACCATCCAAGCGCATTGCCACCACCTTATTTATGTTCTTGAGAAGCTCTTCATTCGTCCTCTTTCTATCGGTGAACAATCAGACATTCCGTTCTTGCCAAATAAAATAGACAGCTGCTGCAAATAAAAGATTCATTCGAACTTCTCCCAGATGCCATCTTATATGGTGAATCTCTTCTAGGATCTCCTCCCAAATAGTAGGAAGAGATGTGGCTTGCATTTCCCCTTTAATTAAAGACCAAATCTGCGCCGAGAAAGAACAAGCAAATAAGAGGTGATCATGAGAATCCATACCTGGTTGACATAAGGAGCATTGTAAGGAATCCACATCCGGCCTCCAAACTAACATTCTATCTTGAGTTGACAAACGTTTACGAAATGCAAGCCACACACAAAATGCATGCTTAGGTATGTGGTTCAGGAACCAGCAGAAATTATACCATGAAACCTCTTGATATGGACCATCTAACGATTTCCAAACCTCCGAAACTGCAAAACGAGTAGGATAATGTAATACCCCGGGTAATTCAGTTAGATAAATTCCCTATCAGTTAAATTATTTAACCTTAATATTTGATGTTTAGGATAAGTATGAGATAAGTTATAAGTTCAAGGGTGTTTTGGTACTTATTATATAATTTCAGCCAAAAGTGGAAGATTGATACTTAAATATCTTAAGTATTCAGGTTACCACTTTCCTTATTCAGAAAGTGTGTATGTGTGTGTACGTTTTGAGAGAAAAAGAAGCAGAGGAAGAAAACGTACGGATAGGGCTTCAATTGATTGTGCTGGAATCGAATTGGAGGTAAGTTCCTTTACAATTTGTGTTTATAATCAGTAGTATTAGACTTCTATCGGTTTAGAATTTCTAAATTCGCGACTTGATTGGATTTCAATCGATTTCTGGGTAAATGGAAACCGACTATGTTCTTGAGAGTCCTTGTGAAATCCCGGTATAGGAGACTCCCGGTAGTGTGAGTCCCGGTATAGGAGACTCCCGGTAGTGTGAGTCCCGGTATAGGAGACTCCCGGTAATGTGAGTCCCGGTAATGTGCGTCCCGGTATTGTGAGTCCCGGTATAGCAGACTTTCGTTAGTGTAGAGTTCCGGTAATGTGAACCCCCGGTATAGGAACTCCCGGTACTGAAGAGTCCTGGTACTGTATAAGTCCCGATACCCTGTGTAGTCCCGGTAGTGGGTTAAGTGCAGTGTAATGGGACAGTTGATGATAGGAAATTGTTAGGCTTTATGTGTTTGGTTAGTAAAGCGATGTATGTATCTTAACTTGTTTTAGATTCCATGGAGTCGTGATAAGAGATAAGATCATTTTGAAAGGAGCTTGCGAGCGTGTGTAATAATCAAGACAAGTGAGTTTACTTTGAAAACGTTTTTAATTGGAATACGTATATGTGTGAATTGGGAATGCAATTGTTGATGACTATGTGTTTATATGTGTGATATATGTGAATTATAATATAGTGAGGTATTATATTTACATGAGTATTATAATGCGTTATAATACGTTGGACGGGTTTAGGACCGGTGTGTTTGCCTATAGAATCTGTATAGCGTTGTTTGGCTGTAGATGTTGTACAGCGTTGTAAATTATTAGTTGGCTTGCTACCAACTAATATGGCCAGGAGGAATGAGAAGGGAAAGTATAGGATATGTGAGCTTAATTGGATGTATATGATTGTGTTGCGTGATTTATATGAATGAAGTTTATATAAATGGTTTTTAAACTAACAGGGATTTCTCACTTAGACCATCAGGTCTAACCCTCATTTTGTTTTAAAAATATGTATTCCAGGTGGTGGATCAAGTAAGAGCAAGTAATTAGAGTAACCGATGGATGGCTTGTGTGAAGAATTATAAGATGAAGATTTTGGCTTGTTTAGTAGTTGTATCACAATATTAAATGTTATGTATGTAAATAGTACAAAGATTGTAGTAGAATGGTTTTCTTCCGATTGTAAAAGACTACGGGACCGTACTTGTAATGTGAAGTTCGTTTGTTATATCTATGTTGTGTTACATTATGTGATATGTTGTGTATATGGGATTTGGGTTGTTACAAATGGTATCAGAGCCTTAGTTTAAGGGATTTAGGTATTTGTATCTGTACCTAGACTTAAACTGCATGTGAAGTAGGATGTCCCTATTATTGTAGAACCTCGGGATATTAAGTATAAAAGGTAGAAGGAACATCATGTAAGGTAATTTCATATTACACCTGGCCAGTGTAATTGTGATCTTACAGGTACATGTTTGAACTGGAATACCTTGTTATACGGGGTATGTGCTTATGTGTATATTAATCTTGTTTAAATCTACAGAATGGCAAGCGGTACGCGAAATTCGAATCGAGGAGGAGGAAGAAATTCAAATAGAACTAATCCGCCAATAGGAACGGGGGACAGGGGAGGTAGAACAGGGGGCAGAGTCGGGGGTAGAACTGGGGGTAGAGCTGGAGGTCGAGCCGGAGGCATAGTCCAGCTAAATAGTACAGAGTTCGTTACCAGGGCTGATCTAATGGGAAGAATGCAGGATAGCATACAAACAATGTTTGAACAAAGTCGTAACAATGAAGCTGATAGACCAGATCCGGAACCTGAAGTCGAATTGCCAATCACCCCTACGGTCTTACCCGTAATGAGAAAATGTGATTACAAGATGTTTCTTAGTTGCAAGGCTCCTACATTCTCAGGGGATCGGGATCCAGTGAAAGCAATGAGATGGATGAAGGAAATAGAAGCCATTTTCAAAACAAGCAAGTGTGCGGATGAAGATAGGGTATTGTACGGGGCAGCAATGTTAAAAGGAGATGCTTTGTATTGGTGGGAATCTTTTATTCATTCTAAAGGATCTGATGTTTTTTCTACCCTCTCTTGGGAAGAATTTGTGATAGCTTACAGGGAACAATTTTGTCCCCAAGCCGCCGTTAAACAACTGGAAGGAGAATTCATGAATTTGCAACAAGGAAACTTATCCATTCGAGACTACACCGCTAGCTTTCTGGAAAAGTCTCGGTTCGCAGAATACTACGTTGCTACAGAGACGATGAAGAAGGAAAGGTTTATTTTTGGGCTGAACTCAGAAGTCAGAAAGTTAGTGACTGCAAAAGGACCTGATACCTTCTCGGCTGCAGTTAATGCCGCGGAGAATGTTGAACGAGATATTAGAAGAGATGCTGGCGATAAAAGTATCGGGAAGAAAAAGTGGGAAGGACCACAATACGATCCGAAGAAGTCCCGATTTCAGAAATATGATAACCGTCCGCCATTTCGACCAGCGGAAAGACCATGTCAGAAGTGCAACCGTGTCCATCAAGGAAATTGCCAAGGTGATTTACGAGCATGTTATAAGTGTGGGAAGACCGGACACGTCATCAAGGATTGTAAGGTAACGCGGTTATGTTTCTTATGCATTTCTCCGGATCATCTTCAGTTAAACTGTCTGCGGGGGAGGATACAGCAAGGTGGGTCATCGGGCAGGCCAGCGATTGTTAAACCAGTAATACCAAGACTGGAACCGCCAGTAACCAGGGGTCGTGCATTTCAAATGACTGAGAAAGAAGCGGAGGAAACCTCGGATGTGGTCACAGGTACATTTTTGATAAACTCTACACGTGCTAAGATGTAGTTTGATTCCGGTGCAAACCGATCGTTTGTGTCACCTACATTTGCTGCTTGCCTGTGTTTGAAACCTAAAATGTTAAAACATGCTCTATTAGTAGATACTGCAAATGATAACCAAGTGTCGGTTAGAGAAGTATTTGATGGTTGTGTGATAAATATAGAGGGGTGTGGAGTGCCTATACAACTGTTTCCTATAACTTTGATAGAGTTTGACGTAGTAGTGGGAATGGACTGGTTAGCCGAGAATCAGGCTAACATAGTGTGTGATAAGAAGTTAATAAATGTTGTATTACCTGAGAGGGGACTGGTAGTGATTTATGGTGATCGTAGAAATCATCAGTCCTGTCTTATATCGATAATAAAAGCATGTAGGTGTGTTAATAAGGGTTGTCAGAGTTACTTGGCTTATGTGATAGATATTAAGACAGAAAAGAATAGGAAGGAAGATATCCCTATTGTTAGTGAATTCCCTGAAGTATTCCCCGAAGACTTGAATAGTCTTCCGCCCGTTAGACAAGTAGAGTTCGGTATAGACCTGGTTCCTGGAGCCACCCATGTAGCCTGTGCACCGTATCGTTTGGCACCTCCAGAGATGAAAGAGATGATGGCACAACTGCAAGACCTATCCGATAAAGGCTTCATCAGACCTAGTTCTTCACCGTGGGGAGCACCAGTATTATTTGTGAAAAAGAAGGACGGTTCGATGAGAATGTGTATCGACTACCGAGAACTGAATAAGCGCACGATAAAGAACAAGTATCCGCTACCTCAAATTGATGACCTCTTTGATCAGTTAGTTGGAGCTTGCTATTTCTCCAAGATTGATCTAAGGTCCGGTTATCACCAGTTAAAAGTTAAAGAAGAAGACGTTTTAAAGACTGCTTTTCGAACAAGGTATGGTCATCATGAATTCTTAGTGATGCCGTTTGGACTGACGAACGCTCCAGCTGCCTTTATGGATTTAATGAATCGGGTATGTAAGCTGTATCTCGATAAATTCGTTATTGTATTTATCGATGATATCCTTATCTATTCCCGGTCCAAGGAAGAGCATGCGCAACATCTTCGCTTGGTTCTGGAACTATTGAAGAAGGAAAAGTTGTATGCAAGATTTTCTAAATGTGAATTCTGGCTGCGGAAAGTTCAATTTCTGGGGCACGTGGTTTCTGAGAAAGTTATACAAGTTGATCCGATGAAAGTGGAAGCAGTTGAAAAGTGGGAACCGCCGAAGACAGCAACCGAAGTACGTAGTTTTCTGGGTTTAGCCGGCTACTATCGGAAATTCATAAAAGATTTCTCTCGTATCGCAACGCCTTTGACTAAGCTGACCCGGAAGTACCTGAAATTTGAATGGAAAGCAGAACAAGACGAGGCATTCCGGATATTGAAAGAGAAACTGTGCAGCGCGCCGATTCTATCACTACCTGAAGGTTCAGAAGACTTTGTGGTTTATAGTGATGCATCCAAATTGGGGTTGGGATGTGTGCTTATGCAGCGTGGGAAAGTTATTTCTTATGCTTCTCGTCAATTAAAGGATCATGAAAGGCAGTATCCTACGCACGACATAGAGCTTGCAGCAGTCGTTTTCGCGTTAAAGATTTGGAGACATTATCTGTATGGTTCCAAATGTCAGATTTATACCGATCATAAAAGTCTCCAACATCTCTTTGATCAGAAGGAACTAAATACGAGACAAAGAAGATGGTTAGAATTGCTGAATGATTACGACTGTGAAATCCTTTATCATCCGGGAAAGGCAAATGTGGTAGCTGATGCATTGAGTCGTCAAGAAAGGAGTGGGACAATAAAAGTTATTTCGCTACGAACTGAACTCCTACCCAACATAGTTGACGAATTGCAGAAGTGTCAAGTGGAGGCTTATCAAGATGAACATTTGAAATCAGAACGGTTAGCGGGGATGTCAGCATTGCTAGTAACAGATGATCGTGGGTTTTTGTGTCTGGGAAAAAAAGTGTGGGTACCTCGTTTGGGTGGGTTACGTGATCGTGTTTTACAAGAAGCTCATCAATCTCGTTTCTCTATTCACCCAGGTACAAACAAGATGTATAAAGACCTAAAGCAATTCTATTGGTGGTCGGGGATAAAAAGAGGGATTGCTCAGTATGTGGAAAGATGTGATACTTGTAAGAAAGTAAAGATCGAACACCAAAAGCCGTTTGGTCAACTACAACGGCTAGAAATACCTATGTGGAAGTGGGAGCAGATTACCACAGACTTCATCACGAAGCTACCAAGAACTCCGAAAGGATTTGATTCTATTTGGGTGATCGTCGATAGATTGACAAAGTCTGCACACTTTCTACCGATAAAGGAAACTGATTCGATGGAACGATTAGCTAAGTTATACATTGACGAAATAGTAACTCGACATGGAGTTCCAATCTCGATCATTTCTGATCGTGATAGTCGTTTTACTTCAAGATTCTGGAGAAGTTTTCAAAGGGAAATGGGGACACAGATAAAGTTAAGTACGGCGTATCATCCTCAAACAGATGGTCAGAGTGAACGAACGATTCAGACCTTAGAAGATATGCTCCGGGCTTGCATTGTTGATTTTGGGGGATCGTGGGATTAACATTTACCGTTGATCGAATTCGCTTACAATAACAGTTATCATTCCAGCATACAAGCGGCACCGTTTGAAGTACTGTATGGTAGGAAATGCCGAACGCCTCTGTGTTGAAACGAAGTGGGAGAGAAACAGTTAGCGGGACCGGAAATAGTTCAGTTAACCATCGATAAGGTTACTCAGATTCGTGAACGACTGAAAGTGGCTCAAGACAGACAGAAAAGCTACGCTGACCGACGTCGAAAGCCTTTGGAATTTCAAATCGGGGATTTTGTAATGTTAAAGGTTTCACCGTGGAAAGGAGTCATCCGATTTGGACGACAAGGTAAACTTAGCCTGAGATATATCGGACCATTTGCAATTACAGAAAGGATCGGTGAAGTAGCTTACCGATTAGATCTTCCGCCGGAGTTGAGCAGGATTCATAACGCATTTCACGTATCGAACTTCCAAAAGTGTTTGGTTACTCCAGATCAGTCGGTCTCCCTACCAAAAATACAAGTCGATGAAAGACTGAATTATGTGGAAGAACCGGAAGCTATAGTTGATCATAAAGTTAAAGTGCTGCGGAATAAGGAGATCAGGCAAGTGAAAGTTCAGTGGAGGCATCATAGAGGTCAGGATGCTACGTGGGAATCCAAATCAGAAATGAGAGCCAAATACCCTCATCTTTTTGCTTAACTGAATTCCGGGACGAAATTCTTTTAAGGGGGAGATGATGTAATACCCCGGGTAATTCAGTTAGATAAATTCCCTATCAGTTAAATTATTTAACCTTAAGATTCAAGTATGAGATAAGTTATAAGTTCAAGGGTGTTTTGGTACTTATTATATAATTTCAGCCAAAAGTGGAAGATTGATACTTAAATATCTTAAGTATTCAGGTTACCACTTTCCATATTCAGAAAGTGTGTATGTGTGTGTACGTTTTGAGAGAAAAAGAAGCAGAGGAAGAAAACGTGCGGATAGGGCTTCAATTGATTGTGCTGGAACCGAATTGGAGGTAAGTTCCTTTACAATTTGTGTTTATAATCAATAGTATTAGACTTCTATCGGTTTAGAATTTCTAAATTCGCGACTTGATTGGATTTCAATCGATTTCTGGGTAAATGGAAACCGACTATGTTCTTGAGAGTCCCGGTGAAATCCCGGTATAAGAGACTCCCGGTAGTGTGAGTCCCGGTATAGGAGACTCCCGGTAGTGTGAGTCCCGGTATAAGAGACTCCCGGTAATGTGAGTCCCGGTAATGTGCGTCCCGGTATTGTGAGTCCCGGTATAGTAGACTTCCGGTAGTGTAGAGTTCCGGTAATGTGAACCCCCGGTATAGGAACTCCCGGTACTGAAGAGTCCCGGTACTGTATAAGTCCCGATACCCTGTGTAGTCCCAGTAGTGGGTTAAGTGCAGTGTAATGGGACAGTTGATGATAGGAAATTGTTAGGCTTTATGTGTTTGGTTAGTAAAGCGATGTATGTATCTTAACTTGTTTCAGATTCCGTGGAGTCGTGATAAGAGATAAGATCATTTTGAAAGGAGCTTGCGAGCGTGTGTAATAATCAAGACAGGTGAGTTTACTTTGAAAACGTTTTTAACTGGAATACGTATATGTGTGAATTGGGAATGCAATTGTTGATGACTATGTGTTTATATGTGTGATATATGTGAAATATAATATAGTGAGGTATTATATTTACATGAGTATTATAATGCGTTATAATACGTTGGTCGGGTTTAGGACCGGTGTGTTTGGCTATAGAATCTGTATAGCGTTGTTTGGCTGTAGATGTTGTACAGCGTTGTAAATTATTAGTTGGCTTGCTACCAACTAATATGGCCAGGAGGAATGAGAAGGGAAAGTATAAGATATGTGAGCTTAATTGGATGTATATGATTGTGTTGCGTGATTTATATGAATGAAGTTTATATAAATGGTTTTTAATCTAACAGGGATTTCTCACTTAGACCATCAGGTCTAACCCTCATTTTGTTTTAAAAATATGTATTCCAGGTGGTGGATCAAGTAAGAGCAAGTAATTAGAGTAACCGATGGATGGCTTGTGTGAAGAATTATAAGATGAAGATTTTGGCTTGTTTAGTAGTTGTATCACAATATTAAATGTTATGTATGTAAATAGTACAAAGATTGTAGTAGAATGGTTTTCTTCCGATTGTAAAAGACTACGGGACCGTACTTGTAATGTGAAGTTCGTTTGTTATTTCTATGTTGTGTTACATTATGTGATATGTTGTGTATATGGGATTTGGGTTGTTACAGATAATGGCGATTATTAATCCACATAACTTGGTCCTTAGTACCAACATACAAACCAAGAACATTAATGGTTGCAAGCCGAGAACATCGAACAACCCAATCCGTCGGCCATGTAGCTCCAACCGAACTAATAACATCCGCAACCGTGGAGAGTTTAGAGTAACCAGCCGCATGGATCAAATGGTATGAAATGTATTGCGATAAATGACCAACATCCAACCATGTATCATCCCAAGCATTTGTCAAAACTCCATCACCAATGACATGTATAAAAAACGGTCGAACATGTTCACGAATAGCAAGTAATCTACGCCAAATCCATGTGGAAGTGGAAAGAGCTGAGGCACTCCAAAAGTTGGACTCTCTCAATCGATAGGCATATATCCACGACATCCAAACAGAATTACGCCGTCGTAAAATATCCCAAATATGGGACACTAATAATGAACGATTCCAATGGGCAAGACGTTTGATACCTAACCCACCCATCTTCTTGGGATGACAGACCTTATCCCAAGATGAAAAAGAAAAAAGTTGGATGAGAACAATGAGGCAAAACCCTAGATTTCAGCCCCTTTTATGCACACAGCACCTCCCGAGACATCCCACGCGACTTCAAGTCGCAGGAAAGGTCACACGTTGTTGGTTCCCGTTTTGTTTAAACAAGATTATCAGATCTATTAGTTCAAGTTTATGTTTTGATGTGGAAGCGTATTTGAAGAACTAACAGATATGTTTGATAGATTTAGAACACAATATAAATAAACAGTGAACAGGAAATAATATCTCAAAGTTTACTGAATATATATATATATTAAGAACAGATTTAAGAACAGTGAGTAAGCAAAGCTTTAAAACAAATATGACTCTCAAAGTGTATAAGCTATGTGTTCTTGTGATGTTTTTATCTCTTGATTCTAGATTAGGAAGAACTCAACATGAGTCTTCCTTTTATACTACTACAAGGGGACCATAAAGCATAAGCTACTATTGATCGGACGGCATGAATAGTTGTACGTATAGTATTGCATTAAATGCCGCAGACGTCTATTATGTACTAAGCCCTATTGAGTCCACTTAGAGTTTGACACGTTGAAGTTGGACAGGGTACGTTGCCATGCAAGTTGATGAACAGGTCCAGGAACAGTAGCAAGATATTATAAATATCTTCCAAGTCTTTAATGAGGACCGCAGAGGCTCTGTAAAGTGTTACAGAGGTTCTGCGGTATGGTCCTTTGTAGATCAGTCTTTACCGGATTCCGAGTCTTTGGTCTTCTTTGCGCGTATGACAGAGCTTCTGTAGGACGTCTCTGTAGCTTCTGTAGCTTCTTGACCTTGATCTCTCGGTAAGTTCGACAGAGCCTCTGTAAGAGGCTTTCTTCACTTGGCCTATTTTTCACTACTTCTAAATACTTCTACGATTAGGAAGATTGAAGCTAACAATCTCCCCCTAAGTAGTGAAAAATAAAAATTTGACATTTAAGTATTTTTAGGCTAAGTTAGATAAGACAGAGGTTAAACAATACCTCGAAAGTTCTTTCATTCAGAGATATGCCAGAGGCATTTTACATTTGAGTACAATGAGATAAACTTTAACATGGTTTGCAGAGATTGGTTGTTTGAGAATCAGATTTTGGCGTCTTTGAAATCGTTGAAGCTTCTGTTGTCTCTTCCGACTTCTCTTATCTCTTTGTAGAAACTGATGCAGAGTTCTCTTAAGCGTATTGTAGCATCAATCTCTCTGATGAAGGTATCTACAGCGTCTATCCATTTGCTCGGTATCTCTGTATTTTACAAGGTTTGCTCTGAACTTGTTCAGAGTACTAGTTGCGTACTTCTGACAGTCCATGCTCACAAAAAGTTTGACTTCGCCTTGTGGGTTTTGAAATACTAACCCGAACCTTGGTTCTGTAATGATTGAGTTGGGCACGGCGTCAGGTGGGCAGCGATCCTCTGGTGGTCGTAGGTTTAGATGTTTGAGACCAAGATCCTTTCCCAGCTGAAAGTCTGTCAGACTGTAGATCAGAAGCCTTTCCCTCATTGCTTTTCTCAACACTTGATAGGCTCTGGTGTTTGGCTCTGTGTTGTAGTTGTCCTTCGTCCATTGCAGAAGGTCAGGTAGATCATAGGGATTCATATTCCTTAGGTCAGCATCAGCGAAGGTGGTTTCTGAATTGTTTACCCTTCTGACTCTGTAAATATTGTACCTGGCCCTTGGATAGGTTCTGGTGAAGGAGTATCTACAGAAGATTACCTTTTTGATCTTGTGGATTGAGAAGACGTCTGCTTTGGTTCTTGGATTTGTCCTAATGAAGACGTTGTCAAATTCTTCTCTAATCTTTGGATCTGTCACATGATCTGTTGGATGATTGGTCTGAAAAGATTGTTTATAGAGGTATTTGTATACCACTTCTTCCATTTCTTCTTGTGTTGGACCAGGTGGTGGTACTTGTCTTCTGAGACTTTCCATCTTTTTAACAACTTCTGCAGCTCTTCCTGATAGAGGAATGTCTGACAGAGGCTTCAATCCATATGCCCAGTCCTCTTCTTCAGGCTTTGGAGTTTGAAAGGCATCAAAAGCGCTTTTCATCAATTTCTCTGTAGGCTTAGGCAATGATTTCTTTTTCTTGGGCTCTTCTGTCAGTATTGCTTTGCCCTTGTCTTTGGCTTTTGGAGGTGCAGAACCTGTTGCTTCTGTAGGTTTGGTTGTTGGTGCTTTTTTTGGAATGATGGGGGCTGCCTCTGTAGGTTTTGACACTTGTGTTTGAGAGGACTTTTGTGGCGTTGGTTCTGTTGGCTTGATTTGCTCGGTAACCTCTGTTGGAGGTTCTTTGGTGACTTCTTCTGTTAGCTCGGTTTCTGTTGGTGAAGGTTGGATATCAAATCTTCTTGCCATTTTGAAAGCTAATGTGAACCTGTGCCTTTCTTCTTCTCTCTGCGCCATTCGTTCAGTCATTGTTTTGTGCATATTCCTTAGAACAGAAGAAGCAGAGGTCGTTGCTCTTTTTGGTTTATGGGCAATGGACTTTCTTCTTGGGATGGATTGGGGTTTTTCTTTTGGTTTTGTAGTTTGGGAGGGAAGATCTTCTTCTGTGGAGGATGACAGATGTTGAACATCTACTCCAAACATTGTAGGGAATTCCACAGAGATGGGTGTTGCCTCTGTGGTCTTTTAAGCTTCTGGTACATGGGTTTCTTCAGCGGTTGATTCCACAGAGATGGGTGTTGTCTCTGTGGTCTGTTGAGTTTGTTGATCTTTGGTTTGTGGTAGAGGGGCTTGGCTGATTGGTTCTGCTGCGATTGGTGGAGCTTGTAGTCCTCTGGTCGTAGTTTTCTCCCTTATATTCTCCCCCTTAGGATGATCTGATGGACCAGGATGGTCATCATCAGAGTCATCCTGACTCTTATCTGAAGTACCCTCTGCTCTGCAGGAAGCTTTGGGTTTCTTTGGTAGTTCTGCTCCTGCGGCCATCAACTTCGCACATACATCATCACAGAGGCCGATTAGAGTTGCAAGCTCTGCCTCTGTGTTGAAGCGCATTCTGCCGACACTTTTTCTGAATTCTTTGACGTAGTTGGCATTTGCAGTAGTGAAAGAGACGATGACTTATGTGACCTGGTTTATGACCTTATGCCCGAGCTCTGTTAGCTGTGCTCTGGTCATGTAGTCTTTTGGATGCATCATTGTAGTGTTGCGCATTGCCTCTTCGTGTACGTGTTTGAGGGCGTTTTGTAGATCTGTAGGTGTAATTCCCTTTGATTTGTTGGATTGCTTGTTCATTTGTTCAAGGAAATGCTTGATTGATTCCTTGAATGCAGATGTTGCGGCTATTCCGAAATCTTTAGCAGCAGAAGTGGCTGTAGTTGTGGCAGTTGTTTTAGCAGAAGACTTCATCTCTGTGATGGCGGATTTCACCTCTGTGGACAGATTGTCCATTTTGGTGTTCAGATTTAGCAAGGCCGTTGATGTTATCTCTGTAAAAGATGTGAAAGAGCTTTGCAACTCTTTCATGGTTTGGTTCACAGAGGTGACAAGGGTTTGGACCTCATCCCTTGATACTTGTGTCCCTGGTGTAACCTCTGGAGGAACAACCCCTTCTCCAGAGTGAGTCCCTGTTCCTGGGACACCTACGTTCACCCTTGTTTGTACGTTGGGGGTGGAAGGATTTCCATCTGATCTTCGAGAAAAAACCTGAGTTTCGATCTCTATAGAAGTTCTGTGAAGAACAGTGTCCAAATCCACTCCAGAGGTGGGTATCGGAATGTTCTTCTATTGACTTGGAGACTTGTCTAGAGTCTCTTCGTCTTTGTGCTCCCTACTTCTCTCTGAAAGAAGTTTTGGCCCTAAATTGTGCGTGGCAGGGGAAACGAATTCCTCTGTAGGGTGTTCTAGTGTGATCTGGGGCGATGAATCATGAACTATAGGTGAGTCTCTCTGAGGAGACTCCCTAGGAATGGATTCCCCGGTTTTTGTGGGCGCAGAGGTTGAAAGAATAACCTCTGGCTGTTTGGTTTGGGTGGGGATCGAGTTGTGCGACTCTTTTTCAATAACTCCTTCTGCAGCTAGACCTGCGGAGTTAGATGTGTGGGTTGCACTGGGAGGGGGTGAGGGATGTGTGCCTTCTGCTTCTACGGCATCTTTTCTTGTTTCTTCCTCTGTTAGGCATCCAATCACTACTTCATTATCTATCATTTCAGTCTCTGTCGCTATCCTATGGCTTGGCGCTTCTTCCCTAACTTCTGTTGTAGTTCCTGCCTCTGTGACTAAGAATTCGTAGATTGGATGAGAGCCGTATAATTGCATGATATGTGGATGATAGAGACCTTTTCGTATTTGGTCAGCTTCTTCTTCATCTGAATCTCCCTCTAAGACCTCTACAACTTCGACATCTTTTTCCTTTTCTTTTTCTTTTCCTCCCATTCTTTCTAAAACCTCTGTAACCTCATCTCTATTCCACTCAGCTTCTGAGGCCTGGTTTGGACTCCTTCTGTGGACGTCCAGTCCCTGTTGGATGAATGGGTTCTGTAGAATGTTAGGGGTTTCAGATGGTTGATCTCTGGGGGTTTGATCATCTTCTTGCAGATTGGTGTCAATTCCAGAGATAGAGAAGTCTTGTTCTTCTGTGGTGTGGTGGTCAAGTGGTTGTGTCGTCCACCCAGTTGTATTTAGGGTGTTGGCAATTTCAGGGTTTTAAAGAAAATCATTTAAGCTGCCTTGATGAGCGAATCTATCTGGGGATTGATAAGGTGATTGATATCCCTCTTCTGCAACTTCTTCTTCTGCAGTTTCTTCGACCCGGGTTTCTGCGACCTCTTCTTCTGCAGTTCCTTCTTCTGCAGTTTCCTCTCTGCGATGGTAACCAATTTATCAAGCTTCTTTTTGGTCTTCTTCCTTTTTGGTTTTGGTGCCCCTTCCTCTGTGGTTTTCGATTTTCTTTTCTTCTTCTGTTCTGGAGAAGAGGGAGCAGTAGTGGAGCCAATTTCTGTGGCATGAGGAGGTGAAGGTTGATCTTCTGCAGCGCTTGTGGAGGTGCCTTCTGCAGTTTTCCTCCTCTTTGTCTTTGGGGTAGAGGCAGAGGTTTTCGAAGAAGACTTCTTTGACATGAACTCGTCACGTTTGGCCATAAAACTAAGTTGGATTGCCAAGTGTTTTGCTAGTTTCTGCTTCTTCGCTTCTGTAGAAAGGGGTTCTACAACCATTGTTCCTAGGGGGACACCTAAACGCGGGGGTGTCACAGGGCTCGGTTTTGGAGTCCTATGATCGCGTATATACTCTAACTTAAGGGTTTTGTTCGTGGCATATTTCAGAAGCTTCTTTGACAGAGGTCTGCAGTGGGTGTAGCCATCTTTATGATCGGTGGGGATGTTTTTGTTCATTGGGAACTGTTTGGGAGTCGGCCCTTCCATTGGCCAGTTCTGTATCATCAACAGAGGTTCGAAAGGACTCCCAATATCCTTTGGAATTGCAGAGGTGGTAGAAACTTAGGATCGTTCTCTTTTACCCTTCTGGTGTTGTTCTTTCTGTCGATCGTATTGATTATCTCCTGCATCATGATGGTCGAGTAATCGAGTGGGAGATCGTAGTAGACCCCATACATGATGGTTAAGATCTGATGCGAGCTCTGGTCAATGCTGCCTATCTTCCCTGTAAGGCATCTGTTGAGGATTGAAAACAAGGTGTTCCACAGAGGTGGTAGTCTGCCTCTGCGGAAGTCATTTCTCTTCCTAAGTTGGATGTTGTACCCAAGCATTTCTACAAAACGACAGAGCTCGTCGTCTGTTGGTTGTCTTGCATATCTCTTCAGTCCAAGAAGACCCCTTGTTGGTAGGTTGAACTCAAGTGAGAACATCGTTCTATTAAACTTGATTTCCAAATGCTCAGATTTGTCAGGCTTGGAGATGTACCCTTTGATAAGAGAATCATCTTTATCATATCGGAAACTTTGCCAAAACTGGTTCAAATATCTAACAGGTATTTTGTTTGGGGTTCTTGAAAGTAAAGGGAAGAGGACATAATTTTCCATGATGTTTAGAAGAAGGGCATGGGCTTCGCCGAAAGCAGTGGGTGAGGGGACCAAGTAGCAATTGTTTGATTTAATTGGCAGTACCTTTTCGAAATGATCTTTTGCTATAAAGTTTTGAAGATGTGTGGTTGGAGCAAAGTCAGTTGTGTCGCCGGAATCTTCTTGTTCAATATTTTTGGCGAGATGGGGGTTTTCTGAATGTTCCAAATGAGCAGGTGAATGTTCTGGTGAGTTCGCCGGAGAGTGTGCATGGGAGATAACTTGAGAAGATGAAGCCATTTGGTAAGAAGAATAGGATTCTTGCAAGCTTTTGCAGGGTTTCGCCGGAGAAGAATGAGAGTTTGTAAAGGTTTATGAGAAGGTAAGCTTGGGTTTTATATGAGTGTAAAATGGTAGAATTCGAAAGAGAATATATATGGCAATGGATAAATATTTGGAATCCGTACTCGAGTTAGAACGGCGGGTTCAACTTTCCATAGAAAACGTTCCATGTACGCCCAATGAAAAGAGACACGTAGGCCATGTCAGAGGATGACAGGACGTCGTGCGCGGCCCATTAATGCTAGGCGCGTGGGGTTGTTCTTAGCCATATGAATTTCACTCTCAGTAAAAGTAATCGTTATTATTACAGAAATGCCCAAGTTGCAGATTGACAGAATCTGTGTGGTTTACAGAAGCTCTGTGATTTTGAAAAACTTGAAGTTCATGCCTCATATCTCATTGTTATCATGACTCTGTAGGTTCTTCTTTAACCAAAACATTTGTAAAGGCATTGGAGAGGATCGATAGGATTTTAGTGAAGAATTTTTACTCTGAGGTTTTGTGGCTCTGTTGGAACTTGCAGAAGCTCTGTTAGGGCCAGCAGAAGCTCTGTGAGGGAAAAAATCTCATAACTAAAATTCTATTAAACTTTTTGATCATCCAATTTTTGATCTGTTTTAAGAGATGTTTTTCGGACATATTTGAAAGTTGGTGTCCGAGAAAACTGTTATGAAAAAATTTTTGTTCGAGAAGGTCATGGTGTGTGTATTCGGTTTCCGAGATAGCATTCCAAAAGATCGATAGAGGCTAAATTTGCGATCACATAGCATATTTCTTGCAGAACCTCTGTTGAGCTCAGCAGAAGCTCTATGACCTTAAATTTCTCATAACTCGAATTTTATGAAACTTTTTGATCTTTTGATTTTTGACATGTTATTCACAGTATTTTTAGGACATATTTGACAATTTGTGTCCTAGAAAACTATTTTCAAAAATCTTTTGTACGAGAGACATACCTTTTGGTTCTCCTTTTCTCGGCAGTGATGTCTGACTTCTGTTGATATAGATTCATCGACACTCTTCTTTGGCTCCCCCTTGAAAGATTTACCTCTGTAGATCATTTCAGGGTCCCTTTTTGCCCCCCCTTGATCTAATCACCTCTGTAGATCAAGTAATTTCCTTTTGCTCCCCCTTGACCTATGCTTGGATCAAAGAATGATAAGTTTTGCATATAACATAGGTCATGTTTTCCAGAGGTTCTGTAGGGGTCGTCAAAGGATCTGAGCAGACCCACAGAAGCTCTGTGATATCAAGAACTATTTTAAGATTGAGAATTTACATACAGAAATCAATCAATCAAGGTAATAAAATAAAGCAATAAATTTATACACATATTTACAGAAGATAAGCTATACTTACAGAGGATTTTCACGTCATATTGATCATTCCTAATTTACCCACCAAGAAATTGAATCTTTTCTCATCTAAAGCTTTGGTGAATAAGTCCGCGAGTTGATATTCTGTGGGCACGAAATGCATCTCGATTGTACCGTATTCAACATGATGTTTCAAGAAGTGGTACCTTATATCGATATGCTTGGTTTTTGAATGTTGCACTGGATTGGCATAGATGGCAATGGCACTTTTGGAATCACAGAAGATGGGTATCTTGAGTAGGATGTGGCCGTAGTCTTTTAGCTGAGTCTTCATCCACAGAACCTGAGAACAACAGCTAGCAGCAGCAACGTATTCAGCTTCTGCCGTAGATGTTGAGACACAATTCTGCTTCTTGGAGGTCCAACTGACTAGTTTACCACCTAGGAATTGACAACTCCCAGAGGTACTCTTTCTGTCGAGCATGCATCCTCCATAGTCTGAATCTGTATAGGCTTTAAGACAAAAACCAGAGTTCTGTGGATACCAGAGACCAAGACTTTTGGTCCCCTTTAGGTATCTAAAGATTCTATTTACAGCATCATAATGTGATTTCTTAGGATTAGCTTGATAACGTGCACAAAGACATGTGGCATGCATAATGTCAGGTCTGCTTGCAGTTAAGTATAATAGAGATCCAATCATGCCTCTGTAAAGAGTGCATTCTACAGAGATGCCATCTGGATCTAAGAATAACTTATTTCCAGTGGCCATTGGAGTTTTCATTGCAGAGGTATCAGAGAGGCTATACTTGGAAAGAATGTCAGAGACATATTTGGCCTGATTTATGAAAATTCCTTCTAATGATTGTTTGATTTGGAGTCCTAGGAAGAATGTTAATTCTCCCATCATACTCATCTCAAAATCACTCTGCATGAGTTTTTCAAAACTTTTGCACTCTTCTGTATTAGTAGACCCAAAAATTATGTCGTCCACGTAGATTTGTACTAGCATTATTTCACTGTTTTTACGTTTATAGAATAAGGTTGTATCTGTTGTACCTCTGTCGTAGCCATTGACTAGAAGAAAGGTAGAAAGTCGTTCGTACCATGCTCTTGGAGCCTGTTTCAGTCCGTACAGGGCCTTTTCAAGGTAGTATACATGCCTTGGGAACTTTGAGCTTTCAAACCCTGGAGGCTGATTTACGTAAACCTCTTCTTGGATTTCACCGTTGAGAAAAGCTGATTTTACGTCTATCTGATAAACTTTAAATCCTCTGTGGGCTGGGAAGGCTAAGAATATTCTTATTGCTTCGAGCCGTGCGACAGGGGCAAAAGTCTCATCGTAGTCTATGCCTTCTTCTTGTCTATATCCCCTGGCCACTAATCGTGCTTTGTTTCTAATGACCACTCCATCTTCATCCTTCTTATTTCTATAGACTCACTTAGTCCCAATGGCCTGTTTCCCTCGTGGCAGAGGTACTAAAGTCCATACTTTGTTACGCTCAAACTGCAGAAGTTCTTCTTGCATGGCGTCTACCCAGTTTGGGTCATCTAGGGCTTCAGAAATCTTCTTTGGTTCTATCATACTGATAAAATTTGTAAAGAAACAAAAATTAGCAGTGGCAGATCTGGTTTTTACTGTGTCAGAAGGTTCGCCAATTATTTGGCTTGGAGGATGGCTTTTTGTCCACTTAGTTGTGCGTGAAAGGTGGTCACCAATGTCATCGAATCTTTCTTCAGAGGCTTCTTGTTGTTCTTCTTCTTCTTCTTCTTGTATAGCCTCTGTAGTAGTGCGTGCCTTTGTAGTTGATCCTACAGCTTGTGGAATGATTGGTATGAGAGGTGGTGGAGTTTGTTCCTCTGAGGACGTATAGACTTGGTCCTCTATATCCTCTGTAATTGGTTCCTCTGTGGATTGTGAAGTTTGATTTTCAGCAGCTTCTGTGGTCGTTTTCCTCGTTGTTTCATCTTCTGCGGTCTCTACCTCGGCATTTGCATCTGTAGTATTTATAGAAGAAGATGAAGCATTATTTGGACCAGTTAGAGTCATACCTGTAGGATTTTGACCGATGGAAGATGGTTCTTCAGAAGCTCTGTTTGTTCCAACAGAGGGATCAATGTCGTCGTGGAACATCTCTAAAAATAGAAGATTTAAGTCTTCTTTCATTTGCGAGATGCCAGAGGTTTCCCTTTTAAGTCCGAGTTCTAAACTGATTTGCTCAGAAGTCTTCTGGAATGAATCATCAAAAGAAACATTGATGCTTTCTACGATTTTGCGAGACCTTGTAAGGAATGCTCTGTAGGCTTTGGAAGTGGCAGAGTATCCAATGAATTTGCCTTCGTCAGCTTTTACCTCAAACTTTCCTCTGGAATCTCTGTCGTTTAAAACAAAGCATTTACATCCGAACACATGGAAAATTTTGATGTTTGGCCGCCTTTTGTTGATCAATTCGTAAGGAGTCTTGAGGTGTCTTTTCACAATGGTTGAACGGTTCTGTGTATAACAAGCGGTAGAAATCGCTTCTGCCCAAAAGTTCATCGGTAATCCGCATGCTGATAGCATAGCTCTTGCGGCCTCCACGAGCGTTCGATTCTTTCTTTCGACTACGCCGTTTTGCTGTGGAGTGCGTGCAGCAGAGAAGTTCTGCGATATTCCTTCTGTAGAAAGATAGACTTCAATGACAGAGTTTTTAAATTCTGTGCCATTGTCACTTCTTAACTTCTGTATTCTGCATTCATAAAGAACTTGGATTCTTTTCATTAGATTAATCAAGATGACTGGAACATCTTATTTCTTTCGGACAAATTCAACCCATGAGAATCGCGAATACTCATCAATTAAGACAAGTATGTATTTCTCGCCACCTAGGCTCTGTATGGCAATGGGACCGCAGAGGTCGACATGAAGCATGTACAGAGGCCTAGTGCAAGACACATCTGTTTTTCCTTTGTGAGAAGCTCTTCTGAGTTTTCCCATTTCACAGGCAGAACACAAATGATCCTTATTAAATTTAACATTAGGCAAACCTTTAACTAGATCAAGTTTGACCAGTTTATCCAAGGTGTGAAAGTTCAAGTGACAGAACCTGTTATGCCCTAACCAGGCTTCCTCACTTTTGCAGGCTACAAGGCAAACTTTGTCCTTGTTCTTGGAACAAAAATTCATCAGATACAGATCACCTCTTCTTTCGGCCCGCAGAAGTTCCATTCCTGTGTCTTCACTTTGCAGAGAGCAGAAAGTTCTTTTGAATAACACATTGAATCCTGTATCACAGAGTTGACTTACACTGAGTAGGTTGTGTTTAAGGCCATTCACATATGCAACTTTGTATACAGAGACGTTTTCCTTCTGTATGACTCCATAGCCTTTGATGTGTCCCTTTTTGTCGTCTCCAAAAGTTACAGATCCACCATCGTGTGTTTCTTTGTACGTGGATAGTAATCTTCTGTCGCCAGTCATGTGCCTTGAGCATCCGGAGTCAAGATACCAAATTGGCACAAACCGCTTCTGTAAGACAATCACAGAGACTTAGGTACCCATATCCATATGGGTCCAATATTGTTAGAATTTTTCAAGTTTGCCTTAGCATTCTTGAAATACATTTTATCTTTTGTAGAAAAATCAGATTGTTTCTCTCTTGGTTCTGACTTTGGAGTTTGAATTTTAGTGGAGAGTAAGCAATCTGGACTTGAGAAGTGATTATTCAATTTGAACATAAGATCAAAGCAATGACAGTATTTAATATGAGACGTGATTTGTTTGAACTTTTCATTGAATTTATTGAACTGAACCACAGAGGCATTACATTATTTCTTAACATTAGATTTCCTATTACAAGAAGATCTATGAATACTAGAATGTTGTTTGCAAAAGTCTTGTTTAGGTCCTGCCTTCTGTGAGTCTCTTCTGTGGTGAACATCTTTCTTCACTGTCATAGAGGAAAAATATTTGTTAGCTTCAGGCTTTTTTTCTTTTTGTTGCCAAGTGAGATTCTCTTTAATTTGCTTTAAAGGTTTTGAAAATTTTGAGCTTTTAGGATTTTCAGAGGCCTTTTTCAGATTATCAAGCTCTGTAGAGGTTTTGACTTGTATACACATTTTGAGAAAATCTGGACAGATAGGTATCTCTGTGGTTTTCTCTTTTGGAGAAATTGTTCTGTTAAGAACCTCAGAGGAGAATTTAACATCCTCTGTGTCACAGTGAACTATCCCTGATTTAGAATCAGTCTCTGAGTCGTCAGAGGATGAATCGTCCTCGTATACAGAGGTTGAGTCATCTCTTTCGACAGAGGCTGGATTTTCCGAGCATGTATCATACGAGCTTTCTTCCTCTGTAAAATAATTTTCATAGATAGCGGAGGTTTCTGATGAGATCTCTTCAGCGAGAATTTGATCTATAGAATATGTACAGAGATTTTCTAAAACATTTGATTTAAAAACTTCCAAAATTTCTTTTTCAATTGATTCTTTAAGTTTTTCTTCTGAAAAGATGGGTTTAAACTCAGGAGCTTTTGCAGATAATTTCTTTTCGACATTTATCATACAGACAAAAGCGACATGTGTTTGAGTCTCTGGTTTACCAAACTTAAAGATACCAATCTGATCTTGTGTTTTCAGATATTTCTTTGGTTTGATTCCTCTATTGACAGAGGTTGAAGATGATGAATCTGTGTTTTCAAACCACACATTGATCATCTTCGTATGTTTCCTCAAGTGAGGTTCTGCAGAGATTTTAACCCTTTTACTTACAGATAGTAAGTTTGGAAAATTTGGTTTATTTGTTTTTCCCAAAACAAATAGAGAGGACAGAGGTTTTAGTCTTTTATTTTCAACACCTAAGGTAATATCACTGTACCCTATACCTCGTCTTGCTATTTGGGAGTTTACCTTTTCATACACCTTCTGTGCATCTTTATAATTTTTAAGTAAAACTTCTCTTCTTAGAAGATCTTGCCAAAGTACCTCTCTCTCTTTGAAAGTATTCTTTGAGAGCTCTTATGTCAGTTGTTTCACTCCTAGAAACTGAAAGCTTTTTTGTTTTGATTTTTAAAGCAGAGGTTAATTCAGAAATTTGTCTTTTTAAAGGATCTATATTTTTGCTCCAATATTTTTCTACTCTTTCCTTTTCTTCAAAAATTTTGGTTTTTTCTTGAGTGAGAAGCCTTACTTCTCTCTCATTAAAGGTGAGTCTTTTCTGAATGCTTTCATTTATCTCTTTTAGTTCAATCAGTTCAATGTTAATTTTAATTGAATCATTATCTACAGATTTAGTACAAGAGGTAGAGTTTGAAATGGATACCTCAGTGTCAGTGTCGGAGTCGACTTCTGTCATGCCACAGAACAGGGCATTGGTGGTGAATTCATCATCAGAGGTAGAGTCTGACTCGAAGTCCTCCTTGTTTGCTTCAGAATGCCCTTTGTTCGCCATTAGGGATTTTTGCGCATAATATTCAGCCTTCTTTTTGTAAAAAGCTGAGTCCTTCTGTGGGCGATTTTGTCTACTTCTGCATTCTTTTGCGAAATGGCATGGCTTGCCGCAGTTGAAACAACCTTGAGAGGTGTTTCCAGTTCGATCGTCGGACTTCTGTTGATCTCCACCTTTCTCTGTTCGGCATTCGTTTGCGTAATGACCAGCCTTACCACATTTGTAGCATTCTTGTGTGTGGCCTACCTTGTCATCTGACCTCTGTCGGTGTAATAACCAGGTATTTTATCTAAATTAAAATTGGAATTTTATAAGTCTTGATTTTTGTATTTTATGGAGTTAAGAAATTAAGGGATAAGTTTTTATTGTATAATAGAAGCTTAAGGGTGTGTTTTGTCAAGAGAAGCAAGTTTAGGGTTTGTTTGGTATTTTACCCAAACCTTGTTAGCCAAAACCGACTCAGTAGTTTAAAGTATAGGAAATATCCCAATTTGAGATATTAAAGCAAAAACCCAAATAGTGTGTGTGTGTGTGAATTTGTTCACGGCAGAGAGAGAGAGAGAAGAAGAACCATCGAAGAAGAAGAAGAAGATTAAAGTTACTCAGCTGGGATTTTGTGTTTGGTGCAGTAACATCAAAGAGGTAATTTTCTGAATTAAACTCTCTTTTAGGAGAATTAGGTTTCTTTTGGAATTTGAAGTGGGTTTAAGTAATTTTAGAAGAATTTGTGAATTTTAGTTACAATTAGGGTGTTAAAAAGAGTTTAGAACACTTATGTGCAAAATCTGGGTAAAAGATGGATTCCTGCAAATGAACTGAACTTTTCTGAAAAAGACGATGAACAGTGTTTTTGCGAAAAGTAGGAATTCGCAAGCCTTGGTTGCGAAAAGTCCACTTTGCGCAAGTAGCTAAAACGCATAGTAAAGATTTCGCATCTGTTGGTTACGAAAAGTAGGGAACTCGCAACTGTGGTTTGCGAGAAGTGAGGTTTTCGTATATGTTGGTTGCGAAAAGTAAGGAACTCGCAACTGTGGGTTGCGAAAAGTAAGATTTTCGTAATAGTGGGTTGCGAAAAGTTGGATTACCTGTTTATGTGTTAAAAAGTATGTATACTTTAATTTGTTTCAGATACTAAGGATCGGGGTTAAAAGTTAATCTGTTTTGAGGAAAGTTTGAAGGACCTTGCTAAAAAGATAAGGTGAGTTTTACTTTAAAAAGTATTTTACTGGAATGCATTATGTGAATAACGAATATTTGATAAAGTGTATGAATATGTCATACGTGGGTGATTATAATATATTGAGATATTATAATTACGTGAGTATTATATGAAATTATAATACGTGGCCGGGCTTTGGACCGGTGTGATAAATTGGCTCGCAACCAATTGATATTGGCCATTGGTGGAGGAATAAGGTGGAATGAGACAGGTATGATACATAAATGCTAGTTGGTATTAACTTACGTGTGATGTATGTGTATTTATATAAATAGTGTTTTATATAAATGAATTTTTAATGAATTACAAATGTCAGGGATTTACTCACTAGACCCTTAGGTCTAACCCTCATTTTCTGTTTTAAAAATCATGTATTCCAGGTGGCGGATCCGGTAAGAGCAAATAAGTAGGACTATTGAAGGATAACTTTTGTGAAGAAGTCAGTTTAGAAGTCATGGATGTATTTTTGTACTTGAGACTTCGTTGTTATTAAACATGTAATTCAATTGTAAAAGTTTGTACTGAATTATCTACTATGTTTTGCTAGACTATGGGACCGAATGTGAAATATGATGTACCTTTTTAATGATATCATGATATGGAATGTATGTTATTTGTATATATGAGAACCGGGTTGTTACATATGGTATCAGATCCCTAGTTTAAGGGATTTAGGTATTAGTATTTGTACCTAGACTTAAACTGCATGTGAAGTAGGATGTCCCTATTATTTTTAGAACCTGGGGATGCTAAGTATAAAAGGTGGAAGGAACATCATGTAAGGTAATTTCAAATTACACCAGGACAGTGTAATTATGATCTTACAGGTGCATGTTTGAACTGGAATACCTTGTTATATAGGGTATGTGCTTATGTGTATATTAACTTTGTTTGAATCTACAGAATGGCAAGTGGCACAAGACAAAGGAATCAAAGAGGAGGAAGGAATTCGGGTGGAGACAATCCACCAATAGGAACAGGGGGAAAAGGGGGAGATCGTGGTAGAGGCAGGACCGGAAGGGGAACTGGGGGCCGAACTGGAGGAAGAACACAACCACAGGGCACAGAGTTTGTTACACGGGATGATTTGATGGTAGAAATGGGGAGGTTACAAGATAACATACAAGCTATGTTTGAACATAATCGCCACAATGAAACTGAAAGACCAAATCCGGAACACGAAGTTGAAATACCACTTACCTCTACTATCTTACCGGTGATGAAAAGGTGCGACTATAAAATGTTTATTAGTTGCAAGCCCCCTACCTATTCAGGAGATCGGGACCCGGTCAAGGCAATGAGATGGCTAAAAGAAATAGAAGCCATCTTCAAGACGTGTAAGTGTTCCGAAGAAGACAAAGTGCTTTATGGAGCAGCAATGCTAAAAGGTGATGCTCTGTATTGGTGGGAGGCTCATACAGAATCGAGAGGAGCGGATGTATATACTACTTTTTCATGGGAGGAATTTGTGTTAGCTTTCACAACACACTTCTGTCCACAAGCTGCTGTCAGACAATTGGAAGAAGAATTTATGAATCTACAGCAAGGGAATTTGTCAGTCAGAGATTATACTGCTAGATTTTTAGAAAAATCTCGTTTTGCAGGATATTATGTTGCTACAGAAAAGATGAAAATGGAGAGATTTATCTATGGGTTAAATTCAGAAGTTCGAAGACTGGTGACTGCAACAAGGCCAGATACGTTTACCGCTGCTATGGATGCTGCAGAAAATGTCGAACGAGACAATAAAAGGGATGCCGGTGATAAGAGCTTGGGGAAAAGGAAATGGGAAGGACCACCACAAGATCCAAAGAAGTCTAGATTCCCGAGGTTTGATAACCGTCCGTCGTTCCGACCAGCGGAAAGACCATGTCCGAGATGTAATCGCTACCATCAGGGAAATTGTCAAGTGGAGTCGCGGGTTTGTTTTAAGTGTGGGAAAACCGGTCATGTTGTTAAAGATTGTCGATCAACGCGGTTTTGCTTTTTGTGTAATTCTCCGGATCACCTCCAATCAGACTGTCCACGAGGTAGAATACAACAAGGGGGTACGTCAGGAAAGCCAGTCATTACTAGACCAGTGGTTCCAAGAATAGAACCACCAAGAACAAGGGGTCGTACATTTCAAATGATAGCTAAAGAGGCGGAGGAAACTCCAAATGTGGTCACAGGTACATTTTTCATAAACTCCACGCGTGCTAAAGTGTTATTTGATTCCGGTGCAAACCGATCTTTTGTGTCTCCCTCATTTGCTGCTCACATGCATTTAGAGCCGAAAATGTTAAAACATGCTTTATTGGTAGATACTGCAAACGATAAACAAGTGTCAGTTAAAGAAGTTTTTGATTGATGTATGATAGATATAGAGGGGTGTGGAGTACCGATACAACTATTTCCTATAGAGTTGATCGAGTTTGATGTGGTCGTAGGGATGGATTGGTTAGCTGAAAATCGGGCTAACATAGTTTGTGATAAGAAAATAATCAACGTTGTTTTACCTGATAAGAGGGCAGTAGTGATCTATGGTGATCGTAAGAATCATCAGTCCAATCTTATATCTATGATAAAAGCCCGTAAATGTGTTAGTAAGGGTTGCTCGAGTTATTTAGCCTATGTGATAGATAGTAGGCCTGAAAAGATTAAGTTGGAAGATATCCCCATTGTCAGTGAATACCCAGAAGTTTTTCCTGAAGACTTGAATAGTCTTCCTCCTATTAGGCAAGTAGAATTTGGTATAGACCTGGTACCTGGAGCCACTCCAATCGCTCGTGCGCCGTATAGACTAGCACCTCCAGAAATGAAAGAAATGATGGCACAGCTTCAAGATTTATCCGATAAGGGCTTCATCAGACCTAGCTTTTCGCCTTGGGGTGCACCAGTTTTATTTGTGAAGAAGAAAGACGGTTCAATGAGAATGTGTATCGATTACCGGGAGCTGAACAAGCGCACGATCAAGAACAAGTATCCACTTCCAAGAATTGATGACCTGTTTGATCAATTAGTTGGAGCTTGTTACTTCTCCAAGATTGATCTCAGATCTGGCTACCATCAGTTGAAGGTTAAGGAAGAGGATGTTTTAAAGACTGCATTTCGCACAAGATACGGCCACTACGAATTTTTAGTAATGCCTTTCGGATTGACGAACGCTCCAGCCGCTTTTATGGATCTAATGAATCGGGTATGTAAGCCTTATCTCGATAAATTTGTCATTGTGTTTATCGATGATATACTTATTTATTCCCGATCCAAAGAGGATCATGCGCAACATCTTCGTTTGATTTTGGAGTTATTGAGGAAAGAAAAGTTGTACGCTAAGTTCTCTAAATGTGAATTCTGGTTGCGGGAAGTTCAGTTTTTGGGTCATGTATGTTGGTTCCCGTTTTGCTTTAAACAAGATTATCAGATCTATTAGTTCAAGTTAATGTTTGATGCGGAAGCGTATTTGAAGAACTAACAGATATGTTTGATAAATTTAGAACAAAATATAAATAAACAGTGAACAGAATATTATATCTCAAAGTTTACTGAATATATATATCAAGAACAGGTTTATGAACCGTGAGTAAGAAAATCTTTAAAACAGATATGACTTTTAAGGTGAATAAGCTTTTGTGTTCTTGATGTTCGATTGAAGTGGTGTAAGGAAGAACTCAACATGAGTCTTCCTTATATACTACTCTAAAGGGGACCATAAAGCATATGCTACTATTCAAAAGGTATGTATGAATAGTAGAACGGATGTCGTGAACAGTTGCAAGGATGGCATGAACAGTCAGACGTGCTGTATTGCATTTAATGCAGCAGACGTCTATTATGTACTAAGCCCTATTGAATCCAATCAGAGTTTGACACGTCGACGTTGGACTGGGTATGTTTCCATGCAAGTTGACGAACGGGTTCTGGAATAGTAGCAAGATATTAATAATATCTTTGAAGTCTTTGTTGAAGACCACAGAGGCTCTGTGAAGTGTCACAGAGGCTCTGCGGTTTGGTCCTTCGTAGAGCAGTCTTCTTTTGTTTCCGAGTCTTGGGTCTTCTTTAAGTCCAACAGAGGTTCTGTAGGACGTCTCTATTACTTCTGTGGCTTCTTGACTCTGATCTCTCGGTAAGTTCGGCAGAGCCTCTGTAAGATGCTTTTCTTCACTTAGCCTATTTTCACTACTTCTAAATATTTCTATGATTAGGAAGATTGAAGCTAACAATCTCCCCCTATGTAGTGAAAAATAAAAAATTTGAACTTGAGTTAAGTTAGGCTAAGTTAGATAAGACAGAGGTTAAACAATACCTCGAAATTTCTTTCATTTAGAAATATGCCAGGGGCATTTTACATTTGAGTACAATGAAAGATAAACTTTGACTTGGTTTGCAGAGATTTTGAGGTCTGAGAATCAGATTTTGGCATCTTTGAAGTCGTTGTAGCTTCTGTTGTCTCTTCCGACTCTTCTGATCTCTTTGTAGAAGTTGATACAGAGTTCTCTTAGGTGGATTGTTGCGTCAATCTCTCTGATGATAGTATCTGCAGCATCTTTATCCATTTTCTTTGTACCTCTGTATTTCACAAGGCTTGCTCTGAACTTGTTCAGAGTACTTGTTGCGTACTTCTGACAGTCCATGCATACAAATAGTTTAGTTTCGCCTTGAGGGTTTTGAAATACTAACCCAAACCGTGGTTCTGTGATGATTGAGTTAGGTACGGCGTCCGGTGGGCAGCGATCCTCTGGTGGTCGTAAATCCAGATGCTTGAGACCAAGATCCTTTCCCAGCTGGAAATCTATCATGCTGTAGAGCATAAGCTTTTCCCTCATCGCTTTTCTCAACACTTGATAGGCTCTGGTGTTTGCCTCTGTGTTGTAGTTGTCCTTTGTCCATTGCAGAAGGTCAGGTAGATCATAAGGATTGATATTTCTTAAATCAGCATCAGCGAAGGTAGTTTTTGTAACGTCCCTAAATTCCAACATACAAATTACATATGATTCACCACAAAATAACATATCATAATCCAAATAAGGTCCCTTACATTCAACTACTAAGGTCTTTCAGTACAAAATATTTTGAATAAAGTAAAATACATAACAACTACTAAAAGTAACTGAAATCTTCATAGACATTCAACATCCACAAAAGCTAAACATGAGAAACCCTAGCATAGTCTTTTGTTTGCTCCGTGACCTGGAATACATATTTTAAAACAAAAATGAGGGTTAGACCTTGAGGTCTAGTGAGAAAAATCCCCGTTAGTTAAAGAAAACATTTGCACATAATTCACATAAGAATACCAAATATGACTCATGCATCATGTATCTTTCCACCTCTGTCTCTTTTCTTTTCCTTGGCCATATTAATTGGTAGCAAGCCAATTAATTAATTTACACCGTTGTACTAAATACAGCCAACACCATTGTCCCTTTGTACAGCCAACTTTCACCGGTCCTAAGCCCGGCCAACTAGTACTCATACAAAGTAATATTCATATAAACACTATATGCACCATATTACATTTAATCACAATTATGTATTCCATTTGAAAACATTTCAAATAAAAACTCACCTCGTGCGTTTATCACAAAATCTCTTCCAAGATAATTCACGTATGACCACCCTTTGTAGAATCTGAAATCACAAAATACCAAATATCTCTTTTAACACTAATCTTACGAAATCCTCCACCCAAGTCGCAACCCAAAATAACATGAAATCGCAATGAGCAGTACCAAGTCGCAACGGTAATGAACAGTACTAAGTCGCAACCTCTTATTGCGACTTCACCCCGAAATCGCAACCCACTATTGCGACTTCACCCTAAGTCGCAATCAACTATTGCGATTCCACCCTGGAGTCGCAACCCACTATTGCGATCCCTAACCCGAATCGCAATCAACTACTGCGATTCCAAGCCAAGTCGCAAATGACCATTGCGACTTCAATGCCAAGTCGCAACCAACTGTTGCGACTTCGTTGAATGTCGCAGTCGTCTATTGCGACTTCGATGAATGTCTCAGTCTACTGTTTCATCCTAAAACCCAGTTTTTTGCAGTTTACTCTATGCATGCTTATGCTACTTTGCAGATATGTTTTATACTACCATTAGAACACTATTCCCAACCCAGAATTATCATATCTATCTAAAATAGCATAACCCACTTCTAAAGCTTATCTTGCAACCTCAAGAACTCTTTAATGGATTAAAACACAAATAAGGTATGGATTTTTTACCTTGATTACTTCAGATTGTTAGTAGCAATTCCAGCAGCAAACTTCTTAATTCTTCCTTCTTCTTTCCTTTTAGCCTTTCTCTCGATCTCTCTCTCAATCGAATACTACACACACACACACACTAGTATGTTGAGATAATACTTCCTTACTTGAGACATTGACACCTATCCTCACAAGGGAGAAGTCGGTTTTGGCAAGGAGGAGGTGTCACCTAATTACCAAATAAACCTTAAACTTGATTCACTTGTCACAATATACCCCTAGCTTCTTTTATAAAAATAAAAACCTACCCCTTAACTTCCAATTAATATTAAAACTCATCCCTAAACTTTTAAATTTCACCAAACACTAATATAAAGACTTATAAAATTCCAATTTAAATTAAATTAAATACCTGGTTATTACAACATCTCCCCCTTAAAAGAATTTCGTCCCGGAATTCGGTCAAGCAAAAAGGTATTGATACTTATCTTCCACTATTACCTCGAACTCAATCAAAGCCATAGAAACTATTACCTTGTCGAGTAACACGATTTTGCTTTTTGTGCAATTCTCCGGATCACCTCCAATCAGACTGTCCGCGAGGTAGAATACAATCAGGGGGTACATCGGGGAAACCGGCCATTACGAGACCAGTAGTTCCAAGAATAGAACCGCCGAGAACGAGGGGTCGTACGTTCCAAATGACAGCTAAAGAGGCAGAGGAAACTCCTAATGTGGTCACAGGTACATTTTTCATAAACTCCACGCGTGCTAAAGTGTTATTTGATTCCGGTGCAAACCGATCTTTTGTGTCTCCCTCCTTTGCTGCTCACATGCATTTAGAGCCTAAAATGTTAAAACATGCTTTATTAGTAGACACCGCAAATGATAACCAAGTGGCAGTTAAAGAGGTTTTTGATCATTGCATGATCAATATAGAGGGATGTGGAGTACCGATACAACTATTTCCTATAGCTTTGATTGAATTTGATGTGATAGTAGGAATGGATTGGCTAGCTGAGAATCAGGCTAATATAGTTTGTGATAAGAAAATAATCAATGTCGTTTTACCTGATAAAAGGTCAGTAGTGATTTATGGAGATCGTAAGAATCATCAGTCCAGTCTTATATCTATGGTAAAAGCTCGTAAATGTGTTAATAAGGGTTGCTCTAGTTATCTAGCCTATGTGATAGATAGTAGGCCTGAAAAGTGTAAGCTGGAAGATATTTCCATTGTTAGTAATACCCAGAAGTTTTTCCTGAAGACTTGAATAGTCTTCCTCCTGTTAGGCAAGTAGAATTTGGAATAGACCTGGTACCTGGAGCCAATCCTATTGCTCGCGCGCCGTACAGATTAGCACCACCAGAAATGAAAGAAATGATGTCACAGCTTCAAGATTTATCTGATAAGGGCTTCATCAGACCCAGCTCATCGCCATGGGGTGCACCAGTTTTATTTGTGAAGAAGAAAGACGGTTCAATGAGAATGTGTATCGATTACCGGGAGCTGAACAAGCGCACAATCAAGAACAAGTATCCACTCCCAAGAATTGATGACCTTTTTGATCAATTAGTTGGAGCTTGTTATTTCTCCAAGATTGATCTTAGATCTGGCTACCATCAGTTGAAGGTTAAGGAAGAGGATGTTTTAAAGACTGCATTTCGCACAAGATACGGCCACTACGAATTTTTGGTAATGCCTTTTGGATTGACGAACGCTCCAGCCGCTTTTATGGATCTGATGAATCGGGTATGTAAGCCTTATCTCGATAAATTTGTCATTGTGTTTATTGATGATATACTTATTTATTCCCGATCCAAAGAGGATCATGCGCAACATCTTCGTTTGATTTTGGAATTATTGAAGAAAGAAGAGTTGTACGCTAAGTTCTCCAAATGTGAATTCTGGTTGTGGGAAGTTCAGTTTTTGGGTCATGTAGTTTCAGAGAAGGGTATACAAGTTGATCCAGCGAAAGTGGAAGCAATTGAAAGATGGGAACCGCCGAAGACGGCAACCAAAGTGCGCAGTTTTCTGGGTCTAGCTGGATACTACCGGAAATTTATAAAAGACTTTTCTCGAATCGCGACACCATTGACCAAGTTGACTCGGAAGAATTTAAAGTTTGAATGGAAGGCAGAACAGGACGAGGCATTCAGGATATTAAAGGGGAAACTCTGCAGCGCGCCGATATTAGCATTGCCAGAAGGTTCGGATGATTTTGTGGTCTACAGTGATGCTTCTAAGTTGGGATTGGGATGTGTACTCATGCAACGTGGAAAGGTGATGGCCTATGCTTCGCGTCAATTAAAGGATCACGAAAGACAATATCCTACCCATGATATGGAGCTTGCAGCAGTTGTCTTCGCATTAAAGATTTGGAGGCATTATCTTTATGGTTCTAAATGTCAAATTTTCACGGACCATAAAAGTCTTCAACATCTTTTCGATCAAAAGGAACTGAATATGATACAAAGAAGATGGTTGGAATTGGTAAATGATTATGATTGTGAAATTCTATATCACCCAGGGAAAGCGAACGTGGTGGCAGATGCGTTAAGTCGTCAAGAAAGGAGTGGAACGATAAAAGCGATATCTCTTCGAGCTGAACTACTTCCAAATATTTTTGACGAATTATTGAAATGCCAAATAGATGCTTATCAAGAAGAAAGTTTGAAATCTGAACGGTTGGTTGGGATATCAGCATTGCTTGGGAAAGATGACCGTGGGTTGTTGTGTATGGGAAACAGAATTTGGGTACCTCGTTTGGGTGGATTACGGGATCGTGTACTACAAGAAGCTCATCAATCTCGATTTTCTATTCATCCAGGTACAAATAAAATGTATAGAGATTTGAAACAATTCTATTGGTGGCCGGGAATGAAGAGAATTGTTGCTAAGTAAGTGGAAGATTGTACTACCTGCAAGAAAGTGAAGATTGAACATCAGAAACCGTTTGGTCAGTTGCAACGACTAGATATACCAATGTGGAAATGGGATCAGATCACTACTGATTTCATTACCAAATTGCCAAGAACTTCAAAGGGATTCGATTCTATTTGGGTGATTGTGGATAGGTTGACGAAGTCTCCTCATTTCTTGCCGATAAAAGAAACTGATTCTTTGGAACGTTTAGCTAAGTTGTATATTAATGAAATAGTAACTCGACATGGAATTCCAATCTCGATTATTTCCGATCGAGATAGTCGTTTTACTTCTAGGTTTTGGAGAAGCTTTCAAAAAGAGATGGGAACGCAGATAAAGTTGAGCACATCATATCATCCACAGACAGACGGGCAGAGTGAAAGAACAATCCAGACTTTAGAAGATATGCTCCGGGCTTGTATAGTGGATTTTGGGGGATCATGGGATAAACATCTACCTTTGATAGAATTCGCCTACAACAACAGTTATCATTCTAGCATTCAGGCGGCACCGTTTGAAGTACTGTATGGTAGAAAATGCCGAACGCCTTTGTGTTGGAATGAAGTGGGAGAGAAGCAATTGGCAGGGCCAGAGATAGTACAGTTAACATCAGATAAGATTACTCAGATCCGGGATAGATTGAAAACGGCTCAAGACAGACAGAAAAGTTATGCAGATCGACGCCGGAAACCGTTGGAATTTCAGGTTGGAGAATTTGTGATGTTAAAAGTTTCGCCTTGGAAAGGAGTCATACGTTTTGGAAAGCAAGGTAAACTCAGTCCGCGTTATATTGGGCCATTTGAAATTACGGAAAGAATTGTTGAAGTAGCTTACAGATTGAATCTTCCGCCAGAATTAAGCAGAATTCATAACGCGTTCCATGTATCGAATTTTCGAAAGTGTTTGGTGACATCAGATCAGGCAGTCTCTCTACCGGATATCCAGGTTGATGAAAAGCTAAACTATGTAGAGGAACTGGAAGCTATAGTTGATCACAAGGTCAAGATATTGAGAATCAAAGAGATCAGACAGGTAAAGGTTCAGTGGAAACATCATCGAGGTCAGGATGCGACGTGGGAATCAGAATCGGAGATGAGAGCCAAATACCCTCATCTATTCGTTTAATCGAATTCCGGGACGGAATTCTTTTAAGGGGGAGATGTTGTAATAACCAGGTATTTTTATCTAAGTTAAATTTAGAATTTTATAAGTATTTATTTTAGTATTTTATGGAGTTAGAAATTAAGGGATAAGTTTTAATTTTTATATGGAAGTTTGGGGTTAAATCTTGCCATTTGAGATAAGTTTAGGGTGGGTATGGTCTTTTTGGCCAAACTAAACCCCACCACCGCCTGGTACATCATTAGAAGAATGATGTCTTCATTCTTAAGAAAGAAAACCAAAAATATCCTAGTGTTGTGTGTGTTTTCGGTTAGAGAGAAAAAGAAAGAAAGGTTAAAGAAGAAGAAGAAGAAGAAGAAGGAGTTTCAGGAATTTGTTGCTGTGATTTAGTATCAAGTGAAGTGATCAAGATTCTGTGAAGGGTGGAAATACGTGAGATAAACTTGAGAAGGCTTTTGCTGATAAACTGATCAGGTGAGTTTTACGTTAAAAAGTATTTTACTGGAATACATTACGTGAATAATAAATATTTGATATGTGGTATGAATATGTCATACGTGGGTGATTATAATATATTGAGATATTATAATTACGTGAGTATTATATGAAAATATAATACGTGGCCGGGCTTTGGACCGGTGTGTTAAATTGGCTCGCAACCAATTGTTATTGGCCATTGGTGGAGGGATAAGGTGGAATGGGACAGGTATGTTGTGTAAATTGTAATTGGTATTAAGTTGTGTGTGAAGTATATGTATTTATATGAATGTGTGTATTTATATAAATGAATTTAATGATTTTCAAAAATCAGGGATTTACTCACTAGACCCTTAGGTCTAACCCTCATTTTTGTTTTAAAAATCTGTATTCCAGGTGGTGGTACCAGTAAGAGTAAGTGATTAGATTACTTGGTGGATAGCTATGTGGAATGATGATCATTATGAAGTTGATGATACTTTTGTACTTAAATTTCAGTTATTAGCCATTATCAGATTTAAATGGGATCAAGTTTGTACAGAATTTTATATTGGTTAGATCGGATTTTGGGACCAAATGTGTAATGTGAATAATTTTGTTGAAACCCTGTTATGAATTATATGTTATATGTATGTTCAGTTTACGGGATGTTACAATACATCATGTCCTTCAGAGTCAATGAGGGCCTCCCACCAATACAAGGCATCCGCTTTCAACATTGTTGTTCCATATAACACTTTATCTTCTTCCGCGCATTTACTTGTTTTAAATACAGCTTCAACTTCCTTCAGCCATCGCATTGCTTTTACTGGATCTCTGTCCCCTCCATAGGTGGGTGGTTTACAGCTTAAAAACATTTTATAATCACACTTTCTTGGTGCTGATGTGACAATAGGTGCGATAGGCACCTCGTTTTCAAAGGTAGGGTCTGGTATTTCCGTTTCCGTATGGTGAGTCTGGTTAAACATAGCTTGGATATTTGCCTGAAGTCTTCCCATTTCAATCGCTAGGTCGTCTCTCGTAACAAACTTTGTGCCTTGCCCCTGTACTCTGCCCCCTAACCTACCTCTACCTCTTTCTCCCCCTCCTCCCCTTCCACCGGCTATTGGATTAGATCTATTCGGATTTCCTTCCCCTTCTCGGTTTGTTTGTCTCGTTCCACTTGCCATTCTGTGGATTCAACAAGGTTAATATACACATAAGCACATACCCCAAATAATAAAGTATTCTGGTTCAAACATGTACCTGTAAGATCATAATTACACTGGCCAGGTGTAATCTGAAATTACCTTACATGATGCTCCTTCTACCTTTTTATATTTATCATCCCAAGGTTCTATAATAACAAGGACATCCTACTTCGCATGCAGTTTAAGTCTAGGTACAGATACTAATACCTAAATCTCTTAAACTAAGGCTCTGATACCATCTGTAACGTCCCAAAATTCCAACATACAAATTACATATGATTCACCACAAAATAACATATCATAATCCAAATAAGGTCCCTTACATTCAACTACTAAGGTCTTTTAGTACAAAAGTTTTCGAATAAAGTAAAATACATAACAACTACTAAAAGTAACTGAAATCTTCATAGACATTCAACATCCACAAAAGCTAAACATGAGAAACCCTAGCATAGTCTTTTGTTTGCTCCGTGACCTGGAATACATATTTTAAAACAAAAATGAGGGTTAGACCTTGAGGTCTAGTGAGAAAAATCCCCGTTAGTTAAAGAAAACATTTGCACATAATTCACATAAGAATACCAAATATGACTCATGCATCATGTATCTTTCCACCTCTGTCTCTTTTCTTTTCCTTGGCCATATTAATTGGTAGCAAGCCAATTAATTAATTTACACCGCTGTACTAAATACAGCCAACACCACTGTCCCTTTGTACAGCCAACTTTCACCGGTCCTAAGCCCGGCCAACTAGTACTCATACAAAGTAATATTCATATAAACACTATATGCACCATATTACATTTAATCACATTTATGTATTCCATTTGAAAACATTTCAAATAAAAACTCACCTCGTGCGTTTATCACAAAATCTCTTCCAAGATAATTCACGTATGACCACCCTTTGTAGAATCTGAAATCACAAAATACCAAATATCTCTTTTAACACTAATCTTACGAAATCCTCCACCCAAGTCGCAACCCAAAATAACATGAAATCGCAATGAACAGTACCAAGTCGCAACGGTAATGAACAGTACTAAGTCGCAACCTCTTATTGCGACTTCACCCCGAAATCGCAACCCACTATTGCGACTTCACCCTAAGTCGCAATCAACTATTGCGATTCCACCCTGGAGTCTCAACCCACTATTGCGATCCCAAACCCGAATCGCAATCAACTACTGCGATTCCAAGCCAAGTCGCAAATGACCATTGCGACTTCAATGCCAAGTCGCAACCAACTGTTGCGACTTCGTTGAATGTCGCAGTCGTCTATTGCGACTTCGATGAATGTCTCAGTCTACTGTTTCATCCTAAAACCCAGTTTTTTGCAGTTTACTCTATGCATGCTTATGCTACTTTGCAGATATGTTTTATACTACCATTAGAACACTATTCCCAACCCAGAATTATCATATCTATCTAAAATAGCATAACCCACTTCTAAAGCTTATCTTGCAACCTCAAGAACTCTTTAATGGATTAAAACACAAATAAGGTATGGATTGTTTACCTTGATTACTTCAGATTGTTAGTAGCAATTCCAGCAGCAAACTTCTTAATTCTTCCTTCTTCTTTCCTTTTAGCCTTTCTCTCGATCTCTCTCTCAATCGAATACTACACACACACACTAGTATGTTGAGATAATACTTCCTTACTTGAGACATTGACACCTATCCTCACAAGGGAGAAGTCGGTTTTGGCAAGGAGGTGGTGTCACCTAATTACCAAATAAACCTTAAACTTGATTCACTTGTCACAATATACCCCTAGCTTCTTTTATAAAAATAAAAACCTACCCCTTAACTTCCAATTAATATTAAAACTCATCCCTAAACTTTTAAATTTCACCAAACACTAATATAAAGACTTATAAAATTCCAATTTAAATTAAATAAAATACCTGGTTATTAAAGTTTCTGAATTGTCTTCTCTTCTGACTTTGTAAAGATTGTACCTGACCTTTGGATAGGTTCTTGTGAAGGATAATTTGCAGAAGATTACCTTTTTGATCTTGTGGATTGAGAAGACATCTGCTTTGGTTCTTGGCTTTGTCCTTGTGAAGATGTTCTCAAATTCTTCTCTGATCCTTGGATCTGTCACATGATCTGTTGGATAATTGGACTGAAAGGATTGTTTATAGAGGTATTTGTATACCACTTCTTCCATCTCTTCATGTGTTGGACCAGGTTGTGGTACTCTTCTTCTGAGACTCTCCATCTGTTGAACAACTTCTGCGGCTCTACCAGTTAGAGGAATGTCTGACAGAGGCTTCAATCCATGTGCCCAGTCAACTTCTTCAGGCTTTGGGGTTTGAAAGGCATCAAACGCACTCTACATTAGTTTCTCTGTTGGCTTTGGCAATGTTTTCTTCTTAGGCTCTTCTGTCAGTATTCCTTTGCCCTTATCTTTGGCTTTTGGCGGGGCAGAAACTGTTGCTTCTGTAAGTTTGGAGGTTGGCACTTCTGTTGGCTTGATGGGGGTTGCCTCTGTGGGTTTTGACATTTGTGATTTAGAGGACTTTTGTGGCGATGGTTCTGTTGGATTGAGTTGCTCTGTAACCTCTGTTGGAGGTTGTTTGTTGACTTCTTCTGTGAGCTCAGTTTCTGTTGATGAAGTGAACCTGTGCCTTTCTTCTTCTCTCTGCGCCATACGATCACTCATTGTTGTGTGCATTCTTTTCAGAACGTCAGAAGCAGAGGTCGTTGCTCTTTTTGGTTTGGTGGCAATCGACTTTCTTCTCGGTATGGTTTGGGGTGTTTCCACAGAGGTGGGTGTTTTCTCTGTGGTTTGTTCATCTGTTTCTTCCAAAATGATTACCTCAGGGGCGGTTGTTGCCTCTGTGGTTTGCTGATCTGCTTCTGGAATTTTGGTTTCGTCAGGAGATGATTCCACAGAGATGGGTGTTGTCTCTGTGGTCTTTTGGGTTTGTTGTTGTTGGGTTTGTTCTGGAGGGGCTTGGCTGATTGGTTCTGCTGCGATTGGTGGACTTTGTATTCCTCTGCTCGTAGCTTTCTCTCTTAGATTCTCCCCCTCAGGATTATCTGATGGACCAGGTTGGTCATCATCAGAATCATCCTGACTTTTATCAAAAGTACCCTCTGCTCTACAAGAAGTGTTGGTCTTCTTCGGTAATTCAGCTGCTGCTGCCATCAACTTTTCACAGACATCATCGCAGAGGCCAATCAATGTCGCAAGCTCTGCTTCTGTTTTGAAACGCATTCTGCCGACACTTTTTCTGAAATCCTTGACATAGTTGGCATTTGTAGTTGTGAAGGAGACAATGACTTCTGTGACCTGATTAATGACGTTCTGTCCGAGATCTGTAAGCTGTGCTCTGGTCATATAGTCTTTTGGTTGCATCATTGTTGTGTTGCGTATTGCCTCTGCTTGGACTTGTGATAGGGCATTCTGTAAATCTGCAGGAGTAATGCCCTCTGCTCTGTTGGATTGCGTATTCATTTGTTCAAGGAAATTTTTGACAGAGTCCCTGAAAGCAGAAGTTGCAGTTGTTCTAAATTCCTGAGCGGCAGAAGTGGCTGTAGCTTTGGCAGTAGTTTCGGCAGAAGACTTCATCTGTGAGATGGCGGTTTTTACCTCTGTGGACAGATTGTCCATTTTGGTGTTCAGATTCAGGATAGCCGTAGATGTTGTCTCTGTAAAGGATTTGAAAGAGCTTTGCAACTCTTTCATTGTTTGGTTCACAGAGGTGACAAGGGTTTGGAACTCATCCCTTGGTACTTGTGTTCCTTGTGTAACCTCTGGAGGAACACATTCGTCTCCAGAGTGAGTCCCTGTTCCTAGGACACCTTCGTTCACCCTTGTTTGTACGATGGGGGTGGAAGGATTTCCTTCTGATCCTCGAGAAGAAACCTGAGTTTCGATCTCTACAGAAGTTCTGTGAAGAACAGTGTCCAAATCCACTCCAGAGGTGGGTATTGGAATGTCCTTCTGTTGACTAGGAGACTTGTCTAGAGTCTCTTCGTCTCTGTGCTCACTACTTCTCTCTGAAAGAAGTTTTGGTCCTAATGTGTGCGTGGCAAAGGAAATGAATTCCTCTGTAGGGTGTTCTAGGGTGATCTGGGGCGATTGATCACGAACAATAGGTGAGTCTCTTTGAGGAGACTCCCTAGGAATAGATTCCTCGGTTTCTGTGGGCACAGAGGTTGAAAGAGTAACCTCTGGCTGGATGGGTTGGGTTAGGATCGAGTTGTGCTGCTCTTTTTCAATAACTCCTTCTGCAGCTAGACCTGCGGAGTTAGAAATGTGGGTTGCACTGGGAGTTGGTTTTGGTTGTGTGCCTCTATTTATCCAGGCATCTTTTCTTGCTTCTTCCTCTGTTAAGCATCCAAGCACTACATTATTGTCTATCATTTCATCCTCTGTAGCTATCCTTCGGCTTGGTGCTTCTTCCCTTGCTTTTGTTGAGGTTCCTTGCTCTGTGCGTAAGAAGCCGTATATTTGATGAGAGCCGTATAATCTCATGACATGTGGATGATAGAGACCTTTTCTTATCCAGACAGCTTCTTCTTCATCTGAATCTACCTCTGAGACCTGTATTCTTGTCTCAGAAGCCTCTGTTACTTCACCTCTATTCCACTCAGTTTCTGTTAGTTCTTTTTCTTCTGAAGCTGGGTTTGGACTTCTTCTGTGGACGTCCAATCCCTGAATGAAAGGGTTCAGTAAAATAATAGGGGTGTTGGCTGGTTGATCTTTGGGTGTTGTGTCATCTTCTTGCAGATGTGTGTCAATGCCAGAAATGGAGAAATCTTGTTCTTCTGGAGAGTGGTGGTCGAAAGGTTGTGCCGTCCACCCTGCTGTGTTTAAGGTATTGGCAATGTCAGGGTTCTGTAGGAAGTCGTTCAGATCTCCTTGGTGAGCAAATCTATCTGGAGATTGATAGGGTGATTGGTACTCTTCTGTAGCCATTCCTTCTTCTGCAACTTTTTCTTCAGTTCTTTCTTCTGCATTTTCTTCTTCTGCAGTTTCCTCTTCTGCAATGGTAACCAACTTTTCAAGTGATTTACCATGCTTCTTTTTGGTTTTCCTTTTCTTAGGTTTTGGTGCCCCTTCCTCTGTTGATTTCGATCTTCTTTTCTTCTTCATTTTTGGGGAAGAGGGAGGAGCAGAGGAGCCAATTTCTGTGGCATGAGGAGGTGAAGGTTGATCTTCTGCAGCGCTTGTTGAGGTGCCTTCTGCAGTTTTTCTTTTCTTAGATTTTGGAGTAGATGCAGAGGTTCTTGATGAAGACTTCTTTCCCATAAGTTCTGCACGTTTGGCTATAAAGCTGAGTTGAATAGCCATGTGCTTTGCTAACTTCTGATCCTTTTCTTCTTGAGTGGAAAGAGGTTTTGCTATCATTGTTCCTAGGGGGACACCTAAACGCGGGGGTGTCATAGGACTCGGTTTAGGAGTTCTATGATCGCGTATATACTCTTTCTTAAGGGATTTATTCGATGCGTAGCGCAGAAGATTCTTTGACAGAGGTCTGCAGTGTGAGTAGCCATCAGTATGATCAGTGGGGGTATTCTTGTTCATCGGGAACTGTTTGGGAGTTGGTCCTTCCATTGGCCAGTTTTGGATTTGCAGTAGAGGTTCGAACAGTATTCCCAATATTCTTTGGAATTGCAGAGGTGGTAGAAAGTTGGGATCGTTCTCTTTGACCCTTCTCGTGTTGTTCTTTCTGTCGATGGTGTTTATAATCTCTTGCATCATTATGGTCGCATAATCTAGTGGAAGATCATAGTACACCCCATACATGATGCTCAAGATTTGATGTGAGCTTTGGTCAATACTCCCTATTTTCCCTGTCAGGCATCTGTTAAGAATAGAGAACAAAGTGTTCCACAGAGGTGGTAATCTTCCTCTGCGGAAGTCATTTCTCTTCCGTAGTTGGGTGTTGTACCCAAGCATTTCCACGAAGCGACAGAGCTCTTCGTCTGTTGGTTGCTCTGCATAACTCTTCAATCCCAGAAGACCCCTTGTTGGTAGGTTGAATTCAAGTGAGAACATTGTTCTGTTGAACTTGATTTCAAGATGCTCAGATTTATCAGGTCTTGAAATGTACCCTTTGATAGGAGAATCGTCTTTATCAAATCGGCAGCTTTGCCAAAATTGGTTCAGATAACGGACTGGAATTTTGTTTGGGGTTCTTGAGAGTAGAGGGAAGAGGATGTGATTTTCCATAATGTTCAGAAGAATAGCATGGGCTTCGCCGAAAGCAGTGGGTGAGGGGACCAAATAACAGTTGTTTGATTTGATAGGAAGTATGGTTTCGAAGTGATCTTTTGCTATGAAGTTTTGCAAGTGTGTCGTCGGAGCAAATTCTGCTGAGTCCCCGGAATCTTGTTGTTCAATAGCTCTTGCAAGGTTGGGGTTTTCTAAATGTTCAGAATGGGCAGGTGAGTGTTCCGGTGAGTTCGCCGGAGAGAGTTCTTGGGAGATAGCTTTAGAAGATGAAGCCATTTGATTTTAAGAACAAGGTTTTTGCAAGCTTTTGCAGGGTTTCGCCGGAGAAGAAGATAAGAGTTTGTAAAAGGTTTTATGAGAGGGTAAGCTTGGTTTTTATAGGAGGGTAAAATGGTAGTATTCGAAAGAGTAAAATATATGGCAATGGATTAACATTTGGAATCCGTACTCAAGTGAGAGCGGCGGGTTCAACTTTCCACAGAAAACGTTCCATGTACGCCCAATGAAAATAGGACACGTAGGCCTTGTCAGAATATGACAGGACGTCGTGCGCGGCCCATTAATGCTAGGCGCGTGAGGTTGTTTTAGCCATATGAGTTTCACTCTCAGTAAAAGTAACCGTTATCACTACAGAAATGCTCACGTAACAGATTGACAGAACTTCTGTGGATTACAGAAGTTCTGTGATCTTGAAAAAGCTTGATGTTTATCTCTCATATATCTCATTGTTATCATGACTTCTGTGGGCTCTTCTTTTAACCAAAATGTTTGTAAAGACATTGGAGAGGATCAAATAGGATTTTGTCAAGAAATTTGACTCACAGAGGTTTTGTGGCTCTGTTGGAACTTACAGAAGCTCTGTGAGGGCCAGCAGAAGCTCTATGAGGGAAAAAATCTCATAACTAAAATTCTATTAGATTTTCTGATCATCCAATTTTTGATCTGGTTTAAGAGATGTTTTTCGGATATATTTGAAAGTTGGTGTCCGAGAAAACTGTTTTGAAAAACGTTTTGTTCGAGAAGGTCATGGTGTATCTATCCGATTTCCGAGATAACATTTCAAACGATCGATAGAGGGTTAATTTGCGATTACAGAGCTTTTTCTGACAGAACCTCTGTTGAGCTCAGCAGAAGCTCTATGACCTTAAATTTCTCCTAATTCGAATTTTGTTAAACTTTTTGAACTTTTGATTTTTGAAATGTTATTCATAGTATATTTAGGACATATTTGACAATTCTTGTACTAGAAAACTGTTTTCCAAAAACCTTTTGTGCGAGAGACATACCTTTTGGTTCTTCTGTTCTCGGCAGTTTTGTCTTACTTCTGTCGATGGAGAATTATCGACATTCTTCTTTGGCTTTCCTTTGAAAGATTTACCTCTGTAGATCATTTCAGGGTCCCTTTTGCTCCCCCTTGATCTAATCACTTCTGTAGATCAAGAATTTTCCTTTTGCTCCCCCTTGATCTATGCTTGGTTCAAAGAATGGTAAAATTTGTATTGAGCATAGATCATGTTTACCAGAGGTTCTGTAAGGGTTATCAGAAGATCTGAGCGGACCCACAGAAGCTCTGTAACCAAGAATTATTTTTGCACACAAAAAAATACATACAGAAATAAATTTATCAAAGCAATAACTTAAGTAATAATAGATATTTATACTTATTTACAGAAGATAAAGCTATACTTACAGAGGATTTTCACACCATGTTAATCATTCCTAACGTACCCACCAAGAAGTTGAATCTTTTCTCGTCTAGTGCTTTGGTGAATAAGTCAGCGAGTTGATATTCTGTGGGCACGAAATGCATTTCGATTGTACCGTATTCAACATGATGTTTCAAGAAATGGTACCTTATATCGATATGCTTGGTTTTTGAGTGTTGCACAGGGTTGGCAGAGATAGCAATGGCACTTTTGGAATCACAGAAGATGGGTATTTTGAACAGGATGTGGCCGTAGTCTTTTAGCTGAGTCTTCATCCATAGAACCTGAGAACAACAGCTAGCAGCAGCAACGTATTCAGCTTCTGCAGTGGATGTGGAGACATAATTCTGCTTCTTGGAGGTCCAACTGACTAGTTTACCACCTAGGAATTGACAACTCCCAGAGGTACTCTTTCTGTCGAGCATGCATCCTCCATAGTCTGAATCTGTATAAGCTTTAAGACTAAAACCAGAGTTCTGTGGATACCAGAGACCAAGATTGTTAGTCCCCTTCAGGTATCTAAAGATTCTCTTTACAGCATCATAATGTGATTTCTTTGGATTAGCTTGATAACGTGCACAAAGACATGTGGCATGCATAATGTCAGGTCTGCTTGCTGTTAAGTATAAAAGAGATCCAATCATACCTCTGTAGAGAGTACATTCTACAGAAATACCATTTGGATCTAAGAATAACTTATTTCCAGTGGCCATTGGAGTCTTCATTGCAGAGGTATCAGAGAGATTATATTTTAAAAGTATGTCAGAGACATATTTGGCTTGATTTATAAAAATTCCCTCTGAAGATTGTTTGACTTGAAGTCCGAGGAAGAATGTTAATTCTCCCATCATATTCATTTCAAACTCACTCTGCATGAGTTTTTCAAAAATTTTGCACCCTTCTGAATTTGTAGACCCAAAAATTATGTCATCTACGTATATTTGTACAAGCATTATCTCACTATTGTTGCGTTTATAAAATAATGTAGTATCTGTTGTACCTCTGTTGTAGCCATTTTCTAGAAGAAAGGTGGAAAGTCGTTCGTACCATGCTCTTGGAGCCTGTTTTAGTCCGTATAGAGCCTTTTCAAGGTAGTATACATGCCTTGGGAACTTTGAGCTTTCAAAACCTGGTGGCTGATTTACGTAAACCTCTTCTTGGATTTCGCCGTTGAGAAAAGCTGATTTTACGTCCATCTGATAGACTTTAAAACCTCTGTGGGCTGCGAAGGCTAAGAATATTCTTATTGCTTCGAGCCGTGTAACAGGGGCAAACGTCTCATCGTAGTCTATGCCTTCTTCTTGTCTATATCCCTTTGCTACTAATCTTGCTTTGTTTATGATGATCACTCCATCTTCATCCTTCTTATTTCTGTAGACCCATTTAGTCCCAATGGCTTGTTTCCCTCTTGGCAGAGGTACTAAAGTCCAGACTCTGTTACGCTCAAATTGTAGAAGTTCTTCTTGCATGGCGTCTACCCAGTTTGGGTCATCTAGGGCTTCAGAAATCTTCTTTGGTTCTATCACACTAATAAAATTTGTAAAGAAACAAAAATTTGCAGTGGCAGACCTTGTTTTTACTGAGTCAGAAGGTTCTCCAATTATTTGGCTTGGAGGATGGCTTTTTGTCCACTGAGTTGTGCGTGGAAGATGATCATCAATGTCATCCAAACTTTCTTCAGAGGCTTCTTGTGTTTCTTCTTGTGTAGCATATGTCGTTCTTCGTGCCTTGGTAGTTGATTCTACCGTTTGTGGAATGATTGGTATGAGTGGTGGTGGAGTTTGTTCCTCTGAGGACGTATAGTCTTGGTCCTCGATTTCCTCTGTAATTGGTTCTTCTGTGGTTTGTGCAGCTTTTGTGGTCGTTTTTCTTGATGTTTCATCTTCTGCACTTTCTTCTGCTTCGGCAATTGCATCTGTAGTATTTATAGAAGAAGATGAAGCATTATTTGGACCAGTTAGAGTCATACCTGTAGGATTTTGTCCGACAGAGGATGGTTCTTCAGAAACTCTAATGGTTCCAACAGAAGGATCAATGTCATTGTGGAACATCTCCAAAAATAGAAGATCCAAATCTTCTTTTGTTCTTGAGATGTCAGAGGATTTCCCTTTAATTCTAAGTTCTGAACTGATTTGCTCAGAAGTCATTTGGAATGAATCATCAAAAGAAACATTGATGCTTTCTACAATCTTGTGAGACTTTGTAAGGAATGTTCTGTAGGCTTTGGAAGTGGCAGAGTATCCAATGAATTTGCCTTCATCAACTTTTACATCAAACTTTCCTCTTGAATCTCTATCGTTTAAGACAAAGCATTTGCATCCAAATACATGGAAAAATTTGATGTTTGGCCGCCTTTTGTTAAGCAATTCGTAAGGCGTCTTGAGGTGTCTTTTCACAACAGTTGAATGATTCTGAGTATAACACGCAGTAGAAATTGCTTCTGCCCAAAAGTTCATTGATAATCCGCATGCTGACAGCATAGTTCTTGCGGCTTCCACAAGTGTTCGATTCTTTCTTTCGACAACACCGTTCTGTTGTGGAGTGCGAGCGGCAGAGAAGTTCTGTGATATTCCTTCTGTAGAAAGATGTGCTTCAATGACACAGTTTTTAAATTCTGTGCCGTTGTCACTTCTTAACTTCTGTATTCTGCAGTCATAAAGAACTTGGATTCTTTTCATTAGATTTATCAATACATTTGGAACATCTGATTTCTTTCTAACAAATTCAACCCATGTGAAACGTGAATACTCATCAATTAGGACAAGTATGTCTTTCTTGCCACCTAGGCTCTGTATGGCAATGGGACCGCAGAGGTCGACATGAAGCATGTACAGAGGCCTAGTGCAAGACACGTCTGTTTTGCCTTTGTGGGAAGCCCTTCTGTGTTTTCCCATTTCACAGGCCGAACACAAATGATCCTTATTGAATTTAACATTTGGCAAACCATTAACTAGATTGAGTTTTACTAGTTTATCCAAGGTGTGAAAGTTTAAGTGACAGAACCTGTTGTGCCATAACCACGCTTCTTCACTTTTGCAGGCTACTAGGCAAACTTTGTCCTTGGATTTTGAAGTAAAATTCATTAGGTATAGATCACCTCTTCTTTCAGCTCGCAGAAGTTCCATTCCTGTGTTTTCACTCTGTAGAGAGCAGAAAGTTCTTTTGAATAACACATCGAATCCTGTATCACAGAGTTGACTTACGCTTAGTAGGTTGTGTTTGAGGCCATTCACATATGCAACTTTGTATACAGAGACATTTTCTTTCTGTATGACTCCATAGCCTTTGATGTGTCCCTTCATGTTGTCTCCAAAAGTTACAGATCCACCATCGTGTGTTTCTTTGTATGTGGATAGTAATCTTCTGTTGCCAGTCATGTGCCTTGAGCATCCGGAGTCAAGATACCAAATTGGCACATGTTGCTTCTGTAAGACAATCACAGAGATTTAGGTACCCATATCCACATGGGTCCAATATTGTTAGAATTTTTCAAGTTTGCCTTAGCATTCTTGAAATACATTTTATCTTTTGTAGAAGAATCAGATTGTTTCTCTTTAGGTTCTGACTTTCGAATTTCAGTGGTGAGAAAGCAATCTGGACTTGAGAAGTGTTTATTCAATTTAAACATAAGATCAAAACAATGACAGTATTGAATATGAGATGTGATTTGTTTGAACTTTTCATTGAATTCTTTGAACTAAGCCACAGAGACATTACACTCTTTCTTTACATTAGATTTCCTATTACAAGAAAATCTATGAATACTAGAATGGTGTTTGCAAAAGTCTTGTTTAGTTCCTGCCTTCTGTGACTCTCTTCTGTGGTGAACATATTTCTTCACTGTCACAGAGGAAAAATATTTGTTAGCTTCAGGCCATTTTCCCTTTTGTTGCCAAGTGGGATTCTCTTTGATTTTCCTTAAAGGTTTTGAAAATTTTAAGCTTTTTGGATTTTCAGAGGCCTTTTCAGATTTTCAAGCTCTGTAGAGGTTTTGACTTGTATACACATTTTGAGAAAATCTAGATGGATAGGTATCTCTGTGATTTTCTCTTTTGGAGAAATTGTTCTGTTAAGAACTTCAGAGGAGAATTTGACATCCTCTGTGTCATAGTGAATTATCCCTGATTTGAAATCAGTCTCTGAGTCGCCAGAGGATGAATCGTACTCATATGCAGAGGTTGAGTCATTTCTTTCGACAGAGGCTGGATTTTCTGAGCATGTATCATACGAGCTTTCTTCCTCTGTAGAAAAACTTTCATAGATGGCAGAGGTTTCTGATGAGATCTCTTCGGCGAGTTTTTGATCTATAGAAGATGTACAGAGATTTTCTAAAACATTTGATTTCAAAACTTCCAAAATTTCTTTTTCAATAGATTTTTCAAGTTTTTCTTCTGAAAAGATGGGTTTAAACTCAGGAGCTTTTGCTGACAATTTCTTTTCGACATTTATCATACAGACAAAGCGACCTGTGTTTGAGTCTCTGGTTTACCAAACTTAAAGATACCAATCTGATCTTGTGTTTTCAGATATTTCTTTGGTTTGATTCCTCTATTGACAGAGGTTGAAGATGATGAATCTGTGTTTTCAAACCACACATTGATCATCTTTGTATGTTTCCTCAAGTGAGGTTCTGCAGAGATTTTAACCCTTTTACTTACAGAGAGTAAGTTTGGAAAGTTTGGTTTGTTAGTTTTTCCCAAAACAAATAGAGAGGACAGAGGTTTTAGTCGTTTATTTTCAACTCCTAAGGTAATATCACTGTACCCTATACCTCGTCTTGCTATTTGAGAGTTTACCTTTTCATACACCTTCTGTGCATCTTTATAGTTTTTAATTAAAACTTCTCTTCTTAAAAGATCTTGCCAAAGTACCTCTCTTTCTTTTTGAAAGTATTCTTTGAGAGCTCTTATGTCTGTAGTTTCACTTCTTGAAACTGAAAGTTCTTTTGTTTGGATTTTTATAGCATAGGTTAAATCAGAAATTTTCCTTTTCAAAGGATCTATATTTTTGCTCCAATATTTTTCGACTTTTCCTTTTTCTTCAAAGATTTTGGCTTTTTCTTGAGTGAGAAGCCTTACTTCTCTCTCATTAAAGGTCAGCTTTTTCTGAATGCTTTCAATTATATCTTTCAGTTCAATGTTAAGTTTAAATAAATCATCATCTACAGAATTAGTACTTGAGGTAGAGTTTGAAATGGATACCTCATTGTCAGTGCCGGAGTCAACTTCTGCCATGCCACAGAACAGGGCATTTGTGGGAAATTCATCATCAGAGGTAGAGTCTGATTCGAAGTCTTCTTTGTTTGCCTCAGAATGCCCTTTGTTCGCCATTAGAGATTTTTGTACGTAATACTCGGCCTTCTTTTTGTAAAAAGCTGAGTCCTTCTGTGGGCGATTTGGTCTACTTCTGCATTCTTTTGCGAAATGACCTGGCTTGCCGCAGTTGAAACAACCTTGGGAGATGTTTCCAGTTCGGTCGTCAGACTTCTGTAGGTCTCCACCTTTCTCTGTTCGGCATTCGTTTGCGTAATGACCAGGTTTACCACATTTGTAGCATTCTTGTGTGTGGCCTACCTTGTCATCTGATCTCTGTCGATCATTTCCTCTGTAGCTTCTGTCGCTCGACCTCTGTTGGTCATCATTTCTGTAGTCTGACCTCTGTCGGTCACTTGATTCTTCTCTTCTTCCATCATCTCTTCTACCATAATTCCTTTGGTTATTTCTAAACTCTCTTGTCAATAGAGCCATTGATTTAGCTAATGACGCAAGAGTTATCTCTTCCTCTATCAGCTCGTCTTCTTCGCTATCAACCATTACCATCTTCTTTTTCTCCTTCTTTTTCTCCTCTGTAGATCTCTCATTTCTTGGTCTGTCTGAAGCCTCTGTAGATTTACTAACCAATGCGTATGGCACAATGGTTAGTGTTTTAGCTTGAGCTATTTGAGGCTCTTGTGCAGCAAGTGTTCCATAGAGATCAGAGAGTGTCCAGGAGTCTAGATCTTGATTTGTTTGTAAAGACATAGACAACTGAAGCCACTCATCGTTCAGGCTCTTTAGAAACATGACGTTATTTTCTTCCGTGGTTCTGTGAATCCCAGACTTTTTGCATTTGTTTATGAGAGAGTTGAATCGGTCGTATGTTGTTTGCAGAGATTCTGTTGCAGAGGCTCTGAAAGCATGATATTCATTTATGTATTGTGCCCTTCGGTTCTTCTGAGTTTTAGCACCCCCTTCCAACTGTCTTTCTAATTCTTTCCAGAGATCGTGCGCTGTTTCGCATGCATCTAAGGATTGAAAAAGTTCGTTGGGGATTGCCATGATCAGTATTCTTTTTGTTTTCTGTGCAACTTCATCTTCTGCCTTATCTTCATTTGACCATTCTTCTCTTGGCTTAGGTTTTTGATGTTCAGGGATTTTAGCAGATTCAGCAGTAGCTGGTACACGTGGCATAGTTATCATAGGAACTGGAGGAAGATTGTAAAGATATTGTTTGAGAGTTTTTTCAGTACCCTCAAAGAAATGAACCATTCTTATCTTCCATTGAGGATACTCATCTCTAAGAAGAGTAGGAGGTTTGGTTAGTGAGCCAGCAGTGAAAAAGTTATTTGTATTTGTCATTTTGAGGAAAGGATAATCTGATGGAGGATTTCTAAGTATGAAGATCTGGAAGGTTTTCTGGGTACAACTAATATCTAGAAATATGGTGATGAAGAGAAAGAAAATAATCTATCAAATAAAAGTTGTAAAACGAGGATCACTTGATATTGAAAATCAAGCTTTGCTCTGATACCAATTGTTGGTTCCCGTTTTGCTTTAAACAAGATTATCAGATCTATTAGTTCAAGTTAATGTTTGATGCGGAAGCGTATTTGAAGAACTAACAGATATGTTTGATAGATTTAGAACAAGATATAAATAAACAGTGAACAGAATATTATATCTCAAAGTTTACTGAATATATATATCAAGAACAGGTTTATGAACCGTGAGTAAGAAAAGCTTTAAAACAGATATGACTTTTAAGGTGAATAAGCTTTTGTGTTCTTGATGTTCGATTGAAGTGGTGTAAGGAAGAACTCAACATGAGTCTTCCTTATATACTACTCTAAAGGGGACCATAAAGCATATGCTACTATTCAAAAGGTACGTATGAATAGTAGAACGGATGTCGTGAACAGTTGCAAGGATGGCATGAACAGTCAGACGTGCTGTATTGCATTTAATGCAGCAGACGTCTATTATGTACTAAGCCCTATTGAATCCAATCAGAGTTTGACACGTCGACGTTGGACAGGGTATGTTTCCATGCAAGTTGACGAACGGGTTCTGGAATAGTAGCAAGATATTAATAATATCTTTGAAGTCTTTGTTGAATACCACAGAGGCTCTGTGAAGTGTCACAGAGGCTCTGCGGTTTGGTCCTTCGTAGAGCAGTCTTCTTTTGTTTCCGAGTCTTGGGTCTTCTTTAAGTCCAACAGAGGTTCTGTAGGACGTCTCTGTTGCTTCTGTGGCTTCTTGACTCTGATCTCTCGGTAAGTTCGGCAGAGCCTCTGTAAGATGCTTTTTATTCACTTAGCCTATTTTTCACTACTTCTAAATATTTCTATGATTAGGAAGATTGAAGCTAACAATGTAGTTTCAGAGAAGGGTATACAAGTCGATCCAGCGAAAGTGGAAGCAATTGAAAGATGGGAACCGCCGAAGACGGCAACCGAAGTACGTAGTTTTCTGGGTCTAGCTGGATACTATCGGAAATTTATAAAAGAATTTTCTCGAATCGCGACGCCATTGACTAAGCTAACTCGGAAGAATTTAAAGTTTGAATGGAAAGCAGAGCAAGATGAGGCATTCAGAATATTGAAGGAGAAACTCTGCAGCGCGCCGATATTAGCATTGCCAGAAGGTTCCGATGATTTTGTGGTCTACAGTGATGCTTCTAAACTAGGATTGGGATGTGTACTTATGCAACGTGGAAAGTGATTGCCTACGCTTCTCGTCAGCTAAAGGATCATGAAAGACAATATCCTACTCACGATATGGAGCTTGCAGCAGTTGTCTTTGCATTGAAGATTTGGAGACATTATCTTTATGGTTCTAAATGCCAAATTTTCACTGACCATAAGAGTCTCCAACATCTTTTCGATCAGAAGGAACTGAATATGAGGCAAAGAAGATGGTTGGAATTGGTAAATGATTATGATTGTGAAATCCTTTATCACCCCGGGAAGGCGAACGTGGTAGCAGATGCATTAAGTCGTCAAGAAAGAAGTGGAACGATAAAGGCGATATCGCTACGAGCTGAACTCCTCCCAAATATCTTTGACGAATTACTGAAGTGCCAGATAGATGCTTATCAGGAAGAAAGTTTGAAATCAGAACGGTTAGTGGGAATATCAGTATTGCTTGGGAAAGATGACCGTGGGTTATGGTGTATGGGAAACAGAATTTGGGTGCCTCGTTTGGGTGGATTACGTGATCGTGTACTACAAGAAGCACATCAATCTCGATTTTCTATTCATCCAGGTACAAATAAAATGTATAGAGATTTGAAACAATTCTATTGGTGGCCGGGAATGAAGAGAAGTGTTGCTAAGTATGTGGAAGATTGTACTACCTGCAAGAAAGTAAAGATTGAGCATCAGAAACCGTTTGGTCAGTTACAACGACTAGATATACCAATGTGGAAATGGGATCAGATCACTACTGATTTTATTACCAAGTTGCCTAGAACTTCAAAGGGATTCGATTCTATTTGGGTGATTGTGGATAGATTGACGAAGTCTGCTCATTTCTTGCCGATAAAAGAAACTGATTCCTTGGAACGTTTAGCTAAATTGTACATTAATGAAATAGTAACTCGACATGGAGTTCCAATCTCGATTATTTCCGATCGAGATAGTCGATTTACTTCTAGATTTTGGAGAAGCTTTCAAAAAGAGATGGGAACGCAAATAAAATTGAGTACAGCATATCATCCACAGACTGACGGACAGAGTGAAAGAACAATTCAGACTTTAGAAGATATGCTCCGGGCTTGTATAGTTGATTTTGGGGGATCATGGGATAAACATCTGCCTTTGATAGAATTCGCCTACAACAACATTTATCATTCTAGCATTCAAGCGGCACCGTTTGAAGTATTGTATGGTAGAAAATGCCGAACGCCTCTGTGTTGGAATGAAGTGGGGGAGAAACAATTAGCGGGGCCAGAAATAGTACAGTTAACAGCGGATAAGATTACTCAGATTCGGGATAGATTGAAAACAGCTCAAGACAGACAGAAAAGCTATGCTGATCGACGTCGGAAACCGTTAGAGTTTCAGGTTGGGGATTTTGTAATATTGAAAGTATCGCCCTGGAAAGGAGTCATACGTTTTGGGAAGCAAGGTAAACTCAGTCCGAGGTATATTGGTCCGTTTGCAATTACCGAAAGAATTGGGGAAGTGGCTTACCGACTAGATTTACCTCCAGAATTAAGCAGGATTCACAACGCGTTCCATGTATCGAATTTTAGGAAATGTTTGGTGACTTCAGACCAGGCAGTCTCTCTACCAGATATCCAGGTTGATGAAAAGCTGAACTATGTGGAGGAACCGGAAGCTATAGTTGATCACAAAGTCAAAGTATTGAGGAACAAAGAAATCAGACAGGTAAAGGTTCAGTGGAAACATCATAAAGGTCAGGATGCGACGTGGGAATCGGAGTCGGAAATGAGAGCCAAATACCCTCATCTGTTCTCTTAACTGAATTCCGGGACGGAATTCTTTTAAGGGGGAGATGTTGTAATAACCAGGTATTTTATCTAAATTAAAATTGGAATTTTATAAGTCTTGATTTTTGTATTTTATGGAGTTAAGAAATTAAGGGATAAGTTTTTATTGTATAATAGAAGCTTAAGGGTGTGTTTTGTCAAGAGAAGCAAGTTTAGGGTTTGTTTGGTATTTTACCCAAACTTTGTTAGCCAAAACCGACTCAGTAGTTTAAAGTATAGGAAATATCCCAATTTGAGATATTAAAGCAAAAACCCAAATAGTGTGTGTGTATGTGTGTGTGTGTGTGTGTGAATTTGTTCACGGCAGCGAGAGAGAGAGAAGAAGAACCATCGAAGAAGAAGAAAAAGATTAAAGTTACTCAGCTGGGATTTTGTGTTTGGTGCAGTAACATCAAAGAGGTAATTTTCTGAATTAAACTCTCTTTTAGGAGAATTAGGTTTCTTTTGGAATTTGAAGTGGGTTTAAGTAATTTTAGAAGAATTTGTGAATTTTAGTTACAATTAGGGTGTTAAAAAGAGTTTAGAACACTTCTGTGCAAAATCTGGGTAAAAGATGGATTCCTGCAAATGAACTGAACTTTTCTGAAAAAGACGATGAACAGTGTTTTTGCGAAAAGTAGGAATTCGCAAGCCTTGGTTGCGAAAAGTCCACTTTGCGCAAGTAGCTAAAACGCATAGTAAAGATTTCGCATCTGTTGGTTACGAAAAGTAGGGAACTCGCAACTGTGGTTTGCGAGAAGTGAGGTTTTCGTATCTGTTGGTTGCGAAAAGTAAGGAACTCGCAACTGTGGGTTGCGAAAAGTAAGATTTTCGTAATAGTGGGTTGCGAAAAGTTGGATTACCTGTTTATGTGTTAAAAAGTATGTATACTTTAATTTGTTTCAGATACTAAGGATCGGGGTTAAAAGTTAATCTGTTTTGAGGAAAGTTTGAAGGACCTTGCTAAAAAGATAAGGTGAGTTTTACTTTAAAAAGTATTTTACTGGAATGCATTATGTGAATAACGAATATTTGATAAAGTGTATGAATATGTCATACGTGGGTGATTATAATATATTGAGATATTATAATTACGTGAGTATTATATGAAATTATAATACGTGGCCGGGCTTTGGACCGGTGTGATAAATTGGCTCGCAACCAATTGATATTGGCCATTGGTGGAGGAATAAGGTGGAATGAGACAGGTATGATACATAAATGCTAGTTGGTATTAACTTACGTGTGATGTATGTGTATTTATATAAATAGTGTTTTATATAAATGAATTTTTAATGAATTACAAATGTCAGGGATTTACTCACTAGACCCTTAGGTCTAACCCTCATTTTCTGTTTTAAAAATCATGTATTCCAGGTGGCGGATCCGGTAAGAGCAAATAAGTAGGACTATTGAAGGATAACTTTTGTGAAGAAGTCAGTTTAGAAGTCATGGATGTATTTTTGTACTTGAGACTTCGTTGTTATTAAACATGTAATTCAATTGTAAAAGTTTGTACTGAATTATCTACTATGTTTTGCTAGACTATGGGACCGAATGTGAAATATGATGTACCTTTTTAATGATATCATGATATGGAATGTATGTTATTTGTATATATGAGAACCGGGTTGTTACAGTCGGTCATTTCCTCTGTAGTTTCTGTCGCTCGACCTCTGTTGGTCATCATTTCTGTAGTCTGACCTCTGTCGGTCACTCGATTCTTCTCTTCTTCCATCATCTCTTCTACCGCTCTGGTTGTCTCTGCTATATCTGTCATTTCCAGAATTCCTTTGGTTACCTCTGAACTCTCTTGTCAATAGAGCCAATGATTTAGCTAATGACGCAAGAGTTATCTCTTCCTCTATCAGCTCGTCTTCTTCGCTATCAACCATCACTATCTTCTTCTTCTCCTTCTTCTTCTCCTCTGTTGCTCTCTCATTTCTCGGTCTTTCTGTAGCCTCTAATGATTTACTAACCAATGCGTATGGTGCAATGGTTAGTGTTTTAGCCTGTGCTATTTGAGGCTCTTGTGCAGCTAGTGTTCCATAGAGATCAGAGAGTGTCCATGAGTCTAGATCTTGGTTTGTTTGTAAAGACATAGACAATTGAAGCCACTCATCATTCAGGCTCTTTAGAAACATGACGTTTTTTTTCTTCCGAGGTTCTCTGAATGCCAGACTTTCTGCATTTGTTTATGAGGGAGTTGAACCGGTCGTATGTTGTTTGCAGAGGCTCTGAAGGCATGATATTCATTTATGTATTGTGCCCTTCGGTTCTTCTGTGTTTTAGCACCCCCTTCCAACTGTCTTTCTAATTCTTTCCAAAGATCGTGCGCTGTTTCGCATGCATCTAAGGATTGAAAAAGTTCATTGGGGATAGCCATGATCAATATTCATTTTGTTTTCTGTGCAACTTCATCTTCTGTCTTATCTTCATTTGACCATTCTCCTTTTGGCTTAGGTTTTTGATGTTCAGGGATTTCAGGAGATTCAGCAGTAGCTGGTACACGTGGCATAGTTATCATAGGGACCGGAGGAGGATTGTAAAGATATTGTTTGAGAGTTTTTTCAGTACCCTCAAAGAAATGAACCATTCTTATCTTCCATTGAGGATACTCATCTCGAAGGAGAGTAGGAGGTTTGGTTAATGAGCCAGCAGTGAAAAAGTTATTGGTATTTGTCATTGTAAGAGTTTTTCAGGGGTTCAGAAAGGATAATATGATGAAAGATTTATGAGTATGAAGATCTGGAAGGATATTTGGGTAATAACTAATATCCAGAATTACTTTACTGGTGTTCTAACCTGGAAAAATGGTTTCTATCAGAATGAATCAAAGAGTGATAGGAAAACAGAAACCTTTTTAATTATGATGAAGAGTAGGTTAAAAACAGAATGAAATCTATCAATAATGTTGTCAAACGAGGATCACTTGATATTAAAAATCAAGCTAAGCTCTGATACCAATTGTTGGTTCCCGTTTTGTTTAAACAAGATTATCAGATCTATTAGTTCAAGTTTATGTTTTGATGCGGAAGCGTATTTGAAGAACTAACAGATATGTTTGATAGATTTAGAACACAATATAAATAAACAGTGAACAGGAAATAATATCTCAAAGTTTACTGAATATATATATATTAAGAACAGATTTAAGAACAGTGAGTAAGCAAAGCTTTAAAACAGACATGACTCTCAAAGTGTATAAGCTATGTGTTCTTGTGATGTTTTTATCTCTTGATTCTAGATTAGGAAGAACTCAACATGAGTCTTCCTTTTATACTACTACAAGGGGACCAAAAAGCATAAGCTACTATTGATCGGACGGCATGAATAGTTGTACGTATAGTATTGCATTAAATGCCGCAGACGTCTATTATGTACTAAGCCCTATTGAGTCCACTCAGAGTTTGACACGTTGAAGTTGGACAGGGTACGTTGCCATGCAAGTTGATGAACAGGTCCAGGAACAGTAGCAAGATATTATAAATATATTCCAAGTCTTTAATGAGGACCGCAGAGGCTTTGTAAAGTGTTACAGAGGTTCTGCGGTATGGTCCTTTGTAGATCAGTCTTTACCGGATTCCGAGTCTTTGGTCTTCTTTGCGCGTATGCCAGAGCTTCTGTAGGACGTCTCTGTAGCTTCTGTAGCTTCTTGACCTTGATCTCTCGGTAAGTTTGGCAGAGCCTCTGTAAGAGGCTTTCTTCACTTGGCCTATTTTTCACTACTTCTAAATACTTCTACGATTAGGAAGATTGAAGCTAACACACGTGTCCAAGGCTTCGACTCCAGCAACCTGCGCGGCTTCAGGTCGCGAGAAGGGTCGCGCAACTCACTGTTTCACCCGATTTTAGTACTTTGGCTTGTTTTTCTCTCAAGGATTTCTACCAAAACTTAACTACATAAAACCTTATTATTTTTATGTTTTTCAAGGCCAAAACTTAATGTCTAAATTCGACACATGATACTTGGTGTTACACAAAATGCCTTATAACATAATAATATGCATTTTCAAAACGGTTTATAAAATAAGACACACTAAAAGCCCATTTACGTCAAATGACCTCCAATTATACATTATTAAATCATCAAAGAAGGATGCTAATATGATTTATTTATCAAAATGTCAAAAAATCCCAAATGTACAAAACTCAACAAATAACCCAACATTTGATAAATATCAAGTAAAATACATAAATGCTTTAAAATGAACATCTTTGGCATGTACATATTTTTCACAAATCAACTTGAACTCGTTCTTGCTAGATTTAGGCTAAATCTAGGTTTTGCCCTCAAAACATGAGTCTCCTTGGATGAAGGCTTGAAAACTTCTAGTGAGCTCTCTAGACCTTAGCTCCAAGCTTTCTACAAAGTTTCTTTTACCATAAAAGTCCCCTAAGTTACACCAAACTCTAAGAAAGTAGAAGGAAATGAAGAACATTGAAACCCGAGCTTAAAATTGAGAGACATGAGGAGCTTACCAATACAAAATACTCTTGAATCTTCCAATAAAGCTTAACACACTTTATGTACCTTTGTAAAGCTTTCAAAATATAGAACATAGCAAAAAGAATCGTCTAAAACGGAATTGAGATGAAGAAGATACGAAGAAGTGAAGAAACCCCAAGAAAATCGCATACTTGCAGTTCCAGTCGCCCGCGCTAGTTTCACGTTAGTTCAACTATCGTGAAACTCTCCTGCAAAGCTTTTGGGTTTGCATCATGGTAGCCCAACGTGAGTCTGATGCTACTTTGGGGCCAAGAAACTCACGTGAAAGTCGTTTGGCACTATTTTGGCCAGAACTTCTTCGTTTTAGCTTTGATTTTGCTTCGGAAAGAACCATTTGACTCGTTTTTGAATTGTTTATCTAACAAGACTATAAAATCTAGAATTTGATCCTGAAATCCAATTTATTCTACTTCTCTTGAAAGATCGACTTATGTACTAACTTGAAATTACACTTACCAAAAAATTCAGGTGTTACAGTAGTTGAAGCTACCACCTCAGCTCTTATCCCTGAAACTCACATCAGTGATGATGAGGAGGAGGAGGAAGAAGATGATGATGATGATGCCATAGTGATCACTCGCCGAGATGACGATGATGATGTGATGACTTCGTCATCACCAAGATTCAAGAAATGGGTGTTGAGATCAGCTCAGCGGTGGCAGATAAAAAAACATATGAGGGGGAGCAACCTTCTCAAATATCGGCTAATAAGAGAAAAGGTAAAGTTATTGAAGACCCTGCTCCCTATGCACTTGTTGAGGGGGAGTCTGAAAACAACCCCCTAACTGAAACCCATTCCAACCATGAAACCCAACTACTTCCCTTAGTAGTCACCTAACTCCAACATCTCCTTCTAAGCTCAAACGTCTCTCATAGTCTCTCTCCTTCTTCAAAGTTAAATCCTTAGATTCATTCTCTGAAACTATGTTCCGTATAGTTTCTCTCCATATTGTATCTCTACCCGAACCCCCAATAACCTCTCCCTCTGCCCAAGCCTATTCAGCTACACCCTCAACAACAAAAGACAATCTTTGATGGTTATATAAATAAGACTTTGATGTTGAAGAAGAATGAAATATCGATATGGCACCTAGAAGAGCAACCTCAACGTCAAACTCATACTTGGTGAGAATGAAACCAACCATTAAAGCTGAAGAATCTGCAAGGAAAGCTCAGATAGAAGCTCGTCTCGGTGAGTTGGATTCTACTAGAGTTTAAAATTCATGTTCGTACCTCTAGGGATGAATTCAACTTTTTATCTGATGCTGAAAGATAAGAAGCTCTCTGAGTTGAGGAAGAGATAGAAAGGCAGAAACAGATTCTATCTTAAAGCTTGTAGATAGCCAAAACACTTGCTATAGATATTCTATCGGAAGGTAAGTTTATAAATAAAAATCATGTCACTGCTCAAGCTCTTTTAATCAGAGTAGATGAACAAGATAAACATGAGGAAGAGAATATGAAAGCCAAAAAGAGCCGAATGGTGTCTAAGGCCAAGATCAATGATATTACTATCACTGGAAGAGTTAAGAAAAGAAGACTTTTAATCTCGTTGACAATCTTCAGATATGACACTACCTAGGTCACCGACTATCCCTCAATCCATCCCAACTCTCATACATGGGACACAAAGTAGGTGCAATCGGCATATCATGCGGTTAAAGCTTCCGAAAAACCCGCTTCACACACTACTTATGTGCCAACGAGCAGGTCCATGCCCAACCACATTCTGGTGGCTTGGTGGCTTTGGTGACCTTTCTTGTGGCTTAGGTCGCTAGAGAAGTCCCCTAGATCACCTAAATACTTTGTTTTGATCAGATTTGGTTCCCTATTCGACTTGAACCACCCCGAGATCAACTATTCATATTTTAACAAGATTTTCCCAATATTTGATATCAAACCAACAATGAATTATGCATTTCCAAAATATAATATATTTACAGAAATATTGGTGTTAGAATCCAACCATCAACTTAAGCCCACTCATTTTGAGGTTGAAGTAGGCACCCGTCCTCATACCATAGCTTCAAGATGTTACTATGTGTGGTATAGGTCACGATACAATCTTTCCTATTAAGTTACATGGGCTTGGAATTAACATCCATTTTTAAGTTTCTTGAAAAGTGTACTTCCATGTCATTCGATTGGTGTGTGTATAATGGCTTAATTCCTTAAGTCCATCATGCTTTAACACTTTTAGCAAGTGACCACTTGTCATGAAGTATGTTTGTTCAATATAAACTTGAATGAAAAGATAGAGTAAACAATATTGTTAAGGAGATTGTGGCAATTGTTATGTTGAAAGTGGCGTGGAAGAAGCAGAAGCGAAGACCGAAGATCAAAGATGATGATGGCTAGTTGGTCCTCCTCGGGTGGTGTGTTCGATTGTTGGTGGCGTTTGTTTTGGAGCTTGTTCCTTGTTATTTTATTTTGTAGTTTGTTTAGCTCTGTTAGCCTTTGTTTGTTTTGGCTTATTTTTGCTTGGTATGGTGTTGTTACCAAGATGTATTGTTTCGCCGTTTGGCTTGGTTGCTGGCGTTTTGCCTGACTCTTGTTTTTCCTACTGCTATAAAATTGTCTGGATTTTCCTCTAAAAAAATATTCATTTCATGTAGTTTTGGGTCTCAACTTCCCTTTACACCGAAGCTAAGGGATTTACCTATCATTAATTGGTTTGATAATTGCATATTTTGAAAAAGAAAGCATTAAAAGAAAAGAAAGTAAATGAAAGCGATTAAATGAAAGCAAATAACAAAAATAAACTAAATGAAAGCGTGTAGAGATCAATTCAGTAACCGAGAGCAAGAGATAAGAACTTCGACAACTTCAAATGTATTCAAGTTATTAAGTTACAAGTAACCTGGTAACCAAAAACTTGGACACTTGAGAAATTGTTTTGAAACTTGTAAGTAATAAACTACAAAACTAGAAAGTATAAAACCTAAAATTATCTAAATCTTGAGAATATGAAAGCGTATAATCTAGAAGGAAACTTGTCCATTATCCATCTGTTTGAGGGGGAGCTCATTGACATAATGTATGTTCTAACCTTATACACTCCTCCCACCTCTGAAGCTAAACCTCAATCCTATCTACGCCTCTTCTATCCTTACCTTCAACTCTTCCCTATGTAGTTGACTTACCCAACTCTCCTCACCTGGAGGCATCAACTGTTCTTTGTTGTTGTGATTCAAAGTCTCTCAAACTATGAGGTATAAAGAAATTATATTATCCCACCACGGTTTTATTTTCCATTGTGCTTGAGATCCCGTAATCCAACACCGACTTTGTTCACTGAGGAGGGTTCAATACAAGAAGAGGGATCAACACTTGGTGAATATGAGGGAAATATAGTGGTGACTGGAACTGCTGAGATTACTGTAGATGATTAAGGTCTTTGGTGTGATTGTGTATCCATAACAACATTTGGATCACCATCATCGATTTGATCTTCAGTGTGAGGAAGATGACTGAAGGTAACATTTGATTTTCCATAGTGTGAAATCATCCATCCATTGTTTTATCTCCTAGGGCATTGCGTAACGGCTAGCCTTAGCTCTTTTTCCGGTGAGATTACTCCAACTAACTACGTATCGGCATCTATGCCGGTAAACATGAGTTTATGAATAATAGCTGCCAAATATAGCGAACCATTATACACACTGCCAAACTGTATTTACTTTTTTTGTTTCTCTCTAATATAATAATGTTTTATATATTAATTAATATATTTGTTTCGTTTTATAGGTGATCTACTTTGTGTTCTTTAATAGTCTTCTATGGTGACATTATAAAAGTAATGTTTTTAGTGGGTTTTTTTAGTGTGGTTGGAGTTATAAAAAAGCTTTTATGTTGATGGGTCAACCATTTGTTTGTGTGTGTGTATGTGTGTGTTTGGTGGTTAGAGATGGTGTCTCTCACTTCTCAAGTAAGAACCTCGTTTGTTATCATACATTTTATTGGATACGATTTTCGGTCCTTGTCATCCTCACTCGGTACGCGTTCGGTAAACAGCCCATAACACCTGGTTGTTTCTACTAAGAGCATAGATTGGAGTTGGCTTTTGTATACCCTTACAAGTTTATAGAATGTTTATTGAGATGCATGGCCAGTTCATGCATTTGGAGGTTCACGTTCGGGGTTTGCAACAACCCATCTTTTTTACGGTAGTTTATGGTGCTAATAGTGGAGTCGCGAGAAGGGAGTTGTGGTCCGGTTTGCGGAAATTTAAAGTACTCCTTGGCGCTAAACCGTGGGTGGTAATGGGAGACTTTAACGCTATGCTCTTCCCTTATGATGGGTATGGTGGGGTATCTATCGTACCATGGAGATGAATGAGTTTTTTGCTTGAGTAGAGGATGTTGAGCTCTTTGATATCCGTTACACGAGCATTCAATTTTCTTGGTGCCAAAACTGATCTTATGGTGTTTTGCAGAGGAGATGTTCCTTCAATTGAGGTGGTGAAAAAGGTTCTTGATGAATTTGCAGGGCTGTCCGGATTACGGCCTAGTATGGAAAAGAGTTCGATATATTATTCCAATGTGGAACCGAATATTATGCATGAAATCACATCAGTTTTGCCTTTTCAGATTGGATCCTTACCGTTTCGGTACTTGGGAGTACCATTATCATCAAAGAAATTGTCGGTTTCATATTTTTGACCTCTTGTGGCTAAGGTACGGCCACAAACTGTTAACTGGAAATCGAAGTTTCTTTCGTTTGGTGGGCGTTTACAACTCATTAAATCGGTGTTGGAATCCTTACACTTATATTGGATGATGGTGTTTACATTACTCTCGTCGATTGTTCATGACTTGGAATGTCTTTTTAGAGATTTTCTATGGGCACATGGAGAATCGTCTAAAGGAAAAGCGAAAGTGGCGTGGGAAGAGGTGTGTAGACCTAAGGATGCGGGAGGTTTGGGATTAAAAAAGCTTTCGGTGTGGAATCGGGCTTTGCTTGTCTCTCACGTATGGGATATTTTAAGTAAACGAAATTCTATATGGGTCTCTTGGATATACCAGTATCGTTTGCGAGATATTCACTTTTGGAATGCATCGATTTCCACCAAGTCTACTTGGCTTTGGATGAGGCTTCTAGCTCTAAGAGAACAAGTATGTTCGTTTTTTGTGCATGTGGTTGGTAATGGTAATAAGATTAATGCTTGGGAGGATAAATGGCTTGATATTGGTCATTTGGCAGCTCATATCCCGTATCGTACACTCCTTTCGGATGGTTTCTCTAAGTCTTCTACGGTGGCCGATGTGATTCCCACGTTACATCAGGTATGGCCGAATACTTGGATTACTCGATGTGCTTCGCTATCTAACGTTCATGTCCCGCATTTGTATCCAAGTATTGAGGATCGGCTCATGTGGAAGAATACGCATAATAACCTTACAAGGTTTTCGGTTTCGGAGGTTTGGCGTATGATGATTGGATCGTACCAAAAAGTTTTTTGGTATAATTTTTGTTGGTTTCCTAAGAACATCCCGTAGCATTCTTTCTGTTTATGGCTTGCTATTCGGAAATGTCTTCCAACCCAAGATCGAATGGGCATATGGTGTCGACAAGATGATCAGTTGTTGTGCTCGCTTTGTAAAACATGCATGGATGGTCATGACCATCTGTTTTTTCAATGTTCTTTTTCCTTTCAGGTTTGGTCGATGCTTAAAATGGATGTGGGTGATAATTTTCAAGATCGTTGGGACCTTTTACTCGATGACATGGCAATGGGAAGATGGAAACCAGGAGACTGTCGAAAACGTCTTACTTTTGCGGCTACTGTTTATTTTATTTGGCAAGAGCGCAATTCTCGGCTTTTTACGAGCAAAATGCGAAATCCGGACTAGCTTGTGAACGAGATTAGAAGATGCATTACCATGAAGATAGCGAATGAAATTGGGAATTGGCCGAGGGCTGGAAGTGCGACGGTTTTACCTACTTGACTCTTGATGCAGGTTAACTATTATTTGTGGAGGGGTTTTTGGGTTTTTAGAGACATGAGTATTTGGTTTTACATGTACCTTGTTTCTATTTCCCTTTGCTTATTTTGGATTTTAGCTTTGTGGTACATTATGATTTGGTTTGGTACTTGTGTTTTAGTGGATTCCTCTTCATCGTTTTGGGCCTGTCCTTTATGGTGGGAGTGGATTTTCTTTGGGAGGGAGTCCCTCGCCATGTAGGTGTATCTTTCTTTTTTGTTTAATATTGCCACGAGTGTCGCCTCCTTTCCAAAAAAAAAGGCAGGGTTCGACGCAAATTGGATAGGGTATTGGCGAACATGGAATTAACTGATATTTTCCATGATGGTTCGGTTCGGTTTTTGCCTAGGGGTATCTCGGACCATGTACCGGCTCTCCTTACGTTTCGAGGGGGGTTCGGCGAAAGGTTTGGGGATTCAAGTTTGACAATTTCTTGGTGGATCATCCCTCTTTTTTGCAGGTGATAAAGGATGGATGGGATTTACCGGTGGAAGGAACATTCATGTTCAAGGTGACGACGCACTTAAAGGCGTTAAAGCATGAACTTCGTCGCCTTCGGGCCACTTATGGTAACCTTTCGGTTCGTGTGGACCTCATGAAAAAGGAGTTGGATTCGGTTCAATTGGCGCTTGATGTCGACCCTACAAATCCTGACTTTCGGGATGATCTTGATCATATCCGGTTGGTTTACGAGCAGGCTTGTTGGGACGAGGAGGGTGTGGCTAGGCAAAGAGCAAAGATACGATGGTTGAATGAGGGTGACATGAACACTAAATATTTCCATCGAGTAGTGAAGGAGCGATGGCACTCGAATCTTATTCATTCGGTATGTAACTCTTCCGGTACTTATGTTTATGGTGATGATGTCCCCATGATGTTCTAGATTTTTTAAATCCTTGTTTGGTATGAAAGATATGGAGGTTGATCCAAACATGCCTCCGAATTTATTTGTGAATAAACTCACGATTGGGGAGGGTAACCATATGATTCGACCCATTTTGAACGAGGAGATCCGTCATGCCATGTTTCAAATTGGTAATGACAAAGCCCCAGGATCTGATGGATATTCGTCCAAGTTTTTCAAGGCGGCGTAGGATGTTATGGGTCATGATGTTTCTATTGCAATACACAACTTCTTCTATCAGGGCCATTTGGCCAAGGAGCTAAACCATACTCTTATGTGTTTGATACCGAAGGATGCTAATGCTTCTAGGGTCACGGAGTTTCGACCCATTTCTTGTTGCTCGACATTATACAAGTGTATAAGCAAAGTCATTGTGAACCGCATGAAGAGTTATTTGGATTCGATAGTAGGGGTTACGCAATCAGCTTTTATACCAGGCCGGAGGATCACAGATAATATCCTTATGACGCATGAGCTAGTGTCGGGTTATCATAGGGATTCGTTCCCTCCGTGTTGTTCTTTCAAGATCGATATCTAAAAGGCATTGATATGGTAGATTGTCAATATTTACTAAACATGCTTACGGGGTTTGGTTTCCATCCGGTTTTGGTGAATTGGGTTAAGGAGTTAATCACTACTCCTTCGTATTCGGTGGTTCTTAATGGCGATTCTTATGGCTTTTTTAACGGGGGGAGGGGCATCCGGCAAGGAGACCCTTTATCCCCTTATCTGTTCACGATCGTCATGGAGAAATTCTCAATGATTTTCAAACAGTGTATTGCAGAAGCTACATCGTTTAGCTATCATCGAGGTTGTCTCGATTTGGATTTAACCCATTTGTGTTTTGCAGATGATTTGTTTGTATTCAGTAGGGGATATGTGGCCTCGGTGAAGGTTCTAAAGAAGGCGCTCCATATTTTCAAATCCCGTTCGAGCTTGGAGAAAAGGGAGATCTTTTTCGGTAATGTGCCAACCGAAACTCGTGATGCTATCCTTACTTGTCTTCCTTTCCGGTTGGGTTCATTCCCAATTCGGTATTTGGGAGTTCCTTTGTCGCCAAAGAGATTGAAAGTCGTTGATTATGGGATGATTGTTTCGAGAGTTAAAGGTCGGATACAAAACTAGAAGACCAAATTCTTATCGTTTGGTGGTCAATAACAATTGATCAAATCGGTCCTCCAATCTTTGCAATTATATTGGATGGCGATCTTTCTTTTCCCATCCGGTGTGATTCACGATTTGGAGGGTTTATTTCGGGATTTCGTTTGGGCACATAGAGATAGCTCGAGAGGTAAATGTCGTATTGCATGGAGTGATGTTTGTCGTCCTCATGAAAATGGGGGCCTTGGGATAAAGCGGTTGACCACGTGGAACCGAGCCTTATTAGCTAAGCATGTTTGGGACATTTTGCGGAGACGCAACTCCTTGTGGGTGAGATGGTTGTACCTCTTTTATTTTCGGACATCTCACTTTTGGAATGCAAGACGGACACCGAAGTGTTCTTGGGTTTTATGTAAACTCATGGACCTTCGATATCAACTTCGGAGATTCTTTGTGACTCGTATTGGTGATGGTAACAACACGAATGCATGGGAAGATTCATGGCTCCCTTATGGTCACCTTTTGGCGCATGTTTCTTACCGGTTTATACATTCTTGTGGGTATTCACCTTCTTCCACGGTTAGACATATTATTGATGACATGCAGGGAGTTTGGCCTTCGAATTGGATCCAAAGGTATGATTTTTTGTCTACCAATGCTTTATCGACGTTAGACATGAACGGTCGGGACACAATATTGTGGTTGGACGATCAGAACGTACCGGTTGATTTCACGGTTCGGGATGTTTGGCGTTCGTTGGAAGGAAAACACGAGGTGGTGTCGTGGCACTCGTCGATATGGTTTCCGGGGCATATCACGAAACATGCGTTTTGCCTTTGGATTGCATGTCATAAGCGGCATCCTACTCATGATCGTATGTTGGCCTGGAAGCATGTACCTCCGGATTGGGTGTGTGCTCTTTGCCAAAATGGGTTGGATTCGCACAATCACTTAAGTGTCTGTATGTGAATGAGATTTGGAAGTGTGTGTTGAATGATACCGCATGGATGGGATTCCCGGATTCGTGGGATGACATTATTCTTTCCATTTCGGATACTAGGAGGGCGCCAAAATCTTTGGTGCATAAACTCCTACTTGCGGCTAGCGTCTATTTTATATGGCAAGAACGCAATAATCGTACCTTTCGGAATCAGAAGAGAACGGTGGCTCAGCTTTGCAAGGAAATCTTGGGGATTGTTATGTTGCGGGCCAAGTGGAAGATGCGACTCAAGGATGGGAGGATGTATTTTCTTTTCTAGCTTTGTTAGATCAATTGATCTTTGCTTGTATTGGTTGTTTGTTGCTTGGTATGGCTTAGTTACCAAGTTTATTTGTTTCTTTGAGGCTTTTGCCTTTTTGTACTTGGCTTCGGCCTAACTTTTTATTGCCTTTATAAAGTTGTGTGGAGATTTCCTCTAAAAAAAGTTTATAGAATGTGGTTATACCATTCGAGGCTTTTTTCACGTTTTTCTCCGGACCTCGGGAAAAAGGAAATGGAATCGTTCAACTAAAGCAATGAGATGCTTAAATGGAATAGAAGCGGCAGAAATCAGTGGATTCATAATAAGTTTCGTCTCTCATCGTCGGTGTCGGCCCAACAGGTTTTATGTATATCAAAACTTTGCAAAAACAAAAAAAATATTTCTATACACTAAACATGCAATGTAATCCCCTTTCAGAAAAGGAAAAAAAACATGTAATGTAATGTAATTTAAATATGACAATGGGTTAGGAAATTACATTGAGCGTGAAAGAGTTTCATGAGATCGGAGATATCTTTCCCCTTTGTTTTTTATGATACGCCTTATGAAGACAAAATTTGGAGTACCAAACGATCAATTGAACATTATTTGCCTTATACATGGTACTCTTGGATAGAGGCTGCCAGTTAAGAAGTGATTGCAAGCAGTAAAACTCTCAAATTGTGTCATTTCATTTTGGTTAACACTTGAAACTTGTGGAAAATCACACAGTGACTGTAGTTCAGTAGCATGAACATGTATGGCTTATTTCACGACAACCAAGTCGCTATAACGAAAAAAAAATACGATCAATAGCTGCCATGGATAGAGAAACGGATCAGATGAAGTTACTTGACAACTTGCTTAAATTTAACTATGCAATCCAAAGCACGGTCAAAATCACCATCTTCCAGGGCCAACGTGAAACGGCAATAGCCTGGAATCCCAGTCCAAGAAGTTCCGTTAATACACAAACCTGTGGCTCTCAGCATTGCTTCTCGGATGTTGGAGTCATTCAGTTTGGCTTCCCACATAGAACCATCTTTCTCCAGCTTAAAGCTTTTGCCAAGATAAGCAGATGGCTTTGCAATTACAGAAACGCCCCCACATGCTTCAACCACTTCCCATCCGCAACTCTCAAGTGTCTACATGCAAAACAAGCAATTGATTACTATAAGTTTTCGAGCATAAATGGATCATCTTAGTTCAACGTTTTCGTTTTCTGGATCCCCTTTGATATGAATGGGTCCTTAAAAATTTAGGTATGGCCCACAAAACGAAAATGAAGTGCAGAGCCCTTCATCATGAGCAACCAAAATTCAGTCCAAGTGTAGCAGGAATAATTGTTAATAGGATATGGTCAAAGGAATTAAGGAACAAGAAAATATGTGGATTACGTAGGAGCTCACCTTCCTACATCTTTTTTAAATGCACGACTTTCAAACCGATTTGAGCATTATTGTGTTAGGAACAGGTACTCTTCTGTTAGACAGAGTTCTTAAATCTGTCTGAAGGTCATGTATTTTTCTAAAAATCTATCGGAACACCCAACTTAAATAACCCCATGATATGTGGATGTTGGAATTCAGCGCTTTTAGAAAAAGTTGAGGATAAATTGTGTATTCATATATGTGTTTGTTTTAAGTATGCGTATTTATTAATACATTGTAGGTTCAAATGAGAAGACGGTCAACTTGCGAGAAGGGCAAGATCACATGTAAAATCCAAAACACAAACACTAATCACATGTGATACAAACACGTCGCGTTGACCGACCATCGTGTGGGCGGCTTTTCCCGCAACCTTGGTCACATTGACCAAGTAGCCTGCGTCCTTTTGGACGTGTTGTATCACATGTGATTGTACTTTATTGTAAACTGGCCCTCCTCGTACCTCTCGCAAATGGACCGACTTTTGGCATGAACCTCCATCTATATATATATATATATATTATATATATATATATATAAATGAATGAAAGGAAATACTTATTTCATGATTGGTACATTAAACATGTAAGATAAATACACTCTGAAAACCTAAGTTCATGCTACTACTCTTGCTTACTATGTCCATATATATTAGTGCAAACTATCAGAAAACTTAACTTGTATCATTTTGTTCTTCCTCTTTCGCAATAACAAATCTAAGTTCAGTTTCTATTTTAGCCTTTGTTTCTAATCTTAGAAATTGTGACTAGAAGCACCACTGCTTCCTAGATCATTGTGAGAAGTTCATAAGACCAAAAAAAAGTATATACTGCAATGGAAACAAAAAGATATTGATGATGCATGTAAATGATTTTGCTAAATTGAATGTTCACTTGCCTGTTTCAAACGATTGAATCTAGTGGCCAGAAGTTTACCCTGTCCTTCATCAGCACCTGTTAGATCTCCTACTTTCTGCTCCCTAAGATCTAGCAATTTCTTTGCAGTATATCTAATAGTGCTGTGAGGTTTGTTTAAGCCCGAGAAGCTGTGAAATGCATCAGCCAAAAATCGCTGGTTTAGAACTAGAAACCCGTATGCAAGCCCTCCAGTAGGCATCTTGAAGAACAACCCTCCAAGCAAACACACACTGAAACACGGTTTTCCAGATGAAGTTAACTCTGTTAAACTTCCATCCAAATTCCAGCCATCCCATCCATTCTTTAAGTTAAATTCCACCCCTGAGAATGAAGTGTCAATAATGACCCTTGCACCATATTTAGCACAAATTGTGAGTAAGCTTTTCATCTCTTCATTGGTGTAAAGCAAGCCTGTAGGGTTTATTGTTGGTCCCGAAATATAGACCCATGGTTTACTAACAGTCTCCAATACACTAGTAAGTTGCTTCTCTGTTAGCTTGAAACCTGTTTCAGCTTGGGTAGGGATAGGCACGATATTTGCGGCTAGAAATTTGGCAGCTGATACATAATTTCCATTTGAACCAGCTGGTATGCATAGGCTTCCCCCTTCTTCAATGCAGCAGAGAACCAGCTTATTGAAAAGGGCTAGTGGAAAGTCTGCATATATGAATTCTGCACTGTGATCAGCTGAGAAGCCATACGCATTCTTGATAAATTTCCTAACGCTGGGAGTAACATCACACTCTGATTCTGTCACATTCTGCCTTGCAAAACTTTCAAAGATGGCAGCCTTAACTGGGGTTGGTGTAGGAAGAAATATTTGATCCACGTCCATGTGAATCAGAGCCGATTTATCTGTCTCTCTAACTGATAATTCTGCCTCATTCAGAACCGAGATTACAGAGCTTGGAAATCCTATCATCTCACTAGATTTCACATCCTCAACTTCCCTCTGAAAAAACAAGAAAATTAAGGCCAAACTCTTAAACTGTGCTTGCTCTCCAGAAAACAAAAGGCAGTTAATATGTATAAAGCATCATGGATCAACATCTAAAAGTTTCTTAATAAGTCATGATATGTCTAGTTAACACCAAGGGGCTGGGAGTAACATATATAAACATGATAAGCTTAATGTTTCAAGTAGAGGAAGTAAACCTCTGCAGGTGGATGTCTATCAGGAAGCTTAAAGGACAGAAGCTCATGGAAAAGACAGCCATAATAATATTGGCTAATCAAGGCTGTATTGCCTTGTAGCAGTTCCACACTCTTGGACAATGCGTCAAAAATGGTTTTCTCTTCTGATATCACAAAAGCTACTTCAAGATCTGTATAAACCTGGAAAATGAGTGGCTATGATTATTACATAACTGAATGTAAATTCAAGAGATGGTTAACAACTAATGGATGCTTATCTTTTATAATTATCCTTTGCTGATGAAAGAAGAAACATACCTGATTTCTTAACAAGCCACATATAATGACCACATGAGAAGGCAGCGGGGTTCTAGCAAGATATTTCAAGACCCCAATAGAACTGGGAAGGCTGGAAAGCTCAAACTGGTCAGATATGTCTATAAAAAGACGAGATCCGATTTCCCTGGTAGTACGTAAAAGGTGCTCAAAAGCTGAACTAGTAACGGCCTCGAATTGAGCAATCCCTGTCACCACCACTTGTGGCCTTAACTTTTTTATCACCTCTATCATCAAATCTGACTGTCGTGGTGCTTCAATAACAGTGATTTCATCCGCTGAACTTCTGTTGTCCTTTTTTTGCTAAAACAAACAGAAAAAGTAAAATTAGGTCTTTGAAAAAACAAAATTTCAATTCTCCACATTAGATCACAAGGACCAGAGGATCTATTCCTCGACACTTAGAAATTTTAGCGAACACTCTGAGGCTCTAAGGCTTAGAGGCTCTGACCACCGCCAGGGGCGCTGCTCCTTGGATCCCGCAAGGGAATGCAGACCCCTTGACCCCTCCTTTCGGCAATCTAAAGTGATAGAGGCAACATTAGTGAGTGTGCACTCCGCACCTCCTAATTCATATTGTTTGCCTTATCACCTTAATCGATCAAGTAAATCACAATTACACCAAATGATTGATGACGCTAAAATCGCCAACAGAGAATCCTAGACCTGCCAACATATAGGTGACATATTTGTAGATACAGCATCTTGAAAATATTATGTGATGCCAGAAGGCCCTTAAGACAGAGACTTGCTATAGAGTGTGAAAAGCATATATGATGCCCCCAAAGGTTGCATAGAAACCAGCAATAGGTATATGTCATCCGGAATAGTTCTTAAAATAGTTTTCATTATTTTTCATGTGCTTATAAATCATATTCGTGAAGAAGAAGAAAACATTACCCTATAGGACTAAAACAAAAACTAGTTAATTTGGCAGCTTGGATGAATACATTATATCTAATCTTGAGGAGCAACTATTCTAACTAGAAGGTTCTCTATAACAGTAAAATGTGCATGTCGAGATCTCCAGTATCTGGCCTTTATAAAGAAAATTAAGGTTTATAATTTTTAGCATGCTTGCAAGTTTAAATAGTTGTTGACTCTGTACAAAGATCTGCAGTAGTCATCTTAAGAAACTAAAGTCATGTAAAAGGGATGAAACGAAATGGATCAATTTGGTAGCTTTGATGATCGTATTTATCTTTTCTTGAGGAGCACCTATAAGAATTACAACATTCAGTATACAAGCTGCTTTTTCCTATTAGAAAAATAAGTGTTCCAAAGATGCATGTCGTAATCTGGATTTATAAGGGTTGATGAATTGTATCATGATGGGAAGTTTAAAATAATTACTGTAAGATCTGCAAATATTCTGAGATCTAAGAAAGTTATACCATACCCCAATCAAATGAAATGGCTTCATAAAAATACCATACCTCAATTTCTAGTGATGTTAACCACTGCCTGGGTAGGTGTCGGGTGAGATGTTCATCAACAATGGCAAGACGTGGAGTGAACAAGCGGAGAGCATTCTCAATAGCCGTAGCCCTCGAAGGGAAAACAGCCACATTCTTGCAACAATAATAAGCAAGTCAGGATTAAGAGAAACATACATACATACATACTGTATTTATATAATAGCAATGTGACAAATAGTATGGAGAAACATTAATAAGAGAAGTAAGCAAAGTCTACTTACATCAGCACTAAGAGGTACACGGTGGTATGTTTTCATGAAACCTGCAATAAGGTCACGGAACCTTTTGCTTCCAATTGGAGGCTCATATGGAAAGCGTGAGTTGTCTTTCAAAACACCAGCAAGATATGCTAGGAATGGGATCTTCTCATCAGCAACAGAATCATCTCCAAACGATAAATCTAAGGAATTGCTGATATCATGAAACTCGTTTTTCAGAAACTGAAAGATTTTCTTCACCTGCCAGCTAAGTTTATTCAGTATTTATTCCATATTCAGATTACTTTATGCTATAGCTATCAACAATAACATAGTGCTTTTTATATCCAGGACCTGATTGGGTTGTCTAAGCTGGCAGCTGTAAACAGACAAAGCATGAGAAATGCGTCCACCAGCCTTTCCAAAGGCCCATGCTGTCCTAGCGCAAATTGGCTGGTCTCCAACAAGTCCCATGAAGAACTCAAAACGGTGTGGATTATTCTTCTCAATTTCGACTAAGGCTGAAATATCTGTGTCTGAAGCCTGAAGAATTTTGGTCTGCCACAGCTTGTTAACACGCAGCCCACGACGTTCAAATAACCGTTTACAAACACCTTGCCCTGGACGGCCTCCCATATTGAAGATCATGATTCCCATCGGCTTCATCACATCAATTCCTTCTTCAACTGCCCTAGCAATAAGACCTAGACCAAACTGATCCTCAACAAACCCCTGCACTTATTATATATGCAATTTATTATATTCTATATTTATATAATCAACAAACATCCTCTGACTAAGAACAATAGTTACTTACCTGAAGTGCACAATAGTTACTTAGTGAATGTAGAAACTCTTCGCTGGCATTTTCTGTAACAAGCTTGGACATTGCATCTGGATTTGGATTAAGAATCTACAACATGATCAAGTAGAGTGAAAATTAATCACCATATCATCACTCCTAGCAGCAGCAGTGAAGCAGTAAATCAGCAGTGAAAATTAATCATGAAGAGGTAACATATGAGATGATTGATGAGAATTAATACCTGCGGTATGCACCCGACAATCCGTTCAAGCTCTATCTGGTTATCTCTGCAGTAAGATAGTAGATCAGATTCATAAAACTCTACCCTGTCAAGCAAAGTTTTCTTCTCCTCGTCATAAACGGCCTGCCCATTCTCATCGAAAGCATTTAAATACAAATTTATCCATGAAATTTTTACTGCTCTTGGATTTATATCAAGCCCATAAACCTTCAATGGCAACCACTTCTCAGCAATGGCTATGGATATCCACCCGTTTCCACAACCAAGCTCGGCAACTATCTTATCCTTAAAGATAGAGTCGGGATGTCTATTCAACCCCTCATAGAAAGTAAACGACCAGTCTTCTGGCATAAAGATGCTTGGTATCACCATCATCGTTAATTTTTTTCTCTTTTGGTAACCTGTCTCAGCAAACCAACATTTCATTCCAAGTTAATTAACAAAGAGAGCATGAAACACAGTTGGTCTTTGCTTGAAACTGCTTCAACACCGTATGATCACTAAGAACTGTATAAGTTAAAACTACAAAAGTTGAGAATGCGTGTTTATTTAACAAACAAGTATTCAACTTAAAAGAAAATCCAAGAAGCAGAAAAAGAATATGCTCAGAACAGTGATGCCTATAATTGATCGAGAGCAACCTCTTTTATTAAAGATGCCAATGCGATAATTAGAGGTTGGGAAACATTGATTATCATGGATTTAGGACTACAATAGATAAATTCATAGATGTACAAGATAAAGAGATAAACTTTTGGTCACCAGCTAAATTCATAGACGGTGTGGAGTCAAGTACAAGATAAGAGATAAAATTTTGGGGATAACATATTATACCTGACAAATGCAAAAAGGAACCAAACCCAAAAATCTAGGACATCTACGAATACTTAACCAAAGTGTATCATGTCTCTTCAAATTGTAAGCCAGTTTTGTCTACCTCGGTGTGCCAGAATGTAAGTCTGTTCCACTGGGATCGTTACAACTACAAAGAAGATGATTCAGCGACTAAAGCTTGCCAAAATGTGCTCCCAGAACAACTTGGATGTTTAGACATAATATGATGTGAGAATAGAAAGGATATATAGCTCCATTTTCTTATCTGTTATTAGGGAGGAGGATGAATGATCTTTAGACTCAAACATGGGATGATCTACAATTCTGATAGCCTGCTCAACTTTTTGTGATCTTACAGTGGAAGCAAATGCCAGATGATCTAGATATGCCTTCCTAGATTATAGTTATATCGCAAGTCAAGAATACTTGTTCCAAATTTTCATAACCATAGGTAAAGTTTAGCATGGGGAAAGTAGTCAGTGCCGTCCCTAGGGGAGGGCGGGCCAGGCGTACGTCCAGGGCCAAAAAAATTAGGGGCCCAATTTTTTTTTTAAGTATATATTATATAACGGTAGTTAAAAAAAATGTAAATCAAAAAATCAAAAAGTAAGTATATAATATGATCCAAAAAGAATTTAACATCGTATTAAGGGCCCAAATATGTATTAATTTTTTACATTGGACAATAAAATTTGTGAAAATTTAATTGGTCTTTCATTTTATGGCATTACTTTTTATTTCTCTAAGTTTTTTTTATCTATTTCTAATGTCTAAAAACAATGTTTGCCTAGAACATGATATATACTCCATTACTCATCTTCCACATACTCTTTTGATTATTCCATCAGCATGAATTTTTATTTTTGTGTTAAAACTATGATAAATTTCTTGTTATTAATTAATAAAACTTCTATCTTTTGAAAACAATTACCAACTATATGAGATGACCCTACATATATCTATATTTATGATTTCAAAACTACTTTATTCTTCTTTTCATACATTATTGACTCTTTATTACCTAATATTGAGTGCATGAATATTAACTACCCTTTTATCTCTAAAACAAGAATAAGATATTAAACTATAACCAGCATGTACTTTTGATTCTAGGATTGATGGTTCTTAAGAAGTTTGCTTCAACTCTAGAAGTTTAAAATGGTGATTAAAACCATTAACATCAGGTAACATGTAGAATCTCAAGTGATTTATGTTGGTTTACTTAAAGTGTTACTCTGAATAGTTAAAATATTGATCTCAAATGATTTCAATCAATATATTAAAGGTATCATAAGATGTCTTTGATGGTGGAACGGATTGACAATGTTATATAAAAATGATATGATAAATTATATTAATTTAGAAATAATTATTGATTTGGGCAAAAAAGTTGATTACCGGCAACTCTAACCGGCCCCACACAGAACAGCTCAAGCTCAACTTGTCGGTCTGAAAAGAGGCTCAACATTCGGACATATCTTTTCGATTGTTAGCAGGAAGAGAAAGCAGACTAGATTGAAAGAGGAGAAAGGCAAGCGGAAAGCTGCAACTTCCTTGCTAGAAGGCCTTCCTCGCTAGAATTACGATTGGAAGGAAAGGTAAAACGGTAGCAAGCGAGGGCTTTCGTTGATCCTTCCCCGGTGGAATTGCTTTTTTTGAAAGTCAGTCAAGCAAGAAGGAAGGAAGGATTAGCTTTCAAGCAGTCTTCAAGCATGACATGAATTCAAGCCAGTCTGTTTCGAAGAATCTGATTCTACTTTCATGCCACCTTTCACTTGAATTTGCCTCCAATGACACCAATGTGAGGGGCATTTTTTTGGCTCACTCAGAGGCTGAGGCTAAGGGGGGGGGGGGCTGAGATCGAACCCAAGACCTGTTATGTATTTGGGCAAAGTCACTTCACCCCTTTGCCAACTGAGCTGCATGCCAGAGGCAGAAATAATTATTGATTGATCTTACATTAGGAATAGCCGGAAAAATTGTTTTATATAAATTAATATTTCTTGAATTCGGTGTTATTTTTGATGATATAAACAATATATTGAAAAAAATCGTAGTTATCGAGGGCCCATTATAACATCTCGCTCAGGGCCTAAAAAATGTCAAGAACGGGTCTGAAAGTAGTGAAGAGAGATTTCAGTGAGAAGGAATAACAAAGTGGGCCATAGATATGAGACGACTGAATCAATCGTTCTACCATGGGTTAACTTCGCAAGTTCGGGTGGGTTTCACTTTTGGTCTATCTCAACTACTTTGAGATAAAACTGTTGCTGTGACCTAGTGAATACTACTTTTACTGCGGCTGTATTTATTAGATCATTATACTTCAATAAGTTGAACACACAAATCTACAAGAGAATTGCTATCCAAGCAATCATCGATTCGTCACTGGAAATTAAAACTAAAACGCGAATTAAGATTGTATCAAGAACACACAGAAAACATTTACAATCAAGTGAAAAAAATAGATTTGGAGCAATGCACACACAGTACAGATATGGATAAATAAATGGAGAGATAAAGGACCTTCATTTTGTTCGAGGTATATATCTTGGATTTGGAAATGGTAAGTATCGAGGCAATGTTGGGAGGCTCCATCGGTGTCGAGCTTTTTCTGGAGGTGTGCAAAGAAGACCCTGGCTTCGGTTCGGGTCTCCGGATTCTCGAGGCGCTCCAAGAGTGATCTGATTGCACTGTAGGCAGAGTCACCCGACTGTGAACACTGCTTCAAGAACTCATCTAGAGATCCATACAACCCCTTCACTGCAGCCATTAATTGGCAATTGAGAATGCTTGTGTTTCGGGAGAGAGAGAGAGAGACTTTTATTCCACAGTTGAGGAGTGGGAGATAGCGATGGAGGATGTTCGCGGGATTTTAATATAAAAGATGTGGTGGTGACGACTACTGACACATCCTAAATTTACACTTTCACCCCTCTTTTAACACCCTTCCATTGATGCTCCAGACAAGCTAGCTAATGAAAAAGTCACATTTGGTAAAAATAGCTTATAAGCATGTAAAATGACCAAAAATGACATCTTCAAATAATTATCAATTTCAAATTTGATTATGTAATTAAAACAAATTTATAACAATATAATATAATATATTAATTAATACAACCAATGTAATAAAGAAAAATTAAATAATATAATATGTTAATTAAAAGAAATTTAAAATTTATTATTACATATATACTATAAATTTTGAATTTGTTAAAACAAGTTTTAGAAAAAAAATATATTAACTTATGATTTTAAATAACCGTTACATACAATATGAAAAAATAATCAAATAATAATTAAAAAATAATACTAATTGATAATTAAAATATATTCGTTAATATTAAAAAATAAATAAAAGTAATTATATGATTAACAATAATTCTATATAATTAAAATATATTATCAATATATACTTAAAATTTAACTTAATAATTTTCAGTTAATATTAATTAATATTTTTTAATTAATTATAATTAAATTTAAAATAGGATGACTCTCTTCCTAGAAGGTGTAGACCCTACTATGCCTTATTATCTTCAAAATTTCCCATTCATTCCTGTAAGAATTGATGCAGCAGTACCAGCCGCTGAGAATAGACCTGCTATTCCAGAATGGTTGGTACCCAAAGAAGTTCATACATGGTCTGACGAAGATAAGAAGAAAGTGGCTATCGACACCAAAGCCAGATCCATACTATCCATGGCTCTTCCTGACGAAGTCTACCATTTCGTCATGAACCTGAAATCCTCAAAAGCCATGTGGGACACAATATGTGTTCAGTATGAAGGTACTGCTGAAGTTCAGGACTCTCGAAAGATCAACCTGGTAAGACAGTATGAAAGTTTCAATGACCCTTGCTACCTTATATGGCACGATGCTGAATCATGAGCAATCAAGCCATCTTAAGAAGAATCTTGTAAAAGATTCCAAAAGCACCTATGTTGCTTTAATCTCAGAGGAACCCTCTACTCAGCGACCCTCGGTCACTATCACTGAGTTAGAGAGTAACTCTGAAAGATCATCAGATTCTGATTCTTCAGATAATGATGAATCTTTGGCTCTCCTAACTAAAAAGTTCAGGAGATTCGCCAAAAAGAAAATGTTTAGAAAGAATAAACCTCTTTCTATAACTGATAAGCCATGATCATCAACTCCTGTTGATAAGGCTACTGCTACTTGTTTTAACTGCGAAAAGACTGGACATTTCGCTAACGAGTGCAGGTCTAAGAAAGTATCGAGAAACTCAGCGTTTCCCAAGAAATCCTTTATTCCCAGGAATAAAGATGACAAATATGCTAAGCTGAAAGAAAAATATGCGAAGCTGAAAAGCTTCAAGAAGAAAGGCAAAGGCCTGATGGTTTACGATTGGGCTGCTTCTGAAGAAGAAGAATCATCATCTGACTCTGAAGATGATGAAGCCAATCTCTGTCTTATGGCAAAGATTGAAGATGAGGAAGAAAGTTCAGACATTCCCTCTACTTCAACCTCTGCAGTTCAGGTATCACCTTCCTTCTTTACAAATATTGCAAATATTGATGAAACTGATTGTAAAGCCCGTGTCCCGGTATGTTTATATATAATTTAATTAATTGCTTTAATATCGTTCTTTTAGCGAATCTTTACTAACGGGGTTAGCAAGTTTGACCAAATGCGTAATAAATCTTTAAACCATTTTAAATTGTTGCCTTTAATCGTTTTGGTTAGTGGTTTGGTGTCAAAAGGGACCAAGATGTTAGAATTCATGTCTTTTTAGTGTAGATTGTGAGATAGGTGTAGTTGAGGGGCTAGAGTGCAATTTTTGGAAATTATTGCATGGGTCTCGGCCCATGGCCGGATCCCATTCTCGTTTTCTTCCTTCCTTGATAGCGAAGCAAACCCAAAACAATTCCATAACCCTATTCGTGTCTTGGGGTGCGGCTGTGAGAAAAGAAACGAGAGAGAGATAGAGAAGAGCCGAGAAGAAGAGGTAGAGAGAGAGAGATAGAAACCGAGAGGTAGAGAGAGAGGAGTTGGCCGGAAACCCCTCCCCCACTTGTCGCCGCGGTTGCTGTTAGCGGAGGTCGCCGCTGCTGCTGTCCGTCGGAGGAATCGAGGGAGAGAAGATCGGTCGTGGTGGTGAGGCGTCGTCTTGAGGTAAGTCGTTCTCTCGTTCGTCTCGTTTCTTTTCCTTTTTCCTTTTCGTTTTCCGGCGAGACCACCACCGCCGCACGCCGCCGCTGCGGTGGCTGGGGGTGGAGTGCGGTGGCAGTGGGTGTCACTCGTAGCGTAAAACCCGAATCGTTTAAGCCTTGAACCGTTTTTATAAATCGTGATTTTATGAAAATTCTAAGTGTGCTGTCCAGTTTTCGTGTGATCATAACGTTTCCGTCGTAACTCCGTTTGAGCCGAAACTGGCGCCCACGGTTCAGGCTCGGGGTCGGGCATGTTTTCCGTGTTTTAGCGGAAAACTGGTTCGGCTTCTAGCTAGGTGGAAAAGTGGTCGTAAGTTCAGTGAATCGTCATTTTATGTAAAAGAAACTGCAGTTCGGTCACTGTTTTGCGTAAGCTGTAACGTTTTCCTCATAACTCGGGTTGGGGTGATTTCGGTGCCAAAAGTTCCCTTTTTCAGTCTATAAACTTTTCTGTGTTTTGTGCAAAATCCAGTTCGGAACGTAGCTTAGGCCAAATCGTCGTTTTATGCTGATAAGTGCTGTTTTTCGCTGTTCTGCGGGCTGATCTTATAAAATCCGTAATTAAATGTGGAAAAATCGTTAGTAGGTGTATAATATGTCCTTGGAACCCTAACTCAGAGTACTTTCTGGTCATATAATTTAATTAAGGTTTTTCTGGGTTTAAAGAGGTCGAAACAGGTCCCGAACAGACCTGTTTGGCGAGAGCAGAAAATAGTTTTAGTGACGGTTTAAGCGTGTGTCGTGTCATAGGGTCCGGGTCTCGTATTGACACGTTTTAACATGCGTTTAGGTGCTGGGAAGTGACCGCATTTGTGAAGCTTGAATTGTGTTGTTAAGCTAGGCGCGCATTCGAGGTGAGTTCTCTCACTATATCTAATAACGGTTGTTTTATCATTGCTGTAGTACGTGTGTGGTAGCTTTATGTGATTGTGTTGTGGAACTAGATAGTGGGGTGTCTAGTTGATACTTTGTCGTCATGTTAACTCGGTGGGACCGAGGATCCGGCGGGGCCGGAGATTTTATACGCGGGTGGCGTAGAGACTCGGTGGGACCGAGGATCCGGCGGGGCCGGAGATTTTATACGCGGGTGGCATAGAGACTCGGTGGGACCGGGGATTCGGCGGGGCCGAAGATGTTATCATGTGGTCGGTGGGACCGACTTGTGCCTTTTAGGTGGGTGGTTGTGGATGTACATGTTTATGATTTGTTCGTAGACCTGTATGATCGTTTATGTGTCACTATCTGTTGTAGGGGTAGTGTGGAATAACTGTATTATTTATGGTGTTTGAATTCACTAAGCTTCGTGCTTACCCTTTCCCAATAAACTGTGGTTTCAGGTCCGAGCGGCTCCAAGGCGTGACGAGTACACACTGGCGCGCGAGAAGAGCTGGTTGTTTTTATGATTTTAATAATTAAACGTTTATTCCGCTGGTTTTTTTATTATAAAGATTTTAATTATGAGTTTGCAAACGAATCGTTGGGATCATTTAATGGTTTGTTATGAATGAAATGTCTATCTTAAAAATTTAAATTTGCTTGAAATTTTGGGACGTTACAACTTGGTATCAGAGCACGGCTTGAGTGAATCAAACGCATTTCGGTGTGTTTGATCTCAAGTTTGCGGCTATAAAAATTTTCTTTAAAGTTTTTGGGAAATAAAACGAAGGAAAGATCCGTTTGAGAAACGGTGATCGGAGGCGCAGTGTGTACAGTCAGCCGGAGCCAAAGGGGAAAGGTACAGTACTTAGTGTTTTATTGCTTTCTAGATCATAGAGTATGCATGCTAGATTGCCTGTTGTGGACACTATGCTGTATGTTGAACTACTTGCTATTAGGAATTTATGCTAATTATGATAGGTTACTAAGTGGATGCCCTCTAGGTTGTATGCAGTAAGAGATTTATAGCCTTAGAATATTCGATTTAGTTCTATTGCGCAGCTCTTGTTTGAGTCCAACCGTTCTAGGATAGAGTCTTGTATTCGACTGCCTATTTATTTCGCACTGCATATAATCGGGTATTCGCGAGGTCACCCGTTATAATTAGTAGGGATTCGGTAGTAGCAAGGGTAGTGGGATAAGAGGAAGTTCCTAGAGAGTTGGGAAGGGTGTTTATGTATGAGTACGTGTGCTAGATTGCTTTCTAGAACATAGGAGTATGTATGCTAAATTGTTTGGTGCTTGTTACACTGTATTGCATGTCTGCTGCTTGCTATTAGGGATTTGGCAGTAGCAAGGGTAGTGGTTTGGATGGAATTCCTAGGGAGCTAGGAAGAGTGTGTACATATGCCGGTGCGGGCATATGTGTATGGTTTCGGTGAGAAACTACTTGGACCCCTTGGGATGGAACTCGGAACGGGTGATGATAGGTGTGGATGGTAGCAGTAGAGCTCCTACTACCGGAAGCATAGGATCAATGCTCGAGTCGGCGAAGTCACGAGGAATCCAAGGAGTTGAGCGTGAGTGTTGTTAGTATGAGTTATTATGTGCTAATAACGCGTTGTATTGTCTACCCAGAATAGCCATCACAAGGAGGAACAACTATAGTAAACCTACTAGTACAGGTGTGTACTTGTTTTGCTTTGATGGGATGATCGTTGGGGTAGTGTCGAAGGTTATAAATTAGTAGTCGTTGGAATAAAAGGACGATTCTAGTATTAGTCACTTGGAGTGATGATGAGGATGATGTTTGTTTCGGGCCAAGATGGAAGATTGTGCTAGAGTCATAGGCTCATAGAGCCGACTTTGATTTGAGGAAAACCCGTAAGATGATTTGATGTGATTTCCCAACTTGCCTTAAGAGGTTTAAATGTCTGGATGACAATAGTAGACCGGAGAGTTTCGGAGTGGTAGGGGTCGAGACGTTGAATGCCGAATGAGTCATGCACGAAGTTATTTTGAAAATAAGATTGCATTAACAAATTCTTGTGTTTCAAATCTTTGTATGGACGGTGTTTTGGAATTTTGGGAACTGCTCAACACACGCACAAGATTTTGAAATATGATTTTGAAAGTGTATGAAATCGTTTTATCACGGGAGTGCAAACTTTGTTAGAATTTGTCTCATTTTCGTTATTTTTCCAACAGTTCTTTCGGGTACGATGTTATCCGTGTTTTGGTGGTGGTTAAAATGTTGGGTAAGTGACTACGGATTGAGACTCTAACATTGGAACTCCTCCACATGTGTTAGAGTTGAGACGAAAAGTTACATTCCACGATGTCTGTATAAAGGCTATTTTGGTGATTTGTTTAAAATGAGTTTGAAATTCCAGTGTCGCTTGACTTTTCGTTCGAGAGTTTGTATTACTAAGTGTTTTATTTCAAATAGTTCAGTGTGTGGATTGATTCATGCGTGACATAAGTGATGCATGGAGGAATTTTGGTAACATTTCATAAGGAGTTGTTTAGTGCGCTTTTTAGTCAGCTAAAGGTTTTATTGACATTTCCATGAAAATGCGATTTATCGACTTAGGGGTATGCATACTGGGGTAACCTTTGTTCTCGACATTTTGATAAACGAGTCGTGCATGAAAATGTTTTAGTTCCTTTTTGTCGAAATGAAAGACCATTTGATCCAAGGAGTGTTTTAATGTTGTGAACATCATGCATACGATTACAATGTGTTATATTTTGGAAATATAAATGCGTAGATTTTTGACATTCGGGTAATTTAGAATTACCGATCATTTCTTTTTGGAAGTTAAAACTTTTGCTTTGGAGGAAACGAGTATTTTGAGCAATTTCGATAAATACATTTTTTTAAACTATAATGTTTTGACGTTATATGTCCCAAGTACGGAACTTGAGGAAGTGTTACAAGCTTGCATGCCTGCCCCCAGTTTGAGATTTTATGAGGTTTTAGTCGATATTTCCAATTAATAGAAGCGGACTGGGTTCTGTCTTCAAGTTTGAAACTTACACGAGACAGTTGTGTTTTAACAAAAATATATTTGTAAACCGTGTCATCGTTTTGTGTGATTAGCTGATGCGCGAAAATTCGTGGCGAACCCTGTGCCACGTCATTTTTATGATTAAAAAGAAGAATTTTCTTTAATCAAATGTCGTGAAACTTATTTTGAATTAGGTGCACACCTTGTCGCACCCTGTTTAAGGTCAAGCGGTTACTTTAAGTGCATGTCATGAGTCAATCCATACTGGAATCGAGGCGGTTCATTTTAAAGAAATTATTTATTACGCTTGCTTGTGTGTGAGTAAACTGAACTGCAATGGAACGATTTTCAACATGAATTTCCTATGTGGGACGAGCGTGTCCAGTTTTGCGTAACTATCGATCAGGTAATAGTAGTTTTATTACATACGATCTTTTGAGATGAAAATCATGATGTTGCAAATATTTCGTAAATGATTTTGTAAACCATTTGGGGAAATGTGCTTTTAAGTGACATGTGTCATTTCGAGAATTTTTAGGGTGTGAGTCCTTTTGGAAAACTCTTTTGTTTAACCCGTGTTGAGTCTGAGACTAAGGTTGATTTCAGAGTATTGTTTGCTTAAACTTTGTTTAAACGCATTTTCCGACCTATGGGTCTAGCAAGCGTGGAGCATTTTGCTCGGTTTTGACTTGGAGTTAGTCATGGGCCAATTGCCCGGTTTTAATGGCTCGATGTGGAGTCTAGTTGATGAGTTGTTTTTGTCGCACCGTTTGGCATTCTTTGCACGTTGAGTGTTTACATGTTTGGGTGAGTGAGTCAATCCGGAATAGGCATGTTGTTGGTAGGCTGTTTGCTTTGGATCCTTAGACACGTTAGTCAGTCGTTGGTAATGGTCGGTTGGGTATCTCGGGGTGGGACCCCGGTATTCATGTGTTTTAACATAGACTTTCCAGTAGGTACTAGGAGGATATAGTCGTGAGGCGTTACCTGGGAGGTAGACGTCAAGGTGTATCCTCGATACGGTGTGACTTGGCTTCGTAGAGCAAGTGTGGATGATACGTCGACGGTGGAAGGTAGATATTCCACGCGCGTTAGTACTGTAGGCCGAATAGTATCGGTTAAGGGATTGATGCCCTTGTTATTAAGAGAATAAATGCGCATCAACCATTTTGAGGTAGGTGGTATATTTAGGTGTCGACTTTTGGGCTTGAGGCCAAACACCTTTAGTATAATCGGAGAGTTGTAGCCGATTTTAAGATAATCATGGTGACGGTAGTAGTAACCCTGAAATGATCACTTGTGATGGATGGTTATGGTGGAATGACCTACGTGTGTGTTAGTTGATTTGTTTGTGGGGGATATCTATTTGTGTTAGTGTCTAGGATAATACCACGCTGATGTGAGTTATTGTAATCGGTTGGACCGATGTTCGGCGGGTGGCTGATGTTTGTTATTGTAATCGGTTGGACCGATGATCGGCGGGTGGCCGATGTTTGTTATTGTAATCGGTTGGACCGATGTTCGGCGGGTGGCCGATGTTTGTTATTGTAATCGGTTGGACCGATGTTCGGCAGGGGGTCGATGTTTTGTTAATATAAGTTATTGAAAATCTTTGGAGTCTATTAGAATTCGTAGAAGTTAATCGTCAATTAATGATAGGAGGGATCGTGTATACTGGTGAGCAGCTTTAGAGTGGTTAGAGCTTGAGATTTGACTCAGGATGTATGGAATATCTAAGGTTGGGGGACAACCGTAGTCGCTTGGCTAGGAATGATTTCAATTGTCGGGGTGTTCTGCCGATCATAATCCCAGTGTCTTAGAAAGAGTACGTTAGTAAGAATAGTATTCGAGAAGTTTAGTAGGGGTTTCAAGTGGACTTAGGAACCTGAGGTTGAGGTGAGGGAGAACTATCCGGAGCTATTCGTAGGCAGAGACTTCGAGGGCGAAGTCTAATCCAAGTGGGGGAGAGTTGTAAAGCCCGTGTCCCGGTATGTTTATATATAATTTAATTAATTGCTTTAATATCGTTCTTTTAGCGAATCTTTACTAACGGGGTTAGCAAGTTTGACCAAATGCGTAATAAATCTTTAAACCATTTTAAATTGTTGCCTTTAATCGTTTTGGTTAGTGGTTTGGTGTCAAAAGGGACCAATATGTTAGAATTCATGTCTTTTTAGTGTAGATTGTGAGATAGGTGTAGTTGAGGGGCTAGAGTGCAATTTTTGGAAATTATTGCATGGGTCTCGGCCCATGGCCGGATCCCATTCTCATTTTATTCCTTCCTTGATAGCCAAGCAAACCCAAAACAATTCCATAACCCTATTCGTGTCTTGGGGTGCGGCTGTGAGAAAAGAAACGAGAGAGAGATAGAGAAGAGCCGAGAAGAAGAGGTAGAGAGAGAGAGATAGAAACCGAGAGGTAGAGAGAGAGGAGTTGGCCGGAAACCCCTCCCCCACCTGTCGCCGCGGTTGCTGTTAGCGGAGGTCGCCGCTGCTGCTGTCCGTCGGAGGAATCGAGGGAGAGAAGATCGGTCGTGGTGGTGAGGCGTCGTCTTGAGGTAAGTCGTTCTCTCGTTCGTCTCGTTTCTTTTCCTTTTTCCTTTTCGTTTTCCGGCGAGACCACCACCGCCGCACGCCGCCGCTGCGGTGGCTGGGGGTGGAGTGCGGTGGCAGTGGGTGTCACTCGTAGCGTAAAACCCGAATCGTTTAAGCCTTGAACCGTTTTTATAAATCGTGATTTTATGAAAATTCTAAGTGTGTTGTCCAGTTTTCGTGTGATCATAACTTTTCCGTCGTAACTCCGTTTTAGCCGAAACTGGCGCCCACGGTTCAGGCTCGGGGTCGGGCATGTTTTCCGTGTTTTAGCGGAAAACTGGTTCGGCCTCTAGCTAGGTGGAAAAGTGGTCGTAAGTTCAGTGAATCGTCATTTTATGTAAAAGAAACTGCAGTTCGGTCACTGTTTTGCGTAAGCTGTAACTTTTTCCTCGTAACTCGGGTTGGGGTGATTTCGGTGCCAAAAGTTCTCTTTTTCAGTCTATAAACTTTTCTGTGTTTTGTGCAAAATCCAGTTCGGAACGTAGCTTAGGCCAAATCGTCGTTTTATGCTGATAAGTGCTGTTTTTCGCTGTTCTGCGGGCTGATCTTATAAAATCCGTAATTAAATGTGGAAAAATCGTTAGTAGGTGTATAATATGTCCTTGGAACCCTAACTCAGAGTACTTTCTGGTCATGTAATTTAATTAAGATTTTTCTGGGTTTAAAGAGGTCGAAACAGGTCCCGAACAGACCTGTTTGGCGAGAGCAGAAAATAGTTTTAGTGACGGTTTAAGCGTGTGTCGTGTCATAGGGTCCGGGTCTCGTATTGACATGTTTTAACATGCGTTTAGGTGCTGGGAAGTGACCGCATTTGTGAAGCTTGAATTGTGTTGTTAAGCTAGGCGCGCATTCGAGGTGAGTTCTCTCACTATATCTAATAACGGTTGTTTTATCATTGCTGTAGTACGTGTGTGGTAGCTTTATGTGATTGTGTTGTGGAACTAGATAGTGGGGTGTCTAGTTGATACTTTGTCGTCATGTTAACTCGGTGGGACCGAGGATTCGGCGGGGCCGGAGATTTTATACGCGGGTGGCGTAGAGACTCGGTGGGACCGAGGATCCGGCGGGGCCGGAGATTTTATACGCGGGTGGCATAGAGACTCGGTGGGACCGGGGATTCGGCGGGGCCGAAGATGTTATCATGTGGTCGGTGGGACCGACTTGTGCCTTTTAGGTGGGTGGTTGTGGATGTACATGTTTATGATTTGTTCGTAGACCTGTATGATCGTTTATGTGTCACTATCTGTTGTAGGGGTAGTGTGGAATAACTGTATTATTTATGGTGTTTGAATTCACTAAGCTTCGTGCTTACCCTTTCCCAATAAACTGTGGTTTCAGGTCCGAGCGGCTCCAAGGCGCGACGAGTACACACTGGCGCGCGAGAAGAGCTGGTTGTTTTTATGATTTTAATAATTAAACGTTTATTCCGCTGGTTTTTTTATTATAAAGATTTTAATTATGAGTTTGCAAACGAATCGTTGGGATCATTTAATGGTTTGTTATGAATGAAATGTCTATCTTAAAAATTTAAATTTGCTTGAAATTTTGGGACGTTACACTGATAGTCTCCGCAAAATCGATCTCTTGACTAGAAGCTTATATGAAGCCATGAATGGCAAAACTATAGTTGAAAACCAAAACCTTGATCTCGCTGAACAGCTTAAAAACTGTCACCTTCAAATAGAAAAGCTTTCTAAAATTGAAGAAGATTTTAAAGATCAAGTGCATTTAAATCAGCTAGTCAAAATCGAACGAGCAGAAGCTATAGCTGCTTTGAAAGCTGAAAAAGCTACTGTTGAAGGATGGTGTAATTCTTCAACAAAGATCACTGAGATAATTAAGTCTCAGATACCCCTGAGTGATAAACGTGGTCTTGGTTACAAATATGAAACTCAAGAACCAACCACTGATCGTTCCATGCTCTTATTTGGAACTTTCGTATCATCAGTCTCTGACACTTCATCCTCTCAGTGTTCCTCGTCCAGACCTCCTATCCCTGAGGAAATTTCTACCTCTTCAAAAGGTAAAGAGAAAATGGTTTATCCAAAACCTACCTCTGTCTTTAAAGATAAAGGTAAAGGAATTGCTTTTAACCAAAATCCTCAGAAGGGTATTTTAGTACCAAAGCTGAATGCTTCTAAAGCTTTAGTGATATATTCCTCTGGATCAAGGAATCAGATCTCTGGATCTACTCAGCGTGGGTCTATTCAGCGATCTACTCCTAGACTCAGAGTGGATGTCCTTGGTAAGAAATCTGAAGAACTAAACGTTCCTACCATTTCAAAAGCCAAAAGCTTATTTGGTGCTGGTCCTTCTAATTCTAAATCAAAAGCTCAGCATTCAAATGGTCCTAGAACTACTTTTAGTTATAGGAAATGTTATCATTGTGGACTCACGGATCATATTGCTAGTAAGTGTCCCACAGCCACCAAAGCTGAATAGATAGCTAAGGTGAAGATTGCCCCCAAGGCAAAGAAGACCACTGAGGTTAAGAAATTAACCAAAGTGAAGACTGACAAAGCTGAATCTTCAAATGCTGCGAAGATTGCTGAACCTTCCATTCCAACTACTTCCACTGACAAACGTGTACACATGGTTAAGTGGGTACCCAAGAAAAACTAATCTTCCTTTATGATGCAGGTTCAGAAGGGTATCTGGTATCTCGATAGCGGATGCTCTAGACACATGACTGGAAAGAAAAGCATGTTCGCTGAATACAAGGAAGAGAAGGGTCCCTCTGTGACTTTCGGTGGAAATGGAAAATGACATACCCGAGGGTTTGGTGTACTCTCTAATGGTACAACCACCTTCAGAAGAGTCGCATATGTTGAAGGGCTGAAGCATAATCTGTTAAGCATCAGTCAGCTTTGCGACAAGGATAACAAAGTAATCTTTACTAAGGAATCCTGCTTTGTCACTGACAAAAAGGAGAAGATAGCTCTCAGCGGTTATCGTTTGGAAAATGTTTATGTAATAAACATGGACTCAACCACCACTGAGAACTCCTGTTTCTTCTCAAAAGCCTCATCTGATGTCAACTGGCTATGGCATAAGAGGCTCTCTCATCTGAATTTCAATACACTGAATACTCTTTCTTCAAAAGAGTTAGTCACTGGTCTACCTCAACACTCATACGCCAAAGAGTCTTTATGTTCAGCGTGTGAAAAAGGGAAGCAGACCAAAGCAAGCTTTAAGTCAAAGCAAGTCTCCTCAGTGTCATCTCCTCTACAACTTCTCCATATGGATTTGTTTGGCCCTGTTAACAAATATTTTAATTTAAACCAAAAACAAACTAACGTAGAAATAAATATAAATATCCAAAAACAAACTAACGTAGAAATAAATATACATATCTAACCAAAAACAAACTAACGTAGAAATAAATATAAACCGAACTAATCTAGATAAAAAGATCATAATCAACAATAATATCCAAAATTATCTAAGATCAACATATAATATCTTTTAAAAAAATTATTTTTTTGTCTGAAACATAATTCAAACATTTAAATAAATATATGTTATTAAAATTTTGAATTAAGATTTTATTTCTCAGTCGTAAAATAAGCAGTCGTAAAATAAGCATTAAATATTAATATATTACATATGATGTATTAAAATAAATATTAAAAAAATACATTATACGAAACTAAAATCGAACCAAAAACATGATGTTGTATACAATGTTCTCTTCATATATAACACATAATATAGCAAGATTATAGGTTCTATTGTAAACTACTTGATTTCAAGTTATTCAAAATCTTAAAAGAATTGATGGATATTAAAATGCAGAATTATTATTATTATTATTATTATTATTATTATTATTAAATGCAAATTTAAAGTTGAAATAGGAAACACAAGCTTTTGTGGTCAATGCAATGAGCAGGGGCGGACCTACCCTTCCTCCGGGGTTCCGTGCACCTGCTCACTTGTTTGCCGTAAAGGAAAAAATATAAATCGTTTGACAGTGCATCCGCTTAATTTTTAGAGTGCTCTTAAGTATTTTTAAACTGGATACCTAACCAAAATGAGCTTCTAGTGAGATGGTTTGTGTCAACTTAATTAGAGTTTCTAGTTTCAAGAGGTTTGGGGTTCTATTCCTACTCTTGACACTTATGTTTTTAATTTTTGTTAAAACTAGAGAAAACTCATAACTTCTCTCCATAAATTACATTTAATACACATTAAATACTCTATTAATATAATTTAATTTGATCATTAACTATCTCCAGAATTTTAAAATTTTCATTTTTTAGTTATTGATTTGATTATTATTACATGAAAGTCTATATGTATAGTTAATTTTGATTTGTAAAACATCCAAAAATTTATTCTCGAAATCAACCAAAGAATCAAAATTTTATTTTGAAATCAATAAAAAAACCCCAAAAAATTATCTCGAATCGACACAAAAAAACCAAAAAAATTAATTGAAATCGACAAAAAACTTAAAAAACCCCTCGAAATCAACCAAAAGATTGGAAAAAATATCTCGAAATCAACTAAAAACTTAAAAAAAACCCTACGGCTAAAACACATCGACAACAATTTCTTAGACTTTTCGTTTGTGCACCCGCTCACCTAAAATCCTGGGTCTGCCACTGGCAATGAGTGTACACAATGGCCCATGTGAATGTGATGCTCAATGAATCATTAGTATTAACACCAATCAGAGCATCCACAATGCATAAAGTCATTAATGACTTTTTACTTTTGCCACCTTAGATTTCCACTAGTTTTATATAACAAAAAATTATCTTTAAAAATCATCTCCAATGCAAATAAGCTTTTCAAAAGTTTTTTTATTTAATTTTCAATACTAAAAAATGTTAAAATGAAAATATTATGGAGTGAAGGGGGTAAAAAGCTTTTCATCAAAAGGTCATCGGAGAATAATTCTTTGTATAATAAGCTTTATAAAAAGTTGTTAGTCCAATGCTTTAACCTATTAAAAAGACTTTTTTAAATAGTAAAAAGTCCTCTAAAAAGTTAGCATTGGAGATGCTCTTATAACCAAATAAAAAAAAGCCTTTACCATTACTCAAATTTGGATGCTTTTTTCCGTGCGTATTCTATTTATATATAAACACATATACTATCTTATCTGTCGAAATGCTTTCCCTGAACCAATTGTACCTTGACGATGAAATTTCATAAATATATCAATTATTTTCTAATATAAAGAATTCATTACCAGGGCATCATAATTTCAATGGGCATCAAAAATTTAGTCCAAGTTTTCTATAGTAGGCTCAGTTAGTAGTATTTTGGGCCTAAAAAAATTAGTCGTCAAGGCAATAAGGCCCAGCGCCCCAAATCCCCACTATGATTCTAGAAAAGAAAAAGAACGGTCCAATGTAAAAATCAATCTCGCCTCTCACCTCTTGAACAATTTGATCGATTTGTGGTAAATTACTAACTTATCTTACTGCTTACATTCTTGATTCTTACTAAGTTTTTATAATTCTACTTCAATAGTTTTAAGTTTAATGTTTTGTATAATGTTAGCTTCAATCTTCCTAATCATAGAAGTATTTAGAAGTAGTGAAAAATAGGCTAAGTAAAGAAAGCCTCTTACAGAGGCTCTGCCGAACTTACCGAGAGATCAAGGTCAAGAAGCTACAGAAGCTAAAGAGGCGTCCTACAGAAGCTCTGTCATACGCACAATGAAGACCAAAGACTCGGAATCCGGTGAAGACTGCTCTACAAAGGACCAGACCGCAGAACCTCTGTAACACTTTACAGAGCCTCTGTGGTCCTCTCTAAAAGACCTGAAGATATTTATAATATCTTGCTACTGTTACTGGACCTGTTCATCAACTTGCATGGTGGCATGCCCTGTCCATCTTCAACGTGTCAAACTCTGATTGGATTCAATAGGGCTTAGTACATAATAGACGCATGCTGCATTAAATGCAATACAGCACGTCCAACTGTTCATGCCATCCGTTCCACTATTCATACCGTCCGTTCTGAATAGTAGCTTATGCTTTATGGTCCCCTTAGAGTAGTATATAAGGAAGACTCATGTTGAGTTCTTCCTAATCGAGAATTAAGAGATAAAAAAAACATCAAGAACATATAGCTTATATACTTTGAGAGTCATATCTATTTTAAAGCTTTGCTTACTCATTGTTCTTAAATTTGTTCTTGATATATATATATATATTCAGTAAACTTTGAGATATTATTTCCCGTTCACTGTTTATTTATACTGTGTTCTAAATCTATCAATCATATTTGTTAGTTCTTCAAATACGCTTCCACATCAAACATAAACTTGAACTAATAGATCTGATAATCTTGTTTAGCTCTACTCACTTGACTAGGACATAATGAAACTGATCGGGGTGAAGGTATCTTGTCCAGAGATGCTCTATGACCAGAAGCTGCTTATGCATAAGCAAAACATACAGAAGTTGTCGATCAAGCTGTCCAAATGGTCAAGACACGTGCAGAGCCTCTGATAGGATATACAGAAGCTTTGTTGACCAAATCAGTGGTTGTCCAGATTAACGAATAGAACCTGTTGTGCTCATGTAAAAGATTTTAATGTGCAGATGAGTTGTGAAGAGCTTATCCAGACAACTCAGAGGTTGTCCAGAGCCTCTGTGCTAAACCAAGACTGTCCACAAGTGTTGTTATTGATGTACAAATATATATGCAGATCGTTTACTGTTTTGAAATATTTGTGACATCAGGTTACAGTGTTATTGAAGTGCAGCAACAGAGCCTAATCAGTTCGTGAGCAGCAGCTATTTCTCGAAATCCAACTTGCTGCTATTGCACGAGCTTTAGAATAACTATGGACGCAGAAGGACGAAAGGATAAAGGAGTGTTCAGATGTGCATACACAGATACAGAAAACTTATGAAGAAATTACAGCGAGCAGTCATCGTTCAGAAACTTGCTGCTGTTAGATGTATAGGCAGATCTCGAAAGGTATGTGTAGAGATGTGGTTATTCATATGAAGAAATGCAAAGGTCCAGATCTCATGCAGAGCTTCTGTATGGTTGCACAGATATGTTCACAGAGCTCTCTTAGTTGTCTAGAAAAGCACGGCAGAAGTTGTCCATGGTCGTGCAGAGATACTGGACTCGATCGAAATTTGAAGATCAAAATCTATAATGCTCTCGACAGAAGCAAATTGAACTTCAGAAGAGGTGTTCAAACATGCAAAGGATTTGCAGAGCTTCTGTAAGACTGTACAGAGCCTCTGCGTATGATCAAAAGCTGTTAATCCGTCATGAAGCTGTTAAGTCGTTGCAGCTGCTGTCCAAATTAAGCTTTGATGTTGTCGAAGTCCAGAAATAGTTAGATGTGATTTATTCAGAGGGACAGAATCATGAAACAAACTTCAGAAGTGTGCAGAACCTCTGAAGACTGTCTAGAAATGCTCTGTCGATCACAGAGGATAACCACAGAAGCTAATCGCACAGAGCCTCTGAGCACATAGAAAGTTCTCCAAAAATGACAGAATATTCAGCTTATCTCTCAGAAGAGTGTTGCTGTTGTAAGCTCAAAGTGCATACAGAAGACTCGTGTGCTTAATCAAAATCACATTTTGAGTAACCCTGTAAAATTTCACTGCAAAATTCTGATTTTTGAGCAAGTTATGGTGATTTGAAGTTCTAAAAGTTCGAAAATCGCAAAACCCAAGTTGTAAAATGATTTGTTTACTGCTGTTTGTTGTTAAATGATTTTATCTGTTGTTTGCTGTTGTAATAACAAATTTAATGTTTCTACAACAATTCATTTGTGCAGGTCACAGATAAGCCATACAGACCTGCAGTGCTCAATATGCAAACAGACCTTGAAGTGTTAATCAAGTTTAGCTGTTGTTGGTTATAAAGAGATCAGACCTCAGATCAATGAGAGTTTTTGTTGTCAAACAGAAACAGACAAGTTACTGTTTCAAGCTACCATTTGATCACACGAAATAGAAATCTGCAGCTGTGAGTTTCCAAGAGGTCTGAAATGATTTTGATGGTTGGTTCACAACTGGAATGTAGATCAGCAATCAGAAGGACATGATTCAGATTGAGCCAAGACCTGTTAGTTTTTGGAAAATTATGTGCACCGCAGAATGTCAAACAAATAAGTATACAACAGTATTTGTTGTATGAAAACAGAAGCCTTCAAAGTCACAAGCAATTGCAGAAACAGTCGACACAACAGTTTTGATCATCCTCTGTCGAGCTTTGATCATCCTCTGTCGAGCTCTGATCATCCTCTGTCGACACAAACAAACCTCTATCGAAACACTTCTGTAATAAACTTCTGTGACCTGTTTGTAACTGCTGCTCAGTGTCAAAAATTGAAATCAGAAGATCTTCAGAAGCCATTAATCTCAAAAGTGAAGTTTCAGATTTGCTGCTGTTGAATAGCTGATGTGTAGATTAGAAACAGAACGGGTTGCTATTGTGCAGTCTCAAGCTATAATTAACATCAGTGTGCTCAACTCAAGTTTGCTTAATCTGCTGCTACAGACCCTCTATGCAGATCATATCAGATTAAGATGTGCAGCAGAAGATCAAAAATCAACCTATGTGGCATTGTTCACCACAGAGCCTCTGTGAAGACTCACAGAGCCTCTGTGAAGACTCACAGAGCCTCTGTGGACAACTGAAGGAAGTTGCTGCCCAGAACTCTATGCAGATGTGTAAATCAAGAGGCAAATAAACGCAAATAAAAAATCTCGATGTGCAGCAGATAGTGAGCATAATGTATACAAATCAGAAATTGCAAGCTGCTTGATGTTGCTGTCTTTATTCGAATTTCAGGTCTCATGCAAAGCTTCTGTAAAATTGAACAGAGGCTGTCCACAGAGCCAAGCATATCTAGACTAAGCAATGTTTGTTGTTCGCTTGCCTCTGCAGAAGACACTAGCATGATTCTCTCGTCTATGTGTCTTAAGCCAGGCTTAAGATTGGCAACGACCACTTCCAGTCTTCAGAGTTTTAATAAGACCAAAGCTTGATTGTATTGAGTAGAACTATATGCAGAGCCTAACCAAATGATGTGCAGAGCTTCTATAAGACTCTACATAGCCTCTGCGCTCGATCAAGATATGTACAACAGATCGTGGCTTATGTTCATGTTATTCATCCAGTTTAATACAGAAGTTGTTGCTCTTAATGCTCGTGTAGAATCGCTCTTAGGCCGTCTCAACAGAGTTGCTATTGGTCTATTCAGATTAGACCAATAGTTGCTGCAGCTCTACTCACTTGACTAGGACATAATGAAACTGATCGGGGTGAAGGTATCTTGTCCAGAGATGCTCTATGACCAGAAGCTGCTTATGCATAAGCAAAACATACAGAAGTTGACCAACAAAAGTCTTTGTTGATCAAGCTGTCCAAATGGTCAAGACACGTGCAGAGCCTCTGATAGGATATACAGAAGCTTTGTTGACCAAATCAGAGGTTGTCCAGATTAACGAATAGAACATGTTGTGCTCATGTAAAAGATTTTAATGTGCAGATGAGTTGTGAAGAGCTTATCCAGACAACTCAGAGGTTGTCCAGATCCTCTGTGCTAAACCAAGACTGTCCACAAGTGTTGTTATTGATGTACAAATATATATGCAGATCGTTTACTGTTTTGAAATATTTGTGACATCGGGTTACAGTGTTATTGAAGTGCAGCAACAGATCCTAATCAGTTCGTGAGCAGCAGCTATTTCTCGAAATCCAACTTGCTGCTATTGCACGAGCTTTAGAATAACTATGGACGCAGAAGGACGAAAGGATAAAGGAGTGTTCAGATGTGCAGACACAGATACAGAAGACTTATGAAGAAATTACAGCGAGCAGTCATCGTTCAGAAACTTGCTGCTGTTAGATGTATAGGCAGATCTCGAAAGGTATGTGTAGAGATGTGGTTATTCATATGAAGAAATGCAAAGGTCCAGATCTCATGCAGAGCTTCTGTATGGTTGCACAGATCTGTTCACAGAGCTCTCTTAGTTGTCTAGAAAAGCACGACAGAAGTTGTCCATGGTCGTGCAGAGATACTGGACTCGATCGAAATTTGAAGATAAAAATCTATAATGCTCTCGACAGAAGCAAATTGAACTTCAGAAGAGGTGTTCAAACATGCAAAGGATTTGCAGAGCTTCTGTAAGACTGTACAGAGCCTCTGCGTATGATCAAAAGCTGTTAATCCGTCATGAAGCTGTTAAGTCGTTGCAGCTGTTGTCCAAATTAAGCTTTGATGTTGTCCAAGTCCAGAAATAGTTAGATGTGATTTATTCAGAGGGACAGAATCATGAAACAAATTTCAGAAGTGTACAGAACCTCTGAAGACTGTCTAGAAATGCTCTGTCGATCACAGAGGATAACCACAGAAGCTAATCGCACAGAGCCTCTGAGCACATAGAAAGTTCTCCAAAAATGACAGAATATTCAGCTTATCTCTCAGAAGAGTGTTGCTGTTGTAAGCTCAAAGTGCATACAGAAGACTCGTGTGCTTAATCAAAATCACATTTTGAGTAACCCTGTAAAATTTCACTGCAAAATTCTGATTTTGAGCAAGTTATGGTGATTTGAAGTTCTAAAAGTTCAAAAATCACAAAACCCAAGTTGTAAAATGATTTGTTTACTGCTGTTTGTTGTTAAATGATTTTATCTGTTGTTTGCTGTTGTAATAACATATTTAATGTTTCTACAACAATTCATTTGTGCAGGTCACAGATAAGCCATACAGACCTGCAGTGCTCAATATGCAAACAGACCTTGAAGTGTTAATCAAGTTTAGCTGCTGTTGGTTATAAAGAGATCAGACCTCAGATCAATGAGAGTTTTTGCTATCAAACAGAAACAGACAAGTTACTGTTTCAAGCTACCGTTTGATCACACGAAATAGAAATCTGCAGCTGTGAGTTTCCAAGAGGTCTGAAATGATTTTGATGGTTGGTTCACAACTGGAATGTAGATCAGCAATCATAAGGACATGATTCAGATTGACCCAAGACCTGTTAGTTTTTGGAAAATTATGTGCACCGCAGAATGTCAAACAAATAAGTATACAACAGTGTTTGTTGTATGAAAACAGAAGCCTTCAAAGTCACAAGCAGTTGCTGAAACAGTCGACACAACAGTTTTGATCATCCTCTGTCGAGCTTTGATCATCCTCTGTCGAGCTCTGATCATCCTCTGTCGACACAAACCTCTGTCGAAACACTTCTGTAATAAACTTCTATGACCTGTTTGTAACTGCTGCTCAGTGTCAAAAATTGAAATCAGAAGATCTTCAGAAGCCATTAATTTCAAAAGTGAAGTTTCAGATTTGCTGCTGTTGAATAGCTGATGTGTAGATTAGAAACAGAACGGGTTGCTATTGTGCAGTCTCAAGCTATAATTAACATCAGTGTGCTGAACTCAAGTTTGCTTAATCTGCTACTACAGACCCTCTATGCAGATCAGATCAGATTAAGATGTGCAGCAGAAGATCAAAAAATCAACCTATGTGGTATTGTGTACCATAGAGCCTCTGTGAAGACTCACAGAGCCTCTGTGGACAGCTGAAGGAAGTTGCTGCCCAGAACTCTATGCATATGTGTAAATCAAGAGGCAAATAAACGCAAATCAAAAATCTCGATGTGCAGCAAATAGTGAGCATAATGTATACAAATCAGAAATTGCAAGCTGCTTGATGTTGCTGTCTTTATTCGAATTTCAGGTCTCATGCAAAGCTTCTGTAAAATTGAACAGAGGCTGTCCACAGAGCCAAGCATATCTAGACTAAGCAATGTTTGTTGTTCGCTTGCCTCTGCAGAAGACACTAGCCTGATTCTCTCGTCTATGTGTCTTAAGCCAGGCTTAAGATTGGCAACGACCACTTCCAGTCTTCAGAGTTTTAATAAGACCAAAGCTTGATTGTATTGAGCAGAACTATATGCAGAGCCTAACCAAATGATGTGCAGAGCTTCTGTAAGACTCTACATAGCCTCTGCGCTCGATCAAGATATGTACAACAGATCGTGGCTTATGTTCATGTTATTCATCCAGTTTAATACAGAAGTTGTTGCTCTTAATGCTCGTGTAGAATCGCTCTTAGGCCGTCTCAACAGAGTTGCTATTGGTCTATTCAGATTAGACCAATAGTTGCTGCAGCTCTACTCACTTGACTAGGACATAATGAAACTGATCGGGGTGAAGGTATCTTGTCCAGAGATGCTCTATGACCAGAAGCTTCTTATGCATAAGCAAAACATACAGAAGTTGACCAACAAAAGTCTTTGTCGATCAAGCTGTCCAAATGGTCAAGACACGTGCAGAGCCTCTGATAGGATATACAGAAGCTTTGTTGACCAAATCAGAGGTTGTCCAGATTAACGAATAGAACCTGTTGTGCTCATGTAAAAGATTTTAATGTGAAGATGAGTTGTGAAGAGCTTATCCAGACAACTCAGAGGTTGTCCAGAGCCTCTGGGCTAAACCAAGACTGTCCACAAGTGTTGTTATTGATGTACAAATATATATGCAGATCGTTTGTTGTTTTGAAATATTTGTGACATCAGGTTACAGTGTTATTGAAGTGCAGCAACAGAGCCTAATCAGTTCGTGAGCAGCAGCTATTTCTCGAAATCCAACTTGCTGCTATTGCACGAGCTTTAGAATAACTATGGACGCAGAAGGACGAAAGGATAAAGGAGTGTTCAGATGTGCAGGCATAGATACAGAAGACTTATGAAGAAATTACAGCGAGCAGTCATCGTTCAGAAACTTGCTGCTGTTAGATGTATAGGCAGATCTCGAAAGGTATGTGTAGAGATGTGGTTATTCATATGAAGAAATGCAAAGGTCTAGATCTCATGCAGAGCTTCTGTATGGTTGCACATATCTGTTCACAGAGCTTTCTTAGTTGTCTAGAAAAGCACGGCAGAAGTTGTCCATGGTCGTGCAGAGATACTGGACTCGATCGAAATTTGAAGATCAAAATCTATAATGCTCTCGACAGAAGCAAATTGAACTTCAGAAGAGGTATTCAAACATGCAAAGGATTTGCAGAGCTTCTGTAAGACTGTACAGAGCCTCTGCGTATGATCAAAAGCTGTTAATCCGTCATGAAGCTGTTAAGTCGTTGCAGCTGTTGTCCAAATTAAGCTTTGATGTTGTCCAAGTCCAGAAATAGTTCGATGTGATTTATTCAGAGGGACAGAATCATGAAACAAATTTCAGAAGTGTGCAGAACCTCTGAAGACTGTCTAGAAATGCTCTGTCGATCACAGAGGATAACCATAGAAGCTAATCGCACAGAGCCTCTGAGCACATAGAAAGTTCTCCAAAAATGACAGAATATGCAGCTTATCTCTCAGAAGAGTGTTGCTGTTGTAAGCTCAAAGTGCATACAGAAGACTCGTGTGCTTAATCAAAATCACATTTTGAGTAACCCTGTAAAATTTCACTACAAAATTCTGATTTTTGAGCAAGTTATGGTGATTTGAAGTTCTAAAAGTTCAAAAATCGCAAAACCCAAGTTGTAAAATGATTTGTTTACTGCTGTTTGTTGTTAAATGATTTTATCTGTTGTTTGTTGTTGTAATAACAGATTTAATGTTTCTACAACAATTCATTTGTGCAGGTCACAGATAAGCCATACAGACCTGCAGTGCTCAATATGCAAACAGACCTTGAAGTGTTAATCAAGTTTAGCTGCTGTTGGTTATAAAGAGATCAGACCTCAGATCAATGAGAGTTTTTGCTGTCAAAGAGAAACAGACAAGTTACTGTTTCAAGCTACCGTTTGATCACACGAAATAGAAATATGTAGCTGTGAGTTTCCAAGAGGTCTGAAATTATTTTGATGGTTGGTTCACAACTGGAAAGTAGATCAGCAATCAGAAGGACATGTTTCAGATTGAGCCAAGACCTGTTAGTTTTTGGAAAATTATGTGCACCGCAGAATGTCAAACAAATAAGTATACAACAGTGTTTGTTGTATGAAAACAGAATCCTTCAAAGTCACAAGCAGTTGCAGAAACAGTCGACACAACAGTTTTGATCATCCTCTGTCGAGCTATGATCATCCTCTGCCGAGCTCGGATCATCCTCTGTCGACACAAACAAACCTCTGTTGAAACACTTCTGTAATAAACTTCTGTGACCTGTTTGTAACTGCTGCTCAGTGTCAAAAATTGAAATAAGAAGATCTTCAGAAGCCATTAGTTTCAAAAGTGAAGTTTCAGATTTGCTGCTGTTGAATAGCTGATGTGTAGATTAGAAACAGAACGGGTTGCTATTGTGCAGTCTCAAGCTATAATTAACATCAGTGTGCTCAACTCAAGTTTGCTTAATCTGCTGCTACAGACCCTCTATGCAAATCAGATCAGATTAAGATGTGCACCAGAAGATCAAAAATCAACCTATGTGGTATTGTTCACCACAGAGCCTCTGTGAAGACTCACAGAGCCTCTGTGAAGACTCATAGAGCCTCTGTGGACAGCTGAAGGAAGTTGCTGCCCAGAACTCTATGCAGATGTGTAAATCAAGAGGCAAATAAACGCAAATCAAAAATCTCGATGTGCAGCAGATAGTGAGCATAATGTATACAAATCAGAAATTGCAAGCTGCTTGATGTTGCTGTCTTTATTCGAATTTCAGGTCTCATGCAAAGCTTCTGTAAAATTGAACAGAGGCTGTCCACAGAGCCAAGCATATCTAGACTAAGCAATGTTTGTTGTTCGCTTGCCTCTGCAGAAGACACTAGCATGATTCTCTCGTCTATGTGTCTTAAGCCAGGCTTAAGATTGGCAACGACCACTTCCAGTCTTCAGAGTTTTAATAAGACCAAAGCTTGATTGTATTGAGTAGAACTATATGCAGAGCCTAACCAAATGATGTGCAGAGCTTCTGTAAGACTCTACATAGCCTCTGCGCTCGATCAAGATATGTACAACAGATCGTGGCTTATGTTCATGTTATTCATCCAATTTAATACAAAAGTTGTTGCTCTTAATGCTCAGGTAGAATCGCTCTTAGGCCGTCTCAACAGAGTTGCTATTGGTCTATTCAGATTAGACCAATAGTTGCTGCAGCTCTACTCACTTGACTAGGACATAATGAAACTGATCGGGGTGAAGGTATCTTGTCCAGAGATGCTCTATGACCAGAAGCTGCTTATGCATAAGCAAAACATACAGAAGTTGACCAACAAAAGTCTTTGTCGATCAAGCTGTCCAAATGGTCAAGACACGTGCAGAGCCTCTGATAGGATATACAGAAGCTTTGTTGACCAAATCAGAGGTTGTCCAGATTAACGAATAGAACCTGTTGTGCTCATGTAAAAGATTTTAATGTGAAGATAAGTTGTGAAGAGCTTATCCAGACAACTCAGAGGTTGTCCAGAGCCTCTGTGCTAAACCAAGACTGTCCACAAGTGTTGTTATTGATGTACAAATATATATGCAGATCGTTTACTGTTTTGAAATATTTGTGACATCAGGTTACAGTGTTATTGAAGTGCAGCAACAAAGCCTAATCAGTTCGTGAGCAGCAGCTATTTCTCGAAATCCAACTTGCTGCTATTGCACGAGCTTTAGAATAACTATGGACGCAGAAGGACGAAAGGATAAAGGAGTGTTCAGATGTGCAGACACAGATACCGAAGACTTATGAAGAAATTACAGCGAGCAGTCATCGTTCAGAAACTTGCTGCTGTTAGATGTATAGGCAGATCTCGAAAGGTATGTGTAGAGATGTGGTTATTCATATGAAGAAATGCAAAGGTCCAGATCTCATGCAGAGCTTCTGTATGGTTGCACAGATCTGTTCACAGAGCTCTCTTAGTTGTCTAGAAAAGCACGGCAGAAGTTGTCCATGGTCGTGCAGAGATACTGGACTCGATCGAAATTTGAAGATCAAAATCTATAATGCTCTCGACAGAAGCAAATTGAACTTCAGAAGAGGTGTTCAAACATGCAAAGGATTTGCAGAGCTTCTGTAAGAATGTACAGAGCCTCTGCGTATGATCAAAAGCTGTTAATCCGTCATGAAGCTGTTAAGTCGTTGCAGCTGTTGTCCAAATTAAGCTTTGATGTTGTCCAAGTCCAGAAATAGTTCGATGTGATTTATTCAGAGGGACAGAATCATGAAACAAATTTCAGAAGTGTGCAGAACCTCTGAAGACTGTCTAGAAATGCTCTGTCGATCACAGAGGATAACCACAGAAGATAATCGCACAGAGCCTCTGAGCATATAGAAAGTTCTCCAAAAATGACAGAATATGCAGCTTATCTCTCAGAAGAGTGTTGCTGTTGTAAGCTCAAAGTGCATACAGAAGACTCGTGTGCTTAATCAAAATCACATTTTGAGTAACCCTGTAAAATTTCACTACAAAATTCTGATTTTTGAGCAAGTTATGATGATTTGAAGTTCTAAAAGTTCGAAAATCGCAAAACCCAAGTTGTAAAATGATTTGTTTACTGCTGTTTGTTGTTAAATGATTTTATCTGTTGTTTGCTGTTGTAATAACAGATTTAATGTTTCTACAACAATTCATTTGTGCAGGTCACAGATAAGCCATACAAACCTGCAGTGCTCAATATGCAAACAAACCTTGAAGTGTTAATCAAGTTTAGGTGATGTTGGTTATAAAGAGATCAGACCTCAGATCAATGAGAGTTTTTGCTGTCAAACAGAAACAGACAAGTTACTGTTTCAAGCTACCGTTTGATCACACGAAATAGAAATCTGCAGCTGTGAGTTTCCAAGAGGTCTGAAATGATTTTGATGGTTGGTTCACAACTGGAATGTAGATCAGCAATCAGAAGGACATGATTCAGATTGAGCCAAGACCTGTTAGTTTTTGGAAAATTATGTGCACCGCAGAATGTCAAACAAATAAGTATACAACAGTGTTTGTTGTATGAAAACAGAAGCCTTCAAAGTCACAAGCAGTTGCTGAAACAGTCGACACAACAGTTTTGATCATCCTCTGTCGAGCTTTGATCATCCTCTGTCGAGCTCTGATCATCCTCTGTCGACACAAACAAACCTCTGTCGAAACATTTCTGTAATAAACTTCTGTGACCTGTTTGTAAGTGCTGCTCAGTGTCAAAAATTGAAATCAGAAGATCTTCAGAAGCCATTAACTTCAAAAGTGAAGTTTCAGATTTGTTGCTGTTGAATAGCTGATGTGTAGATTCGAAACAGAACGGGTTGCTATTTTGCAGTATCAAGCTATAATTAACATCAGTGTGCTCAACTCAAGTTTGCTTAATCTGCTGCTACAGACCCTCTATGCAGATCAGATCAGATTAAGATGTGCAGCAGAAGATCAAAAATCAACCTATGTGGTATTGTTCACCACGGAGCCTCTGTGAAGACTCACAGAGCCTCTGTGAAGACTCACAGAGCCTCTGTGGACATCTGAAGGAAGTTGCTGCCCAGAACTCTATGCAGATGTGTAAATCAAGAGGCAAATAAACGCAAATCAAAAATCTCGATGTGCAGCAGATAGTGAGCATAATGTATACAAATCAGAAATTGCAAGCTGCTTGATGTTGCTGTCTTTATTCGAATTTCAGGTCTCATGCAGAGCTTCTGTAAAATTGAACAGAGGCTGTCCACAGAGCCAAGCATATCTAGACTAAGCAATGTTTGTTGTTCGCTTGCCTCTGCAGAAGACACTAGCATGATTCTCTCGTCTACGTGTCTTAAGCCAGGCTTAAGATTGGCAACGACCACTTCCAGTCTTCAGAGTTTTAATAAGACCAAAGCTTGATTGTATTGAGCAGAACTATATGCAGAGCCTAACCAAATGATGTGCAGAGCTTCTGTAAGACTCTACATAGCCTCTGCGCTCGATCAAGATATGTACAACAGATCGTGGCTTATGTTCATGTTATTCATCCAGTTTAATACATAAGTTGTTGCTCTTAATGCTCGTGTAGAATCGCTCTTAGGCCGTCTCAACAGAGTTGCTATTGGTCTATTCAGATTAGACCAATAGTTGCTGCAGCTCTACTCACTTGACTAGGACATAATGAAACTGATCGGGGTGAAGGTATCTTGTCCAGAGATGCTCTATGACCAGAAGCTGCTTATGCATAAGCAAAACATACAGAAGTTGACCAACAAAAGTCTTTGTCGATCAAGCTGTCCAAATGGTCAAGACACGTGCAGAGCCTCTGATAGGATATACAGAAGCTTTGTTGACCAAATCAGAGGTTGTCCAGATTAACGAATAGAACCTGTTGTGCTCATGTAAAAGATTTTAATGTGCAGATGAGTTGTGAAGAGCTTCTCCAGACAACTCAGAGGTTGTCCAGAGCCTCTGTGCTAAACCAAGACTGTCCACAAGTGTTGTTATTGATGTACAAATATATATATGCAGATCGTTTACTGTTTTGAAATATTTGTGACATCAGGTTACAGTGTTATTGAAGTGCAGCAACAGAGCCTAATCAGTTCGTGAGCAGCAGCTATTTCTTGAAATCCAACTTGCTGCTATTGCACGAGCTTTAGAATAACTATGGACGCAGAAGGACGAAAGGATAAAGGAGTGTTCAGATGTGCAGACACAGATACAGAAGACTTATGAAGAAATTACAGCGAGCAGTCATCGTTCAGAAACTTGATGCTGTTAGATGTATAGGCAGATCTCGAAAGGTATGTGTAGAGATGTGGTTATTCATATGAAGAAATGCAAAGGTCCAGATCTCATGCAGAGCTTCTGTATGGTTGCACAGATCTGTTCACAGAGCTCTCTTAGTTGTATAGAAAAGCACGACAGAAGTTGTCCATGGTCGTGCAGAGATACTGGACTCGATCGAAATTTGAAGATCAAAATCTATAATGCTCTCGACAGAAGCAAATTGAACTTCAGAAGAGGTGTTCAAACATGCAAAGGATTTGCAGAGCTTCTGTAAGACTGTACAGAGCCTTTGCGTATGATCAAAAGCTGTTAATCCGTCATGAATCCGTTAAGTCGTTGCAGCTGCTGTCCAAATTAAGCTTTGATGTTGTCCAAGTCCAGAAATAGTTCGATGTGATTTATTCAGAGGGACAGAATCATGAAACAAATTTCAGAAGTGTGCAGAACCTCTGAAGACTGTCTAGAAATGCTCTGTCGATCACAGAGGATAACCACAGAAGCTAATCGCACAGAGCCTCTGAGCACATAGAAAGTTCTCCAAAAATGACAGAATATGCAACTTATCTCTCAGAAGAGTGTTGCTGTTGTAAGCTCAAAGTGCATTCAGAAGACTCGTGTGCTTAATCAAAATCACATTTTGAGTAACCCTGTAAAATTTCACTGCAAAATTCTGATTTTTGAGCAAGTTATGGTGATTTGAAGTTCTAAAAGTTCGAAAATCGCAAAACCCAAGTTGTAAAATGATTTGTTTACTGCTGTTTGTTGTTAAATGATTTTATCTGTTGTTTGCTGTTGTAATAATAGATTTAATGTTTCTACAACAATTCATTTATGCAGGTCACAGATAAGCCATACAGACCTGCAGTGCTCAATATGCAAACAGACCTTGAAGTGTTAATCATGTTTAGCTGCTGTTGGTTATAAAGAGATCAGACCTCAGATCAATGAGAGTTTTTGCTGTCAAACAGAAACAGACAAGTTACTGTTTCAAGCTACCGTTTGATCACACGAAATAGAAATCTGCAGCTGTGAGTTTCCAAGAGGTCTGAAATGATTTTGATGGTTGGTTCACAACTGGAATGTAGATCAGCAATCAGAAGGACATGATTCAGATTGAGCCAAGACCTGTTAGTTTTTGGAAAATTATGTGCACCGCAGAATGTCATACAAATAAGTATACAACAGTGTTTGTTGTATGAAAACAGAAGCCTTCAAAGTCACAAGCAGTTGCAGAAACAGTCGACACAACAGTTTTGATCATCCTCTGTTGAGCTTTGATCATCCTCTGCCGAGCTCTGATCATCCTCTGTCGACACAAACAAACCTCTGTCGAAACACTTCTGTAATAAACTTCTGTGACCTGTTTGTAACTGCTGCTCAGTGTCAAAAATTGAAATCAGAAGATCTTCAGAAGCCATTAATTTCAAAAGTGAAGTTTCAGATTTGCTGCTGTTGAATAGCTGATGTGTAGATTAGAAACAGAACGGGTTGCTATTGTGCAGTCTCAAGCTATAATTAACATCAGTGTGCTCAACAAAAGTTTGCTTAATCTGCTGCTACAGACCCTCTATGCAGATCAGATCAGATTAAGATGTGCAGCAGAAGATTAAAAATCAACCTATGTGGTATTGTTCACCACAGAGCCTCTGTGAAGACTCACAGAGCCTCAGTGAAGACTCACAAAGCCTCTGTGAAGACTCACAGAGCCTCTGTGGACAGCTGAAGGAAGTTGTTGCCCATAACTCTATGCAGATGTGTAAATCAAGAGGCAAATAAACGCAAATCAAAAATCTCGATGTGCAGCAGATAGTGAGCATAATGTATACAAATCAGAAATTGCAAGCTGCTTGATGTTGCTGTCTTTATTCGAATTGCAGGTCTCATGCAGAGCTTCTGTAAAATTGAACAGAGGTTGTCCACAGAGCCAAGCATATCTAGACTAAGCAATGTTTGTTGTTCGCTTTGTTAGAGCATTATTGTATTCAAGATTTATTGTAATGTCTTGTAATTAGTCAAAGCTTGTAAAGTCAAATGTAAAAGTCAAAGTCATGAAAAGTCAAAGTAGATTAGATTAATGCTTTGTAATCCTATGTATAAATAGGATTAGTTAGCTTAGATGTTAAGTAAGTCAAAAGAAAACAATTCATTAGAGATCTTAATTGTAATATTCTAGAGAGAGAAGTGAGAGCATTCTAGAGAGAGAAAGTGCATCAATCTTATGTAAATCTCTATTATGTTCAAGATCAATAGATGATTTGATGATTACCTAATAGAAACTGGTTTTTCAAGTGGTATCAGAGCCAAATGGGTTATGCATTGTATGAAGATCAGAGCTTTGGGAGATTGAATTGTGTGCAAAATTCGTCCAAATTAATGAAGATTTGAAGATTTTTGAAGAAAATCTCCATTGTTGAAGAACTTGAAGAACACAAATGGGTTATACATTTCTTTTTTGTTTTTTGTTTTGATTTTGATTGCAAAGTATTTCTCCATTGATATAAATCAGTTTTGCATCAAAAGATTTACAAAAAACACATCAAGAATTGATGAATTTGAAGATTTTGAATTTTTTTGTGTTCTTAAAAAAGTGTGCTGTGAAGTTTTTTAGATTGTGATTTTGCAAAATATTGATGTTTTGATTCGTTTTTGTGCAAAATCCTTTCTAAAAAGTGTTTTTAAACATGTTTTAATCATAAATTTCAAGTTTTAATCCATAAAAATCACTTTTGAAATTCTTTGAATGAATGTGTTCTTGAGGTGTTCTTGAGAATCTTCAAAGTGTTCTTGAGTGAAAAGTTTAGATCTTGAATTTTGATCCAAAATTTTTAATTGAGATGTTTTAAAATGTGTTTGTGATATGTTTTGATCTTTAGCTGTTAAAATTAATATTGTTTGTGAGAATTTGTGTGTGCAGGTTTCACACAGTGGAGAATTGAAAGAAATAAAGAAAAGAGCAACATGTGTGTGTGCTTGCATATGGTTTCGAATCAGGCATGGAAAGAATTCAGATGTGTGTGTGTTTGCTTCACATGTGTGCATGCATGCTTATAGAAGAATTCGGATCGCATTAGATACGAATCCATCGTTTCGTATCATTTGTGCTGTATGTGTGTGTAATTGAGCTACATGTATGTGTGTTTAAAGGGTTTCGGACCATTCTGCATACGAAACCATCACAGATTTCGGACCATACTACATACGAAACCAGGGTTTCGCACCACTCAAGAACATCAGGTTTCGGACCCTCCTTGATACGAAACCATCAGGTTTCGGACTTCACTGGGTAAGTAACCATCTGGTTTCGGACTCTGCTAGGTACGAATCCTTAAAAATTCGGAGCTTCGCCGGAAAAAACGGGATCGCCGGAGACTCGCCGGAAGCTCGATTTTTGTTGCATGATTGTAATATATTAGTTGCATTTGATTGTATTTCGATTAAGGAACTCAACGCAACAAGAATCATTCAATTTGGTTGAGAATTGAGGAAGAAAAACGAAATCGAAATCAACAGATCGTGAAGTCGGTGAGGATGATGAACAGTACTAACGGAGGTCGTTAGTACTCCGTTAGTTTTCTGACAAATTCGGTCCTTTTTCCGTTAAATCCGTTAGAGTCAGTTAGTATTGTTCCGTTAGTTGGTTAGTTTTGTTACATTTTGAGTCCTTTTTCGTTTATTCGTTGTTAGGTCTGTTAATGTCATTTTGTTAACAATTTTGTTAAGTTTTCCGTTAAGTGTCTTTCATTTTTAGTCCTTCCGTTAAGAGTCAGTTAAGTTTAGTTAGGGGTTTTAGAGTTTTACACTTTTGGTCCCTGGACTTAAAGTTCCAGTGTTTGTCACTCTTGGTCCCTGTATTTTTAATTTTCAGGTTCTGTCAATTTTAGTCCCTGTAGTTAAGTTTTAGAATTTTCACATTTTTAGTCCCTTGAGTATTATTTTTCAGTTTTTTAGTCCTTGTTTTTGTTAAGTCTTAGTATTTTTCACTTTTAGTTTTATATTTTGTATTTTTGTTATTTTGAGTCATTTTAGTGTCGATTTTTTGTCATTTTACCTGCTTTTATACGTAACTGACATATTTTTCTTATTTTGCAGGTTTATCAATTAAAGTCCAATATTTCCGCGCAAATTTTTCAGAATTAATTTTTGGAAGACAAATTTACAATTTGTTTTTCAAATTTTATTTTTGAAAATTTTTCTGACTTTAATTGTGTTTTTCTGATTTTTTAAGAGTGTGCACACAATTCTAACTTCTAAGCGAAGTTTCTTTTGACGATCACTCTATTAGGTATATTCTTGTTATTATTTTTGATATTTTTCATCTAAATTTTTTTTGTTCAATTTTTCAGGATTTTATCAAGATGATGTCTGACATACAGGATTTAAGTGGGAGAATATGGAATCAGTTAGGAAAAGGGAGAAAATGGACTCTTCCTGAAGCTAAAGATGAGATCAAGCGTCTTGAAGGTTTTCTTTCTAGATACATAAGACATTCTGATGAAGATGCAAGAAAAAAATACAAAGCTCATGTCTGAGAAAGCTTTATTAGAAGACAAAGTCTCTTCTCTTGAGTCCGAACTGAAAGATTTGAATGACAAGATTGTAGTGCTTGAAGTTACTCAAGAGAAAAATAAGACACTTGAGATCTCAACTCATCAAGATAACATAAAGGAGCTTCAAGGAAGTATAAAAGCATTGGAGGAAGAAAATGTTGATCTAAAGAGACAAATTTTAGACATTTCTTCTTCAAATGGTAAACTTACTAAAAGAATTACTGATCTTAACGTTTATATTGCAGATCTTGAAGCAAAGAAAGACAACTCGAGTCTGCACGATCTAATCAAGAAACTTCAAGAGAAAGTAACAATCTTTCAAAAGGAAAATGTTGATCTGAAGGGCATTGAAGACAAAAGAGAGAAGGAGAACTCATATCTTAGAGGGCAATTAGAAGAAGTTCAAGAGAAAAGAATAACATTGGACAGTGAAAATGCTGATCTAAAGAGAAAACTGTCTAATTTTTCTCTTGAAGAAAAGAAAGAGACTGAGCTAAATTGTATAAAACTTTCAAAACAAGTTTCTGACTTTGAAAAAGTTTTATTTTTAGAAAAAGACAAGCTCGAAAAAGAAAGAGCTGAGTTTGGAATTGAAAAGAAATCTTTTGAGATCAAAAGTAATGAGCTTTCCGTGAAAATCTCTGAATTAGAAAATCTTTTGAAAAAAGAAAGAAAAGATTTTGCGGAAAAGAAAAATCTCTTTGAAAAGGAAAGTAAAACCCTTAAAAAGAAAAATATGGAAATTTTCAAAGAGATTACTGATAAAAGAAAATTTTTGGAAAAAGATTTTGAATCGGAACACGAATATTTTGAAAATGCGATTCTTAATCTTACCAAAAGATTATCTGGTTTATCAGCTGATATTATGAAGGATCAGTTGATCAAATCTGATCTCCAAAAGAAATTTGATCTAATCTTTAAAGAGAAAAATGTTTTGATAAACAAAATCAAAGAACTTGAAGACATCATTTTTAAATTTGATGTCTCAAAGCAGACCAGTCATAATCCTATCTTTCAGACTCCATTTGTTAATTCAAATGATTATGAATGCTCTTTTAAAACTGCTTCAAGTTCAAGTTTTAAAAACATTCCTTCTAAACAATTTAATAGATCAAATGATTTCTCAAAAGATCAGATTCGTTCAACAAATCTCTTCTATAATCCTCTGCTTGATAAATCAGATAACAAAACAAAAGTGTCTAAAGTTAATACTTCCAAACCTGAAGAAGTTCCAGTCTTCAAGAAGGTGAAGATGGAATGGAGAGTCAAAGGCACAACGATTCCAAAGAAAGATGTACCAAAATCATCTGCTTCCACATCAAATGTCAAGAAGAACAATGCGCCAAAAGGTAAATCTTCTGCTAAACCTAATCCTATTCATTCTGTAAATCATCTGATTAGGTTGGCACATAAGAAAATCTGTTGTTCTTTTTGTGGATCAAATGATTTTGTACATAAAGATTATACTTCTTATTGGTACGGTACTTACAGTATTCCTTTCAAGAAATTTACACCTAACACACTAGGACCCAAGTCCCGTTGGGTACCAAAATCTGCTTAATCTGTTTTGTAGGTTCATCATGTGTTGTGCTGAATGTTACATATATACCACACACATGATTGAAAACAGAAGAGAAGCGGTGAATTTTTTTTGAAAAGTATATGTACCATTAAGGGGGAGCAAAGATATTGGTTTCTGAATACATCAATTCAGGACCCGTGCTTCAACGTTTATGGCTTTTGAACATATCATCTCAAAACCCGTGCTTCAACGAATATGGCTTTTGAACATATCAGTTCAAAACCCGTACTTCAAAGACTAAGACTTCTAAACAAATCAGTTTAGAACTCACACTTCTCAGGTGATATCTTTAACTGTTACATCTTTCTGTTTCAAGGAACGTGATAAAAGGTAACATTGGATTATATTTTGTTTCTACCACTTTGAAAACTTGAATCTTTACAAATTTAATTCAATGAGATAAAATTTTCAATTTTCATTCAATGAATTAAATGTGTGCTAAAAGATGATTTTACAAGTATTTTTGTATTATCTGAGTTAGATTTGTTTCAACTTTCACCTCTGAAATAAATCGAAAGGTCAGCAAAACATGAATGAAATTATGCTGAATGCTCAAAGTTATGTGAATCTGGACTTATATAGAATATAATGCTCAAAAAGCCTATATGTCAGAATGATGGATGGAAATGAAAATATGGGAGAAGCACTATATTTTAGAACCAAGTGATTGAGATAAAATTGTTGCACTATCATTTAGTTTGAAAGTTTGTGCCTGTGGCCTTTCTGGTTTGGGAGAGTAAGTCCTAAGGGGTGCTCGACACCTAGTCCCTAAGATCAACTAGTCTGGGGTCGGCTGACCCAAATCCTGCAATAGAACCAGATAGAAAGCCATGTTCTACTGGTACAAATGGGTTTAAGATATATCGATGTGGCCTTTCTGGTTTGGGAAATTAAGTTCTAAGGGGTGCTCGTCACCTAGAACCTAAGGCCAACTGGTCTGGGATCTGCTAACCCAAATCCTGTTATAGAACCATATAGAAAGTCATGTTTAACGGTGTATCTTATTCTTACTAAACTTTTTGATCAAAAGATGCCAATGAGCACAAAATCAAAGGATGCCAATGAGCACAGAATCAAAAGATGCCAATGAGCACAAAATCAAAAGATGTCAATGTGCACAAAATCAAAAGATGCCAAAGAGCACACATCTCTTGAAACTTGGGAAAATATAAAGTCGCGGTAAACCCGTAAATTCATGAATTTTTGATTTTGGACAAATAGTGTGAGTAGAGCAAAGTATTCTTATATGTTTTAGAATTGCATACGCTTGATGCTAATCATATTTCGCATGCTAGCACACCAAATAGATTTAATAAAGGGGTTGAAACTGAACGCTTGTAACTTGATATGCAATGATGTCTTGTTTTTGAATCTAAACACATGCATTTGATTTCATTTGATTGAAATATTGTTAAATTTCATTAAGTTGAATTTCTTTTGTAAAGCATTCAAATGATCAAATGTTAGTAGTTATAAAATGAAGTTCAATGCATTTTATTTTCCTTGTATAAATGTTTTCATTAAAGCACTGTATTTGAAATGAATATCGTTATTGAAATATATGCATATTTTCAGGGGGAGAAAACAAATTGCTCCAAAATTCTTACTTTGAGGGGGAGCAAGGTTATTCTCTAAGGAGGAGATTGTTAGCAATACTCAAAGACACGACTGAAATTGAAAATGGTTTTCGATGATTATGATGCTCACCATCATCGAAAAAGGGGGAGAAAAGTTTAATTTCAATTTCATGTCAAAGAGCTTTCAAATCAAAGATATTTCAAGTCAAAGATCCGTGAACAAAGACTGAAGATTAGGGGGAGAAGGATCATGTGAAGTCCAAATGTTGCTGAATTTGGTTATCTTAGTTCTGAGTGGTTCTCGGAATGCGCTTACACCGAATTTGGTTATCTTAGTTCTGAGTGGTTCTCGAAATGCGCTTACACCTAAAAGTTCAACAATGTGGATGGTTTCACATCTTTCTGATCCAAACTCTAATTGTTTCTGATTCCTCTTGTTCCGAATTGATGGTTTTATATAAAGATCTGAAATTCATGTTCAAGACTTGAAGACAATCTGTTGAAGATTGTATTGAAGAAGGTTGACTTTTCAAAGAGAAAGACAAAGACTTTTCATGTTTGTCTGAAGATTCTTCAAAGCTGAGTTCTTAAAGAGTGTCAAAACATTTAGTTCGCCGTGAACTAATGGAGATAAAGTTGTTTGAAGATTATCTAAGCTTCAAAGTTTAAAGCGGTCAAAGATAAAGTATTGAAGATCAAGTACTGAAGACTGCTGCTATTTTTTTTTTAAAATCTTGAATCCAAAGGGGGAGATTGTTAGAGCATTATTGTATTCAAGATTTACTATAAAGTAAATGTTCTGTATTAGTATATACTGTATTGTAATTGCCTTTATACCTTGTATGTTATGGGTATAAATAGGCTTGTCTAGATCATTAGCGAAGATCCCTTGAGAAACCTCTTGAGCATTATGTCATTTGTACTTCAGAGATCAATATATGGATGACAAGTTTGCTATCTAGATTCTCTCTACATTTGTTCTTTACATATTGCTAGATTTGGGATTTCACACGCTTGCCTCTGCAGAAGACACTAGCATGATTCTCTCGTCTATGTGTCTTAAGCCAGGCTTAAGATTGGCAACGACCACTTCCAGTCTTCAGAGTTTTAATAAGACCAAAGCTTGATTGTATTGAGCAGAACTATATGCAGAGCCTAACCAAATGATGTGTAGAGCTTCTGTAAGACTCTACATAGCGTCTGCGCTCGATCAAGATATGTACAACAGATCTTGGCTTATGTTCATGTTATTCATCCAGTTTAATACAGAAGTTGTTGCTCTTAATGCTCGTGTAGAATCGCTCTTAGGCCGTCTCAACAGAGTTGCTATTGGTCTATTCAGATTAGACCAATAGTTGCTGCAGCTCTACTCACTTGACTAGGACATAATGAAACTGATCGGGGTGAAGGTATATTGTCCAGAGATGCTCTATGACCAGAAGCTGCTTATGCATAAGCAAAACATACAGAAGTTGACCAACAAAAGTCTTTGTCGATCAAGCTGTCCAAATGGTCAAGACACGTGCAGAGCCTCTGATAGGATATACAGAAGCTTTGTTGACCAAATCAGAGGTTGTTCAGATTAACGAATAGAACCTGTTGTGCTCATGTAAAAGATTTTAATGTGCAGATGAGTTGTGAAGAGCTTATCCAGACAACTCAGAGGTTGTCCAGAGCCTCTGTGCTAAACCAAGACTGTCCACAAGTGTTGTTATTGATGTACAAATATATATATATGCAGACCGTTTACTGTTTTGAAATATTTGTGACATCAGGTTACAGTGTTATTGAAGTGCAGCAACAGAGCCTAATCAGTTCGTGAGCAGCAGCTATTTCTCGAAATCCAACTTGCTGCTATTGCACGAGCATTAGAATAACTATGGACGCAGAAGGACGAAAGGATAAAGGAGTGTTCATATGTGCAGACACAGATACATAAGACTTATGAAGAAATTACAGCGAGCAGTCATCGTTCAGAAACTTGCTGCTGTTAGATGTATAGGCAGATCTCGAAAGGTATGTGTAGAGATGTGGTTATTCATATGAAGAAATGCAAAGGTCCAAATCTCATGCAGAGCTTTTGTATGGTTGCACAGATCTGTTCACAGAGCTCTCTTAGTTGTCTAAAAAAGCACGACAGAAGTTGTCCATGGTCGTGCAGAGATACTGGACTCGATCGAAATTTGAAGATCAAAATCTATAATGCTCTCGACAGAAGCAAATTGAACTTCAGAAGAGGTGTTCAAACATGCAAAGGATTTGCAGAGCTTCTGTAAGACTGTACAGAGCCTCTGCGTATGATCAAAAGCTGTTAATCCGTCATGAAGCTGTTAAGTCGTTGCAGCTGCTGTCCAAATTAAGCTTTGATGTTGTCCAAGTCCAGAAATAGTTCGATGTGATTTATTCAGAGGGACAGAATCATGAAACAAATTTCAGAAGTGTGCAGAACCTCTGAAGACTGTCTAGAAATGCTCTGTCGATCACAGAGGATAACCACAGAAGCTAATCGCACAGAGCCTCTGAGCACATAGAAAGTTCTCCAAAAATGACAGAATATGCAGCTTATCTCTCAGAAGAGTGTTGCTGTTGTAAGCTCAAAGTGCATACAGAAGACTCGTGTGCTTAATCAAAATCACATTTTGAGTAACCCTGTAAAATTTCACTGCAAAATTCTGATTTTTGAGCAAGTTATGGTGATTTGAAGTTCTAAAAGTTCGAAAATCGCAAAACCCAAGTTGTAAAATGATTTGTTTACTGCTGTTTGCTGTTAAATGATTTTATCTGTTGTTTGCTGTTGTAATAACATATTTAATGTTTCTACAACAATTCATTTGTGCAGGTCACAGATAAGCCATACAGACCTGCAGTGCTCAATATACAAACAGACCTTGAAGTGTTAATCAAGTTTAGCTGCTGTTGGTTAAAAAGAGATCAGACCTCAGATCAATGAGAGTTTTTGCTGTCAAATAGAAACAGACAAGTTACTGTTTCAAGCTACCGTTTGATCACACGAAATAGAAATCTGCAGCTGTGAGTTTCCAAGAGGTCTGAAATGATTTTGATGGTTGGTTCACAACTGGAATGTAGATCAACAATCAGAAGGACATGATTCAGATTGAGCCAAGACCTGTTAGTTTTTGGAAAATTATGTGCACCGCAGAATGTCAAACAAATAAGTATACAACAGTGTTTGTTGTATGAAAACAGAAGCCTTCAAAGTCACAAGCAGTTGCAGAAACAGTCGACACAACAGTTTTGATCATCCTCTGTCGAGCTTTGATCATCCTCTGTCGAGCTCTGATCATCCTCTGTCGACACAAACAAACCTCTGTCGAAACACTTCTGTAATAAACTTCTGTGACCTGTTTGTAACTGCTGCTCAGTGTCAAAAATTGAAATCAGAAGATCTTCAGAAGCCATTAATTTCAAAAGTGAAGTTTCATATTTGCTGCTGTTGAATAGCTGATGTGTAGATTAGAAACAGAACGGGTTGCTATTGTGCAGTCTTAAGCTATAATTAACATCAGTGTGCTCAACTCAAGTTTGCTTAATCTGCTTCTACAGACCCTCTATGCAGATCAGATCAGATTAAGATGTGCAACAGAAGATCAAAAATCAACCTATGTGGTATTGTTCACCACGGAGCCTCTGTGAAGACTCACAGAGCCTCTGTGAAGACTCACAGATCCTCTGTGGACAGCTGAAGGAAGTTGCTGCCCAGAACTCTATGCAGATGTGTAAATCAAGAGGCAAATAAACGCAAATCAAAAATCTCGATGTGCAGCAGATAGTGATTATAATGTATACAAATCAGAAATTGCAAGCTGCTTGATGTTGCTGTCTTTATTCGAATTTCAGGTCTCATGCAGAGCTTCTGTAAAATTGAACAGAGGCTGTCCACAGAGCCAAGCATATCTAGACTAAGCAATGTTTGTTGTTCGCTTGCCTCTGCAGAAGACACTAGCATGATTCTCTCGTCTATGTGTCTTAAGCCAGGCTTAAGATTGGCAACGACCACTTCCAGTCTTCAGAGTTTTAATAAGACCAAAGCTTGATTGTATTGAGCAGAATTATACGCAGAGCCTAACCAAATGATGTGCAGAGCTTCTGTAAGACTCTACATAGCCCTTGCGCTCGATCAAGATATGTACAACAGATCGTGGCTTATGTTCATGTTATTCATCCAGTTTAATACAGAAGTTGTTGCTCTTAATGCTCGTGTAGAATCGCTCTTAGGCCGTCTCAACAGAGTTGCTATTGGTCTATTCAGATTAGACCAATAGTTGCTGCAGCTCTACTCACTTGACTAGGACATAATGAAACTGATCGGGGTGAAGGTATCTTGTCCAGAGATGCTCTATGACCAGAAGCTGCTTATGCATAAGCAAAACATACATAAGTTGACCAACAAAAGTCTTTGTCGATCAAGCTGTCCAAATGGTCAAGACACGTGCAGAGCCTCTGATAGGATATACAGAAGCTTTGTTGACCAAATAAGAGGTTGTCCAGATTAACGAATAGAACCTGTTGTGCTCATGTAAAAGATTTTAATGTGCAGATGAGTTGTGAAGAGCTTATCCAGACAACTCAGAGGTTGTCCAGAGCCTCTGTGCTAAACCAAGACTGTCCACAAGTGTTGTTATTGATGTACAAATATATATGCAGATCGTTTACTGTTTTGAAATATTTGTGACATCAGGTTATAGTGTTATTGAAGTGCAGCAACAGAGCCTAATCAGTTCGTGAGCAGCAGCTATTTCTCGAAATCCAACTTGCTGCTATTGCACGAGCTTTAGAATAACTATGGACGCAGAAGGACGAAAGGATAAAGGAGTGTTCAGATGTGCAGACACAGATACAAAAGACTTATGAAGAAATTACAGCGAGCAGTCATCGTTCAGAAACTTGCTGCTGTTAGATGTATAGGCAGATCTCGAAAGGTATGTGTAGAGATGTGGTTATTCATATGAAGAAATGCAAAGGTCCAAATCTCATGCAGAGCTTCTGTATGGTTGCACAGATCTGTTCACAGAGCTCTCTTAGTTGTCTAAAAAAGCACGGCAGAAGTTGTCCATGGTCGTGCAGAGATACTGGACTCGATCGAAATTTGAAGATCAAAATCTATAATGCTCTCGACAGAAGAAAATTGAACTTCAGAAGAGGTGTTCAAACATGCAAAGGATTTGCAGAGCTTCTGTAAGACTGTACAGAGCCTCTGCGTATGATCAAAAGCTGTTAATCCGTCATGAAGCTGTTAAGTCGTTGCAGCTGCTGTCCAAATTAAGCTTTGATGTTGTCCAAGTTCAGAAATAGTTCGATGTGATTTATTCAGAGGGACAGAATCATGAAACAAATTTCAGAAGTGTGCAGAACCTCTGAAGACTGTCTAGAAATGCTCTGTCGATCACAGAGGATAACCACAGAAGCTAATCGCACAGAGCCTCTGAGCACATAGAAAGTTCTCCAAAAATGACAGAATATGCAGCTTATCTCTCAGAAGAGTGTTGCTGTTGTAAGCTCAAAGTGCATACAGAAGACTCGTGTGCTTAATCAAAATCACATTTTGAGTAACCCTGTAAAATTTCACTGCAAAATTCTGATTTTTGAGCAAGTTATGGTGATTTGAAGTTCTAAAAGTTCGAAAATCGCAAAACCCAAGTTGTAAAATGATTTGTTTACTGCTGTTTGCTGTTAAATGATTTTATCTGTTGTTTGCTGTTGTAATAACATATTTAATGTTTCTACAACAATTCATTTGTGCAGGTCACAGATAAGCCATACAGACCTGCAGTGCTCAATATGCAAACAAACCTTGAAGTGTTAATCAAGTTTAGGTGCTGTTAGTTATAAAGAGATCAGACCTCAGATCAATGAGAGTTTTTGCTGTCAAATAGAAACAGACAAGTTACTGTTTCAAGCTACCGTTTGATCACATGAAATAGAAATTTGCAGCTGTGAGTTTCCAAGAGGTCTGAAATGATTTTGATGGTTGGTTCACAACTGGAATGTAGATCAGCAATCAGAAGGACATGATTCAGATTGAGCCAAGACCTGTTAGTTTTTGGAAAATTATGTGCACCGCAGAATGTCAAACAAATAAGTATACGACAGTGTTTGTTGTATGAAAACAGAAGCCTTCAAAGTCACAAGCAGTTGCAGAAACAGTCGACACAACAGTTTTGATCATCCTCTGTCGAGCTTTGATCATCCTCTGTCGAGCTCTGATCATCCTCTGTCGACACAAACAAACCTCTGTCGAAACACTTCTGTAATAAACTTCTGTGACCTGTTTGTAACTGCTGCTCAGTGTCAAAAATTGAAATCAGAAGATCTTCAGAAGCCATTAATTTCAAAAGTGAAGTTTCATATTTGCTGCTGTTGAATAACTGATGTGTAGATTAGAAACAGAACGGGTTGCTATTGTGCAGTCTTAAGCTATAATTAACATCAGTGTGCTCAACTCAAGTTTGCTTAATCTGCTTCTACATACCCTCTATGCAGATCAGATCAGATTAAGATGTGCAACAGAAGATCAAAAATCAACCTATGTGGTATTGTTCACCACAGAGCCTCTGTGAAGACTCACAGAGCCTCTGTGAAGACTCACAGATCCTCTGTGGACAGCTGAAGGAAGTTGCTGCCCAGAACTCTATGCAGATGTGTAAATCAAGAGGCAAATAAACGCAAATCAAAAATCTCGATGTGCAGCAGATAGTGAGCATAATGTATACAAATCAGAAATTGCAAGCTGCTTGATGTTGCTGTCTTTATTCGAATTTCAGGTCTCATGCAGAGCTTCTGTAAAATTGAACAGAGGCTGTCCACAAAGCCAAGCATATCTAGACTAAGCAATGTTTGTTGTTCGCTTGCCTCTACAGAAGACACTAGCATGATTCTCTCGTCTATGTGTCTTAAGCCAGGCTTAAGATTGGCAACGACCACTTCCAGTCTTCAGAGTTTTAATAAGACCAAAGCTTGATTGTATTGAGCAGAATTATACGCAGAGCCTAACCAAACGATGTGCAGAGCTTCTGTAAGACTCTACATAGCCTCTGCGCTCGATCAAGATATGTACAACAGATCATGGCTTATGTTCATGTTATTCATCCAGTTTAATACATAAGTTGTTGCTCTTAATGCTCGTGTAGAATCGCTCTTAGGCCGTCTCAACAGAGTTGCTATAGGTCTATTCAGATTAGACCAATAGTTGCTGCAACTCTACTCACTTGACTAGGACATAATGAAACTGATCGGGGTGAAGATATCTTGTCCAGAGATGCTCTATGACCAGAAGCTGCTTATGCATAAGCAAAACATACAGAAGTTGACCAACAAAAGTCTTTGTCGATCAAGCTGTCCAAATGGTCAAGACACGTGCAGAGCCTCTGATAGGATATACAGAAGCTTTGTTGACCAAATAAGAGGTTGTCCAGATTAACGAATAGAACCCGTTGTGCTCATGTAAAAGATTTTAATGTGCAGATGAGTTGTGAAGAGCTTATCCAGACAACTCAGAGGTTGTCCAGAGCCTCTGTGCTAAACCAAGACTGTCCACAAGTGTTGTTATTGATGTACAAATATATATGCAGATCGTTTACTGTTTTGAAATATTTGTGACATCAGGTTATAGTGTTATTGAAGTGCAGCAACAGAGCCTAATCAGTTCGTGAGCAGCAGCTATTTCTCGAAATCCAACTTGCTGCTATTGCACGAGCTTTAGAATAACTATGGACGCAGAAGGACGAAAGGATAAAGGAGTGTTCAGATGTGCAGACACAGATACAGAAGACTTATGAAGAAATTACAGCGAGCAGTCATCGTTCAGAAACTTGCTGCTGTTAGATGTATAGGCAGATCTCGAAAGGTATGTGTAGAGATGTGGTTATTCATATGAAGAAATGCAAAGGTCCAGATCTCATGCAAAGCTTCTGTATGGTTGCACAGATCTGTTCACAGAGCTCTCTTAGTTGTCTAGAAAAGCACGGCAGAAGTTGTCCATTGTCGTGCAGAGATACTGGACTCGATCGAAATTTGAAGATCAAAATCTATAATGCTCTCGACAAAAGCAAATTGAACTTCAGAAGAGGTGTTCAAACATGCAAAGGATTTGCAGAGCTTCTGTAAGACTGTACAGAGCCTCTGCGTATGATCAAAAGTTGTTAATCCATCATGAAGCTGTTAAGTCGTTGCAACTGCTGTCCAAATTAAGCTTTGATGTTGTCCAAGTCCAGAAATAGTTCGATGTGATTTATTCAGAGGGGTAGAATCATGAAACAAATTTCAGAAGTGTGCAGAACCTCTGAAGACTGTCTAGAAATGCTCTGTCGATCACAGAGGATAACCACAGAAGCTAATCGCACAGAGCCTCTGAGCACATAGAAAGTTCTCCAAAAATGACAGAATATGCAGCTTATCTCTCAGAAGAGTGTTGCTGTTGTAAGCTCAAAGTGCATACAGAAGTCTCGTGTGCTTAATCAAAATCACATTTTCTGTAAAATTTCACTGCAAAATTCTGATTTTTGAGCAAGTTATGGTGATTTGAAGTTCTAAAAGTTTGAAAATCGCAAAACCCAAGTTGTAAAATGATTTGTTTACTGCTGTTTGTTGTTAAATGATTTTATCTGTTGTTTGCTGTTGTAATAACAGATTTAATGTTTCTACAACAATTCATTTGTGCAGGTCACAGATAAGCCATACAGACCTGCAGTGCTCAATATGCAAACAGACCTTGAAGTGTTAATCAAGTTTAGCTGCTGTTGGTTATAAAGAGATCAGACCTCAGATCAATGAGAGTTTTTGCTGTCAAACAGAAACAGACAAGTTACTGTTTCAAGCTACCGTTTGATCACACGAAATAGAAATCTGCAGTTGTGAGTTTCCAAGAGGTCTGAAATGATTTTGATGGTTGGTTCACAACTGGAATGTAGATCAGCAATCAGAAGGACATGATTCAGATTGAGCCAAGACCTGTTAGTTTTTGGAAAATTATGTGCACCGCAGAATGTCAAACAAATAAGTATACAACAGTGTTTGTTGTATGAAAACAGAAGCCTTCAAAGTCACAAGCAGTTGCAGAAACAGTCGACACAACAGTTTTGATCATCCTCTGTCGAGCTTTGATCATCCTCTGTCGAGCTCTGATCATCCTCTGTCGACACAAACAAACCTCTGTCGAAACACTTCTGTAATAAACTTCTGTGACCTGTTTGTAACTGCTGCTCAGTGTCAAAAATTGAAATTAGAAGATCTTCAGAAGCCATTAATTTCAAAAGTGAAGTTTCAGATTTGCTGCTGTTGAATAGCTGATGTGTAGATTAGAAACAGAACGGGTTGCTATTGTGCAGTCTCAAGCTATAATTAACATCAGTGTGCTTAAGTCAAGTTTGCTTAATCTGCTGCTACAGACCCTCTATGCAGATCAGATCAGATTAAGATGTGCAGCAGAAGATCAAAAATCAACCTATGTGGTATTGTTCACCACAAAGCCTCTGTGAAGACTCACAGAGCCTCTGTGAAGACTCACAGAGCCTCTGTGGACAGCTGAAGGAAGTTGCTGCCCAGAACTCTATGCAGATGTGTAAATCAAGAGGCAAATAAACGCAAATCAAAAATCTCGATGTGCAGCAGATAGTGAGCATAATGTATACAAATCAGAAATTGCAAGCTACTTGATGTTGCCGTCTTTATTCGAATTTCAGGTCTCATGCAGAGCTTCTGTAAAATTGAACAGAGGTTGTCCACAGAGCCAAGCATATCTAGACTAAGCAATGTTTGTTGTTCGCTTGCCTCTGCAGAAGACACTAGCATGATTCTCTCGTCTATGTGTCTTAAGCCAGGCTTAAGATTTGCAACGACCACTTCCAGTCTTCAGAGTTTTAATAAGACCAAAGCTTGATTGTATTGAGAAGAACTATATGCAGAGCCTAACCAAATGATGTGCAGAGCTTCTGTAAGACTCTACATAGCCTCTGTGCTCGATCAAGATATGTACAACACATCGTGGCTTATGTTCATGTTATTCATCCAGTTTAATACAGAAGTTGTTGCTCTTAATGCTCGTGTAGAATCGCTCTTAGGCCGTCTCAACAGAGTTGCTATTGGTCTATTCAGATTAGACCAATAGTTGCTGCAACTCTACTCACTTGACTAGGACATAATGAAACTGATCGGGGTGAAGGTATCTTGTCCAGAGATGCTCTATGACCAGAAGCTGCTTATGCATAAGCAAAACATAGAGAAGTTGACCAACAAAAGTCTTTGTCGATCAAGCCGTCCAACTGGTCAAGACACGTGCAGAGCCTCTGATAGGATATACAGAAGCTTTGTTAACCAAATCAGAGGTTGTCCAGATTAACGAATAGAACCTGTTGTGCTCATGTAACAGATTTTAATGTGCAAATGAGTTGTGAAGAGTTTATCCAGACAACTCAGAGGTTGTCCAGAGCCTCTGTGCTAAACCAAGACTGTCCACAAGTGTTGTTATTGATGTACAAATATATATGCAGATCGTTTACTGTTTTGAAATATTTGTGACATCAGGTTACAGTGTTATTGAAGTGCAGCAACAGAGCCTAATCAGTTCGTGAGCAGCAGCTATTTCTCGAAATCCAACTTGCTGCTATTGCACTAGCTTTAGAATAACTATGGACGCAGAAGGACGAAAGGATAAAAGAGTGTTCAGATGTGCAGACACAGATACAGAAGACTTATGAAGAAATTACAGCGAGCAATCATCGTTCAGAAACTTGCTGCTGTTAGATGTATAGGCAGATCTCGAAAGGTATGTGTAGAGATGTGGTTATTCATATGAATAAATGCAAAGGTCCAGATCTCATGCAGAGCTTCTGTATGGTTGCACAGATCTGTTCACAGAGCTCTCTTAGTTGTCTAGAAAAGCACGGCAGAAGTTGTCCATGGTCGTGCAGAGATACTAGACTCGATCGAAATTTGAAGATCAAAATCTATAATGCTCTCGACAGAAGCAAATTGAACTTCAGAAGAGGTGTTCAAACATGCAAAGGATTTGCAGAGCTTCTGTAAGACTGTACAGAGCCTCTGCGTATGATCAAAAGCTGTTAATCCGTCATGAAGCTGTTAAGTCGTTGCAGCTGCTGTCCAAATTAAGCTTTGATGTTGTCCAAGTCCAGAAATAGTTCGATGTGATTTATTCAGAGGGACAGAATCATGAAACAAATTTCAGAAGTGTGCAGAACCTCTGAAGACTGTCTAGAAATGCTCTGTCGATCACAGAGGATAACCACAGAAGCTAATCGCACAGAGCCTCTGAGCACATAGAAAGTTCTCCAAAAATGACAGAATATGCAGCTTATCTCTCAGAAGAGTGTTGCTGTTGTAAGCACAAAGTGCATACAGAAGACTCGTGTGCTTAATCAAAATCACATTTTGAGTAACCCTGTAAAATTTCACTGCAAAATTCTGATTTTTGAGCAACTTATGGTGATTTGAAGTTCTAAAAGTTTGAAAATCGCAAAACCCAAGTTGTAAAATGATTTGTTTACTGCTGTTTGTTGTTAAATGATTTATCTGTTGTTTGCTGTTGTAATAACAGATTTAATGTTTCTACAACAATTCATTTGTGCAAGTCACAGATAAGCCATACAGACCTGCAGTGCTCAATATGCAAACAGACCTTGAAGTGTTAATCAAGTTTAGCTGCTGTAGGTTATAAAGAGATCAGACCTCAGATCAATGAGAGTTTTTGCTGTCAAACAGAAACAGACAAGTTACTGTTTCAAGCTACCGTTTGATCACACGAAATAGAAATCTGCAGCTGTGAGTTTCCAAGAGGTCTGAAATGATTTTGATGGTTGGTTCACAACTGGAATGTAGATCAGCAATCAGAAGGACATGATTCAGATTGAGCCAAGACCTGTTAGTTTTTGGAAAATTATGTGCACCGCAGAATGTCAAACAAATAAGTATACAACAGTGTTTGTTGTATGAAAACAGAAGCCTTCAAAGTCACAAGCAGTTGCAGAATCAGTCGACACAACAGTTTTGATCATCCTCTGTCGAGCTTTGATCATCCTCTGTCGAGCTCTGATCATCCTCTGTCGACACAAACAAACCTCTGTCGAAACACTTCTGTAATAAACTTCTGTGACCTGTTTGTAACTGCTGCTCAGTGTCAAAAATTGAAATCAGAAGATCTTCAGAAGCCATTAGTTTCAAAAGTGAAGTTTCAAATTTGCTGCCGTTGAATAGCTGATGTGTAGATTAGAAACAGAACGGGTTGCTATTGTGCAGTCTCAAGCTATAATTAACATCAGTGTGCTCAACTCAAGTTTGCTTAATCTGCTGCTACAGACCCTCTATGCAGATCAGATCAGATTAAGATGTGCAGCAGAAAATCAAAAATCAACCTATGTGGTATTGTTCACCACAGAGCCTCTGTGAAGACTCACAGAGCCTCTGTGGACAGCTGAAGGAAGTTGCTGCCCAGAACTCTATGCAGATGTGTAAATCAAGAGGCAAATAAACGCAAATCAAAAATCTCGATGTGCAGCAGATAGTGAGCATAATGTATACAAATCAGAAATTGCAAGCTGCTTGATGTTGCTGTCTTTATTCGAATTTCAGGTCTCATGCAGAGCTTCTGTAAAATTAAACAGAGGTTGTCCACAGAGCCAAGCATATCTAGACTAAGCAATGTTTGTTGTTCGCTTGCCTCTGCAGAAGACACTAGCATGATTCTCTCATCTATGTGTCTTAAGCCAGGCTTAAGATTGGCAACGACCACTTCCAGTCTTCAGAGTTTTAATAAGACCAAAGCTTGATTGTATTGAGCAGAACTATATGCAGAGCCTAACCAAATGATGTGCAGAGCTTCTGTAAGACTCTACATAGCCTTTGCGCTCGATCAAGATATGTACAACAGATCGTGGCTTATGTTCATGTTATTCATCCAGTTTAATACAGAAGTTGTTGCTCTTAATGCTCGTGTAGAATCGCTCTTAGGCCGTCTCAACAGAGTTGCTATTGGTCTATTCAGATTAGACCAATAGTTGCTGCAGCTCTACTCACTTGACTAGGACATAATGAAACTGATCGGGGTGAAGGTATCTTGTCCAGAGATGCTCTATGACCAGAAGCTGCTTATGCATAAGCAAAACATACAGAAGTTGACCAACAAAAGTCTTTGTCGATCAAGCTGTCCAAATGGTCAAGACACATGCAGAGCCTCTGATAGGATATACAGAAGCTTTGTTGACCAAATCAGAGGTTGTTCAGATTAACGAATAGAACCTAATCAGTTCGTGAGCAGCAGCTATTTCTCGAAATCCAACTTGCTGCTATTGCACTAGCTTTAGAATAACTATGGACGCAGAAGGACGAAAGGATAAAGGAGTGTTCAGATGTGCAGACACAGATACAGAAGACTTATGAAGAAATTACAGCGAGCAGTCATCGTTCAGAAACTTGCTGCTGTTAGATGTATAGGCAGATCTCGAAAGGTATGTGTAGAGATGTGGTTATTCATATGAAGAAATGCAAAGGTCCAGATCTCATGCAGAGCTTCTGTATGGTTGCACAGATCTGTTCACAGATCTCTCTTAGTTGTCTAGAAACGCACGGTAGAAGTTGTCCATGGTCGTGCAGAGATACTAGACTCGATCGAAATTTGAAGATCAAAATCTATAATGCTCTCGACAGAAGCAAATTGAACTTCAGAAGAGGTGTTCAAACATGCAAAGGATTTGCAGAGCTTCTGTAAGACTGTACAGAGCCTCTGCGTATGATCAAAAGCTGTTAATCCGTCATGAAGCTGTTAAGTCGTTGCAGCTGCTGTCCAAATTAAGCTTTGATGTTGTCCAAGTCCAGAAATAGTTCGATGTGATTTATTCAGAGGGACAGAATCATGAAACAAATTTCAGAGATGTGTAGAACCTCTGAAGACTGTCTAGAAATGATCTGTCGATCACAGAGGATAACCACAGAAGCTAATCGCACAGAGCCTCTGAGCACATAGAAAGTTCTCCAAAAATGACAGAATATGCAGCTTATCTCTCAGAAGAGTGTTGCTGTTGTAAGCTCAAAGTGCATACAGAAGACTCGTGTGCTTAATCAAAATCACATTTTGAGTAACCCTGTAAAATTTCACTGCAAAATTCTGATTTTTGAGCAAGTTATGGTGATTTGAAGTTCTAAAAGTTCGAAAATCGCAAAACCCAAGTTGTAAAATGATTTGTTTACAGCTGTTTGTTGTTAAATGATTTATCTGTTGTTTGCTGTTGTAATAACAGATTTAATGTTTCTACAACAATTCATTTGTGCAAGTCACAGATAAGCCATACAGACCTGCAGTGCTCAATATGCAAACAGACCTTGAAGTGTTAATCAAGTTTAGCTGCTGTTGGTTATAAAGAGATCAGACCTCAGATCAATGAGAGTTTTTGCTGTCAAACAGAAACAGACAAGTTACTGTTTCAAGCTACCGTTTGATCACACGAAATAGAAATCTGCAGCTGTGAGTTTCCAAGAGGTCTGAAATGATTTTGATGGTTGGTTCACAACTGGAATGTAGATCAGCAATCAGAAGGACATGATTCAGATTGAGCCAAGACCTGTTAGTTTTTGGAAAATTATGTGCACCGCAGAATGTCAAACAAATAAATATACAACAGTGTTTGTTGTATGAAAACAGAAGCCTTCAAAGTCACAAGCAGTTGCAGAAACAGTCGACACAACAGTTTTGATCATCCTCTGTCGAGCTTTGATCATCCTCTGTCGAGCTCTGATCATCCTCTGTCGACACAAACAAACCTCTGTCGAAACACTTCTGTAATAAACTTCTGTGACCTGTTTGTAACTGCTGCTCAGTGTCAAAAATTGAAATCAGAAGATCTTCAGAAGCCATTAATTTCAAAAGTGAAGTTTCAGATTTGCTGCTGTTGAATAGCTGATGTGTAGATTAGAAACAGAACGGGTTGCTATTGTGCAGTCTCAAGCTATAATTAACATCAGTGTGCTCAACTCAAGTTTGCTTAATCTGCTGCTACAGACCCTCTATGCAGATCAGATCAGATTAAGATGTGCAGCAGAAGATCAAAAATCAACCTATGTGGTATTGTTCACCACAGAGCCTCTGTGAAGACTCACAGAGCCTCTGTGGACAGCTGAAGGAAGTTGCTGCCCAGAACTCTATGCAGATGTGTAAATCAAGAGGCAAATAAACGCAAATCAAAAATCTCGATGTGCAGCAGATAGTGAGCATAATGTATACAAATCAGAAATTGCAAGCTGCTTGATGTTGCTGTCTTTATTCGAATTTCAGGTCTCATGCAGAGCTTCTGTAAAATTGAACAGAGGCTATCCACAGAGCCAAGCATATCTAGACTAAGCAATGTTTGTTGTTCGTTTGCCTCTGCAGAAGACACTAGCATGATTCTCTCGTCTATTTGTCTTAAGCCAGGGTTAAGATTGGCAACGACCACTTCCAGTCTTCAGAGTTTTAATAAGACCAAAGCTTGATTGTATTGAGCAGAACTATATGCAGAGCCTATACAAATGATGTGCAGAGCTTTTGTAAGACTCTACATAGCCTCTGCGCTCGATCAAGATATGTACAACAGATCGTGGCTTATGTTCATGTTATTCATCCAGTTTAATACAGAAGTTGTTGCTCTTAATGCTCGTGTAGAATCGCTCTTAGGCCGTCTCAACAGAGTTGCTATTGGTCTATTCAGATTAGACCAATAGTTGCTGCAGCTCTACTCACTTGACTAGGACATAATGAAACTGATCGGGGTGAAGGTATCTTGTCCAGAGATGCTCTATGACCAGAAGCTGCTTATGCATAAGCAAAACATACAGAAGTTGACCAACAAAAGTCTTTGTCGATCAAGCTGTCCAAATGGTCAAGACACGTGCAGAGCCTCTGATAGGATATAAAGAAGCTTTGTTGGCCAAATCAGAGGTTGTCCAGATTAACGAATAGAACCTGTTGTGCTCATCTAAAAGATTTTAATGTGCAGATGAGTTGTGAAGAGCTTATCCAGACAACTCAGAGGTTGTCCAGAGCCTCTGTGCTAAACCAAGACTATCCACAAGTGTTGTTATTGATGTACAAATATATATGCATATCGTTTACTGTTTTGAAATATTTGTGACATCAGGTTACAGTGTTATTGAAGTGCAGCAACAGAGCCTAATCAGTTCGTGAGCATCAGCTATTTCTCGAAATCCAACTTGCTGCTATTGCACGAGCTTTAGAATAACTATGGACGCAGAAGGACGAAAGGATAAAGGAGTGTTCAGATGTGCAGACACAGATACAGAAGACTTATAAAGAAATTACAACGAGCAGTCATCGTTCAGAAACTTGCTGCTGTTAGATGTATAGGCAGATTTCGAAAGGTATGTGTAGAGATGTGGTTATTCATATGAAGAAATGCAAAGGTCCAGATCTCATGCAGAGCTTCTGTATGGTTGCACAGATCTGTTCACAGAGCTCTCTTAGTTGTCTAGAAAAGCACGACATAAGTTGTCCATGGTCGTGCAGAGATACTGGACTCGATCGAAATTTGAAGATCAAAATCTATAATGCTCTCGACAGAAGCAAATTGAACTTCAGAAGAGGTGTTCAAACATGCAAAGGATTTGCAGAGCTTCTGTAAGACTGTACAGAGCCTCTGTGTATGATCAAAAGCTGTTAATCCATCATGAAGCTGTTAAGTCGTTGCATCTGCTGTCCAAATTAAGCTTTGATGTTGTCCAAGTCCAGAAATAGTTAGATGTGATTTATTCAGAGGGACAAAATCATGAAACAAATTTCAGAAGTGTGCAGAACCTCTGAAGACTATCTAGAAATGCTCTGTCGATCACAGAGGATAACCACAGAAGCTAATAGCACAGAGCCTCTGAGTACATAGAAAGTTCTCCAAAAATGACAGAATATGCAGCTTATCTCTCAGAAGAGTGTTGTTGTTGTAAGCTCAAAGTGCATACAGAAGACTCGTGTGCTTAATCAAAATCACATTTTGAGTAACCCTGTAAAATTTCACTGCAAAATTCTGATTTTTGAGCAAGTTATGGTGATTTGAAGTTCTAAAAGTTCGAAAATCGCAAAACCCAAGTTGTAAAATGATTTGTTTACTACTGTTTGCTGTTAAATGATTTTATCTGTTGTTTGCTGTTGTAATAACAGATTTAATGTTTCTACAACAATTCATTTGTGCAGGTCACAGATAAGCCATACAGACCTGCAGTGCTCAATATGCAAACAGACCTTGAAGTGTTAATAAAGTTTAGCTGTTGTTGGTTATAAAGAGATCAGACCTCAGATCAATGAGAGTTTTTGCTGTCAAACAGAAACAGACAAGTTACTGTTTCAAGCTACCGTTTGATCACACGAAATAGAAATCTGCAGCTGTGAGTTTCCAAAAGGTCTGAAATGATTTTGATGGTTGGTTCACAACTGGAATGTAGATCAGCAATCAGAAGGACATGATTCAGATTGAGCCAAGACCTGTTAGTTTTTGGAAAATTATGTGCACCGCAGAATGTCAAACAAATAAGTATACAACAGTGTTTGTTGTATGAAAACAGAAGCCTTCAAAGTCACAAGCAGTTGCAGAAACAGTCGACACAACAGTTTTGATCATCCTCTGTCGAGCTTTGATCATCCTCTGTCGAGCTCTGATCATCCTCTGTCGACACAAACAAACCTCTGTCGAAACACTTCTGTAATAAACTTCTGTGACCTGTTTGTAACTACTGCTCAGTGTCAAAAATTGAAATCAGAAGATCTTCATAAGCCATTAATTTCAAAAGTGAAGTTTCAGATTTGCTGCTGTTGAATGGGTAGCTATTGTGCAGTCTCAAGCTATAATTAACATCAGTGTGCTCAACTCAAGTTTGCTTAATCTGCTGCTACATACCCTCTATGCATATCAGATCAGATTAAGATGTGCAACAGAAGATCAAAAATCAACCTATGTGGTATTGTTCACCACAGAGCCTCTGTGAAGACTCACAGAGCCTCTATGAAGACTCACAGAGCCTCTGTGGACAGCTGAAGAAAGTTGCTGCCCAGAACTCTATGCAGATGTGTAAATCAAGAGGCAATTAAACGCAAATCAAAAATCTCGATGTGCAGCAGATAGTGAGCATAATGTATACAAATCAGAAATTGCAAGCCGCTTGATGTTGCTGTCTTTATTCGAATTTAAGGTCTCATGCAGAGCTTCTGTAAAATTGAACAGAGGCTATCCACAGAGCCAAGCATATCTAGACTAAGCAATGTTTGTTGTTCGCTTGCCTCTGCAGAAGACACTAGCATGATTCTCTCGTCTATGTGTCTTAAGCCAGGCTTAAGATTGGCAACGACCACGTCCAGTCTTCAGAGTTTTAATAAGACCAAAGCTTGATTGTATTGAGCAGAACTATATGCAGAGCTTTTGTAAGACTCTACATAGCCTCTGCGCTCGATCAAGATATGTTCAACAGATCGTGGCTTATGTTCATGTTATTCATCCAGTTTAATACAGAAGTTGTTGCTCTTAATGCTCGTGTAGAATCGCTCTTAGGCCGTCTCAACAGAGTTGCTATTGGTCTATTCAGATTAGACCAATAGTTGCTGCAGCTCTACTCACTTGACTAGGACATAATGAAACTGATCGGGGTGAAGGTATCTTGTCCAGAGATGCTCTATGACCAGAAGCTGCTTATGCATAAACAAAACATACAGAAGTTGACCAACAAAAGTCTTTGTCGATCAAGCTGTCCAAATGGTCAAGACACGTGCAGAGCCTCTGATAGGATATACAGAAGCTTTGTTGACCAAATCAGAGGTTGTCCAGATTAACGAATAGAACCTGTTGTGCTCATCTAAAAGATTTTAATGTGCAGATGAGTTGTGAAGAGGTTATCCAGACAACTCAGAGGTTGTCCAGAGCCTCTGTGCTAAACCAAGACTGTCCACAAGTGTTGTTATTGATGTACAAATATATATGCAGATCATTTACTGTTTTGAAATATTTGTGACATCAGGTTACAGTGTTATTGAAGTGCAGCAACAGAGCCTAATCAGTTCGTGAGCATCAGCTATTTCTCGAAATCCAACTTGCTGCTATTGCACGAGCTTTAGAATAACTATGGACGCAGAAGGACGAAAGGATAAAGGAGTGTTCAGATGTGCAGACACAGATACAGAAGACTATTGAAGAAATTACAGCGAGCAGTCATCGTTCAGAAACTTGCTGCTGTTAGATGTATAGGCAGATCTCGAAAGGTATGTCTAGAGATGTGGTTATTCATATGAAGAAATGCAAAGGTCCAGATCTCATGCAGAGCTTCTGTATGGTTGCACATATCTGTTCACAGAGCTCTCTTAGTTGTCTAGAAAAGCACGACAGAAGTTGTCCATGGTCGTGCAGAGATACTGGACTCGATCGAAATTTGAAGATCAAAATCTATAATGCTCTCGACAGAAGCAAATTGAACTTCAGAAGAGGTGTTAAAACATGCAAAGGATTTGCAGAGCTTCTGTAAGATTGTACAGAGCCTCTGTGTATGATCAAAAGCTGTTAATCCATCATGAAGCTGTTAATTCGTTGCAGCTGCTGTCCAAATTAAGCTTTGATGTTGTCCAAGTCCAGAAATAGTTCGATGTGATTTATTCAGAGGGACAGAATCATGAAACAAATTTCAGAAGTGTGCAGAACCTCTGAAGACTATCTAGAAATGCTCTGTCGATCACAGAGGATAACCACAGAAGCTAATCGCACAGAGCCTCTGAGCACATACAAAGTTCTCCAAAAATGACAGAATATGCAGCTTATCTCTCAGAAGAGTGTTGCTGTTGTAAGCTCAAAGTGCATAAAGAAGACTCGTGTGCTTAATCAAAATCACATTTTGAGTAACCCTGTAAAATTTCACTGCAAAGTTCTGATTTTTTAGCAAGTTATGGTGATTTGAAGTTCTAAAAGTTCGAAAATCGCAAAACCCAAGTTGTAAAATGATTTGTTTACTACTGTTTGCTGTTAAATGATTTTATCTGTTGTTTGCTGTTGTAATAACAGATTTAATGTTTCTACAACAATTCATTTGTGCAGGTCACAGATAAGCCATACAGACCTGCAGTGCTCAATATGCAAACAGACCTTGAAGTGTTAATCAAGTTTAGCTGCTGTTGGTTATAAAGAGATCAGACCTCAGATCAATGAGAGTTTTTGCTGTCAAACAGAAACAGACAAGTTACTGTTTCAAGCTACCGTTTGATCACACGAAATAGAAATCTGCAGCTGTGAGTTTCCAAGAGGTCTGAAATGATTTTGATGGTTGGTTCACAACTGGAATGTAAATCAGCAATCAGAAGGACATGATTCAGATTGAGCCAAGACCTGTTAGTTTTTGGAAAATTATGTGCACCGCAGAATGTGAAACAAATAAGTATACAACAGTGTTTGTTGTATGAAAACAGAAGCCTTCAAAGTCACAAGCAGTTGCAGAAACAGTCGACACAACAGTTTTGATCATCCTCTGTCGAGCTTTGATCATCCTTTGTCGAGCTCTGATCATCCTCTGTCGACACAAACAAACCTCTGTCGAAACACTTCTGTAATAAACTTCTGTGACCTGTTTGTAACTACTGCTCAGTGTCAAAAATTGAAATCAGAAGATCTTCATAAGCCATTAATTTCAAAAGTGAAGTTTCAGATTTGCTGCTGTTGAATAGCTGATGTGTAGATTAGAAACAGAACGGGTAGCTATTGTGCAGTCTCAAGCTATAATTAACATCAGTATGCTCAACTCAAGTTTGCTTAATCTGCTGCTACAGACCCTCTATGCAGATCAGATCAGATTAAGATGTGCAACAGAAGATCAAAAATCAACCTATGTGGTATTGTTCACCACTGAGCCTCTGTGAAGACTCACAGAGCCTCTGTGGACAGCTGAAGGAAGTTGCTGCCCAGAACTCTATGCAGATGTGTAAATCAAGAGGCAAATAAACGCAAATCAAAAACCTCGATGTGCAGTAGATATTGAGCATAATGTATACAAATCAGAAATTGCAAGCTGCTTGATGTTGATGTCTTTATTCGAATTTCAGGTCTCATGCAGAGCTTCTGTAAAATTGAACAGAGGCTGTCCACAGAGCCAAGCATATCTCAGACTAAGCAATGTTTGCTGTTCGCTTGCCTCTGCAGAAGACACTAGCATGATTCTCTCGTCTATGTGTCTTAAGCCAGGCTTAAGATTGGCAACGACCACTTCCAGTCTTCAGAGTTTTAATAAGACCAAAGCTTGATTGTATTGAGCAGAACTATATGCAGAGCCTAACCAAATGATGTGCAGAGCTTCTGTAAGACTCTACATAGCCTCTGCGCTCGATCAAGATATGTACAACAGATCGTGGCTTATGTTCATGTTATTCATCCAGTTTAATACAGAAGTTGTTACTCTTAATGCTCGTGTAGAATCGCTCTTAGGCCGTCTCAACAGAGTTGCTATTGGTCTATTCAGATTAGACCAATAGTTGCTGCAGCTCTACTCACTTGACTAGGACATAATGAAACTGATCGGGGTGAAGGTATCTTGTCCAGAGATGCTCTATGACCAGAAGCTGCTTATGCATAAGCAAAACATACAGAAGTTGACCAACAAAAGTCTTTGTCGATCAAGCTGTCCAAATGGTCAAGACACGTGCAGAGCCTCTGATAGGTTATACAGAAGCTTTGTTGACCAAATCAGAGGTTGTCCAGATTAACGAATAGAACCTGTTGTGCTCATGTAAAAGATTTTAATGTGCAGATGAGTTGTGAAGAGCTTATCCAGACAACTCAGAGGTTGTCCAGAGCCTCTGTGCTAAACCAAGACTGTCCACAAGTGTTGTTATTGATGTACAAATATATATACAGATCGTTTACTGTTTTGAAATATTTGTGACATCAGGTTACAGTGTTATTGAAGTGCAGCAACAGAGCCTAATCAGTTCGTGAGCAGCAACTATTTCTCGAAATCCAACTTGATGCTATTGCACGAGCTTTAGAATAACTATGGACGCAGAAGGACGAAAGGATAAAGGAGTGTTCAGATGTGCAGACACAGTTACAGAAGACTTATGAAGAAATTACAGCAAGCAGTCATCGTTCAGAAACTTGCTGTTGTTAGATGTATAGGCAGATCTCGAAAGGTATGTGTAGAGATGTGGTTATTCATATGAAGAAATGCAAAGGTCCAGATCTCATGCACAACTTCTGTATGGTTGCATAGATCTTTTCACAGAGCTCTCTTAGTTGTCTAGAAAAGCACGACAGAAGTTATCCATGGTCGTGCAGAGATACTGGACTCGATCGAAATTTGAAGATCAAAATCTATAATGCTCTCGACAGAAGCAAATTGAACTTCAGAAGAGGTGTTCAAACATGCAAAGGATTTGCAGAGCTTCTGTAAGACTGTACAGAGCCTCTGCGTATGATCAAAAGCTGTTAATCCGTCATGAAGCTGTTAAGTCGTTGCAGCTGCTGTCCAAATTAAGCTTTGATGTTGTCCAAGTCCAGAAATAGTTCGATGTGATTTATTCAGAGGGACAGAATCATGAAACAAATTTCAGAAGTGTGCAAAACCTCTGAAGACTATGTAGAAATGCTCTGTCGATCACAGAGGATAACCACAGAAGCTAATCGCACAGAGCCTCTGAGCACATAGAAAGTTCTCCAAAAATGACAGAATATGCAACTTATCTCTCAGAAGAGTGTTGCTGTTGTAAGCTCAAAGTGCATACAGAAGACTCGTGTGCTTAATCAAAATCACATTTTGAGTAACCCTGTAAAATTTCACTGCAAAATTCTGATTTTTGAGCAAGTTATGGTGATTTGAAGTTCTAAAAGTTCGAAAATCGCAAAACCCAAGTTGTAAAATGATTTGTTTACTGCTGTTTGCTGTTAAATGATTTTATCTGTTGTTTGCTGTTGTAATAACAGATTTAATGTTTCTACAACAATTCATTTGTGCAGGTCACAGATTAGCCATACAGACCTGCAGTGCTCAATATGCAAACAAACCTTGAAGTGTTAATCAAGTTTAGCTGTTGTTGGTTATAAAGAGATCAGACCTCAGATCAATGAGAGTTTTTGCTGTCAAACAGAAACAGACAAGTTACTGTTTCAAGTTACCGTTTGATCACACGAAATAGAAATCTGCAGCTGTGAGTTTCCAAGAGGTCTGAAATGATTTTGATGGTTGGTTCACAACTGGAATGTAGATCAACAATCAGAAGGACATGATTCAGATTGAGCCAAGACCTGTTAGTTTTTGGAAAATTATGTGCACCGCAGAATGTCAAACAAATAAGTATACAACAGTATTTGTTGTATGAAAACAGAAGCCTTCAAAGTCACAAGTAGTTGCAGAAACAGTCGACACAACAGTTTTGATCATCCTCTGTCGAGCTTTGATCATCCTCTGTCGAGCTCTAATCATCCTCTGTCGACAAAAACAAACCTCTGTCGAAACACTTCTGTAATAAACTTCTGTGACCTGTTTGTAACTGCTGCTCAGTGTCAAAAATTGAAATCAGAAGATCTTCAGAAGCCATTAATTTCAAAAGTGAAGTTTCAGATTTGCTGCTGTTGAATAGCTGATGTGTAGATTAGAAACAGAACGGGTTGCTATTGTGCAGTCTCAAGCTATAATTAACATCAGTGTGCTCAACTCAAGTTTGCTTAATCTGCTGCTACAGACCCTCTATGCAGATCAGATCAGATTAAGATGTGCAGCAGAAGATCAAAAATCAACCTATGTGGTATTGTTCACCACATAGCCTCTGTGAAGACTCATAGAGCCTTTGTGAAGACTCACAGAGCCTCTGTGAAGACTCACAGAGCCTCTGTGAAGACTCACAGAGCCTCTGTGAAGACTCACAGAGCCTCTGTGGACAGCTGAAGGAAGTTGCTGCCCAGAACTCTATGCAGATGTGTAAATCAAGAGGCAAATAAACGCAAATCAAAAATCTCGATGTGCAGCAGATAGTGAGCATAATGTATACAAATCAGAAATTGCAAGCTGCTTGATGTTGCTGTCTTTATTCGAATTTCAGGTCTCATGCAGAGCTTCTGTAAAATTGAACAGAGGTTGTCCACAGAGCCAAGCATATCTAGACTAAGCAATGTTTGTTGTTCGCTTGCCTCTGCAGAAGACACTAGCATGATTCTCTCGTCTATGTGTCTTAAGCCAGGCTTAAGATTGGCAACGACCACTTCCAGTCTTCAGAGTTTTAATAAGACCAAAGCTTGATTGTATTGAGCAGAACTATATGCAGAGCCTAACCAAATGATGTGCAGAGCTTCTGTAAGACTCTACATAGCCTCTGCGCTCGATCAAGATATGTATAACAGATCGTGGCTTATGTTCATGTTATTCATCCAGTTTAATACAAAAGTTGTTGCTCTTAATGCTCGTGTAGAATCGCTCTTAGGCCGTCTCAACAGAGTTGCTATTGGTCTATTCAGATTAGACCAATAGTTGTTGCAGCTCTACTCACTTGACTAGGACATAATGAAACTGATCGGGGTGAAGGTATCTTGTCCAGAGATGCTCTATGACCAGAAGCTACTTATGCATAAGCAAAACATACAGAAGTTGACCAACAAAAGTCTTTGTCGATCAAGCTGTCCAAATGGTGAAGACACGTGCATAGCCTCTGATAGGATATACAAAAGCTTTGTTGACCAAATCAGAGGTTGTCCAGATTAACGAATAGAACCTGTTGTGCTCATTTAAAAGATTTTAATGTGCATATGAGTTGTGAAGAGCTTATCCAGACAACTCATAGGTTGTCCAGAGCCTCTGTGCTAAACCAAGACTGTCCACAAGTGTTGTTATGGATGTACAAATATATATGCAGATCGTTTACTGTTTTGAAATATTTGTGACATCAGGTTACAGTGTTATTGAAGTGCAGCAACAGATCCTAATCAGTTCGTGAGCAACAACTATTTCTCGAAATCCAACTTGCTGCTATTGCACGAGCTTTAGAATAACTATGGACGCAGAAGGACGAAAGGATAAAGGAGTGTTCAGATGTGCAGACACAGATACAGAAGACTTATGAAGAAATTACAGCGAGCAGTCATCGTTCAGAAACTTGCTGCTGTTAGATGTATAGGCAGATCTCGAAAGGTATGTGTAGAGATGTGGTTATTCATATGAAGAAATGCAAAGGTCCAGATCTCATGCAGAGCTTCTGTATGGTTGCACATATCTGTTCACAGAGCTCTCTTAGTTGTCTAGAAAAGAACGACAGAAGTTGTCCATGGTCGTACAGAGATACTGGACTCGATCGAAATTTGAAGTTCAAAATCTATAATGCTCTCGACAGAAGCAAATTGAACTTCAGAAGAGGTGTTCAAACATGCAAAGGATTTGCAGAGCTTCTGTAAGACTGTACAGAGCCTCTGCGTATGATCAAAAGCTGTTAATCCGTCATGAAGCTGTTAAGTCGTTGCAGCTGCTGTCCAAATTAAGCTTTGATGTTGTCCAAGTCCAGAAATAGTTCGATGTGATTTATTCAGAGGGACAGAATCATGAAACAAATTTCAAAAGTGTGCAGAACCTCTAAAGACTGTCTAGAAATGCTCTGTCGATCACAGAGGATAACCACAGAAGCTAATCGCACAGAGCCTCTGAGCACATAGAAAGTTCTCCAAAAATGACAGAATATGCAGCTTATCTCTCAGAAGAGTGTTGCTGTTGTAAGCTCAAAGTGCATACAGAAGACTCGTGTGCTTAATCAAAATCACATTTTGAGTAACCCTGTAAAATTTCACTGCAAAATTCTGATTTTTGAGCAAGTTATGGTGATTTGAAGTTCTAAAAGTTCGAAAATCGCAAAACCCAAGTTGTAAAATGATTTGTTTACTGCTATTTGCTGTTAAATGATTTTATCTGTTGTTTGCTGTTGTAATAACAGATTTAATGTTTCTACAACAATTCATTTGTGCAAGTCACAGATAAGCCATACAGACCAGCATTGCTCAATATGCAAACAGACCTTGAAGTGTTAAGCAAGTTTAGCTACTGTTGGTTATAAAGAGATCAGACCTCAGATCAATGAGAGTTTTTGCTGTCAAACAGAAACAGACAAGTTACTGTTTCAAGCTACCGTTTGATCACACGAAATAGAAATCTGCAGCTGTGAGTTTCCAAGAGGTCTGAAATGATTTTGATGGTTGGTTCACAACTGGAATGTAGATCAGCAATCAGAAGGACGTGATTCAGATTGAGCCAAGACATGTTAGTTTTTGGAAAATTATGTGCACCGCAGAATGTCAAACAAATACGTATACAACAGTGTTTGTCGTATGAAAACAGAAGCCTTCAAAGTCACAAGCAGTTGCAGAAACAGTCGACACAATAGTTTTGATCATCCTCTGTCGAGCTTTGATCATCCTCTGTCGAGCTCTGATCATCCTCTGTCGACACAAACAAACCTCTGTCAAAACACTTCTGTAATAAACTTCTGTGACCTGTTTGTAACTGCTGCTCAGTGTCAAAAATTGAAATCAGAAGATCTTCAGAAGCCATTAATTTCAAAAGTGAAGTTTCAGATTTGCTGCTGTTGAATAGCTGATGTGTAGATTAGAAACAGAACGGGTTGCTATTGTGCAGTCTCAAGCTATAATTAACATCAGTGTGCTCAACTCAAGTTTGCTTAATCTGCTGCTACAGACCCTCTATGAAGATCAGATCAGATTAAGATGTGCAGCAGAAGATCAAAAATCAACCTATGTGGTATTGTTCACCACTGAGCCTCTGTGAAGACTCACAGAGCCTCTGTGAAGACTCACAGTGCCTTTGTGGACAGCTGAAGGAAGTTGCTGCCCAGAACTCTATGCAGATGTGTAAATCAAGAGGCAAATAAACGCAAATCAAAAATCTCGATGTGCAGCAGATAGTGAGCATAATGTATACAAATCAGAAATTGCAAGCTGCTTGATGTTGTTGTCTTTATTCGAATTTCAGGTCTCATGCAGAGCTTCTGTAAAATTGAACAGAGGCTGTCCACAGAGCCAAGCATATCTAGACTAAGCAATGTTTGTTGTTCGCTTGCCTCTGCAGAAGACACTAGCATGATTCTCTCGTCTATGTGTCTTAAGCCAGGCTTAAGATTGGCAACGACCACTTCCAGTCTTCAGAGTTTTAATAAGACCAAAGCTTGATTGTATTGAGCAGAACTATATGCAGAGCCTAACCAAATGATGTGCAGAGCTTCTGTAAGACTCTACATAGCCTCTGCGCTCGATCAAGATATGTACAACAGATCGTGGCTTATGTTCATGTTATTCATCCAGTTTAATACAGAAGTAGTTGCTCTTAATGCTCGTGTAGAATCGCTCTTAGGCCGTCTCAACAGAGTTGCTATTGGTCTATTCAGATTAGACCAATAGTTGCTGCAGCTCTACTCACTTGACTAGGACATAATGAAACTGATCGGGGTGAAGGTATCTTGTCCAGAGATGCTCTATAACCAGAAGCTGCTTATGCATAAGCAAAACATACAGAAGTTGACCAACAAAAGTCTTTGTCGATCAAGCTGTCCAAATGGTCAAGACACGTGCAGAGCCTCTGATAGGATATACAGAAGCTTTGTTGACCAAATCAGAGGTTGTCCAGATTAACGAATAGAACCTGTTGTGCTCATGTAAAAGATTTTAATGTGCATATGAGTTGTGAAGAGCTTATCCATACAACTCAGAGGTTGTCCAGAGCCTCTGTGCTAAACCAAGACTGTCCACAAGTGTTGTTATTGATGTACAAATATATATGCAGATCGTTTACTGTTTTGAAATATTTGTGACATCAAGCTACAGTGTTATTGAAGTGCAGCAACAGAGCCTAATCAGTTCGTGAGCAGCAGCTATTTCTCGAAATCCAACTTGCTGCTATTGCACGAGCTTTAGAATAACTATGGACACAGAAGGACGAAAGGATAAAGGAGTGTTCAGATGTGCAGAAACATATACAAAAGACTTATGAAGAAATTACAGCGAGCAGTCATCGTTCAGAAACTTGCTGCTGTTAGATGTATAGGCAGATCTCGAAAGGTATGTGTAGAGATGTGGTTATTCATATGAAGAAATGCAAAGGTCCAGATCTCATGCAGAGCTTCTTGTATGGTTGCACAGATCTGTTCACAGAGCTCTCTTAGTTGTCTAGAAAAGCACGGCAGAAGTTGTCCATGGTCGTGCAGAGATACTGGACTCGATCGAAATTTGAAGATCAAAATCTATAATGCTCTCGATAGAAACAAATTGAATTTCAGAAGAGGTGTTCAAACATGCAAAGGATTTGTAGAGCTTCTGTAAGACTGTATAGAGCCTCTGCGTATGATCAAAAGCTGTTAATCCGTCATGAAGCTGTTAAGTCGTTGCAGCTGCTGTCCAAATTAAGCTTTGATGTTGTCCAAGTCCAGAAATAGTTCGATGTGATTTATTCAGAGGGACAGAATCATGAAACAAATTTCAGAAGTGTGCATAACCTCTGAAGACTGTCTGGAAATGCTCTGTCGATCACAAAGGATAACCACAGAAGCTAATCGCACAGAGCCTCTGAGCACATAGAAAGTTCTCCAAAAATGACAGAATATGCAGCTTATCTCTCAGAAGAGTGTTGCTGTTGTAAGCTCAAAGTGCATACAGAAGACTCGTGTGCTTAATCAAAATCACATTTTGAGTAACCCTGTAAAATTTCACTGCAAAATTCTGATTTTTGAGCAAGTTATGGTGATTTGAAGTTCTAAAAGTTCGAAAATCGCAAAACCCAAGTTGTAAAATGATTTGTTTACTTCTGTTTGTTGTTAAATGATTTTATCTGTTGTTTGCTGTTGTAATAACAGATTTAATGTTTCTACAACAATTCATTTGTGCAGGTCACAGATAAGCCATACAGACCTGCAGTGCTCAATATGCAAACAGACCTTGAAGTGTTAATCAAGTTTAGCTGCTGTTGGTTATAAAGAGATCATACCTCAGATCAATGAGAGTTTTTGCTGTCAAACAGAAACAGACAAGTTACTGTTTCAAGCTACCGTTTGATCATATGAAATAGAAATCTGCAGCTGTGAGTTTCCAAGAGGTCTGAAATGATTTTGATGGTTGGTTCACAACTGGAATGTAGATCAGCAATTAGAAGGACATGATTCAGATTGAGCCAAGACCTGTTAGTTTTTGGAAAATTAAGTGCACCGCAGAATGTCAAACAAATAAGTATACAACAGTGTTTGTTGTATGAAAATAGAAGCCTTCAAAGTCACAAGCAGTTGTAGAAACAGTCGACACAACAGTTTTGATCATCCTCTGTCGAGCTTTGATCATCCTCTGTCGAGCTCTGATCATCCTCTGTCGACACAAACAAACCTCTGTCGAAACACTTCTGTAATAAACTTCTGTGACCTGTTTGTAACTGCTGCTCAGTGTCAAGAAAATTGAAATCAGAAGATCTTCAGAAGCCATTAATTTCAAAAGTGAAGTTTCAGATTTGCTGCTGTTGAATAGCTGATGTGTAGATTAGAAACAGAACGGGTTGCTGTTGTGCAGTCTCAAGCTATAATTAACATCAGTGTGCTCAACTCAAGTTTGCTTAATCTGCTGCTACAGACCCTCTATGCAGATCAGATCAGATTAAAATGTGCAGCAGAAGATCAAAAATCAACCTATGTGGTATTGTTCACCACAGAGCCTCTGTGAAGACTCACAGAGCCTCTGTGAAGACTCCCAGAGCCTCTGTGAAGACTCACAGAGCCTCTGTGGACAGCTGAAGGAAGTTGCTGCCCAGAACTCTATGCAGATGTGTAAATCAAGAGGCAAATAAACGCAAATCAAAAATCTCGATGTGCAGCAGATAGTGAGCATAATGTATACAAATCAGAAACTGCAAGCTGCTTGATGTTGCTGTCTTTATTCGAATTTCAGGTCTCATGCAGAGCTTCTGTAAAATTGAACAGAGGTTGTCCACAGAGCCAAGCATATCTAGACTAAGCAATGTTTGTTGTTCGCTTGCCTCTGCAGAAGACACTAGCATGATTCTCTCGTCTATGTGTCTTAAGCCAGGCTTAAGATTGGCAACGACCACTTCCAGTCTTCAGAGTTTTAATAAGACCAAAGCTTGATTGTATTGAGCAGAACTATATGCATAGCCTAACCAAATGATGTGCAGAGCTGCTGTAAGACTCTACATAGCCTCTGCGCTCGATCAAGATATGTACAACAGATCGTGGCTTATGTTCATGTTATTCATCCAGTTTAATACAGAAGTTGTTGCTCTTAATTCTCGTGTAGAATCGCTCTTAGGCCGTCTCAACAGAGTTGCTATTGGTCTATTCAGATTAGACCAATAGTTGCTGCAGCTCTACTCACTTGACTAGGACATAATGAAACTGATCGGGGTGAAGGTATCTTGTCCAGAAGCTGCTTATGCATAAGCAAAAAATACAGAAGTTGACCAACAAAAGTCTTTGTCGATCAAGCTGTCCAAATGGTCAAGACACGTGCAGAGCCTCTGATAGGATATACAGAAGCTTTGTTGACCAAATCAGAGGTTGTCTAGATTAACGACTAGAACCTGTTGTGCTCATGTAAAAGATTTTAATGTGCAGATGAGTTGTGAAGAGCTTATCCAGACAACTCAGAAGTTGTCCAGAGCCTCTGTGCTAAACCAAGACTGTCCACAAGTGTTGTTATTGATGTACAAATATATATGCAGATCGTTTACTGTTTTGAAATATTTGTGACATCAGGTTACAGTGTTATTGAAGTGCAACAATAGAGCCTAATCAGTTCGTGAGCAGCAACTATTTCTCGAAATCCAACTTGCTGCTATTGCACGAGCTTTAGAATAACTATGGACGCAGAAGGACGAAAGGATAAAGGAGTGTTCAGATGTGCAGACACAGATACAGAAGACTTATGAAGAAATTACAGCGAGCAGTCATCGTTCAGAAACTTGCTGCTGTTAGATGTATAGGCAGATCCCGAAAGGTATGTGTAGAGATGTGGTTATTCATATGAAGAAATGCAAAGGTCCAGATCTCATGCAGAGATTCTGTATGGTTGCACAGATCTATTCACAGAGCTCTCTTAGTTGTCTAGAAAAGCACGACATAAGTTGTCCATGGCCGTGCAGAGATACTGGACTCGATCGAAATTTGAAGATCAAAATCTATAATGCTCTCGACAGAAGCAAATTGAACTTCAGAAGAGGTGTTCAAACATGCAAAGGATTTGTAGAGATTCTGTAAGACTGTACAGAGCCTCTGCGTATGATCAAAAGCTGTTAATCCGTCATGAAGCTGTTAAGTCGTTGCAGCTGCTGTCCAAATTAAGCTTTGATGTTGTCCAAGTCCAGAAATAGTTCGATGTGATTTATTCAGAGGAACAGAATCATGAAAAAATTTCAGAAGTGTGCAGAACCTCTGAAGACTGTCTAGAAATGCTCTGTCGATCACAGAGGATAACCACAGAAGCTAATCGCACAGAGCCTCTGAGCACATAGAAAGTTCTCCAAAAATGACAGAATATGCAGCTTATCTCTCAGAAGAGTGTTGCTGTTTGTCACACCCCGCTAAAGCGGAAACACGGGATGTCACAGTTAATGTTTCAAAAGCAATAGGTAGAAGACAACACCAACTCATCACATCAAAATAGTACCAATACAACGAGTTTTAAAAGAAAATACAACTTGTCCATAAAAACGTAAAGTACAATGACATGATGAAATAATTTGATGACGCTAAAGTGATGCCTTCTAAAGTGCGTCCTTACTTGCTATTTCCTGAAAAGCATGTAAAAGAGAGTGTCAACTAAAAATAGTTGGTGAGTTCATAGGTGTTGGTATACGCAAAAATGTAGTATAAGTTGTACGATATTGTTTTGTAACGCATGCTCATGGTATATATAAAAATGTAATATGTAATGTAATGTGTAATGCCTCAGAGGTAGCAAACTAAGCCATTACTAAGCCTCATGACCTTGTATTCATTTGCCCCGAGTCATCATGTCCTATCATTAACATGGCAGTGTAGTAATTAATGCACCCTGTTTTTATCGTAGGTGGGTGGTCAACCAAATAACGTTATCCATAATTACCATGGCTCACACGCATGTGAGTTAATAAGTAATGTTAAGAGTGTTGGGGACTTTTTGTATATGATAGTTGCAAACTTAGAAGCTTTCACATGTGCATATGTACCATAAAGAGCGTTAATCATGCGTAAAAGTTCGGAAATAAAACAATTTATTTCGAATAAAGTTTGGAATCATGCTCTTCACCCCAAAATATCTAAAACAGTAAAAGGGTTGTGAAGACTCACAAGGTTGAAATAATAGTAACATGCTTTTCACCCCAAAATATGTAAAACAGTAAAAGGGGGCTATGAATACTCACGGTGGTTTGCGTAGGTGTTTCCCGAATGCGTAATGTGATTCCGAAATGAGATCCTACTTCGATCCTACGAATGTAAGGACACTAGTAAGATTCTAGGTTCTAGACTTTGTCACTTAAATCTCCATCTCATCATAAAATGCCTTTGTTGTTAAATTTGTATGTTGTTAAATGTTCTTTAATAGTTCATACTTAGAAAGAACGTTACATGTGATGGTTTTAAAATTACCGAAGTGTTGTAGAGGTAATAACGAAAATAAATGTTTTAGGTTCATATGTAAATATGGTTTGGTGTTAGGTCATGTGTATTATGTATGTATGTACCACAATTCCATCATAAAAGATAAGAAAAGTTAGTAGTTAGATGTTAGATGTTAGATGTTAGATGCGTAAATGAAATGCGTAAATAAATACGTATAGGTATATTCCACAATTCCACCATGCAAATGGTGAAACGGGTAGAGTTAGATTAATAATTATGTCTAAGTAATATATGTATAATATACCACAATTTCATCACCAAAGGTGAGGAAAAGGATCAAGAGATAGCATATAGCTAGTATACAATATAGTTGTTAGTAGTTAGAATTTGTTAGTCACTTTCGGTTACTGTTTGGATAACTTCCAGAGATTGTTAGGTTCTGATATTTTGTAGTCGGGTACTTCCATGTGTTAGGAAACTTTTGACATAAGATTCATGATTTTTGGATCAACATAAGTACATAAAATAACACTTGACAAAAACAGTGACAGAAACACGTAGCTGTTGCACACTGCTTTTGTAAAAACTGTTTGAGGGTTCAAAACTTAATATTTTTCGGTGATTCCAGTGGGGTTTGATTCCCAACTCATAAAAGTAAATTCCAGAAAAAGAATCACTGTATTTGGACCATTTTTGAGAGAGATAAGGGCATGCAAAGTCAGTGTAAAAATCTGACAGCATGCTGTTGGAATTTGCTCCTTTATAAAAATGCTATTTTTCTATTGGTTCTTTAAGGATCTTGTTCTTTTTGTTTACCCACGATTTTTGACACATAAATCCAGTATTTTCAGATGAAAAACATTACTTTTTGTTTACACAAACCACATGCAATGAACTTTAGACAATCATCTTGTCAAAATACTTTCAAAACTTGTTGTTTTTTAGTTCTTATGAAAACATTGAAGTAAAACTTCCTTTGATCACTAACATTGGTTTGATAATGGATTCATCACACTTTTAATGACATGCAAAGTGTCATGGTGATGGATCTACAAACATTAGGATGCCAAGGATTTGTTTTAGCAAGAACAATGTGTAAAAACTAATGTAAAAGTAGGTGAAACTTAAAGAATATGGAAGAACAATGCAAGAAGAAGTGTAGGCTTTGCTCTACATGAAGTTTTACCTTGTGATGACTTGTGTTCTTGATGTTCTTGAGTGTGAAAGGGCTGGACTTTGAGCCTTAGATGGAGAGAAAATAGGGAGAAAAGAGAAAGAGCTCTAGAGAGAGTTTAGAGAATGAGAAAAGAGATGAAGAAATGAGAGAGTGAGGGGGTTTTAAGGAGAGAGGGGAGGGGGGATGAGTGTGGCCGGTTTTGGGAGAGGGAAAAGTGAGTGTGTGGAGTGTGGTTTTGTATAAAATGATTGTGTTTGTATTTAAATTAAATTTTTATTTAAATCTTTTAATTAATTAAATTATTAAACATTTTTAATTAGTTGTTATTAATAATAATACTAGTTTAATTTGCTAGTATTTATTTTGTAAGGTATATGTATATAAGTATATATATATTTAAGTGTATTCATGTTTTTAATTGGCATTTTATGAGATGTATGGATAATTTCCTAAATTGAGGGATTTTAGACTGGATTTCTAAATTTTCCCTACTGTGTCGGGTTTACTGCTAAAACTAGACAGTGTGACGTAGAATAACTGTATCTGACATAATTAGTGCAGTTCTAACCTGAACGCGATTTTGACGGTTGTCACAGTCTCCCCCGGTTAAAAGAATTTCGTCCCGAAATTCAAGAACTTTCGTCCGTAACCGGTTGTTTAGCAAATAAGTGAGGATACTTATGTTTCATGTAATCCTCTCGTTCCCATGTGTACTCAGGCCCACGCCTTGTGTTCCAATGAACTTTCACTATTGGAATCTTGCTTCGCCTAAGACGCTTGACCTCTCGGTCAAGTATTTCGATTGGTTTTTCAACAATGCACAGTTTCTCATTGACTTGGACTTCCTCCAAAGGTACGGTTATTTCCTCGTTGACTAGGCATTTCTTTAGATTGGACACGTGAAAGGTGTTGTGAATTGCACTTAGTTCCTTTGGCAATTCCAGCCTGTATGCTACTGGTCCGATTCTTTCGGTGATTTTGAAGGGTCCAATGTATCGAGGGCTTAATTTTCCTCGCTTTCCAAATCGGACAGTTCCCTTCCAAGGGGATACTTTCAGAAAAACTCTATCGCCAACTTGAAACTCTAAGGGTTTCCTACGGTTGTCAGCATAGCTCTTTTGACGATCTTGAGCTGCTTTGAGTCTATCCCTGATGATTGCGATCTTGTCGGTGGTTTCTTGCATAATGTCTGGACTAGACAATTGTCTATCTCCAATCTCCAACCAACAAAGAGGTGATCGACACTTGCGTCCATACAGTGCTTCATATGGCGCACACTTGATACTGGTGTGATAGCTATTGTTGTAGGAGAACTCAACTAATGGCAAGTGGTTATCCCAACTTCCTCCGAAGTCTAACACACATGCTCGAAGCATGTCCTCTAACGTTTGAATGGTTCTCTCACTTTGGCCGTCTGTTTGGGGATGATAGGCGGTACTTAAATTCAATTGCGTTCCCAATGCTCTTTGAAGTGACTGCCAAAATCTAGACGTGAAACGGCTATCTCTATCTGAGATGATAGAAATCGGGACTCCATGTCGCGTAACAATTTCCTTGATGTAGATCTGAGCCAGTTTTTCCATCTTGTAGTCTTCTCGAATCGGTAGGAAATGTGCAGATTTCGTGAACCGATCGACTATAACCCAAATTGAGTCGTGCCCTCGGGCAGTTCTTGGCAATTTGGTTATAAAATCCATGGTTATTTGTTCCCATTTCCACTGGGGAATCTCTGGTTGTTGAAGCAAACCAGATGGTTTCTGATATACAGCTTTGACTTTTGAGCAAGTTACACATTTTCCTACGTACACAGCAATATCCTTTTTCATTCCTGGCCACCAATAATATTCCCTTAAATCCTTATACATCTTATCCGCACCAGGATGAATTGAATATCGTGACTTGTGAGCTTCGTGCAGGATTATCTCCCGTACGTCGTTAGCTTTTGGGATCCAACTCTATCCTTGAAATAACGTACTCCATCCACCTTAGTCTCAAATCTGCTTTCTATGCCGTGAAGGGTTTCGTCCTTCAAGTTTTCCGTTTTCATTGCTTCGGTCTGAGCTTCAAGAATTCGAGTCTTTAAGCTTGTTTGTACCAGTGCTCCCATTGCTCGTATACGTGACGGTTTTGTCCTTTCCTTCCTACTCAAGGCATCAGCCACTACATTGGCTTTACCTGGATGATAACGAATATCACAATCGTAATCACTGAGTAGTTCTACCCATCTTCTTTGTCTCATGTTTAGCATTTTCTGGTCTAGGATATGCTGAAGACTTTTATGATCGGTGAAGATGGTACACTTGGTGCCGTACAAATAATGTCTCCAAATCTTTAGAGCAAAAACCACAGCTCCGAGCTCTAAATCGTGTGTGGTATAGTTCTTCTCATGAACTTTCAGTTGTCGCGAAGCGTATGCTATCACCTTGTCCTTTTGCATTAATACGCAACCTAATCCTTGATGAGACGCGTCACAATATACCACAAAGTTATCGGTTCCTTCCGGTAACGCCAGAATTGGTGCATTGCACAACTTCTTCTTCAATAACTGAAAGGCCTTTTCTTGTGATTCTCCCCAAATAAATTTACTATCCTTTTGGGTCAGTGTTGTGAGTGGTTTAGCGATTTTGGAGAAATTTTCAATAAATCGCCTGTAATACCCTGCCAATCCCAGAAATTGACGAATTTCTGTTGGCGTTTTGGGAGCTTCCCATTTCTTAACGGCTTCTACTTTGGCCGGATCTACGTGAATTCCTTTTTCTCCAATTACGTGCCCAAGAAAGTGTACTTCTCTAATCCAAAATTCGCACTTAGAGAATTTGGCGTACAATTTCTGTTCCTTAAGGAGTTCTAGAATTACGCTTAAATGCTGCTCATGATCCTCCTTACTTCGAGAGTAAATCATAATGTCATCTATAAACACTATCACAAACTTGTCAAGGTATGGTCGGCATACCCTGTTCATTAAATCCATGAATACTGCTGGAGCATTGGTTAAACCGAAAGGCATAACCAAAAACTCGTAGTGTCCATAACGGGTCCTAAAGGCTGTCTTAGGAATGTCCTCCTCTCGAACTCTTAATTGATGATAACCTGATCGAAGATCAATCTTAGAAAAATACGTTGCGCCTTGCAACTGGTCAAATAAATCGTCTATTCGAGGTAGAGGATATCGGTTCTTGATCGTTAACTTGTTCAATTCCCTATAGTCGATGCACATTCGAAACGATCCATCCTTTTTCTTAACGAACAGAACTGGAGCTCCCCAAGGTGAATAACTTGGTCTAATAAAGTCCTTGTCCAACAGTTCCTGAAGTTGGCTGGACAACTCTTGCATTTCGGCAGGTGCTAAACGATAGGGTGCCTTAGCTACAGGCGCTGCTCCGGGTATAAGGTCAATTTGAAATTCAACTTGTCTAAACGGGGGCAGTCCTGGCAATTCGTCAGGAAACACTTTCGGGTGATCCTTTACCACGGGAATGTCTTGAATTTGCCTTTCCTTGGACTTCTTCTCGTCTATGAGTGCCAAAAATGCAATACATTTCTTCCTCAAATACTTACGAACCTTAATACTTGACACCAACTCTACGCTTCTTCCAACTTTGTGTCCTTGTATTACTAGGGTTTCTCCGTCTTGCAAAGGTATTCTAACCGACTTATCAAAACAGCAAATCTCCGCTCGATTCTTAGATAACCAGTCCATTCCTATAACTATGTCAAAACTCCCCAATTCGATAGGAATAAGATCAACGCTAAACAATTTATCGGCTAGATTTAAAGTACAATCTAAGATTACATATTTAGCCTCAAATTTGTGACCATTAGCAACCTCAATAATATAAGCATCCGACATTCTACTAGATTCCAAGTTAATTAGTGGTCTAAACTCCAATGAAATAAAGCTTCTATCCGGCCCAGTGTCAAATAATACTGATGCATAGTGGTTGTTTATGAGAAACGTACCTGTCACCACATTAGGGTCGCGACGTGCTTCGTCATCTCCAATGACAAATGCCCGTCCTCGAGCCTGTTCTCCTTGGTTTCCCTGATTGACTTGTCTCGCCTGATTCCCTTTGTAGTTATTGTTCGGTTTCCTTCCAAACTTTGGGCAGGTATTCCGGTAGTGATCCGGACTTCCACATTCATAACATGCCCTCCTTCCTTCTATAGGGCCCTTTCCGCTTTTACAGAACTTAGCGGGATGACCTAGCCGCTTACAGTTATCACAGAGGATGCAAGCTCCCTCGTGATGGTAGTTACACTTGTTGCACTTAGGGAGTGAACCCTTGTATTGCCCGGGGTCCTCTATGCTTACTCCGAAGTTCCTTGCAACGCTCCTATCCTTATCTGTACTACCAAAGGGTTTCTTTCCTGACTAATACTCTGGCTTCCTCTTATGGCTAGCACTACTAGATGATAGAGTTCCTGCTCTCACAGCATCGTTCGTTAGGGTAGTTGCCATTGCTACAACTTCTTGAATTGTGGTCAGCTTTGCCGAGGTAACCATTCCTCGAATTCCCGGTGCTAGTCCCCATAAGTATCGGTCAATTCTCTTACTCTCGGGAGTGACCATGTGAGGTACCAGTTTCGCAAGTTCGTGGAAACGAGCTGTGTATCGATCTATGTCAGCTCCGATCATAGTATGGTTCCAAAACTCAACTTCCAGCTTCTGAATTTCACTCTTAGGGCAGTACTCCTCCATGAGCAATTCTTTGAATTCCTCCCATGTGAGCTTGTAGGCATCTTCCCTTCCACGGGTTTGAACCTGGATATTCCACCAAGTTAGTGCCCTACCTTGGAGTTGACATGTAGCATATTCCACCTTGCGGTCCTCCGAACATTTGCTAATATGGAGCACCGACTCCATGCTATCAATCCATGCAAGCAATCCTACGACGCCTTCCTTTCCATGGAATTCTTTGGGCTTACAAGACATAAAGGTCTTGTAGTTACATCCGGTATCATTATTACTCGAGCTTCCTCCACTACCTCCTTGGTTTCTTGGGATTTCATTGAGGCCGGCGGTTACTTGTGAGACGATGTTAGGTATGGCTTCTTGAATGCGTTGTGCAATGATTTGTGCTATGTCGGGCGTTTGGTTTTCGGGGGTATTTTCCGTGTGACGTGTAGACCTTCTTGGAGGCATGATTCTAAAACATATTTGTAAAATAAATTTGTTTTAGTATAGTTTGTAAAGTCTTTGAATTCGTATTTTCAAAAAGTTTAAGCTTAACAAGTTTTCATTCGGATATTTGAGCAATAAGTAAAGTGTAGAGTAATTAGACAATTTAACTAAAAACTTCCCAGACATTTTCATTAATTTTTGGTGGTTTTACAAAATTTCCGGCGTGTATCATATACCGGTACAATTTTAAATGGAGGTACAACTTAAAATAAATGATAAGTAATAAAATATTTTCTCCAAAAGATCATTCCCCATGCCAAACCCGTTCATACTATGCCAGGTATGCTCCTAGCACGAGTAGAAACAACAACAACATTAGCACCATTCCTACAACCAAGCTTGTAGCTTGAGCCCTTGAAGCCATCTCTCTCGCCATTCTTGCACTATCTCTTGCTTGCGTCGACACGACGGTTAGTTGGTGCGTGAGTTCTACTAGCTCTGTTAGAACTTGGGCTTGATGAGTCACTCTGACTTGGCATCCATGCAACTCGGTTGTCATGGCCCGAATGTGTTGATCCCTTGCTATTCCTAACTCAGTCAAGCGTCCAATCGGTACGCCGGGGGCAACCCTTGATGGTTCTGGCGCCTCGGGACGAGGAGTTGCTAGCGTGACTCTCCTAGGGATCGGAACACTTTTCCTAGCCGTTTGACGGATACGAAGTCCTCCGGACGACGGTTGTACGATTATTGGAGTGGGTCTTGGTAGAACCGTGTTGGGTGATACTCTCGGTCCATCGTATGGGTCTCGTTCGCTCGACACCTCGGGTTCCGAGTCCGTGCTATTGTAGGGGTCATCTTCTTGTCGGTTGCTAGACGAGATATCTTGCGATCGCCCCGTGTTGTGGCCCGATGCATTGGTTGAGTATGACACGGGAGTGTAAGAAGGATTTGACGACGACATAGCGAATACTGAAGCAAAAGTGTACTTAGTAACCTATCGCATAAAGGATGTATCCTATCCTATGCCATGTCTATGTTCTAAGCATGCTCCTAAAGAGTGCAAGTGAAAATCGACATACTCCTACTATAACCATTTCTAGTCTCGCATTAACCTACCTTAATCAAACATAGGTGATCAGGCTATGTTTAATTGAAGTCTGTTAATGCCATTCTAGACTTAGTTATACTAGTAGTAAGTTTAAATGTTTTCATGTCAGTTTTTGGACAATTGGTTATAGTTGGGTTCTTCCGATGAAAGACCGATGTTCTCTATAACCTTTGGCTCTGATACCACTTCTGTCACACCCCGCTAAAGCGGAAACACGGGATGTCACAGTTAATGTTTCAAAAGCAATAGGTAGAAGACAACACCAACTCATCACATCAAAATAGTACCAATACAACGAGTTTTAAAAGAAAATACAACTTGTCCATAAAAACGTAAAGTACAATGACATGATGAAATAATTTGATGACGCTAAAGTGATGCCTTCTAAAGTGCGTCCTTACTTGCTATTTCCTGAAAAGCATGTAAAAGAGAGTGTCAACTAAAAATAGTTGGTGAGTTCATAGGTGTTGGTATACGCAAAAATGTAGTATAAGTTGTACGATATTGTTTTGTAACGCATGCTCATGGTATATATAAAAATGTAATATGTAATGTAATGTGTAATGCCTCAGAGGTAGCAAACTAAGCCATTACTAAGCCTCATGACCTTGTATTCATTTGCCCCGAGTCATCATGTCCTATCATTAACATGGCAGTGTAGTAATTAATGCACCCTGTTTTTATCGTAGGTGGGTGGTCAACCAAATAACGTTATCCATAATTACCATGGCTCACACGCATGTGAGTTAATAAGTAATGTTAAGAGTGTTGGGGACTTTTTGTATATGATAGTTGCAAACTTAGAAGCTTTCACATGTGCATATGTACCATAAAGAGCGTTAATCATGCGTAAAAGTTCGGAAATAAAACAATTTATTTCGAATAAAGTTTGGAATCATGCTCTTCACCCCAAAATATCTAAAACAGTAAAAGGGTTGTGAAGACTCACAAGGTTGAAATAATAGTAACATGCTTTTCACCCCAAAATATGTAAAACAGTAAAAGGGGGCTATGAATACTCACGGTGGTTTGCGTAGGTGTTTCCCGAATGCGTAATGTGATTCCGAAATGAGATCCTACTTCGATCCTACGAATGTAAGGACACTAGTAAGATTCTAGGTTCTAGACTTTGTCACTTAAATCTCCATCTCATCATAAAATGCCTTTGTTGTTAAATTTGTATGTTGTTAAATGTTCTTTAATAGTTCATACTTAGAAAGAACGTTACATGTGATGGTTTTAAAATTACCGAAGTGTTGTAGAGGTAATAACGAAAATAAATGTTTTAGGTTCATATGTAAATATGGTTTGGTGTTAGGTCATGTGTATTATGTATGTATGTACCACAATTCCATCATAAAAGATAAGAAAAGTTAGTAGTTAGATGTTAGATGTTAGATGTTAGATGCGTAAATGAAATGCGTAAATAAATACGTATAGGTATATTCCACAATTCCACCATGCAAATGGTGAAACGGGTAGAGTTAGATTAGTAATTATGTCTAAGTAATATATGTATAATATACCACAATTTCATCACCAAAGGTGAGGAAAAAGATCAAGAGATAGCATATAGCTAGTATACAATATAGTTGTTAGTAGTTAGAATTTGTTAGTCACTTTCGGTTACTGTTTGGATAACTTCCAGAGATTGTTAGGTTCTGATATTTTGTAGTCGGGTACTTCCATGTGTTAGGAAACTTTTGACATAAGATTCATGATTTTTGGATCAACATAAGTACATAAAATAACACTTGACAAAAACAGTGACAGAAACACGTAGCTGTTGCACACTGTTTTTGTAAAAACTGTTTGAGGGTTCAAAACTTAATATTTTTCGGTGATTCCAGTGGGGTTTGATTCCCAACTCATAAAAGTAAATTTCAGAAAAAGAATCACTGTATTTGGACCATTTTTGAGAGAGATAAGGGCATGCAAAGTCAGTGTAAAAATCTGACAGCATGCTGTTGGAATTTGCTCCTTTATAAAAATGCTATTTTTCTATTGGTTCTTTAAGGATCTTGTTCTTTTTGTTTACCCACGATTTTTGACACATAAATCCAGTATTTTCAGATGAAAAACATTACTTTTTGTTTACACAAACCACATGCAATGAACTTTAGACAATCATCTTGTCAAAATACTTTCAAAACTTGTTGTTTTTTTAGTTCTTATGAAAACATTGAAGTAAAACTTCCTTTGATCACTAACATTGGTTTGATAATGGATTCATCACACTTTTAATGACATGCAAAGTGTCATGGTGATGGATCTACAAACATTAGGATGCCAAGGATTTGTTTTAGCAAGAACAATGTGTAAAAACTAATGTAAAAGTAGGTGAAACTTAAAGAATATGGAAGAACAATGCAAGAAGAAGTGTAGGCTTTGCTCTACATGAAGTTTTACCTTGTGATGACTTGTGTTCTTGATGTTCTTGAGTGTGAAAGGGCTGGACTTTGAGCCTTAGATGGAGAGAAAATAGGGAGAAAAGAGAAAGAGCTCTAGAGAGAGTTTAGAGAATGAGAAAAGAGATGAAGAAATGAGAGAGTGAGGGGGTTTTAAGGAGAGAGGGGAGGGGGGATGAGTGTGGCCGGTTTTGGGAGAGGGAAAAGTGAGTGTGTGGAGTGTGGTTTTGTATAAAATGATTGTGTTTGTATTTAAATTAAATTTTTATTTAAATCTTTTAATTAATTAAATTATTAAACATTTTTAATTAGTTGTTATTAATAATAATACTAGTTTAATTTGCTAGTATTTATTTTGTAAGGTATATGTATATAAGTATATATATATTTAAGTGTATTCATGTTTTTAATTGGCATTTTATGAGATGTATGGATAATTTTCTAAATTGAGGGATTTTAGACTGGATTTCTAAATTTTCCCTACTGTGTCGGGTTTACTGCTAAAACTAGACAGTGTGACGTAGAATAACTGTATCTGACATAATTAGTGCAGTTCTAACCTGAACGCGATTTTGACGGTTGTCACACTGTTGTAAGCTCAAAGTGCATACAGAAGACTCGTGTGCTTAATCAAAATCACATTTTGAGTAACCCTGTAAAATTTCACTGCAAAATTCTGATTTTTGAGCAAGTTATGGTGATTTGAAGTTCTAAAAGTTCGAAAATCGCAAAACCCAAGTTGTAAAATGATTTGTTTACTACTGTTTGCTGTTAAATGATTTTATATGTTGTTTGCTGTTGTAATAACAAATTTAATGTTTCTACAACAATTCATTTGTGCAGGTCACATATAAGCCATACAGACCTGCAGTGCTCAATATGCAAACAGACCTTGAAGTGTTAATCAAGTTTAGCTGTTGTTGGTTATAAAGAGATCAGACCTCAGATCAATGAGAGTTTTTGCTGTCAAACAGAAACAGACAAGTTACTATTTCAAGCTACCGTTTGATCACACGAAATAGAAATCTGCAGCTGTGAGTTTCCAAGAGGTCTGAAATGATTTTAATGGTTGGTTCACAACTGGAATGTAGATCAGCAATCAGAAGGACATGATTCAGATTGAGCCAAGACCTGTTAGTTTTTGGAAAATTATGTGCACCGCAGAATGTCAAACAAATAAGTATACAACAGTGTTTGTTGTATGAAAACAGAAGCCTTCAAAGTCACAAGCAGTTGCAGAAACAGTCGACACAACAGTTTTGATCATCCTTTGTCGAGCTTTGATCATCCTCTGTCGAGCTCTGATCATCCTCTGTCGACACAAACAAACCTCTGTCGAAACACTTCTGTAATAAACTTCTGTGGCCTGTTTGTAACTGCTGCTCAGTGTCAAAAATTGAAATCAGAAGATCTTCAGAAGCCATTAATTTCAAAAGTGAAGTTTCAGATTTGCTGCTGTTGAATAGCTGATGTGTAGATTAGAAACAGAACGGGTTGCTATTGTGCAGTGTCAAGCTATAAATAACATCAGTGTGCTCAACTCAAGTTTGCTTAATCTGCTGCTACAAACCCTCTATGCAGATCAGATCAGATTAAGATGTGCAGCAGAAGATCAAAAATCAACCTATGTGGTATTGTTCACCATAGAGCCTCTGTGAAGACTCACAGAGCCTCTGTGAAGACTCACAGAGCCTCTGTGGACAGCTGAAGGAAGTTGCTGCCCAGAACTCTATGCAGATGTGTAAATCAAGAGGCAGATAAACGCAAATCAAAAATCTCGATGTGCAGCAGATAGTGAGCATAATGTATACAAATCAGAAATTGCAAGCTGCTTGATGTTGCTGTCTTTATTCGAATTTCAGGTCTCATGCAGAGCTTCTGTAAAATTGAACAGAGGTTGTCCACAGAGCCAAGCATATCTAGACTAAGCAATGTTTGTTGTTCTCTTGCCTATGCAGAAGACACTAGCATGATTCTCTCGTCTATGTGTCTTAAGCCAGGCTTAAGATTGGCAACGACCACTTCCAGTCTTCAGAGTTTTAATAAGACCAAAGCTTGATTGTATTGAGCAGAACTATATGCAGAGCTTCTGTAAGACTCTACATAGCCTCTGCGCTCGATCAAGATATGTACAACAGATCGTGGCTTATGTTCATGTTATTCATCCAGTTTAATACATAAGTTGTTGCTCTTAATGCTCGTGTAGAATCGCTCTTAGGCCGTCTCAACAGAGTTGTTATTGGTCTATTCAAATTAGACCAATAGTTGCTGCAGCTCTACTCACTTGACTAGGACATAATGAAACTGATCGGGGTGAAGGTATCTTGTCCAGAGATGCTATATGACCAGAAGTTGCTTATGCATAAGCAAAACATACAGAAGTTGACCAACAAAAGTCTTTGTCGATCAAGCTGTCCAAATGGTCAAGACACGTGCAGAGCCTCTGATAGGATATACAGAAGCTTTGTTGACCAAATCAGAGGTTGTCCAGATTAACGAATAGAACCTGTTGTGCTCATGTAAAAGATTTTAATGTGCAGATGAGTTGTGAAGAGCTTATCCAGACAACTCAGAGGTTGTCCAGAGCCTCTGTGCTAAACCAAGACTGTCCACAAGTGTTGTTATTGATGTACAAATATATATGCAAATCGTTTACTATTTTGAAATATTTGTGACATCAGGTTACAGTGTTATTGAAGTGCAGCAACAGAGCCTAATCAGTTCGTGAGCAGCAGCTATTTCTCGAAATCCAACTTGCTGCTATTGCACGAGCTTTAGAATAACTATGGACGCAGAAGGACGAAAGGATAAATGAGTGTTCAGATGTGCAGACACAGATACAGAAGGCTTATGAAGAAATTACAGCGAGCAGTCATCGTTCAGAAACTTGCTGTTGTTAGATGTATAGGAAGATCTCGAAAGGTATGTGTAGAGATGTGGTTATTCATATGAAGAAATGCAAAGGTCCAGATCTCATGCAGAGCTTCTGTATGGTTGCACAGATCTGTTCACAGAGCTCTCTTAGTTGTCTAGAAAAGCACGACAGAAGTTGTCGATGGTCGTGCAGAGATACTGGACTCGATCGAAATTTGAAGATCAAAATCTATAATGCTCTCGACAGAAGCAAATTGAACTTCAGAAGAGGTGTTCAAACATGCAAAGGATTTGCAGAGCTTCTATAAGACTGTACAGAGCCTCTGCGTATGATCAAAAGCTGTTAATCCGTCATGAAGCTGGTAAGTCGTTGCAGCTGCCGTCCAAATTAAGCTTTGATGTTGTCCAAGTCCAGAAATAGTTCGATGTGATTTATTCAGAGGGACAGAATCATGAAACAAATTTCAGAAGTGTGCAGAACCTCTGAAGACTGTCTAGAAATGCTCTATCGATCACAGAGGATAACCACATAAGCTAATCGCACAGAGCCTCTGAGCACATAGAAAGTTCTCCAAAAATGACAGAATATGCAGCTTATCTCTCAGAAGAGTGTTGCTGTTGTAAGCTCAAAGTGCATACAGAAGACTCGTGTGCTTAATCAAAATCACATTTTGAGTAACCCTGTAAAATTTCACTGCAAAATTCTGATTTTTGAGCAAGTTATGGTGATTTGAAGTTCTAAAAGTTCGAAAATCGCAAAACCCAAGTTGTAAAATGATTTGTTTACTGCTGTTTGCTGTTAAATGATTTTATCTGTTGTTTGCTGTTGTAATAACAGATTTAATGTTTCTACAACAATTCATTTGTGCAGGTCACAGATAAGCCATACAGACCTGCAGTGCTCAATATGCAAACAGACCTTGAAGTGTTAATCAAGTTTAGCTGCTGTTGGTTATAAAGAGATCAGACCTCAGATCAATGAGAGTTTTTGCTGTCAAACAGAAACAGACAAGTTACTTTTTCAAGCTACCGTTTGATCACACGAAATAAGTATACAACAGTGTTTGAGCCAAGACCTGTTAGATTTTGGAAAATTATGTGCACCGTAGAATGTCAAACAAATAAGTATACAACAGTGTTTGTTGTATGAAAACAGAAGCCTTCAAAGTCACAAGCAGTTGCAGAAACAGTCGACACAACAGTTTTGATCATCCTCTGTCGAGCTTTGATCATCCTCTGTCGAGCTCTGATCATCCTCTGTCGACACAAACAAACCTCTGTCGAAACACTTCTGTAATAAACTTCTGTGACCTGTTTGTAACTTCTGCTCAGTGTCAAAAATTGAAATCAGAAGATCTTCAGAAGCCATTAATTTCAAAAGTGAAGTTTCAGATTTGCAGCTGTTGAATAGCTGATGTGTAGATTAGAAACAGAACGGGTTGCTATTGTGCAGTCTCAAGCTATAATTAACATCAATGTGCTCAACTCAAGTTTGCTTAATCTGCTGCTACAGACCCTCTATGCAGATCAGATCAGATTAAGATGTGCAACAGAAAATCAAAAATCAACCTATGTGGTATTGTTCACCACAGAGCCTCTGTGAAGACTCACAGAGCCTCTGTGGACAGCTGAAGGAAGTTGCTGCCCAGAACTCTATGCAGATGTGTAAATCAAGAAGAAAATAAACGCAAATCAAAAATCTCGATGTGCAGCAGCTAGTGAGCATAATGTATACAAATCAGAAATTGCAAGCTGCTTGATGTTGCTGTCTTTATTCGAATTTCAGGTCTCATGCAGAGCTTCTGTAAAATTGAACAGAGGCTGTCCACAGAGCCAAGCATATCTAGACTAAGCAATGTTTGTTGTTCGCTTGCCTCTGCAGAAGACACTAGCATGATTCTCTCGTCTATGTGTCTTAACCCAGGCTTAAGATTGGCAACGACCACTTCCAGTCTTCAGAGTTTTAATAAGACCAAAGCTTGATTGTATTGAGCAGAACTATATGCAGAGCCTAACCAAATGATGTGCAGAGCTTCTGTAAGACTCTACATAGCCTCTGCGCTCGATCAAGATATGTACAACAGATCGTGGCTTATGTTCACGTTATTCATCCAGTTTAATACAGAAGTTGTTGCTCTTAATGCTCGTGTAGAATCGCTCTTAGGCCGTCTCAACAGAGTTGCTATTGGTCTATTCAGATTAGACCAATAGTTGTTGCAGCTCTACTCACTTGACTAGGACATAATGAAACTGATCGGGGTGAAGGTATATTGTCCAGAGATGCTCTATGACCAGAAGCTGCTTATGCATAAGCAAAACATACAGAAGTTGACCAACAAAAGACTTTGTCGATCAAGCTGTCCAAATGGTCAAGACACGTGCAGAGCCTCTAATAGGATATACAGAAGCTTTGTTGACCAAATCAGAGGTTGTCCAGATTAACGAATAGAACCTGTTGTGCTCATGTAAAAGATTTTAATGTGCAGATGAGTTGTGAAGAGCTTATCCAGACAACTCAGAGGTTGTCCAGAGCCTCTGTGCTAAACCAAGACTGTCCACAAGTGTTGTTATTGATGTACAAATATATATGCAGATCGTTTACTGTTTTGAAATATTTGTGACATCAGGTTACAGTGTTATTGAAGTGCAGCAACAAAGCCTAATCAGTTCGTGAGCAGCAGCTATTTCTCGAAATCCAACTTGCTGCTATTGCACGAGCTTTTGAATAACTATGGATGCAGAAGGACGAAAGGATAAAGGAGTGTTCAGATGTGCAGACACAGATACAGAAGACTTATGAAGAAATTACAGCGAGCAGTCATCGTTCAGAAACTTGCTGCTGTTAGATGTATAGGCAGATCTCGAAAGGTATGTGTAGAGATGTGGTTATTCATATGAAGAAATGCAAAGGTCCAGATCTCATGCAGAGCTTCTGTATGGTTGCACAGATCTATTCCCAGAGCTCTCTTAGTTGTCTAGAAAAGCACGGCAGAAGTTGTCCATGGTCGTGCAGAGATACTGGACTCGATCGAAATTTGAAGATCAAAATCTATAATGCTCTCGACAGAAGCAAATTGAACTTCAGAAGAGGTGTTCAAACATGCAAAGGATTTGCAGAGCTTCTGTAAGATTGTACAGAGCCTCTGCGTATGATCAAAAGCTGTTAATCCGTCATGAAGCTGTTAAGTCGTTGCAGCTGCTGTCCAAATTAAGCTTTGATGTTGTCCAAGTCCAGAAATAGTTCGATGTGATTTATTCAGAGGGACAGAATCATGAAACAAATTTCAGAAGTGTGCAGAACCTCTGAAGACTGTCTAGAAATGCTCTGTCGATCACAGAGGATAACCACAGAAGCTAATCGCACAGAGCCTCTGAGCACATAGAAAGTTCTCCAAAAATGACAGAATATGTAGCTTATCTCTCAGAAGAGTGTTGCTGTTGTAAGCTCAAAGTGCATACAGAAGACTCGTGTGCTTAATCAAAATCACATTTTGTGTAACCCTGTAAAATTTCACTGCAACATTCTGATTTTTGAGCAAGTTATGGTGATTTGAAGTTCTAAGAGTTCGAAAATCGCAAAACCCAAGTTGTAAAATGATTTGTTTACTGCTGTTTGCTGTTAAATGATTTTATCTGTTGTTTGCTGTTGTCATAACAGATTTAATGTTTCTACAACAATTCATTTGTGCAGGTCACAGATAAGCCATACAGACCTGCAGTGCTCAATATGCAAACAGACCTTGAAGTGTTAATCAAGTTTAGCTGATGTTGGTTATAAAGAGATCAGACCTCAGATCAATGAGAGTTTTTGCTGTCAAACAGAAACATACAATTTACTGTTTCAAGCTACCGTTTGATCACACGAAATAGAAATCTGCAGCTGTGAGTTTCCAAGAGGTATGAAATGATTTTGATGGTTGGTTCACAACTGGAATGTAGATCAGCAATCGGAAGGACATGATTCAGATTGAGCCAAGACCTGTTAGTTTTTGGAAAATTATGTGCACTGCAGAATGTCAAACAAATAAGTATACAACAGTGTTTGTTGTATGAAAACAGAAGACTTCAAAGTCACAAGCAGTTGCAGAAACAGTCGACACAACAATTTTGATCATCCTCTGTCGAGATTTGATCCTCCTCTGTCGAGCTCTGATCATCCTCTGTCGACACAAACAAACCTCTGTCGAAACACTTCTGTAATAAACTTCTGTGACCTGTTTGTAACTGCTGCTCAGTGTCAAAAATTGAAATCAGAAGATCTTCAGAAGCCATTAATTTCAAAAGTGAAGTTTCAGATTTGCTGCTGTTGAATAGCTGATGTGTAGATTAGAAACAGAACGGGTTGCTATTGTACAGTCCCAAGCTATAATTAACATCAGTGTGCTCAACTCAAGTTTGCTTAATCTGCTGCTACAGACCCTCTATGCAGATCAGATCAGATTAAGATATGCAGCAGAAGATCAAAAATCAACCTATGTGGTATTGTTCACCACAGAGCCTCTGTGAAGACTCACAGAGCCTCTGTGAAGACTCACAGAGCCTCTGTGGATAGCTGAAGGAAGTTGCTGCCCAGAACTCTATGCAGATGTGTAAATCAAGAGGCAAATAAACGCAAATCAAAAATCTCGATGTGCAGCAGATAGTGGGCATAATGTATACAAATCAGAAATTGCAAGCTGCTTGATGTTGCTGTCTTTATTCGAATTTCAGGTCTCATGCAGAGCTTCTGTAAAATTGAACAGAGGTTGTCCACAGAGCCAAGCATATCTAGTCTAAGCAATGTTTGTTGTTTACTTGCCTCTGCAGAAGACACTAGCATGATTCTCTCGTCTATGTGTCTTAAGCCAGGCTTAAGATTGGCAACGACCACTTCTAGTCTTCAGAGTTTTAATAAGACCAAAGCTTGATTGTATTGAGCAGAACTATATGCAGAGCCTAACCAAATGATGTGCAGAGCTTCTGTAAGACTCTACATAGCCTCTGCGCTCGATCAAGATATGTACAACAGATCGTGGCTTATGTTCATGTTATTCATCCAGTTTAATACAGAAGTTGTTGCTCTTAATGCTCGTGTAGAATCGCTCTTAGGCCGTCTCAACAGAGTTGCTATTGGTCTATTCAAATTAGACCAATAGTTGCTGCAACTCTACTCACTTGACTAGGACATAATGAAACTGATCGGGGAGAAGGTATCTTGTCCAGAGATGCTCTATGACCAGAAGCTGCTTATGCATAAGCAAAACATACAGAAGTTGACTAACAAAAGTCTTTGTCGATCAAGCTGTCCAAATGGTCAAGGCACGTGCAGAGCCTCTGATAGGATATACAGAAGCTTTGTTAACCAAATCAGAGGTTGTCAAGATTAACGAATAGAACCTGTTGTGCTAATGTAAAAGATTTTAATGTGCAGATGAGTTGTGAAGAGCTTATCCAGACAACTCAGAGGTTGTCCAGAGTCTCTGTGCTAAACCAAGACTGTCCACAAGTGTTGTTATTGATGTACAACTATATATGCAGATCGTTTACTGTTTTGAAATATTTGGGACATCAGGTTACAGTGTTATTGAAGTGCAGCAACAGAGCCTAATCAGTTCGTGAGCATCAGCTATTTCTCGAAATCCAACTTGCTGCTATTGCACGAGCTTTAGAATAACTATGGACGCAGAAGGACGAAAGGATAAAGGAGTGTTCAGATGTGCAGACACAGATACAAAAGACTTATGAAGAAATTACAGCGAGCAGTCATCGTTCAGAAACTTGCTGCTGTTAGATGTATAGGCAGATCTCGAAAGGTATGTGTAGAGATGTGGTTATTCATATGAAGAAATGCAAAGGTCCAGATCTCATGCAGAGCTTCTGTATGGTTGCACAGATCTGTTCCCAGAGCTCTCTTAGTTGTCTAGAAAAGCACGGCAGAAGTTGTCCATGGTCGTGCAGAGATACTGGACTCGATCGAAATTTGAAGATCAAAATCTATAATGCTCTCGACAGAAGCAAATTGAACTTCAGAAGAGGTGTTCAAACATGCAAAGGATTTGCAGAGCTTCTGTAAGATTGTACAGAGCCTCTGCGTATGATCAAAAGCTGTTAATCCGTCATGAAGCTGTTAAGTCGTTGCAGCTACTGTCCAAATTAAGCTTTGATGTTGTCCAAGTCCAGAAATAGTTCGATGTGATTTATTCAGAGGGACAGAATCATGAAACAAATTTCAGAAGTGTACAGAACCTCTGAAGATTGTCTAGAAATGCTCTGTCGATCACAGAGGATAACCACAGAAGCTAATCGCACAGAGCCTCTGAGCACATAGAAAGTTCTCCAAAAATGACAGAATATGCAGCTTATCTCTCAGAAGAGTGTTGCTGTTGTAAGCTCAAAGTGCATACAGAAGACTCGTGTGCTTAATCAAAATCACATTTTGAGTAACCCTGTAAAATTTCACTGCAACATTCTGATTTTTGAGCAAGTTATGGTGATTTGAAGTTCTAAAAGTTCGAAAATCGCAAAACCCAAGTTGTAAAATGATTTGTTTACTGCTGTTTGCTGTTAAATGATTTTATCTGTTGTTTGCTGTTGTAATAACAGATTTAATGTTTCTACAACAATTCATTTGTACAGGTCACAGATAAGCCATACAGACCTGTAGTGCTCAATATGCAAACAGACCTTGAAGTGTTAATCAAGTTTAGCTGATGTTGGTTATAAAGAGATCAGACCTCAGATCAATGAGAGTTTTTGCTGTCAAACAGAAACATACAAGTTACTGTTTCAAGCTATCGTTTGATCACACGAAATAGAAATCTGCAGCTGTGAGTTTCCAAGATGTATGAAATGATTTTGATGGCTGGTTCACAACTGGAATGTAGATCAGCAATCGGAAGGACATGATTCAGATTGAGCCAAGACCTGTTAGTTTTTGGAAAATTATGTGCACCGCAGAATGTAAAACAAATAAGTATACAACAGTGTTTGTTGTATGAAAACAAAAGCCTTCAAAGTCACAAGCAGTTGCAGAAACAGTCGACACAACAGTTTTGATCATCCTCTGTCGAGCTTTGATCCTCCTCTGTCGAGCTCTGATCATCCTCTGTCGACACAAACAAACCTCTGTCGAAACACTTCTGTAATAAACTTCTGTGACCTGTTTGTAACTGCTGCTCAGTGTCAAAAATTGAAATCAGAAGATCTTCAGAAGCCATTAATTTCAAAAGTGAAGTTTCAGATTTGCTGCTGTTGAATAGCTGATGTGTAGATTAGAAACAGAACGGGTTGCTATTGTACAGTCCCAAGCTATAATTAACATCAGTGTGCTCAACTCAAGTTTGCTTAATCTGCTGCTACAGACCCTCTATGCAGATCAGATCAGATTAAGATGTGCAGCAGAAGATCAAAAATCAACCTATGTGGTATTGTTCACCACAGAGCCTCTGTGAAGACTCACAGAGCCTCTGTGAAGACTCACAGAGCCTCTGTGAAGACTCACAGAGCCTCTGTGGACAGCTGAAGGAAGTTGCTGCCCAGAACTCTATGCAGATGTGTAAATCAAGAGGCAAATAAACGCAAATCAAAAATCTCGATGTGCAGCAGATAGTGAGCATAATGTATACAAATCAGAAATTGCAAGCTGCTTGATGTTGCTGTCTTTATTCGAATTTCAGGTCTCATGCAGAGCTTCTGTAAAGTTGAATAGAGGTTGTCCACAGAGCCAAGCATATCTAGACTAAGCAATGTTTGTTGTTTACTTGCCTCTGCAGAAGACACTAGCATGATTCTCTCGTCTATGTGTCTTAAGCCAGGCTTAAGATTGGCAACGACCACTTCTAGTCTTCAGAGTTTTAATAAGACCAAAGCTTGATTGTATTGAGCAGAACTATATGCAGAGCCTAACCAAATGATGTGCAGAGCTTCTGTAAGACTCTACATAGCCTCTGCGCTCGATCAAGATATGTACAACAGATCGTGGCTTATGTTCATGTTATTCATCCAGTTTAATACAGAAGTTGTTGCTCTTAATGCTCGTGTAGAATCGCTCTTAGGCCGTCTCAACAGAGTTGCTATTGGTCTATTCAGATTAGACCAATAGTTGCTGCAGCTCTACTCACTTGACTAGGACATAATGAAACTGATCGGGGAGAAGGTATCTTGTCCAGAGATGCTCTATGACCAGAAGCTGCTTATGCATAAGCAAAACATACAGAAGTTGACTAACAAAAGTCTTTGTCGATCAAGCTGTCCAAATGATCAAGACACGTGCAGAGCCTCTGATAGGATATACAGAAGCTTTGTTGACCAAATCAGATGTTGTCCAGATTAACGAATAGAACCTGTTGTGCTAATGTAAAAGATTTTAATGTGCAGATGAGTTGTGAAGAGCTTATCCAGACAACTCAGAGGTTGTCCAGAGCCTCTGTGCTAAACCAAGACTGTCCACAAGTGTTGTTATTGATGTACAAATATATATGCAGATCGTTTACTGTTTTGAAATATTTGTGACATCAGGTTACAATGTTATTGAAGTGCAGCAACAGAGCCTAATCAGTTCGTGAGCATCAGCTATTTCTCGAAATCCAACTTGCTGCTATTGCACGAGCTTTAGAATAACTATGGACGCAGAAGGACGAAAGGATAAAGGAGTGTTCAGATGTGCAGACACAGATACAAAAGACTTATGAAGAAATTACAGCGAGCAGTCATCGTTCAGAAACTTGCTGCTGTTAGATGTATAGGCAGATCTCGAAAGGTATGTGTAGAGATGTGGTTATTCATATGAAGAAATGCAAAGGTCTAGATCTCATACAGAGCTTCTGTATGGTTGCACAGATCTGTTCCCAGAGCTCTCTTAGTTGTCTAGAAAAGCACGGCAAAAGTTGTCCATGGTCGTGCAGAGATACAGGACTCGATCGAAATTTGAAGATCAAAATCTATAATGCTCTCGACAGAAGCAAATTGAACTTCAGAAGAGGTGTTCAAACATGCAAAGGATTTGCCGAGCTTCTGTAAGACTGTACAGAGCCTCTACGTATGATCAAAAGCTGTTAATCCGTCATGAAGCTGTTAAGTCGTTGCAGCTGCTGTCCAAATTAAGCTTTGATGTTGTCCAAGTCCAGAAATAGTTCGATGTGATTTATTCAGAGGGTCAGAATCATGAAACAAATTTCAGAAGTGTGCAGGACCTCTGAAGACTGTCTAGAAATGCTCTGTCGATCACAGAGGATAACCACAGAAGCTAATCGCACAGAGCCTCTGAGCACATAGAAAGTTCTCCAAAAATGACAGAATATGCAGCTTATCTCTCAGAAGAGTGTTTTTGTTGTAAGCTCAAAGTGCATACAGAAGACTCGTGTGCTTAATCAAAATCACATTTTGAGTAACCCTGTAAAATTTCACTGCAAAATTCTGATTTTTGAGCAAGTTATGGTGATTTGAAGTTCTAAAAGTTCAAAAATCGCAAAACCCAAGTTGTAAAATGATTTGTTTACTGTTGTTTGTTGTTAAATGATTTTATCTGTTGTTTGCTGTTGTAATAACAGATTTAATGTTTCTACAACAATTCATTTGTGCAGGTCACAGATAAGCCATACAGACCTGCAGTGCTCAATATGCAAACAGACCTTGAAGTGTTAATCAAGTTTAGCTGCTGTTGGTTATAAAGAGATCAGACCTCAGATCAATGAGAGTTTTTGCTGTCAAACAGAAACAGACAAGTTACTGTTTCAAGCTACCGTTTGATCACACGAAATAGAAATCTGCAGCTGTGAGTTTCCAAGAGGTCTGAAATGATTTTGATGGTTGGTTCACAACTGGAATGTAGATCAACAATCAGAAGGACATGATTCAGATTGAGCCAAGACCTGTTAGTTTTTGGAAAATTATGTGCACCGCAGAATGTCAAACAAATAAGTATACAACAGTGTTTGTTGTATGAAAACAGAAGCCTTCAAAGTCACAAGCAGTTGCAGAAACAGTCGACACAACTGTTTTGATCATCCTCTGTCGAGCTTTGATCATCCTCTGTCGAGCTCTGATCATCCTCTGTCGACACAAACAAACCTCTGTCGAAATCAGAAGATCTTCAGAAGCCATTAATTTCAAAAGTGAAGTTTCAGATTTGCTTCTGTTGAATAGCTGATGTGTAGATTAGAAACAGAACGGGTTGCTATTGTGCAGTCTCAAGCTATAATTAACATCAGTGTGCTCAACTCAAGTTTGCTTAATCTGCTGCTACAGACCCTCTATGCAGATCAGATCAGATTAAGATGTGCAGCAGAAGATCAAAAATCAACCTATGTGGTATTGTTCACCACAGAGCCTCTGTGAAGACTCACAGAGCCTCTGTGAAGACTCACAGAGCCTCTGTGAAGACTCACAGAGCCTCTATGGACAGTTGAAGGAAGTTGCTGCCCAGAACTCTATGCAGATGTGTAAATCAAGAGGCAAATAAACGCAAATCAAAAATCTCGATGTGCAGCAGATAGTGAGCATAATGTATACAAATCAGAAATTGCAAGCTGCTTGATGTTGCTGTCTTTATTCGAATTTCAGGTCTCATGCAGAGCTTCTGTAAAATTGAACAGAGGCTGTCCACAGAGCCAAGCATATCTAGACTAAGCAATGTTTGTTGTTCGCTTGCCTCTGCAAAAGACACTAGCATGATTATCTCGTCTATGTGTCTTAAGCCAGGCTTAATATTGGCAACGACCACTTCCAGTCTTCAGAGTTTTAATAAGACCAAAGCTTGATTGTATTGAGCAGAACTATATGCAGAGCCTAACCAAATGATGTGCAGAGCTTCTATAAGACTCTACATAGCCTCTGCGCTCGATCAAGATATGCATAAGCAAAACATATAGAAGTTGACCAACAAAAGTCTTTGTCGATCAAGCTGTCCAAATGGTCAAGACACGTGCAGAGCCTCTGATAGGATATACAGAAGCTTTGTTGACCAAATCAGAGGTTGTCCAGATTAACGAATAGAACCTGTTGTGCTCATGTAAAAGATTTTAATGTGCAGATGAGTTGTGAAAAGCTTATCCAGACAACTCAGAGGTTGTCCAGAGCCTCTGTGCTAAACCAAGACTGTCCACAAGTGTTGTTATTGATGTACAAATATATATGCAGATCGTTTACTGTTTTGAAATATTTGTGACATCAGGTTACAGTGTTATTGAAGTGCAGCAACAGAGCCTAATCAGTTCGTGAGCAGCATCTATTTCTCGAAATCCAACTTGCTGCAATTGCACGAGCTTTAGAATAACTATGGACGCAGAAGGACGAAAGGATAAAGGAGTGTTCAGATGTGCAGACACAGATACAGAAGACTTATGAAGAAATTACAGCGAGCAGTCATCGTTCAGAAACTTGCTGCTGTTAGATGTATAGGCAGATCTCGAAAGGTATGTGTAGAGATGTGGTTATTCATATGAAGAAATGCAAAGGTCCAGATCTCATACAGAGCTTCTGTATGGTTGCACAGATCTGTTCACAGAGCTCTCTTAGTTGTCTAGAAAAGCACGGCAAAAGTTGTCCATGGTCGTGCAGAGATACTGGACTCGATCGAAATTTGAAGATCAAAATCTATAATGCTCTCGACAGAAGCAAATTGAACTTCAGAAGAGGTGTTCAAACATGCAAAGGATTTGCAGAGCTTCTGTAAGACTGTACAGAGCCTCTGCGTATGATCAAAAGCTGTTAATCCGTCATGAAGCTGTTAAGTCGTTGCAGCTGCTGTCCAAATTAAGCTTTGATGTTGTCCAAGTCCAGAAATATTTCGACGTGATTTATTCAGAGGGACAGAATCATGAAACAAATTTCAGAAGTGTGCAGAACCTCTGAAGACTGTCTAGAAATGCTCTGTCGATCACAGAGGATAACCACAGAAGCTAATCGCCCAGAGCCTCTGAGCACATAGAAAGTTTTCCAAAAATGACAGAATATGCAGCTTATATCTCAGAAGAGTGTTGCTGTTGTAAGCTCAAAGTGCATACAGAAGACTCGTGTGCTTAATCAAAATCATAATCGGAGGTTGATCTGAATTAAAGAAGTTGTTGCTGTGTTAAGCTATGCTATCCAGATTAAGCCAGTCCAAGCGCAGATCCACAGAAGAAGAATCAGCTCTCAGCAGAAGCACATCACAGAAGCAGCCTCTGTGGGACACCTTGACGAAGTCTCTGTCGTACCTTGACAAGCTCTATCGCACCTTTGCCAGACCTCTGTCGATCCGCAACCAGACCGCTGTCAAACCTTGCCAAGCCTTGCCAAACCTCTGTCGAGCCTTTTTCAATCCTTGAACTGATTGATGCTTCCACACAACACAGTGTGGTACAAGTGCTCAAAAGGAGAAAATTATGCTCCTACACACAGCAGTGTAGAACCAGTACCTCATCAGAATCATTGCTTCTACATAACTCAGTGTAGGACCAGTACCTCAGATATGTTCAGTTCAGAGTTTTTACTGGTATTTCTAAACTCTGATCCCCTGCAAATTTTTTTAATTTGAATTATCAGTGCTTTTGAATATTCCTAACAAACGAGGAATCATCAAAGATGATTACCAACACCTTTTTATTTTTACAAATCTGACCATGTACATCTAAAGGTAAATTTGAGGGGGAGAATACCAATCTGACCATGTACATCTAAAGGTAAATTTCTAAATCTTTAGACTCATCATTTTTAAAGAGACTAACTTTAAAATGATAAAACCTTTCTAAAATGGTCAAACCACTTCTAGATGCTAAATGCTTTTTCTGATATAGAAGTTGGATTTTAAATGCTTTTCTGAGACTAAAAATAGTCAGTGTGTGGAACAATACAATCATTAGGACAACAATTTGGTACACCTCGTTTACGTTTTACGTACAAAAGAAGAGGGAAGTAATTTTGTTTTGTTGTAAATAAGGCTTAGGGGCATTTTGGGCTTTTTACTTTTCAATAAGGAGCGGGAGCGTGAATCCCTTTTTAGTGAGAGAGGGATTTCTGTTTTGGGCATTCAGTTTGTATGTTCTTGTAATTGAGCGTTGCTCAGGGAGAGTCCATGGCCTCTCGAATGCCATAGGAATTGTTTTTTTTCATTTGTTTCAGTCAATACAATACAGCAGGTAGCCCCAATTTGCACCAAATTGGTATCAGAGTAGATACGATCCGGCAATGGAGACGCGAAGTAACTCAAATCGAACCGATGATTTGGAGAGTAGTGTTGGGTTGATTCTCGAGAAGATCGAGAGAATGAATAAACAGCAGGAAGAAGTCTCCAGTAAATTGATGGCGTCGTTAGCCTCAATAGGAGGAGACGCTAATGGATTTGGAGGAGGAATAAGGAATACAGGAGGAAATCATGATCCGCACCATTTTTTCGCAGTTACAGGACGGAAACTGGAGATTCCAACGTTCGATGGGACAGATCCAGATGGTTGGATCCTGAGAGCCGAGAGGTATTTTGCCCTAAACCGACTGAGCCCTGAGGAGCAGATTGATGTGTCGTTCATAGCTTTTGAAGGAGATGCCTTACGGGTGGTTTCAATGGGAGAATAAACGACATCCAATAACAAGGTGGGTGGATTTGAAACGATTAATTCTAAGGCAATTTAGATCTCTAGCATCTGGATCCTTATGCGAGCAGTTTTTGGCAATCAAACAGGAAGGTACCATCGATGAATATAGGAGGAAATTTGTGGAATTAGCTGCTCCATTAGATGGAATCCCTGAGGAATTTTTCCTGAGTCAATTCATTAATGGCCTGGAAAATTCAATTAAGGCCGAAGTGCACTTGATGAACCCTGTGTCCCTTACTGATGCGATGGAGATGGCGTCAAAGATAGAGGTGAAGAACAGGTTAGTTGGAAAAGATAAAACTCCGTTCGTAAGTAAGAAAAACACTAGTTGGACATCTGAGAGTAAGAGTGGATCGGTGCAATCAGCGGTATCTTCTGCCCCCGTTACAAAATCTGGATCCGAGTTCAGGAGGTTATCGGATCAGGAGGTGCAGCATAGGCGCTCTCTCGGTTTATGCTACCAATGCGATAAGAAATACTCACCGGGGCACAAGTGTAAGAAAAAAGAGATGAACGTAATTCTCGTGCAGGAAGAGGTAACGGAGGAGAATAGTTCAGACACTGAAGAGAAATCATTGAATTCGGCAGACGTGTTTGATATCGGTCAAAAAGTAGAAGTTCATTTGAATTCGGTGGTCGGTATGTCTAATCCAAAGACGATGAAAATGGAGGGAAACGTCGGTAATCAGAAAGTGGTGGTGCTAATAGACAGCGGTGCTACTCACAACTTCATTTCACGAGAAGTGGTGAGTAGGTTGAGTTTGGAGACCGAGCAAACCAAAGAATATACGATCACGATGGGGACCGGTAAGACCGTGCCGGGGGAAGGCATTTGTAGGCATGTTACGTTGAATGTGCAAGGGTTGGATATAATGGAGGATTTCTTACCGATTCAATTGGGTAACAGTGATGTAATATTAGGGGTGCAATGGTTAGAAACTTTGGGGACCACCTATACTAATTGGAAACTGCAGGTGATGAAGTTTACCATCGGGGGTAGGTCTGTGACGTTAAAAGGTGATCCATCTTTGGGAAGGTCTAAGGTATCCCTAAAATCTATGGGGAAGGTGATACAACAGGAGGGCCATGGTGTATTGGTGGAACTAGGTTCCTGTGAAAACAGACAAGCGGAAGAGAAGGACAACCAACCGTTGTTAGAGCCATTACTTAAGGAGTTTGAGCAAGTTTTTAATATGCCGCAAGGTTTACCTCCGGTTAGGGGACGCGAGCACGGAATCATACTTAGAGAGGGGACGGAACCGGTAAATGTTCGTCCGTACAGATATCCTCACTATCAAAAGGATGAAATAGAAAAACTGGTGAGGGAAATGTTGGACGCGGGGGTAATACGACCAAGTGCCAGTCCTTTTTCGAGTCCAGTACTATTAGTAAAAAAAAGATGGGAGTTGGCGCTTCTGTATTGATTACAGAGCGCTAAATAAGGCCACGGTAGTTGATAAATTTCCGATACCGGTTATTGAAGAATTGTTAGACGAATTATACGGGGCTCGTGTTTTCTCGAAACTGGATTTAAAATCTGGATATCATCAAATAAGGATGGAAGAGGGGGATGTCCAGAAGACGGCTTTTCGTACGCATCAAGGACATTACGAATTTCTCGTAATGCCCTTCGGATTGGTCAACGCACCCGCCACATTTCAAGGGCTGATGAACAAGGTGTTTAGCGGAGTTTTGCGAAAATTCGTATTGGTTTTCTTTGATGACATCCTCGTGTACAGCAAATCAGTGGAGGAGCATTTAGAACATTTAAGGATGGTCCTAAAGATAATGTGCGAACATCAGTTATATGCCAATAAAAAGAAGTGTGAGTTTGGCAAAAGTAAATTGGGTCATCTGGGGCATGTAATCTCGGGTGCAGGGGTGGAAGTTGATGACTCAAAAATTAGGGCCATTGTTGACTGGAAAGTCCCTTCTACAGTCACGGAATTACGAGGGTTTCTCGGATTATCCGGGTATTATAGAAAGTTCATTCGGGGGTACGGAATGGTGGCAGCCCCTCTTACAGAATTGCTCTGAAAGAATCATTTCAAGTGGTCGGATTCTGCTCAATCAGCGTTTGACGAGTTAAAAAAATTATTGTCTATGGCACCGGTATTGAGGCTGCCCAATTTTGCATCGGACTTTGTCATTGAAACAGATGCTTCAGGTTATGGTTTAGGGGCAGTGTTAATGCAAGAGGAACAGCCAATTACGTATTTCAGCCAAGCGTTGGGTATGAGGGCTAAACAAAAGTCCGTTTACGAGAAAGAATTTATGGCAATCGTGTTTGCAATCCGTAAATGGAGACCATACCTGATTGGACGGCACTTTATGGTGCGCAGTGATCAGCGCAGCTTGAGGTTTTTGTTGGAACAACGAGTGGTGGAACCTGAATATCAAAGATGGGTCAGTAAGTTGCTGGGTTACGACTTTTCGATAGTTTACAAACCCGGGAAAAGTAATCAGGTAGTAGACGCACTATCTAGAAAGAAAGAAGCGATAGAATGTTCGAATATTGGAGGGCCTCAATGGAGGCAATGGGACAATTTAAGGGGAGAAATAGAAGATGACGAGTTATTAAAGAAAATCAGAAATGATCTACTGTTGGACGCAGAAATTCACAAAGGTTTTGAGTTACGACAAAACCTGCTGTTCTATAAGAATCGTTTGGTCATTCCTCGAAAATCTAAGTGGATTCCAATTTTGTTTGAAGAATTCCACGGTTCACCTATAGGGGGTCATGCAGGTGAAGATCGCTCTTATCAACGAATTGCCGCTGAAGTCTTTTGGGTGGGTATGAGGAAAGATATTAATGACTTGGTCAAGAAGTGTGAGGTCTGTCTGAGGAATAAGAATTTGAGTGGGTCCCCAGCAGGATTGCTTCAACCTCTGTCCCTTCCTTCCACTGTTTGGGAGGAAATTTCAATGAACTTTATAGAAGGGTTACCAAGATCGAATGGCATGAGCTCCATTCTTGTAGTGGTGGATCGCTTCAGTAAGTATGCCCACTTTATTGGACTCAAACATCCGTTCGATGCTCAATCGGTAGCGGAGATCTTTGTTAAAGAGATCATTCGATTACACGGGGTTCCCCAAACTATAGTATCAGATCGAGATAAGATTTTACTAAGTGTGTTTTGGAAGGAGCTATTTCGTTTACAAGGCTCAAGGTTGAACTATAGCACTGCGTACCATCCTCAATCTGATGGTCAAACAGAGGTGGTTAATAAATGTCTGGAGCAATACCTAAGGTGTTGGGTGTCGGACAGACCAAAACATTGGAGTAAATGGCTATCATGGGCTGAGCTGTCCTATAACACCTCTTACCACTCATCTCTCAAGTGTTCACCCTTTCGGGTGCTTTATGGCAGGGACCCTCCTCCGTTACTTCTCTACAAATCAGCTTCCTCTAACCTTCAGTCAGTTGAACAGGAGCTGCTGTCCAGGGATGAAATATGGGATGAAGTCAGAATGCATCTGCTAAAGGCACAATGCCGAATGAAACAGCAGAAAGATCTGCATCGAAAAGACGTTAATTTTAAGGAAGGAGAATGGGTCTTTCTAAAGTTGCGCCCTTATCGATAGAAGTCTCTGGTTCGAAATAATAATCCAAAGCTGTTGGCAAGGTTTTATGGTCCCTATAAAATTGTGGAGAGAATTGGTTCAGTGGCGTACAAACTTGATTTACCAGATGGGGTCAGAATACATCCTGTTTTTCATGTGTCGCAACTACGGGAAGCAGTAGGCAGTTGCGTTTCAGCGAAGAATATACCGACCCAGATTACGGAAGACATGGTATTGCAAGTGAAACCAGAAGACCTGGTAGATATAAGGCTAGATCCTAATGGTGACCCTGGCCAGTTAGAAGTGTTGGTGAAATGGAAAGGACTATCAGAATTTGAATCCTCTTGGGAGCATTTAGATGCCTTGTTGCCCCAATTTCCAAATAAGCACCTTGAGGACAAGGTGCTTTCGTTGGGGGAAAGTATTGGTACACCTCCTTTACATTTTACGTACAAAATAAGAGGGAAGTAATTTTGTTTTGTTGTAAATAAGGCTTAGGGGCATTTTGGGCTTTTTACTTTTCAATAAGGAGCGGGAGCGTGAATCCCTTTTTAGTGAGAGAGGGATTTCTGTTTTGGGCATTTGGTTTGTATGTTCTTGTAATTGAGCGTTGCTCAGGGAGAGTCCATGGCCTCTCGAATGCCATAGGAATTGTTTTTTTTTTTCATTTGTTTCAGTCAATACAATACAACAGGTAGCCCCAATTTGCACCACAATTTCATGGGATCAATGTGTGAGCATATATAGTACTTCTATGGATTCACTTAAACCTGTGTTTCCTACCCAAGAAGTAAACCTTGAGTGTTTGAGAGGTGAAGGGTCTACATCAAAGAGTAGGGGAGATAACTCTCTGAGTTTTTCTCATTGTGCTTAAGAGGTAAAAATTGAAAAGAGAGTTTGGTTAGATGTGAGCTACATGATAAAAAGAAAGACGGTGTGAGAACAGAGTCAAAAGAATTATACAACTCTGCACCAACGTTTTTTGACCAGTACCTCATTTGTTTCTACACACATCAGTGTAGGACCAGTACCTCAACAAATCAGACTTTGACTGGTATTTCTAATCTCTAACCCCCAGCACCATGTTTGCTTTTAATTTGAATTAACTGTGCTTCTGGATATTCCTAACAAATGTTGAATCATCAAAGATGATTACCAACACTTTTTGATTCTTACAGGATATCTGATTACAAATGTTGAATAATCAAAGATGATTACCAACACTTTATTGCTCAATTTGAGGGGGAGAATGCCAATCTGACCATATTCATGCAAAGGTAAAATCTCTAAACCTTTCATCATTTTTAGAGAATGGCCATCTTTAAAATGATAAAAACTCTTTCAAATGGTGAAACCACTTCTAGATTTTAAATGTTTTTTCAAATATAGAAGTTGGATTTTAAATTTTTTTCTGAGACTTCAAAGAGTCAGTGTGTGGAACAATACAATCTTTAGGACAACAATTTTCACGAGATCAATGTGTGAGCTTTATAGTACTTCTATGGATTCACTTAAACCTGTGTTTCCTACCAAAGAAGTAAACCTTGAGTGATTGAGAGGTAAAGGGTCTACATTAATGAGTGGGGGAGATAACTCATCTGAGTTTTTCTCATTGTGCTTAAGAGGTAAAAATGATAAGAGAGTTTTGTTAGATGTGAGCTAAATGATAAAAAGAAAGAGTGTGTGAGAACAGAGTCAAAAGAATTATACAACTCTGCACCAACTTTTTCTGTGTCGGGCAAGCCACATTACTGATTTGTCACAATTCTTTGGTGATTATCATTGAAACAGGCAGTGAGCGCATGCTAACTCTTGAATTAACCCCACTAGCTACTAATTTCCTTCTCAACAGGGAAATACTTCACTTTTCCAAGGGGAAGCAGCATATATGATATCTGATCTTTATTTGGAAGGTTGGATATTGAAAAGAAGGAAATTTGCCCCACCTTCACACTTCATTCATGCACATTGAGTCTGTGGACACCTGTTATGTCCAAACAGTTTACACATTTTTGAGCCTAATAGATAATATTCTATTTTTCTTCCACACAATATCACGAATCTTTGTGATTCCACATGCATATCTATGTGATATTGCCAGAACAGTTTGAGAAGTTTAATTTTTATAATTTTACTTCTATGATAACTGGAAGTCCTATCAGAGCTTCATATTTGTCAACTCTGAACATAGGCCACACAATTATTTTAATTGTTGTGATAACAGTTGCTATGTGCTTTTGTGTTAGATGATTACCCCTGGTTACTTATTCTTTAATGCAGATTCTCATGAGCCGAATGTGTTCGCTACTCTTCATCTCCTAGCTGTTTACCATCAGTTATTACTCAAACTGGTTGTACAAGCTTCCGCACATCAAATCGTTCTCTGATTGTTTGAGTTTAATCTATGGGAGATAACTGGGATCTGAAAAGTAAAGCAACATTCAAGGGGGAGTAGGCAAAGATCAAGGGGGAGTTAAAAAAGGTGAACTAAAGCAACTGACATTGTGGAAGATCAGGAAAAGAAGACTCTCACAAGACTTGAAGATTGATACACCAACGCCGCTAAAGAAAGCAAGGGGGAGACTACAAGATGATGCTTTCTTTATAAAACATTAGGGGGAGATTGTTAGCTTTAATTAGCCTCTAATTTATATGAATGTTTTATAAAGAAATAGTGTCAATGACTTATTTGTATTTGTTGAGTGTCAAGGGCTAAAGTTGTAAATAACCAATTGTTGTATTGGTTATAAAGTCTTGTTTTAGAGAGTTTTTAGGTTAAGTCTCCTAGTCTCATTCTACATTCATACGTATTGAGAGAGAGAGTTTCATTTGTAAAAGAGTGTTTATCAATCTTATCTTGTAAAAACTCTTCTTTATCAGTCAATACAAAGATCCTTGCTATTATTATTACTTGTTATATATGGGATCCAACAAAAAGAGGTTTCTCAGATTCAGCGAGATTGCAAAGTATTCAGATGGAACGTTGAAAGCGTTGTTACTTCAGTTGCAAGATCGTCTGAAAATCAATGATAGAGAAAGAGGAGAAAGTTGGATGCCTTCTCTTGCAAGATCTTTTGGTGGTTAGAGCGGTTAATGAGATCAATGATATAATCTCTTTCAGAAGTGCTATACGACGAATAGAAACTTATCTGGGAGCTCGAAGAAGGAGAAGACCTTTCCTGTCTTGATTACAAAGGGGGAGAATGTTAATGTATTTCTATGTTGTAATCAAGACAGTTTTACCTTCTGTATTATCTTGTTTGACTTTATGGTAGAGCCATGGGAGTGTCATATGCTGTAACAACCCAGTCTAAAATGAGCATGCATTTCATATATATTAAGACTACCCGAAAATGGGTCCCCAAAATTTCCTTACGTAAGACTCAAAATTTGGTTGGCGGAAACAACCTATACACAACTGAGAATATTCTAGATACAATAGAAAATGGCACTGTCTCTAACGGCACTTATTCGCTAGCACGCTCTGCTCAGTTGCCAGAGCCTCCAACTACCTGCTAACCTGAAAAAGGTTTATTTTGGAAAAATGCGAGGGTTAGACCATGAGGTCTATTGAGCTCCCTCCTGACAGTTCTCAAAACATGTAAAAACATTTTATAACTTTCGCATATAAAACTTTCATATATAAAAACAACTTTCACATATCTCTGCGTAAAACTCTCTCACGGATAAATCCGCACTCGTAAATGGCACCCAGAAGTCACCCGAAAGTGACAACGAGTCAGTCTCACACTGCCTTACTGGATACTCCCTTCCATGGCATAAACGGGTCACCTTCCCGGCATGAGTACTGGCGGGTCTACCTCCCGTCTTAGCCAATTTACGTCTAACACAATGTATGCATACATCTCATAAAACTTTACATAAACTTTCATGCAATTAAATCATACAGATAAAAGCATGACACTTCTCATCATTTACTTACTTCAGAAAACACGTATAAAATCACGTATTTTAGTTAGAAAAACTCACCTGGCGCTTTTAATGTCTTTCCTTACTTTACTTCTGGCTTACAATCAAGTTACCTGAGAAATAGATGAGATATAAACTGCTCAGATTTTGAAACCAACTTTCCGGACACTATCCGGATCTCTCAGACACTTATCGGTCAATTCAATCTTACCGGGTACTCGCTACTTATCGGGTACTCACACTTACCGGGTACTCATACTTATCGGATACAACTTTACCGGACACCGGATCTTACCGGGCGACACTTACCGGACACTCTACTTACTGGTCACGCCAACTTACAGGTCACTACTATACTTTCCTGATGCACCAACTAACCGGATAAAAATATTACTGGGTACAAGCTTACCGGGTACCAAGCTTACCGGGTACCCTCTTCCGGGAACTTACACAACACCCGAAACTACTTACCGGGACTAACACGCTTACCGGAACAACTTCCGGATACTACCCGGGTTCTATCTCCCGGTAACCATCGCCACAAGGGCGGTTCCTGGGTACTACGGCTGTGGCGATTTTGGGATTAAAATCCGCTAATTGCCCCTTTACTACAACGATTAATGCAACAATATAGCTTAAACATCTTACTTAGATCATTTCTTACAACTCATTGTTGCTTAAAACACAAGGATGATTATCTATCTCCCCTTAGGGCTTCATCCTCAACTTTTAGTTAAAAGCCCTCAATCAACCATCAATCTAGCTGAACATAGAAACAAGAATTGGAGTTAGGAATTACCTGATAGAATCACTTATAGAATCGGACTCCAAATCCACTTCCTCTTCCCCTTTTGCTAATTGATGATTCCTTTTCTTCAATTTGTTCTTGCACCTATTTCTTCTCTTGCTCTCTCTTTCTCTCCAGCCGCTAAACACACACACAACATAAGCTCCTAGGGTTTTTAGCCCAAAATTGGGTCTTTTATACCTTTTCAACATTTACAGCTTTGGCCCCTGAACTTTTGATTTTACAAATTTCTTCACAACACTTAAATCTTGACAATTAATATCTCGGTTATTACAACACTCCCCCCTCAAAAGAATTCCGTCCCCGGAATTCCATCATCGAAAAGATGAGTCTATCTGGACCTCATATCCCCTTCTACTTCCCAAGTTGTCTCTCGCCCCTTATGATACCTCCACCGGATCTTTACTAGTCGGACCTATTTGTTCCTCGTTTTGCAAACCTTACTGCTCACGATTTCTATCGGTTCCTTGACATTAGTCAACTTCTCATCAACGCTGATATCCACCAAGGGAACAGCCACATCTGCTTCTGCCAAACACTTCTTTATGTCCGAGACGCGAAACTTTGAATGAACTCCCTTTAATTCTTCCGAAAAGTCTAGCTTGTATGTCATGGCTCCAACTCGTTCAATAATGGCGAAAGTCAACTCCTTACCGTCAGTATTTCTTGCAAGGTCGCCATCATCTCAACTTCCAACGTTTGCTCTCCAAAATAGAGACGTGCATTGCACTAAGAATACCTCTAAAATCTCATCGGGCACCAAAAGATTGCACACTACCTACTCAACTTCCATAACTTCAACGGTTTCCCAAAAACACAGTCCACTTCACTTTTCTCCCAAACCGTTCTGTTGTAAGACATAACCGTACTCTGTATTTAGGAACCGCTTCGGTGAGTCACCACTTGCTATGTCGTGCCATCTCGCACCATATACTTGTAACCTCTCCAATCACTATACTCACTTAAAAACTACTTGATAAATCCAAGGTCAGTCGCACCTCAATTTGCTCGCTTCCATCCACACACCGGGACTCACGGTTTTTAAAACGCGTCTAAATTCGGTCTCTCATACATCTTTACTTTCTTAAAAGAAGGAACTTGGCGGAATTCCCCGCCACATCTACGAGAATCATTAACCAGGAAAATCCACTGACTGACAACTTGGCACAAGGCCAACCTTGTACATCCTGACAATACACCCAGGAGTTCCCTCCTCAGGGTACATGAATTTTCTAGATTACTTCTTCCGATCGTCATACGACTAAGCCGGTCATACTCCCTTCCTGACTCACATCGGCTACAACTCGACAACTAATTCATGCGTTCTCACCACTTTATCACTCCACACTTATATGTAACAAGTTGCAGGAACCCTTCATGATCCTTCTTTGAAGTGTCCACCTAACCGAATTGAACTTATCCTGAATACACATCAATTCCCCACTGCTTGCCACAAGCATCCAGTCATATGTAACAGAATTCGGTTACCCTCACTCAACAAGGAGGAATAACCCTGATCACACCATACCATACTCAGTAGCTTATCACTGAATTCATTCAACAGTCTTTTCCACTTCTTTCCCGCACTTAAAGCATACACATATCCTCTTCCTCCATACTCCTACCAAGAGTACGCACGCTTACCGATGTCAATCTATTCAGACTACTCCGCCGTTTCGGTGTTACTGCCAAGCTTACTGCTCCTAACCTACTCACTTAGTCCGACATACTATCTTCACCTCCCCACGTTAGCATGGAGCACCGCCTCCTAAACATCACTTTCCTATCTTTTCCGACCTTTCCACAGGCTGTTAATACTTTCGCATTATTATACATAACCAAACGGTTGCACCCAAAATCCCAACCTGAGGTATCCAACCAAGTTATTTCGAAATGCCACCGCTGATCGAGGTCACTACACGTTCTTTGATCTCTAATTATTGCCTTCTCGGATTATTCCTTCACACATAAGAAACGATTCACATTATTTAAAGATTTCGCATCTACTACTCCACATTTTTTACTAACCCATCCATCATTTTCTTCAATCTTCCAAAGATTCCCATAATATACTTACTTAGCAACTCCCACAACCAAAAACACTTGGTTTCTCATATGGGTAATCACCCACTACCGCTCCGACATCCTATTCTAACAAAAGCCAAATCACAACGCCACTTACAAACCACGTGCTCCATCTACTTGATTAACAAGTTGTACACCTCATCCGAAAACCCCGATAAGGCTTACATCTGATGCTTCCTCTTTCTAACGTCACATTACTACAACACCGACTGGCACATTTATCTAGGCAATTGATGCCCCTACTTGCCCGTACATTCTCTACTCATGACATTACACTACAGACCAGGTCTCTCATGGTCATTCGTACGCAATTCAACTTGCCTTTGCATTCTCTCGCATACATAAGGGAGTCTATCTCGCTACTTGTCCTTCCCCAACTCTAGTTGAACTACAACTCACGAGTTCCCAATTAACTCAAACATAATCGTTCTTGCTAGTTCTTTACGATCCGAGCCCTCACTTAGACAGGGCACAATCCCTCACTGATCGCTCTTATCTACACACTCACTTCGTTCGTGCTACATACCTTATCCTTCTACGGACCCTACATACCTCGTGAATAGAACACTTATCCAAAACAGCAGTCTCTCACTAACTTAACACCCCTACAAGGTGTTCTACCAACTTTCACTCTTCTGATTCAAGTCTTCGGCCTCAACCATCTTACCCAGTTGTTGACTTCAACGTCAATAGTCAATTTGTAACTACTTTCTTAACCTATTCTTTAACATGGGTTCCTTACGGAACCTATTCCTTCCAACATATCATAATCAACTTCATAATCCGTTGTAATACCCCGGGTAAATTCGTTAGTTAAATCCTCATTTCCGTTAAATATTAGTTAACTTTAAAGTTGGATGTTAGGGTAAGTTTGGGTAAATTATAAGTTTAGGAGTGTTTAGGTCATTATTGAGAAGTTCAAGGTTTTAAATGAAAATTAGTTTGATATTATCACCATTAGACTTCAGATATTTCACACAACTCAGAAAATATCAGCTGAATGTGTGTGTGTGTTTTGGGGAGAGAAGAAGAAAGTGTCTTAAGGATAAAGTTCCAATTGATGTGCTTTGGAAGTGAATTAAGGTAAGTGTAACAACCCGGTTTCCCAAACATGCATCAAATAACATATATTGCGTAACATCGTTACATTCATAAAAGAAAATACATAATAAATCATGTACGGTCCCATAGTCTCGAAACTACAAAATACATAAATCTTCCTAATCATCAAAAAGCATCCTACATCTTATCCTTTCCTTTGCCGCTATAAATTTTTCGACCTGGAATACATATTTTTGAAAACAAAATGAGGGTTAGACCAAACGGTCTAGTGAGATAATCCCTGTCATTTCAAAATCATTATAAAACCGATTTATATAAAACCATGTATCAAATAGTTTATATAAAACCTTTAATAATCCTTTCGTAAAACCCAAATATACCACACGTATTTTAATTCCAATTAAGACTCGTGCATCGTGTACAACTCATCCTCATTCCCATGGCCAAATTAGTTGGTAGCAAGCCAACTAATCAATTACTCCACTGCACTTACATACAGCCAACACCGTTGTCCCTCCGTACAGCCAACAACTCCGCCGGTCCGAAACCCGGCTCACGTGCTCTCGTGTAGTGTATGCTCTTATAAATAAAATACATATCTCAATATATTATATTTTCATTTATAAACCTTTCATCACATTCCAACCATATATATATATATAAATACATATATATCTCTTAACGTAAACACATAATCACACCATATATCATATTCTCAATCCATACATATCCATCTCATATATATATATATATATATAGATATATATATATATGTATCCCAGTTGAAAACGTTTTTAAAGTAAAACTCACCTTGATTGGTTATCAAATTTCCTTCTAAGCTTTTCTCGAGAAATCCAATCTTTCATTCAAAGTTTACCGAATCTGGAAGAATTAAAAATACAAATATTTCTTAAAGACTAAGAATCTTAAATAATCCAAAATCCTCGGCTGATATCGCAACCAACTAAAATGATAACCCTTGTCGCAACCAACTATTGCGATAACTCCCTCATGTCGCAACCAACTGTTGAGACATAGCACCAAGTCGCAACCAACTGTTGAGACATGGCCCCAAGTCGCCACCAACTGTTGAGACATGGCACCAAGTCGCAACCAACTGTTGAGACATGGACCCAAGTCGCAACCAACTGTTGAGACATGGACCCAAGTCGCAACCAACTGTGTTCATACAAGTCTCAACTAACTGAGTTCATACATGTCTCAACTAACTGAAAAACGTAAAAACCCAGAAATTTATAGATTTCGACCATGAATGTTTATGTAACTTTGCAGATATACTTAAGACCATAAATAACAACTATTCATAAACTTAGTTTTCCAAAAACATCCATATTTCCTCAAAACCCATTTCTAAACTCATAAAATCTTAAGAACATAAAAGAACTAGTTAAAGTGAGAATCATACCTTTGTTTCTTCAATTGTATCTAAAAACCCAGCTGAGAAATATCATCCTTCTTCTTCTTCTTCTTCTTCTTCTTCTTAGATTTCTCTCTCAAACCTCTCTTTCTCTCTTTGCCGTACAAGAACACACACACACACTTTGTGATATTTGTTATGGAAATATCTAATCCCTTCAATCTCTTTTAATCTATCTATGGCGGTGGGTGGAGTAGGTTTCACCAACCTCACCAACCAAACCCCATACTTCTCTTAAATGGCAATTTTAACCCTCAAATCTCTAAATAAAAATTAAAACTTACCCCTTAACTTCTAACTCTATAAAATAAATCCCAAACTTACTTTAAAACTATAATAATAAAATTAAATAATCCAATAATGTACCCGGTTATTACATTATCTCCCCCTTAAAAGAATTCCGTCCCGGAATTCGGTTAAGCGAAAAATATTAATACTTAGTTTTCACTATTACCTCGAACTCAATCAAAACCATAGGAACTAACTGAGTAGATACCCCACACCCATCTATATCTCTAACACAATTATCACATATTTTTCTAATGTAGATAAGCAACAAAAGAACGGAAATACAAATTATCGATTTGCACCGAAGTCAGATAGCACTTTAGCACGTATAGAGTTTATAGGAATATACCTGTCTTCATCTCCATCCATACGTCGAGATCGACTTTCCATTATGTAGATATCAATAAGGTTAATATACACATAAGCACATACCCCATATAATAAAGTATTTCAGTCCAAACATGTACCTGTAAGTTCACAATTACACTGGCCAGGTGTAATATGAAATTACCTTACATGATGTTCCTTCTACCTTTTCATACTTAACATCCCAAGGTTCTAAAATAATAAGGACATCCTACTTCACATGCAGTTTAAGTCTAGGTATAGATCCGTATACCTAAATCCCTTAAACTAGGGCTCTGATACCATCTGTAACGACCTGGTTTCCCAAACATGCATCAAATAACATATATTGCATAACATCGTTACATTCATAAAAGAAAATACATAATAAATCACGTATGGTCCCATAGTCTCGAAACTACAAAATACATAAATCTTCCTAATCATCAAAAAGCATCCTACATCTTATCCTTTCCTTTGCCGCTATAAATTCTTCGACCTGGAATACATATTTTTGAAAACAAAATGAGGGTTAGACCAAACGGTCTAGTGAGATAATCCCTGTCATTTCAAAATCATTATAAAACCGATTTATATAAAACCATGTATCAAATAGTTTATATAAAACCTTTAATAATCCTTTCGTAAAACCCAAATATACCACACGTATTTTAATACCAATTAAGACTCGTGCATCGTGTACAACTCATCCTCATTCCCATGGCCAAATTAGTTGGTAGAAAGCCAACTAATCAATTACTCCACTACACTTACATACAGCCAACACCGCTGTCCCTCTGTACAGCCAACAACTCCGCCGATCCGAAACCCGGCTCACGTGCTCTCGTGTAATGTATGCTCTTATAAATAAAATACATATCTCAATATATTATATTTTTATTTATAAACCTTTCATCACATTCCAACCATATATATATATATAAATACATATATATCTCTTAACGTAAACACATAATCACACCATATATCATATTCTTAATCCATACATATCCATCTCATATATATATATATATATATATATATATATATATATATACTAGTAGTGTACCCGTGCAATGCACGGGGATGTAAAGTTCTAACAAGATACATTTAAGTTTTAAACATCAAATTTTGTAAAAAAAAACCAACAAACTATTTGATTTTAAATGTTTAAATTCTTAAACTATATTTTTGATTGAATTTTCAAAAACTTGTTAGATAGATTCTTATAACCGATACAAATCGATACCTACAAAAAAGCAGACAAATTTGATTTGCAATCAAACCACTTTTAACAAATTTGTGGCAACGAAGTTCATAAACAGAAACAGAATAGAGTAGATATTTTAATGGTTACCTTGTCAAACTTAATTGATCACGGAGATGATCAGAATAGAGTAGATATTTCAAAAAAAATTTAATTCAGTTTTAGAAATGGATTTCAAAATTTGGATCCAGCATCTTCCCTTGTTACCCCTTTTACCCCTTCTCCATCTATGCTTACAATGCCTGAAAACATCAAATACACCAGAAAGAAACAAAAATCAAAAGATGAACCACAGTTATGGCTTTGCAACAACTCTACATTAAAAAAAATAACTTCATATTCCTAAACCTTGGAAAATCTTAGGGGTCGTTTACCAAAAATCTTACCCGGATAAGCTTACCAACAAAATTGAACACCGTCACTTACCCGGTAAGATTCTAGTCCACCAAATCTTGGGGGTCGTTTACATGATTCCCTTACAACCACCTGCTCATTGCATTCAAAATTAATTAATTTCAAATCTATTATTACTTTGCAATTATATATATAATTAGTAACAATGGGTTGAACGATGATCTATAAAGTTTGTAATTACGATCTCACCTAGATTTTCTTATTTTGCTGCTACTAGGTTTACATGTGACATTCCTATCAGGCTATGCTTCATATCTAGGGGGCATTTACCGAATGCTTACCAGGTAAGCTTAGCAAACCTTTGGGCCAACATGTGACATTCCTATCAGGCTATGCTTCATATCTGACAAGGTTTTTTTTATTAATTAAATCAAAATCTAATAATTACAACTTACAAATTCCTTCGATGATATGCATCTGGTCCTTCGATGAACAAGAAACGACGAAGAACATCCTCACGATCAGCACCACAAATTCTCATGTATGGTTCAGCAACCTTAGATTGTAGGCAACAAAACATCCTCACGATCAGCACCTTCTTTGCTTCAAAAACAAATTTCAAAAACACAAAAAGTGTCTCGGTTTCTTACATTTTAACCTATAGATTTGAATTTAAAAACCCGCTACCAAATGAACCAGTTTCCAAATCAGCACCATAAAGCACTTGAAATGTCACAAGATACATTTAAGCAATCCAACACCAGAGTGTACTTTTAGTCAATTTTGAAACAGCTGTTTGCCACAATGGTCAACAATCATCATTACCATGTCAAACTGATGAACAGCTGATAATGTGCCTGTCTTTTTTGGTAATTAAGCCAAAATAAAAGACGTGTTACGCGAATATGCTTGAATTAATGGATTAAAATGAAATCCTATGTACTTCCTATTTATACATTTTATATTATATAAAGATAAATAAACATGAGTAAATAAACTACAGAAGAATCTTGGATGAACACCCACATACAAAAAAACCTAAACAAATGGGCAACATAATCAAACTACTCAAAGTCAACGCAACAAATACATTCAAGTAATTGAAAATTTGAAATAATAATGAACCAAATAAAAATTTCAGAAAAGGATATTGATGAGTGACATACCAGAAGATAAAAGCTTGAAATTTGGATTATGAATCCCTGTTTTAACTGAGAGCAAAATGGAGAAACACCCACAAGATTCTTGAAAGAATAAGCAAAAAGGGAAGTGGTGGTAGTAAATAAGAGCAATTGAAAATTTGAAATCATAATGAACCAAATAAAAAATTCGAAAAGGGATATTGATGAGAGTGACATACCAGAAGATAAAAGCTTGAATTTTGGATTATGAATCCGTGTTTTAACTGAGAGCAAAATTCGTTCTTTTTTGGTCAGCTTCCGTTCGCCATTCGATTTCAATTCAGACCGTCTTTTTAACACCCCCTATGGTGGATATATGACTATAACTAATTAGAATCAAGTACCAAAAACAAAAGGTTAAACATATAGCAACATCAAAGTGGAATATATATAAAAAAAGAAGAGACGTGTATAGCTCATCCACGGTTCACGGTGCCTGCCACCAATGGGACCTGGAGGAGGGTTGACAGCTCATCCAAGTCTTCAATTGATTTTTGTGGGTGGACTAACCCACCTCTATTTGAAAATGCACAGTAGCTACCCACAAGAACATTTCCTGCAATTGTCTGCCTAAGAACTTATCGGCCAAGTACATCGGCAATTAGAAGCAGATCTAACTTCCACAAGAACATTTCCTGCAATCCTGATAAGACAATATGCATTAGCAACGGATATTTTAGGCATATCTAAATCAAGCAAACCAAAAAAGAAAAACCTTAAATTAGAAACCGACCACAGTTTTAGGCAGATCTAAATCGATTTTGAGTAACCACAAAGACCAAAAATCGATTTTGAGTTTCAGCGTAAATCGATCAGAAACCACAGAGCATAAACTCGATTTTGGTAAGAAACATTGAACTAACAAGGAGCATAAAACATCAAACCACAAAGCATAAAGTAGAACCACATCAAGACATACCTGAATCGTTGCCTAAACCACATCAAGTCGAACCACATCAAGACTTTGTACTTAGAAGACCAAATCCTGCAAATCTGTAAATCTAAATTAAAGACTTTGTACTTAGAAGACCAAATTGAAAAAACTGTTAGAAGCCCTAATTGCAGTGTTCCTTGAAGTATCAACATAGAAACCTAGCCATGGAGAAACTGAGCAAAGATCGAGACATCGAGACAGTGAAGTGAGAAGATCAATATTGGAAACCTTTAGACCTAATGTATCGATTTGGGGCATCAAAGATTGAAATTAGAAACGAAACATGAGAAGGAGTACCTGATTGTATCCCGGATAGCAACGAAACAGGAGAAGAGTGCCTCAATTTGAAATCGTACACGATCAAAACGGGACCGGAGATGGAGAAATGAGTTTCATGCTCTTGATTTATATGCAGGTGTGCAAGAAGAAGAAGTACTGAAGGTATGGTAGAAAAAGTATGGCTGTAGATGGAGAAGTATGGATCTTGATTTTTGGCGTATGAAACTTCCCAAACCAGGCGTGTGAAAGAGTTGGTATGGTTGTACTGTGAGAAGGTAAGGTAAGGACCCGTCCTCTTTGTTGGTATACGTTTAAAACCCCTTGCTTAAAAGAGTTGTACATCATGCTTAAATATGTGTAATTCAGAGTTTTTTCAAATTTATGCTTTAAGATCTTGTACCATGTGCTTAAAGACTTGTCTTTAAGACTTTTGATGAGAATGCTTATATATGTAGTATAGATATATATATATATATATATATATATATAGATATATATATATGTATCCCAGTTGAAAACGTTTTTAAAGTAAAACTCACCTTGATTGGTTATCAAATTTCCTTCTAAGCTTTTCTCGAGAAATCCAATCTTTCATTCAAAGTTTACCGAATCTGGAACAATTAAAAATAAAAATATTTCTTAAAGACTAAGAATCTTAAATAATCCAAAATCCTCGGCTGATATCACAACCAACTAAAATGATAACCCTTGTCGCAACCAACTATTGCGATAACTCCCTCATGTCGCAACCAACTGTTGAGACATAGCACCAAGTCGCAACCAACTGTTGAGACATGGCCCCAAGTCGCAACCAACTATTGAGACAGGGAACCAAGTCGCAACCAACTGTTGAGACATGGCACCAAGTCGCAACCAACTGTTGATACATGGACCCAAGTCGCAACAAACTGTTGAGACATGGACCCAAGTCGCAACCAACTGTTGAGACATGGACCCAAGTCGCAACCAACTGTGTTCATACAAGTCTCAACTAACTGAGTTCATACATGTGTCAACTAACTGAGTTCATACATGTCTCAACTAACTGAAAAACGTAAAAACCCAGAAATTTATAGATTTCGACCATGAATGTTTATGTAACTTTGCAGATATACTTAAGACCATAAATAACAACTATTCATAAACTTAGTTTTCCAAAAACATCCATATTTCCTCAAAACCCTTTTCTAAACTCATAAAACCTTAAGAACATAAAAGAACTTGTTAAAGTGAGAATCATACCTTTGTTTCTTCAATTGTATCTAAAAACCCAGCTGAGAAACATCATCCTTCTTCTTCTTCTTCTTCTTCTTCTTAGATTTCTCTCTCAAACCTCTCTTTCTCTCTTTGACGTACAAGAACACACACACACACACTTTGTGATATTTGTTATGGAAATATCTAATCCCTTCAATCTCTTTTAATCTATCTATGGCGGTGGGTGGAGTAGATTTCACCAACCTCACCAACCAAACCCCATACTTCTCTTAAATGGCAATTTTAACCCTCCAATCTCTAAATAAAAATTAAAACTTACCCCTTAACTTCTAACTCCATAAAATAAATCCCAAACTTACTTTAAAACTATAATAATAAAATTAAATAAACCAATAACGTACCCGGTTATTACAGTAAGTTCCTTTGTATTTTGTGTTTGTAATTGTTATTAGAAGGTTTCTATCGGATTAGAATAGTCAAAAACATGTCTGGTAGTGATTCTGTCGGATTCTGGGTGGAAAATGGATGAACAGTCAGTGGTTTACGGATTGATTGAATGTGTCCGGATAGTTTGTTGGTAGTTTCCGGTAGTTTTGATTGCTGGTGTCCGGACGATTCATCTACCCGGTAAGTACCCCTTTTTCTTTAAGTTTCCGGATGATATCCGGGTTACTTTGGTTTCCGGGTGTCGTCCAGGTTGTTTATGCCGTCCGGAAAGGTTATGCTGTCCGGAAAGATCTGCTGTCCGGAAAGATCTGCTGTCCGGATTGTTTTGTGTTGTCCGGATAGTTTAGTTGTTTGGTTATTTTTTAGGGTTTGAGTTATCTAGAGTCCTTAGCCTGCTAGTAAGTCTTATACATGAGTTGGTAAGGAGATATTTGTATGTAATTGGTTTCAGATTCTGAGAATTTTGGGTAAAGGATCGGATAGCTCGGAGAAAGGCTTGGAAGCGTATTTTTAAGCATTCAAGGTGAGTTTTACTTTAAAACATTTTCAACTGGAATACGTATATGGGTGGATTGGGTATGTGATAGATGTCTGATTATGTGTTTATATTAAAATGGATATGTGGTTGAAAAGTGATGACGTGTTTATAAATGACAATATGATATATTGAGATATATATTGTATTTATTTGTATATTGCACTACACGAGTATACGTTAGCCGAACTAATAGTCGGTGGAGTTTTGACTGTAATTGTCGTACGATGTTGTTGGCTGTAATTGTCGTACAGTGAAGTTAATTGATTAGTTGGCTTGCAACCAACTAATTTGGCCATGGGAATGAGGAGAGGAACACGATGCACGAGTCTTGCTTGGTATTTAATCTTTGTGGTATACGTGTGTTTTATAAAAAGGATTTCTAAACTGACAGGGATTATCTCACTAGACCTTTTGGTCTAACCCTCATTTTCTTTTCAAAAATATGTATTCCAGGTCAAGGATCTTTTGTTAGCAAAGGGAAGAATAAATCATAGGAGGCGGTTGATAGCTGACGAAGACTAGGATATGTTTAAGTTTTTGTATTGTATAGTTTCGAGACATTGGGACCGAATGTGAATTATTATGTATTTTGTTATGAAAGTAACGACGTTATGTATGACATGTTAAATGATGTATATTATATATGTTACGGGATACCGGGTCGTTACATCCGTCGTCCTCATTTCCAAAACTTACTCATGTAATACCAAAATTACAAGATCACCTTAAGACTCATATCCCACGTCGTGGATGTTTCATTTCTGCCTCACAACACTACTCACAATGAGTTACTAAAACCAACACCTTGATGACTTCTAGTCCTTCCTCCGGACACCATCGTCCCTCGGCAACTGTCTTTCCAGCCACCGCACAAGGGTACGGTCCCTCATACAACCGATACCAAGGTCCACTTCCGTTCCTACCATTGTTCACCGCTCCTTTTGAACACAAATACTACAACTACAAACATTCTTCCCTGATTTGTCCGACACCTTTCCACTCTTGGAGTTCTTCCTTAGCTTAAAATGCAATACTCTACGACCTAGTGAGTTCATAGCCTTCTTGCATGACAACGCGGTAAATAAATCATTTCACACTTTTTATCATTTTAAAGAAACAACACTTGGAAATAACTTGGGTACACACGACCCCAACATTCTCATAACTCCAATGCCCTGCACAACGATCTCGAGAATCGTTTGCATGCAACTTTCCGTAAAACTTAACCTTACTCAGCCAAAAATATGTTGTTACGACAGAAATATATTGGATGAAAATCTTTTCATACGACAAAATTCTGAAAGGAATTACCGACATGAAGTAAACCAGTCGGTTTTCACACTCATTTATATAACTTCAACATGTCAATACTCATTTTGGTTATAAAAGTTTTGCATTCAAACGTTTTCTAGATGATTTTTTTTGCAACAATTTAACTTATCATGAAAAGAGTGGAATATTTTGCCAATCATAAACCTCAAGACTTCATTGTGCGATGTAAACGGATTTGCATTTTTCTTTAAACATACGCTTGCACACGCCGACTCATATCGGATCAAATTTGATATTTACACATTTACTTTACTTATGAAAAATCTCATGTACACATATACGAACTCAATGCATGAAACTCTACTTGCAATTGAAGGCTACTCCCTCAAACAAGGTTAATCGTTTTACTCACGCAACTTATCATTGACACTCTACTTTCGACCAGTGGTCGCCCTCTCGGCCTTGCAACAACTTGCTATACATACATTCAACGGTCCACTTACTCAACCCCTTACATACTATTTTCGTCTTGACCAATTCGTCTCATATTCTACCTCTACACGCTTTCAGTCCTCTACAGAAATCTCTCTTCAATGATCCTGCCACTAAACAACTCGACTAAAGAGTCAGGGCTCTAATCCTCTACTCGCTCTTGAATTGACACTTCCAAGATCTCGACACTGTCCTTCCTTACCATCCGAACTGTTCTATCCCACGATTTCTAGAACTGGGACTCTCCAAAAATAGGAGTCTTACTCAAAATCAATCATTCATCCTCTTCGAATCCACGAAGATCTACCTCTAGACGACTCATAACATTCTATACAACATTTCTTCTCTACGATGTATACATACATCACATCATAAATGATCTCTCACGATGCTTTCCCAACAATGGGTCTCAATCTTCCCCTCAGGGATCTTGCTGACATTCTAGATTACTGGAACACAACATATAAACTAGCTTGAGACTACAGCTTCGGAATAATAAGGCAGATTAAGCACATACATGTACCTGTAAGTTCGCAATTACACTGGCCATGTGTAATCCCAAACTTACCTTACATGACTGTAACATCCCTTATCCCATATACATGACGTATTACACAATATAACACAATTCGATATAAGAAACAAACTTCACTTTACATGTACGGTCCGGTAGTCTTTTACAAATAGAAAGAAAACATTTGAAATACAATCCTTGTGCTATTTGCATCCAAAACACTTAACATTCCATTACAACTACTAAATAAGTCAAAAGCTTCGTCTTAGTCTTCCTTACTAGCCATCCATCTCATACTCTACTTACTTGATCCGCCACCTGGAATACATATTTTTAAAACAAAATGAGGGTTAGACCTGTTGGTCTAAGTGAGAAACCCCTGTTAGTTTAAAAACCATTTATATAAACTTCATTCATATAAATCACGCCACATAATTACATATATCCAATTAAGCTCACACCTCGTGCACCTTTCCTTCTCATTTCCTCCTGGCCATATTAGTGGTAGCAAGCCAACTAATAATATACAACGCTGTACAACATCTACAGCCAAACAACGCTATACAAGTTCTATAGCCAATCACACCGGTCTTAAACCCGGCCAACGTATTATAACACGTTTATAATACACATGTAAATACAATATCTCACTATATTGTAATTCGCATATACCATACATATACACATAATCACTAATTATCACATTCTCAAACCATACGTATGTATTCCAGTTGAAATTACTTTTAAAGTAAAACTCACCTCGTTGCTTTATCCAAAACCTCCGGATCTTTTATCTGTCAATTCGATCTTTCTCCCAAAGTTCTCAGAATCTGTAATCAATTAATTACGGAACATTTAACAGTCGAGAATACTAAATGAATCTAAATAGTCTAAAATCCCATTTTGCTATCTCGGCCAACACTCTCTCGCAACTCTCTCTCTCCTCGCAACACTCTCTCTCGCCACCTTCTCTCTCTCTTCCTCGCAACACACTCTCTCTCGCCACCTTCTCTCTCTCTCTCTCTTCCTCGCAACACACTCTCTCTCGCCACCTTCTCTCTCTCTTCCTCGCAACACACTCTCTCTCGCCACCTTCTCTCTCTCTTCCTCGCAATCTCTCTATCTCTCTCTCGCAACTCTCTCTCTCTTCTCTTGCTACTATGAACTGCGAGCCATAGTTCTCCTCGCAACATCTCTCTCCTCGCAAGCATGGCTTGCGAGCCCTAACTCCCTCGCAGCTAAAGGCTGCGAGCCACACATCCCTCGCAGCTAAAGGCTGCGAGCCAAAAATCCCATCGCAACCAAGGCTTGCGATTCTTATGAACATTCATAAACCTCTCAATTTACTGAGTTCATCTTTTACCCAGATTTGCAGATATGTTTCATACTACCATAGAACACTATCCCAAACCCAAAATACACATATCTTATCAAAACACCCAAAACCCACCTACATACCTATTTATCAACTTATAAATATAAAAGGGATAGGTTATAAATGATTGTTACCTTTACTTCCTTGAACTGATCCTTAATAATCCAGCTGAAACTCCACAGCTTCCTTCTTCTTCTTCTTCTTAAATTTCCTCTCAACCCTCTCTTCTCTCTTTTCTCTCCTTTCTCTCTGTCGTGAACCAATAACACACACACACACACACTTTGTTTTCCTTTTTTGCCAAGTCTCTAAAATGAGACACCTCATCTCAATAAAAATAAAAAGAGGCGGTGGATGAAGATAAATATCTTCATAGTTACCAAACAAACCCCATACTTTCATCAAATGGCAAAACACACCCTTAAACTTCCAATTTAAAATTAAAACTTACCATTTTAATTTCTAACTCCATAATACTAACCCCAAACTTTCTTTAAAACCAAAAATAATAAAATTAAATAACTCACTAAAATTCTCGGTTATTACAACATCTCCCCCTTAAAAGAATTCCGTCCCGGAATTCGGTTAGACGAAATGATATGGATACTTAGCTTTTATTTCTACAACGAAATAAATCAAAACCACATATTCCGTTATCAAAAAAAAATAAAATCACCCCTCCAATTTCTTTTCCTCTTAGAATCAAAATTACTAACTCTTTGACGAACAAATATGCTATTCTTATTACCACTCGAACATCAATAAATTCAATTCATATGAAAATTACTACCTCATTAAAACAACGGTATCCACCAACTCATTAACGCTAACCACTTAATTTGAAATTTACTTACGTCGTCCGCAATATACTCAATTAATCCATCCCACAAAGTCAATCCATATCTTAAAATAATCAAAATTGAAATTTTCTGCCGAATCACCCAACAAACAAAACCCACGAAGGTTTAACATAACTTATACTCTTATGAAACTAATCCAATTAACACGACATTTTATGCTTATTCAGAACATTTATCATGCTAATACTACTTTTAACTCCATCGGTTTCTCACGACAATCGTCGTATTCTACACTCTCAACAATACTAACTCAAAAACGTACTCATAAACTTTCAGTATAAAACTTGCTTAGCAGTTACACCTATTTCTTATATTCTTTCATGAAATTAAATATACTCAACATGAAACACTTTCTAACACGGAAAATTTCTTAATTTATCAAACCCGAAAACTTCATCCTACCATTTCCCATGATAGCATAGCATAATCACTATAATCACACAACCATACTTAATTGTACTTTACACCAAATCATTCCTCAAATTAAAATAAAGTCTAAATAGCCACTTAATTTCTCGAATATCAGCAAGACACAATCTCACACATAATTATCTCAATAACCTCACCACCATAACTCATACCGACTTCCATCCAAGAATATCAACACCAATTTATTTCTTAATAAAATAACAAACTCGCTATCACACCAAATCCTTACATCTCCCACTTTGCATAAAAAATACTAACACAAACCTTTAGACATTTGTTTCACTTAAACCACTCCACAATTGAAATTTATCAACACCGGTCTCACATTACCCAACTAATATAATTACCAAATCACCACATAATAATTTCACTACGAAACTAAACCGAAAAGAATTCATCACAACTCCGTTAAAGTTTCATGGCACTCATCATATAACTCATTAACGGCTTAACATACAAAGTCCAGCTCAAGTTTAAAACAACTCTTTAACTTAAACAACTCCATAAGGAAGGTTTATCAACATTAATCTCACCTTACTTAACCGTAAAAATTTCCAACCATTCTCATAATAAGTCTACTACAAATTACACCACAAAGTTCATCCCACGATCATAAAATCTTTGTTGAGCATTGTTTTCTTCCTGTTTAATCATAACACTTAATATAAATCCCTTTTACAACTTAAATCCTCCAATCCAAGGAAAGTACTAGATAAACATTCAACTCACTGAACCATTTTTCTATATCAAGAAAATTCTCAAGCATCAATTTTCTTATACTTTAATATCATAATATTCACATTATCTCTCAGGTTAAGTCTAGGTTATCAGCAACCTAGTTTCTCAACTTGCGACCTAATATCGCTAACGTTTCCCCCACATCAATCCACATTTGATCCAATCCGGTGTTTTCTAACGCCTTACTTGCTTCGGCTAAGCCCTTCCGCAGAATCAACATAGGAAAGGCCGAATGAACTCTCACTAGGCGTAACCCTTCACTACCAAGGCGCATACCAATAATTTAGTACCCTTCTAACTACAACAACTCATACTCCCAGAAGAAAACCCCCGAGAAAAACAAGGTATAATATCCCAGATCAATCATACCAATATCATTCACACATCTAGACTCCGGGTTCACCTCATCCCACTACCCTTGCTACGACGGAATCTCTACTAGTCACGACGAGTCGCCTCGCGAATGCACAGACGCATACAGTGTGAAATCAGATAGACATTCGAAATAAGGATTCTATCCCATAACGGTTAGACTCAAACAAGAGCTGCGCCATAGAACTAAATCAAACATTCTAAGGCTATTTAGTTTCCACAGCACCACTTGTAAAACATTCACTTAACAACCTATCAGGACTAGCATAAATTCCCACTAGCAAGTAATAGTCATACTGCAAGTGATAAGCACCAGGCAATCTAGCCTACATACTCTTATGTTCTAGAAAGCAATCAATTACACCAAGTACTCTAATCTTTTCCTTGACATCGGCTGACTGTACACACCACGCCTTCGATCACAGTTTCTAAAATGTCCCAACAATCCAACACTCCAAAAATGACGACACTCTTCTCCCCAAAAGATTACAAAGTCAACTTGGAGTATCACCTTAATCCGCAGTCGAACTTTCCTCCATAGGTCATTCCCAACTCTACCGTCACTTCTCTAATCCAAAATATATCTAATACAGACAACACTTTCTTGCATTAAATACACCGACCACGATCCTTAGGTTACAATTGATTTCCACACTTGCCACAACATCGCTCTCGTACTGCTACCACGTCCTATCTCATGATCTTCCACTCCGATCATTACATTTGACTATTTTCTTCCACTCTCTTCTCAACATAAAACACGTTTCCCCAAGGATAGCTCACTAGGAGGTGCTTACTCTAGGCCGATCCTATGAGCTAGCTTTCTTTCACCTCTAAACCAATAGCACCCCCCCCCCAATTTCAACGATTACCGTTTTTAACCAACAATTTCCCACACCTCATACCAAGAACTTAACTGAGTTAATCCGAAATCACACCCATTGCTCGAAACAACCACACACTTTTCCATTTTTCAAATATCATTAACTTATTCTTTCAAAACAATAATAAACAAATTGGGTTCACACTATTCACCCATCCCCAAAAATATAACAACCATAAAAACATCTTATTACCAGAATCAGTACATCTTTATTTCTCTTCGTGCCTCGATTAGCACTAAATATATCATCGCGCCTCTTTCAGCACAAAATTTATCATCGTGCCTCTTTCAGCACAAAATTTATATATATATATATTACGGATCATTTAACACAATTCGAAATTTTATTCATAACATAAACTTTAACATTTTGAGGCACAACATAGTGTTTGAAATGCTGAATTATACACAATGCCGCATTCTACACTTTCGCAATATCTTTCCAAAATTCTAACATGCACCTTCAAATTGAAAATTGTTAACAATTGCAACCGTTATATCATTCGTTCCAAATTAAACTATCAACCACTTTCGTTCTCATACAACAAACTTTACTACCATCTTGATAAATCTTTCAAGCCCAAACACATGTAAAAACGAGTTATCACCTTGATCACTAATAGCTTTTCCTTACTAATCATTCCCAAAAATACTCTTCACTTTCTCTAGTTTCAATTATCTTTGCTCTCTAACTTAAATTTTATCCCAAGCAATAACATAAAGAATAAACATACTAATTTCGATATCATCCAAAATAAAATTTGTTAACAAACGAAAACTTTAAACCAATCACCCGACAATCTCTTCTTTTATCAACTTACTTATTTCAGTACATACCGAATTACCGAGGATCACTTATCATTACTTAATCGAAACTTTTAACAAAAACAAGTTCCAACACCATCCTATACTTACTACTACCTCAAATTCCGACAAAATTATCAAAAATAACTTAATAGGCTCTCCCCTCCTATCTATATTACCCACACCAATATCCAATTCTTTTCTTAATGCAAATAAGCAACAAAAGATTGAAAACACAATTAATCGGTTTTCACCGAATTCAAATAGCACTTCAGCACGTGTAGAGTTTATATAAATATACCTGTCTTCGTCTCTATCCATATGTCGAGACCGACTTGCCACTCTGTAGATTTCAACAAGGTTAATATACGCATAAGCACATACCCCATATAACAAGGTGTTCCGGTTCAAACATGTACTTGTAAGTTCACAATTACACCGGCCAAATGTAATTTGAAAGTACCTTACATGATGTTCCTTCTTCCTTTTTATACTTAACATCCCAAGGTTCTATAATAATAGGGACATCCTACTTCACATGCAGTTTAAGTCTAGGTACAGATACAAATACCTAAATCCCTTAAACTAAGGCTCTGATACCATTTGTAACATCCCTTATCCCATATACATGACGTATTACACAATATAACACAATTCGATATAAGAAACAAACTTCACTTTACATGTACGGTCCGGTAGTCTTTTACAAATAGAAAGAAAACATTTGAAATACAATCCTTGTGCTATTTGCATCCAAAACACTTAACATTCCATTACAACTACTAAATAAGTCAAAAGCTTCGTCTTAGTCTTCCTTACTAGCCATCCATCTCATACTCTACTTACTTGATCCGCCACCTGGAATACATATTTTTAAAACAAAATGAGGGTTAGACCTGTTGGTCTAAGTGAGAAACCCCTGTTAGTTTAAAAACCATTTATATAAACTTCATTCATATAAATCACGCCACATAATTACATATATCCAATTAAGCTCACACCTCGTGCACCTTTCCTTCTCATTTCCTCCTGGCCATATTAGTGGTAGCAAGCCAACTAATAATATACAACGCTGTACAACATCTACAGCCAAACAACGCTATACAAGTTCTATAGCCAATCACACCGGTCTTAAACCCGGCCAACGTATTATAACACGTTTATAATACACATGTAAATACAATATCTCACTATATTGTAATTCGCATATACCATACATATACACATAATCACTAATTATCACATTCTCAAACCATACGTATGTATTCCAGTTGAAATTACTTTTAAAGTAAAACTCACCTCGTTGCTTTATCCAAAACCTCCGGATCTTTTATCTGTCAATTCGATCTTTCTCCCAAAGTTCTCAGAATCTGTAATCAATTAATTACGGAACATTTAACAGTCGAGAATACTAAATGAATCTAAATAGTCTAAAATCCCATTTTGCTATCTCGGCCAACACTCTCTCGCAACTCTCTCTCTCCTCGCAACACTCTCTCTCGCCACCTTCTCTCTCTCTTCCTCGCAACACACTCTCTCTCGCCACCTTCTCTCTCTCTCTCTCTTCCTCGCAACACACTCTCTCTCGCCACCTTCTCTCTCTCTTCCTCGCAACACACTCTCTCTCGCCACCTTCTCTCTCTCTTCCTCGCAATCTCTCTATCTCTCTCTCGCAACTCTCTCTCTCTTCTCTTGCTACTATGAACTGCGAGCCATAGTTCTCCTCGCAACATCTCTCTCCTCGCAAGCATGGCTTGCGAGCCCTAACTCCCTCGCAGCTAAAGGCTGCGAGCCACACATCCCTCGCAGCTAAAGGCTGCGAGCCAAAAATCCCATCGCAACCAAGGCTTGCGATTCTTATGAACATTCATAAACCTCTCAATTTACTGAGTTCATCTTTTACCCAGATTTGCAGATATGTTTCATACTACCATAGAACACTATCCCAAACCCAAAATACACATATCTTATCAAAACACCCAAAACCCACCTACATACCTATTTATCAACTTATAAATATAAAAGGGATAGGTTATAAATGATTGTTACCTTTACTTCCTTGAACTGATCCTTAATAATCCAGCTGAAACTCCACAGCTTCCTTCTTCTTCTTCTTCTTAAATTTCCTCTCAACCCTCTCTTCTCTCTTTTCTCTCCTTTCTCTCTGTCGTGAACCAATAACACACACACACACACACTTTGTTTTCCTTTTTTGCCAAGTCTCTAAAATGAGACACCTCATCTCAATAAAAATAAAAAGAGGCGGTGGATGAAGATAAATATCTTCATAGTTACCAAACAAACCCCATACTTTCATCAAATGGCAAAACACACCCTTAAACTTCCAATTTAAAATTAAAACTTACCATTTTAATTTCTAACTCCATAATACTAACCCCAAACTTTCTTTAAAACCAAAAATAATAAAATTAAATAACTCACTAAAATTCTCGGTTATTACAATGACTGTCCTCGGTACCCTATTCGTCTCATCTCTAAAATAGTGCCCTCCTTGTGCATTTCCTGATTCTCAGTTGTGATTTTACTCCCAAAGTTTAAGTTTAGGCCCGTCCGGTCATCTAAATCCCTTCAACTATGGCTCTGATACCAATTGTAACAACCCAGTCTAAAATGAGCATGCATTTCATATATATTAAGACTACCCGAAAATGGGTCCCCAAAATTTCCTTACATAAGACACAAAATTTTGTTGGCGGAAACAACCTATACACAACTGAGAATATTCTAGATACAAAAGAAAATGGCACTGTCTCTAACGGCACTTATTCGCTAGCACGCTCTGCTCACTTGCCAGACCCTCCAACTACCTGCTTACCTGAAAAGGTTTAGTTTGGAAAAATGCGAAGGTTAGACCATGAGGTCTAGTGAGCTCCCTCCTGACAGTTCTCAAAACATGTAAAAACAGTTTATAACTTTCGCATATAAAACTTTCATATATAAAAACAACTTTCACATATCTCTTCGTAAAACTCTCTCACGGATAAATCCGCACTCGTAAATGGCACCCTGAAGTCACCCGAAAGTGACAACGAGTGAGTCTCACACTGCCTTACTGGATACTCCCTTCCATGGCATAAACGGGTCACCTTCCCGGCATGAGTACTGGCGGGTCTACCTCCTGTCTTAGCCAATTTACGTCTAACACAATGTATGCATACATCTCATAAAACTTTACATAAACTTTCATGCAATTAAATCATACAGATAAAAGCATGGCACTTCTCGTCATTTACTTACTTCAGAAAACACGTATAAAATCACGTATTTTAGTTAGAAAAACTCACCTGGCGTTTTTAATGTCTTTCCTTACTTTACTTCTGGCTTACAATCAAGTTACCTGAGAATGGATGAGATATAAACTGCTCAGATTCTAAAACCAACTTTCCGGACACTATCCGGATCTCTCAGACACTTATCGGTCCATTCAATCTTACCGGGTACTCGCTACTTACCGAGTACTCACACTTACCGGATACAACTTTACCGGACACCGGATTTTACCGGGCGACACTTACCGGACACTCTACTTACTGGTCACGCCAACTTAACGGTCACTACTCTACTTTCCTGATGCACCAACTTACCGGGTAAAAATATTACCGGGTACATGCTTACCGGGTACCAAGCTTACCGGGTACCCTCTTCCGGGAACATACACAACACCCAGAACTACTTACCGGGACTAACACGCTTACCAGAACAACTTCCGGATACTACCCGAGTTCTATCTCTCGGTAACCATTGCCACAAGGGCGGTTCCCGGGTACTACGGCTGTGGCGATTTTGGGATTAAAATCCGCTAATTGCCCCTTTACTACAACGATTAATGCAATAATATAGCTTTAACATCTTACTTAGATCATTTCTTACAACTCTTTGTTGCTTAAAACACAAGGATGATTATATAATCTCCCCTTAGAGCTTCATCCTCAACTTTTAGTTAAAAACCCTCAATCAACCATCAATCTAGTTGAACATAGAAACAAGAATTGGAGTTAGGAATTACCTGATAGAATCACTTGTAGAATCGGACTCCAAATCCACCTCCTCTTCCAATTTTGTTGATTGATGATTCCTTCTCTTCAATTTGTTTTTGCACCCATTTCTTCTCTTGCTCTCTCTTTCTCTCCAGCCGCTAAACATACACACAAAATAGGCTCCTAGGGTTTTTAGCCCAAAATTGGGGCTTTTATATCTTTTCAACATTTACAGCTTTGGCCCCTGAACTTTTGATTTTACAAATTTCTTCACAACACTTAAATCTTGACAATTAATATCTTGGTTATTACATGTGCCTACTATAAATAGTTCCTTATTGTCTTTGTGATGTAAGCTTGTGAGTCATTTCATCATTTGTACTTTTGAATATCAATCAATGATAGATGACTTTCTCTCTCTACATTGTGTCTACATTTTATATTCTCTCACTAAATTGGGATGTAACAATGTAAATTGTGATCTTTTTCGCAGTTGTTTTGAAACATGGTGTAAAAAGTTGTATTTTTTACACGGTTCTCGCGTAACATGGTAGAAAAATGTGAACATTGTTTCGTTGAAACGTATAATGATGTCACCTTTATGCATTGTTGTTACGTAAAACAGTGTAAAGATGTGATCTTTTCATAGTTTTTTTGAAACATGGTGTAAAAACTAGTATTTTTTCACGGTTCTCGCGTAACGTGGTAGAAAAACAAGAAAAAAATGGGACCATTGTTTCCTTGATACGTATAAAGATGTCACCTTTATGCATCGTTGTTATGTATAACAATGTAAAAATGTGATCTTTTTCGTAGTTGTTTTGAAACATGGTGTAAAAACTTGTACTTTTTACACGGTTCTCGCGTAACATGGTAGAAAAATGTGAACATTGTTTCGTTGAAACCTATAAAGATGTCACCTTTATGCATCGTTGTTAGTGTAAAAATGTGATCTTTTCCGTAGTTTTTTTGAAACATGGTGTAAAAACTTGTATTTTTTCACGGTCCTCGCGTAACGTGGTAGAAAACAAGAAAAAAGCGACCATTGTTTCCTTGAAATGTATAAAGATGTCACCTTTATGCATCGTTGTTACGTATAACAATGTAAAAATGTGATCTTTTCCATAGTTGTTTTGAAACATGGTGTAAAAACTTGTACTTTTTCACGGTTCTCGCGTAACTTGGTAGAAAAACAAGTAAAAAGGTGACCATTGTTTCCTTGAAACGTATAAAGATGTCACCTTTATGAATCGTTATTTCGTATAACAATGTAAAAATATGATCATTTTCACGTTTGTTTGGAAACGCGATGTAAAACGTTGTACTATTTACACGATTCTCGCGTAACGTGGTAGAAAAACAGGAAAAATGTGAACATTGTTTCATTGAAACGTATAAAGATGTTACATTTCTACATCGTTGTTATGTATAACAATGTAAAAATGCGATCTTTTTCAACGTTGTTTTGAATCATGGTGTAAAAACTTGTACTTTTTCACGGTTCCCGCGTAACGTGGTAGAAAAACAAGAAAAATGTGAACATTGTTTCATTGAAATGTATAACGATGTCAACTTTATGCATCGTTGTTACGTATAACAATGTAAAAATATGATCTTTTCATAGTTGTTTTGAAAGATGGTGTAAAACATGGTACTTTTTCACGGTACTCGTGTAACGTGATAGAGAAACAAGAAAAGGTGATCATTGTTTCGTTGAATCGCATAAATATATCACCTTTATGCATCGTTGTTTAGTATAACAATTTAAAAATGTGATTTTTTTCCACAGTTGTTTTGAAACACGGTGTTAAAAGTTGTACTATTTACACGATTCTCGCGTAACGTGGTAGAAAACAAGAAAAATGTGATCATTGTATCGTTTAAACGTATTAAGATGTCAAGTTTATGCATCGTTGTTACGTATAACAATGTAAAAATGTGATCTTTTCCACTGTTGTTTTTAAACATGGTGTGAAACTTGTACTTTTTCATGGTTTTCGCGTAACGTGGTAGAAAAACAAGAAAAATGTGAACATTGTTTCTTTTGAAACGTATAACGATGTTAACTTTATGCATCGTTGTTATGTTTAAAAATGTAAAAATATGATATTTTTCATAGTTGTTTTGAAAGATGGTGTAAAAACTTGTTCTTTTTCACGGGTCTCGCGTAACGTGGTAGAAAAACAAGAAAAATGTAACCATTGTTTCATTGAAACATATAACGATGTTAACTTTATGCATCGTTGTTACGTATAATAATGTAAAAATATGATTTTTTTTCATAGTTGTTTTGAAAGATGGTGTAAAAACGGATACTTTTTCACGGTTCTCGCGTAACGTGATAGAAAAACAAGAAAAGGTGACCATTGTTTCGTTGAAACGCATAAAGATGTCACCTTTATGCATCGTTGTTTAGTATAACAATGTTAAAATGTGATCTTTTTCCACAGTTGTTTTGAAACACGGTGTAAAAAGTTGTACTATTTACACGGTTCTCGCGTAACGTGGTAGAAAAACAAGAAAAAAAGGTGACCATTGTTTCCTTGATACGTATAAAGATGTCACCTTTATGCATCGTTGTTATGTATAACAATGTAAAAATGTGATCTTTTCCGTGGTTGTTTTGAAACATGGTGTAAAAACTTGTACTTTTTACACGGTTTTCGCGTAACATGGTAGAAAAATGTGAACATTGTTTCGTTGAAACCTATAAAGATGTCACCTTTATGCATCGTTGTTAGTGTAAAAATTTGATCTTTTCTGTGACAACCGTCAAATTTACGTTTCAGGTTAGATTTGTACTGAACATTTCAGTTAGGAAAATTTGAGAATTTTGCCTAGCGTTTGCCTAAATAAGTGAATTATCCATAAATCTCATAAAATGCCAATTTAAAATACCTTACGTACATATATATATGTACTTTGCAAAAATAAATACTTGCAAATAAGACAAGTATTATTCCTATTAACACAATTTAATTTGTATGTCTAGTTAATTCAAAAAAAAATGTCAAAAAATTGTGATTGGACCAAAATGTGTTTTACAATTATTACACTCAACCTCTCCCTCTCCTCCCCCATGGCCGGACACACCCTTCCCTATCTCCCATCTCTCACTCATTTCTCTCATTTCAAATCCATAACACATCTCACCTCTCTCTCTCTCTCTAACTTCTCTCTAGAGAACTTTCTCTCTTCTTCTCTCTAAATTCTCTCTATACTCACCCTAAAAACCTTCACACTTCAGCCCCTAAAACACAAGAAAGCTCAAGTATTCAAGTGGTTCTTAAGGTAAAATCATATGTAGAGCAAAGCCTACACATCTCTTGTTTATGTTCTTTCATTTTCTTTAAGTCTTCTTCTTCTACTCTAGTTTTTAAGTATGTTTTGGCTAGACCTTTTTTTGAATCTTAATGTTTGTAGATTCACCACCATAACATCTTGCATGTTATTAAAAAGGGGATGAATCCATGACCAAACCTATGTTAAGATCAAAGAATGAACTTTTGAAAGTTCTTACAAACATGCATGTGTTCTTCACCAAAACCAACCTCTTAATCTCTAAGAAGCTTTATGAAAAACCTTATATTACACTAAAAACTTGTTTTATTCTCCATGCAAGTACTAAAAACTTGTTATTTTATATAGCAAAAACAAGTTCTTGGTTTGACTACTCAATAAATCTTCAAAAAGAGAGCAAGAAAACCATTTTTTGGATTTTTGAAAGATATCTTTATTTAAATATACATACATGTAGTTCTAGAGGTTAAAAACAAATATTCATCTGAAAATATTTGTTTGGGGAAGTGTCAAATCGGATTCCATGCAAAAGGAACAAAATCATTGTAAAACTTAAAGTTAGATGCATTTTCCTAGAAGCTATCTTTTGACAGCAATCTATCAGATTTCTACCTCTCCCTTTAAATTGCCATAACTCTCTCAATATGTAAGCAAATGAGGTAAAATTTCTTCTGGAATTTATGTTTATGTGTTAAGATTCGAACCCAAGTGGTTTCACTCAAAAACTCAAAGATTTCGACCTTCAAACAGACGTCACAAAAACAGTGTGAAAACAACTTTGTTTTCCGTAGTAGCTGCTTTATAAAAATTATTTTATGGACTTAAACATCTCCAAAAATTATGGTTTTTATGCCAAAAGTTTCCTAACACATAGTTTCATCTTGTGTAAAAATCTCCTGTCCAGAAAAGCCTTGGAAAATAGCTAAAAACGAACTGAAAGTGACATAAAGATTCTGTACAGAAAAGTAGATTTACAAATATTATTAAAAACAACTTTTAACCATTTTATCATTTTATTTTATAAAATTTGAGACTTGTGTTAACGAATCAACTTAATAATGAGACATGCAAGGTATTTTAACCACCAACAAAAATATGAACCTTAAACAAAGTTCTACATAATGCATTTTATGACATTTTGGATAAGTAGGATTCACTAAACCCTTAGAATCAAGCTTGAATCTTACTAGTGGCTCTTACGATTCGTAGGATCGGAGTAGGATCATATTACAAGTTGCACTTGTGAGCATCTCGGAAACATCTTCGCTTATTACCGTGAGTTTTCACAGCCCCTTTTTACTACTTTTATACATTTTGGGGTGAAAAGCATGTTACGATTTCATTACGCATCGGTTGTACTGTTTACTCAAAATGCTTCATATTGCTACAAATTTTTATGCGCTATGGTATGTATGCTTATGTTAGTTGATTCTGAGTTTCACATTCATTTTAAGTCCGTTAGATAATTTAACTATAAGATTTGATGTTCAGGGTAAATTTGGGTAAATTATAAGTTTAGGGGTGTTTGGGACATTAATGAGAAGTTCATGGTCTAAATGGTAAATATGGAATTGATATACACCCTTAGGATATTCAGATATTTCATTCAGCAATAATATCCAGATTTTTGCATGTGTGTGTGTGTGTTCCTGAGGCGAGAAGAAGCAGAAAAGAATTCTACGGTTAGGGCTTCGATTGATTTCGTTGGAAGCGATTTTGAGGTAAGTCCCTTACATATCGTGTTGGTAATCATGTATAGAAGATATCTATCGGTTTAGAATTTCTAATTTCGCGTCTTGAATAGATTTTAATCGATTTCTGGGTAAGTGGAAACCGACTGTGTTCTTGAAGACTCCCGGTGGAGTCCCGGTACTGTCGACTCCCGGTGGAGTCCCGGTACTGTTGACTCCCGGTGGAGTCCCAGTAGTGTTGACTCCCGGTAGTGTCGAGTCCCGGTAGTGTCGACTCCCGGTATAGTGAACTCCCGGTATTGTTAACTCCCGGTGATCGAGACTCCCGGTACTGAGAAGTCCCGGTACTCTGTGTAGTCCCGGTAGTTTGTTAAGTTTAGTGATACAGCTGAGAACAGGATCTGGTAGGTTTCAGATGTTTGGCTAGTAAAGCTGTGTATGTATTTTAAATTGTTTCAGATTTTGCGGAATCGTGGTAAGAGATACGACCATTTTGTAAGGAGCTTGCGAGCGTGTGTAATAATCAAAACAGGTGAGTTTTACTTTAAAAGTATTTTTAACTGGAATACATATACGTATGGTTTGGGAATGTGATAATTGGTGATTACGTGTTTATATGTATAGTTTATGTGAATTATAATATATTGAGGTATTATATTTACATGAGTATTATAATGTATTATAATACGTTGGCCGGGCTTAGGACCGGTATGTTTGGCTATAGAATCCGTATAGCGTTGTTTGGCTGTAGATGTTGTACAGCGTTGTAAATTTATTAGTTGGCTTGCAACCAACTAATATGGCCAGGAGGAATGAGAAGGGAAGGTATATGATGTGTGAGTTCAAATTGATATATTTGATCGTGTTGTGTGATTTATATAAATAAGGTTTATATATATATATATATATGATTTCGAACTAACAGGGATTTTTCTCACTTAGACCCTTAGGTCTAACCCTCATTTTTGTTTTAAAAATATGTATTCCATGTGGTGGATCGAGTAAGAGCAAGTAATTAGAGTAACCGACGGATGGCTTTTGTGAAGGATTATATGATGAAGATTTTGGCATGTTTAGCAGTGAAAGCAATGAGATGGATGAAGGAAATAGAAGCTATTTTCAAGACGAGTAAGTGTGCTGACGAAGATAGAGTATTGTATGGAGCAGTAATGTTAAAGGGGGATGCTTTGTATTGGTGGGAATCTTTTATTCATTCTAAAGGATCTGATGTTTACTCTACCCTCTCTTGGGAAGAATTTGTGATAGCCTACGGGAAACAATTTTGTCCCCAAGCAGCCGTCAAACAACTGGAAGGGTAATTTATGAACTTACAACAAGGAAACTTATCCGTTCGAGACTACACCGCTAGCTTTCTGGAAAAGTCTCGGTTCGCAGAATACTACGTTGCTACGGAGGCGATGAAGACGGAAAGGTTTATCTTTGGGCTGAACTCAGAAGTCAGAAGACTAGTGACTGCAAAAGGACCCGATACCTTCTCAGCTGCAGTTGATGCCGCGGAGAATGTTGAAAGAGATATTCGAAGGGATGCTGGAGATAAAAGTATCGGGAAGAGAAAGTGGGAAGGACCACAACACGATCCGAAGAAGTCCCGATTTCAGAGGTATGATAACCGTCCGCCGTTTCGACCAGCGGAAAGACCATGTCAGAAGTGCAACCGTGTCCACCAAGGAAGATGCCAAGGTGATTTACGAGCGTGTTATAAGTGTGGGAAGACCGGACACGTCATTAAAGATTGTAAGGTAACGCGGTTATGTTTCTTATGCAATTCTCCGGATCACCTCAGTCGGACTGTCCGCGGGGGAGGATACAACAAGGTGGGTCATCGGGCAGGCCAGCGATTGTTAAACCAGGAATACCAAGACTGGAACCGCCAGTAACCAGGGGTCGCGCATTTCAAATGACTGAGAAAGAAGCGGAGGAAACTCCGGATGTGGTCACAGGTACATTTTTAATAAACTCTACACGTGCTAAGGTGTTATTTGATTCCGGTGCAAACCGATCGTTTGTGTCTCCTGCATTTGCTGCTTGCCTGTGTTTGAAGCCTAAAATGCTCGAACATGCTCTATCAGTAGATACGGCAAATGATAATCAAGTGTCAGTTAAAGAAGTATTTGATGACTGTGTGATAAATATAGAGGATTGTAGAGTGTCGATACAATTGTTTCCTATAACTTTGATAGAATTTGACGTCGTAGTGGGAATGGACTGGTTAGCCGAGAATCAGGCTAACATAGTGTGTGATAAGAAGTTAATAAATGTGGTATTACCTGAGAAGGGACCAGTAGTGATTTATGGTGATCGTAGGAATCATCAGTCTAGCCTTATATCGATGATAAAAGCCCGTAAGTGTGTGAATAAGGGTTGTCAGAGTTACTTGGCTTACGTGATAGATATTAAGCCAGAAAAGAATAGGATGGAAGATATTCCTATTGTTAGTGAATTCCCTGAAGTATTCCCCGAAGACTTGAATAGTCTTCCGCCTGTTAGACAAGTAGAGTTCGGTATAGACCTGATTCCTGGAGCCACTCCTGTAGCCCGTGCACCTTATCGTCTGGCACCTCCAGAGATGAAAGAGATGATGGCACAACTACAAGATCTATCCGATAAAGGCTTCATCAGACCTAGTTCTTCACCGTGGGGAGCATCAGTGTTATTTGTGAAAAAGAAGGATGGTTCGATGAGAATGTGTATCGACTACCGAGAACTGAATAAGCGCATGATAAAGAACAAGTATCCGTTACCCCGAATTGATGACCTCTTCGATCAGTTAGTTGGAGCTTGCTATTTCTCCAAGATTGATCTAAGATCCGGTTATCACCAGTTGAAAGTTAAAGAAGAAGACGTTCTAAAGACTGCTTTTCGAACAAGGTATGCACATCACGAATTCTTAGTGATGCCGTTCGGACTGACGAACGCTCCAGCTGCCTTTATGGATTTAATGAATCGGGTATGTAAGCCGTATCTCGATAAATTTGTTATTGTATTTATGGATGATATCCTTATCTATTCCCGATCCAAGGAAGAGCACGCGCAACATCTTCGTTTGATTCTGGAGCTACTGAAGAAGGAAAAGTTGTATGCAAAATTTTCTAAATGTGAATTCTGGCTACGGAAAGTTCAATTTCTGGGGCACGTGGTTTCTGAAAAAGGTATACAAGTTGATCCGATGAAAGTGGAAGCAGTTGAAAAGTGGGAACCGCCGAAGACAGCAACCGAAGTACGTAGTTTTATGGATTTAGCCGGTTACTATAGGAAATTTATATAAGACTTCTCTCGTATCGCAACGCCTTTGACTAAGCTGACTCGAAAGAACCTGAAGTTTGAATGGAAAGCAGAACAGGACGAGTCATTCCGGATATTGAAAGAGAAACTGTGCAGCGCGCCGATTCTATCACTGCCTGATGGTTCGGAAGACTTTGTTGTTTATAGTGATGCGTCAAAACTGGGATTGGAATGTCTACTTATGCAGCGGGGAAAGGTTATTGCTTATGCTTCTCGTCAATTAAAGGATCATGAAAGACAGTATCCTACGTACGACATGGAGCTTGCAGCAGTTGTCTTCGCGTTGAAGATTTGGAGACATTATCTGTATGGTTCCAAATGTCAGATTTATACTGATCACAAGAGTCTCCAACACCTCTTTGATCAGAAGGAACTGAATATGAGACAAAGGAGATGGCTAGAGTTGCTGAACGATTACGACTGTGAAATCCTTTATCACCCGAGAAAGGCGAATGTGGTGGCGGATGCGTTGAGTCATCAAGAAAGGAGTGGAACAATAAAAGTTATTTCGCTACGAATTGAACTCCTACCCAATATATTTGACGAATTGCAGAAGTGTCAAGTGGAAGCTTATCAGGATGAATATCTGAAATCAGAACGGTTAGCGGGGATGTCAGCATTGCTAGTAAAAGATGATCGTGGGTTATTGTGTCTGGGAAACAGAGTGTGGGTACCTCGGTTGGGTGGGTTACGTGATCGTGTTTTACAAGAAGCTCATCAATCCCGTTTCTCTATTCACCCAGGTACAAACAAGATGTATAAAGACCTTAAACAATTCTATTGGTGGCCGGGGATAAAAAGAGGAATTGCTCTGTATGTGGAAAGATGTGATACTTGTAAGAAAGTAAAGATCGAACACCAAAAGCCATTTGGTCAGCTACAACGACTAGAAATACCTATGTGGAAGTGGGAACAGATTACCACAGACTTCATCACGAAGCTACCAAGGACTCTGAAGGGATTTGATTCTATTTGGGTGATCGTCGATAGATTGACAAAGTCTGCACACTTTCTACCGATAAAGGAAACCGATTCGATGGAGCGATTAGCTAAGTTGTACATTGACGAAATAGTAACTCGACATGGAGTTCCAATCTCGATCATTTCTGATCGTGATAGTTGTTTTACTTCAAGATTTTGGAGAAGTTTTCAAAGGTAAATGGGGACACAGATAAAGTTAAGTACGGTGTATCATCCCCAAACAGATGGTCAGAGTGAACGAACGATTCAGACCTTAGAAGATATGCTTCGGGCTTGCATTGTTGATTTTGGTGGATCATGGGATAAGCACTTACCGTTGATCGAGTTTGCATATAACAACAGTTATCATTCCAGCATACAAGCGGCACCGTTTGAAGTACTGTATGGTAGGAAATGCCGAACGCCTCTATGTTGGAATGAAGTGGGAGAGAAACAGTTAGCAGGGCCGGAAATAGTTCAGTTAACTGCCGATAAGGTTACTCAGATTCGTGAACGACTGAAAGTGGCTCAAGATAGACAGAAGAGCTACGCTGACCGACGTCGAAAGCCTTTGGAATTTCAAGTCGGGGATTTCGTAATGTTAAAAGTTTCTCCATGGAAGGGAGTCATCCGATTTGGGAGACAAGGTAAACTTAGCCCAAGGTATATCGGACCGTTTGCGATTACAGAAAGGATCGGTGAAGTAGCTTACCGATTAGATCTTCCACCGGAATTGAGCAGGATCCATAATGCATTTCACGTATCGAACTTCCGAAAGTGTTTGGTTACTCCAGATCAGTCAGTCTCCCTACCAGAAATACAAGTCGAAGAAAGACTGAATTATGTGGAAGAGCCGGAAGCTATAGTTGATCATAAAGTTAAAGTGCTGCGGAATAAGGAGATCAGGCAAGTGAAAGTTCAGTGGAAGCATCATAGAGGTCAGGACGCTACGTGGGAATCAGAATCGAAAATGAGAGCCAAATACCCTCATCTTTTTACTTAACTGAATTCCGGGACGGAATTCTTTTAAGGGGGAGATGATGTAATACCCCGGATAAGTCCGATAGATAATTTAACTATAAGATTTGATGTTCAGGGTAAATTTGGGTAAATTATAAGTTTAGGGGTGTTTGGGACATTAATGAGAAGTTCAAGGTCTAAATGGTAAATATGGAATTGATATACACCCTTAGGATATTCAGATATTTCATTCAGCAACAATATCCAGATTTTTGCCTGTGTTTGTGTATTCCTGAGGCGAGAAGAAGCAGAAAAGAATTCTACGGTTAGGGCTTCGATTGATTTCGTTGGAAGCGATTTTGAGGTAAGTCCCTTACATATCGTGTTGGTAATCATGTATAGAAGATATCTATCGGTTTAGAATTTCTAATTTCGCGTCTTGAATAGATTTTAATCGATTTCTGGGTAAGTGGAAACCGACTGTGTTCTTGAAGACTCCCGGTGGAGTCCCGGTACTGTCGACTCCCGGTGGAGTCCCGGTACTGTTGACTCCCGGTGGAGTCCCAGTAGTGTTGACTCCCGGTAGTGTCGAGTCCCGGTAGTGTCGACTCCCGGTAGTGTCGACTCCCGGTATAGTGAACTCCCGGTATTGTTAACTCCCGGTGATCGAGACTCCCGGTACTGAGAAGTCCCGGTACTCTGTGTAGTCCCAGTAGTTTGTTAAGTTTAGTGATACAGCTGAGAACAAGATCTGGTAGGTTTCAGAAGTTTGGCTAGTAAAGCTGTGTATGTATTTTAAATTGTTTCAGATTTTGTGGAATCGTGGTAAGAGATAAGACCATTTTGAAAGGAGCTTGCGAGCGTGTGTAATAATCAAAACAGATGAGTTTTACTTTAAAAGTATTTTTAACTGGAATACATATACGTATGGTTTGGGAATGTGATAATTGGTGATTACGTGTTTATATGTATAGTATATGTGAATTATAATATATTGAGGTATTATATTTACATCAGTATTATAATGTATTATAATACGTTGGTCGGGCTTAGGACCGGTATGTTTGGCTATAGAATCCGTATAGCGTTGTTTGGCTGTAGATGTTGTACAGCGTTGTAAATTTATTAGTTGGCTTGCAACCAACTAATATGGCCAGGAGGAATGAGAAGGGAAGGTATATGATGTGTGAGTTCAAATTGATATATTTGATCGTGTTGTGTGATTTATATAAATAAGGTTTATATATATGATTTCGAACTAACAGGGATTTTTCTCACTTAGACCCTTAGGTCTAACCCTCATTTTTGTTTTAAAAATATGTATTCCAGGTGGTGGATCGAGTAAGAGCAAGTAGTTAGAGTAACCGACAGATGGCTTTTGTGAAGGATTATATTATGAAGATTTTGGCATTGTGGATCCCAGATATGTATGCAATCAAAGATTAATCAACACAAACAGTAATAACATGCCATAAATCTCACTTGTATTGAAGAACGATTGAATGAAGAACAACGGCAGACTGTGTAGCCGTGTACAAAGGTTTAGCAAAAGTATAATGATCATTAACTCTAAACAAGGTTAACCACAAACTATTTATACCTACAAGGTATTTACAAGATATGACAATTCTAGTCCCTGAACTTCTAATTCCACAAATAATAAGACCTAACAGGCATGTTTAGCAATTGTATTACAATATTAAATGTTATGTATGTATTTAGTACATAGTTTATAGTAGAATGGCTTCTGTTAAATGTAAAAGACTACGAGACCGTACTTGTAATGTGATGTCTCTTTTGTTATATCGATGTTGTGTTACATTATGTGATTTGTTGTGTATATGGGAATTGGGATGTTACAGTTGATTCTGAGTTTCACATTCATTTTAAGTCCCCGGTTCAACTTTACATTACCCATTAGCTCATTGTGCGAGCCGTTGGTATATTATGGATAACGTTATTTGGTTGACATCCCACTCACCTCGCGAGTGCATAGTTACCGTCTTCTTTATCATGTTTGTGAGGAACATGTGTCTTTGGGGCGTGTACAGTCACTAGGTTTGGGTAGTGGGCTCATGGCTTTAACATTTTGCATACAATAATATACCTTGCGCATGTGACAACCGAATTCTTTATCCACTGTGCGGATTTACATACGTGCATTTAAACTGTTATGCATACCGAAAACCTGTGAACTCACGAACTATTCAATAGTTGACCCTCTCATTTACATGCTTTTCAGGAAATAACAAGTAAGGTTGGAACTTTAGAAGGCACCACAAGTAGCGGCATCCAACACTATTTTCCTTATCATGTCAATTTATGTTTTTGGACAATTTGTATTTTGGAACAAGATGTACTTTCGTGAACTTTTTAGCTATGATGATTGTGTGTTGTCTTCTACCTCACGCAATGAAACCTTGAGCTGTGACATCCCGTATTTCCACTTTAGCGGGGTGTGACAGATTTGGTATCAGAGCTGAAGGTTATAGAGAATACCGGTCTTCCATTGGAAAACCCCAACTATAACCAAAATCCAAAACTGACATGAAAACAACTGAACCTACTACTAGTATAACTAAGTCTAGAATGGTATTAATGAACTTTAATTAAACATAGCTTGATCACCTATGTTCGATTAAGAAAGGTTAATGCGAGACTAGAAATGGTTATAGTAGGAGTATGTCAATTTTTACTTGCACTCTCTAGTAGCATGCATAGTGCGTAGACATTGCATAGGATAGACATTACACTTGTGCGATTAGTGACTAAGTACACTTTTGCCTCAGTTTCACTATGTCATCATCGTCGTCCCACTCTCTCTCTTCTTACTCGGCCGACGAGTCAGCCTATGTCACTAGTCGACCTCGAGTCAACCCACCGAGTATCCGGGAGGATGAGGATCCTAGGAACACTGAATCGGAGCAAGAAGTGTCAAGCGAGCGAGATCCTTACGACGGACCGAGAGTGTCACCGACCTCGGTACTACCGCGACCAACTCCCATAATTGTTCAACCAAACCTTGGAGGGCCCCGTATTAGGCAAACGGCGAGAAAAAAGTGTCCCAAGACCTAGACAGGTGACGTTTAGGACGGAGCATCCGGAAGCACCGGAGTCGCCTCGAGTTCCCACCGGTATACCTATCGGACGAGTGTCCGGTATGACTTGGGCAGAGGAGCAGCACATAAGGGAAATGACGACCGAGCTACCCAGTTGTCAGGTGAGGGTGACTCACCAAGGACACGTCGTGACGGAACTGGTGGAGCTAACACTCCAATGTTTCGACCTAGGCTTTAGAGAGCGTTAGGACGGCTAGGCGGACTGCGATGAGGGTAGAGCTTACATGCGTGATTGGAGAAGTAGTGCTATCTATGCTTGTGTTGATGATCTTGATAGTTGTGTATTTGGGATGGTTTTGATTAGGATGACTGATAGTTTGGCAGCTTTTGATAAGACTTTTGGGTTCAAAGGAAAACATTTTCTTGTGGTTATTATGAACTAAGTATTTTGGGTAATTTTAAGTGATTGGTTGTATTAGATCTAAAAACTTTAGTATTGATGTAGGATGAACCTCGAAATTTTGGTATTAGTGGCATTATCTAAATAGGAATGGATTTTTATCTTGATGTTATCTGGAGCACGGATAGGAAGGTAGTGAGAAATTTCGGAGTAAAGGCTCAGGACTCTAGGCAGTTCAATGGTCCACACCCAAAGTGTAACAAATATAACTACTATCATGAAGGAGCCTGCCCTGTTTGTGGCTATTGTAAACGAGTGGGTCATTACACCAAGTACTGTAGGATGGAAAAGGGTCTCAATGAAGGGAGAAGGGTATGCTTCGGGTACGGAAGTCAGGATCACTTCCGGAATACGTGCCCGAGTTTGGGTAGGTGGTCGAGCAATAACAATAATGGGAACCAGGCAAGGCAATTCAATCAAGGAAATCAAGGAGGCCAAGCTCGAGGACGGGCATTTGTCATTGGATCTGACGAAGCACGTCGCGACCCCAATTTGGTGACAGGTACGTTTCTTCTAAACAACCACTATGCATCAGTATTATTTGACACTGGAGCGGACATGAGTTTTGTTTCGTTAAAATTTAGGCCACTAATTAACTTGGAATCTAGGCGAATGTCGGATGCTTATATTATTGAAGTTACTAATGGTCATAAATTTGAGGATAAGGATGTTATTTTAGATTGTACCTTGAATCTAGCCGATAAGTTGTTTAGCGTTGATCTTATTCCTATTGAATTGGGGGGTTTTGACGTAGTAGTGGGTATGGACTGGTTATCCAAGAATCGAGCGAAGATTTGTTGTTTTGATAAGACGGTTAGGGTAACTTTGCAAAACGAGAAACCCTAGTCATACAAGGAAACAAAGTTGGAAGGAGCCTAGAGATAGTGTCAAGTGTGAAGGTTCATAACTATTTAGAAGAAGTGCGTTGCATTTTTGGCACACGTAGTTGAGAAGAAGTCCGAGAAAAGGCGAATCCAAGATATTCCTGTGGTGAAGGATCACCCAGAAGTGTTCCCAGATGATTTGCATGGATTTACCCCGTTTAGACAAGTCGAATTTCAAATTGACCTCGTACCCGGAGCAGCACCTGTGGCTAAGGCACCATATCGTTTAGCACCTGCGGAAATGCAAGAGTAGTCGAGTCAACTTCAGGAACTTCTGGACAAGGAATTTATTAGGCCAAGTTCCTCACCTTGGGGAGCCCCAGTCCTGTTCGTCAAGAAAAAGGATGGATCGTTTCGAATGTGCATCGATTATAGGGAGCTGAACAAGTTGACGATCAAGAATCGATATCCTCTTCCTCGAATAGATGATTTGTTCGACCAATTGCAGGGTGCAACCTATTTCTCAAAGATTGATCTTCGATCGGGTTATCACCAGTTAAGAGTACGTGAGGAGGACATTCCTAAGACAGCTTTTAAGACTCGATATGGACACTACGAGTTTTTGGTTATGCCTTTCGGGTTAACGAATGCACCAGTCGTGTTCATGGATTTAATGAACAGGGTATGCAGACCATACCTTGACAAGTTTGTGATCGTGTTTATCGATGACATTTTGATCTACTCTCGAAGTAAGGAGGACCACAAACAACATTTAAGAGTAATTCTAGAACTTCTCAAGGATCAGAAACTGTACGCCAAATTCTCAAAGTGCGAATTTTGGATTCGTGAAGTACACTTTCTTGGTCACGTGATTGGAGAGAAGGGACTTCACGTGGATCCGGCAAAAGTGGAAGCCATTAAGAAATGGGAAGCCCCTAAGACCCCAACAGAAATTCGTCAGTTTCTGGGATTGGCGGGTTATTATAGACGGTTCATCGAGAACTTCTCAAGAATTGCTAAACCACTCACAGCACTGACCCAAAAGGATAGTAAATTCGTTTGGGGAGAATCGCAAGAGGAGGCGTTCCAGCTGTTGAAGAAAAAGCTGTGCAATGCACCAATTCTAGCGTTACCGGAAGGAACGGATAATTTTGTGGTGTATTGTGACGCATCGCATCAAGGTTTGGGTTGCGTATTGATGCAAAAGGACAAGGTTATAGCATACGCCTCAAGGCAACTAAAGGTTCATGAGAAGAACTATACCATGCACGATTTGGAGCTTGGAGTTGTGGTGTTCGCTTTAAAGATTTGGAGACATTATCTGTATGGCACTAAGTGCACTGTTTTCACCGATCATAAGAGTCTTCAGCATATCCTAGACCAGAAAATGTTCAACATGAGACAAAGGAGATGGGTAGAACTACTTAGCGACTACGACTGTGAAATTCGCTACCCCCCCAGGTAAGGCCAATGTAGTAGCCGATGCCCTGAGTAGAAAGGAAAGGGTAAAACCTTCACGTGTACGAACGATGGGAGCGCTTGTACAAACGAGTTTAAAGACTCGAATTCTTGAAGCTCAGGTCGAAGCAAAGAAAACGGAAAACTTGAAGGACGAGACCCTTCATGGTATAGAAAGTAGATTCGAAACTAAGGTTGATGGGGTACGTTACTTCAAGGACAGAGTCTGGATTCCAAAAGCCAACAACGTACGAGAAACGATTCTGGATGAAGCCCACAAGTCTAGATATTCAATTCATCCAGGGGCGGATAAGATGTACAAGGACTTAAGGGAATATTATTGGTGGCCAGGAATGAAGAAAGATATTGCCTTGTACGTAGGAAAATGTTTAACTTGTTCAAAGGTCAAAGTTGTATATCAAAAACCATCTGGTTTACTACAACAACCGGAGATTCCCTAGTGGAAATGGGAACAAATAACCATGGATTTCATAACCAAACTTCCGAGGACTGCCAAAGGGCACGACTCGATTTGGGTTATAGTAGATCGAATCACGAAATCTGCACATTTCCTACCGATTCGGGAAGATTATAATATGGAGAAGCTTGCTCAGATCTACATCAATGAAATTGTTACGCGTCGTGGAGTTCCAGTTTCCATCATTTCAGATAGAGATAGCCGTTTCACATCCCGGTTTTGGCAGTCGCTTCAGAAAACTTTGGGTACGCAATTGAATTTGAGTACTGCCTATCATCCTCAAATGGATGGGCAAAGTGAACGGACTATACAAACGTTAGAAGACATGCTTCGGGCATGCGTGTTAGACTTTGGGGGAAGTTAGGATAATCACTTGCCGTTGGTCGAGTTTTCTTATAACAATAGCTATCACACCAGTATTCAGTGTTCGCCATTTGAAGCTTTGTATGGACGCAAGTGTCGTTCACCCCTTTGTTGGTTAGAAATTGGAGATAGACACCTATCTAGACCCGATATTGTGCAGGAAACTACCGACAAGATTGCAATCATTAGGGATAGACTCAAAGCATCCAGAGATCTTCAGAAAAGTTATGCGGATAATCGTCGGAAGCCCTTAGAATTTCAAGTTGGCGATAAAGTGCTTCTAAAGGTATCTCCATGGAAAGTAATAGTACGATTTGGGAAAAGAGGAAAATTGAGCCCAAGGTATGTCGGACCATTTGAGATCTCTGAAAGGATTGGTCCAGTGGCATATAGACTCAATTTGCCTAAGGAGATAAGTGCTATCCATAATACGTTTCACGTGTCAAACCTCAAGAAATGTCTAGCTGACGACTCATTAATCATACCTCTAGAAGAAGTTCAAATCGACGATAAGTTGCACATCATAGAAGAACCAATTGAGGTTCTCGATAGAGAAGTTAAGCGTTTGAAGCGAAAGAAAATTCCGATCGTGAAAGTTCATTGGAACACAAGGCGTGGGCCTGAGTATACATGGGAACGAGAGGACTACATGAAACATAAGTATCCTCACCTCTTTGCTAAGAAACCGGTTAATGCTGAAAGTTCCGGAATTTTGGGACGAAATTCTTTTAACCGGGGGAGACTGTGACAACCGTCAAATTTACGTTTCAGGTTAGATTTGTACTGAACATTTCAGTTAGGAAATTTTGAGAATTTTGCCGAGCGTTTGCCTAAATAAGTGAATTATCCATAAATCTCATAAAATGCCAATTTAAAATACCCTAAGTACATATATATATGTACTTTGCAAAAATAAATACTTGCAAATAAGACAAGTATTATTCCTATTAACACAATTTAATTTGTATGTCTAGTTAATTCAAAAAAAATGTCAAAAAATTATGATTGGACCAAAATGTGTTTTACAAATATTACACTCAACCTCTCCCTCTCCTCCCCCATGGCCGGCCACACCCTTCCCCATATATCCCCTCTCTCACTCATTTCTCTCATTTCAAATCCATAACACATCTCACCTCTCTCTCTCTCTAACTTCTCTCTAGAGAACTTTCTCTCTTCTTCTCTCTAAATTCTCTCTATACTCACCCTAAAAACCTTCACACTTCAGCCCCTAAAACACAAGAAAGCTCAAGTATTCAAGTGGTTCTTAAGGTAAAATCATATGTAGAGCAAAGCCTACACATCTCTTGTTTATGTTCTTTCATTTTCTTTAAGTCTTCTTCTTCTTCTACTCTAGTTTTTAAGTATGTTTTGGCTAGACCTTTTCTTGAATCTTAATGTTTGTAGATTCATCACCATAACATCTTGCATGTTATTAAAAAGGGGATGAATCCATGACCAAACCTATGTTAAGATCAAAGAAGGAACTTTTGAAAGTTCTTACAAACATGCATGTGTTCTTCACCAAAACCAACCTCTTAATCTCTAAGAAGCTTTATGAAAAAACTTATATTACACTAAAAACTTGTTTTAATCTCCATGCATGTACTAAAAACTTGTTATTTTATATAGCAAAAACAAGTTCTTGGTTTGACTACTCAAGAAATCTTCAAAAAGAGAGCAAGAAAACCATTTTTAGGATTTTTGAAAGATATCTTTATTTAAATATACATGCATGTAGTTCTAGAGGTTAAAAACAAATATTCATCTGAAAATATTTGTTTGGGGATGTGTCAAATCGGATTCCATTCAAAAGGAACAAAATCATTGCAAAAGTTAAAGTTAGATGCATTTTCCTAGAAGCTATCTTTTGACAGCAATCTATCAGATTTCTACCTCTCCCTTTAAATGGCCATAACTCTCTCAATATGTAACCAAATGAGGTGAAATTTCTTCTGGAATTTATGTTTATGTGTTAAGATTCTAACCCAAGTGGTTTCATTCAAAAACTCAAAGATTTCGACCTTAAAACAGACGTCACAAAAACAGTGTGCAAACAGCTTTGTTTTCTGTAGTAGCTGCTTTATAAAAATTATTTGATGGACTTTAACATCTCCAAAATTATGGTTTTTATGCCAAAAGTTTCCTAACACATAGTGTCATCTTGTGTAAAAATCTCCTGTCCAGAAAAGCCTTGGAAAATAGCTAAAAACGAACTGAAAGTGACACAAATATTCTGGATAGAAAAGTAGATTTCCAAATATTATTAAAAAGCAACTTTTAACCATTTCGTCATTTTATTTTATAAAATTTGAGACTTGTGTTAACTAATCAACTTAATAATGAGACATTCAAGGTATTTTAGACCACCAACAAAAATATGAACCTTAAACAAAGTTCTACATAACGCATTTTATGACATTTTGGATAAGTAGGATTCAATAAACCCTTAGAATCAACCTTGAATCTTACTAGTGGCTCTTACGATTCGTAGGATCGGAGTAGGATCATATTACAAGTTGAACTTGTGAGCATCTCGAAAACATCTTCGCTTATCACCGTGAGTTTTCACAGCCCTTTTTTACTACCTTTATACATTTTGGGGTGAAAAGCATGTTACGATTTCATTACGCATCGGTTGTACTGTTTACTCAAAATGCTTCATATTGCTACAAATTTTTATGCGCTATGGTATGTATGCTTATGTTAGTTGATTCTGAGTTTCACATTCATTTTAAGTCCCCGGTTCAACTTTACATTACCCCATTAGCTCATTGTGCGAGCCGTTGGTATATTATGGATAACGTTATTTGGTTGACACCCCACTCACCTCGCGAGTGCATAGTTATCGTCTTTTTTATCATGTTTGTGAGGAACATGTGTCTTTGGGGCGTGTACAGTCACTAGGTTTGGGTAGTGGGCTCATGGCTTTAACATTTTGCATACAATAATATACCTTGCGCATGTGACAACCGAATTCTTTATCCACTGTGCGGATTTACAATGATGCATTTAAACTACAACCGAATACTCAATCCACTGTGCGGATTTACATAGTGGATAAACCTGTTATGCATACCGAAAACATGTGAACTCACCAACTATTCAATAGTTGACTCTCTCATGTAGCGGTATCACAAGTAGCGGCATCCAACACTATTTTCCTTATCATGTCAATTTATGTTTTTGGACAATTTGTATTTTGGAACAAGATGTATTTTAGTGAACTTTTTAGTTATGATGATTGTGTGTTGTCTTCTACCTCACGCAATGAAACCTTGAGCTGTGACATCCCGTATTTCCGCTTTAGCGGGGTGTGACATTTTCCGTAGTTTTTTTGAAACATGGTGTAAAAACTTGTATTTTTTCACGGTCCTCGCGTAACGTGGTAGAAAAACAAGAAAAAAAGTGACCATTGTTTCTTTGAAACGTATAAAGATGTCACCTTTATGCATAGTTGTTACGTATAACAATGTAAAAATGTGATCTTTTCCGTAGTTGTTTTGAAACATGGTGTAAAAACTTGTACTTTTTCACGGTTCTCGCGTAACTTTGTAGAAAAACAAGTAAAAATGTGACCATTGTTTCCTTAAACGTATAAATATGTCACCTTTATGAATCGTTCTTTCGTATAACAATGTAAAAATATGATCATTTTCACGTTTGTTTTGAAACACGATGTAAAACGATGTACTATTTACACGGTTCTCGCGTAACGTGGTAGAAAAACAAGAAAAGTGTGAACATTGTTTCATTGAAATGTATAAAGATGTTACATTTCTACATCGTTGTTACGTATAACAATGTAAAAATGAGATCTTTTTCAAAGTTGTTTTGAATCATGGTGTAAAAACTTGTACTTTTTCACGGTTCCCGCGTAACGTGGTAGAAAAACAAGAAAAATGTGAACATTGTTTCATTGAAACGTATAACGATGTTAACTTTATGCATCGTTGTTACGTATAACAATGTAAAAATATGATCTTTTCATAGTTGTTTTGAAAGATGGTGTAAAACATGGTACTTTTTCACGGTTCTCGCGTAACATGATAGAGAAACAAGAAAAGGTGATCATTGTTTCGTTGAATCGCATAAAGATATCACCTTTATGCATTGTTGTTTAGTATAACAATTTAAAAATGTGATTTTTTCCACAGTTGTTTTGAAACACGGTGTTAAAAGTTGTACCATTTACACGGTTCTCGCGTAACGTGGTAGAAAACAAGAAAAATGTGATCATTGTATCGTTTAAACGTATTAAGATGTCAAGTTTATGCATCGTTGTTACGTATAACAATGTAAAAATGTGATCTTTTCCACTATTGTTTTGAAACATGGTGTGAAAACTTTTACTTTTTCACGGTTTTCGCTTAACGTGGTAGAAAAACAAGAAAAATGTGAACATTGTTTCTTTTGAAACGTATAACGATGTTAACTTTATGCATCGTTGTTACGTTTAAAAATGTAAAAATATGATATTTTTCATAGTTGTTTTGAAAGATGGTGTAAAAACTTGTTCTTTTTCACGGTTCTCGCGTAACGTGGTAGAAAAACAAGAAAAATGTAAACATTGTTTCATTGAAACATATAACGATGTTAACTTTATACATCGTTGTTACGTATAATAATGTAAAAATATGATTTTTTTCATAGTTGTATTGAAAGATGGTGTAAAAACTGATACTTTTCACGATTCTCGCGTAACGTGATAGAAAAACAAGAAAAGGTGACCATTGTTTCGTTGAAACGCATAAACATGTCACCTTTATGCATCGTTGTTTAGTATAACAATGTTAAAATGTGATCTTTTTCCACAGTTGTTTTGAAACACGCTGTAAAAAGTTGTACTATTTACACGGTTCTCGCGTAACGTGGTAGAAAAACAAGAAAAATGTGATCATTGTTTCGTTGAAACGTACAATGTTGTTCCCGAAGGGGTTATACAAGGTAAATAGTTTGTAGAGGGGGGGGGGGTGAATACAAACACAAGATTTTGGTTTTCTAAATTGCTTATTGATAAATCAAATACAAATTTACAGTTTGTTACGGAATAAGATTAAGTAAAACCTAATCCAAACAAACTTGAGAATCACTAAGGGTTCTTGCACAAGAAATAGAGAGAAAAAGAGATATAGAAAACTAAGGATAATTTTCTATGCACTAAGAGGTTCAGCAAAGACCACCTTAAAACTGAAGGGGTATTTCTCCTATTTAAACCTAATGCATTAAATGCATGGCAGGAGGACTTTACACGTGTCTTCATATGGTTGGATGCATGCGTCTGACTTTTTGCACAACATGTTTTGGACCGTATGGTGAACAGTGTAGTGGCAGAGTGGTTGTACGATCCCGGATAAAGGCATGTCCCCTCTGACAGATCGTACGGAGTGTGCAAGTAGATAAGACAAACATTTCTTGAAGTAGAAGCTTCATGATCAACGATCTCTGAATAAATCTTCCATCAGAGAAGACCTGATGTAAGTCAGCTATCGCTGAAGTCTTCTTCTTGAGATGTCACGTGTGTGGACTCGTCTTGGTTTCACAGATGTCTGCATCAGATCATTAGTAGACTCATTACTTGTTCATCAGCTTTGTCTTCGATGTCAACGATGAACTCTTTGTCGTGAAACTTGTCTTCAAGGATTACAAACAACATTGCTTACAATTAAAACTATCAGCGATCATCAGTGATAAGTGAACATGCTCAGCTTATCATTGATGTACATTTATCGCTGAGGGAATACCATTAAGAACAATGAATACTATCAGTGATACTGAACAGACTCAGTATGTTTATCACTGATGGCAAAACATTAATCCATACAGATGACATTCGTAACTTTCACTAAGTAACTCTAAGGGTCGTCATCAAATCACTGAGAGAGTTTGGATCAACATATAAAGATGTCAACTTTATGTATCGTTGTTACGTATAACAATGTACAAATGTGATCTTTTCCACAGTTGTTTTGACATGGTGTAAAAACTTGTACTTTTTTACGGTTCTTGCGTAACGTGGTAGAAAAGCAAGAAATAAGGTGACTATTGTTTCCTTAAAAACGTATAAAAATGTCAGCTTTATGCATCGTTGTTACGTATAACAATGTAAAAATGTGATCGTTTCCACAGTTGTTTTGAAACATGGTGTAAAACTTATAGTTTTTACACGGTTCTTGCGTAACTTTTTAGAAAAACAAAAAAAATGCGAACACTGTTTCGTTGAAACGTATAAAGATGTCGCCTTTATGCATCTTTGGTACATATAACAATGTAAAAATGTGATCTTCTCCACACTTGTTTTGAAACATGGTGTAAAAACGTGTAATTTTTCATGGTTCTCGCGTAACATGGTAGAAAAACAAGGAAAGGTAACCATTGTTTCATTGAAACGCATAAAGATGTCACTTTTATGCATCGTTGTTTCGTATCACAATGTAAAAATGTGATCTTTTTCCACAGTTTTTTTGAAACATGGTGTAAAAACTTGTACTTTTTACACGGTTCTCGCGTAACGTTGTAGAAAAACAAGAAAAATGTGATCATTGTTTCGTTGAAACGTATAAAGATGTCACCTTTATGCATCGTTGTTATGTGAAAATGTGATCTTTTCCACAGTTGTTCTGAATCATGGTGTAAAAATGTGTACTATTTCACGGTTCTCGCGTAACATGGTAGAAAAACAAGAAAAGGTAACCAGTGTTTCGTTGAAACGCTTAAAGATCTCACTTTTATGCAACGCTATTTCGTATATCAATGTAAAAACGAGATTTTTTTCCATAGTTGCTTTGAAATATGGTGTAAAAACTTGTAAGTTTTATACGGTTCTTGCGTAAAGTGGTAGAAAATCAAGAAAAATGTGAACATTGTCTCATTGAAACGTATAAAGATGTTACCTTTATGCATCGTTGTTACATATATCAATGTAAAATGTGATTTTTTTCAGAGCTGTTTTGAAGCATGGTGTAAATTCTTGTAATTTTTCACGGTTCTCGCGTAACGTGGTAGAAAAACAAGAAAAGGTGACCATTCTTTCATTGAAACGCATAAAGATGTCACCTTTATGCATCGTTGTTTCGTATACCAATTTCACTGCTTCCTTGACCTCGTCCGTCAGTGATTTGATGTTGTTGTTGATAACATCAAACTTGGGACCTGAAATAATAACAGAAGTCTGAGCATTAAGAAGCTCAGGGTTGGGGAAAGAAAGAAGGGGATGAACATAGATTGGAGTACCTGAAGTTTTGATGATGACATCTGAGTGATTGCCATCAAAGTATTGGTCCAAATCACCGCCGAGAGAGCTGGTGATTGGAGGTATCTGAGAAGTCGTATGATGAGAAACCTCAGGTCCCGTGAAAGTGTCACTGTTGATCAAATCTTGCACGAATTGTGCTTCCTCAGTGGTGGGGACGAAACCAACTAAGTCTATAACTCGTATAGTAGAGACCAAAGAAGGGATATGATCAGCAATGTTAGAAAAGAAGGGGGTCGCGTAGTGATGTAGATGAGCACTGGCATTGCTCGGAACTGCAGCTTCAGTGATTTGAGTCACTAAGTTGGTGGGTGAAACACCCTAAAATCACAATAAATTTAAACCTTAAATTTATCAAAGTATACTACAAAATCTTCCAAGACTTTTCATACATAAATGGAGCATTAGTAACGAAGATTCATATTTACAACTGAATTATCAAAAACAACCTACTAATCTAATCCATAACAATAAGATCATATTATAAGGGTTGTCTAGGTAATCTCCCAAAATATCTTCGTCATAAACTAATCCCTCCATTACATCTCCAAAAGCTATGACTCAAGACTCACCCTCCGCTCATCACTTCATATCCCTTCCCGAGCCAGAACCTGATAAGAAAATTTAATTTGAAAACATTAGGCTTGCGCCTAGTGAGAACATCCAGTTAAAATCAAAATATTTATAAGCTTTGAAACCCAATTTGTAAACAAAGCATATAAAATAACATTTTCACAAACTTTCTTACCGTACACATAACATCTTTCGATGACGGGAATCATACCCGATTCCATGAATATGACAAACACTAAGTAAGTCATAGTGTCACGTTTAAGAGCGCCACTACGAATCACTGAGGATTCTAGATTACAGCTCATGTCCAAGAAATTACAATTAAGCGCCATGCCTATTTCTTGGTGTGGAAGTAGGGATTACAATTAAGCCATGCCTATCCCTTATCTTCCAATAGAAAACGGGAATTACAATTAAGTACCATGCCTATTTCTTGGTGTGGAAGTAGGGATTACAATTAAGCCATGCCTATCCCTTATCTTCCAATAGAAAACGTGATTTACAATTAAGTGTCATGCCTATTCCACGATTTCACGTCACAATACGAAATGGGAATTACAATTAAGCGCCATGCCTATTCCTCATTTCAAGTCAACGGGAATTACAATTAAGCGCCATGCCTATTCCACGCTTTTCAAATAATGCTAGTGCCTATGGATCCATTACACTTACTAGCATACGTGCGTACCAAATCAAAACATATCACAGATCATATCATACTCGAAGTTGAGTTATAATTATGTTCGTACTGCTAAATTTGAAATCAATTGATCAGAATGTCTCCTATCAGAAAGTTACCAAAAACCAATATTACCGGACACCGCCGGAAAATTATCCGGAATAAATGTCCGGAACTCATATCCGGAAACATAGGTCCGGATACTCATAATCCGGAAAGGGTGTTCAGATTCTATCCGGAAAACGTTTGTCCGGATTCACCCGAAAACTTGATCGTATTTTACCGGAAACTATCGAGAATCCGGATATTTTCGGAAACATTACCGAATACATCCGGAAAACATTACCGGATACTTCGCAGTTCTTCTTAAAAACCCACTGTAATTCAATTCTCAATGGTTTACATACCACTAAAGTATTTCCAAAACACTTAGGCCGTTTAACATCATGGAAATCATTCAATTTCAATTTCATAAACTTCAAAGTAAGAATGAACTCACCTTAAAACAAAACTCAATTCAGAGTCTGAGCAAATCGACTCAATCCAGTAACTCCAACTTCAAACCTGATCTCCAATGATTCATTAACCTAATCATAAACCAAATTTGACTTATAATCATCCATCCTTAAGCAATTTAATTGGAGAAAGCGATCGAATTTCTTACCGAACGAGAGTTTTAGAACTCGGTTTCTCTCTGCCTTGAACCGACCTCAAAGATATTTTCCAAAATCAGATAACTCACACAAAGCTTGATCTTTCTCATTTAAATATCTCAAAATCCATTTTTTTATAATTAACCCCACACTTTGACTAATTACAAACTTGATCCCTTGACTTCATATTTTTTCATAACTTCCAAAATAATGTACAATTTATGGAAATTTTCGAGGCGTTACAATTATCCCCAACTTGAAAATTATTTCGTCCTCGAAATCAAAGTTAGGTAAATAAGTGAGGATATCTATTCCTCGTATCCTCTTCTGCTTCCTACATCATGTTGGCACCTCTATGATGTTTCCACTGAACTTTAACCATGATAACTTCTTTATGGCGTAGCTTCTTAGTTGTTCTTTCCAAAATTGCTTCAGGTTCCTCCACACAACGATTTTTCTCATCAACTTTTTTTTCAGACATTGGTATAACATTCTCTTCTTCAGCTAGATATTTTCGAAGATAACACACATGAAAACTATTATGGATCCCTTCTAACTCAGGTGGAAAGTCTAACTGATAAGCTTGAAGTCCCACTCTCTTGGTTATAGTGAAAGGCCCAAGAAAACGAGGACTCAGTTTTCCACGCTTCCCGAATCTTATAATACCTTTCCACGGAGATACCGTTAACATCACCCGCTCCCCAACTTGAAATTCTTTAGGTCTCCTTTTCTGATCGGCGTAGCTCTTTTCTCGATCCTGAGCCGCCTTCAAGCATTTCCGAATTTCCTTAACTTTATCAGCCGTTTGTTGCACAATTTTGGGACCAGCAAATTGTTTTTCTCCAGCTTCCAACCAACATACTGGAGTTCTACATTTCCGTCCATATAAGGCTTCGAAAGGTGGCCTTCCAATACTGGAATGATAACTATTATTATACGCGAACTCCACTAAGGGTAAATGCGTATCCCAGTTACCTCCAAAATCAATTACACAAGACCTGAGCATGTCTTCCAAAGTCTGGATTTGTTCTTTCACTTTGCCCGTCCGTTTGTGGATGATATGTTGTGCTCAAATTTACTCTCGTACCCAATTCTTCTTGTAGTGACTGCCAAAATCTTGAAGTAAATCGACTGTCACGGTTAGAAACTATAGACACAAGTATACCATGTCTTGATACCACTTCATCAATATATAACTTCGCTAGCTTATCTATTGGTGAAGCTTCTTTCATTGGTAAGAAGTGAACAATTTTAGTTAAGCGATCCACGATTACCCAAATAGTATCGTTACCTTTTAACGTCCTTGGTAACTTAGTCACAAAGTCCATGGTAATCTTATCCCAATTCCATTCAGGAATTTCCAGAGATTGTAGACTCCTATAAGGTCGTTGATGTTCGACCTTCACCAACGAACAAGTCACACATTTCTCTACACATTGTGTCACGTCTAGCTTCATAGTTGGCCACCAATAGTGTAGTTTCAAAACTCTATACATCTTAATACTCCCAGGATGTATAGAATATTTGGACTTGTGGGCGTCTTCGAGAAGTAACTCTCGGTTTCCCCCAATCTTTGGCACCCAAATACGATGTTGAAATAATTTGACCCCTCGACTATCTTCAGTCAATTGAAGACGTTGCTTAACCATAACTTCCTCTTTCAGATTTTCTTCAAATAACGCTTCCGTTTGTGCCACTTTGATCCTTTCGATTAGACTTGACATCACATCAATCCTGGCGTTAGTCGCTTTTAAACACCCACTATATTCTTTCCTACTCAAGGCATCAGCTACTACATTTTCTTTACCAGGGTGGTAATGCAATTCACAATTATAATCCTTAAGTAGTTCTAACCAACGCCGTTGCCTCATATTCATCTCTTTCTGATAAAAAAACATGTTTCAAACTCTTATGATCAGTGAAAAGAGTGCACTTCGTTCCATACAAGTGATGCCGCCATAACTTCAAAGCAAACGCTATTGCTGCCAGTTCTAGATCATGGGTAGGGTGATTCTTTTCGTGCTCTCTGAGTTGTCTTGATGCATAAGCAATCACTTTGCCGCATTGCATCAATACACACCCAAACCCATCTTTGATGCATCACTATATACAACCAAATCTCCTGTTCCTTCCGGTAGTGCAAGGACAGGAGCTTCACATAACTTCTTTTATAAAGTCCTAAAAGGTGACCCTTGCTTTTCAGTCCATATGAACTTTACATTCTTCCGTGTTAGAACCGTCAGGGAAGAGGCAATCTTGGAAAAGTCCTTCATAAACCGTCGATAATAGACTGCTAAACCCTAGAAACTCCGTATCTTCGATGAGTTCTTCGGTGTTTCCCAATTCATCATTGCTTCTATTTTCGTCGGATCCACCTTGACTCCTTCAAAAGTGCTTACGTGACCGAGAAATTGTACCTCCTTTAACCAAAATTCAAATTTCAAAAGTTTGGCGTATAATTTCTCTTTTCTTAAAACATCTAAGACTTCACGAAGGTGACATTCGTGATCGGCTTCATTCTTTGAATAAACAAGTATGTCATCAATGAATACGATAACTGACTTGTCTAAGAAAGGTCGACACACCCTGTTCATTAAATCCATGAACACAGCAGGAGCATTTGTCAACCTAAAAGGCATCACGAGGAATTCATAATGCCCATACCGCGTTCTAAACGCCGTCTTGGGAACATCTTCATCTCTCATCCTTACTTGGTGTTAGCCCGACCTTAGATCAATCTTTGAGAAGCATCCGCGCCTTGAAGTTGATCGAACAAGTCGGCAATCCTTGGGAGTGGATACTTATTCTTAATGGTTACTTTATTCAATTCTCTATAATCAATGCATATTCTCATAGTGTCATCCTTCTTCTTGACAAATAACACTGGAGCTCCCCAGGGTGACGAACTTGGCCTGACAAAACCCTTCTTAAGTAGTTCTTGTAGCTGAGACATCATCTCCTTCATTTCAGTCGGTGCTAATCGGTACGACGCACATGCTATTGGTGCCGCTCCTGGAACAAGATCAATCTTGAATTCTACTTGTCGTTCTGGTGGTAAGCCTGGAAGATCATCAGGAAATACATCTGGAAATTCCCATACCGCCCTTATATCCTCCATTCGCTTCTTTTCAACTTTAGCATCCACCATATATGCCCAATGATGAACACCCTTCACTAAACACCTGTGAGCTTTGGCTATCGAAATCAACGGAACATCCCCTTTTCTCTTTTCTCCATAAATGAAAACAGCATCATTTTCGGGCATAGGGATCCGGATTAATTTCTTAGCACAAATGATTTCTACCTGATTACTCACCAACCAATCCATACCAACAACAATATCGAACCCACCTATTTCCATCAAAACAAATCAATTGGAAATTCCTTTCCTTCTACCATAAGGGTGCAGCCTTCAAGTTTCTCATGAACTAAGACTTGACCCCCGTTAGTTATTTCAACTACTAAGGCATCATCCAAGGTAGTGACAGGTATAGCTAACTTTTGGTAAAACGATCGCGATATAAAAGACATATTAGCACCACAATCAAATAACACACGTGCAGGTATAGAGTTAACAAGGAATGTACCAGAAACTACATCCGCCGATTCTTTAGCTTCTTCAGTCGTCATGTGAAATGCTTGGCCCATTGATCTTTGGGTATTAGGTTTCCTCTCTTAATTCCCACTCTTCTTTAGCTTTGGGCAATCCCTTCGGTAATGACCGGGCTGCTTACATTCAAAATATGTCGTTCCTTGGATGGGGCAGTTCCCCATGGTGTGACCACTCTTACCACACTTGAAACATTCTAGTGGAGTTATTCGACACGGACCAAAATGTTTGCTTTTACATTTCTGGCACCAATTTGGTTCCCGACGAGGTTCAAAACAAGTGTTCTTGATAAAGGGCTTCGGTCTTTGCGAAGATTCCGATCTACCTTCCCACTTCCTTTTCTCTCCCACTTGAGCTTTCTCAACTTAATCTCTTGCATAGACTTCTTCTATAATCTTTGCTTCCTCAATTGTCTCTCTCAGTGTAGAAGCTTTTGAATTTCGGACTCTAGACATCATATCCGCCGGAAAACCCTTCAAGTAAGCCTTAATCTTTTCTTTTTCAGTTGGGGCCACATGCCCCACTAAATTCAGCTTCTCCAGAAATACTCGAGTGTATTCCCTTACTGATGAAGTACCCTTCTTAAGCGTTCTGAATTCTTCTTCAATCCGGTCCATTTCGTTTTCGTTGTAGTATTCTTCCAATATCTTCCTTTTGAACGATTCCCAAGTCATGGCTGCAAAAAATGGAGCCGTGACAGTTGATGTCACGATATTCCACCATGTCAAAGCATTTCCTCATAACATCTGGGATCCGAATATGACCTTTGACTCTTCGTCACATTCACAGGCTCTAAGTGCTTGTTCCATCTCTCTAATCCAATTCATACACGCAATTCGATTATCTGAACCAGCAAATTCAGGTGGCTTGCAACTTAAAAACGTCTTGTATGAACAAACTTTCTCCATCCTCCTATTAATATTCACTACTAGATTAACAGGTGGAGTTACAGTGTCGGTACCCATTTCTGGTCTCTGTGATTCGGCACTTCTGTCATTCAGCACTTTCATAAACATTTCTTGTTGTTGAGTCAATGCAACATTCATGACTCGCATCATATTTTCCATGATACGGGACTCCGTCGTAGATTTCGTCGTTACCGGATTAGAAGTATTGACATTAGTTCGATGAGTTTGACTTCCTCCTTCGCCCAGGATAGGTGGCCTTGGCGGACTCGCATTAGCTCCACCCCTTTCAGGTTGATTTTCCGCAAATTCATTTTCCACCCGATCCTCTGAAGAAGTAGAAGATCTATTTGGTGTATTAACCATCGTATTCTGGATTGAAGTACAAAAAGATAACCATAAGAAATGGCTATACGCAACCCAAACACAAAGAAACATACTCTATTGTTCATTAATCACCCTAACAATTAGAAACAAGTATGCTTACGTAACAATATATTCATAATAACAGTAGCTAATTGAAATTATGAACATACTACACATAAGAACTATCGTTACCATCACCACAGTTCGTAATTAACATATTTCCGTAGACTCTAAGACTATCCCGTCTTAGTATTTCTACCCAATCTCACAAATCATAACTTATTCATCTCAGCTTAAGTCTAGGTATCTTACGATCATACCTAGTTCACTTAAACTACAACTCTGATACCCAACTGAAACACCCTAAAATCACAATAAATTTAAACCTTAAATTTATCAAAGTATACTACAAAATCTTCCAAGACTTTCATACATAAATGGAGCATTAGTAACGAAGATTCATATTTACAACTGAATTATCAAAAACAACCTACTAATATAATCCATAACAATTGTAATACCTCGGGTAAGTTCGTTAGTTAAATCCTATTTCCGTTAAAATTATTTAAACTCTATAATTAATATTTAGGGTAAGTTAGGTGAATTTATAAGTTTAGGGGTGTTTTGTCATTAGTGGATAGTGTAAGGTCTAAAATGGTAAATATGGTTGATATTACCTCTTAGACTTCAGATATTTTTACAAGAACAGAAAGATCAGTGGGTGTTTGTGTGTGTTGAGAGCAAAAAGGAGAAAAGAAGGGTTTGTAGCTAAAAGGTTCAAATTGACTTGCTTGGAAGTAATTTAAGGTATGTTTCTTGTATGTTTTATGTCTGTAATTACCAATAGATAGTTTCTATCGGAGTAGAATAACCGATTACACGTCCAGTAGTAATTTCTGTTGATTCTGGGTCAAAATTGAAGAAACCGACAGAGGTGTCCGGACATAGTATAAAGGTGTCCAAGTGGTTTTGTTGGTGATGTCCGGGTAGTGTTCTAAAGGTGTCCGGACGAGTCTTTTATCCGGGTAAGTTCCTTTTTCCTATGTTTTCCGGATAGAATTGGATATCGGATGGTATCCGGATTACTTTGGTGTCCGGATGACGTCCGGATTGTATAGGTTGTCCGAAAAAGTCATGTTGTCCGAAAAAGGTCATGCTGTCCGGAAAAGTAGTGTTGTCCGGATACTTTAGCTATTTGACCAATTTTGTGATTTCGGATACTTTTGAGTGTCCGAATATAGTTTCCAAAAGTATTTTGAGTTAAGTTGTTCTGAAAACTTCCTGGGGGCGGCCCCTTGACCCCATCCGCTAACCGGGTAGCGGAACCCCCGTGTTAAGTCGCCGTAGGAGAACATTTGAGGATAAGAGTTTGATAAGTTATTCGGGATTCTCAGCCTGTTAGAGAGTCTTATGTGTTCTATTTGGTAAAGTGGTATATGTATTTGACTTGTACAGATACTGTGAAATTGAAGTGAAGATGAATTGTTTTGAGAAAAGCTTGGAGAACGTTTTGATAAGACAAACAGGTGAGTTTTACTTGAAAATGTTTTTAAACTGGAATACATATATGTGTGTATAGAATATGTGATAAATGATGTGTTTATGTGCTTATGTTGGAAATATAATATGTGAAGATTGTATTATATTTGCATAAGTATTATACGAGAGTATATCGGCCGGGATTAGGACCGGTGATGTTGGTCGTAGTAGTTGTACGGTGGTGTTGGCCGTAGTAGTTGTACGGTGGTGTTGGCCATAGAAGTTGTACGGTGGAGATAATTTATTAGTTGGCTTGCAACCAACTAATATGGCCATGGGAATGAGAAGGGAAAGTACATAAAGAGTGAGTTCCAATTGATAATTGTGATTGTGTTATGTGAATGTAATTTATGTAAATGGAGTTCATATAAATGATTTCAAATTGACAGGGATTTTCTCACTTAGACCACTAGGTCTAACCCTCATTTTGTTTAAAAATATGTATTCCAGGTCATGGAGCAAGTAAGGATCAATGATAAGATAATCTGTGATTAGCTTTTTGGGAAGACTTCTGTTATGAAGATCATGAAGTGTTTTTGTACTTGTGACTTTGTTATTAGTCATAATGTAAATTATTTAGTCGAAAAAGTTTGTACTGAATTACTTATTATGTTTAGCAAGACTATGGGACCGAATATGAAATATGAAGTATCTTTTGATGAAATTATGTTATGAAATGTATGTTATTTGTATATATGAAATATGGGTTGTTACAACAATAAGATAAGATTATAAGGGTTGTCTAGGTAATCTCCCAAAATATCTTCGTCATAAACCAATCCCTCCATTACATCTCCAAAAGCTATGACTCAAAATTCACCCTCCGCTCATCACTTCATATCCCTTCCCGAGCCAGAACCTGATAAGAAAATTTAATTTGAACGCATTAGGCTTGCGCCTAGTAAGAACATCCAGTTAAAATCAAAACATTTATAAGCTTTGAAAACCCAATTTGTAAACAAAGCATATAAAATAACCTTTTCACAATCTTTCTTACCGTACACATAACATCTTTCGATGACCGGAATCATACCAGATTCCATGAATATGACAAACATTAAGTAAGTCATAGTATCATGTTTAAGAGCGCCACTACGAATCACGTAGGATTCTAGATTACAGCTCATGTCCAAGAAATTACAATTAAGCGCCATGCCTATTTTTTGGTGTGGAAGTAGGGATTACAATTAAGCCATGCCTATCCCTTATCTTCCAATAGAAAACAGGAATTACAATTAAGTGCCATGTCTATTTCTTGGTGTGGAAGTATGGATTACAATTAAGCCATGCCTATCCCTTATCTTCCAATAGAAAACGGTAATTACAATTAAGTGTCATGCCTATTCCACGATTTCACGTCACAATACGAAATGGGAATTACAATTAAGCGCCATGCCTATTCCTCATTTCAAGTCAACGGGAATTACAATTAAGCGCCATGACTATTCCACGTTTTTCAAATAATGCTAGTGCCTATGGATCCATTACACTTACTAGCATATGTGCGTACCAAATCAAAACATATCACAAATCATATCATACTCGAAGTTGAGTTATAATTATGTTTGTACTTCTAAATTTGAAATCAATTGATCAGAATGTCTCCTATCAGAAAATTACCAAAAATCAATATTACCAGACACCACCGGAAAATTATCCGAAACTCATATCCGGAAACATAGGTCTGGATACTCACAATTCAGAAAGGGTGTCCGGATTCTATCCGGAAAACGTTTGTCCGGATTCACCCGGAAACTTTATTGTATTTTACCGGAAACTATCGAGAATCCGGATATTTTTGGAAACATTACCGGATACTTCCGGAAAACATTACCGGATACTTCCGGAAAACATTACAAGATACTTCGCAGTTCTTCTTAAAAACCCACTGTAATTCAATTCTCAATAGTTTACATACCACTAAAGTATTTCCAAAACACTTAGGCCATTTAAAATCATGGGAATCATTCAATTTCAATTTCATAAACTTCAAAGTAAGAATGAACTCAACTTAAAACAAAACTCAATTAAGAGTCTGAGCAAATCGACTCAACCCAGTAACTCCAACTTCAAACCTGATTCTCTAATGATTCAATAACCTAATCATAAACCAAATTTGACTGATAATTTAATCATCCATCCTTAAGCAATTTAATTGGAGAAAACGGTCGAATTTCTTACCGAACGAGAGTTTTAGAACTCGGTTTCTCTCTGCCTTGAACCGACCTCAAAGATATTTTCCAAAATCAGATAACTCACACAAAGCCTGATCTTTCTCATTTAAATATCTCAAAATCCATTTTTTATAATTAACCCCACACTTTGACTAATTACAAACTTGATCCCTTGACTTCATATTTTTTCATATCTTCCAAAATAATGTACAAATTATGGAAATTTTTGAGGCGTTACAGTGGGGGTAGGCATCAGTGGTTCTTCCGCGCTTGTAGGAATCGTTAAAGTGGTAGATGGAGTTGCATCGAATGTTATGGAGCATACAGCGAACATTTCAAGTGAGGACTGTAGAGAGTCTATCACTGATGTGGTAACCGGGGTTTTCTCCTTAGGTTGCCTCTTAGTCTTTTTAGAAGACTTCGAGGGGGATACAGAGGGTTTCCTTTTGGAAATGGAGGGTTTGGTGACTTGGGAAGACTGAGTGAGGTTTGACTCAGTCATAGTCACACCAGAACGCCAAGAAGAAGAGGGAGGGGGGTCAGGGATAAGGGAGGAAAGACTTACCTTGTCAGGTTTGGGAAGACAGTTGGTAATGCAGTCGCCAATCTTTGAGAACTGGAAATCCCCTTCAATGGGGTAGTTCTCCTTCATGAGGTGCTTGAGCACCAGTGTGATGAACCGCACAGAGGGAACGATCTTTTGGCATTCTTCAGTGAGGCGTGCAATCAGATCATCAAAGATGATCTTGACAAAGTCGATATGCCTCCTTTTCATCACTGAAAATCCATCATCAAGAGCGATGCGGCTCGCTTGCTCCATGCCTCCAGTCTTGCCACCCATACACTGGATGAAATGGGCGAATAAGTAGCTGACCTCAGTTGGAATTCTAGGATGAGTGATGGCACCTAGAGTCTTCTGAGGTTCACCAGTAGCAGCGTCTTCCTTCCAGTCGTAGTTCATTTCCGCTTTGACGATTTTTTGCACACCTGTAGAAAGATCTAGGTTAAACCTGCACATCGAAATACAGATTAAATATAGACATGGATTTCGTAACTTCTACTTATTTGTTAATTTATGCATATTGATTTTGTTTTAGTAATAATAAAATAAAAAATTAGACAAACTTTTTAGAAATTCAAAAAAAAAGCCAAACAAACAATACTTAGCACATCCACAAATGCATAAGTCATTTAATGACTTTTTATTTTTGTCACATAGATTTTCACTAATTTTTTATTATCAAAAATTTATTCCTAAAATCCTTCTCTAAGGCCATCCGTAGCAATACCCAAAAGCCCTAAAGCCACCTCAGCGTCACATTAGCTTTTCTCCAAACCCTCTACAAATCCAAAAGTGGAGTAGCAATACCCTAAAGCCCTATTGCCACCTCATTTTTTTTAATTCTTTTATTTATACATTTAATTATTTAACAAAATAAAAATATGTATATCTTTTTTAATAAATAAAAATAAGATAAATAATAAAAATAAAAATTCATATCATTCATTAAAAATAAAAATTACAAAATAAATTTAAAAATCTACTCGTCGTCATTGTTGGGAACTTGGATACGCCAAATATGTTCGACCAAATCCGACCGAAGGTTATTATGAGTGCCCCGGTTTTTGACTTCTCGAACATTTGCCGCGCGTTGTTCCTTACTGATTTGGGTTTCGATATCATCCGTGAAAAGGTCGTCGTTTTCATCGCCACCACAAATAGCATGGTCTTCGTCTTCGAGTATCATATTGTGTAATATGACACAAGCGTACATAATGTTTGCCAATCTTGTCGGTTCCCATCCGCGTGCCGGGTTATGAAGTATATGCCAACGTTGTTTAAGCACGCCAAAAGCTCGTTCAACATCTTTACGTGCCGCTTCTTGCGCGGACTTGAACTTTTGTCGTTTAGGGTCCTGTGGGCACGTAAATGATTTTACGAAAGTAGCCCATTCCGGATATATCCCATCCGCTAGATAATATCTGTGCTCGTAGGTGGCTCCATTCACCTCAAAAGGGCAGTCAGGTGCTTTTCCATCATATACATCGTTCAAGATGGGCGACTGATTGAGAACATTGATGTCGTTGTTGGAACCGGCAACACCAAAGTATGCGTGCCAGATCCATAGATCTTGAGAGGCCACTGCTTCTAGCATGATTGTCGGGTGCTCATGATCACCTCTCATGAACTGACCTCGCCATGCTACCGGACAATTTGCCCACGCCCAATGAGTACAGTCTATGCTTTCGAGCATGCCGGGAAATCCGTGTTTAGCTTCATGCCCAGCGTACAACTTCTGAATATCAATAAAAGTAGGCTTGCGTAAATATTTTTGACCATACAGTTCAATAATACCTGTGCAGAATTTGTGCAGACAATCTCGTGACGTTTTCTCTCCCATACGGATGTACTCGTCAAGTGAGTCAGCAGCTACTCCATACGCCAATTGCCGAATAGCGGAAGTACACTTTTGTATCGGAGAAAAACCTTTTTTGTAACTGGCGTCCAATCAAAGTGTAAAATATGGATATTGTCCTTGTAAATCTTCAACTATTTGTTCGAATAGTTGCCTCCTCATCCTGAACCGCCGCCTAAACATATCCGGTGTATAAACCGGGTTGTTGCCAAAGTAGTCCCGTATAAGCCGCTCGTTTGCAGCTACTCGACCTCTTTCTATGTTCGCGGCCCTCTCTCTTCTTGACGATGAGGCGGTGCTACCATAAATTAATTGTGCAGTCTCTCGAACTGTAATACCCCGCTTTTAAAAACGTGTACTTTAACGTCTTCAAAACGTACCATATTTAAATGTCAATTAATTATAGTAGAGGGGTTAAAACCGTCAAATTTCCAAACTCTTAATAATAATAATAAACTTTATATACTAATTGTACCAAAATTAGAGTAAACCTACATATCTTCGTTTCCAGTTTGATACCCTCACCGCCATATCCATTTTTTTCTCTCTAAAAATCTATCCTTCTTCTCTCTAGTTTTTCTTTCAATTTATTGAATCAAACCAAAGATACAAACTTATATTTGGAATTCACTCTTCAAATCCTTCCTAGAGGTATAATCTTTATCCTATGTTATTATGTTTTGTGTTAGAATTTTTAGATTAGTTTATAGTTGTGTTTATGGTTGAGTATATGAATTGGTATTGTAAAGTTGTGTTATTATACGTGTTTAGAAATGTTTAGTTTTGTCAAAATTGAAGTAGGATTAAAAAGGGTAAAGTTTATAATCAAAATGGTGAGTTTTATGTTTATGCGGTTAGTTGCTCACCAAGTGTTCGGTTAAATGCTTAAGAGAATAAAGTTTCATGATTAAGCTTAAGAGATTAATCATTAAGCTCTATTTGGACGTTTGGTCTGTTAGTTTATATTTAGAATGGGTTTTATTGAGTAAAAATGGAAGTTTGGATCATAAAAGTGAATCGGGAAAAGTTTGGAAATCGGACGTTACGGTATGTGCAGGTCCGTACTTTGACAGTGCATAACTCACAAACCGTAAGTCCGATTGAGCTCAAATTTTACAGGTGAAAGGTACTCAATGTATTCTACAGTTCTTATGAAGGGTCTTAAACCCAGTTTTGATTCTAAGTAGCTCAAAATAACGTGTTTTCTGGACTGATCGTATCATACTCGGATCAGTTTCTGTGTTTTTATAAATTCCGTATAAAATCAACCGATGATTCAAATGAGGTGATTCCAATTCGAGTAGAACCGTAGGAGGTCAGAGAACAGCTTTCAGTTAGATCTTATATTTTGGTTTGGTCTCTAAGTATGAGAAAAACGGTCGGAAAGAAGGGGCTTAGGAGTTGTCACGTACGGTTCTGCATGGTGTTGAGTTTAGTTTTCGAAATGCGTATCGGGTTGTCCGTTTTGAAATTTAAGTTTCTTAGATACCTTTAGAGCCAAAATTCAGTATTAGAATGATTATGATGAGAGTTTTATGTTGTTCAAGTAATAATAATTTATAGTTTAACATAGGTGCTCGAGCTCGTTCGACTCCGTCGTGAACCTCGTTTGATCGTGCTTTACATACCAACTTCGTTTAAGATTCTGTGGATTTTGGGTGAAAGACTGAATCTTTTGGAAAAGGCTTGGAAGTGTTTCTGGATAAGCGATCAAGGTGAGTTTTAGTTTTAATACGTTTTCAACTGGGATACATATATATGTGATATATATATATATATATATATATATATATATATATATATATATATATATATATATGTAAAGCCCGTATCCCGGTATGTATTCTCGCTATTCCTTTTTTTTTTTTAAAAAGGAGCATTTAATTAATTAACGTGGTTTCCGTTAGCGGGGTTAGCCGAGTCGGGCCAAAAAGTTAAGTGAAGTAACCTTTGTGGGATTTTGCTAAGAAGTGTAAGTTGAGGGGCTGTTTGGGACTTTCTCCATAGTTGGGCAAGAGGATCGGCCAAGAGGCACGACCCCTCCCCTCCCCTTCGGTTTCATCTTAACAATCCTCCCCCAAAACCCTTAGCCATTTTCTTTCCCTTCCCCTTGTTGTTTTCGGCCAAGAAGAAAGGGAAGTGAAACCGAGAAGAAAAGAGAGAGAGACCGAAAGAGAAAGAGAGCGAGAGTCGAGAGGAGGAAGGAGGCGATCACCGGCGTGAGGGAACCAGCGTCGGGACTGGTCGGAAAGGAGGAAGAAGAAGGATTCCGTTAAGGTAAGTGTCCCGTTCGTTTTATTGATGTTTTCTTCGTCGGAAATTGTAAACCGCAACCACCGTGTCACCGCCAATCACCACCACCTCCGGAGGCGGCAGTGGGTGGTGCTTGGTGTGTTTCAGACCATGGTAACCCTAAAACAGTAAGTCAAGTTGTTTTGCGAGTCTGTTTGGATTAAGACGTCTTATTGGGATCAAGTTCAAAAGGTTATCATTTTATGTAATTTTTTTAGTGTTCTGTCCAGTTCTTCAATCGTGCGTAACTTTCTCGTCGTAACTCGGATTGAGGCGAATCCGGTGCCCACGGTTCACATTCTGTGTCGGGCACGTTTTTCGTGTTTTAGAGAAAGTTTGGTTGGCCTCTAGCTAGGCGAAAAAGTGTGGTTTTTACAGCAGGTCGGGATTTTAGACAGCTTTCTGTCCCTGTTTTGTATGGAGCATAACTCCTGATAGGAATGACGGATTGGGATGAAACTGGTGTCACAAGTTCCCATTCTGAGCCTAGTAACTTTTCTATGTTTTGGGGAAAAACCAGTTCGGACCGTAGCCTATGTCAAATCGTCGTTTTGTACTGAAAGGTTCTGTTTCTCGCTGTTCTGCGAATCGTTCTTGTAAAATCCATATTAAATTATAGAAAAATCGTTAGGACGCGTGCGATACGTCCCTGGAACCGTGAAACTTAGAACTTCGTGATTATGGAATTTGATTTCTGTATTTATCAGTTTTTAGGGGGTAAATCAGGTCCCGAACAGACCCGTGTTTTAGATAAAAAGCTGGAATGTTTAGTCTTATAAAATCTAGTAAAGGTGTCGTGAGTTGGGACCTTTCGTTGACGTTTTTAGTGCGTAATTAGGTGGGAAAATGTGAGGAAGGTTGACTTGCTGGTGTTGCGGCTCGGGAGCGCGTCGCTTTGCTTTGAGGTGAGTTCTCTCACCGCGTAGTTAGGAATTTCATGTATGTCGTTCTTTTGTGTTACATGTTATTACGTGTATTTATGTGCTTACATGAATTAGATGGGATGTGATAACTGGTTGTGATTTGTTAAATTCGTATGTGGAATATATATATATATATATATATATATATATATGCATGTGTACACCTCGGTGGGACTGAGGGGCTCGGTGGGACCGAGGGCTTGGTGGGACTAAGCTAGTACAGTAATCTTTACTCGGTGGGACCGAGGGCTTGGTGGGACTAAGCTAGTACGGTAATCTTTACTCGGTGGGACCGAGGGCTCGGTGGGACTGAGCTTGTATTAATGTGTTTTGTGTACTCGGTGGGACCGAGGTTCGTACTTATATAATAATCATTATGTGGCTTGATATTCGTAGTGATGGTGATGTTGCCTACTTGCGAGTAGGGGTGATATGTGTGGGGTTGCTACCTACGTGTGTGGTTGGATTCACTAAGCGTTTAGCTTACCCTTCCCCAATATGTTGTGACTGCAGGTGCGAGCGGCAGTCGGGCTTGACGGTACACACAAAGCGCAGGCGTCGGAAATTGTTGGAATTTACACTTTTGAACTTTTAGATTTTATTTATAATATTTCCGCTGCATAAATTCTTTTGACTGTTTGAGTTGACGATATTAACTTTAATTGAGTTACGGTTTATTAAAAATGTGGTTGTTTTATAATGGAATATATGTTCTAGAAAATTTAAATTTCCTTGTAATTTTTGGGACGTTACAACTTGGTATCAGAGCACAGCTTGAGTGAATCAAACACATCTCGGTGTGTTTGGTCTCAAGTTGCGGCTATGAAGTTTTTAAACTCTCTTATTAAAATCTTTGAAAATAAATGAACGGAGGAAGCCCGTTTGGGAAACGGTGATCGTGGGCGCAGTGTGTACAGTCAGCCGACGCCAATTGGGAAGGTACAACACTTAGTGTATTTATTGCTTTCTAGGCATAGGGTATGCATGCTAGATTGCCGAGGTTGTTTACACTGTACTGTACGATGACTGCTTGCTAGTAGGAATCAATGCTAGTTATAGTAGGTTGTCAAGTGAAGGCCCTATAGGTTGCATGCAGTAAGAATCATATAGCCTTAGAATATTTGATTTAGTTCTATTGCGCAGCTCTTGTTTGAGTCCAACCGTTCTAGGATAGAATCTTGTATTCGAATGTCTATTTGATTCACGCTGCGTGCGACTGGGTATTCGTGAGGCAACTCGTTATGGCTAACAGGGATTCCGTTGTAGCAAGAGTAGTGGGATGAGATGAAATTCCTAGTGAGCTGGGAATAGCGTTTACATATGAGTACGTATGCTAGATTGCTTTCTAGAACATAGGAGTATGTATGCTAGATTGCTTACGTGGATTTTGTGGTACTGTATACTTGTTACTTGCTATTAGGAACTCATGCTAGCCTTGATAGGTTGTTATGTGAATGCACCTTAGGTTGTATACAGTAGGAACTAAATAGCCTTAGAATGTTGGATTTAGTTCTATTGCACAGCTCTTGTTTGAGTCCAACCGTTGTAGGATAGAATTTTATATTCGAATGTCTATCTGGTTTCACTGTATACGACGGTGCGTTTACGAGGCGACTCATCAGGGCTAGTGGGGGTTCCGTTCTAGCAAGGGTGGTGGGGTATTACGACTTTTCTAGGGAGCTAGGAAAAGTGTTTGCATATGTCGGAATGGGCATATGTGTTAGTTTGTGGTAAGCAACTACTTGGACGTCCCGGGACAGGACTCGAAACGAGTAAGGATAGGTGTGAAGGGTAGTAGCAGAGCTCCTACTATCTGAAGCACAGGATCCGTGCTCGAGTCGGGGAAAGTCACGGAGAATCCGAAGAGTTGAGTGTGAGCGTAGTTAGCAGGTTTTAATGTGTGCTAGTAGCTCGTTAAGGAGGAACAACAATGTTGATCCAGATGCTGATGCTGGAATTATTGCTGATCAGATTCGTGAGATGTTTGCGGTCGAGGTGACGCATATTTTGAGGAGGCGATCCCCGAAATTATTACCGCCATTCGTGATGAGGTAATAGTGTCGATGGAGGAGCGCATCGCGGCGATTCCACCCCCTGCGGGTGGGCAGCCCCGAACAAGAGGGTCGGGATCGGTTATAAAGTGCACATTCCTTATCGGTGGTTGTCCTGCGAACTAGAAGGTTCGCTTCGCGGTGAATCTGTTACGAGACGGAGCGAAAGACTGGTGTGCTATTGCTTTGACGCTTAACGGGCGCAATACTTGACCTGGGAGGAGTTCGTCGTATGTTTCGTGTAGAGCATGTGCCTCTAGTGGAGATGGAGAGGAGTGCCAAAGAGTTCTTGGAGCTCTATCAGACTGCGGAGGCCATAAAGGAGGTGAACCGAAAGTTTACGGAAATGACATTATTCTATCCTTAGCATGCTGCTTTTGAGGACATGAAGAGGACACGGTGCAAGGATATGTTACGTACCAAGATCAGGGAGTTCGTGAGTACCGCGCAGTATGCTTCACTTGCTGTAGTGATGGAGGCGGCCCGAGGTAGAGTTCGTCAACTGGGAGTGGAGGAGGCACAAGCTACGTATAAAGTGGTGACAGGTACGTTCTTGGTTAACTCGGTGCTTGCTATGGTGACGATTGATAGCAGGGGCTACTCATCCTTCTGTGTCTCACATAGTCAGTGAGTGTTTGGGGCTGAGTTGTAGGACGGTTAGGCTGTCCACTTGTGGTTGCAGTTGCTGAAGACAGGACCTCGACGGTTACTGACGTGTACCGGGGGTGCACTATGGAGATCTCTGGTGTGAGGTTCCTGATTGATTTGATTCTGATCGCTATGCGGGAGTTGTGCGTGACTGTGGGCATGGATTGGATGGATGCGTACGATGCGGAGATTGTTTGTCGTCGCAAACAAGTACGAGTTCGAACCCCAAGTGGGGGAGAAATGCTAGTTCAGGGCGGCTTGCCCAGGCGGACCTCAGCGATATGTTCGGCTGCGAGGGCTCAGAGGTACTTGCAGCACAGTGGTCAGGGAATTTTGGCGTATGTGATCGACACGCGCGTCGACGGAGAGAAGAAGTCTGTGAAGGATGTGCCAGTTGTACGGGAGTTTGCTGACGTATTTTCCCGAGGAGTTACCGGGGATACCTCCCGAGCGACAGGTAGAGTTCCACGTTTATTTGATTCTGGATGCTGCTCCGGTGGCCAAGGCACCTTATCGCTTGGCTCCACCGGAAATGAAGGAGTTGTACACTCGTTGCAGGAACTTATCGAAAAGGAGTTCATCAAGCCGAGTCGTCCACCGTGGGGAGCCCCGATTCTGTTTGTGAAAAAGAAAGACGGGTCCCAACGGATGTGTATAGACTATCGTGAGTTGAATAAGCTTACGGTGAAGAATCGTTATCCTCCGCCAAGGATCGATGACTTGTTCGATCAGCTTCAGGGAGCCTCGTGGTTCTCTAAGGTTGATTTGAGATCGGGGTATCATCGAATGCGGGTGAGGAGAGAGGATACGGAGTAGACGGCCTTTCGTTCACGTCATGGCCATTTACAAGTTTGTGGTGATGCCTCTCGGGCTCACCAATGCACCCGCAGCGTTCATGGACCTCATGAACCGGGTATGTAGCCTTATGTGGGATCGATCGGTGATCGTGTTCATCGACGATATTCTTGTGTAATCGAAGTCGAAGGAAGAGCATGAGATGCATTTGCGAGAAGTTTTGGAAGTTTTGAGGCGGGAGAAGTTGTATGCTAAGCTCTCCAAGTGTGAGTTCTGGTTACGAGAGGTCCACTTTCGAGAACATGTCGTGAACTAGAATGGTATTATGGTGGATCCGGCCAAGATTACGGCTGTGATATGGTGGGAAGTGCCAAAGACTCTCACTGAAGTACAAAGTTTTCTTGGGTTAGCAGGGTACTTTCGGAGATCCATTCAGGATTTCTCCAAGATTGCTTTACCGATGACCCGATCGACGAAGAAATCTGCGGCTTTTAGTTGGGGTGAAGAGCAGCAGAGGGCTTTGGGGAGCTACGCAGGCGTTATACGAGGCTCCGATGCTGACTTTGCCGGAGGGTATGTAAGAATTGGTGGTGTTTGCTCTCAAGATTTGGAGGCACTATTTGTATGGCGTCAAGTGTATACACTAACCATAAAAGCCTCCAGTACTTGATGACCGGCAAAACCTCAACATGCGTCAGAGGAGGTGACTTGACGTGGTCAAGGATTATGATGGTGAGATACTTTACCACCCCGGTAAAGCGGATGTTGTTACGGACGCACTTAGTCGACATCTGGATGGTGAGCCACTGTGGGGCTTGTGTCAACGGTTAACAGTGGTTGCACCTCTTCTCGAGTCGATAGGTAGTGCTCAGGAGGTGGCAGTTTTGGAGGAAAATGCCAATAGCGAGAGAGTTTCGAGGGAAATTCCGAATGTTGTCCGTGATAGTCATGGGTCAATTGCTCGGTCTTAATGGAAGGTTGGGTATCCCACGCGTGTGGGTACTGTAGGACTAATAGTATCGATTAGGGAATGCTGCCCTTTGTAATAAAGAGGATAAATGCGTAGAATTTTTGAGGTAAATAGTATACTTAGGTGTCGACTTTCGGGCTTAAGGCCAAATGCCTTAGTGTAATTGGGGAATTGTAGTCGATTTTAAGGAAATTATGTTGATGGTAGTAGTAATCCTGAGATGTTTGCTTGTGGTGAATGGTTGTGGTGGAGTGACCTTCGTGGATGATTATAAATTTACTAGTTTGATAATTCATGTGGAATAAATTGTGGGAGTCTAATAGAACTCGTGAAAGTTAATCGACAGTTAATGATAGGAATGATCGAATTCAAGTATCCTGTAGGGTATATTGGTGAGCAACTTTAGAATGGTTAGAGCTTGAAATTTGAATCGGGATGTTTTGATTATCTATGGTTGGGAGACAACCGAAGTCGTTTGACTAGGAATGAATCCAGTTGTTGGAATGTTCCTCCGATCATACTTGCGGTGTGCTTGAAGGAGTTTTGTGGTAAGAAAAGTATTCGAGAGATTTTTAGGCGGTGTGGGAAATCTTAAATTCCAGTTAGTGAAGGTCTAGTGGAAACACCGAAAGTGTTCCGAGTGAACTTGGGAACCTGAGGTTGAGATGTGGGAGACCTATCTATAGCTATTCACGGGCATAGACTTCGAGGACGAAGTCTAATCCAAGTGGGGGAGAGTTGTAAAGCCCGTATCCCGGTATGTATTCTCGCTATTCCTTTTTTTTTTTTAAAAGGAGCATTTAATTAATTAACGTGGTTTCCGTTAGCGGGGTTAGCCGAGTCGGGCCAAAAAGTTAAGTGAAGTAACCTTTGTGGGATTTTGCTAAGAAGTGTAAGTTGAGGGGCTGTTTGGGACTTTCTCCATAGTTGGGCAAGAGGATCGGCCAAGAGGCACGACCCCTCCCCTCCCCTTCGGTTTCATCTTAACAATCCTCCCCCAAAACCCTTAGCCATTTTCTTTCCCTTCCCCTTGTTGTTTTCGGCCAAGAAGAAAGGGAAGTGAAACCGAGAAGAAAAGAGAGAGAGACCGAAAGAGAAAGAGAGCGAGAGTCGAGAGGAGGAAGGAGGCGATCACCGGCGTGAGGGAACCAGCGTCGGGACTGGTCGGAAAGGAGGAAGAAGAAGGATTCCGTTAAGGTAAGTGTCCCGTTCGTTTTATTGATGTTTTCTTCGTCGGAAATTGTAAACCGCAACCACCGTGTCACCGCCAATCACCACCACCTCCGGAGGCGGCAGTGGGTGGTGCTTGGTGTGTTTCAGACCATGGTAACCCTAAAACAGTAAGTCAAGTTGTTTTGCGAGTCTGTTTGGATTAAGACGTCTTATTGGGATCAAGTTCAAAAGGTTATCATTTTATGTAATTTTTTTAGTGTTCTGTCCAGTTCTTCAATCGTGCGTAACTTTCTCGTCGTAACTCGGATTGAGGCGAATCCGGTGCCCACGGTTCACATTCTGTGTCGGGCACGTTTTTCGTGTTTTAGAGAAAGTTTGGTTCGGCCTCTAGCTAGGCGAAAAAGTGTGGTTTTTACAGCAGGTCGGGATTTTAGACAGCTTTCTGTCCCTGTTTTGTATGGAGCATAACTCCTGATAGGAATGACGGATTGGGATGAAACTGGTGTCACAAGTTCCCATTCTGAGCCTAGTAACTTTTCTATGTTTTGGGGAAAAACCAGTTCGGACCGTAGCCTATGTCAAATCGTCGTTTTGTACTGAAAGGTTCTGTTTCTCGCTGTTCTGCGAATCGTTCTTGTAAAATCCATATTAAATTATAGAAAAATCGTTAGGACGCGTGCGATACGTCCCTGGAACCGTGAAACTTAGAACTTCGTGATTATGGAATTTGATTTCTGTATTTATCAGTTTTTAGGGGGTAAATCAGGTCCCGAACAGACCCGTGTTTTAGATAAAAAGCTGGAATGTTTAGTCTTATAAAATCTAGTAAAGGTGTCGTGAGTTGGGACCTTTCGTTGACGTTTTTAGTGCGTAATTAGGTGGGAAAATGTGAGGAAGGTTGACTTGCTGGTGTTGCGGCTCGGGAGCGCGTCGCTTTGCTTTGAGGTGAGTTCTCTCACCGCGTAGTTAGGAATTTCATGTATGTCGTTCTTTTGTGTTACATGTTATTACGTGTATTTATGTGCTTACATGAATTAGATGGGATGTGATAACTGGTTGTGATTTGTTAAATTCGTATGTGGAATATATATATATATATATATATATATATATATATATATATATATATATGCATGTGTACACCTCGGTGGGACTGAGGGGCTCGGTGGGACCGAGGGCTTGGTGGGACTAAGCTAGTACAGTAATCTTTACTCGGTGGGACCGAGGGCTTGGTGGGACTAAGCTAGTACGGTAATCTTTACTCGGTGGGACCGAGGGCTCGGTGGGACTGAGCTTGTATTAATGTGTTTTGTGTACTCGGTGGGACCGAGGTTCGTACTTATATAATAATCATTATGTGGCTTGATATTCGTAGTGATGGTGATGTTGCCTACTTGCGAGTAGGGGTGATATGCGTGGGGTTGCTACCTACGTGTGTGGTTGGATTCACTAAGCGTTTAGCTTACCCTTCCCCAATATGTTGTGACTGCAGGTGCGAGCGGCAGTCGGGCTTGACGGTACACACAAAGCGCAGGCGTCGGAAATTGTTGGAATTTACACTTTTGAACTTTTAGATTTTATTTATAATATTTCCGCTGCATAAATTCTTTTGACTGTTTGAGTTGACGATATTAACTTTAATTGAGTTACGGTTTATTAAAAATGTGGTTGTTTTATAATGGAATATATGTTCTAGAAAATTTAAATTTCCTTGTAATTTTTGGGACGTTACAATATATGAGATGGATATGTGTGGATTGAGAAAATGATTTATGGTGTGATTATGTGTATATATTAAGATATATATATATATATATATATATATGTGTGGTTGAAATGTGGTAAAAGGTTTATAAATGATAATATGATACATATATATATATATATTGTATTTATATGTGCATTACACTACACGAATATACGTTAGCCAAAACTATAGTCGGCGGAGGTGTTTGCTGTAATTGTTGTACAGCGGTGCTGTAGTTGTTGTACAGCGGTGTTGTTGGCTCGCAACCAACTGATATGGCCAGGGGAATGAGAATGAGAAAGAGGATGAGTTGAACACGGTGCACGAGTCTTGATTGGTATTTAATTAAGTGTGATATATGTGTGTTTATATAAAGGATTTTATATAAATGGGTTTTATAACGATTTTGAAATGACAGGGATTATCTCACTAGACCGTTTGGTCTAACCCTCATTTTGTTTTCAAAAATATGTATTCCAGGTCGAGGAAATTATAGCGGCAAAGGAGAGGATAAAGAGTAGGACGCTTTTTGATGACTGATGTTGATTAGGAAGCTTTTATGTATTTTGTAGTTTCGAGACTATGGGACCGTATGTGAATTATTATGTAATTTTCTTTTATGAATGTAACGATGTTATGCAATATATGTTAATTGTGGTATGTTTGGGAAACCGGGTTGTTACAGATGGTATCAGAGCCCTAGTTTAAGGGATTTAGGAATTTGGATTTATACCTAGACTTAAACTGCATGTGATGTAGGATGTCACCATTATTTTAGAACCTTAGGATGTTAAGTATAAAAAAGTAGAAGGAACATCATGTAAGGTAATTTCAAATTACATTTGGCCAGTGTAATCGTGAACTTACAAGTACATGTTTGAACCAGAATATCTTGTTATATGGGGTATGTGCTTATGTGTATATTAACCATGTTTGAATCAACAGAGTGACAAGTCGGACTTGACGTATGGATAGAGACGAAGACAGGTATATTTCTATAAACTATACACGTGCTAAAGTGCTATTTGACTTCGGTGTAAACCAATCATTCGTGTCTACATCCTTTTGTTGCTTATCTGCATTAGAAAAGTATTTGATAATTATGTTAGAGATAAAAATGGGTGTGCTAAATTACTGTTGTTCTGATTTTGTTAATGTGTAGAGTGTGATGGCTTGAGTGTAAAGAATAATAGTAGTTTGTGGAACGTGATGATTATGTGTGGAGAGAAATGGTAGTGTGTGAAGTTTTGACATTGTCATGAAGGCGACGATTTAGTGTGTTGTGTAGATTATACAAAGTGTGATTGTTGACGCTATTTAGAAGAGTATAGTTTAAATGTGTGGGGTGATGTGGATAAGATAGTAGCAGTTTATAATTAGCAAGCGTGCGAGGTGTGGTTGTTTCGAATATTGAGTGTGATTTCGAATTAACTTGGTTAAATTTCTGGTATAAGGTGTAAATAATGCAAGAAAGTGTTGTCTGCATTAGCTTATGAGAAATAGGTTGTTAATAGCCTAGACTTAAGCTGAGGGGTATTATTTGATGATTATTGTGGTGTGTTTATTAGTTGGTTGAGAAGTTGGTATTGTATGCCAATATAGATGTGTAAGTCTTTGATTGGTCATCGACTTTTGCGTTTATGTTAAGTTACAACATTAGATTGTTATTACTAAAAGTGTTATGATCTGAATTTTTCCAATGGAATGTTTTGATTGGGAATTTAGACTGAAAAGAAAAATGATTAAGGGACTAGGATTTATATCTAAAATAATATGTTTATGCTGGAGTGAGAAATGAAGGTTCTACGATATTGTGATATTTATTGATCTTCTTAAGTGAAGGATTCATGTTCTCTGTTCTCATTAATAGTGATGCATTTATTGACAAGATTATTTTGTTTGGATTAGACATTGATGAAAATGTCCGATTTGGTTTTTGGTATTAAGTTCAGGATTTTGAATTAAGTAGTGAGTGTATAGAAATGGAAATGGTTTGATTAAAACCATTTGGGAATTGAGAAATGTCTGACATTTAGTGTTATTTGTGATGAACGGATATGACACAACCGTTGAATATTTTGATGATGGATTTTGATTAAACCATTTGGTTAGAATTCATATTGCAAGTAGAGATGTGGATTTGGTGTTAGGTTTGTTTAAGAAATGAAAAGTGATCATGGGTATGTGATGTTAATGTGAAGAAGTGAAAGTGTTATATTGGAATAAGTGGTTTAGATTTAATAAGAAAGTGATGGATGATATAGAAATTGTAGAACTATATTTAAAATGATCTTATGTTGGGTATATTTATTCCTTAAGAGTATAAAAGAAAAGTATAATTACTAGTTAAGATATTTTACAAATTTTGTGGGTGTTTGATTTAAAGCTTGTGATTGTTAGCAAATCATATATGGTTGATATGTGTAATCATTGGATTTATATTATTAGTGTTATGATTAGCAGGAAGAAAGCAATGTTCAATAAACATTTTGATAGTCGTGTGACGAACTTTGTGGTGTAAATTGTAGTAGAATTATTATATGAATAGTTGGCGATTTTTTTTTTCGGTTAAGTAAAGTGAAGTTAATGTTGAAGAACTTTCTTTATGGAGTTGTTTAAATTAAAGAGTTGTTTTAGACCCTATGCTTGACTTGGCATGTTAAGTCTCATGTGTAAATCAATGAGATGATGACGGGTTTGCCGTTGCGTTTAAGAATTTGATTTAGTGAAAATATTATAGTTGGAAATTTGGTTATGTTTATAGAATGACATGATGATGATTATAGATCAGAGTGATAATATGATCATTAGTTGATTTGGAATGTCATGATAAATGTTTAAGCCTTTGATAGGTTGATTAAAATTTTATAGATTTGTTAAGTAACGACATTTATTGTTATTATAAGACGTGTTACGATTCTACTGAGATGTTGATGCTAAGTTATTATGTATGCTAATTCATGGTTAATAGAAAGAAATGAACTACATATCAATTGGAGTTTATCTTGTGAAATAATTTGATCTTTATGATTAAAATGCGTTGGTCAAGTTAAAGTAGCTAGAGATAAAGAAAAGGAAATTGTATTGTTTTGTGCGGAAAGGATCGGTAATTATAATGCAATAGCCGAGAAGAGCAACTGAGTTCGAAGACTGTTGTTGTGGTCATGAATCGGTTAAGGATAATTAGGGAGTGGTAAGCGTTGAGATGTCTACAACCTTTGTTCACATATTATGATTTATAAAATGGATTACAAGAATTCTTGGGAAAGTGTTTTCGAGATTAAAACACTGATCATTAAGGAATTGTTTGAGGTAAATCTAAGTAAGAAAGCCGGGATGACTTAATATATATATATAGTTATCTGATTTTGTGGTCGTTATGGTTAATTAAAAGAATTTTGGAATCCGAGACCCCTGAATTAATAGACTTGAGTGGAAGATAAAATTTAGGATGATTGGGTTTTCCTGTTTTAAGCAGAAATTATAGGTTAATCAGAGTTGCGTAGCGAAAGCGTGATAACCTGTTATTAATTGTGTTTGGATTTGAAAGATGGTTCAAAGTGGTAACAAAAGTTATATTATGAGAACAAAAAGTGGTTGGTAGTTTAATTTGGAATGATTGATTTAACATTTGCAATTGTTAGCAAGTTTCATATTGAAGGTGTATGTTAGAATTTCGGAAAGGTATAGTGAAAGTGTAAAATGTAGCATTGTGCATAATTTCAAGATATCGATGCTAGATTTTGTCTGAAGTTGATGATTATTAGTAAAATTTTCCATATATCGAAATGAATTGTGATATAGATATTTTATGCTGAATTAGGCACGATGAGATTTTTCTTGGTGTTGATAGAGGCACAAAGTGAAATAAAGACATATTGATATTAATTTTGTTAAAAAGATATTTTTGGATGGTTGTTATATAGATGGGTATAGAGTGCTTATTAAGTTAATTTCGATAGTCTCGATTGGAGTTCGATGTAGTAGTGAGCATAAAGCAACCGTACCTTTTTGCTTAACCGAATTCCGGGACGGAATTCTTTTAAGGGGGAGGTGTTGTAATACCCCGCTTTTAAAAATGTGTACTTTAACGTCTTCAAAACGTACCATATTTAAATGTCAATTAATTATAGTAGAGGGGTTAAAACCGTCAAATTTCCAAACTTTTAATAATAATAATAAACTTTATATACTAATTGTACCAAAATTAGAGTAAACCTACATATCTTCGTTTCCAGTTTGATACCCTCACCGCCATATCCATTTTTTTCTCTCTAAAAATCTATCTTTCTTCTCTCTAGTTTTTATTTCAATTTATTGAATCAAACCAAAGATACAAACTTATATTTGGAATTCACTCTTCAAATCCTTCCTAGAGGTATAATCTTTATCCTATGTTATTATGTTTTGTGTTAGAATTTTTAGATTAGTTTATAGTTGTGTTTATGGTTGAGTATATGAATTGGTATTGTAAAGTTGTGTTATTATACGTGTTTAGAAATGTTTAGTTTTGTCAAAATTGAAGTAAGATTAAAAAGGATAAAGTTTATAATCAAAATGGTGAGTTTTATGTTTATGCGGTTAGTTGCTCACCAAGTGTTCGGTTAAATGCTTAAGAGAATAAAGTTTCATGATTAAGCTTAAGAGATTAATCATTAAGCTCTATTTGGACGTTTGGTCTGTTAGTTTATATTTAGAATGGGGTTTATTGAGTAAAAATGGAAGTTTGGATCATAAAAGTGAATCGGGAAAAGTTTGGAAATCGGACGTTACGGTATGTGCAGGTCCGTACTTTGACAGTGCATAACTCACAAACCGTAAGTCTGATTGAGCTCATATTTTACAGGTGAAAGGTACTCAATGTATTCTACAGTTCTTATGAAGGGTCTTAAACCCAGTTTTGACTCTAAGTAGCTCAAAATAACGTGTTTTCTGGACTGATCGTAGCATACTCGGATCAGTTTCTGTGTTTTTATAAATTCCGTATAAAATCAACCGATGATTCAAATGAGGTGATTCCAATTCGAGTAGAACCGTAGGAGGTCAGAGAACAGCTTTCATTTAGATCTTATATTCTGGTTTGGTCTCTAAGTATGAGAAAAACGGTCGGAAAGAAGGGGCTTAGGAGCTGTCACGTACGGTTCTGCATGGTGTTGAGTTTAGTTTTCGAAATGCGTATCGGGTTGTCCGTTTTGAAATTTAAGTTGCTTAGATACCTTTAGAGCCAAAATTCAGTATTAGAATGATTATGATGAGAGTTTTATGTTGTTCAAGTAATAATAATTTATAGTTTAACATAGGTGCTCGAGCTCGTTCGACTCCGTCGTGAACCTCGTTTGATCGTGCTTTACATACCAACTTCGTTTAAGATTCTGTGGATTTTGGGTGAAAGACTGAATCTTTTGGAAAAGGCTTGGAAGTGTTTCTGGATAAGCGATCAAGGTGAGTTTTACTTTTAATACGTTTTCAACTGGGATACATATATATGTGATATATATATATATATATATATATATATATAGAGAGAGAGAGAGAGAGAGGAGGGTTCATGTGAGGAGCGCATCAAAACGTGAGAACGTGAGGACACACGCGGTTCATTTACAAAATCACATGTGATTCACAACACAGGACTAAAAATCATATGTGATTAACATTTTGGACACGCGCGGTTTGTTACGCGGTTTGCAAAAGCGCGCGGCTTGTCCCGCGGTTTGTGTTGTGAATCACATGTGATTTTGTACATGGACGGTGCTCCTCACGTTCTCACGTTTTGATGCGCTCCTCATTTGAACCCGACCCTATATATATATATATATGAGATGGATATGTGTGGATTGAGAAAATGATTTATGGTGTGATTATGTGTATATATTAAGATATATGTATATATATATATATATGTGGTTGAAATGTGGTAAAAGGTTTATAAATGACAATATGATATATTGATACATATATATATTGTATTTATATGTGCATTACACTACACGAATATACGCTAGCCGAAACTATAGTCGGCGGAGGTGTTTGCTGTAATTGTTGTATAGCGGTGCTGTAGTTGTTGTACAGCGGTGTTGTTGGCTCGCAACCAACTGATATGGCCAGGGGAATGAGAATGAGAAAGAGGATGAGTTGAACACGGTGCACGAGTCTTGATTGGTATTTAATTAAGTGTGATATATGTGTGTTTATATAAAGGATTTTATATAAATGGGTTTTATAACGATTTTGAAATGACAGGGATTATCTCACTAGACCGTTTGGTCTAACCCTCATTTTGTTTTCAAAAATATGTATTCCAGGTCGAGGAAATTATAGCGGCAAAGGAGAGGATAAAGAGTAGGATGCTTTTTGATGACTGATGTTGATTAGGAAGCTTTTATGTATTTTGTAGTTTCGAGACTATGGGACCGTATGTGAATTATTATGTAATTTTCTTTTATGAATGTAACGATGTTATGCAATATATGTTAATTGTGGTATGTTTGGGAAACCGGGTTGTTACAGATGGTATCAGAGCCCTAGTTTAAGGAATTTAGGTATTTGGATTTATACCTAGACTTAAACTGCATGTGAAGTAGGATGTCACCATTATTTTAGAACCTTAGGATGTTAAGTATAAAAAAGTAGAAGGAACATCATGTAAGGTAATTTCAAATTACATTTGGCCAGTGTAATCGTGAACTTACAAGTACATGTTTGAACCAGAATATCTTGTTATATGGGGTATGTGCTTATGTGTATATTAACCATGTTTGAATCAACAGAGTGACAAGTCGGACTTGACGTATGGATAGAGACGAAGACAGGTATATTTCTATAAACTATACACGTGCTAAAGTGCTATTTGACTTCGGTGTAAACCAATCATTCGTGTCTACATCCTTTTGTTGCTTATCTGCATTAGAAAAGTATTTGATAATTATGTTAGAGATAAAAATGGGTGTGCTAAATTACTGTTGTTCTGATTTTGTTAATGTGTAGAGTGTGATGGCTTGAGTGTAAAGAATAATAGTAGTGTGTGGAACGTGATGATTATGTGTGGAGAGAAATGGTAGTGTGTGAAGTTTTGACATTGTCATGAAGGCGACGATTTAGTGTGTTGTGTAGATTATACAAAGTGTGACTGTTGACGCTATTTAGAAGAGTATAGTTTAAATGTGTGGGTGATGTGGATAAGATAGTAGCAGTTTATAATTAGCAAGCGTGCGAGGTGTGGTTGTTTCGAATATTGAGTGTGATTTCGAATTAACTTGGTTAAATTGGGTTTTAACGAATGGTTTTGCGTACTCTTTTGATACGGGAAATTGCCAGGAAACTTCCGTGTGTCCAAACACCAAAATGTCATATCATTATTTCTTTTTGTCAAGGTTTGGGGAGATCATTTGGATTCTAATAGAAATTAATATTTAAAATTTATTTTAATTAACATATTTTCAGCCTGACTTCTAACTTTTTAAGTGATTTATTTTAAGAATAAATATATAAAAGTTTACAATTATAAAAAGTAAAATTTTATTTTTGAAACACGTCATATTTTATATAGGGAAATTAATTAAAATACCCCAAGTTTGACCAAGTGTTACCAAAATACCACAAATCTCTCCCACTTTGCAAAAATACCCTTTTTTTCCGCGATGGGAGCCCGCGATCGCGGGCCAGGGACCATTTCTGACACTTTTTTAAACTTGCAGGGACCATTTTTGAAAAATGGAATCCCGCGATCGCGGGCTCATCCCGCGATGGGATACTTTTTGTGACTTTTCAATTTCAAGGGACCATTTTTGAAAAATTCCAGGGACCATTTTTGAAAATATGACCCGCGTAGACACTGTAGCATCCCGCGTAGTCCACTGTAGCACCGCGTTCGTCCAATTTGATGAATTTGATTTGGAATGTTACACTTTCAACCCCTATACTTATTTACTAAATTTACTTTATACCTTTTACTTTCATTATTTTAATTTTACATTTAACACATATAATCGTTTATTAACTAAAATACGTTAAAAAATACGTTTTAATTTTAACAAATTACACCATTATAATCGTCTCTTCGATACGTTCGAAATGAGCCCAATCTTGAATTTTTTTGGATTTATATATTTTAATATATATCATATACAGTTATACACTACATAAAAAAAATATTTTTTATATTTAAAATTTATACCCTTATAGTTAATTATTTAATTTATGGTACATCTTTTTTTTTCAATTTTGTTTTACACTCCTATCGAATTAACATAATTATCATATATTAACTAATTCATTAAATCGTTTTAAATTATTATTATTTGAATGTGTTTATAGATATCGTGAATGACAATAGGAGAAGGTTTCACGAGAAGAATATGAAATGGGGTTTTGACAAGTTGGTATCACTGGACTCATTTAAGAATTGTGAAAATGGGTATTTGACGAATGATGATTCATGTGTGTTTGGAGCTGAAGTATTTGCAGTTACAGAGTATGCACAAAAGAATCGATGTATTTCCAACGTAACTTAGATTAAAATTATCTCCTTCAGTTTAGTCTCGTCCCGTCCCATCCAGTTCAGTCTCGTCCAGTTCCGTCCCGTCCCATCTAGTATGCGTACCAAACGCTACCTAAGTCCATAAATTAAATAATTAACTATAAGGGCGAATTGAAATTTACACTTTTAACCCCTATACTTATTTACTAACTTTACTTTATACCTTTTACTTTCATAATTTAATTTTACATTTAACACATATAATCGTTTATCAACAAAAATACGTTAAAAAAATACGTTTTAATTTTAACAAGTTACACCATTATAATCGTCTCTTCGATACGTTTGAAATGAGCCCAATCTTGAATTTTTTTGATTTATATATTTTAATATATATCATATACAGTTATACACTACATCAAAATATTTTTAATATTTACAATTTATACCTTTATAGTTAATTATTTAATTTACGATACTCTTAGGTAGCGTTTGGTACGCATACTAGATGGGACGGGACGGAACTGGACGGGACTGAACTAGATGGGACGGGACGGGACTGAACTGAAGGAGATAATTTTAATCTAAGTTACGCTGGAAATACATCGATCATTTTGTGCATACTCTGTAACTGCAAATACTTCAGCTCCAAACACACATGAATCATCATTCGTCAAATACCCATTTTCACAATTCTTAAATGAGTCCAGTGATACCAACTTGTCAAAACCCCATTTCATATTATCCTCGTGAAACCTTCTCCTATTGCCATTCACAATATCTATAAACACATTCAAATAATAATAATTTAAAACGATTTAATGAATTAGTTAATATATGATTATTATGTTAATGCGATAGGAGTGTAAAAAAAATTGAAAAAAAAATAAGAGATGTACCATAAATTAAATAATTAACTATAAGGGTATGAATTTTAAATATAAAAAATATTTTTTTTATGTAGTGTATATATGATATATATTAAAATATATAAATCCAAAAAAATTCAAGATTGGGCTCATTTCGAACGTATCGAAGAGACGATTATAATGGTGTAATTTGTTAAAATTAAAACGTAAATTTTTAACGTATTTTAGTTAATAAACGATTATATGTGTTAAATGTAAAATTAAAATAATGAAAGTAAAAGGTATAAAGTAAATTTAGTAAATAAGTATAGGGGTTGAAAGTGTAACATTCCAAATCAAATTCATCAAATTGGATGAACGCGGGTGCTACAGTGGACTACGCGGGGTGCTACAGTGTCTACGCGGGGTCATATTTTAAAAAATGGTCCCTGAAATTTTTAAAAAATGGTCCCTTGAAATTGAAAAGTCACAAAAAGTATCCCATCGCGGGATGAGCCCGCGATCGCGGGATTCCATTTTTCAAAAATGGTCCCTGCAAGTTTAAAAAAGTGTCAGAAATGGTCCCTGGCCCGCGATCGCGGGCTCCCATCGCGGAAAAAGGGGGTATTTTTGCAAAGTGGGAGAGATTTGTGGTATTTTGGTAACACTTGGTTTGACTTAAGGTATTTTAATTAATTTCCCTTTTATATATGCTTGTTTCAGAGCCATATTAAACTTTCTTTTTCATTTCAATTTACAGTGAATTTTACACATAGTTGCATCATTGTGTTGTAGGTTTTTTTTTATGATAAGAGAAATTAGGGTGAAAAGAGTAAAAAGGGATCTGAATTTTGAAATAAATATTTATTGAATATTAATAATAATGAGATATATCAAGATATAGCAGATTAATTCACTGAGAATTATAATTTATGGTTAAGGGTGCGATTAAAAGTGATAAATGGTACACATTCTTTTTTTCCATTTCCTGAAAAATTAACTATTTTTCTCGGACGATCTTTTCTCTGTATTGTATTTTCTTGTAAAACATTAACTTTAAACATTTTAAATTCTTATCAAAATAAATTATAATAAAATAGAGGAAACCTTAAACTTATTCAATTATTAAGAAATTAAGACGTTGTTTATTAAACGTTTATCGGGTCATTATTGTCATCTACTTTATGGGGTATTATTTTCGGCATCAAAATAGTTCGATGGTACACGTTTATAACTTAATTAACGTTTAGCGGGTAAAATTTATCACCCTCATTTACTAGTTAAGATTATTGAGATAAGTGGTATCAAAACAGGTTGATTAGATATTAATCAAATTGGTCCAATCTATCCAGTTTGATTCTCTTTGTTAGATCATTTTCTTTCATAAATTTGCTCTTCATTCTTAAATCCAACTTTTTTAAAAAATTTTGTGACTTAGAGCATCTCCATCAGCTTCTCCAAAAATTTTTTAAAATAGAGAATCAAAAGTCAAAATCTAAAAAAATCACATTTATCTTCAACAGATTCCCCATTTTAGAGAAATAAACATTGATTATATTATTAAAATATAACCTCTTTCTCTAAATATTTATTTTCAAAGTTTTCTATTGGTACTCTCTTTTAATAATAATTTTTTTGGGTTATCTTCATATTTAGAGAAAAACTACTTCTCTCTTCTACTTTCTTCATTTTGGAGATAGTTTTGGAGAAATTATTAAAGTAAAAAATTGTAACTTAAAATCCACATATTATCATTTTTCTATATTTTAATGAAAACTGCTTAGAGATGCTCTTAATTCATATTTTTATGATTAACTGAGATTTCCTTACCTTCTTTATTAACGAGTTCTATTATTGATACTTGTATATTTATCTAAAAAAAGTAGTTAAATTGGTAAGACCATCTTCAATGAACCCTTTATTTTACTCTCTATCTCTATTTTACTTTCTAAAACCTCTCTAATGAACCTTCTATTTTACTCTCTAAAATAAAGAAATGAATAGTAACTTTCTATATATAGAGAGTTACTATTTATACTCTCTATTTTTTTTCTAAACTTTTGATAATTACGTAATGGTCCTTCAAATTTTTAGATTCTTGTATTTTTATTTTATTTGTTGTCGAATATCAATTTTAATAAACTAGAATTATATTTATCTTTAAATATAAATTATAACGTCGTTAAAATAATATGATAAAGTTAATAAATATAAGGTTATTGTAAAAATAAAAAATATAAAGATGCAATTTATAAAGTTAATAAATATAAGGATATAATTGAAAATATATGTAATTAAAATAAAAAAAATATTTTTGGAATATTTTTTTTAAAGTAAAAAGTAAAGTAATACATTAGAGAAAGACCATAGCACACTCTCTATTTTTTATTTTATAATAGAGAGTAAAATAAAGAATACATCGGAGATACCTAAAGCCATCCACAACGCATAACTAAAAGCCCTCAAGTCCTCAACGCCACATCAACTTTTTCTCCTAACCCTCTTCTTACCCTAAAATGGTTTACCGGGTACCCGATGCTATTATGGAACCCGCAACCCACCCCACCCTCACCCTCCTCTCACATACACCCTCGGGTTCAGCGGGTTTTCAAGCCCGGAAGCCAAGCCCGAAGGGATGCCCGCAGCTCCCCGTACCACTACCCGAAGGAGCCCTTGAAGCCCGAAGGTGAACCCGCAGCCAAGCCCGAAGGCGCTGCGGATGGCCTAAGCAATAGTGAAGAAAAGTATTTAACGAAAAAACCCTGAATTTTATTACAAAGTTTAACTTTACAAACGATGGAGAGTTTGGATGAAATGACACGACATTCAAGTTTTATTCAATATTCATGTAACTTATCCGTTTCTTCACGTGTTTTGCACATGCGCGTGGCCGCTCCACAGTCCACACTCCACATGGATACCTCCGTCAAATTATCTCCTCAAGCCTTCAATCCTTCCTTATTTATTAATTGCCAATTTGCCATCTTCAAAGGCCAAAAGCAGGTATCCTCTCCCTTCACTCTACTTTTTGGTAGGTGGGTGCTCTAATAACCTGCTTTTCACCCCTTATTTGTTTTTCTTCAAAAAAAAGGTGTTGCTCATGCTGCTTTTATGATCTATAAACTGCTGATTTCCAGTAATCTAATCAATTAGATCATCCTGGTTTGTATTTAAGTGCTTAGATTCCCTTTGTGTTTTTAGTTACTCATCTGTTCATCAGTTTACTTTTGCCTGATCTTCGTTTTGAGACAGTTTTATGATCATATATGCTTTACTACTTCATATGCTAGTTATATGTTTGACTTTTAAAATTTGGATTCAATTTTTTGGCTTAATCTAGTGAATCCTTTGATTTCCCTTTTTATGTTCTTGCTGGTGTTGTTCAAATTCGTAATTTGGAGCAGAAAATCGACTGTTTTTTTTAGATCACCATGGGCTGTTTACGTTGACTTTTATTTTTTTATTTTTTTTACCAAGGGTTTCTTTAGGTTTTGTTCAACAACCCCCTTGTTTTTTCTTTTGATTGTTGTTTCATATACTCTTGATGGTTTAGACCGACTTTGAAGTCACTGTGACCACTTTTTCAACTTCGAAATTATGTAGGTTCTTTTGAGTTTATAGTTAGATACTTGATTAAAGTCTGTAAGGAAAATATAAGTTGAAGATTTTTTATATTTATTTTACGAATTTGTTACAAAATCCATACCCATGAGATTCTGTCTGTTTGAATCCTCCCCTCTCCCTACGTAATCTGCTAACTGTTTCCAGCATGAAATGGATGAGCATCTCTAAAAGATTCTCCCAAGTTTCTAAAAAGTCAAAATCTTCAAGAATATTAAGTTACATTATTTTAACGAGAGTCTTCTTGTGACGGAAGTAAGAAGAATTAGTTTTTTCCTGAAAAAGAGTTTTGGAGGATATATCTTTTCAATGATTTTGGATCAATTATTCTGGTAACATCTAAAAAGACTTGGGGACCATATAATATATAGCAAAATAGTGATGGTTGTTTCGAAAATCTTGATTTTTGTCAGGAACCATGGGGAATGGATATGTTTGGTTGGCGGTGTGTTTATGTGCTCTCTTACCCTCTATGCTTGATGCTTCCTCCTCCCCTGATGATGGGTTACTGAGAATCAACATGAAGAAACGGCCTTTGGATGTTAATAGCATTAAAGCTGCTAGAAAAGATGGCAAATATTATGGAAACGGTGGTCTTAAGACCACGCCACATGGTTTCGGTGACGCTGATTTTGTCCCCCTAACCAACTATTTGGATGCCCAATACTATGGAGAAATCGGTATCGGTTCTCCACCTCAGACATTCACCGTCATATTTGATACCGGCAGTTCCAATCTCTGGGTTCCATCATCCAAATGCATATTCTCTGTAAGTACTGCTTGTATCTTATTCATCACAGATTGTTTTGTTTGTTGTTTTACTTACTATGTCTACGTTTAATTAATTATGTGCAGATTGCTTGCTACTTCCATCACCGGTTTAAGGGAACACAATCAACTACTTACACAAAAATTGGTAAATAAGATATCACCATTCTCAACTGATGATTGATTTATCTTATCTTCAACTTGCATGCATATAAATTGGTAAAGATATATATGACCAATTGACCATTACTTACTACGTTTAATAGTGTATGCCTGATGTTTGTATCTTTTTCCTGCAGGGGATGCTTTGCAAATAAGCTATGGATCTGGTACAATTTCCGGATTCTCCAGTAAAGATGCTGTTCAAGTTGGAGATCTTTGTGTCGAAGATCAAGTCAGTCTTCTTCTGTCTTCAACTTCATATCAGTCGCTTCTTTCTTGTTTATTGATTTATAACTTGCATTGCATTTCAGGATTTCATTGAAGTTACTAAAGAAGGAAGTCTTTCATTTGTATTGGGTAAATTTGATGGAATTTTCGGACTCGGGTTCAAGGAAATTTCAGTTGGAGGTTTGCAGCCAGTCTGGTACTAATTTATCTCAACTTGACTAATTGTAATTTTTCTTCCTTCATCCAAACGGCTTTGAATTTATTAGTCCATCCATTTCCCTTCTGTAAACTGCAGGTATAATATGATAGATCAAGGGCTTGTAAAAGAGCAAGTGTTCTCTTTTTGGCTCAACCGTAATGAAGATGATGAAGTGGGTGGTGAGCTTGTCTTTGGTGGTGTTGACCCGAGGCACTTCATAGGGGAGCACTCATACGTTCCTGTCACTAAAAAGGGTTACTGGCAGGTATGTCCCTATAAACCACCCAAGCCGTAGTTTAAAAACCAATAAAATAATTGACCCATATTGTGTTTTACAAATATCCTGCAGTTTGATATGGGGGATTTCCTTATTGGCAATCAATCTACAGGTAACTTTTATCATTGAACTCAACAAAAAGTTTGTTGTTGTTTTAAGAGGAGACAAACCAACAACATAAATGCGCTTATTTTATCATGTTTTTTTTTTCTTAAAAACATTTCAGGATTCTGTGAGGGTGGTTGTGCTGCTATTGTGGATTCTGGAACATCATTGCTTGCTGGTCCAACCGTATGTATTTCACATATTACAACGACAATTCTCACATCATTCTTATATCTAACTATAAGTGTTTGTAAATTGTAGACTATTGTGACAGAGATCAACTATGCAATTGGGGCTGAAGGGGTACTCAGCAGTGAATGCAAAACACTTGTTTCAGAATATGGGGATATGATTTGGGATCTCCTAGTATCTGGGGTTTGTTATTTAACCTCCTCTCCTCTATTATTCTTTCTTTCTTTCTTTACAAGTTAGTTGGAGAGTATTAACTTTTATGCCAATAATACGACTTCCAGGTCACACCCGGACAAGTTTGTTCACAGGCTGGTTTATGTTTCTCCAACGGAGCTAAGTCTGTCAGGTAACAACACATTTACCATCAAATGTATAATTATTCCTAGATGTCCGGTAAAGCAAGTGGCCTTAACTAATTAATCAAAGTGGCAACCAAAATATATTGTTTTGGTTTGCCAAGAAAATGCATTCGACAACTTAAGGAATGGGTAACTAACTGAATTTGATGGTTGAATTATTGCAGTTCAAACATTAAAACCGTGGTTGAAAAAGAGAATGGGGGACTTGAGGATACGGTGTATTGTGAAGTGTGTGAAATGGCTGTTATTTGGATGCAAAACCAGCTGCGACAAAAGGAGACCAAGGAAGTAGTCCTAAATTATGTGAATAAGGTGATTCCTAATTCCTAATTCCTAATTCCTAATTCCTAATTCCTGATTCCTGATTCTTATTTATATACATATATATATATATATATCTAATATAACTCAACATGTTGAATAATAGCTTTGTGAGAGCATACCAAGCCCAGCTGGAGAATCGGTGATCGATTGCAATAGCCTACATAAGATGCCGAATGTTTCATTCACCATTGGAGAAAAGCTCTACACCCTCACTCCAGAACAGGTACCAACTCTTCAACTTCATGAATTATTTAAACTTCCTGCATGCCTCCGTTAAACAAATAAGTACCCATGTTATAGTGTTCTGAATTTGAAGTAGTCAATTACCTAGTTTTGATTGATGTCATTGTCTTTGATCATGCTCAGTATATTCTGAAAACTGGAGAAGGGGTCGCTGCTGTCTGCATTAGCGGTTTCATGGCGTTGGATGTTCCACCTCCAGCAGGTCCTCTATGGTACGTATCCTTTTCAACAACTCAACTCACCTCAGACAGACTGTATGTTTACAAGAATAGAAACAAACATCTGTAGCGCATGTAAAATGATATGTTCCCAAAACACCCTTTGTCCGAATACTAGGATTTTAACTTTATTGTTTATTCAGGATTCTTGGAGATGTGTTCATGGGTGTTTACCACACGGTGTTTGACTATGGAAATCTGCAGCTGGGGTTTGCTAAAGCGGCATAATTTAGTACTTGTTAGCACAAAAACTGAAGGCTCATGTAAATAAACAAATCGATGGATTGGTGTATGTTTACTTTAATGTTTGTACTGTTGTAACATGTGTACTGGTATCGAACACGCTGTTAGGAGGTTGTATGTTATTGTCTGGACTTGCGATCCTCCATGGTCTCATACAGGTAAATTAGTACTATAAACACGTGCACTTGAGAAAAACGATCTGTGGTTCCTTTGTTTATCCTCGATCGATGTTTTCTAGGAGGTGCATATATGCAAGTATGAAAGAGCAATCCATGTGTTATATGTTGTATAGTTATAATATTCTTCATTCCGGTTAATAGACTAACATAACACATCAGTTGTTGCGGGTACAAAAATGCAATCCAAATAACTGAAATCTTGTTCAATTTAGGTGAGTAGCTAAATTCAGTATCTATATCTATACTACCTTAGACCATGAGTACCGCTTCCTATCATACCCTCTGAACCCTGATACCATCTCAGCGCCATATCAGCTTTTCTCTTTCTTAACCTCCTTGCCCTAAATTGGAGTACCGCTTCCTATCATACCCTCTGAACCCACCCTTTACCCGCGACCCACCTACCCGCCCTACCTGTACTGTCTACCCGTGGTACCCGCGCCCTACCCGATGTGAACCCGCTGTGGTACCCGAAGGTGGTACGCACGGCCTTATAAAACATATTGTCAAAAAGTCTTAAATACAAATTCTAATACATAATATACAACCCTTTAAAGCATAAACTCTTAAACCTATTTAAACACAACTCTTCATGCATCATGTACAACACTTTAAAGCATCAAATTTAAAATACTCTGAAGTACAAGATGTAGAGCATGAGGTACAAGCCTTTTTATACAATGATTTTATAGCCGGCCAAGGTCGAAAGTAGGTTGCACCCATGCTTCCTGACATCCCCGTCTACCTCTTATTTTACCATATATGTTTAGAAGATTTCATAAGTTTTTTTTTGGAAGACATAGCGGCATCGACCCTTTCGATCAACTACCACGAAAATAACGCACACACGCACGCACGCCTCCCCGGCGGTATCGGACATCCGAGGGCAGTCCACTAATCCGCCGCTGTCCCGACCCAGCTTACGCTGGACCTAAGGCCCAACCACAGGCTGGGGGGTAAGCCTTTGACTGGATCACCCAAGGACTGGGTACTCCTCATGCCCTCAATTGCCTCCCCTTGGAATCGAACCCGGGTAGACTGGGATACCATCCACAGCCCCCCCCTCCCAGGATGTTACCGTCCTTAGGTAGACCAACTGAGCTAGACATGATTTGTATAAGTTTCTCTCTCTTCACGTCTCAAAACCTTATCCTCTCTTCCAGATTCATCTTTTCTTCTATCCAATTTCAATAAATACTCTTAAAAATAACCATAAACAATGTGAGACGGAGAAAGAGATCGACCACCGAAGATCAGAGTTCTGAAAGTTAGGGTAAGATTTTGGAGCAATTAGCAGGTACCTTTTTAATCTCCTTTTATCTTTAATGCCATTTGATAACAACAAACAACTGAATATATCTATAATCTATCTGTTTTCTTCGTGGGTTTTGCTGTTTAACAATCCTGAAAACACATTGGATCTCATTTGTTGATTTTTGTCTTTCTCGACTTTGGGTTGAAGTATGTTTTTTATGAACCCTAATTCAGTAGGTTTTCCTCCAAATCAGTTGGTTTATATATCGATTGATTTCTTATACAGGTTCTATCTTGCTTTGTGGGTTGTTCTACCGCAACTCTTAAATTGTACCCAACTACTGATCCATTTGTGAACATACTATGATAATAGTTTCATCCAGATGACGCTTCAGCCTCTCTCTCTCTCTCTTTATCCAAGATGTTGGTTCAGCACCCTCCAAGCTGAAATATATAGGGGTTTTCCCAATTTTTTCATGCGACTCCTCTTTCTTGTGATTACAATCGATTCTTCTGCACAACGATTTCTTCGACTCTTTCACTATCGACTCCTCAGGTAAGGTTTATCTCACAATCGTAACTTATTTCCTTCTTTGTTTGGTTTTGCTCTTGCAATTTGGATATTCACCCTTCCAACTTGGTGGCCGATGTGGCTGGATAATTTGGTTCAGTTCTAGCTGCAATGGCCAAAGGAACTTGCACTATTTGGTTTCAACTTTCTACGGCAAACAAAACGACACAGAAGAGGATGGATGAAATTTGTAACATAAAGAGAGGTTTTTAACATTTTTTTGTAGTTTTATCTGGGTATTTAAGGATGTTGGTCAAACTGTTTCAATTATGTGACTGCCATTGCTCATGGGTTACATTCATCTTTTTGATGTCAGTTAGTTTTTTTATCTTCATGTTGGATGTTGGTTCTTTAAGTGGGCTACAAGAGATGGTGTTTCAAATTTGGTTGGTGTTTCATGAATACATTCGTCAAACTTTGTTGTTAATTTTCTTTTCAAAGTGGAGTATGGTTTTAACTGTTCCCCTTCTTATGTTTTAATGGTTCCCCTTCTGGCGTGAATGGATCTGTTTGTTTCTTATGGTTGTCGCCAGATGTATCCATTTATAGTTCTATTGTTGTTCTTGCTTAATTGTTGTTTTGGAGATTTGTTTGTAACAACTTTTTCACTACAGTTTCCAACGAGGTACCAGATCAGTGGCTGCAGGTCTTGATTTTAAATTTGTTAAGTTTCACTTTGGCCGGTTTAGCTCAATAATGAAATGACATTTCTTATTTTTCAATGGCCAAGGGACAAATTGAAAGTGTTCAGTGTGGTTTATACAAGTCTTCTCTATGTTGGAACTGTGTCAATGGCTTTTGATGGCTTTTTTCTGGCATAGAGGAGGTAGGTGGGCTGTGAATTCTTATTATGCTTTTGATTTATTCATTTTGGAGAATGGGTGTATGATGATAGGGGTGATTGTGTAATCAAAGTTTTTTTTTATTATAATATGGGAGGAACAAGGAGGATAATCCTTTATTGTAAATGGTCTTCAAAAAAACATGGGTGTTTTTGGTGGAATGTGGTATGTTGCTTATACGAATTTTTTCTGTATATGCGATCTGGTGGCATCAGATTTGGAGGATTGGATTAGATTTCTTAATATTTGGTTGCTGGCTGCTGGGCTTCGTTAAGGACAACTGTTGTACTTAAGTAAATAAAGATTTGTTTCTTGTATTATTGAGAATTTGAGATATGCTGATTGGGCCTTTATTTCTTCTTGGGCCATGTTGCAAATATTGGATTTATTTTAAGGTAGATCTTTCGGCTCATGTTTTAAAATAACTGGAGTATAGATTCAAGTATTTGATTTATGCTTGCATGTGGGCCATTATATACTTAAAGTTATGGTTTCTCATTTAGGCCATTACGGTGAAAGTTTGAAAAAAAATCGAAGAAACCACATGTGTTTTTTTATTTTAATTATTTTTTATGGATTTGTTTCAAATGTGTGTATTTTACATGTACGAAGATTATAGGACAAATGTTTATCATTTTGAATGTTTACAAGTATTTGGATGTTTGTAAGTATTATATCGATTGTAATTATTTCATTGGTATTCCTTATGGTATAGTAGATTAGGTGGGAGGATGATTAGTTTGGATATACACGAACTATGTTGAATTGATTGTGTGTTTCTGTTCATTCAAATGTTGCAATTAGAATTAAATAAATCCAAAACATGAGCCGACTTCAACCAAAGTCTAGACCTACCTTGTGGTTGAGTCTGTCCATTAAATCAATTCAACAAGAAGAAAAACATATATAATTCTATGAATAAGTGGTTGGATTAATACGGGACTTGGAGTTCCATTTAGTTTACATGGTTTGCTCCTATTAGATTTGAATTGTGATATAAGTTTCGATATATCATATTACTGTAATATCTCAAAATCTTATGTAATATAACCATTAATGTTTCAAAATCAATTACATAAACACTCCCGCCGCATTGCACGGGTTCACAACTAGTTCTGGAAAACGGACTGCAAAGGTATGACATTTAAATGTGTACCATAATCAATCACGTAAGCGGAGAGCCAGAAAGGGTAAATACTAAATAGTTTTATCGAGAGTGGCTTTATGATATAAAAGGTGGCTTATTCAATAAGCTTTTTAGGGGAGTTTTACTTTTGTTTCGTTTACTTGTTGCTAGAATGACTTTTGTTTCCTTTAAAGGTCAATCCTTATCTCATTTCTTTCCGGTCAGAAACGTAGGGTTGTTTTAGCTGCAACTGTTTGTTGTTAGCAATGACTGTCTTGTTTTGCCTACTTGAAGCATCAACTCCAGCTATCTAAAAGCAAGAATGCCACAAGGGAACATGCTTCTTACTGCTGCTTCGTGCTGTTAGGCTGTAGTTATTGAGTTTCTTTCTCGACCTCGCTTCCCCCGCAAACCCCCCCCCCCCCCCCCAAGGGGGGCTTCGTCTGTTCCTGGCTCGCCGCATACTGTCTAGGCCCTAACAAGCAACATAAGTAGAACACTAAGAGGAGTTCGTGCCCCTCCCCGAGAGATTTACGGGTGATTGTGATTGTGATTGCTTAATGATATAAAATGTGGCTTATTCGGTACGGTTTTAAAGAGAGCTTTATTTTCAAACCTGCCACTTCAAATTAAAAAAATGTCCCATTCCAACAATAAAATGATTGATATAATACAAAGGTTTTTATCAAGCGTTCCATTTTGAGATTGTCTTTTCTTCTCAACTCTTTTTTTCATTTTAAGTTTTTGACAGTCAAAATCATGTTTTTCAACCCTAAAGACGTGTTAAAATTGAAATAAGTGAAAAGCAATATGGAACAAATCAACCTGGATTAAGGAGTGAGGATGGTGGGTCTATGGCTACTAATTATTGGTTTTCTAAAATGGCTAAACCTAAACAATTAAGAATCTGAGCAAGTAGGATTCTAAACGAGTGAACCTAAACCTAAAACTTTAACAATATAAACCTAAACAATTAACAATCTACATCTAATTCGCAACAAAAACAACGGTCTAGTTCATTAAAAGAGACGAAACAAAACAATTTTAAAAAAATAACATAAAGAAACCAACCTTAAGCAGAGAAATCACAACCAAAGAGATGGAACTTACCTGCTTTAATGCTATACTTCTGGAGCTCGAACTACTGAAACTCGAGAAACAAGCGTACTAGAGAAGAGATAACAATCTATTCGAATGAAATTGTTGAATATAAGGGACAAAATCATCGAAAATCACAATCACAACCAAACAATTGGAACTTACCTGCTTAAATCGTTCTTGTTATCGTTGAAAATAAGAACAAAATCATAAGTATGCATATTTTTTTTGGAGTCTTTGGGATTTCAATCTCAGGAGCTGAAGCGAAAAAAGAAAATGCAAGAGCCGCTATGTAACCCCCCTTCCCGAGATGAAAAAGAGGTTACATTCAAACCTAAAACAAACCGTCAAAAAGAATCATATAAAGCACTATAAACCATATTTATAAATAAACATCATCAGATATAACAATTGACTCGAATGATACATTTTTCTCTTCCAAAACTTGCTTTACAACATCAATTAAACCTACAATTTCTTATCGACAACATCTTAGATCTGAGAATACTTCGAATCCCTTACTTCTTAGACTCCCTTCGAATACATGCCGCGAAGAAAGAAATGCGGCTGAGCCATACGCTCAGTGCACAGATGTAATAGATAATAAACGAATAATCAAACCCAATATCGGATATAATAAAATTCTGAATTTTGGACACACGACTCAAATTTTCCGAGTGTTCATGAAAGCTAGATCGAGTAAAACACATTCCACATCTAATTTCGACACAATATATCGAGATACCCACAAGTAGGGAAACAAAAATAAAAGACGTTGGATCGAGCAAATCGATTTTAACATGCTTATCAAGCCATAATAAAATGAATGTTTACAAATTCATAATATCAAAAACCGTAAATCTTGTCGAAGATTAAAACTGCCAAATCACAACAAATATTGTCAACTAAATATCAAACGAATTTTAGAAACTTATCTCAAAATCATATCATACGATTGTATACCGAGCTCGAAAAATGCAAACACTTGCATATCAACCGACATGACAAGTGTCATACATCTGGCCACACAAGCCCGTACGTTGGACTGCAGACCCACACGTACTAATTGTGAGATACGGCGTTAGGCACTACACCGACACTCACCCTACAAACAAATCACATAAGTTAGGGCCGACCCGTACGCCTCCTGAATAATATCACCCATCACCATGGCCAGCTCTCACTAGACACAAACATAAATTGAAAGGAGACGTCGTGGATTGATCACACCGCCACAATGGTGTCACGCCATCGGTGCCACAATGACGTGCCTATGGTACCCCCATAGGTGGTTAGCAGCTCGGTATACGTTAAGCATAAACTTCAAAAGTATGTCACAACACATGTGAGCAAATCATACTAATTAAAAAAAGAATCAAAAAGACATTTGCTTGTACAAAAATATTGACCAATTCCCTTAAAAGCTTTATAATTTTGAACACACTTTATTGACGACTAACGAATCGAAAAGGATTTTAAATGGCATGAGCCTCAGTAAACCATTAACATAAATATTTGAATGAAATCTTTCAAAAGACTTAAAAACATAAAACATATGGAAAGCCAAAACCATAAGTAGAATAGGAATTTCACACTCACAACTTTTCTAAATCGAGTAATACATGTTTTAGCAATTTACACGTTTAGAGATCCCAAATTATATCATACTTCCAGTAGGTTTCTGAAAATTATATCTAAACAAAAGTTTTACATAAAAGTCTTGTGATTCCATAGAATCGAGAATGAACTGAATCGGATTTATAATGAATTATATACGGATTTTTGAAAACAGTCGCGCTGTTTTGGTCTAAACTGACACCAGTTTCAGAAAACACAGATTTTAGACGTCTTATGTAAAAATCACAGTTTGATCGTGTGACAATAAATCGTTTTAGACATCTCCAGGTTTTCAAAAACATATTATATGAATTAATCCGATAAACGAGTGATTTGTTATGAGTTTTACAAATAACACAAATTTTCAGAGAGAAAATCGGCAACTTATAAAAACAGATTTTGACCTTTTTAACATAATCGATTTGTCGCATGCAAAACCAAAAGAGAACTAACCCGAGAATAGACCCGATCAAACGATCAACACGGACGAGAACGCAAATCAACTTGATGGAAGAAAGAACATATTGTACACAAAATTGAACGAAAAGAATGGAAAGAAAAGCAAGGAACTATATATATGTATGTATGTATGTATGTATGTATGTATATAACGAATCAAATAAATGTAAACAGGTATTACTCGTATACAACAGATCAAATAAACACCAACGAAGGGGGAGTAAATAATCCGTACCTTAGCTATTGATAGATCTCTTAGATATTTTTCAACTAACGAAAATTCTTCACGATCAAAACTTTAAACACGAAAGCAATCTCAAACTTAAAGATTGCTGCCAACGATTCCAAAATAAATCTCGACGTTTTGCTTTTAGTTTCCTCCACTAACTTAATGACCTAATCAGTTGAATGAAAAGAAAAGAAAAATTAAAATCTAATTTGGTTTAGAAGTATCATTGCGGCTGCCAATTATGGTGTTATCCCAAAATTATCAAAGTTCTCACTATTGACAATACTAGTCTCTTGAGTTTATAAGGTTTTCAACTTAAATAAATATGATTGCTTATTAATTTACTAGAAATTAAGGGATATTACAATATACCATCCTTAAAAAAATTCCGTCCTCGGAATTCAAATAAGCAAATATATCGAAAACCCTTCCCATATCACATCTTTTGAATCACAGACACATAATATTTACTATAAGAGAGAATTCTATAAAATAATTTACGGCATCGATCAATTGACCCCGCAATAAAATTACCCGTCCTCGAAATTATATAGATACTTTGGTCATCATAACTCACCCGACTTACAAGAATTCAGTCCTACAAATCCGTCACCAAAAGCTTCAACGAATCAATACTTACAAGTCACAATTCAGTCTTAGCACAAGAGACGAGACACCATAATCATTTCGATTTATTAACTAATATCTAACACCAATGTCATTCTACCAACTCAAAAGCTCTAAAAATATCCACCAAAGGTTACCACTTTCTAAATACCATATATCTAAAATTTGCACAATTTATATCGCTTTAGAAATCAAATTCTAACTCGAATGATTAGGCTTGAGCATTCCGATATCTCCAAAATAAACTTCTTAAATTATAAAGATCGCAACCCATAATTCCATCCCTGGTCATATAAAAAAAAGTCATGCTGAGAAACGTTATGTATCCTTATAAAAACTTACCCAAAACCACTTACCGACGTCACATTTCAACTTATTAATCCTAATAAGATACTCTAATAAATTTTCTTATTTCTCAAATAACACATGACTATTTCATAAATACCCCTACGTTCTAGGTATACAACTTCCATACAGGTGATCAAGGTAGGCAAATACAACTATATCATCCATTTGAAGGTCCTAAAACACAAACTCTTAGACTATTGGCTTAGCAAACCCATCCACTTATCCTTGAATTTAGATCGCCTAAGGCATTAAGGTAGCATCTTAGATTGCCTAAGACATTAAGGTAACATCTTAGATTGCCTAAGACATTAAGGTAACATCTTAGATTGCCTAAGACATTAAGGTAACATCTACATATATTAACCACAAACAATGCATTCAAAGACTTAACATACCACCTATTACAACTCCAACAAAGAAATTCATCAACCTAAACGATAATATAAAACCACAAATCAATAATCGAGCCACTAGGGAGCCACTTAGGATAACAACACTAATTCGACCACCACACTTCCGCCACACCACTTAGACATATTCACGTAATCTACCGATACTTACAGGTCAAACCTATTTGGTTTTCTACAAGATAGAACTGTGGATCCCAGATTAGTGCATACAACAGGAAATCAACAGTAAATAGAACAATCAATATGATTTCCAACAGTCATCCATATAATATTGAATAAACCTTTCAGAGAGTTTACACAATTTCAGAAAAAGATAACAATGACTAATTGAACGATTTACCTATTTTCTAAGGTTTAAACATCTATTTATATCTAGGCCTAAGTTAATCAAGCCCAAGGCCCATTACATTTAATAAGCCCAAATACAATTTACATTTAATCCCTTAAACTTCTATTCAATTAGAATTTATTCCCAACAATCTCCCCCTTTAAATCGAAGTACAATCTCGCGCCAGTTCTCTACGTATCTCTTTCGAAGCGCGAACAGAATCTCGAAGCTTCGAATTGCTTTACGAAACTCCATGCGGTCTTCAACAAGTTCCAAGGCTTCTCGGGCGTTTATTTCGTTTCGATTTGCAGCGAACGAAATCCGGAGTTCTTTTTCCTTGGAGATTATGTCTCTAAGCGCATCTCTGACCTTTAGAAGAGTTCCGTCGCAGAATCTTTTAACTTGGCTAAACCGGAGAAACTTCTTCTCGTTCTGTTCGTTGAGGTAGACGATTTCGAATTCTGGTTGTAGTAGCAGCGAGTTGACAGGATACATTTTCAGCTCTGGAGCGTTCTGATCAGGTTTCAACAGGTTTATCTTCTTCGTTCGGTGCTCAACTCCCATCTGAAAGTCTGTAATGTAAGACATCATCACCTTGTATTTCCGAAAACGCTTTACAGCTTCAAGTACTTTGGTGATGTGGAGCGGTCGGATCGTTCAATTTCGGAGGTCTCTGAGTAACGCGTGAAAGTCGTTCAATCGTAGATTCTTGATGTCGGCTTCTGAGAACTTCCATTCATTTCCATCTTCGCGTTTAACCGTAAAGACTGGATACCAGATATTCAAGATTTTGCCAGATTGTATGGTCACAACATCGGTGATCTTGTGCTTTGCTCTGACTTGGCTGACTGGTAGACACCTTTTCATTGCCTCTAAGTACTATTTCCTGTAAGCTTCGTCGAACTTGGCTAATCCGAGGCAGAAGGCTGGGTCGAGCACACGCAGCTTGTGTATGAACAACCTCTTCAGGGAATCCTCTAGGAAGGGGATGAGGACAATGATTTTCTCCTATCGGACAGGTTGTTGTGGAGGTTGAGGTTGATCAGAAGCTTGTTGTTGCTGAGGAGATGTTGGATGTATTGTTGTAGAAGTCTCGGGAATCTGATTAGCGTAGATTGGGGTACTTTAAAGGTTTTGTAGCAGGAACTGATCGTAGTCTATTTCGTCATCGACATCGGTAGGAAAGATCAGGTTTACCTTGAAGTTTATCGCACTGGCGGCTTTTTGATACCATGCGTTTTCGGTCTCCGGGTCGATCTCGGAATCAGGATCTATCAGATCAAGTGCGGGCCTTTCCGGTGCAGAATATACGATCAATGCCCGAGATTCTCCCGCGGGCTTTTCAACCGTTGGGTCTTCATCATCTGAGATGTCCATATCAATGACCATCTCGGCTAGATTCAGTTGGGCTTTAGGTTGGTCTTCGGATTGTACCACAACTGATGGTTCCGATTAAACCGTTGGAGTAGTTTCGGGGGTGATTGGTTCGGACTCTTATAGTCGTTGTCGTTTGTTCTCCCCCTCACGGTGATCAGGATCATCCTGGTCATCGTGGTGTCTCTTATGTCCGCCATCTTGACTCTTGCAGGTGTCTTCGAGAGAGGCGACTCTTTAGGACAAAGAAGTAATGGCTTTATGAAAGTCCTTCAGAGTCATGTCAAGCTGGTCCAATCGGTCGGTTACGGATGACGACTGAGCAGATGTTTGCGATCTGAGTACTGTGATGGGATCTGCTTCAGTCGAGGAGTCAGTGTTGTCGTGTTGGAGCAGTTGGGCGAGGAGCATGGTCTTCAGATCATCCACCGAGTAAGTTTGCTGAGCAGGTGCCGGTGGAGGTGTCGGTCTGGTTTTGGTTTCGACCACTTTTTCCTTTCCTTTGAGTAGAGTCTTGACTTTATCAAACTCTGTTTTGAACTCCTTTTCTAGTGTCTCGCGGACAGCCTTTAAGGTGCTGTCCAGGTACTTCCTTGACACAATGTCGGGTAAATCACTGTCGGGATCACTTAGATTGCCCGTTGAGGTCACGACTGTTGATTCAACAGAAGTGCCACCTACGTTCATAGCTGGCGAGATGTTGGCTATGGTAGGATTTCCATCCGATCCTCGTATTCTGCTTAAGGGCAGACATACTACGGATGTTCCAATCGGGTCACTAAGAGCACCGATGTTAGCTGTCTCGATCTGTGTCCTAGCCGAAGAAGATATTATAATATCAAATGTCTCTAGACTCAATGGTGCACAGAAAGAGGTCGAGAACGGGGGAGGCTGTTCTCTTGTTTCAATATCGAGACTCTCTGAGTGAGAGACCGATAGACATTGTGCTAATTCCCCGTGAAAATATAACAACCAACTGTTGAGAGTTGGTTGAGTGGCTAAGGGGGTTGTGCAATTGCGTCTCTACGTCCACGACATCTTCATCAATGTCTCGTCCCAACGGATGAGACGAGGCAGCAAATGTGGCTACCTGGGCGACACGGGCTTGGAGTCGCTCATGTTCCTCTCTATTTTGTACGCTCGGTCTCTCATTATTCTTTTTCGATCTCCATTCTGTCCTCCTCACTTGTTCTAAAATTTCAACTAATTCTCCCTCCTCTCTCCTTATGTCTCCCGAAATTGGCTGGGATGTAGGGATGTTAGAGGGTGTGGGTGATTCGGATGGAGATCCTTCAGTCAATGGCGGTTGATGTCCGATACGGGGTGGTATTAATGAGGCACGGATGGTTTGATCCGTATCGGTGTCAGTGGTGTCATTGTCAATAACATCGGCTTGGGTGAACAATGATATTGGTTCAGTTGTATCCGTTCCGGGGTCCTGTTCGAGTCTTGGGGCGGTAGTGACGACCGGGACCTCGTGTAGGGATGTCGATGGTCTGGCGCCAGTCGTGGTACTGGTGGTGTGTGTAGGGGTAGATGTTCGAGCGGTGTGTTGGCGGGGTTGTTGGCTGGTATCGCCACGCGTATCCAATGCACCGTCTGCGTCTGTTCCACTCCCTGAATGTACTCTCAACACACCCCGTCCGGGAGCCCCAGCTACTCGGACTCTACCTCCACGTGTCCTTAGACCCCCACGTCGCTCGGGTCTAACTCCTTGGGGAGCTCCCTTCGGTTCTTGCTAGACCATAAGAGCACTAACACCTAACGTTCTTCTATAATCTATCACACTTGGTGCATTGGGGTCCGCGTGAGCCAGTAGGGCTTCTGGTATAGGATTGGCTTGGGCATTGGACGGGTTACGAATCACTAGATAGTGTATGTTAAAAGGAGGACATACCGGGTGGTTCATGTGCCGCGATATGTTCGGATTCGTGTCCATATGCTGACAGATGGCCAAGGATAGGAACCTTGGGTATGGAAGGAACTTCTTTTCCTTTGTTCTGTCGATCGCCCAGATAGTCTGAACTAGTTCCCGCCAGATGATCATCGCGAAGTCGATGTGACGGTTGTAGCAGACGGCATGAAAGAGTCGTAGGAAGTCGGCTATTCACTGGTCGATCCCCTTCCATCTGGAGGATAGACACCTGTTCAGAATCGTGAACATGGTGTACCAGATAGGTGCCAACTATTTCCGATTGAAGGCTGAGGGTCGGTTCAGTGCATGGTTGTATCCGAGAGCACGAATGTCGTTGCAGAGAGTGTTGTCGTCGATAGCAGGGTCATAAGAAGCATGGCCGTCGGCAGTAGCTTCGGGTAAGGATATAAGGCATCGGAACGACTCTGGTGTGAGCGTGAACGGATGATGATCTATCACCTCCGTTATCGTCTGAGAGTTGAGCGCCGTGACGACTTGAGCAGTGCGCCAAACTTGATATATGTAAAGGACTGGGACGTCGGTGGTAGCGGTAAGTGCCTTGCGAAGTGGATGTCCTAGAAGGATGTCCACGACCACGCGATGTTGTGGTCGGAACTCGGCAGCGTCTAGGTGGTGATTGTTCGCCACGATTTCAATGCCATGATCTGCTGGAACCAGGGCATTGTCAGCCTATTCGTCTAAGAATTCCTCTTGAGGAGGATTGCCTTGTTGGGGCTGTTGATCAGCCATTTGATTACCTAAAAGACACAGTGTTAGATTACAGGCGGATGCACAAGTGTTGGTGCGTACCTTGGCAAAAATCGGCTCAATTTGAAACAGATTGAGGACTGGTAGTGGAGCAGGGTAGTGGAGAAGGGTACTGGAATGCCAAATTGGCAAAGTTGTCCGGACATAAGAAGTATCCGGTAATCATAGTGTCCGAATACCATGGTTTTCGGATAACAATAGTTACCGGGTACATTGGTATCCGGATACAAATGATTACCGGACAAAATGATAGTTACCAGACAAAAATAGATCTACCGGATAACAAGGTTACCGGACAATTAAGAACATCCGGATAGTTGAATTTACCGAAAACCATAAGGTTTCCGGACAACTTGGGTTACCGGATGATGATGGTTACCGGACAACCATCAGATCCCGGATAGTTGAACTTACCGGAAACCATAAAGGTTTCCGGACAACTTAGGTTACTGGGTGAGATGGTTACCGGACGATTGAGGTTACCGGATAGAATATCTTAAGCATTGAACGTTTCCGGATAAGGTTGAATGTGTCCGGATAGATTCAAACTATCCGGACGTCATTCGGAAACCCCAAATCGGCCAAAAACAGACTTAAAACACTGATCAAAGTGTTCTAACAGTTTCTAATCGATGCAATAATCAAGAGAACACCTAAAATCGGGCCTAAACATGTGAAAAAGAGCCCGAATGTGAGTCATCATCGATACCGGGTTCGAAAAAACCCAATCGGTCCACTGTGGATTCGATTTGAACATTGATTTGTGGATGTATATGTGCGAAAATGATTAAATGAGAAGAAGATGTACAAACATGTGATGTAGATACCGAAATCGATCAAGATGAATGTAATTCGAGAGTTTCAGAGCGTGGGGTTTCGAGAGAGAGTTTTTGTGAGTTTTGGAATCCGGAAAAGTGAACAGATGGTAGGTCGGATGTTTATATAGGTCAAGGTATCCGGGTGGGTCATCCGGATACCCATTCGGTCCGGATACCTATCCGGATAGGATAGTTATCGGATACCTATCCGGATACTTTGTTCGGATACCATGGATTTTTCAAAAATGGTCCTGTGCTATTTCCAAAATTGACATTTCTATCTCAAAGAATTTAAAAAGTTTTGGAAAAACACGCCCCCCCTCGAACTTAGCATGGGGACATCTTTGCTACCCCTCGGATGTTGCATACACACATAGAAAAACTTGTAATTTGAAGGAAAACTGGTGTGTGACGCTCCCCCTCAACTGATGAACAAAAAGAAAGTTGATCCCCCTCGGATTGTGCATGTGGTGTGATTTGAAGAAAAAATTCTGGAATATCGACATAAATAAAAAACTTTCGAGTGTAAAGAAAAAATAGTGTGACACCCCCCCCTCAGAAATAGAACCGACTTACCTGATAAGCTTATGTGCTCCCCCTGAACACATGAACAAGATTGTGAAACGCAAAGATATATCGATGAAAGTAGACGACAGTAATTGAACATAAAAGGAAACACACGAAAGAAAAGCAAAGAAACGAAATCTACCTAATTAATACAGAGATTTGACAGAAATGTGTGTACGATACAAGTAGAATACAGATGCGAGGAAGTGTGTACTCGATCATCTGGAGTTGAGATAACAGATGACGGATAGGTAGTTCCTCGTAGGTGTATAGAACTTGTATCGGGCGCACGATTTGGTCAAATCTCCAGGTTTAGCATACCAAGCCTGGACACAAGATAGTTAAAACGTTTTTCGTCCAGGGATTTTGTAAATAGGTCTGCTATTTGATGTTCCGTATTAACAAAATAGAGTTCGATTGTACCTCTTTCGACGTGATCCTTGATAAAGTGGTACCGAACGTCTATGTGCTTCGTCTTCGTGTGTTGGACCGGATTGCAAGATATTGCAATTGCGCTCTTCGAGTCGCAGTAGATAGGCACTTGAGAGTAGGTGAAGCCGTAGTCTTTGAGTTGAGTGCGCATCCAAATGACTTGCGAACAGCAGCTCGCGGCGGCCACGTATTCCGCCTCAGCAGTCGATGTAGAGACGCACTGCTGCTTCTTGGATGCCCAACTTACCAAACTATTGCCCAGGAACTGCACATGCCCCGATGTGCTCTTCCGATCCAACATGCTGCCTGCGTAATCAGCGTCCGAATACGCTGTGAGCTCAAAACCTGTCTCTTTCGGGTACCACAAGCCAATATCAGCAGTACCTAGTAACGAAAAATTCGTTTTACCGCAATTAAATGAGACTCTTTTGGTTTTGATTGAAAACGGGCACATAAAAATGTCGAGAACATAATATCAGGTCTACTGGCCGTCAAGTACATTAAGGAGCCAAACATCCCACGGTAAGTTTTGGTATTCACATCCTTTCCGTTAGGATCGGCGTGTAACCGAGTACCGGGTGCCATGTGAGTTTTCATTGGTGAGGACTGTTCCATCTGGTACTTCCGAAGAATGTCCCGGATGTACTTTGCCTGGTTTATGAATATCCCGGTCGACAGTTGCTTAACTTGAAGACCGATAAAGAAATTCATGTCAGACAACATACTCATTTGGAAATTCTGCCCCATTAGTTTAGCAAAATTCTTACAGTACCGAGGATTGGTAGAACGAAAATTATGTCGTCAACATACACTTGAACTAAGACTATATGACCTTCTTCATTTTTAATAAACAGGGTAGTATCGATTTTACCTTTTGAAAAACCTGATTTTATTAAAAATTTGGACAGAGCGTCATACCAGGCGCGTGGAGCTTGCTTCAGACCGTACAGTGCCTTGTCTAGGAGGTAGACGTGATTTGGCCTTTTTTCGTCCACGAACCCGTCCGGTTGCGATACATATACTTCTTCCTTGATTTTGCCGTTGAGGAAAGTGGTGTTGACATCCATCTGGAAGACCGTGAAGTTCTTGTGTGCAGCGTATGCAAGGAAAATACGAATCGCCTCGATTTTAGCAACCGAAGCGTATGTCTCATTGTAGTTAATACCCTCTTGATGGCGGTATCCTTTGGCCACGAGGCGCGCCTTATTGCTGTAATACCCGGGGTAAGTTCGTTAGTTAAATCCTAGTTCCGTTAAATTTATTTAATTATATAATTAATGTTCAGGGTAAGTTTGGGTTAATTTATAAGTTTAGGGGTCTTTTTGTCATTAGTGGATAGTTAGAGGAGTAAAGTGGTAAATATGGATAGATATTATCCCATTAGACAATCAGATATTTCATAACAGAAAATATTCAGAATTGTGTTGAGTGTGTGTGTGTTTGGAGAAGAAAAGAAGAAGAAAGAAATGTTTGGGGCTAGGGATTCAAATTGGTACACTTGGAAGTGATTTCAGGTATATTTCCTTTACAATTTATGTGTGTAATTGCTATTAGGTAGTTTCTATCGGATTAGAATAGTCAATTACATAATTGTTAATGATTCAGTCGATTTCTGGGTGAAAATGGGATAAACAGTCAGTGGTTTCCGGATGATATGAAGGTGTCCGGTAGTTTCTTGGTTAGTGTCCGGATAATGTGTTGTTAGTGTCCGGTAGTTTTCTTGCAGGTATCCGGATGAATCGATTAACTGGGTAAGTCCTATTTTCTTTAGTTTCCGGATGAAATGATTTACCGGACAGTGTCCGGATTGTTGTGTTGTCCGGATAAGTTATGTTATCCGGATTGGTTATGTTGTCCGGAATGTTAGTGTTGTCCGGAAAGGTTGTGTTGTCCGGATACTTTTGCTGTTTGGTCAATTTGGTGAGTTTAGATGCTTTTAAGTATCCAGTAACCTGTGTATTGTTAGTTATTGGATAGGGAATGAATGAGGACTAAATGTACTGTGGACTCGACTTAAGTACGGGTTTGGGGGTAACATTTGGGGTTTTGAGTTATCTAAGAGTTCTTAGTCTACTAGGGAGTTTTATGTGTACAAGTTATAAAGAGAACTATGTATTTGATTTGTTACAGATTCTGTGAATTTGAAGTGAAAGCAGAGTCGTTTTGAGAAAAGCTTGGAGAACATTTTGATAAGTCAAACAGGTGAGTTTTTTTTACTTAAAATGTTTTCTAACTGGAATACATATATGTGAATGAGTGTAATAATGTGCATATTGTGTTTATATGAGTATTACACTGCATGGGTGCTAATTGGCCGGGCTTAGGACCGGTGTATGTTGGCTGTACAGAGGGACAGTGGTGTTGGATGTATTTAGTACAGTGGTGTAAAATGATTAGTTGGCTCGCAACCAATTAATATGGCCAAGAGAATGAGATGGAAAGATATATGATGCATGAGTCTTAATTGGTATTCTTATGTGAATTATGTGTATGATGTTGTGCAAATGGTTTTTTAACTAACGGGGATTTTCTCACTAGACCTCAAGGTCTAACCCTCATTTTTGTTTTAAAAATATGTATTCCAGGTCGTGGATCGAGTAAGAGCAAATAAGAAGGTTAAACCGCGAATAGCTTTTGGAGGACTATGTAGTTGAAGACTATGATGTGTTTAGTAGATATAGTATGTTGTTTGTAATGATGTAAATTACTATGTAAACGTTTTTAATGATGTACTGAATGGTTGTAAAAGACTAGGGGACCGTATTTGTTATATAATGTATCTCTTGTTTTAACGACGTTATGCAATGTATGCTATTTGAACTATGTATGGGATTTCGGGTCGTTACATATAGTATCAGAGCCCTAGTTTAAGGGATTTAGGTATTAGTATCTGTACCTAGACTTAAACTGCATGTGAAGTAGGATGTCCTTATTATTGTAGAACCTTGGGATGGTAAATATAAAGAGGTAGAAGGAACATCATGTAAGGTAATTTCAGATTATACCTGGCCAGTGTAATTGTGATCTTACAGGTACATGTTTGAACTGGAATGCCTTGTTATATGGGGTATGTGCTTATGTGTATATTAACCTTGTCTGAATCAACAGAATGGCAAGTGGTACTAGACAAACGAATCGGGAAGGAAGAGGAAATCCGAATAGAACAAACCCAATAGCCGGAGGAAGGGGAAGAGGGGGAGAAAGTGGTGGAGGCAGAATTGGAGGCAGAATTGGGGGTAGAACTGGGAGTGGAGCTCCACCGCGAGGTAATGAATTTGTTACTAGGGACGATTTAACAACCGAAATGGGAAGACTGCAGACCAGTATACAAGCCATGTTTGATCGAAATCGTCATAATGTAGCTGATACACCAGATCCTGGTCAGGAAGACGAGATGCCTATTACACCCACAATCACACCAGTACTAAGAAAGTATGACTATAAAATGTTCTTAAGTTGTAAGCCTCCAACTTACTCAGGAGATCGGGATTCGGTAAAAGCTATGAAGTGGCTGAAGGAAATAGAAGCCATCTTCAAGACTAGTAAATGCGCTGAAGAGGATAGAGTACTCTATGGAACTGCAATGTTGAAAGGCGATGCCCTATACTGGTGGGAAGCACATATGTCCTCGGGAGGATCTGATATATATTCTACCTACTCTTGGGAAGAATTCGTGATAGCTTTCAGGAAACAGTTTTGTCCTCAAGCCGCAGTTAAACAATTGGAAGGGGAGTTTATGAACTTGCAGCAGGGGAATTTGTCAGTTCGGGACTACACCGCTCGTTTCTTGGAAAAGTCTCGCTTTGCGGAATACTACGTGGCTACGGAGGCCATGAAGATTGAAAGGTTTATCTTTGGATTGAATGCAGAAGTCAGAAGTTTTGTGATTGCTAAAGGACCAGAAACTTTCTCCACCGCAGTAGACGCCGCGGAAACCGTGGAACAAGATAAAGGGAGAAGTACTAGCGATAAGAATGTGGGGAAAAGAAAGTGGGAAGGACCACAGTATGATCCGAAGAAGTCCAGGTTTCAGCGATTTGATAACCGTCCACCTTTCCGACCAGTTGAAAGACCTTGCCCAAAGTGCCACCGTTTTCATCAAGGAAGTTGTCAAGTGGATCCTAGAAACTATTATAAGTGTGGAAAGATCGGTCATATTGCTAAAGACTGTCGAGTTGTTAGATTTTGTTACTCGTGCAATTCTCCTGATCACCTTCAGTCCGATTGTCCATTGGTGAGGATACAACCGGGTGGTACGTCAGTAAGACCAACGGGTGTTAGACCGGTAGTACCAAGGCCAGAAGTACAAATAGCAAGGGGTCGTGCCTTCCAGATGACAGAAAGAAGCAGATGAGACTCCCGATGTGGTTATTGGTACATTCTTAATAAATTCTACACGTGCTAAAGTGTTATTTGATTCCGATGCAAACCGATCGTTTGTGTCGCCTTCTTTTGCTGCCTATATGCATTTAAATCCTAAAGTGTTAGATCAGGTGTTAATGGTAGATACGGCTAATGATAATCAAGTACCGGTTAGTGAGGTATTTGATAGTTGTATGATAAACATAGATGGGTGTGGAGTACCTATCCAGTTATTTCCTATAGCCTTGATCGAGTTTGACGTGGTAGTGGGAATGGATTGGTTAGCCGAGAATCAGGCTAATATAGTGTGTGATAAGAAGTTGATAAATGTTGTCTTACCTGGGAAGGGACCAGTAGTGATTTATGGTGACCGTAGAAATCATCAGTCTTGCCTTATCTCATTGTTGAAAGCTCGTAAGTGTATCAATAAAGGCTGCTCAAGTTACTTAGCTTATGTGATAGATATTAAGCTAGAAAAGAGTAAGCTCGGAGATATTCCGGTTGTTCGTGAATTTCCGGAAGTTTTTCCAGAAGATCTGATTAGCCTTCCGCCCGTTAGACAAGTAGAGTTTGGTATAGATCTGATTCCTGGAGCCGCTCCTGTTGCCCGTGCACCGTATCGTTTGGCACCTCCAGAGATGAAAGAGATGATGACACAACTGCAAGATCTTTCCGATAAAGGCTTCATTAGACCCAGTTCGTCGCCGTGGGGAGCACCGGTTCTGTCTGTGAAAAAGAAGGATGGTTAGATGAGAATGTGTATTGATTACCGAGAGCTGAATAAGCGCACGATCAAGAACAAGTATCCGCTTCCTAGAATTGATGACCTCTTTGATCAACTAGTTGGAGCTTGCTATTTCTCCAAGATTGATCTGAGATCTGGTTACCATCAACTGAAGGTTAAAGAAGAAGACGTTCTGAAAACTGCTTTTCGCACACGGTATGGTCACTATGAATTCTTAGTAATGCCTTTTGGATTGACGAACGCCCCAGCTGCTTTTATGGATTTAATGAATAGGGTATGTAAGCCATATCTCGATAAATTCGTTATTCTGTTTATCGATGATATCCTTATCTACTCCTGGTCCAAAGAAGAGCACGCCCAACATCTTCGTTTAATTCTGGAATTGTTAAAGAAGGAACAATTATACGCTAAGTTCTCTAAGTTTGAATTCTGGCTACGGGAAGTTCAGTTTCTCGGGCATGTAGTTTCCGAGAAAGGTATTCAAGTTGATCCGACGAAGGTAGAAGCAATTGAAAAATGGGAACCGCCGAAGATGCCAACCGAGGTACGAAGTTTTCTGGGTTTAGCCGGTTACTATCGAAAGTTTATAAAAGATTTTCCTCGTATCGCTACGCCTCTCACTAAGCTAACCCGGAATAATCTAAAGTTCGGATGGAAAGCAGAACAGGATGAAGCATTCCGAATATTGAAAGAGAAACCCTGTAGCGCACCAATACTAGCATTACCTGAAGGTTCCGAAGACTTTGTTGTTTATAGTGATGCTTCTAAATTGGGATTGGGTTGTGCACTAATGCAACGTGGGAAGGTTATCGCTTATGCTTCTCGTCAACTAAAGGATCATGAACGGCAATATCCTACACATGACATGGAACTGGCAACAATTGTATTCGCATTAAAGATTTGGAGACACTATCTCTATGGTTCTAAATGTCAAATTTTCACTGATCATAAGAGTCTTCAACATCTTTTTGATCAGCGGGAATTAAATATGAGGCAAAGAAGATGGCTAGAGTTGGTGAATGATTACGACTGTGAGATTCGTTATCATCCGGGAAAGGCGAATGTGGTAGCTGATGTGTTAGCTTCAATCTTCCTAATCGTAGAAGTATTTAGAAGTAGTGAAAAATAGGCCAAGTGAAGAAAGCCTCTTACAAAGGCTCTGCCGAACTTACCGAGAGATCAAGGTCAAAAAGCTACAGAAGCTACAGAGACGTCCTACAGAAGCTCTGTCATACGCGCAAAGAAGACCAAAGACACAGAATCCGGTAAAGACTGATCTACAAAGGACCATACCACAGAACCTCTGTAACACTTTACAGAGCCTCTGCGGTCCTCACTAAAGACTTGGAAGATATTTATAATATCTTGCTACTGTTCCTGGACCTATTCATCAACTTGCCTGGCAACGTACCCTGTCCAACTTCAATGTGTCAAACTCTGAGTGGACTCAATAGGGCTTAGTACAACATAGACGTCTGCGGCATTAAATGCAATAAAGCACGTTCAACTATTCATGCCGTCCGATCAATAGTAGCTCATGCTTTATGGTCCCCTTGTAGTAGTATATAAGGAAGACTCATGTTGAGTTCTTCCTAATCAAGAATCAAGAGATAAAAACATCACAAGAACACATAGCTTATACACTTTGAGAGTCATATCTGTTTTAAAGCTTTGCTTACTCACTGTTCTTAAAATCTGTTCTTAAAATATATATATATATTCAGTAAACTTTGAGATATTATTTCCTGTTCACTATTTATTTATATTATGTTCTAAATCTATCAAACATATCTGTTAGTTCTTCAAATACGCTTCCGCATCAAAACATAAACTTGAACTAATAGATCTGATAATCTTGTTTAAACAAAACGGGAACCAACAATTGGTATCAGAGCATAGCTTGATTTTCAATATCAAGTGATCCTCGTTTGACAACATTATTGATAGATTTCATTCTGTTTTTAACCTACTCTTCATCATAATTAAAAAGGTTTCTGTTTTCCTATCACTCTTTGATTCATTCTGATAGAAACCATTTTTCCAGGTTAGAACACCATTAAAGTAATTCTGGATATTAGTTATTACCCAGAAATCCTTCCAGATCTTCATACTCATAAATCTTTCATCATATTATCCTTTCTGAACCCCAAAAAAACTCTTACAATGACAAATACCAATAATTTTTTCACTGCTGGCTCATTAACCAAACCTCCTACTCTCCTTCGAGATGAGTATCCTCAATGGAAGATAAGAATGGTTCATTTCTTTGAGGGTACTGAAAAAACTCTCAAACAATATCTTTACAATCCTCCTCCGGTCCCTATGATAACTATGCCACGTGTACCAGCTACTGCTAAATCTCCTGAAATCCCTGAACATAAAAAACCTAAGCCAAAAGGAGAATGGTCAAATGAAGATAAGGCAGAAGATGAAGTTGCACAGAAAACAAAAAGAATATTGATCATGGCTATCCCCAACGAACTTTTTCAATCCTTAGATGCATGCGAAACAGCGCACGATCTTTGGAAAGAATTAGAAAGACAGTTGGAAGGGGGTGCTAAAACACAGAAGAACCGAAGGGCACAATACATAAATGAATATCATGCCTTCAGAGCCTCTGCAACAGAATCTCTGCAAACAACATACGACCGGTTCAACTCCCTCATAAACAAATGCAGAAAGTCTGGCATTCACAGAACCTCGGAAGAAAATAACGTCATGTTTCTAAAGAGCCTGAATGATGAGTGGCTTCAATTGTCTATGTCTTTACAAACAAACCAAGATCTAGACTCATGGACACTCTCTGATCTCTATGGAACACTAGCTGCACAAGAGCCTCAAATAGCACAGGCTAAAACACTAACCATTGCACCATACGCATTGGTTAGTAAATCATTAGAGGCTACAGAAAGACCGAGAAATGAGAGAGCAACAGAGGAGAAGAAGGAGAAGAAGAAGATAGTGATGGTTGATAGCGAAGAAGACGAGCTGATAGAGGAAGAGATAACTCTTGCGTCATTAGCTAAATCATTGGCTCTATTGACAAGAGAGTTCAGAGGTAACCAAAGGAATTCTGGAAATGACAGATATAGCAGAGACAACTAGAGCGGTAGAAGAGATGATGGAAGAAGAGAAGAATCGAGTGACCGACAGAGGTCAGACTACAGAAATGATAACCAACAGAGGTCGAGCGACAGAAACTACAGAGGAAATGATCGACAGAGGTCAGATGACAAGGTAGGCCACACACAAGAATGCTACAAATGTGGTAAGCCTGGTCATTACGCAAACGAATGCCGAACAGAGAAAGGTGGAGATCAACAGAAGTCCGACGATCGAACTGGAAACAACTCTCAAGGTTGTTTCAACTGCGGCAAGCCAGGCCATTTCGCAAAAGAATGCAGAAGTAGACAAAACCGCCCACAGAAGGACTCAGCTTTTTACAAAAAGAAGGCTGAATATTATGCGCAAAAATCCCTAATGGCGAACAAAGGGCATTCTGAAGCAAACAAGGAGGACTTCGAGTCAGACTCTACCTCTGATGATGAATTCACCACCAATGCCCTGTTCTGTGGCATGACAGAAGTCGACTCCGGCACTGACACTGAGGTATCCATTTCAAACTCTACCTCTTGTACTAAATCTGTAGATAATGATTCAATTAAACTTAACATTGAACTGATTGAACTAAAAGAGATAAATGAAAGCCTTCAGAAAAGACTCACCATTAATGAGAGAGAAGTAAGGCTTCTCACTCAAGAAAAAGCCAAAATTTTTGAAGAAAAGGAAAGAGTAGAAAAATATTGGAGCAAAAATATAGATCCTTTAAAAGGGCAAATTTCTAAATTAACCTCTGCTTTAAAAAACAAAACAAAAGAGCTTTCAGTTTCTAGGAGTGAAACAACTGACATAAGAGCTCTCAAAGAATACTTTCAAAGAGAGAGAGAGGTACTTTGGCAAGATCTTCTAAGAAGAGAAGTTTTACTTAAAAACTATAAAGATGCACAGAAGGTGTATGAAAAGGTAAACTCCCAAATAGCAAGACGAGGTATAGGGTACAGTGATATTACCTTAGGTGTTGAAAATAAAAGACTAAAACCTCTGTCTTCTCTATTTGTTTTGGGAAAAACAAATAAACCAAATTTTCCAAACTTACTCTCTGTAAGTAAAAGGGTTAAAGTCTCTGTAGAACCTCACTTGAGGAAACATACGAAGATGATCAATGTGTGGTTTGAAAACACAGATTCATCATCTTCAACCTCTGTCAATAGAGGAATCAAACCAAAGAAATATCTGAAAACACAAGATCAGATTGGTATCTTTAAGTTTGGTAAACCAGAGACTCAAACACAGGTCGCTTTTGTCTGTATGATAAATGTCGAAAAGAAATTATCTGCAAAAGCTCCTGAGTTTAAACCCATCTTTTCAGAAGAAAAACTTATAGAATCAATTGAAAAAGAAATTTTGGAAGTTTTTAAATCAAATGTTTTAGAAAATCTTTGTACATCTTCTATAGATCAAATTCTCGCTGAAGAGATCTCATCAGAAACCTCTGCTATCTATGAAAGTTATTCTATAGAGGAAGAAAACTCGTACGATACAAGCTCAGAAAATACAGCCTCTGTCGAAAGAGATGACTCAACCTCTGTATATGAGGACGATTCATCCTCTAACGACTCAGAGACTGATTCTAAATCAGGGATAGTTCACTGTGACACAGAGGATGTTAAATTCTCCTATGAGGTTCTTAACAGAACAATTTCTCCAAAAGAGAAAATCACAGAGATACCTATCTGTCCAGATTTTCTCAAAATGTGTATACAAGTCAAAACCTCTACAGAGCTTGATAATCTGAAAAAGGCCTCTGAAAATCCTAAAACCTCAAAATTTTCAAAACCTTTAAAGCAAATTAAAGAGAATCCCATTTGGCAACAAAAAGAAAAAAGGCATGAAGCTAACAAATATTTTTCCTCTGTGACAGTGAAGAAAGATGTTCACCACAGAAGAGACTCACAGAAGGCAGGACCTAAACAAGACTTTTGCAAACAACATTCTAGTATTCATAGATCTTCTTGTAATAGGAAATCTAATGTTAAGAAAGAATGTAACGCCTCTGTGGTTCAGTTCAATAAAATCAATGAAAAGTTCAAACAAATCACGTCTCATATTAAATACTGTCATTGCTTTGATCTTATGTTCAAATTGAATAATCACTTCTCAAGTCCAGATTGCTTACTCTCCTCTAAAATTCAAACTCCAAAGTCAGAACCAAGAGAGAAACAATCTGATTTTTCTACAAAAGATAAAATGTATTTCAAGAATGCTAAGGCAAACTTGAAAAATTCTAACAATATTGGACCCATATGGATATGGGTACCTAAGTCTCTGTTATTGTCTTACAGAAGCGGTTTGTGCCAATTTGGTATCTTGACTCCGGATGCTCAAGGCACATGACTGGCGACAGAAGTTTACTATCCACGTACAAAGAAACACACGATGGTGGATCTGTAACTTTTGGAGACGACAAGAAGGGACACATCAAAGGCTATGGAGTCATACAGAAGGAAAACGTCTCTGTATACAAAGTTGCATATGTGAATGGCCTTAAACACAACCTACTCAGTGTAAGTCAACTCTGTGATACAGGATTCGATGTGTTATTCAAAAGAACTTTCTGCTCTCGGCAAAGTGAAGACACAGGAATGGAACTTCTGCGAGCCGAAAGAAGAGGTGATCTGTATCTGATGAATTTTTGTTCCAAGAACAAGGACAAAGTTTGCCTTGTAGCCTGCAAAAGTGAGGAAGCCTGGTTATGGCATAACAGGTTCTTTCACTTGAACTTTCACACCTTGGATAAACTGGTCAAACTTGATCTAGTTAAAGGTTTGCCTAATGTTAAATTTAATAAGGATCATTTGTGTTCTGCCTGTGAAATGGGAAAACTCAGAAGAGCTTCCCACAGAGGCAAAACAGATGTGTCTTGCACTAGGCCTCTGTACATGCTTCATGTCGACCTCTGCGGTCCCATTGCCATACAGAGCCTAGGTGGCAATAAATACATACTTGTCTTAATTGATGAGTATTCGCGATTCACATGGGTTGAATTTGTCCGAAAGAAATCAGATGTTCCAATCATCTTGATTAATCTAATGAAAAGAATCCAAGTTCTTTATGAATGCTGAATATAGAAGTTAAGAAGTGACAATGGCACATAATTTAAAAACTCTGTCATTGAAGCCTATCTTTCTACAGAAGGAATTTCACAGAACTTCTCTGCCGCACGCACTCCACAGCAGAACGACGTAGTCGAAAGAAAGAATCGAACGCTCGTGGAGGCCGCAAGAGCTATGCTATCAGCATGCGGATTATCGATGAACTTTTGGGCAGAAGCGATTTCTACCGCTTGTTATACACAGAACCGTTCAACCATTGTGAAAAGACACCTCAAGACTCCTTACGAATTGATCAACAAAAGGTGGCCAAACATCAAATTTTTCCATATGTTCGGATGTAAATGCTTTATTTTAAACGACAAAGATTCCAGAGGAAAGTTTGAGGTAAAAGCTGACGAAGGCAAATTCATTGGATACTCTGCCACTTCCAAAGCCTACAGAGCATTCCTTACAAGGTCTCGCAAAATCGTAGAAAGCATCAATGTTTCTTTTGATGGTTCATTCCAGAAGACTTCTGAGCAAATCAGTTCAGAACTCGGACTTAAAAGGAAAACCTCTGGCATCTCGCAAACGAAAGAAGACTTAAATCTTCTATGTTTAGAGATGTTCCACGACGACTTTGATCCCTCTGTTGGAACAAACAGAGCTTCTGAAGAATCATCTTCCATCGGTCAAAATCCTACAGGTATGACTCTTACTGGTCCAAATAATGCTTCATCTTCTTCTATAAATACTACAGATGCAAATGCCGAGGTAGAGACCGCAGAAGATGAAACAACGAGGAAAACGACCACAGAAGCTGCTGAAAATCAAACTTCACAATCCGCAGAGGAACCAATTACAGAGGATATAGAGGACCAAGTCTATATGTCCTCAGAGGAACAAACTCCACCACCTCTCATACCAATCATTCCACAAGCTGTAGGATCAACTACAAAGGCACGCACTACTACAGAGGCTATACAAGAAGAAGAACAACAACAACAAGAAGCCTCTGAAGAAAGATTCGATGACATTGGTGACCACCTTCTACGCACAACTAAGTGGACAAAAAGCCATCCTCCAAGCCAAATAATCGGTGAACCTTCTGACACAGTAAAAACCAGATCTGCCACTGCTAATTTTTGTTTCTTTACAAATTTTATCAGTATGATAGAACCAAAGAAGATTTCTGAAGCCCTAGATGACCCAAACTGGGTAGACGCCATGCAAGAAGAACTTCTGCAGTTTGAGCGTAACAGAGTATGGACTTTAGTACCTATGCCACGAGGGAAACAGGCCATTGGGACTAAGTGGGTCTACAGAAATAAGAAGGATGAAGATGGAGTGGTCATCAGAAACAAAGCACGATTAGTGGCCAAGGGATATAGACAAGAAGAAGGCATAGACTACGATGAGACTTTTGCCCCTGTCGCACGGCTCGAAGCAATAAGAATATTCTTAGCCTTCGCAACCCACAGAGGATTTAAAGTTTATCAGATGGACGTAAAATTAGCTTTTCTCAACGGTGAAATCCAAGAAGAGGTTTACGTAAATCAGCCACCAGGGTTTGAAAGCTCAAAGTTCCCAAGGCATGTATACTACCTTGAAAAGGCTCTGTACGGACTGAAACAGGCTCCAAGAGCATGGTACGAATGTAATAACTAGGTATTTTATTTATTTATTTTATAAGTCTTTAATTTTAATAAATTTTGGAATTAGAAGTTAAGGGATAAGTTTTATTTTATTTGGAAGTTTAGGAGTATTTATTGCCAAGTGAGATAAGTTTAGGGTTTGTTTGGTCTTTTATCCAAACCTCTTTAGCCAAAACCGACTTCCTATTTTAGTAAGGATAGGTGTCCATATTTCAATTAAGAGAAAATATCCTAAGTGTTAGTGTGTGTAGTGTGTTCGGTTTAGAGAGAGAGAGAGAAGGAAATCGAGAGAGAGATTAAGGGAAAGAAGAAGGAAGAAATCCAGAGTTTGCTGCTGTGATTTAAGGACCAAACTGAAGTAAGCAAGGTAACAAATCCATCCTTGTATGTGTTTTAATTTCTTAAAAGTGTTATTGAATTTGCTAGTTAAGTTTTTAGGTGGGTTTTGTTAAAAATGGATGTTTTGGGAAATCTAAGCTTAAAAGTACGATTTCTGGGTAAATATTGGACTGAAAGTCGTTTTTGCTGAGCTTATTAAAAAAAAGACGGTGAACAGTAAATTTTCAGGTTTTCGCAACAGTAGGTTGCGAGAAGTGGGGTTTTCGCAACAGTGGGTTGCGAGTTCTGAGGTTTTCTCAATAGTTGGTTGCGAGTTCTTTGGTTTTCGCAACAGTGGGTTGCGAAAAGTGAAGAATTCGCAAGCTGTGGGTTGCAAAAAGTATTAAAATACAGATTTATTAATGAGGTGTATTCTTGTTAATTAACTATTTCAGATAGTAAAATTCAAAGATAAAAGTGGGACTTGTTGAAGAGATTTTTTGGAGAACTATTGGAAAAGCATGCAGGTGAGTTTTATTTAAAAACGTTTTTCAACTGGAATACATATATATGTGATTTATATCTATATGAAATGGATATGTATGGATTGAGAATGTGATACATAATGTGATTATGTGTTTTTATTGAAATGTTTATATACATGATGGTATACTGTAATTATATGAGTATTCTGCGAGAATACGGGGTCGGGATCCGAGGTGCGGACCGGTGTGTTGCCGGGTTCCGGTAAGCGGACATGCGTGTTTACTGTAGATGTTGTACAACAGAGTGAATTGACTAGTTGGCTTGCAACCACTAGTTTGGCCAATTGTGGAGGAATAAGGGGGAATGAGTGGATACGAAATGAAAGTCTTGGTTGGTATTTAATTACGTGTAATATATGTGTGTTTGTATAAAAAGGTTTTATTTAATTGGATTCTTGGCAAGTTTCAACTGGCAGGGATTTTCTCACTGGACCATTAGGTCTAACCCTCATCATTTCTGTTTTAAAAATATGTATTCCAGGTTGAGGATCGTTCGTTAGGAAAGGGAAGAATTGATGTGTAAGGCGGGGTTAATAGCTGACAAGGATTAGGAACTAAATATGTGTTATGTTGTATCGTTTCGAGACTGCTGGGACCGTACGTGATTTGGTTGGTAATTTCTTTTTATGAATGTAACGATGTGATGCAATATATGTTATTTGAAACATGTTTGGGAAACCGGGTTGTTACAGATGGTATCAGAGCCCTAGTTTAAGGGATTTAGGTATTAGTATATGTACCTAGACTTAAACTGCATGTGAAGTAGGATGTCCCTATTATTTTAGGACCTTGGGATATTAAGTATAACAAGGTAGAAGGAACATCATGTAAGGTAAATTCGAGTTACACCTGGCCAATGTAATTGTGAACTTACAGTTACATGATTGGACTGGAATACCTTATTATATGGGGTATGTGCCTATGTGTATATTAACCTTGTTGAAATCTACAGAGTGGCAAGTCGGTCTCGACGTATGGATAGAGACGAAGACAGGTATATTTATATAAACTCTACACGTGCTAAAGTGCTATTTGACTTCGGTACAAACTGATTAATTGTATTTTCAATCTTTTGTTGCTTATATGCGTTAGAAAAGAATTTGATAATTGTATTGGTAATATAGATAGGAGTGGAGTGCCTATTAAGTTATTTTTGATAATGTTGTCGGAATTTGAGGTAGTAGTAAGTATAGGATGGTGTTGGAACTTGATTTTTGTTAAAATTGTCGATTAGGTAATGATAAGTGATCCACGGTAATTCGGTATATATTGGAATAAGTAGTTATGATGAAAGAAGAGATTGTCGAGTGATTGATTTAAAGTTTCCGTTTGTTAACAAGTTTTATATTAAGGATATATGAATTAATTTCGATAAGGCTTAGTAAGAGTGTAGGTTTGGAAGCATTTGGTGTGAAAAGAGGTTGGTTCTAATTTAGTAAGAGTGTAACAAATATTTTGGATGATATCGAATTTAGTATGCTTATTCATTATGATATTGCTTGGGATAAATTTAAGTGAGAAATCAGGGATAATTGAACTAGAAAATGAAGATTGTTTTTGGGAGTGATTAGTAAGGAAAAGCTATTAGTGATGAAGGTGATAACCCGTTATCATATGTGTTTGAATTTGAAAGATTTATCAAGGTGGTAGTAAAATTTATTGTATGAGAACGAAAGTGGATGGTAGTTTAAATTGGAATGAATGATCTAACACTTGCAATTGTTTACAATTTTTCAAATTGAAGGTGCATGTTAGAATTTTGGAAAGTTATTTCGAAAGTGTAGAATGTGGCGTTATGTATAATTCAGTATTTCAAACGCTAGGTTATGCCTCCAAATGTTAAAGTTTATGTTATGAATAAAATTTTAAACATGTTAAATGATTTGTGATATATAAAAATATATATGTATATATATATATATATATATATATATATATATATAATTTTGTGCTGAAAGAGGCATGATGAGATACTTTGTGCTGAAAGAGGCACGGTGAAATATTGTACGTGGAAAGAGGCACGGTGACATATTTTGTGCTGAAAGAGGCACGAGGTGAAATAAAGATGTACTGATTTTGTTATAAAGATGTTTTTTTATGGTTGTTATATTTTGGGGATGGGTGTATAGTGTAGATCCAATTTGTTTATTATCGTTTTGAAAGAATATGTTAACGATATTTGAAAAATGAAAAAGTGTGTGGTTGTTTCGGGCAATGGATGTGATTTCGGATTAACTCGGTTAAATTCCTGATATGAGGTGTGGTGAAATTATTGGTTAAGTATAGTAATTGTGGGAATTGGGTGTGTGCGATTGGTTTAGAGGTGAAAGAAAGCTAGCTCAAAGGATCGGTCTAGAGTAAGCACCTCCTAGTGAGCTATCCTTGGGGAAACGTATTTTATGTTGAGGAAAGAGTAGAAGAAAATAGTCGAATGTAATGATCGGGGTAAAGGACCATGGGATAGGACGTGGTAGTAGTATGAGAGTGATGTTGTGGCAAGTGTGGAAATCAATTGTAATCTAAGGTTCAGGGTCGGTGTAATTAATGCAAGAAAGTGTTGTCTGTCTTAGATATATTTTGGATTAGAGAAGTGACGGTAGAGTTGGGGATGACCTATGGAGAAAAGTTCAACTACGGGTTAAGGTGATACTCCAAGTTGATTTTGTAATCTATTGGGGAGTAGAATGTCGTTATTTTTTTTGAGTGTTGGATTGTTGGGACATTTTAGAGACGGTGATCGAAGGCGCAGTGTGTACAGTCAGCCGAGGCCAAGGGAAAAGGTAGAGTACTTAGTGTAATTTATTGCTTTCTAGAACATAGAAGTATGTATGCTAGATTGCCTGGTGCTTATTACACTTTGCTGCATGACTATTACTTGCCAGTAGGAATTTATGCTAGTCCTGATAGGTTGTTAAGTGACTGCCTTATAAGTGGTATACAGTAGGAACTAAATAGCCTTAGAATATTTGATTTAGTTCTATTGCGCAGCTCTTGTTTGAGTCTAACCGTTGTGGGATAGAATCTTTATTTCGAATGTCTATCTGATTTCACACTGTATGCGACTGTGCATTCGCGAGGCGACTCGTCATGACTAGTGGAGATTCCGTCATAGCAAGGGTAGTAGGATGAGGTGAACCTGGAGTCTGGATTTGTGAATGATATTGGTATGATTGATCTGGGATATTATACCTTGTTTGTATCACGCGGATTTTCCTCTTGGAGTAAGAGTTGTTGTAGTTAGGAGGGTACTAAATTGTTGGTATGCGCCTTGGTATTGAAGGGTTACGCATAGTGAGAGTTCATTCAGCCTTTCCCGTGTCGATTCTGCGGAAGGGCTTAGCCGAAGCAAGTAAGGTTGTACCGTTAGAAAACACCGGATTGGATCAAAGGTGGAATGATGTGGGGGAAGCGTTCGCGATAGTGGGTCGCAAGGTTAGAAAACTAGGTTGCTGATAACCTGGACTTAACTGAAAGAGAATATGCATATTATGATAATAAAGTATAAGAAATTGATGCTTGAGAGTTTGCTGGATATAGAAAAATGGTTCAATGGGTTGGATGTTTACCTAATACTTCCCATGGATTGGAGAATTTAAGTTGAAAAAGGGATTTATATTAAGTGTTATGATTAGTGGGAAGAAAGCAATGATCAATAAATATTTTGATGGTCGTGTGATGAACCTTCTTTATGGAGTTGTTTTAAACTTGGTGCTGGACTTTGCATGTTAAGTCGTTAATGAGTTATATGATTAGTGACATGAAATTTTTAATGGAGTTGTGATGAATTCTTTTCGGCTTAGTTTTGTAGTGAAATTATTATATGATGATTTGGTAATTATTTTAGTTGGGTAAGGTGAGACCGGTGTTGATAAATTTCAATTGCGGAGTGGTTTAAGTGAAACAAATGTCTAAAGATTTGTGTTAGTATTTTTGTGCTAAGTTGGAGATGTAAGGAATTGATGTGATAGCGAGTTTGTTATTTTATTAAGGAATGAATTGGTATTGATATTTGGATGGAAGTCGGTATGAGTTATGGTGGTGAGGTTATTGAGATAATTGAAATGTTTGAAATTGTGTTTTGCTGATATTCGAGAAATTAAGTTGCTATTTAGACTTTGTTTTAATCTCATGGATGAATTGGTGTCAAGTGCAATTAAGTATGGTTGTGTGATTATAGTAATTATGCTATGCTTTCATGGGAAATGGAAATGGTAGGATGAAGTTTACGGGTTTGATAAAACTAAGAAATTTTTCCGTGATATAAAGTGATTCGTGTTGAGTATATTCTATTCCATGAAAGAGTATAAGAAATAGGTAGTATTTACTAAGCAAATTTTATATTGAAAGTATATGTTTACGTTTTAGAGTTAGTATTGTAAAAGTGTAGAACACGACGTTTGTAGTAAAAGGCCGGTGAGGTTAAAAATAGTATTAGCGTGGTAAATGTCCCGAGTAACCATATAATGTTCTGTTATTGGGATTAGATTCATATGAGTATAAGATATTTCTTTCTATGAGATAAGTGAATTTTCGAGTTAATTTGAACCTTCGTAGGATTTGATTATTGAGCGTGTATCGTTGTTTTAGAGGGGCGGATTTCTTGTGAGAAATTAAAACTCTTGATGTTTTGGGTTGAAATATTGAAGTTGGAACAAATGGTAAACTAGAAGCAGTAAAGCGGTGGGTCTAGTAAAAAGTCCTTTGAGGGTTCCGTAAACACTTTGATGTGTTCATAGAATTTGATATCTTTTCAATAGTAGTTACCCTAGTTCGTTGCTTGAGTGAATTCCGGGACGGAATTCTTTTAAGGGGGAGATGTTGTAATAACTAGGTATTTTATTTATTTATTTTATAAGTCTTTAATTTTAATAATTTTTGGAATTAGAAGTTAAGGGATAAGTTTTATTTTATTTGGAAGTTTAGGAGTATTTATTGCCAAGTGAGATAAGTTTAGGGTTTGTTTGGTCTTTTATCTAAACCTCTTTAGCCAAAACCGACTTCCTATTTTAGTAAGGATAGGTGTCCATATTTCAATTAAGAGAAAATATCCTAAGTGTTAGTGTGTGTTGTGTGTTCGGTTTAGAGAGAGAGAGAGAGAAGGAACTCGAGAGAGAGATTAAGGGAAAGAAGAAGGAAGAAATCCAGAGTTTGCTGCTGTGATTTAAGGACCAAACTGAAGTAAGCAAGGTAACAAATCCATCCTTGTATGTGTTTTAATTTCTTAAAAGTGTTATTGAGTTTGCTAGTTAAGTTTTTAGGTGGGTTTTGTTAAAATGGATGTTTTGGGAAATCTAAGCTTAAAAGTACGATTTCTGGGTAAATATTGGACTGAAAGTCGTTTTTGCTGAGCTTATTAAAAAAAAGACGGTGAACAGTAATTTTTCAGGTTTTCGCAACAGTAGGTTGCGAGAAGTGGGGTTTTCGCAACAGTGGGTTGCGAGTTCTGAGGTTTTCGCAATAGTGGGTTGCGAGTTCTTTGGTTTTCGCAACAGTGGGTTGCGAAAAGTGAAGAATTCGCAAGCTGTGGGTTGCGAAAAGTATTAAAATACAGATTTATTAATGAGGTGTATTCTTGTTAATTAACTATTTCAGATAGTAAAATTCAAAGATAAAAGTGGGACTTGTTGAAGAGATTTTTGGAGAACTATTGGAAAAGCATTCAGGTGAGTTTTATTTAAAAACGTTTTTCAACTGGAATACATATATATGTGATTTATATCTATATGAAATGGATATGTATGGATTGAGAATGTGATACATAATGTGATTTATGTGTTTTTATTGAAATGTTTATATACATGATGGTATACTGTAATTATATGAGTATTCTGCGAGAATACGGGGCCGGGATCCGAGGTGCGGACCGGTGTGTTGCCGGGTTCCGGTAAGCGGACAGGCGTGTTTACTGTAGATGTTGTACAGCAGAGTGAATTGACTAGTTTGTTTGCAACCACTAGTTTGGCCAATTGTGGAGGAATAAGGGGGAATGAGTGGACACGAAATGAAAGTCTTGGTTGGTATTTAATTACGTGTAATATATGTGTGTTTGTATAAAAATGTTTTATTTAATTGGATTCTTGGCAAGTTTCAACTGGCAGGGATTTTCTCACTGGACCATTAGGTCTAACTCTCATCATTTCTGTTTTAAAAATATGTATTCCAGGTTGAGGATCGTTCGTTAGCAAAGGGAAGAATTGATGTGTAAGGCGGGGTTAATAGCTGACAAGGATTAGGAACTAAATATGTGTTATGTTGTATCGTTTCGAGACTGCTGGGACCGTACGTGATTTGGTTGGTAATTTCTTTTTATGAATGTAACGATGTGATGCAATATATGTTATTTGAAACATGTTTGGGAAACCGGGTTGTTACAACGAACGACTTTCTACCTTTCTTCTAGTCAATGGCTACGACAGAGGTACAACAGATACAACCTTATTCTATAAACGTAAAAACATTGAAATAATGCTAGTACAAATCTACGTGGACGACATAATTTTTGGGTCTACTAATACAGAAGAGTGCAAAAGTTTTGAAAAACTCATGCAGAGTGAGTTTGAGATGAGTATGATGGGAGAATTAACATTCTTCCTAGGATTCCAAATCAAACAATCATCAGAAGGAATTTTTATAAATCAGGCCAAATATGTCTCTGACATTCTTTCCAAGTATAGCCTCTCTGATACCTCTGCAATGAAAACTCCAATGGCCACTGGAAATAAGTTATTCTTAGATCCAGATGGCATCTCTGTAGAATGCACTCTTTACAGAGGCATGATTGGATCTCTATTATACTTAACTGCAAGCAGACCTGACATTATGCATGCCACATGTCTTTGTGCACGTTATCAAGCTAATCCTAAGAAATCACATTATGATGTTGTAAAGAGAATCTTTAGATACCTAAAGGGGACCAAAAGTCTTGGTCTCTGGTATCCACAGAACTCTGGTTTTTGTCTTAAAGCCTATACAGATTCAGACTATGGAGGATGCATGCTCGACAGAAAGAGTACCTCTGGGAGTTGTCAATTCCTTGGTGGTAAACTAGTCAATTGGACCTCCAAGAAGCAGAATTGTGTCTCAACATCTACGGCAGAAGCTGAATACGTTGCTGTTGCTAGCTGTTGTTCTCAGGTTCTGTGGATGAAGACTCAGCTAAAAGACTACGGCCACATCCTACTCAAAATACCCATCTTCTGTGATTCCAAAAGTGCCATTGCCATATCTGCCAATCCAGTGCAACATTCAAAAACCAAGCATATCGATATAAGGTACCACTTCTTGAAACATCATGTTGAATACGGTACAATCGAGATGCATTTCGTGCCCACAGAATATCAACTCGCGGACTTATTCACCAAAGCTTTAGATGAGAAAAGATTCAATTTCTTGGTGGGTAAATTAGGAATGATCAATATGACGTGAAAATCCTCTGTAAGTATAGCTTATCTTCTGTAAATATGTGTATAAATATATTGCTTTATTTTATTACCTTGATTGATTTCTTTCTGTGTGTAAATTCTCAATCTTAAAATAGTTCTTGATATCACAGAGCTTCTGTGGGTCTGTTCAGATCCTCTGATGACCCCTGCAGAACCTCTGGAAAACATGACCTATGTTCTATGCAATACTTATCATTATTTGATCCAAGCATAGGTCAAGGGGGGGCAAAAGGAAATTACTTGATCTACAGAGGTGATTAGATCAAGGGGGAGCAAAAAGGGACCCTGAAATGATCTACAGAGGTAAATCTTTCACGGGGGAGCCAAAGAAGAGTGTCGATGAATCTATATCAACAGAAGTCAGACATCACTGCTGAGAAAAGGAGAACCAAAAGGTATGTCTCTCGTACAAAAGATTTTTGAAAATAGTTTTCTAGGACACAAATTGTCAAATATGTCCTAAAAATACTGTGAATAACATGTCAAAAATCAAAAGATCAAAAAGTTTCATAAAATTCGAGTTATGAGAAATTTAAGGTCATAGAGCTTCTGCTGAGCTCAACAGAGGTTCTGCAAGAAATATGCTCTGTGATCGCAAATTTAGCCTCTATCGATCTTTTGAAATGCTATCTCGGAAACCGAATACAAACACCATGACCTTCTCGAACAAAACTTTTTTCATAACAGTTTTCTCGGACACCAACTTTCAAATATGTCCGAAAAACATCTCTTAAAACAGATCAAAAAATGGATGATCAAAAAGTTAAATAGAATTTTAGTTATGAGATTTTTTCCCTCACAGAGCTTCTGCTGGCCCTGACAGAGCTTCTGCAAGTTCCAACAGAGCCACAAAACCTCAGAATAAAAATTCTTCACTAAAATCCTATCGATCCTCTCCAATGCCTTTACAAATGTTTTGGTTAAAGAAGAACCTACAAAGTCATGATAACAATGAGATATAAGACATGAACTTCAAGTTTTTCAAAATCACAGAGCTTCTGTAAACCACAGAGATTCTGTCAATCTGCAACTTGGGCATTTCTGTAATAATAACGATTACTTTTACTGAGAGTGAAATTCATATGGCTAAGAACAACCCCACGCGCCTAGCATTAATGGGTCGCGCACGACGTCCTGTCAACCTCTGACATGGCCTACGTGTCTCTTTTTCATTGGGCGTACATGGAACGTTTTCTATGGAAAGTTGAACCCGCCGTTCTAACTCGAGTACGGATTGCAAATATTTATCCATTGCCATATATTTTTACTCTTTCGAATTCTACCATTTTACACTCATATAAAACCCAAGCTTACCTTCTCATAAAACCTTTACAAACTCTCATTCTTCTCCGGCGAAACCCTGTAAAAGCTTGCAAGAATCCTATTCTTCTTACCAAATGGCTTCATCTTCTCAAGTTATCTCCCCTGCACACTCTCCGGCGAACTCACCAGAACATTCACCTACTAATTCGGAACATTCAGAAAACCCCCATCTCGCCAAAAATATTGAACAAGAAGATTTCGGCGACACAACTGACTTTGCTCCGACCACACATCTTCAAAACTTTATAGCAAAGGATCATTTCGAAAAGGTACTGCCAATCAAATCAAATAATTGCTACTTGGTCCCCTCACCCACTGCTTTCGGCGAAGCCCATGCCCTTCTTCTAAACATCATGGAAAATCATGTCCTCTTCCCTTTACTTTCAAGAACCCCAAACAAAATACCAGTTAGGTATTTGAACCAGTTTTGGCAAAGTTGCCGATATGATAAAGATGATTCTCTTATCAAAGGGTACATCTCTAAGCCTGACAAATCTGAGCATTTGGAAATCAAGTTTAATAGAACATTGTTCTCACTTGAGTTCAACCTACCAACAAGGGGTCTTCTTGGACTGAAGAGATATGCAGAACAGCCAACAGACGACGAGCTCTGTCGTTTTGTGGAAATGCTTGGGTACAACACCCAACTTAGGAAGAGAAATGACTTCCGCAGAGGCAGACTACCACCTCTGTGGAACACCTTGTTTTCAATCCTCAACAGATGCCTTGCAGGGAAGATAGGCAGCATTGACCAGAGCTCGCATCAGATTTTAACCATCATATATGGGGTCTACTACGATCTCCCACTCGATTACTCGACCATCATGATGCAGGAGATAATCAATACGATCGACAGAAAGAACAACACCAGAAGGGTAAAAGAGAACGATCCTAAGTTTCTACCACCTCTGCAATTCCAAAGGATATTGGGAGTCCTGTTCGAACCTCTGTTGATGATACAGAACTGGTTAATGGAAGGGCCGACTCCCAAACAGTTCCCAATGAACAAAAACATCCCCACCGATCATACAGATGGCTACACCCACTGCAGACCTCTGTCAAAGAAGCTTCTGAAATATGCCACGAATAAAACCATTAAGTTAGAGTATATACGCGATCATAGGACTCCAAAACCGAGCCCTGTGACACCCCCGCGTTTAGGTGTCCCCCTAGGAACAATGGTTGTAGAACCCCTCTCTACAGAAGCAAAGAAGCAGAAACTAACAAAACACTTGGCAATCCAACTTAGCTTTATGGCCAAACGTGACGAGCTCATGTCAAAGAAGTCTTCTTCGAAAACCTCTGCCTCTACCCCAAAGACAAAAGAGGAGGAAAACTGCAGAAGGAACCTCCACAAGCGCTGCAGAAGATCAACCTTCACCTCCTCATGCCACAAAAATTGGCTCCATTGCTCCTCCCTCTTCTCCAGAACAGAAGAAGAAAAGAAAATCGAAAACGACAGAGGAAGGGGCACCAAAACCAAAAAGGAGGAAGACCAAAAAGAAGCTTGATAAATTGGTTACCATCGCAGAAGAGGAAACTGCAGAAGAAGGAACTGCAGAAGAAGAGGTCGCAGAAACCCGGGTCGAAGAAACTGCAGAAGAAGAAGTTGCAGAAGAGGGATATCAATCACCTTATCAATCCCCAGATAGATTCGCTCATCAAGGAAGCTTAAATGATTTTCTTCAAAACCCTGAAATTGCCAACACCCTAAATACAGCTGGGTGGACGGCACAACCACTTGACCACCACACCACAGAAGAACAAGACTTCTCTATCTCTGGAATTGACACCAATCTGCAAGAAGATGATCAAACCCCCAGAGATCAACCATCTGAAACCCCTAACATTCTACAGAACCCATTCATCCAACAGGGACTGGACGCCCACAGAAGGAGTCCAAACCAGGCCTCAGAAGCTGAGTGGAATAGAGATGAGGTTACAGAGGTTTTAGAAAGAATGGGAGGGAAAGAAAAAGAAAAAGAAAAGGAAAAAGATGTCGAAGTTGTAGAGGTCTCAGAGGTAGATTCAGATGAAGAAGAAGCTGACCAAATACGAAAAGGTCTCTATCATCCACATATCATGCAATTATACGGCTCTCATCCAATCTACGACTTCTTAGTCACAGAGCCAGGAACTACAACAAAAGTTAGGGAAGAAGCACCAAGCCACAGGATAGCGACAGAGACTGAAATGATAAACAATGAAGTAGTGCTTGGATGCCTAACAGAGGAAGAAACAAGAAAAGATGCCGTAGAAGCAGAAGGCACACATCCCTTACCCCCTACCAGTGCAACCCACACATCTAACTCCGTAGGTATAGCTGCAGAAGGAGTTATTGAAAAAGAGCAGCACAGCTCGATCCAAACCCAACCCATCCAGCCAGAGGTCACTCTTTCGACTTCTGCGCCCACAAAAACCGGGGAATCCATTCCTAGGGACTCTCCTCAGAGAGACTCACCTATAGTTCGTGATCAATCGCCCCAGATCACACTAGAACACCCAATAGAGGAATTTGTTTCCTCTGCCACACACAAAATAGGGCCAAAACTTCTTTCAGAGAGAAGTAGTGAGCACAAAGACGAAGAGACTCTAGACAAGTCTCCAAGTCAACAGAAGAACATTCCGATACCCACCTCTGGAGTGGATTTGGACATTGTTCTTCACAGAACTTCTGTAGAGATCGAAACTCAGGTTTCTTCTCGAAGATCAGATGGAAATCCTTCCACCCCCAACGTACAAACAAGGGTGAATGAAGGTGTCCCAGGAACAGGGACTCACTCTGGAGAAGGGGTTGTTCCTCCAGAGGTTACACCAGGGACACAAGTATCAAGGGATGAGTTCCAAACCCTTGTCACCTATGTGAACCAAACCATGAAAGAGTTGCAAAGCTCTTTCACATCTTTTACAGAGACAACATCAACGGCCTTGCTAAATCTGATCACCAAAATGGACAATCTGTCCACAGAGGTGAAATCCGCCATCACAGAGATGAAGTCTTCTGCTCAAACAACTGCCACAACTACAACCATTTCTGCTGCTAAAGATTTCGGAATAGCCGCAACATCTGCATTCAAGGAATCAGTCAAGCATTTCCTTGAACAAATGAACAAGCAATCCAACAAATCAAAGGGCATTACACCTACAGATCTACAGAACGCCCTCAAACACGTACAAGAAGAGGCAATGCGCAACACTACAATGATGCAGCCAAAAGACTACATGACCAGAGCACAACTAACAGAGCTCGGGCAGAATGTCATAAACCAGGTCACAGAAGTCATCGTCTCTTTCACTACTGCGAATGCCAACTACGTCAAAGAATTCAGAAAGAGTGTCGGCAGAATGCGCTTCAACACGGAGGCAGAGCTTGCAACTCTAATCGGCTTCTGTGATGATGTATGTGCGAAGTTGATGGCCGCAGGAGCAGAACTACCAAAGAAACCCAAAGCTTCCTGCAGAGCAGAGGGTACTTCTGATAAGAGTCAGTATGACTCTGATGATGACCATCCTGGTCCATCAGATCATCCTGAGGGGGAGAATATAAGGGAGAAAGCTACGACCAGAGGACTACAAGCTCCACCAATCGCAGCAGAACCAATCAGCCAAGCCCCTCCACAACAAACCAAAGATCAACAAACTCAACAGACCACAGAGACAACACCCATCTCTGTGGAATCAACCGCTGAAGAAACCCATGTACCAGAAGCTCAAAAGACCACAGAGGCAACACCCACCTCTGTGGAATTCCTTACAATGTTTGGAGTAGATGTTCAACATCTGTCATCCTCCACAGAAGAAGATCTTCCCTCCCAAACTACAAAACCAAAAGAAAAACCCCAATCCATCCCAAGAAGAAAGTCCATTGCCCACAAATCAAAAAGAGCAACGACCTCTGCTTCTTCTGTTCTAAGGAATATGCACAAAACAATGATTGAACGAATGGCGCAGAGAGAAGAAGAAAGGCACAGGTTCACATTAGCTTTCAAAATGGCAAGAAGATTTGATATCCAACCTTCACCAACAGAAACCAAGCTCACAGAAGAAGTCACCAAAGAACCTCCAACAGAGGTTACAGAGCAAATCAAGCCAACAGAACCAACGCCACAAAAGTCCCCTAAAAAACAAGTGTCAAAACCTATAGAGGCAACCCCCATCATTCCAACAGAAGCACCAACAACCAAACCTAAAGAAGCAACAGGTTCTGCACCTCAAAAAGCCAAAGACAAGGGCAAAGCAATACTGACAGAAGAGCCCAAGAAAAAGAAATCATTGCCTAAGCCTACAGAGAAATTGATGAAAATCGCGTTTGATGCCTTTCAAACTCCAAAGCCTGAAGAAGAGGACTGGGCATATGGATTGAAGCCTCTGTCAGACATTCCTCTATCAAGAAGAGCTGCAGAAGTTGTTAAAAAGATGGAAAGTCTCAGAAGACAAGTACCACAACCTGGTCCAACACAAGAAGAAATGGAAGAAGTGGTGTACAAATACCTCTATAAACAATCTTTTCAGACCAATCATCCAACAGATCATGTGACAGATCCAAAGATCAGAGAAGAATTTGACAACGTCTTCACCAGGACAAAGCCAAGAACCAAAGCAGACGTCTTCTCAATCCACAAGATCAAAAAGGTAATCTTCTGTAGATACTCCTTCACCAGAACCTATCCAAGGGTCAGGTATAATATTTACAGAGTCAGAAGGGTAAACAATTCAGAAACCATCTTCGCTGATGCTGACCTAAGGAATCTGAATCCCAATGATCTACCTGACCTTCTGCAATGGACGAAGGACAACTACAACACATAACCAAACACCAGAGCATATCAAGTGTTGAGAAAAGCAATGAGGGAAAGGCTTCTGATCTACAGTCTGATAGACTTTCAGCTGGGAAAGGATCTTAGTCTCAAACATCTAAACCTACGACCACCAGAGGATCGCTGCCCACCTGACGCCGTGCCCAACTCAATCATTACAGAACCAAGGTTCGGGTTAGTATTTCAAAACCCACAAGGCAAAGTCAAACTTTTTGTGAGCATGGACTGTCAGAAGTACGCAACTAGTACTCTGAACAAGCTCAGAGCAAACCTTGTAAAATACAGAGATACCGAGAAAATGGATAGAGACGCTGCAGATACCTTCATCAGAGAGATTGATGCGACAATACGCTAAAGAGAACTCTGCATCGGTTTCTACAAAGAGATCAGAGAAGTCGGAAGAGACAACAGAAGCTACAATGATTTCAAAGACGCCAAAATCTGATTCTCAAACAACCAATCTCTGCAAACCATGTTAAAGTTTATCTTTCATTGTACTCAAATGTAAAATGCCTCTGGCATATCTCTGAATGAAAGAACTTTCGAGGTATTGTTTAACCCCTGTCTTATCTAACTTAGCCTAAAAATACTTAAATGTCAAATTTTTATTTTTCACTACTTAGGGGGAGATTGTTAGCTTCAATCTTCCTAATCGTAGAAGTATTTAGAAGTAGTGAAAAATAGGCCAAGTGAAGAAAGCCTCTTACAAAGGCTCTGCCGAACTTACCGAGAGATCAAGGTAAAAAAGCTACATAAGCTACAGAGACGTCCTACAGAAGCTCTGTCATACGCGCAAAGAAGACCAAAGACACGGAATCCGGTAAAGACTGATCTACAAAGGACCATACCACAAAACCTCTGTAACACTTTACAGAGCCTCTGCGGTCCTCACTAAAGACTTGGAAGATATTTATAATATCTTGCTACTGTTCCTGGACCTGTTCATCAACTTGCATGGCAACGTACCCTGTCCAACTTCAACGTGTCAAACTCTGAGTGGACTCAATAGGGCTTAGTACAACATAGACGTCTGCGCCATTAAATGCAATAAAGCACGTTCAACTAATCATGCCGTCCGATCAGTAGTAGCTCATGCTTTATGGTCCCCTTGTAGTAGTATATAAGGAAGACTCATGTTGAGTTCTTCCTAATCAAGAATCAAGAGATAAAAACATCACAAGAACACATAGCTTATACACTTTGAGAGTCATATCTGTTTTAAAGCTTTGCTTACTTACTGTTCTTAAAATCTGTTCTTAATATATATATATTCAGTAAACTTTGAGATATTATTTCCTGTTCACTGTTTATTTATATTATGTTCTAAATCTATCAAACATATCTGTTAGTTTTTCAAATACGCTTCCGCATCAAAACATAAACTTGAACTAATAGATCTGATAATCTTGTTTAAACAAAACGGGAACCAACATGATGCACTAAGTCGTCAAGAAAGGAGTGGAACGATAAAATCCATTGCACTAAGAGCTGAACTCCTACCTAACTTATTCGATGAACTGAAGAAGTGCCAAGTGGAAGCTTTTCAAGAAGAACATTTGAAATCAGAACGGTTAGTGGGGTTATCAGCATTGCTAGTGAAAGATGATCGTGGGTTATTGTGTCTGGGGAACAGAATTTGGGTGCCTCGTTTGGGTGGTTTACGTGATCGGGTACTACAAGAAGCTCATCAATCTCGGTTCTCTATTCATCCAGGTACGAACAAGATGTACAAAGATCTGAAACAATTTTATTGGTGGTCGGGAATAAAAAGGAGTATTGCTCAGTATGTGGAAGGTTGTACTACTTGTAAGAAGGTGAAGATTAGAAATACCGATGTGGAAATGGGATCAGATTACTACAGATTTCATCACGAAGTTACCAAGGACTCCGAAAGGGTTTGATGCTATTTGGGTGATCGTTGACAGGTTGACAAAGTCTGCTCACTCCCTACCAATAAAGGAAACCTATTCATTGGAAAGACTAGCCAAACTGTATATCAACGAAATAGTAACACGACATGGAGTTCCAATTTCGATTATCTCTGATCGTGACAGACGTTTTACCTCAAGATTCTGGAGAAGTTTTCAAAAGGAAATGGGAACGCAGATAAAGTTAAGTACAGCGTATCATCCTCAAACTGATGGTCAGAGTGAACGGACGATTCAGACTTTAGAAGACATGCTCCGGGCTTGCATTGATGATTTTGGGGGATCGTGGGATAAGCACTTACCACTGATAGAATTTGCCTACAACAACAGTTACCATTCCAGCATACAAGCGGCACCGTTTGAAGTTCTGTATGGTAGAAAATGCCGAACGCCTCTGTGTTGGAAAGAAGTGGGAGAGAAACAGCTAGCAGGGCCAGATATAGTTCAGTTGACCGCGGATAAGATTTCTCAGATTCAGGAACATTTGAAAGTAGCGAAAGACAGACAGAAAAGCTACGCATACCGACGCCGAAAACCGTTAGAGTTCCAAGTTGGAGATTTTGTGATGTTAAAAGTCTCGCCTTGGAAAGGAGTCATTCGATTCGGGAAACAAGGTAAACTGAGCCCGAGGTACATTGGACCGTTTGCAATCATAGAAAGGATCGGTGAAGTAGCCTACAAGTTAGATCTTCTGCCAGAGTTAAGCAGGATTCATAACGCGTTTCATGTATCGAATTTCCGAAAGTGTTTGGTTACGCCGGATCAGGCAGTTTCTCTACCAGATATACAAGTTGATGAAAAGCTGAATTATATGGAGGAACCTGAAGCCATAGTTGACCACAAAGTTAAAGTGTTGCAGAACAAAGTAATCAGACAAGTGAAAGTTCAGTGGAGACATCATAGGGGTCAGGATGCTACTTGGGAATCGGAATCAGAAATGAGAACTAAGTACCCGCACCTTTTTGTCTAACCGAATTCCGGGATAGAATTCTTTTAAGGGGGAAATGATGTAATACCCCGGGTAAGTTCGTTAGTTAAATCCTAGTTCCGTTAAATTTATTTAATTATATAATTAATGTTTAGGGTAAGTTTGGGTTAATTTATAAGTTTAGGGGTCTTTTGGTCATTAGTGGATAGTTAAAGGATTAAAGTGGTAAATATGGATAGATATTATCCCATTAGACAATCAGATATTTCATAACAGAAAATATCCAGAATTGTGTTGAGTGTGTGTGTGTTTGGAGAAGAAAAGAAGAAAAAAGAAAGTTTTGGGGTTAGGGATTCAAATTGGTACACTTGGAAGTGATTTCAGGTATATTTCCTTTACAATTTATGTGTGTAATTGCTATTAGGTAGTTTCTATCGGATTAGAATAGTCAATTACATAACTGTTAATGATTCAGTCGATTTCTGGGTGAAAATGGGTGAAAATGGGATTTCCGAATGATATGAAGGTGTCCGGTAGTTTCTTGGTTAGTGTCCGGATAATGTGTTGTTAGTGTCCGGTAGTTTTCTTGCAGGTATCCGGATGAATCGATTAACTGGGTAAGTCCTATTTTCTTTAGTTTCCGGATGAAATGATTTACCGGACAGTGTCCGGATTGTTGTGTTGTCCGGATAAGTTATGTTATCCGGATTGGTATGTTGTCTGGAATGTTAGTGTTGTCCGGAAAGGTTGTGTTGTCCGGATACTTTTGCTGTTTGGTCAATTTGGTTAGTTTAGATGCTTTTAAGTATCCAGTAATCTGTGTATTGTTAGTTATTGGATAGGGAATGAATGAGGACTAAATGTACTGTGGACTCGACTTAAGTACGGGGTTGGGGGTAACATTTGGGGTTTTGAGTTATCTAAGAGTTCTTAGTCTACTAGGGAGTTTTATATGTACAAGTTATAAAGAGAACTATGTATTTGATTTGTTACAGATTCTGTGAATTTGAAGTGAAAGCAGAGTCGTTTTGAGAAAAGCTTGGAGAACGTTTTGATAAGTCAAACAGGTGAGTTTTTTTTACTTAAAATGTTTTCTAACTGGAATACATATATGTGAATGAGTGTAATAATGTGCATATTGTGTTTATATGAGTATTACACTGCATGGGTGCTAGTTGGCCGGGCTTAGGACCGGTGTATGTTGGCTGTACAGAGGGACAGTGGTGTTGGCTGTATTTAGTACAGTGGTGTAAATTGATTAGTTGGCTCGCAACCAATTAATATGGCCAAGAGAATGAGATGGAAAGATATATGATGCATGAGTCTTAATTGGTATTCTTATGTGAATTATGTGTATGATGTTGTGCAAATGGTTTTTTAACTAACGGGGATTTTCTCACTAGACCTCAAGGTCTAACCCTCATTTTTGTTTTAAAAATATGTATTCCAGGTCGTGGATCGAGTAAGAGCAAATAAGATGGTTAAACCTTGAATAGCTTTTGGAGGACTATGTAGTTGAAGACTATGATGTGTTTAGTAGATATAGCATGTTGTTTGTAATGATGTAAATTACTATGTAAACGTTTTTAATGATGTACTGAATGGTTGTAAAAGACTAGGGGACCGTATTTGTTATATAATGTATCTCTTGTTTTAACGACGTTATGCAATGTATGCTATTTGAACTATGTATGGGATTTTGGGTCGTTACAATTGCGAATAACGACGCCATCTTCATCTTTCTTGTTCTTGAAGATCCACTTCGTCTCGATGACCGTCTTGTGAGATGGGCGTGGGACGAGTCGCCATACCTTGAGGGTCTCAAACTGGTTGAGTTCCTCTTGCATCGCCAAGACCCAGTCCGGATCATTGAGGGCTTCAGTTACGGTGGTTGGCTCGATCTTGCTGAGAAATCTAGAGAACAAGCAGAAGTTAGCCGATGCACCTCGCGTTCGAACAGGAGTAGAAGAATCGCCGATTATCTGGTGTAGAGGGTGAGCCTTGGTCCATTTGGTGGTGTGTGGAAGCGGCTGTTGATTCGCATGCGAGGTGTCCGGATCCACATACCCACCGGTTGGAAGGTCTTGAACAGCTTCAAGTGTTGATGGTCGGTTTATCGGAGGAGATGTAGCAGGATTCGTCTATGGTTGAGCAACTTCCAGTTCCGGGGAATTCATAAGTTAGTCATTGACTGTTGTTGAGGATGAAACTTCAGGAGTGATCTTCTTGATTGGCACAGGTTCCTCTGAGGGATTAGCCGTTTCTTTCGTTGTTGTGTTTGTTGAGTTCTGAGGGGATTCCAGGGTAATTGCTGGAGTGCTCGTCGAGAGCGACGGACCGGAAAGATTCATCGAGTTCTCGATTTGAGCAGCTTTAGTTCTAGGTTGCACAAATACACGAGGGTTAGGCAAGTTAAAAAATTCATCATAAAAATGCTGAAACAGTAAATCTAAATCAGAAAGATGTGATTTTGACGTAGATGCATGATTTGGATTTACTGGGGTTTGGGTAGATCCCGAATGTGAAAGTTCGGAAGCTAACACGCCAGTTAAAGCGGGTTCTGAACTGTTTTGTTCAGAAGCCAAATCTACGGCTTCGTCAAATGTCACGTTTACGCTTTCGACGACGGATTTTGTCCGTTTGTTGTAAATGCGATAAGCCTTAGCCTGCATTGAGTATCCGATGAATACTCCTTCATCTGCCTTTGGACTGAACTTCCCGAGGTCATCTTTGTCATTCAAGACGTAGCACGTGCATCCGAATGCGTGGAAGTACTTGATGTTCTGGATGCGGTTGTTGATGATCTCGTACGACGTTTTGTTGAACCGCTTGTTGATGATGGAGCGGTTTAGCGTGTAGCAGGCAGTTGCAACCGCTTCAGCCCATAGAAAGAGTGGCAACTTCGATTATGACAGCATCGTGCGAGCAGCCTCGACCAAGGTACGGTTCCGCCGTTCTACCACTCCGTTTTGCTGAGGAGTCCTTGCGGCGGAGAAGTTATGCGAAATACCGATGGATGTCAGGTATTCGTTCATCGTTTGGTTCTTGAACTCCGTCCCGTTGTCCGTTCTGATTGACTGAACTTGTTGTCGGAGGTTCAGATGAATGATCTTCAGATGGGTGATGATGAGTTCCGGGGTTTCATCTTTGGAGTGTAGGAACTTCTTCTTGTTGATACTCTGAACATGCATCGGTCCGCACAAATCCATATGGATGAGTTTGAGGGACCAGGACGTGCTCGGAGCGGCCTTTGGCTTGTGTGTCGCTCGTTTCATTTTTCCCATCTCGCATGCCCCGCAGAGTTTGTCCTTCTCGAACTTGAGCTCGGGCATGCCTTTCACGTTTCCGCCTAGCACCAGCTTGTTGATATTCTTGAAGTTGAGGTGCGAGAGTCGTCGATGCCATATCCACGCTTGTTAAGAGTTGGCCTTCGACATTAGGCAGACCGAGTCATCGGTCTTCAGGGCAGAGAGGTCTATGGTGTAGAGGTTGGTCTTTCGCGTTCCAACCAGTAGCTCCTTTCCGTCTTCAGTGCGGACGCTACACCGTTTAGCTTTGAAGTTGACCTCGAGATCTTTATCGCAGAATTGGCCGATGCTAAACAGATTGTGTCCCAATCCCGCGACGTATGACACCTTCTTGATCGTGATCTTATCTTCGACAATGTCGCCGTAGCCCATAATCGGCGCCTTGTCATCATTCCCAAACCTCACGTCGCTGCAGCATTTTTCTGTGAAGTTCGTGAGCAGCTCCTTCCTTCCGGTCATGTGCTTGGAGCATCCTGAGTCTAAGTTCCACACATGACCGTTCTGACACATATTTGCCTTTTCTGATGGGGAGAATGGTTGCCCATGAAAGCATCAACATCCTCAGAATCGCTGTCTGTGTCGGATTGATTGAGCCAGTGGTCATCTTCAACTAGCAGTGCCTTTCTCGCAGCTTTCTGTTCTGCCAACAGAAGTTTGGCTTTGTAGTAGTGTCCGTTTTTCTCGACAGGCTTACTACAATCCTTGGCAAAATGACCCAATTTCCCGCAGTTGTAGCATGTGACGGGTTCGTCCTTCTTCTTTGATTCAGACTTGCGATCATTCTTCTCGTTCTTCTCCTTGTGGTCAGGTGACTTGTGCTCATCATTCTTCTTTTTTCCTTCATACTTGTCCTTATAATCAGGGCGCTTGTTGGGGGTTTTGGAGTAGCGCTGATTATTGGATGAAGGTTTCTTGTAGTACTTGTTCCTCTGAAACGACTTGGTGATGAGGGCCATCGCTTTCTTTATCTGAGTCAACTCAGGGTCAGAGTCGCTTTCTTCAGTTTCTGCTTCAGACTCTGGTTCAGACTCACTAGGCTCCCTGGTTCGCTTGGAGTGACGGCTGGAAGACTTGCCGCTTTTGGAAGATACAAGTGCGAGTGGATCGACATGTGACTTGGAAGAGGATTTCTGGCTGCTCAGTGTCTCCATGACTTCATCTTCGTCCTGCAGGAGAATCTTGTAGAGTTCATGGATTGGTACGTTCTCCATCAGGTTGTTGTGTTTGATGTGAGAAGCGAACACTTTCCATCCTGGCAGGAGGTTGTTCAGAAACTTAAGAGCATTCTCAGTATTTGATCGAGTGATCTGGTTCTTGTAGAGCTCGTTCAGAAGGAGGCATAATCGTTCATAGGCCTGTGTGATTGATTCTCCGTTGCGCTGCTTGAAGCCATCAAACTTTGTGATGCAGCTGTTGATCATTAGTTGGTTTCCAACTTTGCTCCCGCTAATCATTTTCTGTACTTGATCCCACATGCCCTTTAAAGTATGCTTATAGTTGTCTATGGCCGTGTAGATCTGGTTTGGTAGAGCCTGGACCAGATATCTCTTGGCATGCTTTTCACCATCGAATCTGCTCTTTTCCTCTTCGGTCATGTCCATGTATTTCTTTGGCTTAGGTATAGCTGCCTCACCTGTTGCTTGCTCTGGTATGGTCACCATAGGAATTTCTTGTGGGCCTTCAGAGAGACCTTTCCAGATATATTCGAAGTTGTCTTTGGCTTCGATGAAGATGAGGAATCTGTCTCGCCATAGGCTATATTCACCCTGATAGAGGGTTGGTGGCTTGGTGTCGGTGCCGATAGCTAGAGCGTCACGAGACATCGTTGTAAAGTGCACTAAGGTGATCGTCAGACGTTGGGTTCGATTCAAAGTGAATTCCTAACGCAAGGCACTACGAGTGAAAGTCCTAACGCATGTTCTAAGAGTGGCTTAAGGTGAATTGGTAAGAGATTACCGGATAGGAATCCGGACGAAAAGTGCCTGATCAGGAGGTGTCCGGATCAGATATGTGTGTGAAATGTTCAGATAGCAAAAGTTATCGGATAAAACTGAAATTACCGGATAATAATAAAGTGACTGGATAAAAATTGAAGTCGCCGAAAAATGGGAACTTACCGGATGAGATCAAGCTTACCGGAAACAGGAGAGTCCGGATGTGATTCCGAATAAAAGTTACCCGGGAAGGTGGCCGTCCAGATATAAGCGAAATCCGGATAATATTACAGGATAGTGATACTACCGGGAAGTGCACACACTCCGGATAGTATACCCAGATGAGGCTTCCGGATACAAGTAGTTTACCGGTAACACAATACAATCTGGACAGATGATGTCCGGAAAGTGACAAGATTAGGAGACTTACCCGGAAAGAATTGACAGTTCCGGACACGGCGGCTGAGATCAATAATTTGATTTGAAAGCGATTAGGGTTGCCCAAAATAGTTCCTGAAAGATTAGGAAACAACCAAAAACAAAGACAAAAATATTCTAAACGATTTCTGGAGCAAAAATATCACGATTTTGATAAAAACATGATGCTTTATCATGAACAGAGACAAACTATGAATAAACTTGATTTTGCCAGAAAACTTTGAAACAATCGAATTAGGCTATGAGAAATTTCAGAAACGCTAATGGTAAAATTGCTAACAGAATGGAATAAGCAGAAACTAGCAATTTTACCAGAATCAAAGAATTGCAATATGAACTCAAGAACACTTACCAGAAACCTTTGAATGCTTTGAATCGAATCGTCCGTATGCTCTGATACCAATTGTGGATACCAGATTAGTGCATACAACAGGAAATCAACAGTAAGTAGAACAATCAATACGATTTCCAACAGTCATCCATATAATATTGAATAAACCTTTCAGAGAGTTTACAAAATTTTAGAAAAAGATAACAATGACTAATTGAACGATTTACCTATTTTCTAAGGTTTAAACATCTATTTATATCTAGGCCTAAGTTAATCAAGCCCAAGGACCGTTACATTTAATAAGCCCAAATACAACTTACATTTAATTCCTCGAACTTCTATTCAATTAGAATTTATTCCCAACAATAACCTAGAGCTCTGATACCATTTTGCAACACCCCCTTCCCGAGATGGAAAAAGAGGTTACATTCAAACCTAAAACAAATTGTCAAAAAGAAACATATAATGCACTATAAACCATATTTATAACTAAATATCATCAGATATAACAATTACCTCGAATGATACATTTTCTCTTCCAAAACTTGCTTTATAACATCAATTAAACCTACAATTTCTTACTGACAGCCTCTTAGATATGAGAATACTTCGAATCCCTTACTTCTTAGACTCCCTTCGAAAAACCCATCGCGAAGAAAGAAATGTGGTTGAGCCGAACGCTCAGTGCAAAGATGTAATAGATAATAAATGAATAATCGAACCCAATATCGGATATAATAAAATTCTGATTTTTGGACACAAGAATCAAATTTTCCAAGTGTTCATGAAAGCTAGATCGAGTAAAACACATTCCACATCTAATTTCGACACAACATATCGAGATACCCACAAGTAGGGAAACGAAAATAAAAGACGTTGGATCGAGCAAATCGATTTTAACATGCTTATCAAGCCATAATAAAATGAATGTTTACAAATTCATAATATCAAAACCGTAAATCTTGTCGAAGATTAAAACTGTCAAATCACAACAAATATTGTCAACTAAATATCAAACGAATTTTAGAAACTTATCTCAAAATCATATCATATGATTGTATACCGAGCTCGAAAAACACATACACTTGCATATCAACCGACGTGACAAGTGTCAGACATCTGGCCACACGAGGCCGTACGTTGGACTGCAGACCCACACGTACTAATTGTGAGATACGGCGTTGGGCACTACACCGACACTCACCCTACAAACAAATCACATAAGCTAGGGCCGACCCATACGCCTCCTGAATAATATCACCCATCACCATAGCCAGCTCTCCCCAGAGCACAAACATAAATCGAAAGGAGACGCCTTGGACTGATCACACCGCCACAATGGTGTCACGATGTTGGGAATAAATTCTGATTGAATAGAAGTTCAGGGTATTAATTGTAAATGTTTTATTTGGGCTTAATTCTATAATGGGCCATGGGCTTGATGAATTAGGCCTAGATATAAATACTCTTATTAGCCTTAGAAAATAGGTGAATCGTTTTAATTGTTCTTGATCATCTGTAAAGAAACTCTCTGAAAGTTATTCAATACTATATGGATGACAAGTTGAAATCATTCTGACTGATTAATATTCTATTGATTTCTATTGTGTATGCACTAATTTGGATCTCACAATTGGTATAAGAGCATACGGACGATTCGATTCAAAGTGTTTAAAAGGTTTCGGGTAAGTTTTTCTTGAGTTTTAGTCGACTGTGGTATTGGTTCTTAAAAAATCTCATATTTTGATTCTGATAAAATTGATTGATTTCGCGTATACTACTCGATTAGCATCATCATTATTTGCAATTCTGCAATTTTGCATTACTCAATTCGACTGTTTGATTGCGTTTATGGCAAAAGTAAGTTTCTTGGTTTTTGTCTCTGTTCATTAAAAAATTAAAATTTTTTATTCAAAATCTTGATGTTTTGCTTGAAAATCGATTAGTGTAGTGTTATTTATGTGTTTTGGAAGGTTTCTAATCTTTCAGGAGTTATTTTGGGCAACCCTAATTGCATCTCAATCGATTTGGATTCCACAGCCGTCGTGTCCGGACCTGCACATCTATCCGGGTAAGTTTCTATTTCCTTCGCCACTTACCGGACAAAACTACTGGTAACCAAACGTTCCCGGAAACTCCAAGTACTCAGGTAACTCAAAGTTCCCGGTTAAGTCCCTATCCGGACAACACTATCAGGTAAGTGCCCACTACCCGGATACTCTATCCGGATTCATCCGTTTCCGGTAAGCTTATTCTCTCCCGGTTAGTTTGTTCTTACATTAGCCGGTAACCACAAGTTATCCGGTATCCTTTCACACTATCCGGTAAATCATTTATACCCGGTAACTCCCTGTTATCTGGTAACTTATTCGTATCCGGATACTTCTACTATCTGAACAAATCACACACATCTGATCCGGACACTTCAGATCAGACACTGTTTCATCCGGATTCCTATCTGGTAAGTTCTGCTTAGCTATTTTCTTACCAGTTCCATTTTTAGCCACTATTAGAACCTGCGTTAGGACTTCCACTCGTAGTGCCTTGAGTTAGGACTCCACTTTGAATCGAACAAACGTCTGACGATCACATTAGTGCAAATACCAAAGATGTCTCGCGACGCTCTTGCAATCGGCACCGATGCCAAGCCTCCGACCCTCTATCATGGCGAATATAGCCAATGGCGAGACACATTCCTCATATTCATCGAATCTAAGGACAACTACGAGTACATCTGGCGTGCTCTATCTGATGGCCCTCAAGATCCTCCCATGAATATCATTCCAGCACAAGAAGGAGGTGCTCCAGCTCCAACCGAGCCCAAGAAATACATAGATATGAGCAAAGAGGAAAAGGGCATGTTTGATGGCGAAAAGCATGCCAAGAGATATCTGGTTCAGGCTCTACCAAATCAGATCTACATAGCCATAGACAGCTACAAGCACACCTCCAAGGGAATGTGGGATAAAGTAAGAGAAGATGATGAGCGGGAGCAAAGTTGGAAACCACCTGAAGATCCAGGGCCGTTTCTGAGAATTTTTGGGCCCTGGGCGACTCGTAAATTTTGGGCCCTCAATATGTACCTAAAGAAATTTCAAGTAGACGCTTTTTATAATTAAAAACAAACTTTCATATAATAAATACTAATAATTCATACAAAACAACTTGTTCGAGCATTTTTAATACAAACTCATCTAAATTCTCTAAGTTTTCATTAGAAGAACCTATGGCCTTAACAAACTTATCCATAGCTCCTCTTTGTGACAATTTCAATTGCTCATCTAACTTTCTTTTTTTCCTTTTCTCACTTCCAGACAGGTACTTGTATTTTTTAGGCAACATGATTAAACTTGATTACTTGAACTAAATCAGAAATAATAAGCAGAACTCAAGTAAAAGGGAACAAAAGCACCTGAATTGGAAACAAAGTTCAACACTTCAACTCCCAAATTCAGAATTCCTGGTGTATATAATCTGTTACAATTTAACAATTTATTGATTTAGATTTTAGACATTTAGTTACAAACAGATTAGAATTTAGAAACAGTCAAACAGATAAAAAAACAGATTAAACAAAATTCGGAATTGCAGAAATTACCTGTTGAATCAGAATTCGGAATTGCAGAAATTCGATTCATGCCTGATGCCTTAAATCTTAAATCGAAAAACAGATTAGACAGAAACAATATTACAGTTACAGTATCGAAAAAACAGATTAGACACAGTTACATTTCCTGTTGGCTGTTGCAGAATCAAAATCGAAAAACATAAAACAGAATTCGGAATTGCAGTCTGCAGAATCGAAAGGCAGAATCGATTTTGCAGTGGTGCAGAATTCGGAATTGCAGAATCGAAATTGCAGAATCGAAAGGCTGAAAGGCAGAATCGATTTTGCAGTGCAGAGCCAAAATCGATTTTGCAGTGCAGTGCTTCAATAGAAATCGAAATCGATTTTGCAGTGCAGTGCTTCAATCGATTTTGCAGTGGTGCTTCAATAGAAAGTCGATTTTGAGACCTGCAGTGCTTCAATCGAATTATCGAAATCGTCATTCACCGTTTCAGTTTTCTAGATATTTAATTGATTTTGCACAGTTAGAATTAATTGCACACTTTTATGTTTTTTGGGCCTCAACTAATTACATGGATTTGGGCCTCTTCATGACTATATCAAATTGCCATTAGGCCCTAAAACCTGATTTTTTCCAGCCTAACATATAAACCATTTTTTCTAAATACATATATAAACTATTTTTTTTTCAGGCCCCTGATTTTTTTGGGCCCTGGGCGAGTGCCCAGCCCGCCCTCCCCTAGGGACGGGCCTGTGAAGATCAATAGCTGCATCACCAAGTTTGATGGCTTTAAGCAGCGCAATGGCGAATCACTCTCACAGGCATATGAATGATTTTGCCTCCTACTAAACGAGCTCCACAAGAACAAGATCAATCGATCAAACACGGAGAATGCGCTCAAGTCTCTGAACAACCTCTTGCCAGAATGGAAAGTGTTCGCTTCTCACATCAAACACAATGACTTGATGGAGAACGTTCCAATCCATGAACTCTACGAGATGCTTCTACATGATGAGGATGAAGTCATGGAGATACTAAGCAGCCAAAAGTCCGCTTCCAAGTCACATGCTGATCCACTCGCTCTTGTTTCTTCAAAACGAGGCAAATCTTCCAGCCGTCACTCCAAACGTAACCAAGAGCCAAGTGAATCTGAACCAGAATCTGAAGAAGAAGAGGAAAGCAATTCTGATCTTGAACTGACTGCAGTAAAGAAAGCGATGGCCTTACTCTCCAGATATTTCAAGCAAAAGAAGTTCTTCAAGAAACCTTCGTCCAATAATCAACGCAACTCCACCTCCTCCAACAAGCGCCATGATTATAAGGACAAATATGAAGGAAAGAAAAAGGCAGATGAGCAAAAGCAACCTGACCACAAGGAGAAGAATGAGAAGGATGATCGCAAGCCCGAGTCGAAGAAGAAGGACGAACCCGTCACATGCTACAATTGTGGAAAATTGGGTTATTTTGCCAAGGATTGTAGAAAGCCCGTTGTGAAAAACGTACAATACCACAAGGCCAAACTTCTACTGGCAGAACAGAAAGCGACAGGAGAAGCTCTATTTGTTGAAGATGACCACTGGCTTGCTCGTTCCGATAGTGAAAGAGTTTCTGAAGATGTTGATGCTTTTATGGGCTACCATTCTCCTCCTTCAGAAAAGTCAAATATGTGTTAGGTATGTGAACCTATTCATCAAAGCTTAATCGAACAGATGCAACCACTTGTTGAACGTATAGATTCTTATAAGGCCACCACTAATGAACAACTGCTTGAAACTAACTCGTTAAAAGAAAAGCTAGATGTTCAAAAGTGCATAACTGAAAAATATAAGTCCAAAAATGCTAATCTAAAAGAAAAATGTACAAATCTTTCAATAGCACCTAAGGACTTAAGAGCCAAGATATCTGAGTTGAATCTAAAACTTGATCAGTGTGAGAATGAGAAAGCAGAGATTGTCTATCAATGCTCCTCTCTTCAACTCCAACACAAAGAGTTGGTTTCTAAAATAACTGATCTTGAAACCAAACTTCACAAAAGAGGTCAAACTGATCAGACCATTCACATGAACAAACCTAAGGAATTCACATACTTTAACAAGGAATGGGGAATCAGATACGATAACCCATAGTACTTGAAAAAGGTTTTGTCCAAGAGACCTACTCTTTATCATTTTGGCTTTCTTGGTCTGGACAAAAAGGATCCCGGATATAAAATCGATTGGATTGGTCCTCTTGAAGAGGAAAAGGAAGAGGAAACTGAGGAATACAAACGCGCTTACTCCTCTAAAATGCAATTACCTTTTGCGTATGAGCGTATGAACTACTCATACAAGAAAAACCCAAAGAAATACCTCTCAAATGACTACTTTGACGACTATAAGGTTGCGAAGCCCAAGGATCCCTCCAAAGAGGATGAGGCCCAAGCACCTGAACCCAAAACTGAGACGGACGAGTTTAAACTCTATGTTCCTCCTCTCGTTTTGGAACAAAAAATAGTCGAATTAGAGGAGACACTCGAGACGGAAAAAACCATTTTTCAAAAGGAAAACAAGCGCTTATAACAGAACTTGAGAAACTCAAATCCTCCAAAACCGAATATGTATCGGGTGAGGCACAGGAAATCCTTCGGGATGAAATCAATAGGCTTACATCAAAACTGTCTGATTTGGCAACAGAAGTGATGCACGAGCAAGTAAGCAAGTTTCAACTTCAAGAGAAACTTGACTTACTCCAAAACAAAATGACGATTTCACCCGAACCTTCCTCTGATTCCTCCGACACATCTTTGTGTAAAGCTTTCATTGGAAAAACCTCTTCTCGAGAAGGTAAAGAGTATCAAGATGATTGTGTTATAAAGAATCTAAACTCTGATTTTTTTCATAGCTTTCGCACCAGATTCTTCTAAAAACACAGACACAAAATGTTCTTCACCTCTCTCAACCAATCCTAGTCCATCGATTCCTGATATTGATTTTTCTGCGTTCATGAATTCCGATGGTAGTTCTGATGAAGAGTTTGAATCTTTTCCGTTTGACAAACCTCTTCCGAGTCACACTGACTTTCTTTCTAAAGCGATGAATCGTCCGGTAAAATTTTCTAAAGGCGAAACTTCTTCAAAACCCAAGACCCTGACTGTGAATAAAGTTTCTAAAACTGATTCTCGTTCACAAAATCATTCACAGCCGCGGCAAAAGACCGGTCGATCAACTGATAAAAATTATGTCTACTCAAACTCTGCTGACCATGCCGTTAATGATGTTTTAGATAAAAATGGTCGGGCAAAACAAGGAAAACAAAAGTGGGTAGTCAACGGATCTGTCGTGAACAAGTCGGAGTAGAAGTCATTCAATACTGTTTTTTATTCTAGGAAGAACATTAATGATTGTGGTTTGAATCATTCGAATAATTTCGTTGAACAAAGTGTTAATTTTCCGATTAAACTTTATTCAATTCAGCATTTGATTCAGTTATCCCATGATTGTTTGTGTTGTTCTAACTGTGGATTGAATGACTTTGACGATATTAAATATGCATCTGATTGGTTTGGTTCTTATCATGTTTATAATTCTAAATCTAAACGCAAATCACGTAAGACCAAAAGAAAGCCCATTTCAAAACGGGTTCCCCAGACAGAGGTTAAACCTACACCCGAAAGGAATCCCACTTCAACACGGGTTCCTCAGTCAAGTGTTAAACCTAACCCTCCGGGACCCATTTTCAAATGGGTACCTAAAATCCGTTAATCTTGTCTTTCCAAGACGGTCATGTGTGGTACTTAGACTCAAGATGCTCCAAGCACATGACCGGAAGGAGGGAGCTGCTCACGAACTTCACAGAGAAATACTGCGGAGACGTGAGGTTTGGGAATGATGACAAGGCGCCGATTATGGACTATGGCGACATTGTCCAAGACAAGATCACAATAAAGAAGATATCATACGTCGCGGGATTGGGACACAATCTGTTCAGCATCGGCCAATTCTGCGATAAAGATCTAGAGGTCAGATTCAAAGCTAAAAGGTGTAGCGTCCGCACTGAAGACGGAACGGAGCTGCTTGTTGGAACTCGGAACACCAACCTCTACACCATAGACCTCTCTGCCCTGAAGACCGATGATTCTGTCTGCCTGATGTCAAAGGCCAACTCACAACAAGCGTGGATTTGGCACCGACGTCTCTCGCACCTCAACTTCAAAAATATCAACAAGATGGTGTTAGGCGGACACGTGAAAGGCATGCCCGAGCTCAAATTCGAGAAGGACAAACTTTACGGGGCATGCGAGATAGGAAAAATGAAGCGAGCAACACACAAGCCGAAGGCCGCTCCGAGCACGCCCTGGTTGATAGGCGGGTTTACACCCCCTAAATCTAACCGCAAGTGTACGGTGTCGAAATCAAGTAATAGTACAAAAGTACGAGTATCGAACACAGGGAACTAGGAACTAAGTATCACAATGACTATAAGATCTATTAACTAAACGGTCGCAATTTTGAGTGTTGGAATTAAACTAAGCAATTGCAAATAAATCAAGAACACGACAGTCGATAACTTAAGTACTTCGGATAGAGAAAACAGTTGAGGGTTGGAAATCCTAAGGTTTTCACGTACAAACACTTGACTCAAAACAATTACTAGTTATTCCCTTTAATGAATACCCAATCTCTAAAATCACCGTGGTTCTTTGGAGCCATGATAGAGGACGATTTTCTCTATCCGAAGTCCTTAAGTTATCGACTGTCGTGTTCTTGATTTATTTGCAATTGCTTAGTTTAATTCCAACACTCAAAATTTCGACCTTTTAGTTAATAGATCTTATAGTCATTGTGATACTTAGTTCCTAGTTTCATGTGTTCGATACTCGTACTTTTGTACTATTACTTGATTTCAACACCGTACACTTGCGGTTAGATTTAGGGGGGGGGGTGTAAACCCGCCTATCAACCGGGACGTGCTCGGAGCGGCCTTCGGCTTGTGTGTTGCTCGTTTCATTTTGAAAGCAACCACGGATTTTATTTTGAAAACACAAGTTTTATCTCTCGATCTCAACATATGGGATTCAAAACACATTAAAATCAAGATTTTAATGGGACTAAGGCTTACTTGGTATATCTCTATCCAATTTCTCACCTTAGGCATGCAATTTCTAGTTCTAGTTAACAATTAATTCTCTCGAACTTAATTGAAAACAAACAAAACAATTGAAAGTTGGCCAAACTCACAAAAGCCTTAAACTCGAATCACATGCTTCATTAAATAAGAAAAACTGATAAAAGTCTCAAATCATCTGTTCATAAGCTTAAACCAAATTCAAACCAACCCCCAACATCTAAAGATTAGTTCATGTTGGTGGTGGACAAAAACTCAAGAAAAAAAAGAGAAATAGCATGTGCAAACATAGTGATCGTGAACGTGGTGAATGTAATGGTGAACTCCCTTCTCTCGGATCTAATCCAATTCTCGTTGTGAACTCCTCCTCAAACCGTCCTCTATCATGGCTCCAAAGGACGCAAAAGGTCTCTGAAAATCGCCCCCAAGCTGCCTACCATCGCACGTCGAGAGTAATAACCTAAAATACGGAAAACACCAAATTATAGAATTGGAACAAAGACTTACGCCACTTGTCCCGTGGCTTGCAAACCGCGCTACAAACCGCGCGGTTTTCTGAACGTGTCTGGGTCAGGTTCGGGCACGGTTCTTGTGCTTGGATCTCGAGCTTCGTTTTGGCTCTCTTTTGGACTCTTTTTCGCTTCTTTTCTCGATGATTGCCGTCTTTTAGATTACCTGCATATTTCACTAGATAAACCATAAAGTTCCGCCTTTTTGCTAGAACACAAGCCAATCTCATTGGTTTGAGGACCGAAAATAACGCCAAAAAGTGGCGTTATCAACAACCCCAAACCGAGCGTTGTTTGTCCTCAAGCAAATTAGCGATAAAATAGAATAAAAGCATATACCAGTGAAATAATAACTGCACAACTCCCAATCGGTACCACGTAATGCACTGGTGATTTCCATTACCCGTGAATGCCTATCTCACTCTCGCCTCATCCTTATTCTGTTTGATCTACGGCCTTCCATTGTGAGTTAAACTCGTGACTGCTCTGATTACATTAAGGTTGTACTAGGTCCAAACATACTAGGGAAAACATTTCGCCTCGACCCTACCTCACGGGATACTCTCATTTCAATCGAACCTATGTTGTCGCACATGTTGTCATGTATAGAAAGTTATGTACAACAATACTCGAAAATTACATGACAACTCTAATGAAAGACGCACAAATGTCCAAAAAGTTGATCTCAGAGAGGAATCAAGTAGCAAGACAGGGACTATCAGTAAAGGTGGTCGTATACCCTAATCACATTTTCCAGAAGATCTTCCAGGTCTTTACAAGGGTTGTACCGGGGATAGGGTTATGGCTAAGAAATGAAGGGTAAGCGGATCAAAAATCCTCGGCGTGTCAATCATTAGTAGTTATGAACTTTCTTGCTTCACATTCTATCACTTGGCCCTCTTTGTCACTACCGGAGTCGCTTTGACACTCTTATTTAGCTGCTGTAAACACTATCTAACTAACTGTTTTTTTTGGGTATCATTGGCCCTCTTTATTTGATTGGGGCTGCATTGGCCCTCTTTTCTATCTCTTGGGTTAAAATGACCCAATTTATTCTCCTAACTGGCCTGTACTTTTTCCTTTCTGCTCTATTCTCTGTTGTTCATAACTGCTTCTGATTGACACACTTTTGGATAAAGGTTGGCTAAGGTTTTTGGCTAGGGTTTAATGGTGGGTTTGAAATAAACAAGGTGAGTGTTTGGCTGCAAAAATGGGTTGTGGGTGCACACATAATGGGTCGAAAGGGATGATAGATAAAAACGGGTTAAAACTGCACACAATGCCTGGAATCATCTCTTAAGGTCCACACGATACGGTCTATTATACCCTTACACAATATCCCGATGGCCGTCTTTGCTACTCAATGCAATATTATAGCGAGATCACTCTATAATCACGGCAAGGAATTCGAAAAAGTGTATATGAATTTCGTGTTTAAATCCCTCGAAATGAAGTACGTCTTTTAGGCTCAAATCTCGCTATTGGGTGGTCTCCACTAATGTCCCTAGTCATGTCTTTTCCCGGTCCTTCCCTAATGGTCACGTTACTATCACGAGATTCTTCCCACAATGGTCGGTCTCAATCATTCAAAACAAAAACTTAGCTACTATGATCTAACCATTCAGAAGTGCAGGAAATCTACGTGCATAAACGTGGACCCGATAGGGCAACCCCAAACCTTACCCACACATTGTCCCCAATGTGTAAGTATCGGTGTAGGCGATGCGACACCAATCTTTGTGCAGTTATTACAGTCATCAAGCAGGAAAGGTAAAGCATTAACACAATACATCAAAGAGAGAGCCCAGAGTTATTCAAATATGGTCATCCCAAACCTAGGCCGTGGCCTAGGTTTTTAACTAAAGCCAACCCCAAACCTCGGTAAAACCGAGGTTTGCAAAGGGGTAAATGTGAGTGTGCAGATGTTGAAAAGCGAGGCACCCCAAACCAAAGTGAAACTTAGGTTTGTTGCATCTCCTTTCCTTTACGTGTACGTGCAAACACAACTCACCCTTCTCATACATGCAGGATGCCAATAATATAACTTTTAGTTCATGCATCTCAACCAACAGTAATAACGACCAAATTAAATAATAGTTAAAGTACATACCTTTGGTCGTGAAGATCGGAAACGAGTCTCTTGAAGACTTGGAGAGAGAACTGTAGGGAGAAATCGGGAAAAAATGGAGGGAGAGCACAGAAAAAGAAAGCAAAAGAAAGCAAAAGAAAAAAGAAAGCAAAGAAAACGAAACGATACAAAGCAAGAATGGGACAAATGTTGCAAGAGGAAACTCAGAAGCATCAGGGGGTCCGCGCGGTTTGGGCTGCAACTTGATGTCGCGTGGAATCCCGCGTAAGCCCCTGTTTCAGAAAAACAACCAGAACCACCCGCGGTTTGGCGCGCGGCTTGAGGCCGCGGGCAAGACCGCATAATCCTCTGTTCCCGATTTTTAAAATTTTAATTTTTAATTTTTTTAATTTTTGTAAATAAAAACACAAAAAACATAATTTAAAAAGAAAACAAACCTCGGTGGGTTGCCTCCCGCCCAGCGCCGCAGTTAAAGTCCTGGCCCGACTATGTGGCCCTCAGTTTGGCTCGGCATTTGCGGAATTGACTTGCCCACACTTACGGTCTTCCGCAGTTTCTTGCTGGTTTTCCTTGATCATCAGACTCCTCTTCACTTCTACCTCTTACCCTCTCGAACATCTTGAACATTACCTTTTCACCGCCAACCCTCAAAGTCATCTCGCCTTCTTCCATGTCGATCAGTGCTTTGCTCGTGGCCAGAAAGGGTCTTCCCAATATTAGCGGGACCTCTATATCTTCATCAATATCCAGCACCACGAAGTACACCGGAAAGTAGAACTTATCGACTTTGATGAGAACATCCTGTATTACTCCATATGGATATGTTATCGATCTATCGGCGAGTTGGAGGGTCATGTTTGTAGGCTTCACTTCCCCCAATCCAAGTTTCCTGAAAATTGAAAGAGGCATTAAATTAATACTTGCTCCTAAATCACATAACACCTTATCAAAACAAAGATTCCCAATTTGTATAGGTATAGAAAAACACCCCGGATCTTGAAGCTTCGGGGGAAGCTTGTTCTGAATGATCGCCCTGCACTCTTCAGTAAGTGCAATGGTAGACTGGTGTTCAATTGTCCTCTTCTTGGATAAGATGTCATTCATGAACTTGAGATATGTTGGCATTTGTGCAAGTGCTTCTGCAAATGGAATGTTGATGTGCATCTTCTTGAAGATGTCAAGGAATTTCTTGAATTGTTCCTCATCCTTATGTGCCTTTACCCGATTCGGAAATGGTAGCGGTGGCACATACGGGTTGACTACCGGCTTTGTTGGAGGTGTCACCTCTTTTTCCTTCGGTTTCTCCCGATCAACCATATCACTAGAAAGATCATCCTTCAGCCCATCATTCGCCACCATCTCGGTCTCCACTTCGATAACTGGCTCATGAGTCAAGTCTTTTATCAATTTCGCCCCGCTCCTCAGATGAATTGCATTGCATTCTTCTCTAGGCTTCCTTTCAGTCTGACTAGGAAATGTCACGGGAGCTCGGGTCTGTAGGACTTCAGAAATCTGCCCCACTTGTCTTTCAACGAGCCTGATGGAGGTTGTATTCTGATCAGTTGCTGCTTTCACTGTACTCACCGTGCTTGCTAACCCTTCAACAGTACTATCCATCTTTGTCATAAACTTCATCATCATATCTTCCAGTCCCGGTTTCTTCTCTACGACTGGTCCTTCATCGAATTTCCTTTGGTTGAAACCTAGAGGACGGTAAACAATGTTAGAATTAGGAGGATTAGAAAAGTTGGAATGATTACCTTGTTGTTGTTGGCCGGGTTGACTCCATGAAAAGTTAGGGTGTTTCTTCCACCCTTTATTATATGTGTTTGAGAAAGGGCCGTTCCTCGGCTGGTTATTCCGGTTTTGTAGAAACTGAACCTGTTCAGGTTTTTGAGAAGTGGGGAGCAAATCAGGACTACCTCCCTTCAAGTGGTTTATGATAACAGCTAGTTGAGCTTTTATCACCTTCAACTCATCTGATTCTTGAACACTAGCTACCCGTCTGATAGAAGATCGTGGAGTGGCATAGCTATGTTCGGTTAAGTTTTCGATTAGACCAACTGCTTCTTCATACGTTTTATTCATGAGAGCCCCACCCGCTGCAGTTGTGATGTCATTCATAAATTGCGGGTGGAGTCCACTGAAAAACGTTTGGATGATGACCCAACCGTGTAACCCATGATGCGGACACTTCTTCAACATGTCTTTATACCTTTCCCATGCCTCGTATAGTGTCTCTTGGTCCCACTGAGCAAAGTGGGTAATATCAGCCATCAGTTGGGCGGTTCTTTCTGGTGGGAAGCATTTCTGGAAGAATGCAGCTTTCAGTTGCGCCTAGGTGGTGATCGAGTCCGGTTGGATACTTTCTGCCCAAGTTTCGGCTCTGCCTTTGAGAGAAAAGCTGAACAACCTCAGCTTGATTGCATCCTCTTCCATCCCATTGATCTTGAACGTGTTGCAAATCCTCTCAAATGCACGGAGATGTGCATGAGGATCTTCTGTCGGTGCTCCTCCATACTGATTTTGTTGTACCATCACGATGGTACTCGATTTGAGCTCAAAAGAGTTCGCCACAGTAATGGGCGGTTGGATGCCTATGCGTGCGGCTGCCACATTCGGATCGGCAAACGACCGCATAGGACGTCTCTTAGGAGGAGCTTCGTCGCCCATCTTTAGATGTCTTTTAACTTTTGATTCTCTTTTTAACTTACGGGCGGTTCTTTCAATTTCCGGTTCGAGTGGTTCGAGTCCTTCCCCTCGGGTTTTCCTTGGCATAAACCAATTAGTACCTGAAACGGAAAGTAAACAAAATTAGCATTCCAAAAAAAATGAAAGTGATGAAATAAAATAAAAAAAATGTTCAATGTAATAGCGCTTATAGCTGGTAGTGCTATCAGTTGCAACTAGTTCCCCGGCAATGGCGCCAAAAACTTGATAGGCGGGTTTACACCCCCCCTAAATCTAACCGCAAGTGTACGGTGTCGAAATCAAGTAATAGTACAAAAGTACGAGTATCGAACACAGGGAACTAGGAACTAAGTATCACAATGACTATAAGATCTATTAACTGAACGGTCGCAATTTTGAGTGTTGGAATTAAACTAAGCAATTGCAAATAAATCAAGAACACGACAGTCGATAACTTAAGGACTTCGGATAGAGAAAACAGTTGAGGGTTGGAAATCCTAAGGTTTTCACGTACAAACACTTGACTCAAAACAATTACCAGTTATTCCCTTTAATGAATACCCAATCAGTAAAATCACCGTAGTTCTTTCTCAAGCAACCACGGATTTTATTTTGAAAACACAAGTTTTATCTCTCTATCTCAACCTATGGGATTCAAAACACATTAAAATCAAGATTTTAATGGGACTAAGGCTTACTTGGTATATCTCTATCCAATTTCTCACCTTAGGCATGCAATTTCTAGTTCTAGTTAACAAATAATTCTCTCGAACTTAATTGAAAACAAACAAAACAATTGAAAGTTGGCCAAACTCACAAAAGCATTAAACTCGAATCACATGCTTCATTAAATAAGAACAACTGATAAAAGTCTCAAATCATCTGTTCATAAGATTAAACCAAATTCAAACCAACCCCCAACATCTAAAGATTAGTTCATGTTGGTGGTGGACAAAAACTCAAGAAAAAGAAGAGAAATAGCATGTGCAAACATAGTGATCGTGAGCGTGGTGAATGTAATAGTGAACTCCCTTCTCTCGACTTTAATCCAATTCTCGTTGTGAACTCCTCCTCAAACAGTCCTCTATCATGGCTCCAAAGGACGTAAAAAGTCTCTGAAAATCGCCCCCAAGCTGTCTATCGTCGCACGTCGAGAGTAATGACCTAAAATCCGGAAAACACCAAATTATAGAATTGGAACAGAGACTTACGCCACCTGTCCCGTAGCTTGCAAACCGTACAACAAACCGCGCGGTTTTCTGAATGTGTCTGGGTCAGGTTCGGGTCCTGGTTCGGGCACGGGTCTTGGGCTTGGATCTCGGGCTTCCGTTGGGCTTCGTTTTTGCTCTCTTTTGGACTCTTTTTCGCTTCTTTTCTCGATGATTGCCGTCTTTTAGATTACCTGCACATTTCACTAGATAAACCATGAAGTTCCGCCTTTTTGCAAGAACACAAGCCAATCTCATTGGCTTGAGGACCGAAAATAACGCCAAAAAGTGGCGTTATCACCGGTCCCTCGAACTCATCCACATGGATTTGTATGGACCGATGCGTGTTCAGAGCATCAACAAGAAGAAGTACGTTCTGGTTATGGTGGATGATTTCTCTCGTTACACATGGGTGAAGTTCTTGCGCTCCAAAGATGAAACCCCGGAACTCATCATCAACCACCTGTAGACCATTCAGCTGAACCTCCGACAGCAAGTTCAGACTATCAGGACGGACAACGGGACGGAGTTCAAGAACCAAACGGTGAACGAATACCTGACATTTGTCGGTATTTGGCATAACTTTTTTGCCGCAAGGACTCCTCAGCAAAAAGGAGTGGTAGAACGGCGGAACCGTACCCTAGTCGAGGCCGCTTGCACCATGCTGTCACAATCAAAGCTGCCATTATTTCTCTGGCCTGAAGCGGTTGCAACTGCCTGCTACACACAAAACCGCTCCATCATCAACAAGCGGTTCAACAAAACGCCGTACGAGATCATCAACAATCGCATCCCGAATATCAAGTACTTCCACGCGTTCGGATGCACATGCTACGTCTTGAACGACAAGGATGCCCTCATGAAGTTCAATCCGAAGGCACACGAAGGAGTATTCATCGAATACTCAATGCAGGGTAAGGCTTATCGCGTTTACAACAAACGGACAAAATCCGTCGTCCAAAGCGTAAACGTGACATTTGACGAAGCCGCAAATTTGGCTTCTGAACAATTCAGTTCAGAACCCGGTTTAACTGGCGTGTTAGCTTCTGAACTTTCACGTTCGGGATCTACACAACCCCCAGTAAATCCAAATCATGCATCTACGTCAAAATCATAACTTTCTGGTTTAGATTTACTGTTTCAACATTTTTATGATGACTTTTTCAATTTGCCTAACCCTCGTGTCTTTGTGAAACCTAGACCTGAAGCTGCTCAAATTGTGAACTCGACGAATCTTTCTAGTCCGCCGCCTTCCACGAGCACTACATCTATCACACTGGAATCACCTCAGAGCTCAACAGACACAACAACGACTGATACGGCTATTCCCTCGGAGGAACCTGTACCTAACCCGGAGATCACTCCTGACGATTCGTCATCCACTACACTCAAGGACCAACCTTTGAATACCCCAGAACTAGAAGTTGCTCAACCTTCGACGAATCCTGCTACGTCTCCTCAGAGAAACCGACCATCATCACTTGAAGCTGTTCAAGACCTTCCGACCGGTGGCTATGTGGATCCGGACACCTCGCATGCAACTCAACAACATCTTCCATACAACACCAAATGGACTCGAGTACACCCTCTACACCAGATCCTCGACGATCCGTCCACACCAGTTCAAACGCGAGGCGCTTCTGCCAACTTCTGCTTGTTCTCCGGATTTCTCAGCAAGATCGAGCCAACAACCGTCCCTGAGGCACTCGACGATCTGGACTGGGTCATGGCCATGCAAGAGGAACTCAAACAATTTGAGGCCCTCAAGGTATGGCGACTTGTCCCACGTCCATCTCACAAGACGGTCATCGGCACGAAATGGATCTTCAAGAACAAGAAGAACGAAGATGGCATCGTTGTTCGTAATTAGACGCGTCTCGTAGCCAAAGGATACCGCCAGCAAGAGGGTATTGACTACAACGAGACATACGCTCCGGTTTCCAGAATCGAGGCGATTCGTATGTTCCTTGCATACGCCGCACACAAGAACTTCACGGTCTTCCAGATGGATGTCAAGACCGCTTTTCTCAACGACAAAATCAAGGAAGAGGTGTACGTATCGCAACCGGACGGGTTCGTGGACGACAAAAATCCTAATCACGCCGACATTCTAGACAAGGCCTTATACGGTTTCAAGCAAGCTCCACGCGCCTGGTATGACGCTCTGTCCAAATTTTTAATAAAATCAGGTTTTTCAAAAGGTAAAATCGATACAACCCAGTTTATTAAAAATGAAGATGGTCATATAGTTTTAGTTCAAGTGTATGTTGACGACATAATTTTTGGTTCCACTAACCCACACTATTGTAAGAACTTTGCCAAACTAATGGGACAATATTTTCAAATGAGTATGTTGTGTGAGATGAATTTTTTCCTCGATCTTCAAGTTAAACAACTATCGACCGGGATATTCATAAAGCAGGCTAAGTACATCCAGGACATTCTTCGGAAGTACCATATGGAACAGTCCTCACCAATGAAAACTCCCATGGCACCCGGTACACGGTTACACGTCGACCCTAATGGAAAGGATGTGGACACCAAAACATACCGTGGAATGAACGGTTCTTTAATGTACTTGACGGAGAGTAGACCGGATATTATGTTTTCGACCTTTCTCTGCGCCCGTTTTCAGTCAAAACCCAAAGAGTCTCATTTAATTACTGTTAAACAAATTTTTTGTTACTTAGGAGGTACTGCTGATCTTGGCTTGTGGTACCCGAAATAGACAGGTTTTGAGCTTACAGCGTATTCGGACACCGATCACGCGGGCAGCATGTTGGATCGGAAGAGCACCTCGGGACATGTGCAATTCCTGGGCTATAGTTTGGTAAGGTGGGCATCCAAGAAGCAGCAGTGCGTCTCTACGTCGACTGCCGAGGCGGAATTCGTGGCCGCCGCGAGCTGCTGTTCGCAAGTCATTTGGATGCGCACTCAACTCAAAGACTACAGCTTCACCTACTCTCAAGTTCCTATCTACTGCGACTCGAAGAGCACCATTGCAATATCAAGCAATCCGATCCAGCACACAAAGACAAAGCACATAGATGTTTGATACCATTTTATCAAGGATCACGTCGAAAGAGGTACAATCGAACTCTACTTTGTTAATACTGAACATCAGTTAGCAGACCTATATACAAAACCCCTAGACGAAAAACGCTTTAACTATCTTGTGTCCAGTCTTGGTATGCTAAACCTAAAGATTTGATCAAATCGTGCGCCCGATACAAGTTCCATACACCTACGAGAAACTGTCTATTCATCATCTGTTGTTTAAACTCCAGATGATTGAGTACACACTTTCTCGCGTCTGTATTCTACTTGTATCGTACACACTTTTTTGTTTAAATCTCTGTATTAATTAGGTAGATTTCGTTTGTTTGCTTTCTTTTAGCGTGTGTTTCCTTTTATGTTCAATTACTGTCGTCTACATTCTTTGCAATATCTGTGCTTTCATAATTTGTTCATGTGTTTAAGGGGAGCACATAAGCGTATCAGGTAAGTCTGTTCTTCTTTTGAGGGGGAGTGTCACACATTTTTTTAAACTTCCAATTTTTTTTTGTGTGGTCATTCCCATGTGTTTCTTTAAAGTCACCACTTGCACGAACCGAGGGGGAGCAATTTTCTATCTGCTCATTAGTTGAGGGGAGCGTCACATACAAGTTTTTTCTTAAAAGTACACGTTTTTGTTTGTTGTGTGTGTATGCTATTTTTATTACATGCATTGTTTCACAAGGCATCATCCGAGGGGAAGCAAAGATGTCCCTATGCTAAGTTTGAGGGGGAGCATATTTTTCCAAAACTTCTCAAATGCTTTTGGGTCTATGTAACAACCCGATAACAAAATATACATATAACATATAATCCATAAAAGCTTTACAACAATTTACTTCATAGTTCACATTCGGTCCCCAAAGTCTGACTAATATAAAAATTCAGTACAAACTTGATCCACTTTAAGTTACATAGCAATAACAATAAAATTATAAGTACAAAAGCATCCATAATAACATGATGATTATCTTCTCAAAAGCTAGCCAACAAGTACTCAATCTACTTGTTCTTACTGGAGCCACCACCTGGAATACAAAATTTTTGAAACAGAAAATGAGGGTTAGACCTAAGGGTCTAGTGAGTAAATCCCTGACATTTGTAATTCATTAAAAATTCATTTATATAAAACACTCTTTATATAAATACACATACATCACACGTAAGTTAATACCAGCTAACATTTATGTATCATACCTGTCTCATTCCACCTTATCCCTCCACCAATGGCCAATATCAATTGGTTGCGAGCCAATTTATCACACCGGTCCAAAGCCCGACCACGTATTATATTTTCATATAATACTCACGTAATTATAATATCTCAATATATTACAATCACCCACGTATGACATATTCATACACTTTATCATACTTTCGTTATTCACATAAAGCATTCCAGAAAATACTTTTTAAAGTAAAACTCACCTGGTATGTTTATCACAAAAGCTTTTCCAAGATAAATCACGTATGACCACCCTTCACAGAATCTGAAATCACACAAAATACCAAATATCTCTTTTAAAACTAAACTTACGAAATCCTCAACTCAAATCGCAACCCCTCAAAAAGTAAATTAAGATCGCAATGAACAGTACCAAGTCGCAACCTCCTAATTCGACTTCACCCCGAAGTCGCAACCCACTATTGCGACTTCACCCCTAAGTCGCAATCAACTAATGCGATTCCAAACCCAAATCGCAATCAACCACTGCGATTCCAAGACAAGTCGCAAACGACCATTGTGACTTCATAATCAAGTCGCAACCAACCATTGCGACTTCGATGAATGTCGCAGTCGTCCATTGCGACTTCGATGAATGTCGCAGTCATCCATTGCGACTTCGATGAATGTCGCAGTCGTCCATTGCGACTTCGATGATTGTATCAGTCCACTGTTCATCCTAAAACCCAGATTTTTGTAGTTTTATACTATGTATGTTACTGATAACTTGCAGATATGTTTAAGACTAATAACATAACCTAACCATAAATTCAGATTCCTCAAAACATCCATTTTTAATCAAAACCCACCTAAAACTCATCTTGCAAACTCAAGAACACTTTTAAGAATTAAAACATACACAATGATGGATTTGATACCTGGATTACTTCAGTTTAACACTTTAAATTACTGCAGCAACTTCTTGAATCCCTTCTTTTCCTTCTTTCCTTTGATTTCTCTCGATTTCTTACTCTCTCTCTCTAAACCGAATACCTCACACACATACACACTTTGTATTTTTCCTAATCAAGTCTAAGGGTGACACCTCCTTGTATCTCAAGGAGAGTGTGGCGGTGGTGGATAAGAGGTTTGGCAAAAGTACCAAACAAACCTCCAACTTATTCTATTTGGCAAGATTTAACCCCAAACTTCCAAATAAAAATTAAAACCTACCCCTTAACTTCTAACTCCATAAAACACTTTTATTAAAGACTTATAAAATTTCTCAAATTAAATTAGATAAAAATACCTGGTTCTTACAATATCTCCCCCTTAGAAGAATTCCATCCCGGAATTCAGTTAAGAGAACAGATGAGGGTATTTGGTTCTCATCTCCGACTCTGATTCCCACGTCGCATCCTGACCTCTATGATGTTTCCACTGAACCTTTACCTGTCTGATCTCTTTATTCCTCAATACATTGACCTTGTGATCAACTATGGCTTCCGGTTCCTCCACATAGTTTAACTTTTCATCAACCTGAATATCTGGTAGAGAGACTGCCTGGTCTGGTGTAACTAAACATTTCCGAAAATTCGATACATGAAACGCGTTGTGAATCCTGCTCAATTCCGACGGAAGATCCAATCTGTACGCTACTTCACCGATCCTTTCCGTAATTTCAAATGGCCCAATATACCGCGGACTAAGTTTACCTTGCTTCCCAAAACGTATGACTCCTTTCCAGGGCGATACTTTCAACATTACAAAATCCCCAACCTGAAACTCTAACGGTTTCCGACGTCGATCAGCATAGCTTTTCTGTCTGTCTTGAGCTGTTTTCAATCTATCCCGAATCTGAGTAATCTTATCCGCTGTTAACTGTACTATTTCTGGCCCTGCTAATTGTTTCTCCCCCACTTCATTCCAACACAAAGGCGTTCGGCATTTTCTACCATACAATACTTCAAACGGTGCCGCTTGAATGCTAGAATGATAACTGTTGTTGTAGGCAAATTCTATCAGAGGCAGATGTTTATCCCACGATCCCCCAAAATCAACTATACAAGCCCGAAGCATATCTTCTAAAGTCTGGATTGTTCTTTCACTCTGCCCGTCAGTCTGAGGATGATATGCTGTACTCAACTTTATCTGCGTTCCCATCTCCTTTTGAAAGCTTCTCCAGAATCTGGAAGTAAAACGACTATCTCGATCAGAAATAATCGAGATTGGAATTCCATGTCGAGTTACTATTTCATTAATGTACAATTTAGCTAAACGTTCCAAGGAATCAGTTTCTTTTATCGGCAAGAAATGAGCAGACTTCGTCAATCTATCCACAATCACCCAAATAGAATCGAATCCCTTTGAAGTTCTAGGCAACTTGGTAATAAAATCAGTAGTGATCTGATCCCATTTCCACATTGGTATATCCAGTCGTTGTAACTGTCCAAACGGCTTCTGATGTTCAATCTTTACTTTCTTGCAAGTAGTACAATCTTCCACATACTTAGCAACACTTCTCTTCATTCCCGACCACCAATAGAACTGTTTCAAATCTCTATACGTTTTATTTGTACCTGGATGAATAGAAAATCGAGACTGATGAGCTTCTTGTAGTACACGATCACGTAATCCACCCAAACGAGGTACCCAAATTCTGTTTCCCATACACAATAACCCACAGTCATCTTTCCTAAGCAATGCTGACATTCCCACCAACCGTTCTGACTTCAAACTTTCTTCCTGATAAGCATCTATTTGGCATTTTAGCAATTCGTCAAAGATATTAGGAAGGAGTTCAACTCGTAACGATATAGCTTTTATTGTTCCACTTCTTTCTTGACGACTCAGTGCATCTGCTACCACGTTCGCCTTCCCAGGGTGATAAAGAATTTCACAATCATAATCATTTACTAATTCTAACCATCTTCTTTGCCTCATATTCAGTTCCTTCTGATCGAATAGATGTTGGAGACTTTTATGGTCAGTGAAAATTTGACATTTAGAACCATAAAGATAATGTCTCCAAATCTTCAATGCAAAGACCACTGTTGCAAGCTCCATATCATGAGTAGGATATTGTCTTTCATGATCCTTCAGTTGATGGGAATCATATGCAATCACCTTTCCACGTTGCATAAGTACGCATCCCAATCCCAATTTAGAAGCATCACTGTAGACCACAAAATCATCGGAACCTTCTGGCAATGCTAATATCGGTGCGCTGCAAAGTTTCTCCTTCAATATTCTGAATGCCTCATCCTGTTCTGCTTTCCATTCAAACTTCAGATTCTTCCGAGTCAGCTTAGTCAATGGCGTTGCAATTCGAGAAAAATCTTTTATAAACTTCCGATAGTATCCAGCTAGACCCAGAAAGCTACGTACTTCGGTTGCCATTTTCGGCGGTTCCCATCTTTCAATTGCTTCCACTTTCGCTGGATCAACTTGTATACCCTTCTCTGAAACTATATGACCCAAAAACTGAACTTCCCGCAACTAGAATTCACATTTAGAGAACTTAGCGTACAACTTTTCTTTCTTCAATAACTCCAAAATCAAACGAAGATGTTGCGCATGATCCTCTTTGGATCGAGAATAAATAAGTATATCATCGATAAATACTATGACAAATTTATCGAGATAAGGCTTACATACCCGATTCATTAGATCCATAAAAGCGGCTGGAGCGTTCGTCAATCCGAAAGGCATTACCAAAAATTCGTAGTGGCCGTATCTTGTGCGAAAAGCAGTCTTTAAAACATCCTCTTCCTTAACCTTCAACTGATGGTAGCCAGATCTGAGATCAATCTTGGAGAAGTAACAAGCTCCAACTAATTGATCGAAAAGATCATCAATTCTTGGAAGTGGATACTTGTTCTTGATCGTACGCTTATTCAGCTCCCGGTAATCGATACACATTCTCATCGAGCCGTCTTTCTTCTTCACAAATAAAACTGGTGCACCCCACAGCGAAGAGCTGGGTCTGATGAAGCCCTTATCAGATAAATCTTGAAGTTATGCCATAATTTCTTTCATTTCTGGAGGTGCTAGTCTGTATGGCGCACGAGCAATTGGAGTGGCTCCAGGTACCAGGTCTATACCAAATTCTACTTGCCTAACAGGAGGAAGACTATTCAAGTCTTCAGGAAAAACTTCTGGGTATTCACTAACAATGGAAATATCTTCCAGCTTAATCTTTTCAGGCCTACTATCTATCACATAGGCTAAATAACTCGAGCAACCCTTACTAACACATTTACGGGCTTTTATCATAGATATAAGATTGGACTGATGATTCTTACGATCACCATAGATCACTACTGCCCTCTTATCAGGTAAAACAACGTTGATTATTTTCTTATCGCAAACTATGTTAGCCCGATTTTCAGCTAACCAATCCATTCCTACTACCACATCAAATTCGATCAATTCTATTGGGAATAGTTGTATCGGTACTCCACACCCCTCTATATTTATCATGCAACAATCAAAAACCTCTTTAACTGCCACTTGGTTATCATTTGCCGTGTCTACTAGTAAAGCATGTTTTAACATTTTAGGCTCTAAATGCATGTGAGCAGCAAAAGAGGGAGACACAAAAGATCGGTTTGCACCGGAATCAAATAACACCTTAGCACGCGTGGAGTTTATGAAAAATGTACCTGTGACCACATCTGGAGTTTCCTCCGCCTCTTTAGCTGTCATTTGGAATGTACGGGCCCTCGTTTTTGGCGGTTCTATTCTTGGGACTACTGGTCTAGTAATGGCTGGTTTCCCGGATGTACCCCCTTGTTGCATTCTACCTCGTGGACAGTCTGATTGGAGGTGATCCGGAGAATTACACAAAAAGCAAAACCGCGTTGATCGACAATCTTTAAAAACATGACCGGTTTTCCCACACTTAAAACAAACCCGAGATTCCACTTGACAATTTCCCTGATGGTAGCGATTACATCTCGGACATGGTCTTTCCGCTGGTCGGAACGACGGACGGTTATCAAACCTCGGGAATCTAGACTTCTTTGGATCCTGTGGTGGTCCTTCCCATTTCCTTTTCCCCAAGCTCTTATCACCGGCATCTCTTTTATTGTCTCGTTCGATATTTTCTGCAGCATCCACTGCAGCTGTAAACGTATCTGGCCTTGTTGCAGTCACTAGTCTTCGAACTTCTGAATTCAACCCATAGATAAATCTCTCCATTTTCATCTTTTCTGTAGCAACATAATATCCTGCAAAACGAGATTTTTCTAAAAATCGAGCAGTATAATCTCTGACTGACAAATTCCCTTGTTGTAGATTCATAAATTCTTCTTCCAATTGTCTGACAACAGCTTGTGGACAGAAGTGTGTTGTGAAAGCTAACACAAATTCCTCCCATGAAAAAGTAGTATATATCCGCTCCTCTCGATTCTATATGAGCCTCCCACCAATACAAAGCATCACCTTTCAGCATCGCAGCTCCATAAAGTACTTTATCTTCTTCAGCACATTTACACGTTCTGAAAATAGCCTCGATTTCTTTCAGCCATCTCATAGCTTTTACCGGATCCCGATCTCCTGAATATGTAGGGGGCTTGCAACTAAGAAACATTTTGTAGTCACACCTTTTCATCATCGGTAAGACCGTAGAGGTAAGTGGTATTTCAACTTCGTGTTCCGGACTTGGTATTTCAGTTTCATTATGACGATTATGTTCGAACATAGCTTGTATGCTATCCTGTAATCTCCCCATTTCAGCAGTCAAATCATCCCATGTAACAAACTATGTACCATGCTGTTGTGTTCTACCTCCAGTTCGGCCCCCAGTTCCCCTTCCGATTCTGCCTCTACCACGATCTCCTCCTCTTCCCCCTGTTCCTATTGGTGGATTCTCTCCACCCGAATTCCTTCCTCCTCTTTGATTCCTTTGTCTAGTGCCACTTGCCATTCTGTAGATTCAAACAAAGTTAATATACACATAAGCACGTACCCCATATAACAAGGTATTCCAGTTCAAACATGTACCTGTAAGATCGTAATTACATTGGCCTGGTGTAATTTGAAATTACGTTACATGATGTTCCTTCTACCTTTTATACTTAGCATCCCCAGGTTCTAAAATATTAGGGACATCCTACTTCACATGCAGTTTAAGTCTAGGTACAGATATTAATACCTAAATCCCTTAAACTAGGGCTCTGATACCATTTGTAACAACCTGATAACAAAATATACATATAACATATAATCCATAAAAGCTTTACAACAATTTACTTCATAGTTCACATTCGGTCCCCAAAGTCTGACTAATATAAAAATTCAGTACAAACTTGATCCACTTTAAGTTACATAGCAATAACAATAAAATTATAAGTACAAAAGCATCCATAATAACATGATGATTATCTTCTCAAAAGCTAGCCAACAAGTACTCAATCTACTTGTTCTTACTGGAGCCACCACCTGGAATACAAAATTTTTGAAACAGAAAATGAGGGTTAGACCTAAGGGTCTAGTTAGTAAATCCCTGACATTTGTAATTCATTAAAAATTCATTTATATAAAACACTCTTTATATAAATACACATACATCACACGTAAGTTAATACCAGCTAACATTAATGTATCATACCTGTCTCATTCCACCTTATCCCTCCACCAATGGCCAATATCAATTGGTTGCGAGCCAATTTATCACACCGGTCCAAAGCCCGACCACGTATTATATTTTCATATAATACTCACGTAATTATAATATCTCAATATATTACAATCACCCACGTATGACATATTCATACACTTTATCATACTTTCGTTATTCACATAAAGCATTCCAGAAAATACTTTTTAAAGTAAAACTCACCTGGTATGTTTATCACAAAAGCTTTTCCAAGATAAATCACGTATGACCACCCTTCACAGAATCTGAAATCACACAAAATACCAAATATTTCTTTTAAAACTAAACTTACGAAATCCTCAACTCAAGTCGCAACCCCTCAAAAAGTAAATTAAGATCGCAATGAACAGTACCAAGTCGCAACCTCCTACTGCGACTTCACCCCGAAGTCGCAACCCACTATTGCGACTTCACCCCTAAGTCGCAATCAACTATTGCGATTCCAAACCCAAATCGCAATCAACCACTGCGATTCCCAGCCAAGTCGCAAACGACCATTGCGACTTCATAATCAAGTCGCAACCAACCATTGCGACTTCGATGAATGTCGCAGTCGTCCATTGCGACTTCGATGAATGTCTCAGTCCACTGTTCATCCTAAAACCCAGATTTTTGCAGTTTTATACTGTGTATGTTACTGATAACTTGCAGATATGTTTAAGACTAATAACATAACCTAACCATAAATTCAGATTCCTCAAAACATCCATTTTTAATCAAAAACCACCTAAAACTCATCTTGCAAACTCAAGAACACTTTTAAGAATTAAAACATACACAAGGATGGATTTGATACCTGGATTACTTCAGTTTAACACTTTAAATTACTGCAGCAACTTCTTGAATCCCTTCTTTTCCTTCTTTCCTTTGATTTCTCTCGATTTCTTACTCTCTCTCTCTAAACCGAATACCTCACACACATACACACTTTGTATTTTTCCTAATCAAGTCTAAGGGTGACACCTCCTTGTATCTCAAGGAGAGTGTGGCGGTGGTGGATAAGAGGTTTGGCAAAAGTACCAAACAAACCTCCAACTTATTCTATTTGGCAAGATTTAACCCCAAACTTCCAAATAAAAATTAAAACCTACCCCTTAACTTCTAACTCCATAAAACACTTTTAATAAAGACTTATAAAATTTCTCAAATTAAATTAGATAAAAATACCTGGTTCGTACAGTATAAAATATCAATTTGGAAAAGACAGGGATTTTTTTTTGCAAATTCCAAAAGTATCCGGAAAGGGTGTTCGGAAACCCACCTATCCGGATAGGTTTCCGGACCGGACACTTATCCGGACCGGATAGGTTATCGGATAACCCACCCGGTAAGTGACCCCATATATATATATCCGGTCATCTCAACTTTATTTCACTTTTCCGGATACGAAATACCCTCAAAACCCTCTCGACGACTTTTTCTCCCGGACACTCTCACATTTCGCTTTCTCGGTCGATTTTGAGTTCTTGAATCACAGGTATGTTTCTCCTATCGATCTCTAATGCTTTTCGATCAAATACACACCCAAATTGATGTTTCAATCGACCCACGATTCGACCGTTTGGGGTTTTCAGACCCCGACTTAGGGTCGATCCATATTCCGCTCGACTTTGGTCTCCTTTACACCGATTAAAGGCTATTTGTAGCTTTTACAGGCGATTAGCATTGCATAGAATTATTAGATCTAAGGATTAAGCGAGTTTTCGGCCGATTCTTAGTGACCGGGTGTCGTCCGGATAGTTTCATACTATCCGGACACATTCATGTTTACCCGAAACCTTCACATAATTTAGATATTTTAACCGGTAAATATCTCATCCGGAAAGCCACCATACTATCCGGACACCATCAAATCTTTAGATAGTTTATCAGGGGAATGCCTCACCCGGTAACCAAAGTTGTCCGGAAACCTTAGGGTTTCCGGTAAGTTCAACTATCCGGGTGTGTTTAATGGTTCGGCAACCATTGTTATCCGGTAACCGAAGTTGTCCGGTAACCCTCGTGGTTTCCGGTAAGTTCAACTATCCGGGTGTGTTTAATTGTTCGGTAACTTTTGTATCCGGTAACTCGACTTTGTCCGGATAGTTCATGTCTATCCGGTAACTTGGTGTTGTCCGGTAACCATACTCATCCGGATACATATGTGTCCGGTAACCTTTTACCCGGACACTTTCTCTGCCTTGGCACTCTCAGTACCATGTGTCTCACTGCCAGTCCTCACTCTACTCCAGATTGAGCCATTATTTGCCAAGGTACGCACCAACAATTGTGCATCCCGCCCAGACACTAACATCGTATCTTACAAGTACTAATGGCGGATCACGAACAACCACAAGACAACATTCCTCCTCAAGAGGAATTCATAGACGAAGAGGCTGACAACGCCTTGGTTCCAGCAGATCATGGCATTGAACTCGAGGCCAATAATCACCATCTAGACGCTGCCGAGTTCCGACCACAACATCGTGTGGTCGTGGACATTCTTCTCAGACACCCTCTTCGCGAGGCGCTTACCGCTACAACCGACGTCCCAGTCTTCTACGTATATCAAGTTTGGCGCACTGCTCAAGACGTCTCGGCGCTCAACTCTCAGACGATCACAGCAATGATTGATCAACATCCATTTGCGCTGACACCGGATTCCTTCAGACGCCTTCTATCATTGCCCGAAGCCACTGCCGGCGACCATGCCGCCTACGACCCTGCAATCACCGACGACACTCTCTGCGCCGACATCCGCGCCCTCGGCTACAATCACGCAATAAACCGTCCATCCACCTTTAATCGAAAGTACTTGGCGCCCATCTGGTACACCTTGTTCACGATTCTGAACAGGTGTCTATCCTCCAGATGGAAGGGGATCGACCAGTGCACAACCGACTTCCTACGACTCTTCCACGTCGTCTGCTACAACCGCCACATTGACTTCGTACTGATCATCTGGCATGAGCTAGTTCAGGCCATCCAGCAGATCGGCGGATCGAAGGAAAAGAAGTTCCTTCCATACCCCAGATTCCTATCCTTGGCCATCTGACAACATATGAACGCGAATCCAAACATACCGCGACGCATGAACCATCCGGTATGTCCTCCTTTTAATTTTCATTGTTTGGTGATTCGTAACCCGTCCAACGCCCAAGCCATGCCCTTACCTGAAACCCTACTGGCATACGCGGACCCCAATGCATCGAGTGTGATAGATTATCGAAGAGCGTTAGGCATAGGTGCTCCTGTGGTCCAGCCAGAGCCGGAGGGACCTCCCTAGGGAGTTAGATCTGAGAGACGTGAGGATCCAAGGACTCGTGGAGGTAGAGTCCGAGTAGCTGGGGCTCCTGGACGGGGTGTGTTGAGAATACATCAACGGAGGGGAACAGACACGGGCGGTGCATTGGATACGCGTGCCAGTTCCAGCCAACAACCCCGCCAACACACCGTTCGACCACATACCCCTTCACATACCCGTACCACGACTGGAGCCGGACCTTCGACATCCCTACACGAGGTCCCGGTCGTCACTACCCCACAAAGACCCATGCTTGATCGCGACCCCAGAATGGACACAACTGAGCCGATCTCGCCCTACACCCAAACCGATGCTGTCGACTCAGACACTACCGACTCTGATATGAAACGGGCTTACCACCTATCGTTGATACCACCCCGTATAGGAAGTCGACCGCCAATGACCGAAGGTTCTCCATCCGACTCACCCACACCCTCCAACATTCCTACATCCCAGCGAATTTCGGGAGACATAAGGAGAGAGGAGGGAGAATTAGTTGAAAATCTAGAACAAGTGAGGCGGAGAGAATGGAGATCGAAAAAGAATAATGAGCGACCGAGTGTACAAAATAGAGAGGAAAATGAGCGATTCCGAGCCCGTGTTGCCCAGGTAGCCACATCTACTGCCTCATCTCATCCGTTGGGACTAGACATTGAAGAAGCCGTCGTGGACCTAGCGACGAAATTTCACAGCCCCCTTAGCCACTCAACCATCTCTCAACAGTTGGTTGTTTCATTTTCACACGGGGATTTAGCACAAAATCTGCCGGTCTCTCACTCGGAGAGTCTTGGTATTGAAACAAGAGAACAGCCTCCCCCGTTCTTGACTTCTTTATGTGCACCTTTGAGTCTAGAGCCATTTGCTATAATAACATCTTCTTTGGCTAGGACACAGGACGAGACTGCTACCATCAGTGCTCTTAGTGACCCGATCGGAACTTCCGTAGTATGTCTGCCATTGGGCGGAATACGAGGATCGGAAAGAAATCCTACCATAGCCAACACCATGCCAGCTATGAACGTAGGTGGCACTTCTGTTGAATCAACAGTCGTGACCTAAACGGGCAATCTAAGTGATCTTGGCGGTGATTTACCCGACATCTTGTCAAGGGAGTATCTGGACAGCGCCCTAAAGACTGTCTGCGAGTCACTGGAGAAGCAGTTCACTACAGAGCTAATAAGGTGAAAAGCCTCATCAAAGGGAAGGATAAAGTGGTCGAAGCCGAAACCAGACCGACACCTCCACCGGCCAACTACACGGTGGATGATCTAAAGACCATGCTACTTGCCCAACTGCTGCAACACGACAACACAGACTCCTCGACGGAAGTAGATCTCATGACAGTTCTACGATCGCAAACATCTGCTCAGTCGTCATCCATAACCAGCCGATTGGACCAACTTGACACGACTCTTAAAGACGTTCAGAAAGCAATTACTACCTTGTCCGAACGAGTCGTCTCTCTCGAAGACACCTGCAAGAGTCAAGCTGGCGGAGTCAAACGCCGACACGATGACCAGGATGATCTTGATCACCGTGAGGGGGAGAACAAAAGACAACGACTATCCTAGTCCGATCCAATCCCCACTGAAACTACTCCAACGGTTCAACCGGAACCATCAACTATGGCATAAATCGAAGACCAGCCTGAAGCCCAGTTGAGCTTAGCTGAGATGGTAATTGACATGGATATCTCAGACGATGAAGACCCAACGGTTGAAAAGCCCGAGGGAGAATCACAGGCTCTGATCGTATATTCTGCACCGGAAAGGCCTGCACTTGATTTGATAGTTCCAGATTCCGAGATCGACCCAGAGACCAAAAACGCATGGTATCAAAAAGCCGCCAGTGCGATAAACTTCGAAGTCAACCTGATCTTTCCTACCGATGCCGACGATGAAATTGACTACGATCAGTTCCTGCTTCAAAACCTTCAGAGTACCCCAATCTACGCTAATTAGATTCCCCAGACTTCAACTGCAACACATCCGACATCTCCTCAACAACAACAAGCTTCTGATCAACCTCAACCTCAACCACCACAACAACCTGTCCGATGGAAGAAGATCATCGTACTCATCCCCTTCCTAGAGCATTCCCTTAAAAGGTTGTTCGTACACAAGCTACGTGTGCTCGACCCACCCTTCTGCATCGGATTAGCAAAGTTCGACGAAGCGTACACGAAACAGTACTTAGAAGCAATGAAAAGGTGTCTACCAGTCAGCCAGGGCAGAACAAAGCACAAGATCACCGAAGTTGTGAACATCCACTCTGGCCGAATCTTGAAGATTTGGTATCCAGTTTTTACGGTTAAACGTGAAGATCAAAATGAATGGAAGTTCTCCGAAGCCGACTTCAAGAACCTATGACTGAACGACTTCCACGCCTTACTTAAAGACCTTCGTACCCGAACGATCCGACCGCTCCACATCACCAAAGCGCTCGAAATTGTAAAGCATTTTCTCAAACACAAGGTGATGATGTCCTACATCACGGATTTTCAGATGGGCGTTGAGCACCGAACCAAAAAGATAAATCTTTTGAAACCAGATCAGAAAGCTCCAGAGATGAAGGTGTACCTCGTCAACTCGCTGCTACTACAACTATAATTTGGAATCGTCTATCTCAACGAGCAGAACGAGAAGAAGTTTTTCCAGTTTAGCCAAGTTGAAAGATTCTGCGACGGAACTCTTCTAAAGGTCAGAGATGCGCTCAGAGATATCATAACCAAGGAAAAGGATCTTAGGATTTCGTTTGCTGCAAATCGTAACGAAATAAATGCCCGAGAAGCCTTGGAACTTGTAGAAGACCGCATGGAGTTTCGTAAAGCAATCCGAAGCTTCGAGATTCTGTTCGCGCTTCGAAAGAGATACGTCGAGAACTGGCGCGAGATTGAACTTCGATTCCAAGGGGGAGATTGTTGGGAATAAATTCTGATTGAATAGAAGTGCGGGGTATTAATTGTAAATATATTATTTGGGCTTAATTGTATAGTGGTCCATGGGCTTGATGAAATTAGGCCTAGATATAAATACTCTTATTAGCCTTAGAAAATAGGTTAATCGTTTTAATTGTTCTTGATCATCTGTAAAGAAACTCTCTGAAAGTTATTCAATACTATATGGATGACAAGTTGAAATCATTCTGACTGATTACTATTCTATTGATTTCTATTGTGTATGCACTAATCTGGATCTCACACACGCCATCGGTGCCACAATGACGTGCCTATGGTACCTCCATAGGTGGTTAGTAGCTCGGTATACGTTAAGCATAAACTTCAAAAGTATGTCACAACACATGTGAACAAATCACACTAATTACAAAAAGAATCAAAAAGACATTTGCTTATATAAAAATATCGACCAATTCCCTTAAAAGCTTTATAATTTCGAACACACTTTATTGACGACTAACGAATCGAAAAGGATTTTAAATGGCATGAACCTCAGTAAACCATTAACATAAATACATTAATGAAATCTTACAAAAGAGTTAAAAACACAAAAACATATGGAAAGCCAAAACCATAAGTAGAATAGAAAGTTCACACTCACAACTTTTCTAAATCGAGTAATACATGTTTTTGCGCTTTACACGTTTAGAAATCCCAAATTATATCATACTTCCAGCAGGTTTCTGACAATTAGATCTAAACAGAAGTTTTACATAAAAGTCTTGTGATTTCATAGAATCGAGAATGAACTGAATCAGATTTATAATGAATTATATACGAATTTTTGAAAACAGTCGCGCTGTTTTGGTCTAACTGAGACCAGTTTCGTAAAACACAGATTTTAGACGTCTTAGAGTAAAAATCACCGTTTGATCGTGTGACAAAATATTGTTGTAGACATCTCCAGGTTTTCAAAAACATATTATATGAATTAATCCGATAAACGAGCGATTTGTTATGAGTTTTACAAATAACACAAATTTTCAGAGAGAAAATTGGCAACTTATAAAAACAGATTTTGACCTTTTTAGATTTGTCGCATGCAAAACCAAAAGAGAACTCACCCGAGAATAGACCCGATCAAACGATCAACACGGACGAGAACGCAAATCAACTTGATGGAAGAAAGAACACATTGTACACAAAATCGAACGAAAAGAATCGAAAGAAAAGCAAGGAACTATATATATATATGCGTGTGTATGTATGTATGTATGTATGTATGTAACGAATCAAATAAATGTAAACAGGTACTACTCGTATACAACAGATCAAATAAACACCAACGAAGGGGGATTAAATAATCCGTACCTTAACTATTGATAGATCTCTTAGATATTTTTTAACTAACGAAAATTCTTCACGATCAAAACTCTAAACACGAAAGCAATCTCAAACTTAAAGATTGCTGGCAACGTTTCCAAAATAAATCTCGACGTTTTGCTTTTAGCTTCCTCCACTAACTTAATGACCTAATCAGTTGAATGAAAAGAAAAAAAAATAGAATATAATTTGGTTTAGAAGTATCACTGCGGCTGCCAATTATGGTGTTATCCCAAAATTATCAAAGTTCTCACTATTGACAATACTAGTCTCTTGAGTTTATAAGGTTTTCAACTTAAATAAATATGATTGCTTATTAATCAACTAGAAATTAAGGGATATTACAATATACCATCCTTAAAAAAATCCCGTCCTCGGAATTCAAATAAGCAAATATATCGAAAACCCTTCCTATATCACATCTTTTGAATCACAGACACATAATATTTATTATAAGAGAGAATTCTAGAAAATAATTTACGACATCGATCAACTGACCCCGCCATAAAATTACCCGTCCTCGAAATTATATAGATACTTTGGTCATCATAACTCACCCGACTTACAAGAATTCAGTCCTACAAATTCGTCACCAAAAGCTTCAACGAATCAATACTTACAAGTCACAAATCAGTCTTAGCACAAGAGATGAAACACCATAATCATTTCGATTTATTAGCTAATATCTAACACCAATGTCATTCTACCAACTCTAAAGCTCTAAAAATATCCACCAAAGGTCACCACTTTCTAAATACCATATATCTAAAATTTGCACAATTTATATCGCTTTAGAAATTAAATTCTAACTCGAACGATTAGGCTTGAGCATTCCGATATCTCCAAAATAAACTTCTTAAATTATAAAGATCGCAACCCATAATTCCATCCCTGGTCATATAAAAAAAAGTCATGCTGAGAAACGTTATGTATCCTTATAAAAACTTACCCAAAACCACTTACCGACGTCACATTTCAACTTATTAATCCTAATAAGATACTCTAATAAATTTTCTTATTTCTCAAATAACACATGACTATTTCATAAACACCCCTACGTTCTAGGTATACAACTTCCATACAGGTGATCAAGGTAGGCAAATACAACTATATCATCCATTTGAAGGTCCTAAAACACAAACTCTTAGACTATTGGCTTAGCAAACCCATCCACTTATCCTTGATTTTATATCGCCTAAGGCATTAAGGTAGCATCTTAGATTGCCTAAGACATTAAGGTAACATCTTAGATTGCCTAAGACATTAAGGTAACATCTACATATATTAACCACAAACAATGCAGTCAAAGACTTAAATAACATACCACCTATTACAACTCCGACAAAGAAATTCATCAACCTAAATGATAATATAAACCCACAAATCAATAATCGAGCCACTAGGGAGGCACTTAGGATAACAACACTAAATCGACCACCACGCTTCCACTACACCACTTAGACATCTTCACGCAATCTACTGATACTCACAGGTCAAACCTATTTGGTTTTCTACAAGATAGAACCTAGAGCTCTGATACCATTTTGCAACACCCCCTTCCCAAGATGGAAAAAGAGGTTACATTCAAACCTAAAACAAACCGTCAAAAAGAAACATATAAAGCACTATAAACCATATTTATAAATAAACATCATCAGATATAACAATTGCCTCGAATGATACATTTTCTCTTCCAAAACTTGCTTTACAACATCAATTAAACCTACAATTTCTTATCGACAGCCTCTTAGATCTGAGAATACTTCGAATCCGTTACTTCTTAGACTCCCTTCGAATACCTGACGCGAAGAAAGAAATGTGGCTGAGCCAAACGCTTAGTGCACAGATGTAATAGATAATAAACGAATAATCGAACCCAATATCGGATATAATAAAATTCTGAATTTTGGACACAAGACTCAAATTTTCCGAGTGTTCATGAAAGCTAGATCGAGTAAAACACATTCCACATCTAATTTCGACACAACATATTGAGATACCCACAATGTGACACCCTCAAAATTGGAACGAGCAACTAACTTTAATTTCGATAAAACAACCAATAGAGGATAAAATTCTTTCTACAAAACATCATTGAAACTACCTCAAAGTTTAAACATCACAAAATTCACAACTAATAACTCAAGGCGGGTGTTACTTAACGCAATTACAAGTTGCTAATCCCAAATAGGTGCGGAAGACTTCACTAAGCAAAACCACTTCTCGTGCACTCTACTAGCACTCGTCACTTCACAGTGTAGCTAAAGCTATTCCCAACCTGAACCTGTTGTACATGCCGACAAATAAAAAGGTTAGGCTAACGCCTAGTGAGTTCAAGAGTTTACATCATGAGCAAATCATTTGATAGACCAAAAGATTCAACTTAATTTATGATTTCCAAAAAGGGGTTTGTATAGAATACACCGACAACCCAATTTCCAAACGCACACAATTCCTGTAAGGAAAACTTCAATGAAAATCATTTCTCCACAATGGACTCAAATCCAAAACTCACTCAAGAGGTAAATAAATAATAATTTCTCAATAATCGCCAAAGAGAATAATACTCCAATGGTTGAAAACATCCAATCAAGGATGAAACATAAAACCCGTCCATCAATCATGGAAAACAATCCATACGCATATAATATGACACCGACAACGCGGATAAACAAAATACCCGAAATCAACACCCTTCGGTGACGGGGGAGACCCGATTTCATCGAATGTGGCGAACACATAAATCAAACCACAATTAATAAACACAAGTAAGCTTCATGGATGGGAAACACATCACATCAACCATCCATCGGTCTCTAGTCAGTTTTAGACATCAACCCAAACTGGGTCTTTAGTCCATCTCCGACATCAACCAAACTAGGTCTTTAGCCCATCTGGGACTAACACATTGGTTAAGGAAACCTTATTTCCTTCATCTATAAGAACTAGGGTTTTGGTATAAGTAGGGTATAAGTAGGGTTTTTGATGTAGGGTTTCTAGGAAAGAACATCGATAGCGTAGGGGATCAGTTTCTGTAGGCCGATGTGGGAGGAAAACTGCTAACTCATCGGGATAGAGAATTCTAGGTGGTGGAGAATCCTTCCGAATCGGTGTTGGTGATCTTTGCGGGGTAGGCGATCGGTGTGGAGTAGGAGTTCGTCGAGGAGAATCCTGATGTTCCGGTGAGGGAGTCTCGGTGGGATTTTCTTCGGTGGACGGGATGATTTGGGGAGAACCAGTGTCCTCCAAAAGAAAATCAAAGAAGTCTCTCGGGGGGGGGGGGGGATGTAATGGGGGGAACCCTGATTGGGTTGTGCATCATCATCGATCATAAACTGACCGGGTGAAAGGCCGTGTAGTGTCAAATCTACTCCTTCGAGGGAAGAGGGCTCGAAGTCATCTCTTTTACCCGAAGAAGTGGGCGAAGAGGCAAATGTAGGGACTTCCTTTTCTACAACTGTGGTCTTTTGAGAGACCATAGAGGAGTCGGTTGTGGGTTTAACAAATTCCCTAGAATGGGATGGTTCAGCCAAAGGTACCCGAGATCTTTTTAGAGAAGATTTCGGGGGGGGGGGGGGGGGATGATGAGTGCCTCCGCTTAGAAGGTTTTTGAACCGGGGAAGCCGTCGAGGGTTCTCTCGTTGGCGTGGTTCTAGAAGCGGGTGCGGAGGTGTCAGTGGCCTTTTGTTGTTTCTTTTTAGCGCCACCGGACTTTACTCGAGGACGGGGCTTAGGGGCCACGACATTTTGAGTGACCTCGGGAATTTCCAGGTGACGAAACCCAGAAATTTCCGCATCACCCCAATGTAGTTTGGGAGAGAGAGCAAAAGAAATCATACCTGGTCGTAAAGGGTGATCGGTTGCGAGCGGTTTAACATTTAGAGTTTTGGTGCCAACGAGTGGAGACGACCAGTCATATGTGAATCGTGGAGTAGATGAGTTGCGATCGGTATCCAAAGCTTTAGTAAGTTTATGTTGAATGATCATCGAGATGAAACGAGGATATGCAACATAGCATTTCTTTGAGTGCTTAATTACCTCAACAAGTTCAATGAAGAAGTATTGAGCGAAGTCAACTTTCCTTTGAAAGATGAGGGCATGAGCGAGCTTCGTGATATATGACGGCGATTGATCGTGCCCACTAGTCTTGCGAGAGAGACAATGGATAATATGGGCAAAGAAAAAATTCCATATGCCGCCCATTTTGCTTCGAAGGAGAGTGCCGGGGCCCTTTTTAGATCAATCATCAATAACATACCCAAGAGTTTGAACAACGTCTTCAAATATGTTATCAATATGTAAATCATCATATTGAGGAAAGGTTTGGATTTTGAGAGCTAGGCGAACATCATCGACCCCAAAGGTAAAGTCGTGATCGCCTTCGTCGTCGGTGAGAATGGAGGCGTGGATGGCTTCATTAGAGGGGTCGTAAACAGACGTTAACCAAAACTGTCCAATGAGCATTTTGCTCATTTTAGGGTTGCAGATGAAAGCATGGAGGAGAGGAGATCGGGTGAGAAACTTGGTTACCGTGGAGAACTCGGGATGAGATGGATCTGATTCGAAACGAGCGACGTGATTGCATGGGTTGACCTTGAGATCTTCAAACCGTGTGGGAGTTGCATTTCTGGAAGATGCCATTGAGTTAGATGAGGTCGATAGAGAGAGATCAAGTATGCAAAGTAAGATAGTGGAGAAGAAGGGTTGCAGGTTTCGTGTGAAAGAAATGAGAGGGAAATGTTTAGGGTTTGAGTATATATAGAGGTGAGAGAAGGAAGAAGGGGAAAGGTAATGATGATTGTTTTGGGGGATTTGGTGACAAAAACGGCTAGAAGGGGAAAGGTCTCACATCACTGACAACTTTCAGGGTTTTGTCGACTCAAGAAGGTATGGGGAATTGTATTGGATAAGGAACCGAAATGAACCAGTGAAAATTCGGTGGACACAGTACCGAAGTCTCACCGATGATGGAGAGTCGGTGTGAAATTTGAATTTCGGTGGAAGGGCTAGACGAAAGGATTCCACCAAATTTCGATTTCGGTAGAAGAAAAGAGAAGACCTTTGGTGTTGGATTATTCCACCAAATTGCTGTTTCGGTGGATGAGAAGAAAAGTGAGTCGGTGAAATTACTCTGGGAAGGAAAGAAAGTGTGATCTCGGGGTAAGGATTTCGGTTGAGATGAAATCGGTGTAGAAGTACAAGGAAGTTTGTCCACCGATGTGAGATCGGTGGAGAATAAAAACACATTTTATTCTTGTAGATTGTACATTCCAAGTTCACTTATTAGAAAGTTGAACCTGGTTTCATCAAGGGGTTTAGTAAATAAATCAGCAAGTTGCAAATCGGTGGGAATGAAGTGCAGCTCAATGTCACCTTTGGAAATGTGGTCCCTGATGAAGTGATACCTGATATCTATGTGTTTAGATCTGGAGTGAAGAACAAGATTGTTTGCAATAGCTATTGCACTGGAATTATCACACATAATTGGGACTTTAGAAAAGAATTGATTGTAGTCCCTGAGTTGGTTTCTCATCCACAGGATCTGAGCACAACAGCTTCCAGCAGCTACATATTCAGCTTCAGCAGTAGAGGTTGACACAGAGTTTTGTTTCTTGCTGGACCAACTTACCAATTTACCACCAAGAAGTTGGCAACTTCCTGTAGTACTCTTTCTATCAATCTGGGAACCTGCATAATCTGAATCTGAATACCCAATTAGTTCAAAACCTGAGTCTTTGGGATACCAAAGACCCAAGTGCAAGGTACCCTTGAGATACCGAAAAATCCGTTTTACAGCCTTTAAATGTGATTCTTTAGGATTGGCCTGATAACGGGCACATAGACAAGTAGCAAACATAATATCCGGTCTGCTAGCAGTTAAGTACAGAAGAGAACCAATCATTCCTCGATAAAGGGTAATGTCCACAGATTCACCTTTAAGATCAGCATTGAGTTTCAAAGGTGGTGCCATGGGAGTTTTCATAGGAGAGCTATCTAGAAAGTTGAATTTCTTCAGAAGGTCACGAATATATTTACTTTGGTTTATAAAAATTCCTTCTGAAGTTTGTTTGACCTGAAGGCCCAAAAAGAATGTAAGCTCTCCCATCATGCTCATCTCATATTCACTCATCATGAGAGAAGCAAACTCATCACAAAGTGATTCATCAGTGGCACCAAAGATGATGTCATCAACATAGATTTGGACAAGAATGAGATTACCTGAGGTTTCCTTGATGAAGAGAGTGTTGTCGATTTTACCTCTGGAATATCCATGCTTTAGAAGGAAGTTGGCAAGAGTGTCATACCAAGCACGAGGAGCTTGCTTGAGACCATAAAGGGCCTTGTCAAGTCTGTACACATAGTCTGGATGAGCTGGGTCTTCAAAGCCAGGAGGTTGTTTCACATAGACTTCCTCTGCAAGTGCCCCATTGAGGAAGGCACTTTTAACATCCATTTGAAAGACCCTAAAATTTCGGTAGGCAACATGAGCCAGAAAGATTCTTATAGCTTCAAGTCTTGCAACAGGGGAAAATGTTTCATCATAGTCAATGCCCTCTCCCTGTCTGTATCCTTGAGCTACTAGTCTGGCCTTGTTTCTGATAACTGTACCATCTTCATCCATTTTATTCCTGAAGATCCATTTGGTTCCAATGATTGTCTTCTTTCGGGGTCTGGGGACCAATCTCCAAACTTTGTTTCTCTCAAATTGAGAAAGCTCTTCTTGCATGGCAGTGATCCAACAGGGATCTGCTAGAGCTTCATCAATCTTTTTGGGTTCAATAAGAGAGAGGAAATTCACATAGAGATAAATATTTCCAATTCCTCTACGTGTTTGAACACCTGCTTGTTGATTACCGATGATTTGATCTATTGGGTGATCTTTGGTCCATTTGGTTGCAGGAGGTAAAGGTGGTGGAATGTTTTGTGTTTGGGGTGAAGAAGTAGTGGGATCAGAGGTTCGGTGTGAGGCAATGGGATCGGTGGAGGGATGTGCGTCGGTGGGAAAAGGTACATCGGTGGGGACATGGTCAATTTCGGTGGGAGATATAGAGGATGACCCAACTTGATTATTTTCGGTAGAAGGAATTGGTGGGTTCAATGGAATGGGAGAAGCATCGGTGGAGTTGGTTTGGGGAGCATTACCGCTGCATGAGGAGATCCATCTGTGTAGTTCATCATCATCATCATTTGGAAGAGATGAGGATCTCAAATCATCAAACTTGACATGAATAGATTCATCAATGCATTTTCTCCTTAGGTTGAACACACGATATGCTTTGGAGGATAGAGAGTATCCAACAAATATTCCTTCATCAGCTTTGGGATCAAACTTCCCAAGGTTGTCACGGTCATTTAGGATAAAGCACACACAGCCAAAAACATGAAGAAAACCAATGTTTGGTTTTCTGCCATGGAAAACTTCATATGGGGTTTTATCATGTCTTTTGGATATCACAGACCTATTTTGGGTAAAGCAAGCAGTATTAACAGCTTCAGCCCAAAAGTATGTGGGTAGATTGGATTCACTTAGCATGGATCTTGCAGCCTCACATAGAGTTCTGTTTTTCCTTTCCACCACTCCATTTTGCTGAGGAGTACGCACTGCAGAAAAGTTTTGAGAAATTCCTTTCTCAGTGAAGAAGTCTTCAAGAGCACTGTTTCTGAATTCAGTGCCGTTATCACTTCTTACCGAACGAACAAGTTGACCATTAAGAACTTCATTTTTCTTGACAAAGTTGATGATTTCTTCAGTTGCATCGCTTTTATACCTGAGAAAAGACACCCAAGTATATCTAGTAAATTCATCAACAATCACAAGAATGTACCTTTTCCTCCTAGACTTTGAGTGCTGACTGGTCCACATAGGTCCATGTGCAACATCTGGAGAGGAAGAGTGATGGAAGAGCATTGCTTGGTTTTGAAGGAGGTTTTGGTGAGCTTCCCTTTTTCACATGCATCACACAGCTTTTCTTTGACAAAATTCAGCTTTGGCATACCAGTCACCAACTCTTTATTTGAAATTTTGTGGAGAGTTTTGAAATTAAGATGAGAGAGACGTTTATGCCACAACCAGTTCCTTTTGGATGAGTCATCTGACACAAAGCAGACATTGGATGATTTGTTGCTCAGTCCCATGTCAATGACATAGACATTTTCCATCCTTTTTCCAGATAACACCACGTTGAAGTTCTTGTCCACAACAGTAGAGATACAAAGTTCAAAGATAACTTTATATCCAAGATCACACAGTTGGCTAATGCTGAGAAGATTATGCATGAGGCCTTCAACAAATGCCACTTTATTGAAAGTCACAGATCCATTTGTGAGAGTTCCATAACCTTTGGTGTAGCCTTTAGAGTTATCACCAAAAGTGACAGATGGACCGTTTCCAGACACAGTTGATGAGAAGAGATTTGTTTCCCGTCATGTGGCGTGAGCACCCACTATCCAGATACCATATTTGATGGTGCTCAGAAACCTGCATGCACACACAGATTAGTTCTTTGGTACCCATTTTGTAATGGGTCCTTTGGGGTTAGAAGAAACTGAGTCCTTAGGATTGGTTCTATCTATTCTTTCCTTGGGACAATCCTTAGCCATGTGAAACGTGTCACCACAGTTATAGCATTTTCTATAGATAAAAATCTTTTTAACACTATGACCACTTTTCCTGTTTTGGATTTTAACATTAGTTTTTATGACCTTGTTAGAAGAGAACAAAGCAGAAGGTTTGGACCCAAGAATTCCTTTGTCAGAGTTATGGATTGGAGAGTTGGATGATTCTTTGGAGTTTGACTTTTTCAAAAGAACAGATCTTGGAATAGGAAGAATAGAAGAGTTACCAGAAAAATTCTTTGGAGTAAATCTTTTGGGATGGAAATTGGCCACAGATTCGACCACCGATTTCCCTTTGTCAGAAGATGAAAAACCTTTTGTGGGAACTTGAAGTTCTCTTTTGGGAATCTTTGAGGGCTTAGGTTCAGAGTATTCATCTATGTGAATAGACTTTAATAACTCATGGAGAGGTATGGGAGGATCATTGGTGTTGACATTGGTGGGGTTTGATCTTTTCAGCAAGGTGACTTTTGAGGAGTTAGAGGATGAGGCTTCATCAAAGGTTGATATTTTTGAGAGATCAGGGATGAGTTTTGAAATTTCATCAGAGTCATGTTCCTCAACGAATTGATTTGAGGAAGCCTCTTTTGCTTTTATAAACATTCCATATTTCCGAGCTTCACCCAGATCTAAATAATTTAAGGAGATGGAATCACAAGAACTTGAATCGGAGGCATCATCCCACACACTGGAGATAGGAGTAAGTGCATGGGAAGAAGCTTCAGGATGGACTTTGCCGAATCCTAGACCGATTTTGCTCTTTCCACCGATTTGACTTTGAAAGAGTTGTTCAAGATTTTTTGAAGAATCTGTCCATTTTCTTACAACCTCTTGCTCTGTTGGTCCCGAAAGGCTTAAACAAGTTTGTAGAAGGGGGGGGGGGGGGGTTGAATACAAACACACTATTTTACTTTTCTAAATTGTTTATTGATAAATCATTAACAATTTACAGCTTGTTGCGGAAACAAGATTAAGGATAAACCTAAATCTAAACAAGTTGGAACACTAAGGTTTTCTTGCACTAAGAAAGATAAGGAGATTACTAATAAAATCCTATCTTGAGAGATTTGAACTTGTCCAGAGTTAGCAAGTTACTTCAAATGAAGTGAGTTCATCTCTTTATATACTGCATGCATTTAATGCAATTCAGTATACACTTTACACGTGTCATCAGCGGATTGGTTGCATGTCATTGACCTTTGTTGACAACCTTAGTAGCCGCATGAATGAACAGTGTAGTATCAGAGTGGTTGTACGATTTCAGATTTTCGGAGGTTCTTTTCTGACATTTCGTACGGTGGCGTGCAAGGGAGGTTAAGACAAAAGTACTTTGTACGGAGGACTTCATGATCAGCTTTCGTTGATTCAGCGATTATCATTTACTATTCAGCAGATGATAAAGTTCAGCGATAGCTGAAGTCTTGTACTTGATACTTCACGTTGAGTGGACAAATCTGAGTCTTCGCTGATCCGCATCAGTTCATTAGGAGACTTGTCGCTGGTTCTTGAGCTTGATCTTCGACTTCAGCGTAGAACCTTTGTTGACGTGAATCTTGTCTTCAGGGATCATAAGTAAACAACTAACTTATCAGCGATCACCATAAGGACTGAACAGACTCAGCGATATGGTGAACAGTGTTCGCTGAATGTTTAATCTAAAAGTGCGAGAGTTCCTATCAGCAGTACTGTAAGATCTTAGTACTTATCAGCGATAGTGAAACTCTGATACATATTGTTTACTTACAATTTTCACTAAGTATTTAAGATAGGGTCATTATCAAATCACTGAGGGTTTGGATCAACAATCTCCCCCTATTTGATTATGACATAGCAACAGAGAAAATTGCTATTTAATGAAAACATAAGGATAAAAAGAACTCATAAAATATTTGTCCCTTTTACTGTTTTCTGGGATCTTTTCAGTACTGATGGAGTAAAGTACATTCGCTGAAATTTAAATCTTTGAATCAGGTTACAATATGAATAAGAAAGATTACAAGTACAAGCGAAATAAATTACAAGTACTGAAGGATGACTGATACAATAGAGAAAAAATGGTGATTGTTGTCAGCCTTCAAAGGGTTCTTCCTTAATGAGAAGTTCATCAAGGGTTGTCTTTTCAGTTGGAATCATCCAGTCAGGAACCTTTTCTCCTTTATTCTTTAGCTTCAGAGCAGCTTCAAAAATCAAGGGTTTTAGGTGTCGTGCCTGAATGTCTTTTCTGAAGTCGCACCAGTAGATGAGATCTTTGAGCTGTTCGATTGGAGTGATTTGAAGCTCAGCGATCCGTTGAAAGCATTTACGTCCGTCGTAGTCAAGAAAGAATATTCCATAAGGATTACTGATGACTTTACCAGGGACGAAAAGTTCACATGGTGGCAAAGAGATGTCAAGGGCAGATAGATCAGGATCAGGACCAAGTACTTCAGCGCGAGAGAAACCAATTCCAGTTTCATTTCGTATGACAGGACCTGAGTTTGAATCTTGACGTTTCTTCCTTGGAGAGCCCTTTTTTCTTTTCGGCTTTAGATCAGGAACAGGAGGAATATCCACACAAGAAGATATCAAATCGATCTGTCTGTTTATCAGCTTTTCGAAATGATCTATGTACTTAGATTTTGATGGTTGGATAGCTAACCTCATCTCCAGCCATTCAGAGAGACCATACCTTTTTACAGTGTCAGCACGAAAGGTTTCAGATGAGTCATCTTCTCTGAACAGTTTGATGTCAACAATAGGTACTCCGATGGAGGTTCTTCCAGAGATGAATACCTTGTTGATCTTCGCTGGACGATATCTGAAGTGGATTTTCTCTTTACACCAGATCAGGGTGGTCTGAGAAACTTCAGCTTTCTTTTCCACGATCTTCTGGGCTTGTTCCCAAAGCTTTCGTTGGATTTGAATGGGAATACGCTTCATCTTGGGGTCTTTGACAGATTCTTGAGTGAGCTTGATGGCGTATTCTCTGTCTTTATCTTCAGCTTCCTTCCTTTCAGCGATGAGGCGTTCAGCTCTGAGATGATCCTGGTATTCAGCTTTTGAAATTCTGAACTTAGGAGGAACTGAAGGTAGTTGATCGCGCCTTAGGATGATTCGCTGATCCTCGAATCGCTTTATCATTTCTTCTCTCCTCTTTTGAGGAACTGAGGAGGGTCTGTTTCTGTGCGAGAGAGGTTGTTCTTCTGATTCATCAGTCTCAGAGATTAAATCTAAGACTGGGATTATGTCTTCAGCGGTAGCTGGAATTATTGGTGAAGTCGCAATAGAAGATCTTTCAGCGATATCCTCAAACAGGGGAGAGGACTAGCTGAAACGCAGCGATCTTACAAATAAGAACTGGGTAGAAGAACTTGGGTAGAAAAGATAGAAAAAAAATGTGGATGTGTATGGTGTTTGTGGAATGGATAACTGATTTTTCAGAGATGATCAGGGAAGGAAAAATAAGTTTAGTGTACCTGACAAATCGGCTTTGCAAGTAGGATCGCCAGATTATCATCTTCAGCGATGCCTTTGTCTTTGCTTTTCTCAGCGCCAGAGGCTGAGTGCTTTGTCTTTGTCTTCTCCCCTGAAGGTTCTTTTATTGAAATACCTTTAAGAGCTTTGGTTCGAGGAGCAGGTTTGACAACAAAGAAATCATCGTCATCTTCATCATCATCATCATCGTTCCTTGGAGAGGAGGATGGTTCAGCTTCAGGGATGTCGAAGTCTTCGTCTTCTTCTGCTTCGGATTCCTCAGCATCTTCTTCGAGTTGATCCCCCTCAGATACAGAGGCGAGGTTCTCGGTTCCCTCAGCGTTTTCATCTTCCTGAGGTCCAGTAATCCGATCTTCATTACCCTCTCCCCTGATAGATTCATCATGGGAAAGGTCTCCAGCGCTCTTATTTTGATCTTCAGCGCTCTTCTCCTGTTCAACGCTCTTCTCCCCCTCTTTCTCATGATGGGCGGGGGAGGAATGGGTAGATTCAGCATTGGTGTTGTCTCTGTCTTCTGGGCCAGAGACTTTCACACAACCTTCAAGCTTAGCTATTCTGTCTTCTAGGCCAGAAATAGCAGGCGTGATTTTCTTCAGCTCTTGGCGATCCTCTGCGGTGAATGAGTCCAAAACAGGTGAAGGGGCCGGAGCAGGAGCTGGATTATTCGCCTTGTTCACCAGGGTCTCGATCATTGTCTTGACAGAACTAAGATCGGTCTTCACTGAGCCCAAGTCGGTCTTCACCTCGCTGGAAATGGTGGAAACTGATGATTTGAGGTTGGTGTAGTCAGTGTAGATGTCGGAGAGCACTTTGGCAAAGTCGGCGAGAGTTTTATCAAGGTCTTTGATGTCATCAGAGGAGGCCTTCTTTTCCACCACAGTAGTCAGCTTCGTCAGATTCTCTCCAGCGTTTGTTACAGCTGTAGAGTTATTTGATAGACCGGTGGTGAGATCCGTAAGTTTCATCTCCATAGACTTCAGAGACTGGTTGATGTCTCCCAAATAAGGACCTGTAACATATAAGTACTTGTGAACAAAGGAAAGCTCAGAAGTTTCAGGTTTAGTTACAGTGTTTAAGGTGGGATCTGTACCTGCAGGAGCGTTGACGAACTCATCAAAGTTTCGAGTCCCTCCATAGTGTTCCATATCTCCCTCAAAAGTTCCGTGAGGGATGGAGATCTCTGCAGGTCCTTTCTTCGTCATTCGCTGAGAAGCTTCAACGGCTTCTTGAATGATGGCATCTCCAGTTTTGACTGGAGGAGTGTCCAAAGAAGTAGAGGGAGGAGCGAAGGATAAGAATTGGGGTTGGGTTTCAAGTTCAGCGTTGGATTCGCTGAGAAGTACTTCATCAGTCTTTTGAGAGACTGACGAAGGTTGGGTAGATTCCAAAGTTCTAACCTCAGCGTTTAAGGACGCTGAAGTAGGTTTAGAAGGGATGGCTTGAATTGGTGTGGCAGAGCGTACCACGGAACTTTCCTTCAGCTCTTCAGCATGCAATTGCTGGGGTTGCTCCTTGGTTTTCTTGATCCTTTTGGAATCAAGAGGGGTAAGAGATTGTTTCCTTTTCTTAGAAGGAATGGATTTTGTGGCCTGGGAATCAGCGAGGGGTATAGTCGCTGAAGGAGCCACAGAAAGCGGAGAATTAAGTAGAGTGAGAAGGGTAGAGAGACGTACCTCGTTGGCGACAGGCTTGAAGTCGAGAACTTTAGGGCCAATCTGAGAGAGTTTCAGATCACCCTCTTCAGGATAGCTGTCCTTCAGGCCATATTGAAAGATGGCGCTGATGAATCGCGGGTAAGGAACCCATGCTGGTCGGTCAGCGGCAGAATCAACACGTTGAATGAGGTCTTCATAGAGAATGGAGGCCCAGTCAATGTTGAGACCTTTCAGCAGTGCGTAACCCATGGCCTGCTGAGGTTGAGCGGCTTGATCAGAAGATCCGGATTTCGCTGTCATGCAGCTGATCAGGTGAGCGAAGATGAGGTTCATCTCGCTGGGCATCTTGGATTTCTTTATCAGCGTCAGCTTCTTCTCATGTAGCTTGTCTCTTCCAGTCTCCCAGATGTAACCCATCGCATCAAGGAAAGCAATGATTTCTTCCCTGTCAGCGTGCTTCTTGTGGTCAGGAAATGGAATGAAAGGATTTTCTGAGGTAGCGTTAGGGAATTTCAGAGCTTTGCGGATTATTGCGGGGGTTATCTTGATGGTGCCATACTCAGTATCGCTGAGTATGCAGTCGATGGTTTTAGATGGATCTTTGGCTGAGGGTAGGTTGGTGTGTCTGGCAGAGTACCAGAATTGGGATAATAGACGCTGACTGGCAGGAGGTGTGATTGTCAGTGTTGTGTAGATGGGGCTATTCTTCAAAAAATTTAAAGCGTCGTCTAGATGGGATACCTGCTTCCGAGGAGGAAACTCGAGAAGCGCTGAAAGTTTTTTTGCCTTTGTCCAGTCTAGTTGATCCAGCTCAAACTTAACCTGAGGAGCTTTGGTGATTTCCAGTTCCTCAGAATCAGCGGAGATGGACTTAGCGGTAACATTCAGCTTTGAAGTTGCCATTTCACTGTATTATCAGTTCAACCAAAGATGTTAACAAATAAGAAATATCTTAATGTGGAAAGAAAATTTCCATTAAGATTTTTCGAATTTTGTCCATTTCATTCAGACAAAAAAGTCTTAATGAAGATTAGGGTTTTCTTGTTTTAAAAAAAAACGAATATAACACCTATAAGCCTTGTATTCCAGTTTAAAAAAAATGGATACGAAAGAAGAACAAGTTTAAGATTTTAGATTTAAAACTTGAAGAACAACCATGAAATGGTTGTGTTTATAAAACCATGAAAGAAAATGATTTTATTTTTGAGTTCTTTTGTTTGATCTTGTGTAAAACAATGATAAGATCGAAAACAAGTTATTTGCATTTGATAATAGATAAGAACATATTAACCTTGAGTTTGATGAAGAAGATGATGAACAGTTCTTGAAGATTGAGAGCACAAAATGCAAAAGTGTTCTTTTCTTGTGGAGAAAGATTGATTCGCGTAAAAGACAAATATAAACTTTGAGAGTGTTTATATAGGAAGAGAGTAGAGAGAGAAAAACTTGAGCGGGAAAGTTTTTCATCATGACACGGACACGTGTTTGCATTTGATTGGATAGACAACGAAACGTGCAAACGTGTGTCAGAAAAAGAGCGTGCCTGGTGTTATCCGTTGCAATGACGTCACAACCGTCCTTTCCCATTCTTTCGTTGTCTCTGAGGTTTTGAAAGAAAAACTCAGGGACTCTTTGGAAAATATGAAGCACTGAATAGAAATATCAGTGAGGGTTTTAAGAAATTTCAAAATATTATTCAGCGAAGAAAGAATTTGAAATCTTGCATTTTCATGCGTTTTGTCAGAGAAAACATACCTTGATATCAGTTTAACCCAATTTATTCAGAGAGAAGATGATGAAATGGATTGTACAAGTTTATTTTATCCAGAGCCTATACAAGAATGTATAAACGTATCGCTGATTAAATGTGAACCGCTGAAGATTTATCCTTCAAAGTTCAGCATTCCAAGCTCGCTGATGAGAAAGTTGAATCTTGTCTCATCAAGAGGTTTGGTAAACAAATCAGCTAACTGATAATCAGTTGGGATAAAATGAAGTTCTATATCACCATTCATCACATGATCTCTGATAAAATGATATCTGATTTCTATGTGTTTTGTCTTTGAGTGTAGCACTGGATTGTTTGCTATAGCGATGGCACTTGTGCTGTCGCAATAGATTGGAATTTTGGAGAGCTGAAGATCATAGTCTAGTAGTTGATTTCTCATCCACAAGACTTGAGAACAGCAGCTTCCAGCGGCTACATACTCAGCTTCAGCTGTGGAAGTGGACACCGAGTTTTGCTTCTTACTTGTCCAACTTACCAGCTTTCCACCCAGGAGCTGACATCCTCCTGTGGTGCTTTTCCTATCCATTTTGCAACCTGCAAAATCACTGTCTGAATAGGCGGTTAGATCGAATCCTGAATCTTTGGGATACCAAAGACCTAGATTCGTTGTACCCTTAAGATATCGAAAGATTCGCTTTACAGCTTTCATATGAGATATCTTAGGTTCAGCTTGATATCGTGCGCACAGACATGTTGCAAACATAATATCGGGTCGGCTAGCTGTAAGATAGAGTAGTGAGCCGATCATCCCACGGTACAGCGTGGCATTGACAGGAACACCCTTTGTGTCCTTATCAAGTATCAGCGGTGGTGCCATAGGGGTTTTCATAGCTGAACTTTCAGTTAAGTCGAATTTTTTCAGCATATCTTTAACATACTTTCCCTGATTTATAAAAGTTCCTTTTTCAGTTTGCTTAATCTGAAGACCAAGGAAATATGTTAGTTCACCCATCATACTCATTTTATACTCATCTTTCATTCTATCAGCGAAACGAGTACAAAGCTCAGGGTTAGTAGAACCAAATATAATGTCATCAACATATATTTGAACTAAAATGATATGACCTTTTAATTTTCTAAAAAACAAAGTTTTGTCAATCTTACCTCTCTCAAATTTTTCAAGGTGGAGATAAGTAGAAAGAGTGTCATACCATGCACGAGGAGCTTGCTTCAAGCCATAAAGTGCCTTATCCAGCTTATAAACATAACCTGGACGCTTAGGATCTGAGAATCCTGGAGGTTGTTCCACATAAACTTCTTCATTCAGCTTTCCATTTAGAAACGCTGACTTAACATCCATTTGATGTACAGTGAAGTTTTTGTGTACAGCATATGCTAAGAAAAGACGAATAGATTCAAGTCTTGCTACAGGAGCAAAGGTTTCGTCATAATCTATACCTTCCTCTTGTCTGTATCCCTGAGCAACAAGACGAGCTTTGTTGCGAGTTACAGTACCATGTTCATCCAACTTGTTTCGATAGACCCACTTAGTGCCTATCACTGTTTTGTCAGTTGGTCTCCGAACAAGTTTCCAAACTTTGTTTCTTTCGAATTCAGTCAGCTCTTCTTGCATAGCGCTGACCCAGTTTGGATCTCTGAGGGCATCATCTATTTTCTTTGGTTCAGTTAGAGAAATAAAGTTAACAAATAAACAAATATTACCTGCACTTCCGAACAAAGGTGATGAGTTCTTCAGGGGTGTCACTCTTAGAACGGAGAAACATTACCCATGTATAACGAGAGAATTCATCAACTATGACCAGCGTATATTTCTTTCCAGCGATGGATTGTTTGTTAACGGGGCCAAACAAATCCATATGGAGTAGTTGAAGAGGAGATGACACTGAGGAAACTTGCTTGGACTTAAAGCTTGCCTTGGTCTGCTTCCCTTTTTCACACGCTGAACATAAGGATTCTTTGGCGTATGAATGTTGAGGTAGACCAGTGACTAACTCTTTGGATGAAAGAGTATTCAGTGTCTTGAAGTTGAGATGTGAAAGCCTCTTGTGCCATAGCCAGTTGACATCAGAAGATGCCTTTGAGAAGAAACAGGAGTTCTCAGTGGTTGTTGAGTCCATGTTTATAACGTAAACATTTTCCAAACGATAACCGCTGAGAGCTATCTTCTCCTTTTTGTCAGAGACAAAGCAGGATTCCTTGGTGAAAATCACTTTGTTATCCATGTCGCAAAGCTGACTGATGCTCAGAAGATTATGCTTCAGCCCTTCAACATATGCGACTCTTCTGAAGGATGTTGTACCATTTGAAAGTACACCATACCCTCGGGTGTGTCCTTTTCCATTTCCACCGAAAGTCACAGAGGGACCCTTCTCTTCCTTGTATTCAGCGAGCAGGCTTTTCTTTCCAGTCATGTGTCTAGAGCATCCGCTATCGAGATACCAGATACCCTTCTTAACCTGCAATACAAAGGAAGATTAGTTTTGCTTGGATACCCACTTCACCATGTATACGCGTTTGTCAGTGGAAGTGGTTGGAATGGGTTCAGCAGTCTTCGCAGCATTTGAAGATTCAGCTTTGTCTTTCTTCACTTTGGTCAATTTCTTGACCTCAGCGGTAGGAGTCACCTTGACCTGACTTGCAATTGGTTTGGTCTTCTTTGGTGCTATCTTCACCTTAGCTATCTTATCAGCTTTGGTGGCTGTGGGACACTTACTTGCAATATGATCGGTAAGTCCACAGTGATAACATTTCCTATAACTAAAATTAGTTCTAGGACCACTTGTGTGCTGAGCTTTTAATTTGGAATTAGAAGTGCCAGCACCAAGTACACTATTGGTTTTTGAAATAGGACGAACATTCAGTTCTTCAGATTTCTTACCAAGGATATCTACTCTGAGTCTAGGAGTAGGTCGCTGAACTGATCCAGAGGTCTGATTTCTAGAACCAGATGAATGAATCACTAAGGCTTTGGAAGCATTCAGCTTAGGTACTAAAATACCCTTCTGAGGATTTTGATAAATTACAATTCCTTTACCTTTATCTTTAGAGACAGAGGTAGGTTTTGAATAAACCATTTTCTCCTTACCTTTTGAGGAGGTAGGAGTTTCCTCAGGGATTGGTGTAATCGACGAGGAGTACTGAGATGAAGAAGTGTCAGCTACTGAGGATACGAACGTTCCAAATTTAAGCATTGAACGTTCAGTGGTTGGTATTGGAGTATCATATTTATAACCCAGACCACGTTTATCACTCAGAGGAATCTGAGCCTTAATTATCTCAGTGATCTTTGTTGAAGAATTACACCATCCTTCAACAGTAGCTTGTTCAGCTTTTAATGCAGCGATAGCTTCCGCTCGTTCAATTTTGACTAGCTGATTTAAATGGACTTGATCTTTAAAATCTTCTTCAAATTTAGAAAGCTTTTCTATTTGAAGGTGGCAATTTTTAAGCTTTTCAGCGAGATCAAGATTTTGGTTTTCAACCACAGCTTTGCCGTTCATGGCTTCGTATAAACTTCTAGTCAGTAGTTCGATTTTACGGAGACTATCAGCTTCATCAATATTTACAATATTGGTAAAGAAGGAGGGTGATACCTGAATGGCAGATGTTGAAGTGGAGGGAATGTTTGAACTTTCTTCCTCTTCTTCAATCTTGGCCATGAGACATTGATTTGCTTCATCATCTTCAGAATCAGATGATGAGGCTTCTTCATCAGAAGCAGCCCAATCATAGTCAGCCATTAGGCCTTTTCCCTTCTTCTTAAAGCTTTTCAGCTTTGCATACTTCTCCTTCAGCTTTAAGTATTTGTCGTCTTTATTCCTTGGAACAAAGGATTTCTTTGTAAAGGCTGAAGGTCTCATGATTTTCTTTGACCTGCACTCGTTAGCGAAATGACCTGTCTTTTCGCAGTTAAAACAAGTAGCAGTAGCCTTATCAACAAAAGCTGATGACTTAGGCTTGTCAGCTATAGAAAGAGTTTTGTTCTTTCTAAACATTTTCTTCTTGGCGAATCTCCAGAACTTTTTAGTTAGGAGAGCCAAGGATTCATCATCTGAAGAATCAGAATCTGATGATCTTTCAGAGTTACTTTCTAACTCAGTGATAGTGACCACGGGTCGCTGAGTAGAAGGTTCCTCTGAGATTAAAGCAACAGGGGTGCTTTTGGAATCTTTTACAAGATTCTTCTTAAGATGGCTAGATTGCTCATGATTCAGCAATGTGCCATATAAGGTAGCAAGTGTCATTGATCTTAGATCTTTTGACAGCTTGAGACACATGGAATAATTGTCTCAGCTTTCAGGTAAACATTCTAAAAACTTTGTCAGAACTTCAAAGTTAGAATATTCCTTACCAACCGTTTTAAGATCTATAATTAAGCAATTAAAACGTTGATGTACTTCAGAGAGAGTTTCATTCTTACCAGAGATGAAACTTTCGTATTGTCTTACCAGGTTGATCTTTCTTGAATCCTAGACTTCAGACGTTCCTTCATACTGAACACATATTGTGTCCCACATGGCTTTTGAGGATTTCAGGTTCATGACGGAATGGTAGACTTCGTCAGGAAGGGCCATGGATAGTATGGATCTGGCTTTTGTATCTATGGCCACTTTCTTCTTGTCTTCATCGGTCCAATGATGGATTTCCTTTGGAATCAGCCTTTCTGGAATAGCAGCTCTAGTTGCAGTGGCTGGAACGGCAGGATCAATCGTTACAGGGATGTGTGGACCGTTTTCAAGATAGTAAGGTATAGTAGGGTCTACACCTTCTAAGAAGAGTGTCATCCTATTTTTCCATAAGTTGAAGTTGTCTCTGGAAAATCTAGGGGGTTTTGCAAGAGAACCATTGTCGATATAGTGAGTGTTTGTGTTTGAGTTGGCCATTTTCAGATAATAGCAAGGAAGAGAAATATCTTAGATTAGATATTGTTTATGAGATTAAACAAATCTGCTCTGATACCACTTGTTGGTCCCGAAAGGCTTAAAAAAGTTTGTAGAAGGGGGGGGTTGAATACAAACACACTATTTTACTTTTCTAAATTGTTTATTGATAAATCATTAACAATTTACAGCTTGTTGCGGAAACAAGATTAAGGATAAACCTAAATCTAAACAAGTTGGAACACTAAGGTTTTCTTGCACTAAGAAAGATAAGGAGATTACTAATAAAATCCTATCTTGAGAGATTTGAACTTGTCCAGAGTTAGCAAGTTACTTCAAATGAAGTGAGTTCATCTCTTTATATACTGCATGCATATAATGCAATTCAGTATACACTTTACACGTGTCATCAGCGGATTGGTTGCATGTCATTGACCTTTGTTGACAACCTTAGTAGCCGCATGAATGAACAGTGTAGTATCAGAGTGGTTGTACGATTTCAGATTTTCGGAGGTTCTTTTCTGACATTTCGTACGGTGGCGTGCAAGGGAGGTTAAGACAAAAGTACTTTGTACGGAGGACTTCATGATCAGCTTTCGTTGATTCAGCGATTATCATTTACTATTCAGCAGATGATAAAGTTCAGCGATAGCTGAAGTCTTGTACTTGATACTTCACGTTGAGTGGACAAATCTGAGTCTTCGCTGATCCGCATCAGTTCATTAGGAGACTTGTCGCTGGTTCTTGAGCTTGATCTTCGACTTCAGCGTAGAACCTTTGTTGACGTGAATCTTGTCTTCAGGGATCATAAGTAAACAACTAACTTATCAGCGATCACCATAAGGACTGAACAGACTCAGCGATATGGTGAACAGTGTTCGCTGAATGTTTAATCTAAAAGTGCGAGAGTTCCTATCAGCAGTACTGTAAGATCTTAGTACTTATCAGCGATAGTGAAACTCTGATACATATTGTTTACTTACAATTTTCACTAAGTATTTAAGATAGGGTCATTATCAAATCACTGAGGGTTTGGATCAACATGCTCCTTTTTAAGTTTCTTAAAAAGCGAGTTCTTTTCTTTTGAAATCACATGATTTATAGTTTTCAAGTCCTCAAGCTCAGCTTTGATTTCCTCAAACTTTTTAAGCTTAGACATGCAAATTTCAAGTTCAGATTTGAGTTCTTTCACATGGGCAGATTTTCTATTCTTGCTATCTTTGACCGAATAAAAGTATTTAGTTAAAGATTCATACGCATCAATCTTTTCACTATCAGTCATATCATTAAAAGGATGTACCTGAGCATAAGATGTCGAGCACCCAGTCGACACAAGAGCCATTGGAGAGATAGCTTTTTAAGAATCCTCCATCTCTTCAGAAATGGCCATGAAGCACATATTGTGAGAATCACTGTCAGAGGTGTCTTCTTCATCTCAGTTATGACTTTCTGCCATTAGACGATTTTTTCAAGACCCTCACTCCTTTCTTTCTCTTTCTTGTACTTGGCTTTATACTTCTCAGCACGCTCCTGATGGTCTAAGGAAGAGGATTGGGAATCCTTTTTGGAAAAGGTTGATTTGAAAGGATTATTTCTGGGTTTCTCATTCTTTGAAGAATATTTGTCAGAGGATGGGTTCCTAGACTTAGTAACACTCTTACTCCTACACTCAGATGCAAAGTGTCCTTTCTTACCACAGTTATAGCACTCTTCATTTGACTTATCAGATGAAGTCTTGGAAGAAGAAGATTTTCTAAAATTTCTGGATTTGATGAAAGGACGAAATTTGTTCTTAGAGCCAGCCATCATTGCCATTTCTTCAGACAATTGTTCAACCATAATTTCCTCACCTTCATCATCAGCATCACTAAGATATGCCTCCGTTTGGTGGGTAGAGTTATTTTGGCTGTCATTGTCAGAGTCTGATGACGGATAGGTGATTCTAGGAACATTTTGAGATTTCTTGGAGCTTTCACTGACAAGAGCTATAGAAGAGCTCTTTATCTCTTTGATGAAAGATTTCCTTTGTAACTTTGTTTGCTCAAAATTGAAGAGAGTTCCATAAAGGACAGTTAAGGGCATGAACTCAAGGTCCTTGGTAGTTTTAATGCAAGTACATATATTCTCCCAAAAATCTGGAAGACAATCCATGAACTTGCTTAAGACTTCCTCATTATCATAGACTCTGCCCAATAACTTCTGATCATTTAAAAGAGAGTTGAAACGATTATAGTAGCTAGGAAGAGATTCTCCTTTTTCAAAAGCAAAGAGTTCATATTTTCTAATGAGACCAATCTTTTTACATTTATTTACTTCCACAGTACCCTCGTACAGTACACACAGTGTGGTCCACATCTCTTTAGCAGTTTCAAAGTTAACCAGAGAGTGATAGACCTCATCAGGAAGAGAGAGTGCAATAATTGCTCTTAGCTTAGAGTCGAGAGAGACCAAACGTTTTTCATCATCAGTATATTTCTTAGGATTTTTGAGGATGTAACGACCAGTAGCACTGTAATTTTCTTCATCAGAATCACTAGAGATTTCTTTTTCCAAGGTTTCTTTACCAGGCCTCTGCGTTTCATAGCGAGCCCAAACTCTGGGGATGATAGGTCCCTCTTTGAGGATGGTTGGATATCTAGTATCCACTCCTTCCATGAATAGCATCATGCGGCTCTTCCACAAAGAGAAGTTATTAGCATTAAACTTAGGAGGTTTGGTTATGGAGCCATTCTCAGAAAAGTTGTTTTGAAAAGAGTTTTCAATTGTAGAAGAAGAAGAGGCAGCCATCGCAGATCAAGTTTATGGGATTAAACTTTCTGCTCTGATACCACTTGTTAGTCCCAGATGGCTTAACAAGTATTGTAGAAGGGGGGGTTGAATACAATACTCAAAATTTTCACAATTTTAATTCTTTTATTGAAAATCTTTCAACTAGAATTACACAAAGAAACTTAAAGACTGTTGCGGAAAAGAACAGATAAACTATTCTAACAATCTTTCACAAAGTATACTAAACAAAACAGCAGAGAACACTAAGAGCAAAGCTATAAGGTTATCAAGAAATATGAAAATCTTGCACTTAGAGAAATCCAGAAAGCGTGATTTGCATGGAGTCTTCATCTTCCTTTTATAGTGAGGATAAGGTACTGAGCATTAAATGCATGGTACTATTATCCTCAAGTCACTTGCAACGTACCAATGGTCTTTGGAAAAGTACCAGTGGACTTCTAAAAAGCTGATAAGTCACTATCACCTTTTTCTTGAAACCAGGAATAGAAGCCATGCTGAAAGGACATATTCTAAAAAGATAATAAGACAAAATGTTACTTTTGCCTTGTATCAGATTTTGTCCCGAAATAAATGATCTTCTTTATGAGTATTCAAGACAATATCACCGAAGGAGTTCCACCAATAATATTGTCAAGAATATATAACCATCTGCAAAGAAGTACCATTTCCACAAAGTTCCTACCGAGTTTAAGAAGCATATCGGTGGAAGCTGTTCACCGAATCTGAAGGTATTTTCGGTGGAGGCAGTTCACCGAAAAATGAGATCTTCTTCGGTGGAGACGAAGGCCACCGAAATTGTGAAGACAATTCGGTGGTGATGATGCCACCGAAATTGTGAAGACAATTCGGTGGTGATGACTTGTTTGTTTGTTGAGAAGAGTCTTCTATTTTCCACAAGTAGAGATTCTTCAAGCTTGGTTTCGGTTGATCTTCGACTTCACCGAACATTTGCTATTTTGTACAAGTCATTCAAAGAACCAAACTAAAATATTCTAAGTAGGATTTTTAGGGAGAACATCGGTGAGTCAATTTCAAATCCTTTGTGACCCAACACAATGTAATAACCTGTAGTAAGTAACCTCAGTATTTTATGGGATCATATAAGTCTAGGGGAATATTGTGTTATTTGTATAAGTCTTATTATAAGTTTGAGGGTTTAAGTGTCATTTTTGTTAGTCAAGGGGGCAAATGGTCCTAGTGACCCTAGTACATCATGAGTCATAGCCTCCACCTCCTTCTTTTAATTCATTCATATCTAGATATTTTGTGTGTGTGTGTGTGTGTGTGTGTTACGTTTGAGAGAGGGAGAAAGGTAGAAGAGAGAAAGGGATAGGAGATAAAGAGAAAAGGAAGAACAAAGTTTCCCATTTTTATTGAAGATTCATGTTAGTATTTGAAGCTAATTCATCTCCAGGTATATGCTTTATCCTTATTCATCTTCTCCATCTTTAGTTTAAGGTTTGGGTATATTTGTATTTCCATGGATAATCAATTAAAGTTTGATCAAAGTTATGGTTTAAAGATGAATTTTCATGGATGATTCCAAAAGATTATTCAAATGGTTATTGGTGTTTAAAAAGGATGGCTTAAAGGTGTAAGAACACCCCAAGTATGTGTTTTCATAAGTTGTGATTTTGAAGTTCATTCATGGCCATTCTTGATCATGGATTGGATTGAGTGCATATGGGTATAGAGTTGCTACATGGATTCCTTCATGTTAATTGATGTTAAAACCTCATTTTTTGATGCTAAAACTTCCATAGAATGAACCTAATTAAGTGGGGGTTAAGTTGGGGTGTTAAAGGGCTGGAACAGGGGCTGTTTGTTGCCCAACAGTGGTCCGCGCGACTCTTGGTGCGGATCAATCCGCGCCAAGCACTGTTTCAGCATTTTCCGATTTTTGTTTCTTGCGTATCGGTGTCGTTTTAGGGCGTAATATAGGCGTATGGGTACTTGTTTTGAGTGTACGATAGCATTTGAGCACATTGAACATGTTTTAAGTGCCAATTACAAACCCAAATTATTTTGATTGACGTCGGTTGTTCGGTTTCTAGCCCGGTTGTGATTCAGAGGTGTCCGATGAGTCGTTTAGGGTCCTTAATCATCGTAGGGAGTCTTATATGTATATAATTGTGTAAATTACATCTATATGTGTATATTACAGACTTGTTTACTCATCGGTGAAGTGTGGCTTGGGTGGTGTTCGGTTGTGGCGTTATTTGCCGATTTTGCTCATTTGTGTCGTTTGCTCGTGTGTGGCTTCAAACTCTTAATAAGGTGAGTTTTCTTTTAACCATTTTCGAACTGTAATACATATAAAATGAAATGGTTAACATGTGATATGTAATGTGATGATTGTGAGTTATATGAAATGTGACGATTGAGATGCAATTCTATTTGTTTGAGCATTGCACTACACTAATGCACTTTGCCGGACTTAGAGGCCGTATGGAGTTGGCCGAACTTAGAGACCGGATGGCATTGGCTGTACCTAAAGGGGCAGCGGAGTTGGTTGTACTTAAGGTACTTCAGAGTAAATTAATTAGTTGTGCTTAGCGCGTCCAACTAATGTTATGGCCATGGGTTGTTGGTTTTATAGGCCAACGGAGTGTGTTGTGCACATTGCATGAGATTTAAGATGTGATTGGTTAATAATGATTTCATATTAATATTTTCATAATATTAATTGTGAGATGTTGTGCTTGAAGGCCAACGGAGTGAATTGTTGAGTTGTGCCTGAGTGCCAACGATTGGATAAATTAATCAAAGGTTTTATATAAACTGTTTTAATACATGGTTTTATAACGATTTTGAAATGACAAGGATTATCTCCCTAGACCGTTTGGTCTAACCCTCATTGTTTAACAAAATATGTATTCCAGGGCAGACGCAAATTGAAGATAAAGGAAATGAAAAGTTGTGATTATGTGTTTGGGGCTGCTATACTTTCAAGCTGAAGATGCTAAATGATAGTTGAATTGGTTAAGTAAGTATGTGAATCTTTTGTATGAAAAGATTATTAGCAAAACGTTTGTAAGCTATTTCAAATAGTTGTTTAGATTTATAGGTTGGGACCCAATGTGTATCCCTAAAGTGATGTGTTATGTATAATTTTTATGTTTTATGTTAGTTGGAAATCCGGGTTGTTACAGATGGTATCAGAGCCTGAGTTTAAGAGATTTAGGTATTCAGTTTGATGCCTAGACTTAAACTAGATGGTTTTATGTTGAAATTAGGATGTCCTTGATATGTTTAGAAACCGCGGGGTATTAAATATAGTTGGGTAGAAGGAACGCCATGTAAGGTAAATTTAAATTGCATCTGGCCAATGTAATTATGAGCTTACATGTACATGTTGGAACTAGAATAGCTTATTATATTGGGTATGTGTTTACATGAATATTTATATATGTTGTGAATTGATTGGATGGCTAGCCGTTCTCGTTAGATTGGGAGAGGTGGATCATGGATTCAGGATCGGGAAAATCCTAGAACTAGTAATATAATGAAATGATCTCAAATACTCGAGGTATGAGTCGAAGTCAAAGAAGGAGTTAAAATAAAGTTATTATTGATATGATCATGGGATTGTCATTATGGTTAGTAATGATTTGTCGGTTATGTGATGTGAATGATGATGAGTTTCCTTTGTGGAACCATTTAAGTAAACTAGACGTTTAAGATTTGTGTTTAGCACTTTATGTTAAGTCAGTGTGTAATTTTTTTTTTTTGATGTGATAATGGTTTACCATTATGTTTAGTAATAGTTTTGGATTTAAGAAACTAAGTTGTTGTAAGACTATTTGAACATGATGTTGATGTATTATTTAGTACGGGATAGTGTAACATCCCGCAAAACAAAACATACATATAACATATAATTCATAACAGGGTTTCAACGAAATCATTCACATTACACATTTGGTCCCAAAGTCTGATCTAACGAATATAAAATTCAGTACAAACTTGATCCCATTTAGATCTGATAATAGCTAATAACTGAAATTTAAGTACAAAAGTATCATCAATTTCATAATGATCATCATTCCACATAGCTATCCACCAAGTAATCTAATCATTTACTCTTACTGGTACCACCACCTGGAATACAGATTTTTAAAACAAAAATGAGGGTTAGACCTAAGGGTCTAGTGAGTAAAACCCTGATATTTGGAAATCATTAAAACTCATTTATATAATACACATCTTCATATAATTACATACACTTCACACGTGAATTAATACCAATTAAAAATTTACACAACATACCTGTCCCATTCCTCCTTATCCCTCCACCAATGGCCAATAACAATTGGTTGCGAGCCAATTTAACACACCGGTCCAAAGCCCGGCCACGTATTATATTTTCATATAATACTCACGTAATTATAATATCTCAATATATTATAATTACTCACGTATGACATATTCATACACATTATCAAACATTTATTAATCACATCTTGTATTCCAGTAAAATATACTTTTTAAAGTAAAACTCACCTCGTGTGTTTATCACAAAAACTCTTCCAAGATAATTCACGTATGTCGATCCTTCACAGAGTCTGAAATCAGATAAAATACCAAATATCTCTTTTAACACTAAAACTTACAAAATTCTCAATTCAAATCGCAACCCAAAATAATATGAAATCGCAATGAACAGTACAAGTCGCAACCGTGATGAACAGTACAAAGTCGCAACCTCTTACTGCGACTTCACCCCGAAATCGCAACCCACTATTGCGACTCCATCCTAAGTCGCAATCAACTACTGCGATCCCAAACCCAAATCGCAATCAACTACTGCGATTCCAATCCCAAATCGCAATCAACTAGTGCGATTCCAATCCAAGTCGCAAACGACCATTGCGACTTCAAGCCCAAATCGCAATCGACCATTGCGACTTCGTTGAATGTCGCAGTCCTCTATTGCGACTTCGATGAATGTCACAATTCACTGTTTCATCCTAAAACCCAGATTTTTGTACTTTTACTCTATGCAAGCTACTGGAAAAGTGCAGATATGTTTAAGACCATTAGCACAACCTAACCTTAAGCTTAAACTCCCCAAAACATCCATTTTTAACAAAACCCACCAAGACCTAACTAGTATATTCAAGAACAACTTAAGGAATTAGGAATACAATTAAAGTAGGGATGTTTTACCTTGATTACTTCAATTTGGTACAAAATCACAGCAGCAATTCCTTCTTCTTCTTCACTTCTCTCGATCTCTCTCTCTTTCTACCGAATTATCACACATACACACACTTACACTTTTAGATATTTACTTCATTTGGACACCTCACTCTATTTAGAAAGAAAAGTCGGTTTGACCATGTGAGGTGTCAAAATAAGTTACCAATAAATCCTAAACGTGTTCCACTTGCCAAAACATACCCCTAACTTCTATTATAAAAATTAAAACTTACCCCTTAACTTCTCACTCCTTAAAATACCCACATAAACTTATAAAATTTTCATATTTTAAATTAAATAAAATACCTGGTTATTACAGATAACATAGTCGATTATGCTAATTATGGATTGTAGCGGAACAGTTTGTTTAGACTTAGTCTAGTAAGCATATCGTAGTGTTGGTGCTTGATCTTGCTAAAAGTTTTGATTAGGTAATGATGAGTGATCATTGGAAATTCGGTAAGAGAAGATAAAATTGATATGTTAGAATTTCGGGAAGGTATAATGAAAGTGTAGAATGTGGCGTTGTGTATAATTTAAGTATTTCAGACGCTAGACTATGCCTTCAAATGTTGAAGTTTATGTTATGAATAAAATTTGATTTATGTGAGATGATTTGTGATGTATAAATTGTGTGCTGAAAGAGGCACAGTGAGATATTGTGTGCTGAAAGAGGCGCGGTGAGATATTGTGTGCTGAAAGAGGCACGATGAGATATTTTGTGCTGAAGAGGCAAGAAGTGAAATAAAGATGTATTGATTTATTCAGTAAGGATCAGTGGTGATATACCACGATAGTCGAGAAATTCAGTCGGGTTCAGAAACTATCAATGTAGTCATGATTTAATTATGTTTTACATTAAGATGAGGATAATTAAGACCGTGACCATTGTGATGCTTACAACATCTATTTACATGGTCCGATTGACAAGTCAGATTATGTGAATTCTCAATAAATGCTATGGGAAATAGTGCAAGAGTCTGATCTTAGGGACTTCACCATAATACCTCAACAATGTATCATAGAGAAGAAGCACTCTTTGTTCTTTCTGTATTCACCAAAGCATCCATTACTCTTGAAGGTTTAGAAATTTCTTATAATAGAAGTTAGCACAAATGTCACGATGTTATATGGTAAATCCTCGTAAGTTTTAGTGATAGAATTCCGGGACATAGTTCCTTTAAGGAGGAGAGATTGTAATAACCCGTAGTAAGTAACCTCAATATTTTATGTGATCATATAAGTCTAGGGGAATATTGTGTTATTTGTATAAGTCTTATTATAAGTTTGAGGGTTTAAGTGTCATTTTTGTTAGTCAAGGGGGCAAATGGTCCTAGTGACCCTAGAACATCATGAGTTATGGCCTCCACCTCCTTCATTTAATTAGTTCATATCTAGATATTTTGTGTGTGTGTGTGTGTGTGTGTGTGTTACGTTTGAGAGAGGGATAAAGGTAGAAGAGAGAAAGGGATAGGAGATAAAGAGAAAAGGAAGAACAAAGTTTCCCATTTTTATTGAAGATTCATGTTAGTATTTGAAGCTAAGTCATCTCCAGGTATATGCTTTATCCTCATTCATCATCTCCATGTTTAGTTTAAGGTTTGGGTATATTTGTATTTCCATGGATAATCAATTAAAGTTTGATCAAATTATGGTTTAAAGATGAATTTTCATGGATGATTCCAAAAGATTATTCAAATGGTTATTGGTGTTTAAAAAGGATGGCTTAAAGGTGTAAGAACACCCCAAGTATGTGTTTTCATAAGTTGTGATTTTGGAGTTCATTCATGGCCATTCTTGATCATGGATTGGATTGATTGTATATGGGTATAGAGTTGCTACATGGATTCCTTCATGTTAATTGATGTTAAAACCTCATTTTTGATGCTAAAACTTCCATAGAATGAACCTAATTAAGTGGGGGTGTTAAAGGGCTGGAACAGGGGCTGTTTGTTGCCCAACAGTGGTCCGCGCGACTCTTGGCGCGGATCAATCCGCGCCAAGCACTGTTTCAGCATTTTCCGATTTTTGTTTCTTGCGTATCGGTGTCGTTTTAAGGCGTAATATAGGCGTATGGGTACTCGTTTTGAGTGTAAGATAGAATTTGAGCACATTGAACATGTTTTTAAGTGCCAATTACAAACCCAAAGTCTTTTGATTGACGTCGGTTGTTCGGTTTCTAGCCCAGTTGCGATTCGGGGGCGTCCGATGAGTCGTTTAGGGTCCTTAATCATCGTAGGGAGTCTTATATGCATATAATTGTGTAAATTACATCTATATGTGTATATTACAGACTTGTTTACTCGTCGATGAATTGTGGCTTGGGTGGTGTTCGGTTGTGGCGTTATTTGTTGGTTTTGCTCATTTGTGTCGTTTGCTCGTGTGTGGCTTCAAACTCTTAATAAGGTGAGTTTTCTTTTAACCATTTTCGAACTGGAATACATATAAATTGAAATGGTTAAGATGTGATATGTAATGTGATGATTGTGAGTTATATGAAATGTGATGATTGAGATGCAATTCTATTTGTTTGAGCATTGCACTACACTAATGCACTTTGGCTGGACTTAGAGGCCGGATGGAGTTGGCCGGACTTAGAGACCGGATGGAGTTGGTTGTACCTAAAGGGGCAGCGGAGTTGGTTGTACTTAAGGTACTTCGGAGTAAATTAATTAGTTGTGCTTAGCGCGGCCAACTAATGTTGTTATGGCCAAGGGTTGTTGGTGTTATAGGCCAACGGAGTGTGTTGTGCACATTGCATGAGATTTAAGATGTGATTGGTTAATAATGATTTCATATTAATGTTTTCATAATATTAATTGTGAGACGTCGTGCTTGAAGGCCAACGGAGTGAATTGTTGAGTTGTGCCTGAGTGCCAACGATTGGATAAATTAATCAAAGGTTTTATATAAACTGTTTTAATACATGGTTTATAAAAATTGGTTTTATAACGATTTTGAAATGATAGGGATTATCTCGCTAGACCGTTTGGTCTAACCCTCATTGTTTTCCAAAATATGTATTCCAGGGCAGACGCAAATTGAAGATAAAGAAAATGAAAAGTTGTGATTATGTGTTTGGGGCTGCTATACTTTCAAGCTGAAGATGCTAAATGATAGTTGAATTGGTTAAGTAAGTATGTGAATCTTTTGTATGAAAAGATTATTAGCAAAACGTTTGTAAGCTATTTCAAATAGTTGTTTAGATTTATAGGTTGGGACCCAATGTGTATCCCTAAAGTGATATGTTATGTATAAATTTTATGTTTTATGTTAGTTGGAAATCCGGGTTGTTACAACCAATCATCACCAAAATCACACCAACGAAACTCACAATGGAAGAGAAGATGAAAACCACAAAACCCTAGTCTTTGGGTAGAGAGATGTTACCTTAATCACTTGAATCTCCAAGCAAAGGCTCCTAATCATCCACAAAAGCTCCAAGCTTCCATATATTCAACAATGGTGGAAAGGGGTTTAGTTTGAGTGGAGAAGATGAAGAAGAGAGGAATGGTTTAGGGTTCAAGAGAGGGAGAGAAATCTGAGATGTGGTTGAGAGAAAATGAAATAAGAGAAGAGAGAGGCTTGTCTTAAAACAACCCTAAAAAGCGCATCAGACATTCTGCGGACGTCCGACCTCGTGCCATGCGGACGTCCGGCCCTAGCTGAACCGAACCCCTTAATTTTTCTGTTTCTTCCGCGGATGACCCGCGGACTTCCGCGCTATGCGGATGTCTGGCCCTTGGCCATGCGGACGTCTGCAAGTCCAATTTTCGTATCTCGATTTTCGGGGTGTTACAATCCTCCCAACCTTAGAATGATTTCGTCCTCAAAATCTAGATCCCTTACAATCAAAGGCTATCCTATTTAACGCCGACCACGTTCCAATAGCTTTTAACTGAAATCAAAATTTTCCCCACATAGACTGCTATGACAGACCTCAAGCAACCCTTACCAACAATGTCCTCTCAGGCACATTGTAATTATGTCCAGGTGAACGCTCCATCTACTGGACTAACGCCCAACTAACTACCTCGGTTATCTCCCAACCTTAGGTGTTTCCATACTTCCCCGACGACGGATCCCGACTCTAAATAAATCCGTCATGCGGACGTCCGGCCCTAGCTGAACCGAACCCCTTAATTTTTCTGTTTCTTCCGCGGATGACCCGCGGACTTCCGCGCTATGCGGATGTCCGGCCCTTGGCCATGCGGACGTCTGCAAGTCCAATTTTCGTATTTCGATTTTCGTGGTGTTACAATCCTCCCAACCTTAGAATGATTTCGTCCTCAAAATCTAGATCCCTTACAACCAAAGGCTATCCTATTCAACGCCGACCACGTTCCAATAGCTTTTAACTGAAATCAAAATTTTCCCCACATAAACTGTTATGACAGACCTCAAGCAACCCTTACCAACAATGTCCTCTCAGGCACATTGTAATTATGTCCAGGTGAACGCTCCATCTACTGGACTAACGCCCAACCAACTACCTCGGTTATCTCCCAACCTTAGGTGTTTCCATACTTCCCCGACGACGGATCCCGACTCTAAATAAATCCGTGTCCACTCGTTTTTAAATTTCTCCAATTAGTCCAAGGTTTGATTACATCTAAAACCAACGAAACTCCAAATCTAAGGTTCCCACTGCTGAACTGGCACTTACTTCTAACGAGTCCCATTATACTCCAACACCGACGATCGTCACTGATCCATCAGTTACACCACTCCCAAAACACGTCTAATCCAAATCATCTAGTCGACAGATTATTTTACCATAAACGGAGGGTCATTCCGCTAAACTATTTGTCCCGATCGAACTTAAGTTCATCATAACCGATACCACCATTTATTAAAATTGGACTACACCCTCCATGTAATACCCCGGGTAAGTTCGTTACTTAAAATCTCCTTTCCGTTAAGTTTAGTTAACTTTAAAGTTGGATGTGTAGGGTAAGTTTGGGTGAAATTATAAGTTAAGGGTACTTTGGACATATTCGAATAGTTTAAGCCAAAAGTGTATATTATGTTTGTTATACACCCTTGTAGACTTCAGATATTTCACAAACCTAAAATCAGATTTCTCAGTGTGTGAGTGTGTGTTTGGAGACAAGAAGAAGCATAAGAAGAGTTCGTACGGTTAGGGTTTCAATTGGCTTGGTTGGAAACGATTTTGAGGTAAGTCCTTTATGTTTTATGTTTATAATCAGTAGTATTAGACTTTTATCGGATTAGAATGTTTAATTTGTAGTTGTATAGGTTTAATTTGGATCTGGGTAAAATGGAACCGACTGAGTTCTTGGGAGTCCCGGTACTTGGGAGTCCCGGTATAGTGAACTCCCGGTATAGTAGACTCCCGGTATGGTCGACTCCCGGTACCATGGAGTCCAGGTATTGTCGACTCCCGGTAACGATAAGACCCGGTAATGCCAACTCCCGGTGATATGGAGTCCCGGTACTGGAGAGTCCCGTTACAGTGGAGTCCCGGTGCAGTGAGTCCCGGTAGTTTTGATAGTGTCCGGTTATAGTTTCTGATTGTATTTTTGGATTAAGTTGCTCCGAAGGGAGAACTGTTGAGGATAAGATTTTAGTAGGCTTTATGTGTTTGACTAGTAAGGCGATATATGTATCTTAAATTGTTTAAGATTCTGTGAACTTTGAATGAAAGATTGGATTTCTCGAGAAAAGATTAGAAGGAAATTTGATAACCAATCGAGGTGAGTTTTACTTTAAAACGTTTTCAACTGGAATATATATATATATATATATCTGTGTTTATATATATATGAGATGGATATGTGTGGAATGGATATATGATCAAGGTGTGAATATTTTGTGTTTATAATATAGTAAGATATTATATTTTTTGGTGCATTACACTACACAAGTGCACAGTAGCCGGGTTCCGGTGAGCGGACCGGTGTGTTGCCGGGTTCCGGTGTGCGGACCGGTGTATTGCCGGGTTCTGGTGTGCGGACCGGTGATGTGTCGTAGTTGTTGTACGGAGCTGATTTATTAGTTGGCTTGCTATCAACTAATATGGCCATGGTAACGAGGAATGAGGAGGAGTTGAGCACGATGCACGAGTCTTGATGTGGTAATTAAAATACGTGTAGTATATATATGTGTGACGTTTATATACTTATGGTATATGTGTGTATATTGGCAAATGTTGTATTTAAACTATTTTGATTGCCGAAAGGTTTTATAATGATTTTGGAAAGGACCGGGATTAACTCACTAGACCCGTTAGGTCTAACCCTCATTTTGTTTTCAAAAATATGTTTTCCAGGTCGAGGAATTGATAGCGGCAAAGGAAAGAATAAGGTGTAGACTGCCTTCGTGGACCGATGTTGATTAGGAAGTTTTATGTAATTTGTAGTTTCGAGACTAAAAGAGACCGTACTTGGTTTGCTATGTAACCTTTGTTGTAAATCAATGATATGTATACATGTTATGTATTATGATGTATGTTATGGGATTTGGGTTGTTACAAATGGTATCAGAGCCCTAGTTTAAGGGATTTAGGTATTAGTATCGGTACCTAGACTTAAACTGCATGTGAAGTAGGATGTCCCTAATATTGTAGAAACTTGGGATGTTAAGTATAAAAAGGTAGAAGGAACATCATGTAAGGTATGTTCAAATTACACCTGGCCAGTGTAAGCATGAACTTACAAGTACATGTTGAACCGGAATATCTTATTATATGGGGTATGTGTTTATGTGTATATTAACCTTGTCTAAATCTACAGAATGGCAAGCGGTACTCGAAATACGAATAGAGAGAGAGGAGGAAATCCTAGTAGAACGAATCCAATAGTCGGGTCGAGGGGAAGAGGGGGAGCACGAGGAAGGGGCAGAACTGGAGGAAGAGTTCAGGGGCGAGGAACAGAGTTTATTACAAGAGACGATTTGATGGCGGAGATGGGAAGACTGCAAGCTAGTATACAGGAAATGTTTGATCAGAATCGTCACAATGAAGCTGGGAGACCAGATCCTGAACCAGGAGGTGCAATGCCAATTACACCAACTGTTATACCGATAATAAGGAGGTGCGACTACAAGATGTTCTTAAGCTGTAGACCTCCGACCTACTCAGGAGACAGGGATCCCATGAACGCGATGAGATGGCTGAAGGAGATAGAAGCTATCTTCAAGACAAGTAAGTGCGCAGAAGAAGATAGAGTATTATACGGAACGACGATGTTGAAGGCGGATGCTCTGTACTGGTAGGAAGCTCACATTGATTCCACAAGGTCGGATGTATACTCTACTTTTACTTGGGACGAATTCACAACAGCTTTCAAAGGACAGTTTGTTCTCAAGCAGCAGTCAGACAATTGGAAGAGGAGTTCATGAACTTACACCAGCGAAGTTTATCAGTTAGGGACTACACTGCTCGTTTTCTGGAGAAGTCTCGCTTCGCAGATTACTACGTTGCCACGGAGGCACTGAAAATGGAGAGGTTTATTTTCGGGTTGAATTCAGAAATTAGAAAGTTAGTGATTGCGACAGGACCCGATACCTTCTCAGCCGCAGTAAATGCCGCGGAAAATGTGGAACAAGATATTAAGAGAGATGCTAGTGATAAAAGCGCGGGGAAAAGAAAATCGGAAGAGATGACGTATGACTCAACGGAGTACGAGGTTCCGAGGTTTGATAGTCACCTACCTTTTAGATCAATTGAAAGACCATGTTCTAAATGTAACCGTGTACACCAAGGAAACTGCTATGGTGATTCCCGGAATTGCTACAAATGTGGAAAGACAGGCCATATCGCGAGAGACTGTCGGGTAGCTCGATACTGTTTCGTTTGCAATTCCCCTGATCATCTTCAGTATGAATGTCCACAATGGAAAGCATGTCAGGGTAGTACAACAGTAAGATCAACGGAGGTTGAGTCGGGAAAGATACAAGGGTCTGGGGTATCGAGAGTTCAAGGCCGTGTTTTTCAGATGACGGAACAAGAGGTGGAAGAAAGTCCTGATGAGGTTACAGGTATATTTCTATAAACTCTATACGTGCTAAGGTGTTATCTGACTTTGGTGCAAAATGGTTATTGGTATTTCCGTGCTTTTGTTGCTTATCGGTGTTAGAGATATAGGTGGATGTGGGGTGGTTATTCAGTTAGTTTCTATGGTTTTGATTGAGTTCGAAGTAGTAGTGATAAGCATTCATACCTTTTCGCTTAACCGAATTCCGGGACGGAATTCTTTTAAGGGGGAGATGATGTAATACCCTGGGTAAGTTCGTTAGTTAAAATCTCCTTTTCGTTAAGTTTAGTTAACTTTAAAGTTGGATGTGTAGGGTAAGTTTGGGTGAAATTATAAGTTAAGGGTACTTTAATCATATTCGAATAGTTTAAGCCAAAAGTGTATATTAGGTTTGATATACACCCTTGTAGACTTCAGATATTTCACAAACCTAAAATCAGATTTCTCAGTGTTTGAGTGTGTGTTTGGAGACGAGAAGAAGCAGAAGAAGAGTTCGTACGGTTAGGGCTTCAATTGGCTTGGTTGGAAACGATTTTGAGGTAAGTCCTTTATGTTTTATGTTTATAATCAGTAGTATTAGACTTCTATCGGATTAGAATGTTTAATTTGTAGTTGTATAGGTTTAATTTGGATCTGGGTAAAATAGAACCGACTGAGTTCTTGGGAGTCCCGGTACTTGGGAGTCCCCGTATAGTGAACTCCCGGTATAGTAGACTCCCGGTATGGTCGACTCCCGGTACCATGGAGTCCCAGTACCATGGAGTCCCGGTAACGATAAGACCCGGTAATGCCAACTCCTGGTGATATGGAGTCCCGGTACTAGAGAGTCCCGGTATAGTGGAGTCCCGGTGCAGTGAGTCCCGGTAGTTTTGATAGTGTCCGGTTATAGTTTCTGATTGTATTTTTGGATTAAGTTGCTCCAAAAACTTCCTAGGGGGGCGGCCCCTAGACCCCGCAAGGGCGTTGCCTCTTGACCCCATCCGCTATCCGGGTAGCGGAACCCCCGTGATAAGTCGCTTAAGGGAGAACTGTTGAGGATAAGATTTTAGTAGGCTTTATGTGTTTGACTAGTAAGGCGATATATGTATCTTAAATTGTTTCAGATTCTATGAACTTTGAATGAAAGATTGGATTTCTCGAGAAAAGATTAGAAGGAAATTTGATAACCAATCGAGGTGAGTTTTACTTTAAAACGTTTTCAACTGGAATAAATATATATCTGTGTTTATATATATATATGAGATGGATATGTGTGGAATGGATATACGATCAAGGTGTGAATATTTTGTGTTTATAATATAGTAAGATATTATATTTATTGGTGCATTACACTACACAAGTGCACAGTAGTCGGGTTCCGGTGAGCGGACCGGTGTGTTGCCGGGTTCCGATGTGCGGACCGGTGTATTGCCGGGTTCCGGTGTGCGGACCGGTGATGTGTCGTAGTTGTTGTACGGAGTTGATTTATTAGTTGGTTTGATACCAACTAATATGGCCATTGTAACGAGGAATGAGGAGTTGAGCACGATGCACAAGTCTTGATGTGGTAATTAAAATACGTGTAGTATATATATGTGTGATGTTTATATACTTATGGTATATGTGTGTATATTGGCAAAGGTTGTATTTAAACTATTTTGATTGACGAAAGGTTTTATAATGATTTTGGAAAGGACCGGGATTAACTCACTAGACCCGTTTGGTCTAACCCTCATTTTGTTTTCAAAAATATGTTTTCCAGGTCGAGGAATTGATAGCGGCAAAGGAAAGAATAAGGTGTAGACTGCCTTCGTGGACCGATGTTGATTAGGAAGTTTTATGTAATTTGTAGTTTCGAGACTAAAAGAGACCGTACTTGGTTTGCTATGTAACTTTTGTTGTAAATCAATGATATGTATGCATGTTATGTATTATGATGTATGTTATGGGATTTGGGTTGTTACACTCCAATCACACCAGTAGTCCTTGACCTCGAACTCCAAAAGTCGACACCTAGTCACACCACCAAAACTCGACTCATCACCGAGCTCCACACACGAGCTCCACACACAAACTTCTTTAGACATCAACCCAAACCGGGTCTTTAGTCCATCTCCGGCATCAACCAAACTAGGTCTTTAGCCCGTCTTAAACATCAACCAAACTAGGTCTCTAGTCCATCTCTAACATCAACCAAACTAGGTCTTTAGTCTGTCGTAGACATCAACCAATCTAGGTCTCTAGTCCATCTCCGACATCAACCAAACTAGGTCTTTAGTCCGTCTTAGACATCAACCAACTAGGTCTCTAGTCCCAACCACCAAGTTCAATCCTACTGGATCTTTACCTTGGGAACCCACCATCCAACACACGCTTACTCGACTTAAATATATATATATGACTCCAAAAGAATAACCAATGCATTCAAATCATGTAAATCTCAAATATAATGCAATCCATGCAACTTAAACCCCAAGCCCACGTCGAGCTTATTAAAAATCGGACGTATGCCCTCAAGACTCAACAGAGTCCAAAACCGAGCCCTCTGCTCAAAAGATCTAATGATCATTTATCAACATCAACTCATGCAAATGTAATGCATTTAACCCACATCATGCAAACACATGCTCCGAGGCATAATAATATCACAACCCCTTCATTGCCACCTTCCCAATGAAGTCAAATCAAATATGCATCTATATGTGTGTGTGTATACGTATACGCAAATCTTTTATAACCCACCAAGGTTCATTAGACCCAAAGGTACTAAGAATACAAATCATCAAACGGTCTCCACACATAAGACCAAACACTCAAACCGGCACATACTCAAATATAATGAAAATAAGCATATAACACATCCAAGGCTCCACCTCGAGCTACTAAGATCGGCAAACACTCAAAAGACTCATTTGAGTATAAGTCAAGCCTTTAAAGGCCAATATAAACGTTTGGTTAAATACGTGTTGCTCACACGGTTACGTAAACCAAAATACATCGTTACCCAAAATCTTTCTCCTTTTAATTTCTCAATTGGCCACCGACCCAAAATTAAAGGTTTACAACTCCCAAAATATTCATACGATCAAGATTGACCAAAATCCCCAACTCAAACGTTCACATTTTCAAAACGTACATATCGTAATTATTGCACAATCACAACAAACACTAAAAGTGTATTTGACCAAATAACATTCACTTATGCAATAAATTAACAAAACCTCTTTCACTCATGATTTACTCGTCAATCACTCAAAATCCCTAAATATGGGTGTTTTACAAGATTTGTAAATCTCGTCACTTTGATTAAATCAAAACCCACTAAATAACTCAACAATGGATAATTTCATATAAAGCACACAATACTTTAAAATAAACGTTTTGGCATGTACAACGTTTTCACAAATCTACTTGAACTCACCTTGCTAGATTAGGCTAAATCTAGATTTTCCCAACGTATGCTCCTTTGAAGAAACTTGCATCTTCAAGCCAAAGCCTCTAAAAACCTAGATCCAACATTTCCAACCATAAATACTTAGATCTAACCATGTAGAATCATTCCCCAAACATAATACATCAAAAACCCTATTTATGCCAAAACCCTAGTTCTTATAGATGAAGGAAATAAGCTTTCCTTAACCATCACCAAAATCACACCAACGAAACTCACAATGAAAGAGAAGATGAAAACCACAAAACCCTAGTCTTTGGGTAGAGAGATGTTACCTTAATCACTTGGATCTCCAAGCAAAAGCTCCTAATCATCCACAAAAGCTCCAAGCTTCCATATCTTCAACAATGGTGGAAAGGGGTTTACTTTGAGTGGAGAAGATGAAGAAGAGAGGAAGGGTTTAGTGTTCTTCTTGTGGAAAATCGTTTAAAAGAGGGAGAGAAATCTGAGATGTGGTTAAGATAAAATGAAATGAGACAAGAGAGAGGCTTGTCTTAAAACAACCCTAAAAAACGCATCAGACATGCCACGGACGTCCGACCTCATGCCATGCGGACGTCTGGCCCTAGCTGAACCGAGCCCTTTAATTTTTCTGTTGCTTTCGCGGATGACCCACAGACTTCCGTGCTACGCAGACGTCCGGCCCTTGGCCATGCGGACGTCCGCAAGTCCAATTTTCGTATCTCGATTTTCGGGATGTTACAATCCTCCCAACCTTAGAATGATTTCGTCCTCAAAATCTAGATCCCTTACAACCAAAGGCTATCCTATTCAACGCCGACCACGTTCCAATAGCTTTTAACTGAAATCAAAATTTTCCCCACATAGACTGCTATGACAGACCTCAAGCAACCCTTACCAACAATGTCCTCTCAGGCACATTGTAATTATGTCCAGGTGAACGCTCCATCTACTAGACTAACGCCCAACCAACTACCTCGGTTATCTCCCAACCTTAGGTGTTTCCATACTTCCCCGACGACGGATCCCGACTCTAAATCAATCCGTGTCCACTCGTTCTTAAATTTCTCCAATTAGTCCAAGGTTTGATTACATCTAAAACCAACGAACCTCCAAATCTAAGGTTCCCACTGCTGAACCGGCACTTACTTCTAACGAGTCCCATTATACTCCAACACCGAAGATCGTCACTGACCCATCAGTTACACCACTCCCAAAATACGTCTAATCCAAATCATCTAGTCGACAGATTATTTTACCATAAACGGAGGGTCATTCCGCTAAACTATTCATCACGATCGAACTTAAGTTCATCATAACCGATACCACCATTTATTAAAATTGGACTACACCCTCCAATCACACCAGTAGTCCTTGGCCTCGAACTCCAAAAGTCGACACCTAGTCACACCACCAAAACTCGACTCATCACCGAGCTCCACACACGAGCTCCACACACGAACTTCTTTAGACATCAACCCAAACCGGGTCTTTAGTCCATCTCCGGCATCAATCAAACTAGGTCTTTAGCCCGTCTTAAACATCAACCAAACTTGGTCTCTAGTCCATCTCCAACATCAACCAAACTAGGTCTTTAGTCTGTCGTAGACATCAACCAATCTAAGTCTCTAGTCCATCTCCAACATCAACCAAACTAGGTCTTTAGTCCATCTTAGACATCAACCAACTAGGTTTCTAGTCCCAACCACCAAGTTCAATCCTACTGGATCTTTACCTTGGGAACCCACCATCCAACACACGCTTACTCGACTTAAATAAATATATATATATATACATGACTACAAAAGAATAACCAATGCATTCAAATCATGTAAATCTCAAATATAATGCAATCCATGCAACTTAAACCCCAAGCCCACGTCGAGCTTATTAAAAATAGGGCGTATGCCCTCAAGACTCAACAGAGTCCAAAACCGAGCCCTCTGCTCAAAAGATCTAATGATCATTTATCAACATCAACTCATGCAAATGTAATGCATTTAACCCACATCATGCAAACACATGCTCCAAGGCATGATAATATCACAACCCCTTCATTGCCACCTTCCCAATGAAGTCAAATCAAATATGCATCTATATGTGTGTGTGTATACGTATACGCAAATCTTTTATAACTCAACCATGCTTATAACCCACCAAGGTTCATTAGACCCAAAGGTACTAAGAATACAAATCATCAAACGGTCTCCACACATAAGACCAAACACTCAAACCGTCACATACTCAAATATAATGAAAATAAGCATATAACACATCCAAGGCTCCACCTCAAGCTACTAAGATCAGCAAACACTCAAAAGACTCATTTGAGTATAAGTCAAGCCTTTAAAGCCCAATATAAACGTTTGGTTAAATACGTGTTGCTCACACGGTTACGTGAACCAAAATACATCGTTACCCAAAATCTTTCTCCTTTTAATTTCTCAATTGGCCACCGACCCAAAATAAAAGGTTTACAACTCCCAAAATATTTATACGGTCAAGATTGACCAAAATCCCCAACTCACACGTTCACATTTTCAAAACGTACATATCGTAATTATTGCAGAATCACAACAAACACTAAAAGTGTATTTCACCAAATAACTTTCACTTATGCAATAAATTAACAAAACCTCTTTCACTCATGATTTACTCGTCAATCACTCAAAATCCCTAAATGTGGGTGTTTTACAAGATTTGTAAAGCTAGTCACTTTGATTAAATCAAAACCCACTAAATAACTCAACAAGGGATAATTTCATATAAAGCACACAATACTTTAAAATAAACGTTTTGGCATGTACAACGTTTTCACAAATCTACTTGAACTCACCTTGCTAGATTAGGCTAAATCTAGATTTTCCCAACGTATGCTCCTTTGAAGAAACTTGCATCTTCAAGCCAAAGCCTCTAAAAACCTAGATCCAACATTTCCAACCATAAATACTTAGATCTAACCATGTAGAATCATTCCCCAAACATAATACATCAAAAACCCTACCTATACCAAAACCCTAGTTCTTATAGATGAAGGAAATAAGCTTTCCTTAACCATCACCAAAATCACACCAACGAAACTCACAATGGAAGAGAAGATGAAACAACAAAACCCTAGTCTTTGGGTAGAGAGATGTTACCTTAATCACTTGAATCTCCAAGCAAAAGCTCCTAATCATCCACAAAAGCTCTAAGCTTGCATATCTTCAACAATGGTGGAAAGGGGTTTAGTTTGAGTGGAGAAGATGAAGAAGAAAGGAAGGGTTTAGTGTTCTTCTTGTGGAAAATCGTTTAAGAGAGGGAGAGAAATCTGAGATGTGGTTAAGATAAAATGAAATGAGAGAAGAGAGAGGCTTGTCTTAAAACAACCCTAAAAAACGCATCAGACATGCCGCGGACGTCCGACCTCATGCCATGCGGACGTCTGGCCCTAGCTGAACCGAACCCCTTAATTTTTCTGTTGCTTTCGCGGATGACCCACGGACTTCCGCGCTACGCAGACGTCTGGCCCTTGGCCATGCGGACGTCCGCAAGTCCAATTCCGTATCTCGATTTTCGGGATGTTACAATCCTCCCAACCTTAGAATGATTTCGTCCTCAAAATCTAGATCCCTTACAACCAAAGGCTATCCTATTCAACGCCGACCACGTTCCAATAGCTTTTAACTGAAATCAAAATTTTCCCCACATAGACTGCTATGACAGACCTCAAGCAACCCTTACCAACAATGTCCTCTCAGGCACATTGTAATTATGTCCAGGTGAACGCTCCATCTACTAGACTAACGTCCAACCAACTACCTCAGTTATCTCCCAAACTTAGGTGTTTCCATACTTCCCCGACGACGGATCCCGACTCTAAATCAATCCGTGTCCACTCGTTCTTAAATTTCTCCAATTAGTCCAAGGTTTGATTACATCTAAAACCAACGAACCTCCAAATCTAAGGTTCCCACTGCTGAACCGGCACTTACTTCTAACGAGTCCCATTATACTCCAACACCGACGATCGTCACTGACCCATCAGTTACACCACTCCCAAAACACGTCTAATCCAAATCATCTAGTCGACATATTATTTTACCATAAACGGAGGGTCATTCCGCTAAACTATTCGTCACGATCAAACTTAAGTTCATCATAACCGATACCACCATTTATTAAAATCGGACTACACCCTCCAATCACACCAGTAGTCCTTGGCCTCGAACTCCAAAAGTCGACACCTAGTCACACCACCAAAACTCGACTCATCGCCGAGCTCCACACACGAACTTCTTTAGACATCAACCCAAACCGGGTCTTTAGTCCATCTACGGCACCAACCAAACTAGGTCTTTAGCCCATCTTAAACATCAACCAAACTAGGTCTCTAGTCCATCTCCAACATCAACCAAACTAGGTCTTTAGTCTGTCGTAGACATCAACCAATCTAGGTCTCTAGTCCATCTCCGACATCAACCAAACTAGGTCTTTAGTCCGTCTTAGACATCAACCAACTAGGTCTCTAGTCCCAACCACCAAGTTCAATCCTACTGGATCTTTACCTTGGGAACCCACCATCCAACACACGCTTACTCGACTTAAATATATATATATATATATATATACATGACTCCAAAAGAATAACCAATGCATTCAAATCATGTAAATCTCAAATATAATGCAATCCATGTAACTTAAACCCCAAGCCCACGTCGAGCTTATTAAAAATCGGGCGTATGCCCTCAAGACTCAACAGAGTCCAAAACCGAGCCCTCTGCTCAAAAGATCTAATGATCATTTATCAACATCAACTCATGCAAATGTAATGCATTTAACCCACATCATGCAAACACATGCTCCAAGGCATGATAATATCACAACCCCTTCATTGCCACCTTCCCAATGAAGTCAAATCAAATATGCATCTATATGTGTGTGTGTACGTATACGCAAATCTTTTATAACTCAACCATGCTTATAACCCACCAAGGTTCATTAGACCCAATGGTACTAAGAATACAAATCATCAAACGGTCTCTACACATAAGACCAAACACTCAAACCGGCACATACTCAAATATAATGAAAATAAGCATATAACACATCCAAGGCTCCACCTCGAACTACTAAGATCAGCAAACACTCAAAAGACTCATTTGAGTATAAGTCAAGCCTTTAAAGGCCAATATAAACGTTTGGTTAAATACGTGTTGCTCACACGGTTAGGTAAACCAAAATACATCGTTATCCAAAATCTTTCTCCTTTTAATTTCTCAATTGGCCACCGACCCAAAATAAAAGGTTTACAACTCCCAAAATATTTATACGGTCAAGATTGACCAAAATCCCCAACTCACACGTTCACATTTTCAAAACATACATATCGTAATTATTGCACAATCACACCAAACACTAAAAGTGTATTTGACCAAATAACTTTCACTTATCCAATAAATTAACAAAACCTCTTTCACTCATGATTTACTCGTTAATCACTCAAAATCCCTAAATGTGGGTGTTTTACAAGATTTGTAAAGCTCGTCACTTTGATTAAATCAAAACCCACTAAATAACTCAACAAGGGATAATTTCATATAAAGCACACAATACTTTATTATAAACGTTTTGGCATGTACAACGTTTTCACAAATCTACTTGAACTCACCTTGCTAGAATAGGCTAAATCTAGATTTTCCCAACGTATGCTCCTTTGAAGAAACTTGCATCTTCAAGCCAAAGCCTCTAAAAACCTAGATCCAACATTTCCAACCATAAATACTTAGATCTAACCATGTAGAATCATTCCCCAAACATAATACATCAAAAACCCTACCTATACCAAAACCCTAGTTCTTATAGATGATGGAAATAAGCTTTCCTTAACCATCACCAAGATCACACCAACGAAAGCTCCTAATCATCCACAAAAGAGATGTTACCAAAAGAGATGTCCAGGCAAAAGAGATGTTACCTTAATCACTTGAATCTCCAAGCAAAAGCTCCTAATCATCCACAAAAGATCCAACCTTCCATATCTTCAACAATGGTGGAAAGGGGTTTAGTTTGAGTGGAGAAGATGAAGAAGAAAGGAAGGGTTTAGTGTTCTTCTTGTGGAAAATCGTTTAAGAGAGGGAGAGAAATATGAGATGTGGTTAAGATAAAATGAAATGAGAGAAGAGAGAGGCTTGTCTTAAAACAACCCTAAAAACGCATCAGACATGCCACGGACGTCCGACCTCATGCCATGCGGACGTCTGGCCCTAGCTGAACCGAACCCCTTAATTTTTCTGTTGCTTTCGCGGATGACCGGCGGACTTCCGCGCTACGCGGACGTCCGGCCCTTGGCCATGCGGACGTCCGCAAGTCCAATTTTCGTATCTCGATTTTCGGGGTGTTACAATCCTCCCAACCTTAGAATGATTTCGTCTTCAAAATCTAGATCCCTTACAACCAAAGGCTATCCTATTCAACGCCGACCACGTTCCAATAGCTTTTAACTGAAATCAAAATTTTCTCCACATAGACTGCTATGACAGACCTCAAGCAACCCTTACCAACAATGTCCTCTCAGGCACATTGTAATTATGTCCAGGTGAACGCTCCATCTACTAGACTAACGCCCAACCAACTACCTCGGTTATCTCCCAACCTTAGGTGTTTCCATACTTCCCCGACGACGGATCCCGACTCTAAATCAATCTGTGTCCACTCGTTCTTAAATTTCTCCAATTAGTCCAAGGTTTGATTACATCTAAAACCAACGAACCTCCAAATCTAAGGTTCCCACTGCTGAACCGACACTTACTTCTAACGAGTCCCATTATACTCCAACACCGACGATCGTCACTGACCCATCAGTTACACCACTCCCAAAACACGTCTAATCCAAATCATCTAGTCGACAGATTCTTTTACCATAAACGGAGGGTCATTCCGCTAAACTATTCGTCACGATCGAACTTAAGTTCATCATAACCGATACCACCATTTATTAAAATTGGACTACACCCTCCAATCACACCAGTGGTCCTTGGCCTCGAACTCCAAAAGTCGACACCTAGTCACACCACCAAAACTCGACTCATCACCGAGCTCCACACACGAACTTCATTCCTCAAATAGTTCCACCAATCCATGGCCATCCCCACGGTCTAAAGGGTCCTATACGACCTTCACACAATACCAACAACCCAAGACAAGGTTGCCGAAGTGAACGGTTACCACAACACTATCTAGGGACACCGCAAGTCCCACCTTTTAGTTGCCCACAAGAAATGATTTGTCCCCGCAAACGACATCATACGACTCACGACAATCACACATGTTAGAAACCCAAATATTTCATCGAATGGTTCTACACGCCCTCACCCCCAACTGGGTCGCTCAACTTCACCAAGCCTAAAGAGTTCAAGGTTTTCAAGTGACAGACTCAATAAATATGCCAATAAAGTTTTCACTAGATTTTTCAACACGAAGGTTTTTATACTAACATCACATACGTACAAAAACTTACCACTACTCAGCTAGTGGATGCACAAACATGGACACACTCGTCCCACGTATGAAAAATCATTTTTGAAAACCTTTCATCACAAATCAGTTTACTACCGAAACGTAAAAACGTATTCGACAATCTTTAAAATGAACCGCCAAGGTCCCATCACGGATTTACTTATGCCACACGCGCAAAGTAAACTCTGTCATTAAAATAGTGTCTAGCAGCCTGTTTATACGAACTTAAAAAAAAAGATTTACACGACATCAATTTCCAAAATTCTCTTTTTAATCATAAAACGACATGAACCGCAATTCATTAACAACGTCGCATGTGTCAGTTTTGTTCACAGAGAAACGAAGCAAATCCTCTACACACTTTGTTTAAAACACGACATGGTCTGGGCCATCTCCCAGTTTTTAATCGAATAACATGATATTTTCATCATTTGGAAATATCGGTTTAAACATCGAAAAGAAATCTCAAATTAAAATTTTGCATGCCAATCTGCAACACTTTCTTAGTAGTCACTCTGAAATGGTATAACACATACCGGATAGTCATTACTCATTTTCAAAGTAGAAATTCATTAACTCACATTTCAAAACTTCTCATTTAGTCGTATAATGACAAGTAAATAAAATCTTTTGACCAGGCTCGCACGCCTCAATGTGTTTTTCCTCAAAACCTCAAAAAATAATACGTGCACATAATTTGATTAACACATAACACAACTCAAGTCATCTCCAAGCCTTAAACCGCACAAACGATGCACACTAACGTCTCAAAATAGTGGCTATAGAATTATTCATGTCAATCGATCAATATAGTGTATGTGCGAGAAAGAACATACACAATACTAACAAATAAGAGTGCCTAAAATAGAACATTAGAGATGTACTATCATGATGCTCTTATATGCATTACTCGCGCCACGTAAAAATCAATTTGCACATCTAGCAAGTTGCAACAAATATGCTACCACAATCCTCAAAGGAGAATCCATGTGGCATCAAAACTCCAAAACCACTCTTTTTGATGCAAAACGTCATGAAGCATATTTTCAACAAAATTCGCATGAGATGCAATACTCACTCAACCCATATATTAATGCACGCAAGCATTCCAGTTATGCACGCAATAAAGTGTCACCCATGCACCACAAAACGTCGTAAAACGAAACTCCGTCATACTTCACAAAACTTCCATAAAACTCAAAGGAACTCAACCGCATCCAACCAATTAAATCATCCAATAAACAACTCGCATAAAACAACGCTATGATCAAATCATCCAAATAATAAAACCTCCCTTTTGTTGCAACACAAAATAAAACGACACCCTTTCGTCAAGGTTCGCAAAATCGAAATTCCCATTAAAGATTAACACTGAAACAAGGGAAGGTAACTCTCCGTCCAACCTTAACATATATGGAGGAGATCCAACGTTAAAGTCGCAAGTCGCGGTTACTTATCCAAAACCATAAACGACATTAAAAACATGGATATCACAATATCCGAAAGTAGTAGTGGACGACTACAAGGAATAAAATAAATCCCGACCAGGTTCACAACCGCCTGTCGTAAAATAATTTCATGCATGTTCCAAAATCATGGTTTAAAAATCTTACGTATGTCAAACTTTTTCCAAGATCTAGCAGTACCGTCCATCCGACGATTCGAAACACACGAAATAATCGATGCAATTTATTTTAAAAGCAAAATAAATGTCGTGCATGCATTTTGTCGGCACTCAACGTCTAGGTCACACTCCTCCAATTTCTCCGATCACACTATTGTTATCCGGATACTCACACATCTTAACGCAAAGTGGGAAGTCACATCGACTAACCCCACATTTCTCCTCGAATCAAGTCAATTCAATAATCCTACGGCTCCAATCCTACTATCAAGTCCTACCAAAACGGTCCACTTAATACAATCAATCATGCTTACCGCCACTCCAAATGGCAAATGCTAAAGTCGTCAACCTCTTCTAACGACTACTCGCTTAGAACTCCTTTACCACCCCAACGGTCATTACGCTAGAGTCGTCCAAGTACTCTCATGTAACCGGTAGGTTCACTATCACACTGGCCACGTGTAATTTTGAACGTACCGTACATGATCACCCTTGCTACTCTTGACGTGACTTCTTGCTTATAGTGACCCCCAACAACTTTCGAATATCTTATCTTAGAGTGCCTAATGGTGCAATCTCGCTCTCATTTACTTAAAACAACGCTAGTTTGAGTCTAGGTATCTAACAATCAACACCTAATTCTCTCAAACTTATGCTCTGATACCAACTTGTAACACCCTCAAAATTGGAACGAGCAACTAACTTTAATTTCGATAAAACAACCAATAGAGGATAAAATCCTTTCTACAAAACATCCTTGAAACTACCTCAAAGTTTAAACATCACAAAATTCACAACTAATGTAACAACCCAGTTCCCATAACATACAACATATAACATAATCTGCATATATATCATTGATTTACAACGAAAGTTACATAACAAACCAAGTACGGTCCCTTCGGTCTCCTAAATTACAATATATATATATATATATATATATATATATATATATATATAAGCTTCCTTCACTTTATCCTCTCCTTTGCCGATCCTTAACCTGGAAAACATGTTTTTGAAAACAAAATGAGGGTTAGACCAAACGGGTCTAGTGAGTTAATCCCGGTCCTTTCCAAAATTCATTATAAAACCTTTCGTCAATCAAAATAGTTTAAATACAACCTTTTCCAATACACACACATATACCATAAGTATATAAACGTCACATATATATACCACACGTATTTTAATTACTACATCAAGACTCTTGCATCGTGCTCAACTCCTCCTCATTCCTCGTTACCATGGCCATATTAGTTGGTAGCAAGCCAACTAATAAATCAACGCCGTACAACAACTACGACACATCACCGGTCCGCACACCGGAACCCGGCAATACACCGGTCCGCACACCGGAACCCGGCAATACACCGGTTCGCATACCGGAACCCGGCAATACACCGGTCCGCACACCGGAACCCGGCAACAAACCGTGTTGGGATTTTATGTTCAAAACATGGGTTTCAAAAAACTCATAAGATGTAAAATAATTTACGCAACGGAAGCAAAAATTTAGTTTTGAACAAAAACATAAAACCATTTTATCCCCACCAAGGATCTTGTTACATGCAAGAAAAGATAAATAAGAACAAACATACCAAGAGAGTTCAAGATTACAACCTTTGAAGACTTTGAATCCTCTCGGGAGGTTGGATGTTGGTGAAGATGGTAGAACCCAAAATAGAGCTCCTCTAGAGTAGTCCACCAACAAGCTCCAACACCAAAGTATGCTAGTACTTTCTTGATATAAGATGCAAATATCTTTCTAACTCTATACTACACTAGTATGAGAAGTGAAGAAACAAAAACCACCACCAAGAGTGGTGGTTTCGGCCGAAGTTAGAGAGAGCAAGAAGAGAGAGAGCCAAAAAACTTATTTGTGTATTTTCAAGTGTTTTTACAATTCTTGTGAAACTCTTCTATTTACAAGAAAGCACCATTAATCTTATTGGACCAAAAAGGAGGACCAATAGATGTTAAGTCTTTCATGCAACATTTCACATTTAGTCCCTCTAGTCTAAATTAGTTAAAATCTCTATTTTAACTACTTAAACTTATTACTTTTAATCCCTTCTAGCTAATTCTAGTTATATATTAAAATCATCATATTTTAATAAACTAGAATTCTTATTTGCATCTAATATTATAAATTATATTCAATAATATAATTAATAATATTTATCAAGAATTAATAATATATATCAAGAATCAAAATTCTTATAAATATTAATTCGGTGTCTACTTGTTATTCGGTGTGACCCTATAGGATCATATATTACCGGTAATATTATTTTATAATCATTCTTGAGCATATAGAACCAACAATCTCCCACTTTCTCAAGATTGCATTATAGAATGATATAGACAGTGGTGGACGTCTAGCAACATCTCACTGCCCCCAGCAACGTATGACTGTAAGTGCCATTCAACAACATCCAATTCCCACGAGCTCATACCTTCAATTGATGTATTAGGTGTGGTACCAGTTATCCCTTTGTTTAGACATCATGTTGAACATGAGACATGGATCACTATCATTCTCATATATTGTTCAACTTTTGGTAAGGCGCCTTAGATGTCTCACTCTTAATATATTTAGAGAAACAAATCCCATCTTGACTACATACGCCTCTCATGTAGTTCATGATATGCCCGATAATGGCCTTTATAGCTGCCTTTTTCAAGAACAACGATTAACCATATCAAAGCATAACACTCCCTACACTTGAGTCCCAAATATGCATCTCAGGTCGAAGGATACAAAGATACTACATTTTATTCAAGAATCACTTATGACGACGATCCATGAAGTGATCTTGAAGCGGGTCAGGTCCAGTACTTGTTCCCTAACAAGTACCTATGAACTTGGTTGCAACACTCTGCCACTTTTACTTTTAAAAGTCAACCAATCCAATTCATATTAGTCTTACTTCATAGTTGCTCCCACAACTATGATCGACTATGGACATTTAGAATAACTAATTTATTTAAGGATTAAAACATGCTAATATAGAACACAACGAGTATGAAAAGATCATATCCTATATATCTAACTAAATACTATACTTGTTGCTTTACTTGTTCCAATATCCAAATACTAAATTCAAATCAAATCCCATCACTAGAATAATGAAGTCCTATAGCTTAAACATGACACTTCAAGTTTAGCTTATGAAAGGAGCTTCGTGAATGGGTTCATCTAGAAACTTGATTTTAGTAAACTTTGTGAACACTAACATCTCCATTTTTAACTTTATTTCAAATATAGTTAAATGTTTGGAGTAGATGCTTGGTACTCTGATGTGAGATAGGGTCCTTTAGCTTGCGTAATGGCACCCACATTCTCATAAAGGATTTCTAGATGATCCTGAATGGGAGGCATCTACCTAACTTTTCAATGAACTCTTTCATCCAAGCATCTTTCTTTTGCGGCTTATAAAGCGGCAGTGTGTTCTTATTTGTAGTGTATTATGCAATTTGACCTTCGCCTTGAACCTTTTCAAACGAACTAATTCTTCATTCACAATGAAGACATTTCCCCTTTTGTGATTGAGAACCTTCTCAATCTTTATGGAAGCTATCATTAGTGTAACATTTTACTATGATCTTCTTCCAACCCTCGGTTAAGGAACACTTGTTTATTCTTCGTAAGTGCCTTAAATTGTTCTATACAATCATCCAATGACCTTCCCTCGTATTTCGTTGGTATCGTTTTCTAATGCTCTAAAGCATTTTGACACGCTCGATCTAGTACATGTCATGGCATATATGATAGATCCAATTGCCGAAGCATATGGAATACTAATCATTTTATCTAGCTCAACCTTTGTGCTAGAATATTGAGACATGCTCAAAAAGATGCCATATCATATTTGCAATAAACTACCTTTAGAGCCTTGCACCTTGAACCTTTCAAGATCATGTCAACATATGTACTTTGACTTAAACATATAAGTCATCTTGATCTAATCTCTAAAGATCTTTATTCCAAGAACAAAATTAGCCCTTTCTATGTCTTTTATTGAGGAAATACTGTCTGAGCCAAAACATGATGTTTTGCTATGTCGGAAAGTTAATTTCCAAATACTAGTATGTCTTGCACATACAGGATTAGGAATTTTACTGCGCTCCCACTAGTTTTAGCAAATACATGAGTCATCTTTTATTTTGATGAAAATTAAACTTTTAATTTTCTTGTCAAAATGAAGATTCCAGTTTGAGATACTTGTACTGATCCATGAATGGATTGTATCTCAGTGTTCATGACTCTAAGTCATTTACCAGATTCAGAATCTGACATAGCACTTTAGCAGTTGATGGGTTTACTAGAACCCAGTCATACATCATTCTTTATTAGTTATAAGAAATCGATATCTCTCGAATTTCTGAATGATTCTACTAGATTTGCGAACACTTGGTGTTTGTACTAAGCTTCTGATCAATCAAATCGCTTAGTTTCAACGACCTATGTTTGATAACTAGTGCCAACCAATAAGTGCATTAGGTTATGAAGTTCTTGATTCCCTTCAAGTTCCTTAATACTCCCACTTGCCTTGCCAAAAAAAAACTTGCTTTCTAAGAACTTGGCTTTGGAACAATAAACAATTTTATTGTTTGTGGGATTGTAGAATTGGTATATAAAAACAATTTATAGTATATTCTACAATATATGCATTTGGTAGACATTGGGTTAAGATTACTTGAAGCTTATTGTCTCACATGAGCTTCATAAACCCACGCCTTCAACTAAGATTAAGGATGAAAAAACTTTTCATACGAAATCTTACAAGGTGTTTTGTCTACCTTTTTGGTTGGTGTCAAAAAGTACGGATTACTTTAACTAGGGCATAATTCCGAATTTGATATAGGAATAGTACTTCTACTCATCATATAGCGAACCATTTTAATAAGGTTTGGTTCATCCTTTCGGATGTACACAATTTCTATGATGATCCAAGAGTTCTTGGTTTAGTTACTATCTTCCTATATTAGAAAAGACTTTAATGGTCCTGCTGAGTTGTTTTCTTAATCTTGAAACAACTTGAATTACATCAAATGCTTCATCTTTATGTTCCATAAACTTCAACAATTGAAATCGTCAGTGAAGGTATTATCTATCACCATATCTAGACTTGGTTTTGAAAGACCATATACATCTATATGTATTAATTCTAAATTTTTTCTTCTCTATAAATTAGAGAAAAGAGCTATATTCAACTTTATCAAGATCGCATATATCAAATGAAAATATTTATATTTAGTTTCAAAATACTACAGTTTTGAAAAAAAGATATGCGTTTAATTTTCTTGATTAAGTTGACTATTTCATGTGTAAACTTGATTTAATCACATTTGAGTCTTATGGTGATTATATAGAACTATGTTTTAGAAGACTTTTGAGATTCACTTTATTATTCAATTAGGAGGACTAGTTCTCGAAATAGAATAATTCAATTTGAATATGAATATAATCGTTTCCAAAACGGTTAAGTGAATTTCATTCAATCAATAAACATGTGACTGGAAAAATAATAATTTAGTCAAACTAAATTTAAACCTTGTTCGAAACAAACTTATTTAACAATACAAGCCATATGGTTTTATAATAAAATCTCCTATAAGCTTGGTACGCAATCTTGCTTCCTTGCTTATATGGATCACCATATTGCTTGTCTTTCAGTCATTTACCTTTCTCGATTATTTGTAACATATTACAAGAGTGAGTTCTACACTTAGTATCAAATACACAAGTGTGAGATAGAAAAGGTAAAAGTTCTATCTTAAATATTGATACCTGAAGGACTTTCCTTCGTTAGAAAACATTTATTTCTCAGAAGGACAATCTCCTCTTCTATGACCAATGTTGCCTCATCTATCACTATATTCAGATTCTCGACAAAAACATCAAATGCGTTGGTCAGGGATTTGAGGATCACATCTACGGCTCTCCCATTGGAATAAGGATAGCCAAGTCTATCCAAATAGTCAAGGTGCGTCCTCATTTTGTGAATATGAGAGCTTACATATTGGTCTTTGTCCAATTGTATCGAAGCGTTCACGGACCATATACATTTGGTAATATTTTGGTAATCGGTTTACCATGTCAAATGCCCTTAGTGGAAACGTTTTCATTCTTTCTAGTAAGGATGGAACCATGGTTTCAAGCATAAGACGTGATACATTGATTGAATCATCATTATGTTTCAAATCAAGTATCGTTAGCTTCTATGGAGGTAGGAGGAGGTTCTTGAGGAATAGGTACGGGGAGTACGTTTAATTTGTTATCACGTCTGAGAACGCGTCTCAATGTTTTGAAAACAAATTGGGAAGTTATGAGTGGTTAATTTTTCTTCCAAAAGAAAAAAGGTCTTAGGGATGTGTTAATTGTAGTGTTTGCATTTTAGGCCATCTACAAAATTTAACAAAGTTAACATAGTATTTTCAATATTAATTTTTTTAGCAAATTTATTACCCTTTAGTTTTCTAAAAAAACATTAATTTGCATAAAATCTAGGATCCAACGTTGCAAAACAAATGAAACGGTTAGGTGACCTTTATCCCGTCCGTTTAATCCAACAAGGTAGATAACGTTTATCGATTACATCGAATGTAATTCCTAGCGTTATGGGATCTTTAACAACTTGTTTGTTAATTGGCATGTTTGATCCCATCTATGCCTTGGGTTTCTAATGCTTAGGTGACCTTTATCACAAAAGATTCCCAATCAAGTCATCCTACTTGAAACAACGTGTGAAACTTACATCCATGCGGTTAGGTGACCTTTATCCCACAAAGACATAAGAATCACCTCATCCATCACAAGACAATCCAAGTGGTTAGGTGACCTTTATCCCACAAGGGTGTCTTAGTGACGTATTGAGTGTTTCTCAAAAGGACGGCATATGACTTGCGTTTTGAAAAAGGTATTTATAATGTTTTATAATTCTAGTTTTAAAAACATTTTAGTATTGCATGCATTTAATAATATATGGTACAAACTTATTTCTCATCAAATGGTTCCTATTAGTTTAAATAAAATCTTAATTTTATCAACTAATTATGTGTCATCAATTTTTTTTTAATATCAAATATTAATTTTTGAGTTTGAGCACTATAAGAACCATTTATAGTCTCTTAATAAACATTTTTATTAATACTAGACTATGAGTTTGTATGAGTTTTGAAATTTCCATTTAAAATCTCAATTTTAATTTTTTAAAACTCATGGTACCATATTATTGCATGCATCCAATATCACATGACACTTGGAGTTTGTAAGAGTTTTTAAAATCGTCATTTTAATTTACTTTGACATTTCAAAATTTTTATGGGTTTTTAGAATAAAACTCATTTTATTTATAAAACCCATTTTAACCATTTTACTTTTAAAATGTTATTTTGGAAGCCAAAATACAAAAGATGATTTATTTTATGTTCAAAATATTATCTAGTATGCTAGAACCTATTTCAATCATACATGATAATATCAACATAAAATACAAACATATAAAATATGTAGAAAAAGTACAAACCAAGTTACTAATGTATTGGTCAATGATGTCTTTTATAAACAAGTGTCTAGCAAGTATATTAATAAAATATACTTGCACATGCACTTGCACATGCCATCACATTGCCTCCCAAAAGGACCAATGAGATAACATGCAATCTTTCAATTTAACCCTTATAGTTTTGAGATAGTTAAAATTTATTTTTAAATAAACAATTTTACATAAAATGAATTTGAACCAATTTGCATGTTATCAATTTTAAAATCTCCATTTTAAAAATTGGTTGATATAAAATCTCTATTTTAAACTTGGTTCATTTAAAATCTAATTTTAAAAATTGTCGCTTCAACTTTAAACAATTTTAAATAAGCGCGTTTGAACCAATTTTATGTTCTTTACTAGCATACAATATCCTATATTTTAACGCATCAAAAGAACATAATCAACCATAAGCATGCAAAAGAATGTGCATAAAACAAAGTCATTTCTAATGACATTTCTTGTGAGCCAAAACAAGAAATGTCAAGTCCATTCCTAAGGGACAAAAAAAAAACCAAGCTCCCACTTGCTTTAGCATCTCCATGCATCAAGAACATCAAGCTCCATCTTCAAGCTCCATGTTGGCCTTCTTCTTGTTACATTTTATAAAATAAAAACTAGTTCTAATAACTAATCTAATACTTACAAAATGAACAAAAGAACCATGAAATAATAAAACCTATTTACTATTACAAACCAACATGAATAATAATAAAAATTATAACAAATTTAAAAAAAAAACACAACAACCAACATATTGGTCCATGGCTTGTTTATGCACATTTTTCATAAACAACAAAAATAATAATAAAACAACACTTTGTTTTTCTAAGGCAACATTTATGTAACAAAAATGCATGTTAAAATTTTGTTACATAAAATATAAAATTTTCACAAACAAGTTGCCAAAGAAGCCATGCATGAACTTTTCATACCAAAATGAAATTTTATCCATGGCTTCCAAAAACCAAGTTTTACCAAAAAAAAACTTATTTACTAATCATGCATTATAACATAGGCTCTGATACCACTTGTTGGGATTTTATGTTCAAAACATGGGTTTCAAAAATCTCATAAGATGTAAAATAATTTACGCAACGGAAGCAAAAATTTAGTTTTGAACAAAAACATAAAACCATTCTATCCCCACCAAGGATCTTGTTACATGCAAGAAAAGATAAATAAGAACAAACATACCAAGAGAGTTCAAGATTACAACCTTTGAAGACTTTGAATCCTCTCGGGAGGTTGGATGTTGGTGAAGATGGTAGAACCCAAAATAGAGCTCCTCTAGAGTAGTCCACCAACAAGCTCCAACACCAAAGTATGCTAGTACTTTCTTGATACAAGATGCAAATATCTTTCTAACTCTATACTACACTAGTATGAGAAGTGAAGAAACAAAAACCACCACCAAGAGTGGTGGTTTCGGCCGAAGTTAGAGAGAGCAAGAAGAGAGAGAGCCAAAAAACTTATTTGTGTATTTTCAAGTGTTTTTACAATTCTTGTGAAACCCTTCTATTTACAAGAAAGCACCATTAATCTTATTGGACCAAAAAGGAGGACCAATAGATGTTAAGTCTTTCATGCAACATTTCACATTTAGTCCCTCTAGTCTAAATTAGTTAAAATCTCTATTTTAACTACTTAAACTTATTACTTTTAATCCCTTCTACCTAATTCTAGTTATATATTAAAATCATCATATTTTAATAAACTAGAATTCTTATTTGCATCTAATATTATAAATTATATTCAATAATATAATTAATAATATTTATCAAGAATTAATAATATATATCAAGAATCAAAATTCTTATAAATATTAATTCGGTGTCTATTTGTTATTCGGTGTGACCCTATAGGATCATTAATTACCGGTAATATTATTTTATAATCATTATTGAGCATATAGAACCAACAAACCGGTCCGCTCACCGGAACCCGGCAAAAAGTGCACTCGTGTAGTGCAAAGCTTATATAAATACAATATATATCTCATTACATCATATTGTCATTTATATACACATAATCATATTCCTACCACAATTCAAAAACGTTTTAAATACAATATATATCTCATATATATATATACACATATATATGTATCCCAGTTCAAAAACGTTTTAAAGCAAAACTCACCTCGATCGCTTATCCATAAACACTTCCAAGCTTTTCTCCAAAAGATTCAGTCTTTCAATCCAAATCCACAGAATCTGTAACAGATTAAATACAAATATCGCCTTACTAGTCAAACACATAAAGCCTACTAAAATCTTATCCTCAACAGCTCTCCCTTTAGCGACTTATCACGGGGGGTTCCGCTACCCGGATAGCGGATGGGGTCAAGGGGCAACGCCCTTTTCGGAGCAACTTAATCCAAAAATACAATCAGAAACTATATCCGGACACTACCAAAACTACCGAAACTCGCTGCACCGGGACTCCATTGTACCGGGACTCTCCAGTACCGGGACTCTCCAGTACCGGGACTCCACCGGGAGTCTCAAGAACACAGTCGGTCTAAACTTTCCCAGATGCGATTGAAATCTATACAAAACACGAAACTGGAAATTCTAAACCGATAGGAATTTACTACTGATGATTACAAACACAAAACCTAAAGAATACATACCTTAATTTTGATTCCAACACACTCAATCGGAGCCTTAACCGTACTTCCTTCTTCTGCTTCTTTTCTCCTCAAGAACACGCACACACACACACACACTGATATTTTGAGTTATGAAATATCTGAAAATCCTAAAGGGGTAATATCAAATCCCCATTTACCAAATGAACCTTCAACTATCAACTAATGTCCAACACCCCTTTTACTTATTATTTTACCCTAACTTACCCTTAACCTCGTTTTATAAAGTTAACTAGATTTAACGGAATTAGGATTTAACTAACGAACTTACGCGGGGTATTACAACTAATGACTCAAGGCGGGTGTTACTTAACCCAATTACAAGTTGCTAATCCCAAATAGGTGCAGTAAACTTCACTAAGCTAAACCACTTCTCGTGCACTCTACTAGCACTCATCACTTCACAGTGTAGCTAAAGATATTCCCAACCTGAACCTGTTGCACATGCCGACAAATAAAAAGGTTAGGCTAACGCCTAGTGAGTTCAAGAGTTTACATCATGAGCAAATCATTTGATAGACCAAAAGATTCAACTTAATTTATGATTTCCAAAAAGGGGTTTGTATAGAATGCACCGACAACACAATTTCCAAACGCACACAATTCCTGTAAGGAAAAATTCCAATGAAAACCATTTCTCCACAATGTACTCAAATCCAAAACTCACTCAAGAGGTAAATAAATAATAATTTCTCAATAATCGCCAAAGAGAATAATACTCCAATGGTTGAAAACAACCAATCAAGGATGAAACATAAAACCCGTCCGTCAATCATAGAAAACAATACATACGCATATAATATGACACCGACAACGCGGATAAACAAAATACCCGAAATCAACACCCTACGGTGACGGGGGAGACCCGATTTCATCGAATGTGGCGAACACATAAATCAAACCACAATTAATAAACACAAGTAAGCTTCATGGATGGGAAACACATGACATCAACCATCCCTCGGTCTCTAGTCAGTTTTAGACATCAACCCAAACCGGGTCTTTAGTCCATCTCCGACATCAACCAAACTAGGTCTTTAGCCCGTCTTAGACATCAACCAAACTAGGTCTCTAGTCCATCTCCAACATCAACCAAACTAGGTCTTTAGTCCGTCATAGACATCAACCAAACTAGGTCTCTAGTCCATCTCCGACATCAACCAAACTAGGTCTTTAGTCCATCTTAGACATCAACCAACTAGGTCTCTAGTCCCAACCACCAAGTTCAATCATTTTGGATCTTTACCTTAGGAACCCACCATCCAACACACGCTTACTCGACTTAAATATATATATACATGACGCCAAAAGAATAACCAATGCATGCAAATCATGTAAATCTCAAATATAATGCAAATCATGCAATTCAAACCCCAAGCCCACGTCGAGCTTATTAAAAATCGGGCATATGCCCTCAAGACTCAATCGAGTCCAAAACCGAGCCCTCTGCTCAAAAGATCTAATGATCATTTATCAACATCAACTCATGCAAATGCAATGCATCTAACCCACATCATGCAAACACATGCTCCGAGGCATGATAATATCACAACCCCTTCATTGCCACCTTCCCAAAGAAGTCAAATCAAATATGCATCTATATATATGTGTGTGTATACGTATACGCAAATCTTTTATAACTCAACCATGCTTATAATTGTAATACCCCGGGTAGGTCCGTTAGTTAAATTCCCTTTTTCCGTTAAATAAAGTTAAATTTAAAGTTAGATGTTTAGGGTATGTTTGGAATAATTATAAGTTTAGGGGTGTTTGGGTTATATGTGAGAAGTTCAAGGTTCAAATGGTAAGATTTGGATTGATATTACCTCATCAACCTCAGATGTTATTCATATACCTAAAATTAGAAAGAGTGAGAGTTGTGCGGGAGTTTGGAGGCGAAAAAAGCGAAAGAAGAAAGTTACGGTCTGAGCATCAATCGACTGGGTTGAATTCGATTTTGAGGTAAGCTCTTTGGTCTTTTATGTTGGTAATCATCTTTAGACAGTTTCTATCGGATTAGAATGGTTAGATTGAAGTTATATAGGTTTAATTTGAACCTGGGTAAAATTGGAACCGACTGTCTTCTTAGGACTCCCGGTGAAGTCCCGGTAGTATGAACTCCCGGTATAGCAGGACTTCCGGTAGTATGAACTCCCGGTATAGAAGTACTTCCGGTAGTATGAACTCCCGGTATAGAAGTACTTCCGGTAGTATGAACTCCCGGTATAGAAGGACTTCCGGTAGTATGAACTCCCGGTATAGCAGACTCCCGGTACTAAGAACTCCCGGTACTATAAGTCCCGGTACCCTGTGTAGTCCCGGTAGTGAGTTAAATACAGTGTGTAATGAAACAATTGGGGATGGGAAATTGTTAGGCTTTACGTATTTGGTTAGTAAAGCAAGTTGTGTATATTAACTTGTTTCAGATTCCGTGGAATCGTGGTACGGGATAGGATCATTTTGAAAGAAGCTTACGAACGTGTGAAATAACCAAAACAGGTGAGTTTTGCTTTGAAAACACTTTTTAACTGGAATACATACATGTGTGGAGTTGGGAGTGAAATTGTTGATAATTATATGCTCGTATGTGAATTATAATATAGTGAGGTATTATATTTACATGTGTATTATAAATGTGTTATAATACGTTGGTCGGGTTTAAGACTGGTGTGATCGGCTATAGAACCTGTATAGCGTTGTTTGGTTGTAGTTGTTGTACAGCGTTGTATTTTATTAGTTGGCTTGCTACCACTAATATGGCCAGGAGGAAATGAGAAGGGAAGGTACATGTTATGTGAGCTTAATTGGATATATGAAATTGTGTTGCGTGATTTATATGAACGAAGTTATATAAATGGTTTTCAAACTAACAGGGATTTCTCACTTAGACCATCAAGTCTAACCATCATTTTGTTTTAAAATATGTATTCCAGGTGGTGGTTCAAGTAAGAGAAAGTAATTAGAGTATTCAATGGATGGCTTTTGTGAAGGGTTATAAGAAGAATATTTTTTATTGTTTAGCAGTTGTATCATCTTATTAAATGTGATGTATGTAATAGTACAAAGTTAGTAGTAGAATGGTTTCTTTTATTTGTAAAAGACTGCGGGACCGAACTTGTAATTTGATGTTTCTTTTGTTATATGAATGTTATGTTATGCTATGTGATTGGTTGTACATATGGGATATGGGATGTTACAAATGGTATCAGAGCCTTCGTTTAAGGGATTTAGGTATTAGTATCTGTACCTAGACTTAAACTGCATGTGAAGTAGGATGTCCCTATTATTGTAGAACCTCGGGATACTAAGTATAAAAGGTAGAAGGAACATCATGTAATGTAATTTCATACTACACCTGGCCAGTGTAATTGTGATCTTACAGGTACATGTTTGAACTTGAATACCTTGTTATATGGGGTATGTGCTTATGTGTATATTAACCCTGTTTAAATCTACAGAATGGCAAGTGGTACAAGAAATTCGAATCGAGGAGGAGGAAGAAATCCAAACAGAATTAATCCGTCGGTAGGAGCAGGGGACAGGGGAGGCAGAACAGGGGGCAGAGTTGGGGGTAGAATTGGAGGTAGAGCTGGAGGTCGAGCCGGAGGCAGAACCCAACAAAATAGTACAGATTTCATTACCAGGGCTGATCTAATGGCATAAATGGGAAGATTACAAGACAATATTCAAGCTATGTTCAACCAAACTCATAATACCGAAACAGAAGGACCAGACCCTACTCATGAAGAAGAGATGCCAATCACCCCTACGGTCTTACCGGTAATGAGAAGATGTGATTACAAAATGTTTCTTAGTTGCAAACCTCCTACGTACTCAGGGGATTGGGATCCAGTAAAAGCAATGAGATGGATGAAGGAAATTGAAGCCGTTTTCAAAACAAGCAAGTGCGCGGATGAAGATAGAGTATTGTATGGGGCAGCTATGTTAAAAGGAGATGCATTGTATTGGTGGGAATCTTTTATTCATTCAAAAGGATCCGATGTTTATTCTACCCTCTCTTGGGAAGAATTTGTGGTAGCCTACAGGAAACAATTTTGTCCCCAAGCAGCCGTTAAACAACTGGAAGGAGAATTCATGAATCTACAACAAGGAAACTTATCTGTTCGAGATTATACTGCTAGCTTTCTGGAAAAGTCTCGATTTGCAGAATACTATGTTGCCACGGAGGCGATGAAGACGGAAAGGTTTATTTTTGGATTGAACTCAGAAGTTAGAAGGTTAGTGTCTGCAACAAGACCCGATACTTTCTCGGCTGCAGTTAATGCCGCGGAGAATGTGGAACGAGATATTAGAAGAGATGCTGGGGATAAAAGTATCGGAAAGAGAAAGTGGGAAGGACCACAATACGATCCGAAGAAGCCCCGATTTCAGAGGTATGATAACCGCCCGCCTTTTCGACCAGCGGAAATACCATGTCCGAAGTGCAACCGTGTCCATCAAGGGAATTGCCAAAGTGATTTACGAGCATGTTATAAGTGTGGAAAGACTGGACACGTCATCAAGGATTGTAGGGTAACGCGGTTATGTTTCTTATGCAATTCTCCGGATCATCTTCAGTCAAACTGTCTACGAGGGAGGATACAGCAGGGTGGGTCATCAGGCAGGCCAGCGATTGTTAAACCAGTAGTACCAAGGTTGGAACCCCAGTAACCAGGGGTCGCGCATTTCAGAAGACTGAGAAAGAAGCGGAGGAAACTCCGGATGTGGTCACAGGTACATTTTTGATAAACTCTACGCGTGCTAAGGTGTTATTTGATTCCGGTGCAAACCGCTCGTTTGTGTCTCCTACATTTGCTGCTTGTCTGTGTTTGAAACCTAAAATGTTAGAAACTGCTCTATTAGTAGATACTGCAAATGACAACCAAGTGTCGGTTAGTGAAGTATTTGATGGTTGTGTGATTAATATAGAGGGGTGTGGAGTGCCTATACAATTGTTTCCTATAACTTTAATAGAGTTTGATGTAGTAGTGGGAATGGACTGGTTAGCCGAGAATCAGGCTAATATAGTGTGTGATAAGAAGATAATAAATGTTGTATTATCTGGGAGGGGACCAGTAGTGATTTATGGTGATCGCAGGAATCATCGATCTTGTCTTATTTCAATATTAAAAGCACATAGGTGTGTTATTAAGGGTTGTCAGAGTTACCTGGCCTACGTGATAGATGTTAAGCCGGAAAAGAATAGGATGGAAGATATTCCTATCGTTAGTGAATTTCCTGAAGTATTCCCTGAAGACTTGAATAGTCTTCCGCCCGTTAGACAAGTAGAATTCGGTATAGACCTGATTCCTGGAGCCACTCCTGTAGCCCGTGCACCGTATCGTTTGGCGCCTCCAGAGATGAAAGAAATGATGGCACAACTACAAGACCTATCCGATAAAGGCTTCATCAGACCTAGTTCTTCGCCGTGGGGAGCACCAGTGTTATTTGTGAAAAAGAAAGATGGGTCGATGAGAATGTGTATTGACTACCGAGAATTGAATAAGCGCACGATAAAGAACAAGTATCCGCTACCCCGAATTGATGATCTCTTTGATCAGTTAGTTGGAGCTTGCTATTTCTCCAAGATTGACCTACGGTCCGGTTATCACCAGTTGAAAGTTAAAGAAGAAGACGTTTTAAAGACTGCTTTTCGAACGAGGTATGGTCATCATGAATTTCTAGTAATGCCATTTGGATTGACGAACGCTCCAGCTGCCTTTATGGATTTAATGAATCGGGTATGTAAGCCGTATCTCGATAAATTTGAAATTGTGTTTATCGATGATATCCTTATCTATTCTCGATCCAAGGAAGAACACGCGCAACATCTTCGTTTGATTCTAGAGCTGCTGAAGGAGGAAAAGTTGTATGCAAAATTTTCGAAATGTGAATTCTGGCTACGGAAAGTACAATTTCTGGGGCACGTGGTTTCTGAGAAAGGTATACAAGTCGATCCGATGAAAGTAGAAGCAGTTGAAAAGTGGGAACAACCGAAGACGGCAACAGAAGTGCGTAGTTTTCTGGGTTTAGCCGGCTACTATCGGAAATTCATAAAAGACTTCTCTCGTATCGCAACGCCTATGACCAAGCTGACCCAGAAGAATTTGAAGTTTGAATGGAAAGCAGAGCAGGACGAGGCATTCCGTATATTGAAAGAGAAACTGTGCAGCGCGCCGATTTTATCACTACCTGAAGGTTCGGAAGACTTTGTGGTTTATAGTGATGCGTCCAAATTAGGATTGGGATGTGTGCTTATGCAGCGTGGGAAAGTTATTGCTTATGCTTCTCGACAATTAAAGGATCATGAAAGACAGTACCCTACGCACGATATGGAACTTGCAGCAGTCGTCTTTGCGTTAAAGATTTGGAGGCATTATCTATATGGTTCCAAATGTCAGATTTATACCGATCACAAGAGTCTCCAACACCTCTTTGATTAGAAGGAACTAAATATGAGACAAAGGAGATGGCTATAATTGTTGAACGATTACGACTGTGAAATCCTTTATCACCCAGGAAAAGCAAATGTGGTAGCTGATGCATTGAGTCGTCAAGAAAGGGGTGGAACAATAAAAGTTATTTCGCTGCGAACTGAGCTTCTACCCAACATATTTGACGAACTGCAGAAGTGTCAAATGGAGGCTTATCAGGATGAACATTTGAAATCAGAACGGTTAGTGGGGATGTCAGCATTGTTAATAAAAGATGATCGGGGGTTATTGTGTCTGGGAAACAGAGTGTGGGTACCTCGATTGGGTGGGTTACGTGATCGTGTTTTACAAGAATCTCATCAATTCCGTTTCTCTATTCACCCAGGTACAAACAAGATGTATAAAGACTTAAAACAATTCTATTGGTGGCCGGGGATAAATAGGGGAATTGCTCAGTATGTGGAAAGATGTGATACATGTAAGAAAGTAAAGATCGAACACCAAAAGCCATTTGGTCAACTACAACGGCTAGAAATACCTATGTGGAAGTGGGAGCAGATTACCACAGATTTCATCACGAAGCTACCGAGGACTCCGAAGGGATTTGATTCTATTTTGGTGATCGTCGACAGATTGACAAAGTCTGCACACTTCCTACCGATTAAGGAAACCGATTCGATGGAGCGATTAGCTAAGTTGTACATTGATGAAATAGTAACTCGACATGGAGTTCCAATCTCGATCATTTCTGATGGTGATAGTCGTTTTACTTCAAGGTTTTGGAGAAGTTTTCAAAGGGAAATGGGGACTCAGATAAAGTTAAGTACAACGTATCACCCTCAAACAGATGGGCAGAGTGAACGAACAATTCAGACCTTAGAAGATATGCTTCGGGCTTGCATTGTTGATTTTGGGGGATCGTGGGATAAGCATTTACCGTTGATTGAATTCGCTTACAACAACAGTTATCATTCCAGCATACAAGCGGCACCGTTCGAAGTACTGTATGGTAGAAAATGGCGAACGCCTCTGTGTTGGAACGAAGTGGGAGAGAAACAGTTAGCGGGGCCGGAAATAGTTCAGCTAACCGCCGATAAGGTTACTCAGATTCGAGAAAGGTTGAAAGTGTCTCAAGATAGACAGAAGAGCTATGCTGACCGCCGTCGAAAGCCATTGGAATTTCAAGTTGGGGATTTCGTAATGTTAAAGGTTTCGCCGTGGAAAGGAGTCATCAGATTTGGAAGACAAGGTAAACTTAGCCCAAGGTATATCGGACCGTTTGCAATAACAGAAAGGATCGGTGAAGTGGCTTACCAATTAAATCTTCCTCCAGAATTGAGCAGGATTCATAATGCATTTCACGTATCGAACTTCCGAAAGTGTTTGGTTACTCCAGATCAGTCGGTCTCCCTACCAGAAATACAAGTCGATGAAAGACTGAACTATGTGGAAGAACCGGAAGCTATAGTTGATCATAAAGTTAAAGTGCTACGAAATAAGGAGATCAGGCAAGTGAAAATTCAGTGGAGACATCATAGAGGTCAAGATGCTACGTGGGAATCCGAATCAGAAATGAGAGCCAAATACCCTCATCTTTTTGCTTAACTGAATTCCGGGACGGAATTCCTTTTAAGGGGGAGATGATGTAATACCCCGGGTAGGTCCGTTAGTTAAATTCCCTTTTTCCGTTAAATAAAGTTAAATTTAAAGTTAGATGTTTAGGGTATGTTTGGAATAATTATAAGTTTAGGGGTGTTTGGGTTATATGTGAGAAGTTCAAGGTTCAAATGGTAAGATTTGGATTGATATTACCTCATCAACCTCAGATGTTATTCATATACCTAAAATTAGAAAGAGTGAGAGTTGTGCGGGAGTTTGGAGGCGAAGAAAGCGAAAGAAGAAAGTTACGGTCTGAGCATCAATCGACTGGGTTGAATTCGATTTTGAGGTAAGCTCTTTGGTCTTTTATGTTGGTAATCATCTTTAGACAGTTTCTATCGGATTAGAATGGTTAGATTGAAGTTATATAGGTTTAATTTGAACCTGGGTAAAATTGGAACCGACTGTGTTCTTAGGACTCCCGGTGAAGTCCCGGTAGTATGAACTCCCGGTATAGCAGGACTTCCGGTAGTATGAACTCCCGGTATAGAAGTACTTCCGGTAGTATGAACTCCCGGTATAGAAGGACTTCCGGTAGTATGAACTCCCGGTATAGCAGACTCCCGGTACTAAGAACTCCCGGTACTATAAGTCCCGGTACCCTGTGTAAGTCCCGGTACCCTGTGTAGTCTCGGTAGTGAGTTAAATACAGTGTGTAATGAAACAATTGGGGATTGGAAATTGTTAGGCTTTACGTATTTGGTTAGTAAAGCAAGTTGTGTATATTAACTTGTTTCAGATTCCATGGAATCGTGGTACGGGATAGGATCGTTTTGAAAGATGCTTACGAACGTGTGAAATAACCAAAACAGGTGAGTTTTGCTTTGAAAACACTTTTTAACTGGAATACATACATGTGTGGAGTTGGGAGTGAAATTGTTGATAATTATGTGCTCGTATGTGAATTATAATATAGTGAGGTATTATATTTACATGTGTATTATAAATGTGTTATAATACGTTGGCCGGGTTTAAGACTGGTGTGATCGGCTATAGAACCTGTATAGCGTTGTTTGGTTGTAGTTGTTGTACAGCGTTGTATTTTATTAGTTGGCTTGCTACCACTAATATGGCCAGGAGGAAATGAGAAGGGAAGGTACATGTTATGTGAGCTTAATTGGATATATGAAATTGTGTTGCGTGATTTATATGAACGAAGTTATATAAATGGTTTTCAAACTAACAGGGATTTCTCACTTAGACCATCAGGTCTAACCCTCATTTTGTTTTAAAATATGTATTCCAGGTGGTGGTTCAAGTAAGAGCAAATAATTAGAGTATTCAATGGATGGCTTTTGTGAAGGGTTATAAGAAGAAGATTTTGGATTGTTTAGCAGTTGTATCATCTTATTAAATGTGATGTATGTAATAGTACAAAGTTAGTAGTAGAATGGTTTCTTTTATTTGTAAAAGACTGCGGGACCGAACTTGTAATTTGATGTTTCTTTTGTTATATGAATGTTATGTTATGCTATGTGATTGGTTGTACATATGGGATATGGGATGTTACAATAACCCACCAAGGTTCATTAGACCCAAAGGTACTAAGAATACAAATCATCAAACGGTCTCCACACATAAGACCAAACACTCAAACCGGCACATACTCAAATATAATGCAAATAAGCATATAACACATCCAAGGCTCCACCTACTAAAATCGGCAAACACTCAAAAAACTCATTTGAGTATAAGTCAAGCCTTTAAAGGCCAATATAAACGTTTGGTTAAATACGTGTTGCTCACACGGTTACGTAAACCAAAATACATCGTTACCCAAAATCATTCCCCTTTTAATTTCTCGATTGGCCACCGGCCCCAAATAAAAGGTTTACAACTCCCAAAATATTCATACGGTCAAGATTGACCAAAATCCCCAACTCACACGTTCACATTTTCAAAACGTACATATCGTAATTATTGCACAATCACAACAAACACTAAAAGTGTATTTGACCAAATAACTTTCACTTATGCAATAAATTAACAAAACCTCTTTCACTCGTGATTTACTCGTCAATCACTCAAAATCCCCAAATGTGGGTGTTTTACAAGATTTGTAAAGCTCATCACTTTGATTAAATCAAAACCCACTAAATAACTCAACAAGGGATAATTTCATATAAAGCACACAATACTTTAAAATAAACATTTTGGCATGTACAACGTTTTCAGAAATCTACTTGAACTCACCTTGCTAGATTAGGCTAAATCTAGATTTTCCCAACGTACGCTCCTTTGAAGAAACTTGCATCTTCAAGCCAAAAACCTAGATCCAACATTTCCAACCATAAATACTTAGATCTAACCATGTAGAATCAATCCCCAAACATAATACATCAAAAACCCTACTTATACCAAAACCCTAGTTCTTATAGATGAAGGAAATATGGTTTCCTTAACCAATCATCACCAAAATAACACCAACAAAACTCACAAAGGAAGAGAAGATGAAAACCACAAAACCCTAGTCTTTGGGTAGAGAGATACTACCTTAATCACTTGAATCTCCAAGCAAAAGCTCCTAATAATCCACAAAAGCTCCAAGCTTCCATATCTTCAACAATCGTGGAAAGGGGTTTAGTTTGAGTGGAGAAGATGAAGAAGAGAGGAAGGGTTTAGGGTTCTTCTTGTGGAAAATCGTTTAAGAGAGGGACAGAAATCTGAGATGTGGTTGAGTGCAAATGAAATGAGGGAAGAGAGAGGCTTGTCTTAAAACAACCCTAAAAATGCATCAGACATGCCGTGGACGTTCGGCCTATTGCCACAATGACGTGCCTATGGTACCTCCATAGGTGGTTAGTAGCTCGGTATACGTTAAGAATAAAGTTCACAAGTATGTCACAACACATGTGAACAAATCATACTAATTACAAAAATATCGACCAATTCCCTTAAAAGCTTTATAAGGGAAAATGGATTCAAAATAACAAATCTTTCTCTTTTGTGGCAGTGAAACCGACAGAAGGTCACCACAGAAGATGGGTACAACCGAAGGCTCTTCCGGAGAGAAACTTTTATAAAAATAAATCTAGCCTAGATAGGTCCTTCTATAAAAGAAAGTCTGATGATAGGAGAGATTGTCAACATAAAGCCTATGTACCCATTTTCAATGACTTTAATGAAACGTTTAAGCAAGTTGCATCGAATGTTAATTATTGTCATTGCTTTGAGCTTATGTTCCAATTGAAACAACATTTCTCTGGTCCACATTGCTTCCTCTCTCGACCCAAAGCCAAGAATGCCAAATTCAAGGGCCAGAAGAAGCAAAATGGTTCTTCTAATAAAGAAGTTAAAACCAAAAGCAAGGATGCTAAGGCAACCTTAAAAACCCCTAACAAAATTGGACCCATTTGGAAATGGGTACCTAAAACTCTTTGAATGTGTTGCAGAAGTAGTATGTGCCCATATGGTACCTAGACTTCGGGTGCTCTAGGCACATGACTGGCGACAAAGGTCTACCCTCTTCATACAAAGAAAATATTGGAGGAGGATCAGTGACCTTTGGAGAAAATAAAAAGGGGTATATCAGAGGCTATGGAGTCATCAAAAAGAAAGACGTGACTTTGTGCAAAGTTGCATATGTGACACAGGATTTGATGTAAAGTTCAAAAGAACATATTGCTCTCTTCTAGGTGAAGATACATACATAGAACTACTAAGAGCCGAAAGAAGAGGTGATATGTACCTCATGAACTTTAAGGCAAAGAGCCAAAAAGACAAGCTCTGTCTTGTGTCAAGTAAGAATGAAGAAGCTTGGCTCTGGCACAACAGGTTTTCCCATCTGAATTTTCATACTCTTGACAAACTTGTGAAGCTTAATCTGGTTAGTGGTTTACCAAATGTTAAATTCGACAAAGAGCATCTATGTTTTGTTTAGGAGATGGGCAAACTCAAAAGAGCTTCTCATAAAGGCAAGTCAGATGTGTCTTGCACTAAGCCTCTGTACATGCTTCATGTTGACCTCTGTGGTCCTATTTCTGTACAGAGCTTAGGAGGCAAAAAGTATATACTTGTCCTAGTTGATGAGTACTCAAAATATACTTGGGTAGAGTTTATTCGAAAGAAGTCAGATGTTCTTCAAATCTTTATTAATCTAATGAGAAAAAACCAAGTCTTGTTTGAGTGCAAGGAACAGAAGTTAAGGAGTGACAATGGCACAGAGTTCAGAAACTCTACCATTGAAACTTACCTCACAGAAGAAGGAATTTTTCAGAACTTCTCTATCGCACGAACTCCATAACAGAATGGCGTGGTTGAATGAAGAAATCGCACGCTACTGGAGGCCTCGAGAACCATGCTCACAAAATCTGGATTACCCACTTCTTTCTGGCATAAGCAATCTCTACCGCATGTTTCACTCAAAATCGTTCTTTGATATTGAGAGACACTCGAAGACACCTTACAACTTTATCAACCAGAGGAAGACAAACATAAAGTTCTTCCATGTGTTTAGGTGCAGATGCTTTGTCTTGAACGACAGAGAGCACCTTGGGAAGTTTGACCGAAAAGTAGATGAAGGAAGATTTGGATATTCTGCCACATCCAAAGCCTACATAGTCTATGTTCTAAGGACAAGAACAATTGTGGAAAGCATAAACGTTTATTTTGATGATTTATTTCAACAAACTTTTGAGCAAATCAGTTCAGAACTCGGGCTAAACAATCAAGCCTCTGGCATCTCAATCTCTCGAGAAACAGAGATGAATCTGTTGTTCGAAGATCTGTTCAATGACGAAGATGATCCCTCTGTAAATGGTCACAGAGCTTCTGGAGAACTGACCTTTGCGGACCAAGCATCTCAAGGTATATCTATAATTGGTCCCTCAAATACTTCACCCTCTTCCACTACATGTGTACGTACAACATTCGAGGGGGAGCAAGTAGAGGATACAATCAACAAGAACTCCACGACAAATCAACAAGAAATCTTACTCCTGTGACCATAGAGGAATCAACACCATAGCTAAATGAGGACTCTACATCAACATCGACAGAGGATTCAATCCCAACTCTCATCGAAATACCAACTCAAACTGAAACTTCAACTCCAGCAACAAGTGCAAATGAAGTACCTTCAACGACAGAAGGTATGTATGAACCATCGTGCATACCCATAGAAGTTCAACTTGATGCGACTAATAACCATCTTCCCAGAATGACAAAGTAGACGAAGAGTCATCCACAGAGCCAAATCATTGGCAGTCCTTCTGACAAAGTGAAAACTCGATCAGCCACGACTAATTTTTGTTTCGTCACAAATTTTATCAGTATGATCGAACCAAAGAAAGTTTCTGAGGCCCTGGATGATCCAAATTGGGTGGATGCTATGCAAGTAGAGCTTCTCCAATTTGAGTGCAACAAAGTATGGTCCCTTGTACCTCTGCCAAGAGGAAAAACGACAATTGGGACCAAGTGGGTGTTCAGGAACAAGGACGAAGATGGAGTGGTCATTAGGAACAAAGCAAGACTGGTGGCCAAGGGATACTGCCAAGAGAAAGGGATTGACTACAAGGAAACCTTTGCCTCTGTTGCACCGCTCGAAGTAATCAGTATATTCCTAGCCTTTGCAGCCCACAGAGGTTTGAAGGTGTACCAGATAGATGTGAAGTCTGCTTTTCTTAATGGTCAGATTCAAGAGGAAGTGTATGTCCAACAACCACCAGGATTTGAGAGTTCAAAATATCCAAATCATGTATACCATCTGGACAAGGCCCTCTATGGACTCAAACAGGCCCCAAGAGCTTGGTATGAATGATTCTCAAATTTCCTTCTTGTCAATCATTTCGAAAGAGGTACTACTGACACTACTTTGTTTTATAAGAAGAAAGGAGGTGAGATCTTGCTTGTGCAAATATATGTGGATGACATCATATTTGGTTCTACAAATGAAAAATATTGCACAAAGTTTGAAAAACTCATGAAGAGTGAGTTTGAAATGAGCATGATGGGAGAATTAATTTTCTTCCTCGGGCTTCAAGTCAAACAATCAATAGAGGGAATTTTCATAAATCAATCCAAATATGTCTCTGACATTCTTTCAAAATTTAAACTCTCTGACTGTTCTGCAATGAAGACCCCCATGGCCACTGAATCTAAGTTACACTCGGATCCAGAGGGTAAATCTGTCGAATGCAAGCTCTACAGAGGCATGATTGGGTCTCTTTTATACTTAACTGCGAGTATACCAGATATCATGTATGCCACATGTCTTTGTATAAGATATCAGGAAAATACTAAAGAATCACACCTTTATGTTGTAAAGAGGATCTTTAGACACCTCAAAGGAACCAAAAACCTTGGTCTCTGGTATCCAAAGAACTCTGGCTTTGATCTAACGGCTGAAACAGATTCAGATCATGGAGGATGCAAATTAGACAGGAAAGTACCTCTGGGAGTTGCCAATTCCTAGGAGGTAAATTAGTGAGATGGACTTCAAAGAAGAAAATTTATGTGTCTACATCTACGACAGAAGCTAAATACGTTGTTGCTCACAAGTTCTGTGGATGAGAACTCAGCTCAGAGATTATGCTCTAAACATCGATGAAAATACCCATCCCCTGTGACTCCAAAAGTGCCATAGCTATCTCTGCCAATCCAGTACAACACTAAAAAACAAAGCACATCGATCGAAATGTACTTTGTGCCAACAGAGTATCAACTTGCTGATCTATTCACCAAAGCTCTAGATGAGAAGAGATTCTTATTCTATGTTGGCAAGTTGGGTATGTTGAACATAGGTTGATCCAAAGAACCTCTGTAAGTGTATATAGAGTATCTCTTGTATATATGTGAATATTTTTACTCTTCAGTACGTAAAATATCTCTTTTCAAGTTTCATGATCCACAGAGCTTTTGTGACATTGCACAGAGCCTCTGGCCTATATCACAGAGTCTCTCGAGTGGTTGATCTATGTCTTGTGCATTACCTATCTCATCTAACCAAGCATAGATCAAGGGGGGACCATAAGGAAGCCTCAATACGCGTAACAGAAGTTAACCATTCAAGGGGGAGCAACAGAAGCTATCTGTTCGAGCAAAGATCTAAAGAAGGTGAGCATGCAGAATGCAGTGAACTATTTTTGGTAAGCACACCACACAAAACAATTTTCTCGGACACCACTTTCTAAATATGTCCCAGAATACCTATTCAAGCAAATCAAAACTTTGAATGGTCAAAATCTTTTGAGATCTTTCCATAAATAGAAATTTTTGGTCAAAGAGCCTCTGTGACGATTCACATAGCCTATGTGCCACAGAAGTCTCTGCGACTACTGATTTCCTCGTGGAAACTCTCTCAATCATCTCAATGATTTTCAGACGATTTAGGTAAAGAAAAGGTGCAATCTTGTGCGAGTTAAAGCAGACCCCAGGCCACAGAAGCTCATTCCACCACAGAGCTTCTGTTATTCTTAACACATATGTTTTGAGTACATTCTGCGGTGCGTCTTTTGAGGGTCACGGGCATTTGGTTTTAGCAAACGCCACGCGCGTGGAGATAGTGGGAGGCGCACGTCCCTTCATCGTGCACTGCCCAATATGACGTGGCATCATCTGATTGAGGGTGTACCATATCGCCGTTTCTGAAGAGTCCCTAAACGGCTATGTACTTGATTACGGACGTGAAAATTTATGTAAATAAAGTTTTACCATTCAAATCTTATCTTTTCACCCCCACCCCCCTTAAAATCCAAGATTACCCTTCTTCTTAACCTTTTCCAACCCTTTCTCTCTCAAGAACTCCAGCGACCTGCAATTTTCTGTGCAAAAATCTCAAGAACATAATATCTTTCTTCAAAAACACCTTCAAGAACTAAACAATGGCCTCAAATGCATCACCTGCTCACTCCCATAACTCCCAAAACCCTGTTCAACCTAGAAATGATGATGAACACTTAAACAATGAGGAATATGTTCATCATCTTCCCTCTACTAACCTTCAAAACTTCATAGACCATGAATGGTACAAAAACCAACTTTCCCTAAAACTAAATAATCACTATGTGATTCTGAACCCGAAGAGTTTTGGTCAATGACAAGCCATACTCATTGATTTGTTGAAAAACCACCCACTAAACAAGATCCTCACCCAAAACGTGAACAAGATTTCCAGTAGGTATGTTCATCAATACTGGCAAAGCTGCAGATATAACGAAGAAATTAGGTCTGTAGTTAGATACATGTCAAATTTGACAACTCACAGAACCTAACAATAGGGATAAGTAGGGCCATGATTTCCCAAGTCTTTGAAATTCCCACCAGAAGTCTTCTAGGAATCAAGAGATATGCAGAGGACCCCACAGACTCAGAGTTGGTAGACTTTGTTATGATTTTAGGCTACAACGAACCATTGACCAAGAGAAATGACTTCAGAAGGAATCGCCTTCCCCCTCTGTGGAATACACTATTCAACATCTTGAATTGTTGCCTCACAGGAAAATTTGCGAGTCCATACTAGAGCTCCCATCAGATATGGGCAATCATGTACGGGGTGTACTATGATCTGCCATTAGACTTTGCCAGATTGATCTTACAAGAAATGGCCTCTGCTGTAGAAAAGAAGAGAGGATTTCAGAACGCAGGTTCAGACTTACCAGCCTTTCAATTCCAAAGAATCCTTGGAATCATTCTCGAACCTCTGATTAAGGAAGAAGCATGGGCCTTTGAGGATCCAGTGGTCAAAACCTATCCCCTACAGGTGCGTTTGGTACTCAGACAGAATAGAACAGAACAGGATGGGACAGGACTGAACAGAACAGAACAGTTGTTCAACATTTGGTACACATAACTGGACAGAACATAACAGAACAGAACATAACAGAACAGATAACATTAGATAAAATAAAATAAATAAAATATGAAAATTGAATAAATTTTAAAATATAAAATAGAACGTGTATTTGATGTTTTAGAAGAGAATTACATTTTATTTTAAGGTTATGTTGGTAAAACACAAGTCTGCTCCACCTGTTCCATGGGGTGGGGGTGGAATAGGCTTGTTCCACTTTGTGCCACCCTGTTTCTGTATGTTCCACATTAAAGTCCTGCCAAACATGGGACAGTGATCCCTGTTATGTTATGTCATGTACTGTCCTATGTACCAAACGCACCCTACAGAATATGACCCCAACCATTCACCCTTTGGGATACGCCCATTGTCGACCTCTGTCAGAAAAGATGCTGACTTATGCGAGTGATAGTGACCTCTTGAGGGAGTATAAACGAGGATTCAGGACTCCCAAACCGAGTCCTGCTACCCCACGTCGTCTAGGAGTACCCGTAGGAACCTAGTTAGTAGAGAGGATGACAGAAGAGGAATGGAGTGTAGCGTTAGCCAAATATAGGTTGAGAATGGAGGGAGTTCAGGACAGAGGACACAACAATGAAGCAACCTCTGCAGCTAATCAAGAGGAACCACAAACCGCAGAACCCCCTTCACCCCCAAAGAAAAATCCAAGAAAAAAAAACCAAGGCACCAAAAGCCCAAAAGGAACAAGTCTTGGAAGAAACCCAAGAAGAAGCCCAGATCCCTGAGGAAACCATTCCTCAAACCAAAGAAGCCAATATCTCTACACCCTCCCCTCCAAAAGAAAAGAGGAAGAAGAGGAAAAGCAAGACAACAGAGAAGGGTGCACCAAAACCTAAGAGAAAAAGAGCAAAGAAACCCAAGTCCCCTCTGCAGACCATCACAGAGGGTGATGAGCAAATCCAAGGGGAAGAGGTCCAAGCCCCCACCCCTCTTCATTATGCTGAACCAGAGACAAACATACCTGAAACCTCTACTATTCTCGAGGAAACCCCACTAGTTGAAGAAGAGCCACAAGTGTCTTTTGTCACTTTCCTCGCGACTGTAAGACTAATCATTGGACACATCTGGATCAACCAAACGAATAAACACAAAGACTTTCCAGGTGGCAGACTATGATTCAGATCTTGAAGTGACAGAGGAGTTAATGGTTACAGAGGGCATAGAGGACAAATAAGTAGTGTCCTTAAGAAAAAATGAGGAGGAGGAGAGAGTGAGAAAAGATGCCGAAGGCACATATCCCTAACTCCCCCCTGTGCAACCCACATATCTATCTCCGCCAGTCTAGTGGCAGAAGAAGATATTGAAAAAGAGCAGCACAGCTCGAACCCACCCCAAGCCATTCTTCTGTTCCAATCTTAAGCCGAGAATCCCCTGTACAGGACCTTTTCACTGATCAGTTGCCCAAGATTACAAGTGAAATCCCCACAAAGGTATTCGTTGCCTCTCCCACGCATAAACTAGGGAACCCCAGTCCTTTAGAGGGACTTAGAAAGAACAAGGACGATGAGACTCTAGACAAGTCTCAAAGTCAACTCAGAATCCCCTCTATGCCCATATCTAAAGTGGCACAAAGTAAGGATTCTTACATAACTTTTGTAGAAGAGGAGCCTATTAATGACTCCCTTCAAGGATCAGGTGGAAGTCCTGTCAACCTCGACGTCAATACAAGGTTGAACATAGGCGCCTCATGTAACACCTCAAAAAATTTCCATAAATTGCACGTTTATGTTGGAAGGTGTTGTTCTGTTTAAATGATATGTTATAATTTGATGCCGAAGGGTCGAAGATGAAATTGGCTAAAGTTTTTGGGCTAATTTGTGAAATTATGAAACTTGAGGTTAGTTTTATTATCTTTGAAAGTATAGGGTTAAAGTGAATTATACTTGATGTATAAATGAAGGTAGTCGGTTAAGGTGAGAGTTATCTCAATTTCTTTTGGTGAAGTCGGCTGAAGCAGAAAGAAAATAGTGATCTCCGTTTGGTAAGAAACTCAATCAACTTCTGCAATTCGATTCTTTAAGATGTTGCAATCACAAATTAATCTGCTTACCAACTAGGTATTGAATTGTTGGTAAAATAGGTTTGAATTTGGAATTATTGGTCGATTGGGTTTGCAGTCTCTGAGTTCGAGCTCTCAATCTGGTGAGTTCATCTCACTTTTCGAAATTATTGAATTGAAATTGGATGATCTACATGATTTTAAATTGTCTAAGTGTTTTAGAAATACTGTAGTGGTATATATTTGATTTAGAGTTGAATCAGAATAGGTTTTGAGATGATAATCGATGTCCAGTTCGAAGTTTCCGGGTGAGTCTTTAGTATCCGGTAAATTTGTATTCGACAGTGTCCGATAAAATTTTTAATACCGGAAGTATCCGGTAAGTACTTAATCCTTGTAGTGTTTGGTCAAATTTTATTTCCCGGATAGCTTGGTTTCCGGATGTTACCCGAATTACCTTGGTTTCCGGATGTCACCGGGTTGCTTGTGCTTTCCAGATACCAGTTCCGGATTATTCTCGGATTCTGACAATTTTCGGATAGGAGTTCCGGACACGTAATTCGGATAGTTTTCCGAGAGTGTCCGGTAACTAATGGGTTCCCAGTAAGTATTGATTTCCGGTAACTTTTGACAGGGAACATTTTGATTATTTGGATTTTAATCCAAGCAGTATGAACATACTTATAACTCGATATTTAGTATGATATGATTTTACGTATGATTTGGTATTATACGCACGTATGCTAGGAAGTGTAATGGATCCATAGGCACTAGCATTATTTGATAAATGTGGAATGGGCAAGGGATAATTGCTATTCCCTTTTATATTTGATAAATGTGGAATGGGCAAGGGATAATTGCAATTCCCGTTTCTTATTGTGACGTGAAAACGTGGAATGGGCAAGGGATAATTGCTATTCCCTTTTCTTATTGTGACGTGAAAACGTGGAATAGGCAAGGGATAATTGCTATTCTACTTCCAATCCAAGAAATAGGCATGGCTTAATTGTAATTTCTTGGATATGAGCTGGAATCTAGAATCATTAGTGATTGTAGTGTTGCTCTTTAACATGATACGATGACGTACTTAGTGTTTGTCATACTTATGGAATCGGGTATGATTCCCGTCATCGAAAGATGTTATGTGTACGATAGGAAAGTTTGCGAAACGGTTATTTTATATGCTTTGTTTACAAATTTGGTTTTCGAAGCTTATAAAGGTTTTGATTCAAAATTGGATGTTCTCACTAGGCGCAAGCCTAATGTTTCCAAATAAAATTTTCTTACCAGGTACTAGCTCAGGAAGGGATACGAAGGGATGAGTGTCGAGGAGTACCAGAATTATACTTTTGGAGATGTTGTGGAGAATTTAGTGGAACAAAATATATTTTGGAGATATTATAGACAACCCTTTTAATCTAATTTTATTGGTCATAGATTAGATTAGTTGGTTGTTTATGATAGATCATTTGTAATGACGAACCTTGTCACTAATTCTCCAGTTGTAAATGAAAGTATTGGAAGATGTTGTAGTAAACTCTGATAAATTTTAAGGTTTAAATTTATTGTGATTTTTGGATGTTTCAGTTTGGTATCAGAGCTGTAGTTTAAGTGAACTAGGTATGATCGTGAGATACCGAGACTTAAGTTGAGGTGATTAAGTTATGATTTGTGAGATTGGGTAGAAATACTAAGACGGGATAGTCTTAGAGTCGACGGAAGTATGTGAATTAAGAACTGTGATGATGGTAACGAGAATTCTTAAGTGTAGTATGTTCATAATTTCAATTAGCTACTGTTATTATGAATATATTGTTACGTAAGCATACTTGTTTCTAATTGTTACGGTGATTAATGAATGTTAAAGTACGTTTCTTGTGTTGGGATTGTGTATAGCCATTTCTTATGGTTATCTTTATGTGCTCAATTAGAATACGATGGTTAATACACTAAACAGATCTTCTACTTCCTTAGAAGATAGGGTGGCAAACGAACTTGTGGAAAATCAACCGGAAATGGGTGAAGCTAATACGAGTCCACCAAGGCCACCTATCATGTGGGAAAGAGGAAGTCAAACTCATCGGACTAATGTCGGTACTTCTAATCCGGTGACGACGGAATCTACTCCGGAGTCACGCCTGATGGAAAACATGATGAGAGTTATGAATGTTGCACTGACTCAACAGCAAGAAATGTTTATGAAATTATTAGATGATAGGAATGTTGAAGTTCAGGGACGAGCTACGGGTGGTGAAAATGCAATTCCACCTACGAATCCGATAATGAATGATAATAGGAGAATGGAGGAAGTTTTCGCCAGAAATAAAACTGAAAAAGCTCTAGTGGGAGAGAAAAGAAAGTGGGAGGATCGATCAGAATCTTCCCAGAAATCGAAAGCTTGTGTCGAGTATGTTTCAAGTGCGGAAAGAGTGGTCATCAAATTGAGAACTGTCCTATTCAAGGACCAACATGCTTTGAATGTAAGAAGCTCAGTCATTACCGAAGGGATTGCCCAAAGCTGAAGAATAGTGGGAATCAAGAGAGAAAGCCTAATACTCCAAAACTAACGGGCAGAGCGTTTCATATGACGGCGGATGAGGCAAAGGAATCAACGGATGTAGTGTCTGGTACATTCCTTGTTAACTCTATACATGTACGTATATTATTTGATTGTGGTGCCAACTTGTCTTTTGTATCGCAATCGTTTTATCAAAAGTTAGCTACGTCTGTCACTACCTTGGAAGATGCCTTAGTAGTTGAAATAGCTAATGGGGGTCAAGTCTTAGTTAGAGAAAGACTTGAGGGTTGTACAGTTATGATAGAAGGAAAGGAGTTCCTGAATGATTTGATTTTGATGGAAATAGGTGGGTTCGATATAGTTTTTGGTATGGATTGGTTGGGGAGTAATCAGGCAGAGATTCTTTGTGCTATGAAATTAATTCGGATCCCTATGCCCAAAAATGATGTTGTACTCATCTATGGGGAAAAGAGAAAAGGGGAAGTTTCGCTGATTTCTATAGCCAAAGCGCGTGTCTATTAAAAGGATGTCTATCCTATCTAGCATATGTATTGTATGCTAAAGTGGAAAAGAAGCGAATGGAGGATATAAAGGTGGTATGTGAATTTCCAGATGTGTTTCCCAATGATCTTTCAGGCTTACCACCAGAACGACAAGTAGAATTCAGGATTGATCTTGTTCCAGGAGCAGCACCGATAGCACGCGTACCGTACCGTTTAGCACCAACCGAAATGAAAGAAATGATGTCTCAACTGCAAGAACTACTTGAAAAGGGTTTTGTTAGGCCAAGTTCATCACCCTGCGGAGCTCCAGTATTATTCGTCAAGAAGAAGGATGGCACTATGAGAATGTGCATCGACTATAGGGAGTTGAATAAGGTGACCATTAAGAATAAGTATTCCCTCCCAAGGATTGACGATTTGTTCGATCAACTTCAAGGTGCGGGATGCTTCTCAAAGATTGACTTAAGGTCGGGCTATCATCAAGTAAGGGTAAGAGATGAAGATATACCAAGACGGCGTTTAGAACAAGGTATGGGCATTATGAATTCCTCGTAATGCCTTTTGGGTTGACAAATGCTCCTTCTGTGTTCATGGATTTAATGAACAGGGTGTGTCGACCTTTCTTAGACAAGTCAGTTATAGTGTTCATAGATGATATATTGGTGTATTCGAAGAATGAAGTCGATCATGAACGTCACCTTCGGGAAGTCTTAGATTTTCTGAGAAAAGAGAAATTGTATGCAAAAATTTTAAAGTTTGAATTTTGGTTAAAAGGAGGTACAATTTCTTGGTCATGTAATTACTTCTGAAGGAGTCAAAGTGGATTCGGCTAGGATAGAAGCGATGATGAATTGGGAAACACCGAAGAACTCATAAGAGATTTGAAGCTTTTAAAAGGATTTATCTAACATTGCTTCTTCCTTAACATATCTGACATGGAAGAATGTAAAGTTTGTATGGACTGAAAAGCAAGAATCAACCTTTAGAACTTTACAAAAGAAATTATGTGAAGCTTTTGTCCTTGCATTACCGGAAGGAACAGAAGATTTGGTTGTATATAGTGATGCGTCAAAGATGGGATTGGGGTGTGTATTGATGCAATGGGGCAAAGTGATTGCTTATGCATCAAGACAACTCAAAGAGCACGAAAAGAATTATCCTACCCATGACTTAGAACTAGCAGCAGTAGTGTTTGCTTTGAAGTTATGGCGACATTACTTGTATGGAACGAAGTGCACTCTTTTCACTGATCATAAAAGTTTGAAACACATTTTTGATCAGAAAGAGCTGAATATGAGGCAACGACGTTGGTTAGAACTACTTAAGGATTATGATTGTGAATTGCATAACGATCATGGTAAAACAAATGTAGTAGCTGATGCCTTGAGTAAGAAAGAATATAGTAGGTGTTTGAAAGCGATCAACACCAGAATTGATGTAATGTCGAGTCTAATCGAAAGGATCAAAGTGGCACAAACGGAAGCGTTATTAGAAGAAAATTTGAAAGAGGAAGTTATGGTTAAGCAACGTCTTCAACTTACTGAAGATAGTCGCATAATCAAATTGTTTCAAGGCCGTATTCGGGTGCCAAAGATTAGGGGAAACTGAGAGTTACTTCTTGAAGACGCCTACAAGTCCAAATATTCTATACATACTGGGAGTACTAAGATGTATAGAGATTTGAAACTATACTATTGGTGGTCAGCCATGAAGATAGATGTGGCACAATGTGTAGAGAAATGTGTGGCATGTTCGTTAGTGAAGGCCAAACATCAACGACCTTATGGGAGTCTACAATCTTTAGAGATTCCAGAATGGAAGTGGGATTAGATTACCATGGACTTTGTGACTAAGTTACCAAGAACGTTAAAAAAGGTAACGATACTATTTGGGTAATCGTGGATCGCTTAACTAAAAGTGCTCACTTCTTACCAATGAAAGAAGCTTCACTAATAGATAATCTAGCCAAGTTATATATTGATGAAGTAGTATTAAGACATGGTATACCCATGTCAATAATTATGACCATGACAGTCGATTCACTTCGAGATTTTGGCAGTCACAGGAAGAAGAATTAGGTACGAGAGTGAATTTGAGCACGACATAATATCCACAACGGACGGGCAACGCGAAAGGACCATTCAGACTTTTGAAGACATGCTCAGGTCTTGTGTAATTGATTTTGGAGGTAACTGGGATACGCATTTACCCTTAGTGGAGTTTGCGAACAATAATAGTTATCATTCCAGCATCGAAAGGACCCCTTTTGAAGCCTTATATGGACGGAAATGTAGAACCCTAATATGTTGGTTGGAAGCTGGAGAAAAGCAGTTTATTGGTTCTGAAATTGTGCAACAAACAGCTGATAAAGTGAAAGAAATTCGGAAACACATGAAGGTGGCTCAAGATCGACAAGAGAGTTACGCCGATCAGAAAAGAAGACCAAAAGAATTTCAAGTTAGGGAGCGAGTAATGTTAAAGGTATCCCCGTGGAAAGGTATTATAAGATTTGGGAAGCGTGGAAAGTTAAGTCCTCGTTTTCTTGGGCCTTTTACCATAACCAAAAAAGTAGGACTTCAAGCGTATCAGTTGGATCTTCCACCCGAGTTGGAAGGAATTCATAATACCTTCCATGTTTGTTATCTTCGGAAATGCCTAGCCGAGGAAGAAAATTTCATACCACTTTCTGAAATAATAGTAGATGAGAAAAGTCGTTGTGTGGAGGAGCCAGAAGCAATATTGGAAAGGACGACTAATAAATTAAGACATAAGGAGGTGATCATGGTTAAAGTACAGTGGAAACATCATAGAGCTGCCAACGTGACTTGGGAAGCTGAAGAGGATATGAAGATTAGATATCCTCATTTATTTACCTAACTTTAATTTCGGGGACGAAATCATTTTCAAGTTGGGGAGATTTGTAACACCTTGAAAATTTTCCATAAATTGCACGTTTATGTTGGAAGGCGTTGTTCTGTTTAAACGATATGTTATAATTTGAGGCCGAAGGGTCGAAGGTGAAATTGGCAAATGTTTTTGGCCTAATTTGTGAAATTATAAAACTTGGGGTTAGTTTTATTATCTTTGAAAGTATATGGTTAAATTGAATTATACTTGAGGTATAAATGAAGGTAGTCGGTTAAGATGAGAGTTATCTCAATTTCTTTTGGTGAAGTCGGCTGAAGCAGATAGAAAATAGCGATCTACGTTTGGTAAGAAACTCAATCAACTTCAGCAATTCGATTCTTTAAGATGTTGCAATCACAAATTAATCTGCTTATCAACTAGGTATTGAATTATTGGTAAAATAGGTTTGAAATTGGATTTATTGGTCGATTGGGTTTGCAGACTCTGAGTTCGAGCTCTCAATCAGGTGAGTTCATCTCACTTTTTGAAATTATTGAAATTGAATTTGGATGATTTACATGATTTTAAATTGTCTAAGTGTTTTAGAAATACTGTAGTGGTATATATTTGATTTAGAATTGAACCACAGTGGGTTTTGAGATGATAATCGATGTTCAGTTTGAAGTTTCCGGGTGAGTTTTTAGTATCCGGTAAAATTGTATTCGACAGTGTCCGATAAAATGTTTAATACCGGAAGTATCTGGTAAGTACTTAATCCCTGTAGTGTCCGGTCAAATTTTATTTCCCGGATAGTTTAGTTTCCGGATGTCACCGGGTTGCTTGTGCTTTCCGGATACTAGTTCTGGATTATTCCCGAATTCCGATAGTTTCCGGATAGGAGTTCCGGATACATAATCCGGATAGTTTTCCGACAGTGTCCGTTAACTAATGGGTTCCCGGTAAGTATTGATTTCCGGTAACTTTTGACACGAAACATTTTGATTATTTGAATTTTAATCCTAGCAGTATGAACATACTTATAACTCGATATTCAGTATGATATGATACGTATGATTTGGTTTGATACGCACGTATGCTAGGAAGTGTAATGGATCCATAGGCACTAGCATTATTTGATAAATGTGGAATGGGCAAGGGATAATTGCTATTCCCTTTTATATTTGATAAATGTGGAATGGGCAAGGGATAATTGCTATTCCCTTTTCTTATTGTGACGTGAAAACGTGGAATAGGTAAGGGATAATTGCTATTTCCGTTTTCTATTGGGAGATGAGGAATGGGCAAGGGATAATTGTTATTCTACTTCCAATCCAAGAAATAGGCATAGCTTAATTGTAATTTCTTGGATATGAGCTGGAATCTAGAATCATTAGCGATTGTAGTGTTGCTTTTAAACATGATAGTACGACTTACTTAGTGTTTGTCATACTCATGGAACCGGGTATGATTCCTGTCATCGAAAGATGTTATGTGTACGATAGGAAAGTTTGCGAAACGGTTATTTTATATGCTTTGTTTACAAATTTGTTTTTCGAACCTTATAAAGGTTTTGATTTAAAGTTGGATGTTCTCACTAGGCGCAAGTTTAATGTTTCCAACTAAAATTTTCTTACCAGGTACTAGCTCAGGAAGGGATATGAAGGGATGAGTGTCGAGGAGTACCAAAATTATACTTTTGGAGACGCTGTGGAGAATTTCGTGGAACAAAATATATTTTGGAGATATTATAGACAACCCTTTTAATCTAATTTTATTGGTCATGGATTAGATTAGTTGGTTGTTTACGATAGATCATTTGTAATTACGAACCTTGTCACTAATTGTCCCGTTGTAAATGAAAGTATTGGAAGATGTTGTAGTAAACTCTGATAAATTTTAAGGTTTAAATTTATTGTATTTTTGGATGTTTCACCTCAGGAGCAGAGGCAAAATCTGTGGATGAATGTGTTCCCGCAGATGTTACCCTAAGCTCACATGTGACAAATGATGAGTTCCAAGTCTTTGTCACCTCTGTGACTAATAAATTCACCGAGTTGCAAAGCTTGGTGAAATCTTTTGCAGAGAACACCGAGAAGGCCTTCGATTCCTTAAAATTAATGCACGATTTCCCTGACCACAGAGGTGAAGGCCAACACCTCAAAGATCACTAAACTTCAAATGCCTACTCCACAAAGCTCTGTACCCATTCCCATGGAAACTCAAAGTGCCATCAGCGCCCTTACCGTAGAACTCAAGGCTGCAAGAGACATTACAGAGGCCCTTACCCGTTCAACCTCTACCACCACTTCTTTAACACTAACCACAAATGACCTACGAAGGGCTCTGGGAAGGTTCAAGAAATCACCATTGACCAGATGCAGGCCCTACGACCTACAGACTATATCACACGGGCACAGATAACAGAAATTGGGCAGAAGGTCTTGGATGACATAACAAGTTTCATCAGAGCTTTCACTACTGCCAATGCTACATACGTCAAGGAATTCAAGGCAAGTGTGGGCATGTTCAGGTTCAAGTCAGAGGCAGAGGTGGCCTATATTCTGGGGATATGTGATGATATATGCGACAAGCTCGAGACTGCTGGCAGAAATCTACCAAGAACAAAAAGCCAACTTCTACATGCCAAGCAAAGGCTACCACAAAAACAAAGCATGATGGGCCAGATGATGATGGCACTGCGCCCTCTGGCCATTATGAGGGGGAGAACAAAGAGACAGAGAATAATACAGATCCACCTTCATCAACAAACCAACCTCTTCCATAACCCCTATCCAACAAGTCCAACAAACCCAACAACAATCAAACCAAACCCAAGAGCACACAAAGAAAAACCCCATAGGAGTCATCAACATCTGTGGAATCTATCTCTGAGGATGAAGAGGATGAATTCCCATATCCAACCCCAAAACCAACACCCCAAGCTGAAGACCTACCCTCACCCACACCCGCAGAAGAACAACAAAGACCCAAAACACCAAGGGTCAAATCAATTGCCACCAGAACCCCTAAACCAAGGAGCTACATGAAGACTAATCCTATAGAGGAACGACCACAGAACCAACCACAACAACAACAACAACCAACCCCAACTCCAACCTTACAGAGCTCAACTATTAAACCCACAGAAGTGCCTCCAACCAACCCTAAACCAACAGAATCCCTCAAGGCCAAACCAACTGCAATAGACAGAGGTAAAGGGATAGCCACAGAAAACCCCAAACCTAAACCCAAACCCCAACCTACAGAGAAGTTCATGAAGAGTAATTTTGACTCTTTTGTGACCCCCAAGACCGAAGAACAAGATTGGGTATATGGAGCCCCTCTGTCAGCATATCCACCTCTCAACCCCTCTGCAAAGCCATCTGTGGACAGGGTTACTCAAGTCCTAAAAGACATGGATGCTCTACGAATACCAATGCCACCACCCCCACCAAAGAAAGACATGAAAGAGGTGGTATATAAATATCTTTACATTCGAGCTATCAATGACCCTTTACCAGATCCTATACTAAAACCTGACATCATCGCATAAATGGACAACAGATTCTACAAAGATAAGGCACAGAAGGTCGACCATGTCTACTCCAACTCAAAAATCAAAGATGTCATAGGGATCAAACTTCTGCACACCCAATGCCGCAACTTCTGGTATTGCCAATACTTCGTGCGCAGGGTGGATGGCACAGAGATGAAGTTCACGGATGTAGACATGTGAAACATTCACCCGTTTGATTTGGCAAAGCTCTACTCCTGGACAGAAGGAAGGTATGGGCACAGACTAGAGTATAAGAAAGCTCACATGACCATAAAAAGCTTTATGTGAGAGAAGTTGCTATACTTCAGTCTAATCAACTTCCAAGACGCTCTGGACTTAGGAGTCAAAAAGGTCAGGCTTACTGAACCCAATGATAGTTGTCCATCCTCTGCCGACATCTTACCCAATACCATCATCAGCCGCCCCCGCTTTGGCTACATATTCCTTGACCCTCAAGGAAAGAAAATATTGTTTGTGGAATACGACTGCCAGAAGTATGCAACCAAAACCTTTCTTCAATTCAAAGAAAATCTCTTGAGCCGTAGAGGAACGAAGTACGTCAACCTTGAAGCTGTCGATCGAGTAATAAAAGCTATTGACGCCACTCTTCGCTTCAGATACATGTGCGCCTTCTACTACATGGAACTGAAGAAGAAGGGTGGATGGGGTAAAAGAATTGATGACTTTCCAGATGCCAAGATTTAGGCTCTGTTATTTTGTAATTTCTTTATTTTTATTTAAGTCATGTAATTTTCACTTTCAACTTCTGTAAATTCCTCTGGCATAGCAATTAATGATGTTGATCCAAACCCTTAGTGATTTGATAATGGCTCTCTGAGAAACACTTAGTGAAAATTGTAAGTAGACAATATGTATTAAAGTTTCACTATCGCTGATAAGTACTAAGAATGTTACAGTACCGCTGATAGGAACTCTCGTTATTTGATTTATACATTCAGCGATATTGTTCATCACTGAGCCCTGAGTCTGTTCAGCCTCACTGATGATCGCTGATAAAATATGTTGTTTACTTATGATCCCTGAAGACAAGTTTCACGTCAACTATGTTCTATGCTGAAGTCGAAGATCAAGCCAGAGAACCAGCAACAAGTCTACTAATGAACTGATGCGGATATCAGCGAAGCTAAGACATGTCCACTCAACGTGAAGTTTCAAGTAGAAGACTTCAGCGAACGCTGAACATTATCACTCGCTGATAAAGAACTATTCAGCGAATGCTGATCATGAAGTCTTCCTCTACAAGTTACTTTTGTCTTATCTCCTTGCACGTCTCCGTACGATCTGTCAGAACGGATATCCCTTTTGTCTAAAATCGTACAACCAACTCTGATTCTACACTGTTCATCATGCGGCCACTAGGTTGTCTACTGAAGTCAAACCATGCAACCAACCAGCGGCTGCCACGTGTAAAGTTGTACTGTTGTGCATTAAATGCATGCAGTATATAAAGAAAACCCTACTTCAGAAATGAAGAGCTCGGCCATTTCTTTTTTCTTACTATTCTGTGTGTTAGAATATTATCCTTAGTATTCTTATTTTCTCTCTAACTTATTTCTAGTGCAAGAAATCTTAGTGATTCTCTTAACTTGTTTAGATTAGGTTTATTCCTTAATCTTGTTCCGCAACAAGTTGTAAATTGTTTGATACATATCAATAAACAATTTAGAAAAGTAAAAATTGAGTGTTTGTATTCAACCCCCCCTTCTACAAACTTGTATAACCCTTTTGGGACCAACAAGTGGTATCAGAGCGGATTGTTTAATCTCATAAACAAGATCTTGCTTATACTATTCTTTTCTCTTCCTTGCTATTTTCTAAAAATGGCTAACACCACAAACACAAACTATATCGACAATGGTTCTCTTGCAAAACCCCCTAGATTTTCCAGAGATAACTTTAATCTGTGGAAAAATAGGATGATGCTCTTCTTGGAAGGTGTAGACCCTACTATGCCTTATTACATCGAGAATGGTCCATATATCCCTGTTAGGATTGATCCTAAAGTTCCAGGCACTGCTACTAGAGCTGCCATTCCTGAAAGAATCATTCCCAGGGAAGTTCACACTTGGACTGATGAAGACAAGAAGAAGGTGGCTATCGACACTAAAGCCAGATCTATCATCTCTATGGCTCTTCCTGACGAAGTCTACCATTCCGTCATGAACCTGAAAACCTCCAAAGACATGTGGGACACAATTTGTGTTCAATATGAAGGTACGTCTGAAGTCCAGGACTCAAGAAAGATCAATCTGGTAAGACAGTACGAAAGCTTCATTTGTGGTAAGAATGAATCTCTCTCTGAAGTTCATCAGCGGTTTAACTATTTAATCATTGACTTGAAAACCGTTGGTAAGTAATATTCTAACTTTGAGATCTTGACAAAGTTTCTAGAATATCTACCTGAAAGTTGGGACAGTTATTCAATGTGTCTCAAGCTATCAAATGATCTAAAATCTATGACCATCTCTACCTTATTTGGCACTATGCTCAATCATGAGCAGTCGTGTCATCTTAAGAAGAATCTTGTAAAAGATTTCAAAAGCACACATGTTGCTCTACTTTCAGAGTCACCTTCCACTCAGCGATCAACTATCACTATCATTGAGTTGGAATCTAACTCTGATGACTCATGTTAGGGTCAAATTGGGTTGAATAGAAGTTCAAGGTCTAAATTGTTATTTCTTATATTCGAGCCTTAATTGTGTGAATGGGACGTGGGCTTACATGCCATGGGCCCAATGTATTTAAAGTTCATTAGCTTAGAAAATTAAGCTAGTTGCCTTTTTACAATTTCTTGAATCGTATTGTAAACTCTCTCAATATTGAAAGTGAATTGGATGACCAGTTGAAATCATACAAACTGTTTCATATCTATTGATTTCTATTGCTCGTTGCACGAATCTGGAACTCACAATTGGTATCAGAGTAAACGGACGAATCGACTCAAAGTGATTCTTGATTTCTGGTAAGATTTCTATTCAAAAAGTCGACTGTGTTCTTGATATTGAAAAACTCATATTTTAATTTAGTTAAAATTGATTGTTTTCATTTATCACATTCTGTTCGTATCATCTTTATAAACGAATCTGCAAGTTTTCATCATCTAATTCGATCATCTTAGTGGGTTTTAAGCAAAATCAAAGGTTCAAGTTTTTGGTCTCTGTTTTTACCAAAAATCCATTTTTACCATCAAAAACTTGTTGTTTTGATTCAAAATCGATTTGGGTATTGTTATTATTGTGTTTGGTCGAGTTCCTAATCTTTCAGGAACGATTTTGAAGAACCCTAGTCGAATTCCTGTGTTTTTGGAAACCACAGCCGCAGTTACCGGATATAACAGTCGTGGTTACCGGGTCCTTCATAGTGTTACCGGGTAAGTTTCCTGTTCCTTCAATTGTTACTGGGTAACTCCAAGTTACCCGGTAAGTACATCCGGTAACTTACTTTTCATCCGGTAAGTTATCTCATCCGGTAAGTTTATCATCTGTGTCATTTTGTTATCGGTAACCTTTGGATTTAATTGCCACATCCGGAAACTACACCTACACCCGGTAAGATCTTTCATCCGGTAAGCTTCATCATCCGGTAAGCACTTCCACTAGGTAAGTTTCATCTTTGCATAGTATTATTTCATCTGGTAACTTGTCTCACCCGGTAACCCTCTATTACCCGGTAACTCACGTTTATCCGGTAACCTTTACAAATTTACTTGTTTTTCATAATCTGATCCGGACACTTCCAGATCAGATATCTTTCATCCGGATTCCAATCCGGTAAGTTCTGCTTAGTCGATTTCTTACCTGATTTAGCATAATCCACTCTTAGAACCTGCGTTAGGATATCACTCTTAGTGCCTTGCATTAGGTTATCACTTTGAATCGAATCAATCGTCTAACGATCACGTTAGTGCAACACAAAATGTCTTCGTGTGACGCTCTTGCTATCGGCACCGGCTTCAAGCCGCTTTGCCTCTACCAAGGTGAATACAGCCAATGGCGGGACCGATTTTGATCTTCATTGAGTCAAAGGATAACTTCGAGTACATTTGGCGAGCTCTAGAAGACGGGAAAATTCCTGAACCCATGAAGACTATTCCACCAACTGAAGCAGGTGGTCAACCTCGTGTCGAGAAAACGATACTCTCCGAAATGACTGCCGATGAAAGAGGCATGATTGAGGGAGAAAAGCATGCTAAGAGGTACCTTATTCAAGCTCTACCCAACACGATCTACACTACCATCGACGGCTACAAAAAGACAACTAAGGGCATGTGGGATCAAGTGGAGAAAATGATGCGCGGGAGCGAAGTCGTGAGTCAACTGAAAATCAACAGCTCCATAACCAAGTTCAATGGGTTTAAGCAGCGCACCGGCGAATCCCTCTCCCAGACCTATGAACGCTTCTATCTCCTTCTCAATGAGCTTCACAAGAACCAAATCACTCGTTCTAACACGGAGAACGCACTTAAGTTCCTCAACAACCTCCTGCCTGAGTAGAAAGTATTCGCATCTCACGTCAAGCACAACCACTTAATGGAGAAAGTCGGCATTCACGAGCTCTATGAGATGCTACTGCAGGACAGAGATGAAGTGATGGAGATTCTGAACGAGAAAAAGTATGCATCTAAACCAGCTGCTGATCCACTGGCACTTATGTCTTCCAAACGAGGGAAATCTTCTGGCCGTCACTCCAAACGTGCCTAAAAACAAAGAGAATCTGATTCAGAACTTGAAGAAAAAGAAGACAGTGATTTTGATCCTGAAGTATCTGCCATTAAGAAAGCAATGGCCCTGCTCTCCAAATCCTTCCAACAACAGAAGTTCTACAAAAAGACTACGTCCAATAATCAGCGCTACTCCACCTCCTCCAACAAGCGCCATGATTATCAGGTCAAATATGAAGGAAAGAAGAAAGCTGATGAGCCCGGCCAGTCTGAAAAGAAGGAGAAGACAGAGAAAGATGACCGTAAGAAGAAAGACGAACCCGTGACTTGTTATAACTGCGGGAATCTTGGTCACTTTGCGAGAGATTGTAGGAAGCCTGTTGTGAAGAACACTCATTATTACAAAGCTAAGCTCGCTCTAGGATAACAAAAGGAAGCTGGAGAAGCTTTATTTGTTGAAGATGATTATTGGTTGGGCCGTTCTGATGATGAAACCGAATCTGATGGTGTTGATGCTTTCATGGGATATCACTCTCCTGTTGATGAAGAAAAGGCAAAGTCATGTCAGGTATGTGAACCTATCCATCAAGATTTATTTAATCAACTGAAAACTCTTGCTGAACGGATAGATTCCTACAAGGCCACCTCAAATGAACAACGACTTGAGATTAAATCACTAACTGAAAAGCTAGATGTTCAAAAGCGAATAACTGAGAAACACAAGTCCGAAAATACTAATTTAACGAAAAATGCAAAATTCTTTCAATAGCAGCTAAGGACTTAAGGGCCAAGATATCTGAACTACAATCACAACTTGATCAGTATGAGAATGAGAAAGCATAAATTGTTTATCAATGCTCTACTCTTCAAATTCAGCACAAGGAGTTTGTCGCTAAAATACTTGATCTTGAAACCAAACTCCACAAAAGAGGTCAAAATGATCAGACCATCCACATGAATAAACCCAAGGAGTTCACTTATTTTAACAATGAATGGGGAATCAGATATGATAACCCACACTACTTGCAAAAGGGTATATTCAAAATGCCTATACTGTATGATTTTGGCTGTTTTGGAATAGATAAAAAGTATCCGGAATATGCGATAAAATGGACTGGTCCTCTTGAACATGAAAAGGAAGAGGAAACTGAGGAATATAAGCGTAAACACACGTCTAAAATGCAACTTCCTTTTTGTTATGAGCCTTTGAATTATTATTATGAGAAAAATCAAAAGAAATACCTTTCGAATGACTACTTTGACTGCTATAAGGTTGTAACGCCCAAGGATTCCTCCAAAAAGGATGAGGTCCAAGCAACCGCACCCAAGACTGAGACGGATGAGTTCAAACTCTATGTTCCCCCTCTCATATTGGAAGCAAAGATAGTCGAGTTAGAGGAGTCACTCGAGAAAGAAAGGTCCAATTTTCAAAAGGAAAAGCAAGCGCTAATCACTGAACTTGAGGATCTGAAATCCGTCAAAACCGAAGCTGTGTCGAATGAAGGACAGGAAATCCTTCGGTGTGAAATCAATAAGCTCACATCAAAACTGGTTGTCGTGGCAACAAATGCGATGAAGGAGCATACGAGAAATGGTCAATTCCAAGAGTAGATTGACCAACTCCAAAATGAAAAGCAGATTTCACCCGAACCTTCCTCCAACTCATCTGATACGTCTTCGTGTAAAGCTTTCATTGGCAAAATATTTTCTACACAAGACGGTCAAGAATCTCAAGATAAGAGTGTTTTAAGGAATTTAAACTCTGATTTTTTCCTAGCTTCCGCACCAAATTCCCCGAAACACACAAGCACAAAGTGTTCCTCGCCTTCCTCGACCGATCCAAGTCCTGTAATTCCGGATGTTGATTTTTCAGAATTTATGAACTCCAAAGGCAATTCTGATGAAGAGTTTGAATCGTTCCCTTTCGATAAACCTCTTCCAAGTCATACCGACTTCCTTTCACCAGTGGTTAATCGAACGGTCAATTTTCTAAAGGGTGATTGTTCCAAAACAAAGACCCCGGCTGTAATTAAGATTTCTAAAACTAAGCCTGTTTCTCAAAAACAATCACATCCAAGGCAAAAGGCCGTTCGATCAACTGCCAAAAATCCTGCTTCCTCAAAAGCCACTGACCATGCTGTCAATGTTGTTTCAGATAAAACCGGTCGCGCAAAACAGGATAAACAAAAGTGGCTAGCTAAGGAATCTATCGAGGATGCTGCATCAAAGTCATTCAATACTGTTTTCTATCCTAGAATGAACAAAAACGATTCTGCTTGGAATCATAGGAATGATTTTGTTAAACATGAGACTAAATTTCCGCTTAAACATTATTCCATTCAGCAATTGATTCAATTATCGCATGATTGTTTGTGTTGTTCTAGTTGTGGTTGGAATGACTTTGATGACATTAATAAAAATGATTGGTTTGGGTAATATCATATATATATAATCATACACCCAAACGCAAACCCCGTAAACACAAAAAGAAACACCATACACAACGGGGTTCCCAATCAGAGGTTAAACCAAAGCAAGAAAGGAAACCAATTTCAAAACGGGTTCCTCCTACTGAGGTTAAACCTACACCCAAGAGGCAACCTGCTCCAAAACAAGTTCCTCCAAAAGGTGTAAAACCTACACCCAAGAGGCAACCTATTTCGAGGTAAGTTCCACCGAAAGGTGTAAAACCTAACCCTCCAGGACCCATGCAAATATGGGTACCTAAAGTCCGCTAATCTCGTTTTGCAGGACGGTCATGTGTGGTACTTAGATTCTGGATGCTCCAAGCACATGACCGGAAGGAGGGAGCTTCTCTTGAACTACAAGGAACTATATGGCGGAGACGTGAGATTCGGGAACGATGACAAGGCGCCGATTTTGGGCTACGGCGACATTGTCCAAGACAAGATCACCATCAAGAAAGTATCATACGTCGCGGGATTGGGACACAACCTGTTCAGTATGCGACAAAGATCTCGAGGTCCGATTCAAAGCCAAAAGGTGTAGCATTCTCACCGACGACGGAACGGAGCTACTGGTTGGAAAGCGCAAGACCAACCTCTACACCATCGACCTCACAACCCTGAAGACCGATAACTCTGTCTGTCTAATGTCAAAGGCCAATTTTCAACAAGCATGGATTTGGCATCGACGTCTCTCGCACATGAACTTCAAGAATATCAACAAACTGGTGCTGGGCGGACACGTGAAAGGCATGCCCGATCTTCAATTCATGAAGGATCGACTCTGCAGGGCATGTGAAATGGGAAAGATGAAGCGAGCGACGCATAAGCTGAATGCCGCTCCGAGCACGTCCCGGTCCCTCGAACTTATCCATATGGATGCGTGTCCAGAGCATCAACAAGCGCAAGTATGTCCTGGTGATGGTGGATGATTTCTCATGCTACACATGGGTCAAGTTTCTACGCACGAAAGATGAAACCCCGGAGCTGATCATCAACCATTTAAAGACCATCCAACTGAACCTTCAAAGTCAAGTTCAGACTATTAGGACCGACAACGGGACGGAATTCAAGAATCACACGGTGAACGAATACTTGACCTCAGTCGGTATCTCACAAACCTTCTCGGCAGCACGCACTCCTCAACAAAACGGAGTGGTGGAAAGACGCAACCGTACCCTCGTTGAAGTTGCTCGCACAATGCTTTCTCAGTCCAAACTGCCGTTATTTCTATGGGCCGAAGCGGTGTCTATTGCATGTTACACGTAAAACCGCTCCATCATCAACAAGCGGTTCAACAAGACGCCGTACGAGATCATGAACAACCGTGTTCCGAACATCAAGTACTTCCACGCGTTCGGATGCACGTGCTACGTCCTCAACGACAAAGATGATCTCGGAAAATTCAGCCCGAAGGCTGTAATACCCCGCTTTAAAAAATAAAAAATAAAACGTGTACTTTAACGTCTCAAAAATATATCGTATTTAAAAATGTCAATCAATTATAGTTGAGGGGCTAAATGTGTCAATTAACCAAAGTTTTATTAATTAATAATAATAATAACTAATTAATAAGTATATATATATATATATATATATATATATATATGTGTGTGTGTGTGTGTGTTATGATTCTAGAGTAAACTACATAAATCTCGTCCCTCTCTCCACCGCCTCTTCTCTTCTCTCTCTCTAAAATCTCTCTTCTCCTTTCTCTCTAAGATTTCTCTTAAACCGGAGAAGTAATCAAAGATACAAATACATATTCGGAATCATCTCGTCAAAACCTTCGAAGAGGTATAACTTTATCCCTATGTTATTAAGTTTTTGTGTAGTCTCTTGAGATTGATTTCTATTTGGGTTTAAGTTTAGATTATGTATTATTGCAAAGTTATGATGATATACTTGTTTAAAAATGTTTTGTTTGGTCAAAAATGAAGTAGGATTAAAAAGGGTAAAGTTTAGAATCAAAATGGTGAGTTTTGTGGTTATGTGGTTAGTTGCTCACCAAGTGCTCGGTTTAATGTCTAAGAGAGTAAAGTTTTGTGATTAAGCTTAAGAGATTAATCATTAAGCTCCATTTTGACGTTTAGTATGTTAATTTGTATTTGGAACATGTTTAATTGAGTAAAAGTTGAAGTTTGGTTCGTAAAAGTGAATGACGAAAAGTTTGGAAATCGGACGTTACGGTATGTGCAGGTCCGTACTTTGACAACGCATAACTCACAAACCGTAAGTCCGATTGAGCTCAAATTTTACAGGTGAAAGGTACTCAATGTGTTCTCGGAAGGTTTGGTAGTGGCTCAATGCGATGACATCATTGTATACTTTATACCTCGTGCAAATACTCGAACAATTGGTTACGTAAACTTCGTGTGAACAAAAGTTTCACAATAACAATTTCTGCATACAAATTTATTTTTAGTGCATACGAAAACCTGTGAACTCACCAACTCTTCGTAGTTGACCCTTTTCCTTTTTATCATGCTTTTCAGGTGTTAATAAGTAAGTGAAGGCATGTAGGGTGCATTTTGCGTGATGACATCAACATCAAGAACATTAAAACTTCTATTGTTAATTTCTGTATCCGACGTCTTCTTTTTGGAACAATTTACTTAAGACGCTGTAATGTAATATTTTGTACTACAGTATTAAATGTTGTGGTTGGTGTTATCTGTTACCTTTTGAATGAAACCCTACGTTGTTATACCTCGTGTTTCCGCTTTAGCGGGGTGTGACACAAACAGACTTCAGTGTCAACGGGCATCACTCCTGCAGATCTACAGAAGGCCCTACAAAAAGTTCAAGAAGAAGCCATGCGAAATACCATGCTGATGCAACCCAAATACTACATGACAAGAGCACAGCTGACAGAGCTTGGGCAGAACGTGATTAATCAAGTGACAGAAGTCATCCTTTCCTTCACCACTGCCAATGCTAACTTCGTCAAAGATTTCAGAGAAAGTGTAGGAAGGATGAGATTCAAAACAGAGGCAGAGCTAGCAACTCTTCTTGGCCTCTGTGATGATGTCTGCGCGAAACTGATCGCTGCTGGAGCCACAATGCCAAAGAAACCCGATGCTTCCTGCAGAGCAGAGGGTACATCAGACAAGGGTCAGGATGACTCTGATGATGATGACCATCCTGGTCCATCAGATCATCCTGAGGGGGAGAAAACTACAGAGAAAACTGCAAGCAGAGGACTTACAGGTCCACTAATAGCCGCAGAACCTCTGAGTCAAGCACCTCCAGAACAGACCCGACAACAACAAACCCAAAAGACCACAGAGACAACACCCATCTCTGTGGAATCATCTCCTGACGAAACCAAAACTCCAGAAGCAGAACAGCAAACCACAGAGAAAACACCCACCTCTGTGGAAACACCCCAAACCATACCCAGAAGAAAGTCGATTGCCACCAAACCAAAAAGAGCAACGACCTCTGCTTCTGACATTCTGAAAAGGATGCACACAACAATGAGTGATCGTATGGTGAAGAGAGAAGAAGAAAGGCACAGGTTCACTTTAGCTTTCAGAATGGCAAGAAGATTCAATGACAACACTTCATCAACAGAAACTGAGCTCGCAGAAGAAGTCATGAAACAACCTCCAACAGAGGTTACAGAGCAAGTCAAGCCAACAGAACCATCGCCACAAAAGTCCTCTAAATCACAATCGTCAAAATCCACAGAGGCAACCTCTATCAAACCAACAGAAGTGCCAACCTCAAAACCCACAAAAGCAACAGGTTCTGCCACGATAATAGCAAAAGATAAGGGCAAAGGGATACTGACAGAAGAGCCAAAGAAGAAGAAAACATTGCCAAAGCCAACAGAAAAACTAATGAAGAGTGCGTTTGACGCCTTTCAAACCCCAAAACCCGAAGAAGTTGACTGGGCACATGGATTGAAGCCTATGTCAGAAATTCCTCTAACTGGTAGAGCTGCAGAAGTTGTTCAACAGATGGAGAGTCTCAGAAGACAAATTCCACGACCTGGTCCAACACATGAAGAAATGGAAGAAGTGGTATACAAATACCTCTACAAACAATCCTATCAGACAAATCATCCAGTAGATCATGTGACAGATCCAAGGATCAGAGAAGAATTTGAGAACATCTTCACAAGAACAAAGCCAAGAACCAAAGCATATGTCTTCTCAATTCACAAAATAAAAAAGGTGATCTTCTGCAGATTCTCCTTCACAAGAACCTATCCAAGGGTCAGGTACAATCTTTACAAAGTCAGAAGAGAGAACAATTCAGAATCTACCTTCGCTGATGCTGACTTAAGAAACATCTATCCTTACGATCTACCTGACCTTCTGCAATGGACAAAAGACAACTACAACACAGAGCCTAATACTAGAGCCTATCAAGTGTTGAGAAAAGCGATGAGGGAAAAGCTTCTGATATACAGCATGATAGATTTTCAGCTGGGAAAGGATCTTGGTCTCAAACATCTAGATCTACGACCACCAGAAGATCGCTGCCCACCAGACGCTGTGCCCAACTCAATCATCAGAGAACCAAGATTTGGGTTAGTATTTCAAAACCCACAACACCAGGTTAAACTTTTTGTACTCATGGATTGTCAGAAGTACGCAACCAGTACTCTGAGCAAATTCAGAGCAAGCCTTGTAAAATACAGAGGTACAGAGAAAATGGATAGAGATGATGCAGATACTTTTATCAGAGAAATAGACTCAACAATCCGCCTAAGAGAACTCTGCATCAGATTCTACAAAGAGATCAGAAAAGTCGGCAGAGACAACAGAAGCTACAACGATTTCAAAGATGCCAAAATCTGATTCTCAGACCTCCAATCTCTGCAAACAAAGTTTTATCTTTCATTGTACTCAAATGTAAAATGCCTCTGGCATATTTCTAAATGAAAGAAATTTCGAGGTATTGTTTAACCTCTGTCTTATCTATCTTAGCCAAACTTAACTCAAGTTCAAATTTTTTATTTTTCACTACTTAGGGGGAGATTGTTAGCTTCAATCTTCCTAATCATAGAAGTATTTAGAAGTAGTGAAAAATAGGCTAAGTGAAGAAAGCCTCTTACAGAGGCTCTGCCGACATTACCGAGAAATCAAGGTCAAGAAGCTACAGAAGCAGCAGAGGCTTCCTACAGAAGCTCTGTCATACGCACAAAGAAGACCAAAGACTCGGAATCCGACGAAGACTGCTCCACAGAGGACCAGACCGCAGAACCTCTGTAATTCATTACAGAGCCTCTGTGGTCCTCAATGAAGACTTGGAAGATATTACTGGATACGTTCATCAACTTGCATGGAAAAGTACTATCAAAACACGTGTCAAGCTCTGAGTGGACTCAATAGGGCAAGGTACAAAATAGACGTCTGCGCCATTTAATGCATTTACCAAAAGTACATCTGCTCCATTAAATGCGCATGGCTCAAACAACTGCTCACACCATCCAGTCCACTGTTCACACCATCCAGTTTACTATTCATGCCGTAAAAGGAACAGTGACCTACTTCATAGTCTTCTAAGAGTAGTATAAAAGGAAGTCTCATGTTGAGATCTTCCTAAGGACGAAAACAAAAGGAATCACTAATACTCTCAAGCTTTATTGTCAAATATCTGAGTGTTATATTCTCACACACACCAACAGTTATTAATCTGTTCTTCGTGTTGTTATTATATATTGAATGACAGTAACTGTTCAAGAAATCCTTTTCATTCTTTACTGTTTTCTTTATATATGTGCGTTCTAATATCTATCAAACATATCTGTTAGTTTAATACGCTTCCGCATCAAACTCTAAACTCCACTAATAGATTGTTAATCTTGATTAAGTGTATCTGGGATCCAACAGCGTCTCTACGTCGACTGCCGAGGCAGAATACGTAGCCGTCGCAAGCTGCTGTTCTCAAGTGATATGGATGCGGACGCAACTCAAGGACTACGACTTTACATACGTCAAGGTGCCCATCTACTGCGACTCAAAGAGCGCTATTGCAATATCCAATAATCCGGTCCAGCATACAAAAAACGAAGCATATAGATGTTCGGTACCATTTTATCAAGGATCATGTTGAAAGAGGTACAGTACTTTGTAAATACAGAACATCAGTTAGCAGACCTGTTCACAAACCCCTGGACAAAAAACGCTTTAATTCTCTGGTGTCCAGGTTAGGTATGCTAAATCTGAAGACTTGATCTGATTGTGTGCCCGTTACAAGTTCCATATATATACGAGAAACTGTCTCTTCATTATCTGCTGTTCGCACTCCGGATGATTGACCATACACTTTGTCGCATACGTATTCTACTTGTATCAGCTATATAGTTAAGTTGAGTCTCTGTATTTATTAGGTAGATTTTATTTGTTTACTTTCTTTCCACGTGTGTTTCTTTTATTTAACATTGTCGTCTAGTTTATTTGATTATATCTGTGCTTTCACAAGTGTTCATGTGTTCAGGGGGAGCACGACCAGCTATCAGGTATGTTATTCTATTGTTGAGGGGGAGTGTCACACACTTTGTTAACTGTTTGAAAAGTTTTTTTTTGTGTGTGTGGACATTCCCGAGTGCACTTCACTTCACACTCCGTGCACATTCTGAGGGGGAGCACTACCATTGGTGTTCATCATTTGAGGGGGAGCGTCACATTTTTTTCTTAGAAGTATAAATTTTTTTTTTGTGTTGACGTCTCCTAACCAACTCACATTCCTGTTCCGAGGGGGAGCAGAGTAATTCCATGCAAAGGTCGAAGGGGAACGGGAATATTTCCTAAGAAAGGGTCTATTTTATCAAATTTTTGGGTTTCCGGACACTTACCCGGTAAGTTACCGGGTAACTATGGTTACCGGGTATGCTTACCGGACCAGGTAAGTTACCGGACATCTAATCCGGTAAGTCCTTCCCTATAAATATTGAAGCATCCGGAAACCCTCCTCATTCAAGTTCCCGGAAACCTTTCAAAAACCCTCGAAAAACCTCTTGACTCTCTTTCTCACTCGAAAACCTACAGATCCTACTCATTTGTGCTCTAATTGCCACAAAATAACAGTTATGTGCTCCTAATCATCCATCGATCACTACTTATCATTTGCCTTGTGTTTTCACCGACGATTTGAGTTGATTCTGGAATCGACCGAGGGTTTCTAAAACCCTATCTTTGGGTCTGTTCACGTTCATGTCAATTTAGGACTCTATACTCGTACTCATAGTTGTTTGTGGCATATGTTTGCATTTAGATGTTTTTAGACCATGTTGATCTGCCTTTGGATGATGTTTTGGTTTGATTACAATACGACAGTAGCATGTTTGGTAACCCTAGTTTACCCGGTAACATTCATGTTACCCGGTAACTAGCAAGTTACCCGGACACGTTCATAAACCCGGACATATACCCGGTAACATTCATCATCCCGGTATGCTTCCACAAGCCGGTAACTCGGACTCCCGGTAACCCATGTCGTCCGGATACCTTTGTATCGGCTAAGTTCGACAATCCGGTTAGGTCTAAACCCGGTAACCTTGTGTGTCCGGTAAACCATTTTTATCCGGTAACCATGATTCACCCGGTAACCTATGTGTACCAGGTAAGTTTCTTTGTGTTCGGTATCCTTTGTCCCAGGTAAGTCCATACACCCGGTAAGTCCTGTTACCCGATAACCCCTATCTGTCCGGATACCCAGTTTATCCGGACACTGCTTGAGTCCAATTCTTTGCATTATTCCATCCTTGGCAGTCCCAATGTCATGCTTTAACAGCCAGTCCTCAATCAACCGCTGATTGAGCCATTAAAATGCTACGGTACGCGTTGAAGATGATTTTATCCCATTCATGGTCTAACACTGTGCTTTACAGGTATACTACATGGCAGATCAACAAGATGACCCTCAGCAGAGGAGATTATAGATAACGAGGCCGACAATGCCTTGGTTCCCTAGGACCATGGCATTGAGATCAATCCAAACAATCACCATCTTGACGCCGCCGAATTCCGACCCATACACCGAGTGGTCGTCGACATCATGCTCGGCCATTCACTTCGCCGAGCACTCACCGCTACAACTGATGTGCCTGTACTCTACGTCTACCAAGTTTGGCGCACAACTCGAGTTGTCACTATCAACAACATCCAGACTATCACGGCAACCATCGACCATCATCCTTTCACCCTAACATCGGAGTCATTCCGACGACTCTTGTTTCTTCCGGAACCTAATGCCGGAGGCCATGCCGCGTATTGTAACAACCCAATTCCCATATACAAAACAATTCACACAAAGTAACATAACATTGATATAACAAACGAAACATTATATTACAAGTACGGTCCCGTAGTCTTTTACAATTAGAAGAAGCCATCCTACTACAAACTTTATACTAAATACATACATAATATTTAGTTATTAAGTTACAACTGCTAAACATGTCAAAATCATCATCATATATTGTTGATCCAAACCCTCAGTGATTTGATAATGACCCTCTCTTAAATACTTAGTGAAAATTGTAAGTAAACAATATGTATCAGAGTTTCACTATCGCTGATAAGTACTAAGATCTTACAGTACCGCTGATAGGAACTCTCGCTCTTTAAATTAAACATTCAGCGAACACTGTTCACCATAATGCTCTGAGTCTGTTCAGTCCTTATGGTGATCGCTGATAAGTTAGTTGTTTACTTATGATCCCTGAAGACAAGTTTCACGTCAACAAAGGTTCTACGCTGAAGTCGAAGATCAAGCTCAAGAACCAGCGACAAGTCTACTAATGAACTGATGCGGATCAGCGAAGACTCAGATTTGTCCACTCAACGTGAAGTATCAAGTACAAGACTTCAGCTATCGCTGAACTTTATCATTTGCTGAATAGTAAATGGTAATCGCTGAATCAACGAAAGCTGATCATGAAGTCCTCCGTACAAAGTACTTTTGTCTTAACCTCCCTTGCACGCCACCGTACGAAATGTCAGAAAAGAACCTCCGAAAATCTGAGATCGTACAACCACTCTGATACTACACTGTTCATTCATGCGGCTACTAAGGTTGTCAACAAAGGTCAATGACATGCAACCAATCCGCTGATGACACGTGTAAAGTGTATACTGACTTGCATTAAATGCATGCAGTATATAAAGAGATGAACTCACTTCATTTGAAGTAACTTGCTAACTCTGGACAAGTTCAAATCTCTCTCAAGATAGGATTTTATTAGTAATCTCCATATCTTTCTTAGTGCAAGAAACCTTAGTGTTCCAACTTGTTTAGATTTAGGTTTATCCTTAATCTTGTTTCCGCAACAAGCTGTAAATTGTTAATGATTTATCAATAAACAATTTAGAAAAGTAAAATAGTGTGTTTGTATTCAACCCCCCCCCCCTTCTACAAACTTGTATAGGCCTTTCGGGACCAACAAGTGGTATCAGAGCAGATTTGTTTAATCTCATAAACAAGATCTAATCTAAGATATTTCTCTTCCTTGCTATTATCTGAAAATGGCCTCCCACACAAACACAAACTATATAGACAATGGTTCTCTTGCAAAACCCCCTAGATTTTCCAGAGACAACTTCAACTTATGGAAAAATAGGATGATGCTCTTCTTAGAAGGTGTAGACCCCACTATGACCTACTATCTTGAAAACGGCCCACACATCCCTGTAACTATTGATCCTTTAGTTCCAGCCACTACAACTAGAGCTGCTATTCCTGAAAGGCTGATTCCAAAGGAAATACACATGTGGACCGATGAAGATAAGAAGAAAGTGGCTATAGATACAAAAGCCAGATCCATACTATCCATGGCCCTTCCTGACGAAGTCTACCATTCCGTCATGAACCTGAAATCATCAAAAGCCATGTGGGACACAATATGTGTTCAGTATGAAGGAACGTCTGAAGTCCAGGATTCTAGAAAGATTAACCTGGTAAGACAATACGAAAGCTTCATTTCTGGTAAGAATGAAACTCTCTCTAAAGTTCATCAACGTTTTAATTGCTTAATTATAGATCTAAAAACGGTTGGTAAGGAATATTCTAACTTTGAAGTGCTGACAAAGTTTTTAGAATGTTTACCTGAAAGCTGGGACAATTATTCCATGTGTCTCAAGCTGTCAAAAGATCTAAGATCAATGACTCTTGCTACCTTATATGGCACATTGCTGAATCATGAGCAATCCAGCCATCTTAAGAAGAATCTTGTAAAAGATTCCAAAAGCACCCCTGTTGCTTTACTCTCAGAGGAACCTTCTACTCAGCGACCCTCGGTCACTATCACTGAGTTAGGAAGCAACTCTGAAAGGTCATCAGATTCTGATTCTTCAGATGATGATGAATCCTTGGATCTCCTAACTAAAAAGTTCAGGAGATTCGCCAAGAAGAAAATGTTTAGAAAGAACAAACCTATTTCAATAACTGACAAGCCTAAATCATCAGCTTTTGTTGATAAGGCTACTGCTACTTGTTTCAACTGCGAAAAGACAGGTCATTTCGCTAACGAGTGCAGGTCAAAGAAAATCATGAGACCTTCAGCTTTTACAAAGAAATCCTTTGTTCCAAGGAATAAAGATGACAAATACTCAAAGCTGAAGGAGAAGTATGCAAAGCTGAAAAGCTTTAAGAAGAAAGGAAAAGGCCTGATGGCTGACTATGATTGGGCTGCTTCTGATGAAGAAGCCTCATCATCTGATTCTGAAGATGATGAAGCAAATCAATGTCTCATGGCCAAGATTGAAGAAGAGGAAGAAAGTTCAGACATTCCCTCCACTTCAACATCTGCCATTTAGGTATCACCTTCCTTCTTTACCAATATTGCAAATATTGATGAAGCTGATAGTCTCCGTAAAATCGATCTACTGACTAGAAGTTTATACGAAGCCATGAACGGCAAAGCTGTGGTTGAAAACCAAAATCTTGATCTCGCTGAAAAGCTTAAAAACTGCCACCTTCAAATAGAAAAGCTTTCTAAAATTGAAGATGATTTTAAAGATCAAGTCTATTTAAATCAGCTAGTCAAAATCGAACGAGCAGAAGCTATCGCTGCATTAAAAGCTGAACAAGCTACTGTTGAAGGATGGTGTAATTCTTCAACAAAGATCACTGAGATAATTAAGGCTTAGATTCCTCTGAGTGATAAACGTGGTCTGGGTTATAAATATGATACTCCAAAACCAACCATTGAACGTTCAATGCTTAAATTTGGAACGTTCGTATCCTCAGTCGCTGACACTTCATCATCTCAGTACTCCTCATCAGTTACACCAATCCCTGAGGAAACTCCTACCTCCTTAAAAGGTAAGGAGAAAATGGTTTATTCAAAACCTACCTCTGTCTCTAAAGACAAAGGTAAAGGAATTGTTATTTATCAAAATCCTCAGAAGGGTACCTTAGTACCTAAGCTGAATGCTTCCAAAGCCTTAGTGATTCATTCATCTGGTCCTAGAAATCAGACCTCTGGATCAGTTCAGCGACCTACTCCTAGACTCAGAGTAGATGTCCTTGGTAAGAAATCTGAAGAACTGAATGTTCGTCCTATTTCAAAAACCAATAGTGTACTTGGTGCTGGTACTTCTAATTCCAAATTAAAAGCTCAGCACTCAAGTGGTCCTAGAACTATTTTTAGTTATAGGAAATGTTATCACTGTGGACTTACCGATCATATTGCAAGTAAGTGTCCCACAGCCACCAAAGCTGATAAGATAGCTAAGGTGAAGATAGCACCCGAGAAGACCAAACCAGTTGCAATTCAGGTCAAGGTGACTCCTACCGCTGAGGTCAAGAAATTGACCAAAGTGAAGAAAGACAAAGCTGAATCTTCAAATGCTGCGAAGACTGCTGAACCCATTCCAACTACTTCCACTGACAAACGCGTATACATGGTGAAGTGGGTACCCAAGCAAAACTAATCTTCCTTTGTATTGCAGGTTAAGAAGGGTATCTGGTATCTCGATAGCGGATGCTCTAGACACATGACTGGAAAGAAAGACCTGCTCGCTGAATACAAGGAAGAGAAGGGTCCCTCTGTGACTTTCGGTGGAAATGGAAAAGGACACACCCGAGGGTATGGTGTACTTTCAAATGGTACAACATCCTTCAGAAGAGTCGCATATGTTGAAGGGCTGAAGCATAATCTTCTAAGCATCAGTCAGCTTTGCGACATGGATAACAAAGTGATTTTCACTAAGGAATCCTGCTTTGTCTCTGACAAAAAGGAGAAGATAGCTCTCAGCGGTTATCGTTTGGAAAATGTTTACGTTATAAACATGGACTCAACAACCACTGAGAACTCCTGTTTCTTCTCAAAAGCATCTTCTGATGTCAACTGGCTATGGCACAAAAGGCTCTCACATCTAAACTTCAAGACGCTGAATACTCTTTCCTCCAAAGAGTTAGTCACTGGTCTACCTCAACATTCATACGCCAAAGAGTCTTTATGTTCAGCGTGTTAAAAAGGGAAGCAGACCAAGGCAAGCTTTAAGTCAAAGCAAGTTTCCTCAGTGTCATCTCCTCTACAACTACTCCATATGGATTTGTTTGGCCCCGTTAACAAACAATCCATCGCTGGAAAGAAATATACGCTGGTCATAGTTGATGAATTCTCTCGTTACACATGGGTAATGTTTCTCCGTTCTAAGAGTGACACCCCTGAAGAACTCATCACCTTTGTTCGGAAGATGGAAACTCTGAACAATATGACTGTTCGCTCAATAAGGAGTGATCATGGAACTGAATTCAAAAACAGTTCTCTTGATTCCTTCCTTGAGAGCAAGGGTATTTCTCACAACTTTTCGTCAGTGAGAACACCACAACAAAATGGAGTCGCTGAAAGAAGAAATAGAACAATTATTGAAGCTGCACGTTCAATGCTCAGTGATTCTCACCTGCCTACTCAGTTTTGGGCAGAAGCTGTCAACACTGCTTGTTTTACGCAAAACAGGTCGCTGATAGTTAAAAGATTCAAAAAGACAGCCTATGAACTTTTTCATGGGAGAAAGCCTTCAATCAGCTTTCTTCACATCTTTGGATGTCAGTGTTTCATACTGAACAACAGAGATGCCCTTGGAAAGTTTGATCCTAAGGCTGATGATGGAATCTTTCTTAGATACTCCTCAGTTTCCAAAGCCTTCAGAGTCTTCAATCGAAGAAGACAAATTGTAGAAGAAACTATTCACGTCACGTTTGACGAATCCCGTTCAGCGAACTCTAAACCGAACGCTGATACAGAAGAACTGAATCAATGGATGTTTTCTCATCTTGGTGATTCAGAAGATATTCCCACTCCTCATGCTCACTCCGTAGAAAATGATGGTCCTTCTATCATTCCAAATATGCAAAATAGTGAAGCTGAAACATCTTGGGTCTCAGCTGTTCCTATAAACACTATACCTGCAGTTGATCCAAATGTCTCAGAAATTCCATCTATTTCTCAGCAATCAGTAAATGAAGTGGCAAATGCAAACATTCCTCTCTTAGCTGATAATCCAGAAGTAGCTGAAGCCTCATCTTCAGTTTCTCCAGTTCAGACTGAGTCAGCGACGTATGCTCCGGCTCAGCGATGGACTGTAAATCACCCAATCGATCAAATTCTTGGTGATCCCAACGCTGGTATTCAGACCCGTAGAAGTGCAGGTAATATTTGTTTATTTGTTAACTTTATTTCTCTAACTGAACCAAAGAAAATAGATGATGCCCTCAGAGATCCAAACTGGGTCAGCACTATGCAAGAAGAGCTGACTGAATTCGAAAGAAACAAAGTTTGGAAACTTGTTCGTAGACCAACTGACAAAACGGTGATAGGCACTAAATGGGTCTATCGAAACAAGTTGGACGAACATGGTACTGTAACTCGCAACAAAGCTCGTCTTGTTGCTCAGGGATACAGACAAGAGGAAGGCATAGATTATGACGAAACTTTTGCTCCAGTAACAAGACTTGAATATATTCGTCTTTTCTTAGCATATGCTGTACACAAAAACTTCACTGTACATCAGATGGATGTTAAGTCAGCATTTCTAAATGGAAAACTGAATGAAGAAGTATATGTGGAACAACCTCCAGGATTCTCAGATCCTAAGCGTCCAGGTTATGTTTATAAACTGGACAAGGCACTTTATGGCTTAAAGCAAGCTCCACGTGCATGGTATGATACTCTCTCTACTTATCTCCATATTGAAAATTTTGAGCGAGGTAAAATTGACAAAACTTTGTTTTTTAGAAAAGTGAAAGGTCATATCATTTTAGTTCAAATATATGTTGATGACATTATATTTGGTTCTACTAACCCTGAGCTTTGTACTCGTTTCGCTGATAGAATGAAAGATGAGTATAAAATGAGCATGATGGGTGAACTAACATATTTCCTTGGTCTTCAGATTAAGCAAACTGAAAAAGGAACTTTTATAAATCAGGGAAAGTATGTTAAAGATATGCTGAAGAAATTCGACTTAACTGAAAGTTCAGCTATGAAAACCCCTATGGCACCACCGCTGATACTTGATAAGGACATAAAGGGTGTTCCTGTCAATGTCACGCTGTACCGTGGGATGATCGGCTCACTATTGTATCTTACAGCTAGCCGACCCGATATTATGTTTGCAACATGTCTGTGCGCACGATATCAAGATGAACCTAAGATATCCCATATGAAAGCTGTAAAGCGAATCTTTCGATATCTTAAGGGTACAGCGAATCTAGGTCTTTGGTATCCCAAAGACTCAGGATTCGATCTAACCGCCTATTCAGACAGTGATTTTGCAGGTTGCAAAATGGATAGGAAAAGCACCACAGGAGGATGTCAGCTCCTGGGTGGAAAGCTGGTAAGTTGGACAAGTAAGAAGCAAAACTCAGTGTCCACTTCCACAGCTGAAGCTGAGTATGTAGCCGCTGGAAGCTGCTGTTCTCAAGTCTTATGGATGAGAAATCAGCTGCTAGACTATGATCTTCAGCTCTCCAAAATTCCAATCTATTGCGACTGCACAAGTGCCATCGCTATAGCAAACAATCCAGTGCTACACTCAAAGACAAAACACATAAAAATCAGATATCATTTTATCAGAGATCATGTGATGAATGGTGATATAGAACTTCATTTTATCCCAACTGATTATCAGTTAGCTGATTTGTTTACCAAACCTCTTGATGAGACAAGATTCAACTTTCTCATCAGCGAGCTTGGAATGCTGAACTTTGAAGGATAAAATCTTCAGCGGTTCACATTTAATCAGCGATACGTTTATACAATCGTGTATAGCCTTCGGGATAAAATCAACTTATATAATCCATTTCATCATCTTCTCTCTGAATAAACTTGGTTAAACTGATATCCAGGTATGTTTTCTCTCTCTGACAATCGCATGAAAATGCAAGATTTCAAAATAAATTGCATCGCTGAATATCTCTTCCTTAACAGCGATATTTTGAAAATTTCCTTAAACCTTCACTGATATTTTCTATTCAGTGCTTCATGTTTTTCAAAAGAGTCCCTGAGTTTTTCAAAACCTCAGAGACATCCTAAAAGAATGTGAAAGGACAGTTGTGACGTCATTGCAACGGATTACACTCGGCACGATTTCTTTCTGACACACGTTTGCACGTTTTGTTCAAACTTCCAATCAAATGCAAACACGTGTCCGTGTCATGATGAAAACCTTTTCCCGCTCAAGATTTTCTCTCTCTAAAAATCCCTATATAAACAACTCTTGGTTTATATTTGTCTTTTACCCGAACAATCTTTCTCCGCAAGAAAAGAATTCTCTGTTGCATTTGTGCTCTCAAAAACCTCAAGAACTGTTCATCGTCTTCTTCATCAAAACTTCAAGGTTAATATGTTCTTATCTTTTATCAAATGCGTATAACTTGTTTTCGATCTTCTCTTTGTTTTAACAAGATCAAACAAAAGAACTTTTTAAAATAAAATCATTTCTTTCATGGTTTTATGAACACAACCATTTCATGGTTGTTCTTCAAGTTTTAAATCTAAATCTTAAACTTGTTCTTCATTCGTATCCATTTTTCTCTTAGAAACTGGAATACAAGACTTTATGGGTTTTACTTTTCTTTAAAAATCAAAAAAAAACCCTAATCTTCATTAAGACATTTTTTGTCTGAATGAAATGGACAAATTTCGAAAAATCTTAACGGAAATTTATTTCCACATTAAGATAATTCTTATTTGTTAACATCTTTGGTTGAACTGATAATACAGTGATATGGCATCTTCAAAGCTGAATGTTACCGCTGAGTCCATCTCCACTGACTCTGAGGAAATGGACATCTTCAAAGCACCCCAGGTTAAGTTCGAGCTGGATCAACTGGATTGGACTAAGGCCAACAACCTCTCAGCTCTTCTCGAGTTTCCTCCTCGGAAGCAAGTATCACATCTGGACGACGCTGTAAGTTTTCTGAAGAACAGCCCCATCTACACAGCCCTGACCATAACACCTCCTGCCAGTCAGCGGCTCTTATCCCAGTTCTGGTACTCTGCCAGACACACTGAGCTACCCTCTGCCAAAGATCCATCCAAAACCATAGACTGCATACTCAGCGATACTGAGTATGGCACCATCAAGATCACACCAGCCATAATCCGCAAAGCCCTAAACTTCCCAAATGCCTCCAAAGAAAAACCCTTCATTCCATTCCCTGACCATAAAAAGCATGCTGACAGAGAAGCAATCATTGCTTTCCTTGACGCAATGGGTTATATCTGGGATATTGGAAGGGACAAGAAGCCTGAGAAGAAACTGACGCTGATAAAAAAATCCAAGATGCCCAGCGAGATGAATTTCATCTTCGCTCACCTGATCAGCTGCATGACAGCAAAATCCGGATCTTCTGATCAAGCCGCCCAACCTCAGCAGTCCATGGGATACGCACTGCTGAAAGGTCTAAATATTGACTGGGCCTCCATTATTTATGAAGACCTGATTCAACGTGTCGATTCTGCCGCTGACAGACCAGCATGGGTTCCTTACCCACGATTCATCAGCGCCATCTTTCAATATGGCCTGAAGGACAGCTATCCTGAAGAGGGTGATCTGAAACTTTCTCAGATTGGCCCTAAGGTTCTCGACTTCAAGCCGGTCGCCAATGAGGTACGTCTCTCTACTCTTCTCACTCTTCTAAATTATCCGCTTTCTGTGGCTCCTTCAGCGACAATACCAATCGCTGATACCCCGGCCACAAAATCCTCTCCTTATAAGAAAAGGAAACCCTCACACACCCAACTTGATTCCAAAAGGATCAAGAAAACCAAGGAGAAACCCCAACAATTCCATGATGAAGACTCCTCAGCTCATTCTGAAGAGCTGAAGGAAAGTTCCGTGGTACGCTCTGCCACACCCGTGCAAGCCATCCCTCCAATCCAGACTTCAGCGTCTCCAAACGCTGAGGTTAGAAACTTGGAAACTACCCAACCTCCCTCGGTCTCTCAAAAGACTGATGAAGTGATTGTCAGCGATTCCAACGCTGAACTCAGAACCCGAACCCCAATCTTAACCTTCGCTTCTCCCTCCACTCATTTGGACACTCCTCCAGCGAACACTGGAGATGCCATCATTCCAGAAGCCGCCGCTGATGCTTCTCAACAAATGATGAAGAAAGGACCTGCAGAGTTCACCATACCTCACCGTACTTTCGAAGAGGATATGGAACACTATTCAGGAACTTGCAACTTCGACGAGTTCATCAATCCTCCTGCAGGTACAAATCCCACCTTAAACACTGTAACTAAACCTGAAACTTCTGAGCTTTCCTTTGTTCACAAGTACTTATATGTTACAGGTCCTAATTTGGGAGACACCAACGCCTCTCTGAAGTCCGTGGAAACAAAGATGTCCAGTCTCACCACCACACTCTCCAACAACTCAACAGCTGTAACAAACGCTGGAGAGAATTTGACAAAGCTGACAACGGTGGTGGAGAAGAAAGCTTCCACTGAAGACATCAAGAGTCTTGATAAGACGCTCAGCGATTTTGCCAAGGTGCTCTGCGACATCTACACTGACTACACAAGCCTCAAAACATCAGTTTCGACCATGTCCAGCGAAGTAACAACGCTGAAGACATCGGTTGCAAAACTCGAGGGTGATATGTCAGAGGTCAAGACTGACTTAGGCTCTGTAAAGACCGACGTTGGTTCCATGAAGACGATGATCGAGACGCTGGTAAACAAGGCAAATAGTCCAACTCCTACTCCTGCCCCTGTCCCTATTTTGGAATCTTTCACAGAGGAGGATCGCACAGAGCTGAGGAAAATCACGCCTGCTATTTCTGGCCTAGAAGACAAAATAGCAAAGCTTGAAGGTTGTGTGAAAATCTCTGGCCCAGAAGACAGAGATAACACCAATGCTGAGTCCGCCCATTCCTCCCCCAGTCATCATGATAAAGAGGGGGAGAAGAGCGCTGAACATTCCAGGGAGAAAAGCGCTGAAGATCTGAACAAAAGCGCTGAAGACCTTTCCCATGATGAATCTATCAGGGGAGAGAGGAATGAAGATCTGACCACTGGACCTCAGGGAGATGAAAACCCTGAGGGAACCGAGAAGCTCGCCTCTGTATCTGAGGGGGAGCAACTCGAAGAAGATGCTGAGGAATCCGAAGCAGAAGAAGATGAAGACATCGACATCCCTGACGACAAACCATCCTTCTCTCCAAGAAAGGATGATGATGATGATGAAGATGACGATGATTTCTTTATCGTCAAACCTGCCCCAAGGATCAAAGCTCTTAAAGGAATCTCCATAAAAGAACCATCAGGGGAGAAGACAAAGACAAAGCCCTCAGCCTCTGGAGCTGAGAAAAGCAAAGACAAAGGCCTCGCTGAAGATGAAAATCTAGCGATCCTATTTGAAAAGCCGGTTTGTCAGGTAAACTAAACTTTACTTATATTCCTTCCCTGAACATCTCAATACTCAATCAGTTCTCTACTCAACAACCTCTCTACACATCCACAATCTTTTTCTATCTTTTCTACCTAAATTCTTCTACCCAGTTCTTATTTGTAAGATCGCTGCGTTTCAGCTAGTCCTCTCCCCTGTTTGAGGATGTCGCTGAAGGTTCTACTATTGCGACTTCACAAATAAAGCCAGCTGCTGCTGATGAAATAATCCCTGTCTTGAATTTGATTTCTGAGACTGATGAACCAGAAGAACAACCTCTCTCGCACAATAAGAGACCTTCCTCAGTTCCTCAAAGACTGAGTGAAGAGGATCAAAAGAGAAGAGAAGAAATAATAAAGCGATTCGAGGATCAGCGAATCATTCTAAGGCCTGATCAACTGCCTTCAGTTCCTCCCAAGTTCAGAATTTCAAAAGCTGAATACCAGGACCACCTTAGAGTTGAACGCCTCATTGCTGAAAGGAAGGAAGCTGAAGAGAAAGACAGAGAATACGCCATCAAGCTCACTCAAGAATTTGTCAAAGACCCCAAGCTGAAACGTGTTCCCATTCAAATCCAATGAAAGCTGTGGGAAGAAGCCCAGAAGATCGTGGAAAAGAAAACTGAAGTTTCTCAGACCACCTTGATCTGGTGTAAAGAGAAAATTCACTTCAGATATCGTCCAGCGAAGATCAACAAGGTATTCATCTCTGGAAGAACATTTATCGGAGTACCTATTGTTGACATCAAACTGTTCAGAGAAGATGGCACATCTGAAACCTTTTGCGCTGACACTGTAAAAAGGTATGGTCTCTCTGAATGGCTGGAGATGAGGTTAGCTATCCAACCATCACAATCTAAGTACAAGAATCATTTCGAAAAGCTGATAAACAGACAGATCGACTTGATATCTTCTTGTGTGGATATTCCTCCTATTCCTGATCTAAAGCCGAAAAGAAAAAGGGGCTCTCCAAGGAAGAAACGTCAAGATTCAAACTCAGGACCTGTCATACGAAATGAATCTGGAATTGGTTTCTCTCGCGCTGAAGTGCTTGGTCCTGATCCTGATCTATCTGCCCTTGACATCTCTTTGCCACCATGTGAACTTTTCGTCCCTGGTAAAGTCATCAGTAATCCTTATGGAATATTCTTTCTTGACTACGACGGACGTAAATGCTTTCAACGGATCGCTGAGCTCCCAATCACTCCAATCGAACAGCTCAGAGATCTTATCTACTGGTGTGACTTCAGAAAGGACATTCAGGCACGACACCTAAAACCCTTGATCTTTCAAGAAGCGCTGAAGAAAAGAAAACAAGGTGTAACGGTTCTTGACTGGATGATTCCCACTGAAAAGACGACCCTTGATGAACTTCTCATTAAGGAAGAACCTTTTGAAAACTGATATAATCTCCTTTTTCTCTATTGTATCAGTTATCCTTCTGTACTTGTAATTTATTTCGCTTGTACTTGTAATCTTTCTGTTCTTCATTGTAACCTGATTCAAAGATTTAAAGAAAGATTTCAGCGAATGTACTTTACTCCATCAGTACTGAAAAGATCCCAGAAAACAGTAAAAGGGACAAATATTTTTTGAGTTCTTTTTATCCTTATGTTTTCATTTAATAGCAATTTTCTTTGTTGCTATGTCATAATCAAATAGGGGGAGATTGTTGATCCAAACCCTCAGTGATTTGATAATGACCCTCTCTTAAATACTTAGTGAAAATTGTAAGTAAACAATATGTATCAGAGTTTCACTATCGCTGATAAGTACTAAGATCTTACAGTACCGCTGATAGGAACTTTCGCTCTTTAAATTAAACATTCAGCGAACACTGTTCACCATAATGCTATGAGTCTGTTCAGTCCTTATGGTGATCGCTGATAAGTTAGTTGTTTACTTATGATCCCTGAAGACAAGTTTCACGTCAACAAAGGTTCTACGCTGAAGTCGAAGATCAAGCTCAAGAACCAGCGACAAGTCTACTAATGAACTGATGCGGATCAGCGAAGACTCAGATTTGTCCACTCAACGTGAAGTATCAAGTACAAGACTTCAGCTATCGCTGAACTTTATCATTCGCTGAATAGTAAATGGTAATCGCTGAATCAACGAAAGCTGATCATGAAGTCCTCCGTACAAAGTACTTTTGTCTTAACCTCCCTTGCACGCCACCGTACGAAATGTCAGAAAAGAACCTCCGAAAATCTGAGATCGTACAACCACTATGATACTACACTGTTCATTCATGCGGCTACTAAGGTTGTCAACAAAGGTCAATGACATGCAACCAATCCGCTGATGACACGTGTAAAGTGTATACTGAGTTGCATTAAATGCATGCAGTATATAAAGAGATGAACTCACTTCATTTGAAGTAACTTGCTAACTCTGGACAAGTTCAAATCTCTCTCAAGATAGGATTTTATTAGTAATCTCCATATCTTTCTTAGTGCAAGAAACCTTAGTGTTCCAACTTGTTTAGATTTAGGTTTATCCTTAATCTTGTTTCCGCAACAAGCTGTAAATTGTTAATGATTTATCAATAAACAATTTAGAAAAGTAAAATAGTGTGTTTGTATTCAACCCCCCCCCCCCCCTTCTACAAACTTGTATAGGCCTTTCGGGACCAACATATATTCCTTCACAAAAGCCATCCCTCGATTACTCTAATTACTTGCTCTTACCCGATCCACCACCTGGAATACATATTTTAAAACAAAATGAGGGTTAGACCTAATGGTCTAAGTGAGATAAATCCCTGTTAGTTTGAAATCATTTATATAAACCCTATTTATATAAATCACACAGCACGATCAAATATATCAATTTGAACTTACATATCATGTACCTTCCCTTCTCATTCCTCCTGGCCATATTAGTTGGTTGCAAGCCAACTAATAATTTACAACGCTGTACAACATCTACAGCCTAACAACGCTATAAAGATTCTATAGCCAAACACACCGGTCCTAAGCCCGGCCAACATATTATAACACATTTATAATACTCATGTAAATATAATACCTCAATATATTATAATTCACATATACCATACGTATAAACACGTAATCACCAATTATCACATTCCCAAACCATACGTATATGTATTCTAGTTAAAAATACTTTTAAAGTAAAACTCACCTGTTTTGCTTATCAAACACGCTCACAAGCTTCTTTCAAAAAGATTATATCTTTCACTTCTACTCCACAGTATCTGAAACAATTTAAAATACATATATCGCTTTACTAGCCAATTACATAAAGCCTAACAAGTTCCTATCCTCAACTGTCCCATTACACACTGCACTTAACCCACTACCGGGACTACACATGGTACTGGGACTTTACAGTACTGGGACTCTTTGGTACCGGGACTTCACAGTACCGGGAGTTCGATCACCGGAAGTTGTTAATACCGGTAGTTCACGCTACCGGGAGTTAGTATTACCGGGAGTTCATTATACCGGGACTTTATGGTATCGGGAGTCGACAAGACCGGGAGTCCACCGGGACTTCACCGGGACTCCAAGAACACAGTCGGTTTCAAAATACCCAGAATCGATTGAGACTAATACCAATCGATGAAATCGTGATTTCTAAACCGGTAAACATCTTCTACTTAAGATTACAAGCATAAAATGTAAAGATACTTACCTCCAAATCGCCTCTAACCCAATCGATTGAAGCCTTAACCATACGTTTTCTTCTTCTTGCTTTCTTTCGCCTCCAGAACTCCCGCACACACACACTCTTTCTATTTTAGGTTATCTGAATAATATCTGATGCTTAAAAGGTAATATCAAACCAAAATTACCAAATGAACCTTGAACTTCTCAAATATAACCCAAACATCCCTAAGCTTATAGATTTACCCATAATTACCCTAAACACCAATTATAGAGTAAATAACATTAACGGAATAGGGATTTCAACTAACGGTCTTACCCAGGGTATTACATCATCTCCCCCTAAAAAGAATTCCGTCCCGGAATTCAGTTAAGCAAAAAGATAAGGGTATTTGGCTCTCATTTCCGCTTCTGATTCCCACGTAGCGTCCTGACCTCTATGATGCCTCCACTGAACTTTCACTTGCCTGATCTCTTTATTCCGCATCACTTTGACTTTATGATCAACTATAGCTTCCGGTTCTTCCACATAATTCAATCTTTCATCGACTTGTATCTCTGGTAGGGAGAATGACTGATCTGGACTAACCAGACACTTTCGGAAGTTCGATACGTGAAATGCATTATGGATTCTGCTCAATTCCAGTGGAAGATCTAATCGGTAAGCTACTTCACCGATCCTTTCTGTAATTGTAAACGGTCCGATATACCTTGGGCTAAGTTTACCTTGTCTCCCAAATCGGATGACTCCCTTCCATGGCGAAACCTTTAACATTACGAAATCCCCGATTCGAAATTCCAAAGGCTTTCGACGTCAGTCAGCGTAGCTCTTCTGTCTATCTTGAGCCACTTTCAATCTTTCTCGAATCTGAGTAACCTTATCGGCAGTTAATTGAACTATTTCCGGCCCCGCTAACTGTTTCTCTCCCACTTCGTTCCAACATAGAGGCATTCGACATTTCCTACCATACAGAACTTCAAACGGTGCCGCTTGTATGCTGGAATGATAACTGTTGTTGTAAGCGAATTCGATCAACGGTAAATACTTATCCCACGATCCCCCAAAATCAACAATGTAAGCCCGGAGCATATCTTCTAAGGTCTGAATCGTTCGTTCACTTTGCCCATTTGTTTGGGGATGATACGCCGTACTTAACTTTATCTGTGTCCCCATTTCCCTTTGAAAACTTCTCCAGAATCTTGAAGTAAAACGACTATCACGATCAGAAATAATCGAGATTGGAACTCCATGCCGAGTTACTATTTCGTCAATGCACAGCTTAGCTAATCGTTCCATCGAATCGGTTTCCTTTATCGGTAGAAAGTGTGCAGACTTTGTCAATCTGTCGACGATCACCCAAATAGAATCAAATCCCTTCGGAGTCCTTGGTAACTTCGTGATGAAATATGTGGTAATCTGCTCCCATTTCCACATAGGTATTTCTAGCCGTTGTAGTTGACCAAACGACTTTTGGTGTTCGATCTTTACTTTCTTACAAGTATCGCATCTTTCCACGTACTGAGCAATCCCTCTTTTTATCCCCGGCCACCAATAGAATTGCTTTAGGTCTTTATACATCTTGTTTGTACCTGGGTGAATAGAGAAACGGGATTTATGAGCTTCTTGTAAAACACGATCACGTAACCCACCCAAACGAGGTACCCACACTCTGTTTCCCAGACACAATAACCCACGATCATCTTTTACTAGCAATGCTGATATCCCCGCTAACCGTTCTGATTTCAGATTTTCATCCTGATAAGCTTCCACTTGACACTTCTGCAATTCGTCCAATATGTTAGGTATGAGTTCAGTTCGTAGCGAAATAACTTTTATTGTTCCACTCCTTTCTTGACGACTCAGCGCATCCGCCACCACATTCGCCTTTCCCGGATGATAAAGGATTTCACAATCGTAATCGTTCAGCAATTCTAGCCATTTCCTTTGTCTCATATTCAGTTCCTTTTGATCAAAGAGGTGTTGGAGACTCTTGTGATCAGTATAAATCTGACATTTGGAACCATACAGATAATGTCTCCAAATCTTCAACGCGAAGACAACTGCTGCAAGCTCCATGTCGTGCGTAGGATACTGTCTTTCATGATCCTTTAATTGACGAGAAGCATAAGCAATAACCTTTCCCCGCTGCATAAGTATACATCCCAATCCCAGTTTTGACGCATCACTATAAACAACAAAATCTTCCGAACCTTCAGGTAGTGATAGAATCGGTGCGCTGCACAGTTTCTCTTTCAATATCCGGAATGCCTTGTCTTGTTCTGCTTTCCATTCAAACTTCAGGTTCTTCTGGGTCAGCTTAGTCAAAGGCGTTGCGATACGAGAGAAGTCTTTTATAAATTTCCGATAGTAGCCGGCTAATGTAACATCCCGCAAAACGAAACATACATATAACATACATTCCATAACATGTTTACAACAAAGTACTTCATCTTTTCACATTTGGTCCCATCTAAAGTCTGAACATAAAAATTCATTACAACTTGATCCACTTTGAATTACATAGTAATAACAAAAATTATAACTACAAAAGCATCCGTAGCATCATGATGATAATCTTCTCCAAAGCTAGCCAACAAGTATTCTATTTACTTGTTCTTACTGGAATCACCACCTGGAATACATAATTTTTAAAACAGAAAATGAGGGTTAGACCTAAGGGTCTAGTGAGTAAATCCCTGACATTTGGAAATCATTAAAACTTTCATTTATATAAAATACTCTTTATATAAATACACATATTTCACACGTAAATTAATACCAGTCAAGATTGATACATCATACCTGTCTCATTCCACCTTATCCCTCCACCAATGGCCAATATCAATTGGTTGCGAGCCAATTTAACACACCGGTCCAAAGCCCGGACACGTATTATATTTTTATATAATACTCACGTAATTATAATATCTCAATATATTATAATCACTCACGTATGACATATTCATACACTTTATCAAACATTTAATATTCACATAATGCATTCCAGTAAAATTCTTTTTAAAGTAAAACTCACCTGATCTTTTTAAGCAAGGTCCTTCAAACTTTCTTCAAAATAGATTATCTTTTAACCCAGATCCTTAGTATCTGAAACAAATTAAAGTATACATACTCTTTAACACATAAACAGGAAAACCCAACTTTTCGCAACCCACTATTACGAAAAGTTTACTTTTCGCAACCTACAGTTGCGAGTTCCTCACTTTTCGCAACCAACAGATGCGAAAACCTCACTTCTCGCAACCCACAGTTGCGAGTTCCCTACTTTTCGTAACCAACAGATACGAAAACCTCACTTTGCGTTTTAGCTGCTTGCGCAAAGTGGACTTTTCGCAACCAAGGCTTGCGAATTCCCACTTTTCATGAAAACACTGTTCATCGCCCCTATCAGAAAAGTTCAGTTTAATTGCAGGAATTTCATCTTATACCCAGATTGTACAGAAGTGTTCTAAACCCCTTTTAACACTCTAAATTGCAACTAAAATTCATAAATTCATCTAAAATTACCTAAACCCACCTCAAAATCCAAAAGAAACCTAGTTCTTATAAAAGAGTGTTTGAATAAGAACATTACCTCTTTGATTTACTGCACCAATTAAAATCCTAGCTGAGTATCTTTCAATTCTTCTTCTTCTTCTTCGAATTTCTTCCTCTCTCTCTCTCTGCCGTACTCACTCACACACACAAACACTTTGGATATTCTTTTTGTTTACTAATTGAAGACTTCATCTGATACATGATATACTAGAGTCGGTCAAGTGGAGGAGTTTGGCAAAGAGACCAATTAAACCCTAGGCTTTACTCATTTGGCAAAACTTATCCCCAACCTTCCAATTAAAATTAAACTTATCCCTAAATTTCTTAACTCCATAAAATACTAAAATAAAGACTTATAAAATACCAATTTTAAATTAGATAAAATACCTGGTTATTACAACATCTCCCCCTTAAAAGAATTTCGTCCCGGAATTTAGTTAAGAGAACAGATGAGGGTATTTGGTTCTCATCTCCGATTCTGACTCCCACGTCGCATCCTGACCTCGATGATGTTTCCACTGAACCTTTACCTGCCGGATCTCCTTGTTCCTTAATACTTTAACCTTGTGATCAACTATGGCTTCCGGTTCCTCCACATAGTTTAGCTTTTCGTCCACTTGAATATCTGGTAGTGAGACTGCTTGGTCTGGTGTAACTAAACACTTCCAAAAATTCGATACATGAAACGCGTTTTGAATCCTGCTTAATTCTGAAGGAAGATTTAATCTATAAGCTACCTCACCAATTCTTTCCGTAATTTCAAATGGAACAATATACCGCGGACTGAGTTTACCTTGTTTCCCAAAACGTATGACTCCTTTCCAGGGCAAAACTTTTAACATCACAAATTCCCCGACTTGGAACTCCAACGGTTTCCGGCGTCGATCTGCATAACTTTTCTGTCTGTCTTGAGCCGTTTTCAATCTATCCCGAATCTGAATAATCTTATCTGCCGTTAACTGTACTATTTCTGGCCCAGCTAATTGTTTCTCCCCTACTTCATTCCAACACAAAGGCGTTCGGCATTTTCTACCATACAATACTTCAAACGGTGCCGCCTGAATGCTAGAATGATAACTGTTGTTGTAGGCGAACTCTATCAAAGGCAAATGTTTATCCCATGACCCCCCAAAATCAACTATACAAGCCCGAAGCATATCTTCTAAAGTCTGGATTATTCTTTCACTTTGCCCGTCAGTCTGAGGATGATATGTTGTACTTAACTTTATCTGCGTCCCCATCTCCTTTTGAAAGCTTCTCCAAAATCTAGAAGTAAAACGACTATCTCGATCGGAAATAATCGAGATTGGAACTCCGTGTCGAGTTACTATTTCATTAATGTACAATTTGGCCAAACGTTCCAAGGAATCAGTTTCTTTTATCGGCAAGAACCGAACCCCTTTGAAGTTCTTGGCAACTTAGTAATAAAATCAGTAGTGATCTGATCCCATTTCCACATTGGTATATCTAGTCTTTGTAACTGACCAAACGGTTTCTGATGCTCAATCTTTACTTTCTTGCAGGTAGTACAATCTTCCACATACTTAGCAACACTTCTCTTCATTCCCGGCCACCAATAGAATTGTTTCAAATCTCTATACATTTTATTTGTACCCGGATGAATAGAAAATCGATATTGATGAGCTTCTTGTAGTACACGATCACGTAATCCACCCAAACGAGGTACCCAAATTCTATTTCCCATACACAGCAACCCACGGTCATCTTTCCCAAGCAATGCTGATATTCCTACTAACCGTTCTGATTTCAAACTTTCTTCCTGATAAGCATCTATCTGGCACTTCAGTAATTCGTCAAAGATATTTGGAAGGAGTTCAGCTCGTAGCGATATCGTTTTTATCGTTCCACTTCTTTCTTGACGACTTAATGCATCTGCTACCACGTTCGCCTTCCCCGGGTGATAAAGAATTTCACAATCATAATCATTTACCAATTCCAACCATCTTCTCTGCCTCATATTCAGTTCCTTCTGATCGAAAAGATGTTGGAGACTCTTATGGTCAGTAAAAATTTGGCATTTAGAACCATAAAGATAATGTCTCCAAATCTTTAATGCAAAAACAATTGCTGCAAGCTCCATATCGTGAGTAGGATATTGTCTTTCATGATCCTTTAGTTGACGAGAAGCATAGGCAATCACCTTTCCACGTTGCATAAGTACACATCCCAATCCCAGCTTAGAAGCATCATTGTAAACCACAAAATCATCGGAACCTTCTGGCAATGCTAATATCGGCACGCTGCAGAGTTTCTCCTTCAATATTCTGAATGCCACACCTTGTTCTGCTTTCCATTCAAACTTTAAATTCTTCCGAGTCAGCTTGGTCAATGGTGTCGTGATTCGAGAAAAGTCTTTTATAAATTTCCGATAGTATCCAGCTAGACCCAGAAAACTGCGTACTTCGGTTGCCGTCTTCGGCGGTTCCCATCTTTCAATTGCTTCCACTTTCGCTGGATCGACTTGTATACCCTTCTCTGAAACTACATGACCCAAAAACTGAACTTCCCGCAACCAGAATTCACATTTAGAGAACTTAGCGTACAACTTTTCATTCTTCAATAACTCCAAAATCAAACGAAGATGTTGCGCATGATCCTCTTTGGATCGGGAATAAATAAGTATATCATCGATAAACACAATGACAAATTTATCGAGATAAGGCTTACATACCCGATTCATTAGATCCATAAAAGCGGCTGGAGCGTTCGTCAATCCAAAAGGCATTACCAAAAATTCGTAGTGGTCGTATCTTGTGCGAAATGCAGTCTTTAAAACATCCTCTTCCTTAACCTTCAACTGATGGTCGCCAGATCTGAGATCAATCTTGGAGAAGTAACAAGCTCCAACTAATTGATCAAAAAGGTCATCAATTCTTGGAAGTGGATACTTGTTCTTGATCGTTCATTTATTCAGCTCCCGGTAGTCGATACACATTCTCATTGAACCGTCTTTCTTTTTCACAAACAAAACTGGTGCACCCCACGGCGAAGAGCTAGGTCTGATGAAGCCCTTATCAGATAAATCTTGAAGCTGTGCCATCATTTCTTTCATTTCTGGTGGTGCTCATCGGTACGGCGCGCGAGCAATAGGAGCGGCTCCAGGGATTAAGTCAATACCAAATTCTACTTGTCTAACAGGAGGAAGACTATTCAAGTCTTCAGGAAAAACTTCTGGATATTCACTAACGATAGAAATATCTTCCAGCTTAATCTTTTCAGGTCTACTATCTATCACATAAGTTAGATAACTAGAGCAGCCTTTAATGACACATTTATGGGCTTTTACCATAGAAATAAGACTGGACTGATGATTCTTACGATCTCCATAAATCACTACTGATCTCTTATCAGGTAACACAACATTGATTATTTTCTTATCACAAACTATGTTAGCCTGGTTCTTAGCTAACCAATCCATTCCTACTACCATATCAAAATCAATCAAAGCTATTGGGAACAATTGTATCGGTACTCCACACCCCTCTATGTTTATCATGCAACGATCAAAAACCTCTTTAACTGCCACCTGATTATCATTTGCAGTGTCTACTAATAAAGCATGTTTTAACAATTTAGGCTCTAAATGCATATGAGCAGCAAAGGAGGGAGACACAAAAGATCGGTTTGCACCGGAATCAAATAACACTTTAGCACGTGTGGAGTTTATGAAAAATGTACCTGTGACCACATCCGGAGTTTCCTCTGCCTCTTTAGCTGTCATTTGGAATGTACGACCCCTGGTTCTCGGCGGTTCTATTCTTGGAACCACTGGTCTAGTAATGGCTGGTTTCCCCGATGTACCCCCTTGTTGTACTCTACCTCGCGGACAATCTGATTGGAAGTGATCCGGAGAATTACACACAAAACAAAACCGCGTCGATCGACAATCTTTAACAACATGACCAGTTTTCCCACACTTAAAACAAACCCGTGATTCCCCTTGACAACTTCCCTGATGGTAGCGATTACATCTTGGACATGGTCTTTCTGCTGGTCTAAACGGCGGACGGTTATCGAACCTCTGAAATCTAGGCTTCCTTGAATCCTGTGGTGGTCCTTCCCATTTTCTCTTCCCCGAACTCTTATCCCCAGCATCCCTCTTGTTATCTCGTTCCACATTTTCAGCAGCATCCACTGCAGCTGTAAAAGTATCTGGTCCTGTTGCAGTCACTAGTCTTCGGACTTCTGAATTCAGCCCATAGATAAATCTTTCCATTTTCATCTTTTCTATAGCAACATAATATCCTGCAAAGCGAGATTTTTCCAAAAATCGTGCAGTATAATCTCTAACCGATAGATTCCCTTGTTGTAGATTCATAAATTCTTCTTCTAATTGTCTAACGGTAGCTTGTGGACAGAAGTGTGTTGTGAAAGCTAACACAAATTCCTCCCATGAAAAGGTAGTATAAACATCCGTCCCTCTCGATTCCGTATGAGCCTCCCACCAATACAAAGCATCGCCTTTTAGCATTGCAGTTCCATAAAGCACTTTATCTTGTTCAGCACATTTACACGTTTTGAAGATAGCCTCGATTTCTTTCAGCCATCTCATAGCTTTTACCGGATCCCGATCTCCTGAGTATGTAGGGGGCTTACAACTAAGAAACATTTTATAGTCACACCTTTTCATTACCAGTAAAACAGTAGAGGTAAGTGGCATCTCCATTTCATGTTCCGGATCTGGTCTTTCAGTTTCATTATGGCGAGTACGTTCGAACATGGCTTGAATGCTATCCTGTAATCTCCCCATTTCAGCGGTCAGATCATCCCGTGTAACAAACTCTGTACCATGCGGTTGTGTTCTACCTCCAGTTCGGCCCCCAGTTCCCCTTCCAGTTCTGCCTCTACCACGATCTCCTCCTCTTCCCCCTGCTCCTATTGGTGGATTCTCTCCACCCGAATTTCTTCCTCCTCTTTGGTTCTTTTGTCTAGTGCCACTTGCCATTTTGTAGATTCAAACAAAGTTAATATACACATAAGCATATACCCCATAAAACAAGATATTCCAGTTCAAACATGTACCTGTAAGATCATAATTACACTGGCCTGGTGTAATTTGAAATTACCTTACATGATGTTCCTTCTACCTTTTATACTTAGTATCCCCAGGTTTTAAAATATTAGGGACATCCTACTTCACATGCAGTTTAAGTCTAGGTACAGATACTAATACCTAAATCCCTTAAACTAGGGCTCTGATACCATCTGTAACATCCCGCAAAACGAAACATACATATAGCATACATTCCATAACATGTTTACAACAAAGTACTTCATCTTTTCACATTTGGTCCCATCTAAAGTCTGAACATAAAAATTCATTACAACTTGATCCACTTTGAATTACATAGTAATAACAAAAATTATAACTACAAAAGCATCCGTAGCATCATGATGATAATCTTCTCCAAAGCTAGCCAACAAGTATTCTATTTACTTGTTCTTACTGGAATCACCACCTGGAATACATAATTTTTAAAACAGAAAATGAGGGTTAGACCTAAGGGTCTAGTGAGTAAATCCCTGACATTTGGAAATCATTAAAACTTTCATTTATATAAAATACTCTTTATATAAATACACATATTTCACACGTAAATTAATACCAGTCAAGATTGATACATCATACCTGTCTCATTCCACCTTATCCCTCCACCAATGGCCAATATCAATTGGTTGCGAGCCAATTTAACACACCGGTCCAAAGCCCGGCCACGTATTATATTTTCATATAATACTCACGTAATTATAATATCTCAATATATTATAATCACTCACGTATGACATATTCATACACTTTATCAAACATTTAATATTCACATAATGCATTCCAGTAAAATACTTTTTAAAGTAAAACTCACCTGATCTTTTTAAGCAAGGTCCTTCAAACTTTCTTCAAAATAGATTATCTTTTAACCCAGATCCTTAGTATCTGAAACAAATTAAAGTATACATACTCTTTAACACATAAACAGGAAAACCCAACTTTTCGCAACCCACTATTACGAAAAGTTTACTTTTCGCAACCTACAGTTGCGAGTTCCTCACTTTTCGCAACCAACAGATGCGAAAACCTCACTTCTCGCAACCCACAGTTGCGAGTTCCCTACTTTTCGTAACCAACAGATACGAAAACCTCACTTTGCGTTTTAGCTGCTTGCGCAAAGTGGACTTTCCCAACCAAGGCTTGCGAATTCCCACTTTTCGTGAAAACACTGTTCATCGCCCCTATCAGAAAAGTTCAGTTTAATTGCAGGAATTTCATCTTATACCCAGATTGTACAGAAGTGTTCTAAACCCCTTTTAACACTCTAAATTGCAACTAAAATTCACAAATTCATCTAAAATTACCTAAACCCACCTCAAAATCCAAAAGAAACCTAATTCTTATAAAAGAGTGTTTGAATAAGAACATTACCTCTTTGATTTACTGCACCAATTAAAATCCCAGCTGAGTATCTTTCAATTCTTCTTCTTCTTCTTCGAATTTCTTCCTCCCTCTCTCTCTCTCTGCCATACTCACTCACACACACAAACACTTTGGATATTCTTTTTGTTTACTAATTGAAGACTTCATCTGATACATGATATACTAGAGTCGGTCAAGTGGAGGAGTTTGGCAAAGAGACCAATTAGACCCTAGGCTTTACTCATTTGGCAAAACTTATCCCCAACCTTCCAATTAAAATTAAACTTATCCCTAAATTTCTTAACTCCATAAAATACTAAAATAAAGACTTATAAAATAACAATTTTAAATTAGATAAAATACCTGGTTATTTTATCCTTCACAAAAGCCATCCCTCGATTACTCTAATTACTTGCTCTTACCCGATACGCCACCTGGAATACATATTTTAAAACAAAACGAGGGTTAGACCTAATGGTCTAAGTGAGATAAATCCCTGTTAGTTTGAAATCATTTATATAAACCCTATTTATATAAATCACACAGCACGATCAAATATATCAATTTGAACTCACACATCATGTACCTTCCCTTCTCATTCCTCCTGGCCATATTAGTTGGTTGCAAGCCAACTAATAATTTACAACGCTGTACAACATCTACAGCCAAACAACGCTATACAGATTCTATAGCCAAACACACCGGTCCTAAGCCAGGCCAACGTATTATAACACATTTATAATACTCATGTAAATATAATACCTCAATATATTATAATTCACATATACCATACATATAAACACGTAATCACCAATTATCACATTCCCAAACCATACGTATATGTATTCCAGTTAAAAATACTTTTAAAGTAAAACTCACATGTTTTGCTTATCAAACACGCTCACATGCTTCTTTCAAAAAGATTATATCTTTTACTTCTACTCTACAGTATCTGAAACAATTTAAAATACATATATCGTTTTACTAGCCAATTACATAAAGCCTAACAAGTTCCTATCCTCAACTGTCCCATTACACACTGCACTTAACCCACTACCGGGACTACACAGGGTACCGGGACTTTACAGTACCGGGACTCTTTGGTACCGGGACTTCACAGTACCGGGAGTTCGATCACCAGAAGTTGTTAATACCGGGAGTTCACGCTACCGGGAGTTAGTATTACCGGGACTTTATGGTACCGGGAGTCGACAAGACCGGGAGTCCACCGGGACTTCACCGGGACTCCAAGAACACAGTCGGTTTCAAAATACCCAGAATCAATTGAGACTAATACCAATCGATGAAATCGTGATTTCTAAACCGGTAAACATCTTCTACTTAAGATTACAAGCATAAAATGTAAAGATACTTACCTCCAAATCGCCTCTAACCCAATCGATTGAAGCCTTAACCATACGTTTTCTTCTTCTTGCTTTCTTTCACCTCCAGAACTCCCGCACACACACACTCTTTCTATTTTAGGTTATCAAAATAATATTTGATGCTTAAAAGGTAATATCAAAAGAAAATTACCAAATGAACCTTGAACTTCTCAAATATAACCCAAACATCCCTAAGCTTATAGATTTACCCATAATTACCCTAAACACCAATTATAGAGTAAATAACATTAACGGAATAGGGATTTCAACTAACGGTCTTACCCGGGGTATTACACGTATGCACCCGCCATCGATGACACCGCACTCTGTGCTGATGTTCGTGCGCTTGGATATCGCCACGATCTCGACCGCCCGTCCAGCTTCAACCGCAAATACATCGCGCCCGTCTGGTACACACTATTCACAATCTTGAATAGATGCTTGTCCTCCAGATGGAAGGGAATCGATCAATGCACCATCGACTTCCTGCGCCTGTTTCACGTTGTGTGCTACAACCGGCACATAGACTACTCAGCAATCATCTGGCGTGAACTGGTGCAAGCAATCTGATAGACTGGCGGCTCCAAGAAAAAGTTCCTACCATTCCCACGTTTCTTTTCTCTGGCCGTTCGATAGCACATGGATGTGAATCCCCTTATCCCGAGACGTATCAATCATCCGGTTTGTCCTTACAATAACCTTCAGTACTTAGTGATTCGTAATCCACCTGATACCCCAGCCATGCCTATCCCAGAATATCTATTGGCACACGCGGACCCCAATGCACCGGGTGTGATAGAATATAGGCGAGAGATAGGAAATCCTATGGTCCAGCCAGAGCCGGAGGGACCTCCCCCGGGACATGGAACTGAAAGACGTGAGGGTCCGAGAATGAGAGCTGGTAGAGTCCGGGCAGCAGGGGCTCTCGGACGGGGTGTGTTGAGATTACATAGGAGGGGAACAGGAGCAGGCGGTGCATTGGATGCGCATGCCGATACTACCCTATCCACCCAAGTCGGAACAAGCCAACAACCCCCCATTCCCATCACCCGTACAACGACCGAAGCCGGACCGTCGACTAGACTACACGAGGTTCAGGTCGTCACTCAAACCAAACGCCCAATGTTTCACCGTGATACAGAGGCATACATGTAACACCCGCAATTTCCGGTAAGTAAAGTCACCCCGTGAGTTTTCGTAGTCCCTGAGTTTTGGTTTCGGGTCAGGAACTATTGCTTTTAATTCCCTTAAGATTTGGGGTGTTCTGTGATCAAGAGGTGATATTTTGGGGCTCAGTGCAGTTTGGGCGAGAGTGACCTGGTCACTATCGTCGTGTCACAATCGCTAGATTTCCAAATGCTCGCGGTACATCTTGAACGATGATGACAGCGATAATGACACTGTCACTATCGCCGGTCACTATCACACACGGGGTGCAGACCACTTAAATGCCCGATTTTGTTAGCCTTTTCTCATTTCCCCTCATTTCCATTCTTCCCAAGCTCTCCCAACCGAACCCCTTTGTTTCCATTGTCGATTTTGGAGCTGCTCTCTTAGAAATCAAACATTTCTTCACCATCTAAGTTTGTAATCACAACCCCATGTGCTAATCAATAGTTCATCTCTATTTCTTGGGATTTCTATGTTTTGGGGGTTTTGCTTAAAACCTAATGGTAAGTTCATTCCTATCTTCTATAATCTTTCTTATGGGTTGTAAATGTCATATTTATGATTTTCTAGTGTTTCATTTCTTCAATTTCTGTCATGGATGATTTTGGGAAAGTTAGGTTAAAAATTAGGGTTTTGGTATTATAGGCGGATTTGGTGTTTCATGTTAGGGGAAACGATTCTATGTTTTTGGAGATGAATATTCATGGTTGGAAACTTGTGGATCTAGGTTTTGGAAGATTTGGAGCTTGAGGATTCGCGTTTCTTTAAAGGAGCATACGTTTGGGAAAATCTAGATTTAGCTTAATCTAGCAAGGTGAGTTCAAGTTACTTTGCGAAAACTTTGTACATGCCAAAAATAGTATTTTCCGAATATTTGTGTGTTTTACTTGAAAATGTTTATGGTTGAGTTATTTGGATAGTTTAACTCTTTTTAAATGTTTATCTTCATAAATGTGTAAAACACCCATATTTGGGGCTTTTGGATATTTGGATGGTTAGAAACCATATTTTGTCTTTAAAAGATTAATTGCTCAAAATGAGGTTTATTTGATGGTATAATCGTGTTAGTGTAATTGATTTTAATAAACCATTTGGGAAATGCACTTTTAATTGTTATGTGTCATTTTGAGAATTATAAGGGTGTGAGTCCTTTGGGAAAACCCCTTTTTGTTTAACCCATGTTGAGTTGTGGGGTTAATGATGAATTTGTGGTAATGTTTGCCTAAACATTGTGTAAATGAATTTTATGCGATGATGACCGACATTTATGGGTCTAGCAAGCTTGGAGCACTTTGCTCAGTTTTGACTTGAGATAGTCTTGGGACAATTGTCTGGTTTAAATGGATCGATGTGGAGTCTTGTTTATGGGTTGCATATTATTGCACGTTTGGTTATTTACATGCGTGGGTAAGTGAGTCATTCCAGGATAGGCATGTTGTGTAGGCTGTGTTGCATTAGATCCATAGGCATGTTATTCAGTCGTTGGTAGTGGTCGATTGGGTATCTTGAGGACGAACCTCGGAACTCATGTTTTATGACCATGACTTTCCAAGTAGGCACTAGGAGGATATAGTCTTGGGCCTTACCTTGGAGGTTTGCGCACAGATTCACGCCTTTGGGATTGATACCTTGGAGGTAGTCCCGATGTGCCGGGCCTTGGGGCGTTACCATGTGGGTAGACGTCAAGGTGTATCCTCAATTACAGTGTAACTCGGGTTTCGTAGAGCAGAGTCGAGGAATAGGCATAACGTAATTTGTAATTCCCGATTTTGTTGGGAGGACAGAGATAGACATACGTAACTTGTAATCTCTACTCCCAGTTGTACGATGAACGTTGTATGGGTGGGTATACTTATGTGTTACCTCCACCTTCAACGGATACGGGTTTCCCCCGTTTATGGTATTTGATCTTTATTACATTTTTACGGTCGCGTGAGTATTGCTTCGTATTATATTTTAATAAAGAGCTATATTTAATGGATAGTCATGATAAAATGCTTGAACTCACTAGGCGTAAGCCTAACCCTTTTTATTTATCGGCATGTGCAACAGGCTCAGGTTGGGGTAGCTCTAGTTACTTTTTGAAGTGGTGAATGCTAGTAGTGTGCACGAGAGGTGACTTGATTAGTGAAGCCTTCCGCAATTGTTTGGACTAGCAACTTATGTTGTATTAAGTACCACCCGATTAATTTATCTTATTGTAGACTTTTAATGTTTTAACTTCCGAGGTATTTTTAAGGAATGAATTGTAGAAGTGATTATATCTATTTTGATGATTTTATTGAATTTTAATGTTAGTTGCTCGTTCCAAATTTGAGGGTGTTACAATACATCTCAGACCCTCCTTCACCTTCCAGACAGGTTGAAGACATGGAATCTGACTCCATCGAATCCGATACGGACCGTGCTATACGCACAACCTTAATACCTACCCGTATCGGACCAAACCCACAATTGACCGAAGGAATCCCATCTGACTCACCCATATCCCCTCTAATCCCTACTACCCAGCCTAATACGGGAGAAACAAGGAGAGAGGAGGGAGTTTTAGTTAAAGAATTGGAATATGTGAGACGGAGGGAATTGAGATCGAAAACAAATCAAGAGAGAATAAGCCGTAAAAATACTGAGGCTTCTGAGCGACCCCAAACCAGCGTCATCCAGGTAGCCACATCTGCTACTTCGTCTCATTTGTTGGGACGAGGTATTGAAGAAGCCGCCGTGGACCTAGCGGCGCAAGTGCACAACCTCCCAAGCCACTCATCCGTCTCTCAAAAGACGGGTGTTTCAACTTCGCACGGGGATATAGCACAACTTCTACCGATCTCTCACTTGGAGAGTATGGGTATTGAATCAAGAGACCAGCCTCCATCGGTCTCGCCTTCTTTCAAAGCACCATCGAGTCTAGAGCCACTTGAAATAGTACATTCTTCGGCTAGGACACAAGATGAGATTCTACAAATCGATGCTCTTCGTGACTCGATCGGAACTTCCGTAGTGTCTCCGCCTTTAAGCGGAACGCGAGGATCGAAAGGAAATCCTACCACGGCCACACCATCGCCAACCGTGAATGTAGGTGGCTCTACCTCTAAGGTAGATGCCTCAACGGGTAATCTAAGTGATCCCGGTGTTATCTTACCCGACTTCGTGTCAAAGGGATCTCTGGACAGCACCCTCAAGGCTGTCCACGAGGAAATGGAGCAGCGCTTTACCTCTGAGCTCGACAAACTCAAAAGCCTGATCAAAGGAAAAGAGAAGGTAGTCGAACCTGAAACCGCACCAACACCTCCACCGGCTCCCATTCAGCCAATTTATTCGGTGGACACCTTGAAGACTATGCTTTTAGCTCAGCTGCTCCAACACACCGACACCGATGCCTCTTCCGAAGCAGACCAGATCGCAGTTCTACGATCACAGGTCACTGCTCCTTCGTTATCCATTACCACCAGATTGGACCAGCTTGACACAACTCTCAAGGACGTTCAACAAGCACTCAAAACGCTGCCCGAAAGAGTCGGTTCACTCAAAGACACCTGCAAGAGTCAAGCTGGCGGACTCAAGAGACGGCACGATGACCAGGATGATCCTGATCACCGTGAGGGGGAGAACAAGAGACTACGACTGTCTGACTCCAATCATGCCTGAAACTACCGTGGTTCAACCGGAACCCTCAACTGTGGCAACTGCAAACGAAGACGAACCTAAAGCCCAATTGAGCTTAGCCGAGATGGTCATTGACATGGACATCTCTGATGACGAAGACCCAACGGTTGAAATGTAACAACCCAAATCCCATAACATACATCAAACATCATAACATGCATTCATATCATTGATTTACAACAAAAGTTACAAAACAAACCAAGTACGGTCTCAATATTCTTGAAACTACAAAATATATTAAAGCTTCTTAAACTTCATCGATCAATGGAGGCAGCCTACACCTTATTCTTTCCTTTGCTGCTATCAAATCTTTGACCTGGAATATATTTTTGAAAGGAAAATGAGGGTTAGACCAAACGGTCTAGTGAGATAATCCCTGTCATTTCAAAATCGTTATAAAACCATTTCACGTAATACTATGTATCAAAATAGTTTATATAAATCTTTCGTCAAAACACCCATATACCAGAAGTATACATATACCACATCATGATTTATGCACAGTGCAATTCTCCTCATTCTCCTTCTCATGGCCAGATTAGTTGGTAGCAAGCCAACTAATTATCGTCGCTGTACCACAATACAGTCGACTCCGCTGCAATCACATACAGCCCCACTGCAATTTCCTACAGCTCCACTGCAATTCATACAGCTCCGTTGCATTTCCTTACAACTCCGCCGACTAATAATTCGGCTAGCATATACTCGTGTAGTGCAGTGCTCATATAAATACAATATATATCTCAATATATCATATTGTCATTTATATACACATAATCATATTCCTACCACATAACCATCTCATATATATATATATATATATATACACACACACACACACACACACACACATATATATATATATATATATATATATATATATATATATATATCCCAGTTCGAAAATATGTTTTAAAGAAAAACTCACCTGAATGCTTAAAATACGCTTCCAAGCCTTTCTCCGAGCTATCCGATCCTTTACCCAAAATTCTCAGAATCTGAAACCATTTACATACAAATATCTCCTCACCAACTTATATATAAAACTTACTAGCAGGCTATGAACTCTAGATACATCTACATAACTCTTATCCTCAAAAATTGACCCAAACAGCCAAGTTTCCGGACAAAATAGAACTATCCGGACAACACAACTTTCCGGACAGCATGACTGACTAATCCGGACAACTCGACTTTTCTGGATACCACAACCATCCGGACGACATCCGGATACCAAAGTAACCCGGACACCACCCGGCATCTTACCTCATCCGGAAAACATAAGAAAGAGACTTACCCGGATAAACATTCGTCCGGACACCTTAAAACGTTATCTGGACACCATCGACATAATCATCCGGAAACTATCAACAGGACTATCCGGACACATTCATATTGTGTCCGGACACCACAGTCGGTTCTTCCTATTTTACCCAGAAATCGACAGAAATTCATACCAGTTTGATTCTATTGATTCTAATCCGACAGAAACCATATACCAACCATTACAAACACAAAATACAAAGGAACTTACCTTATTTTCACTTCCACATACTCCAAATTGAATTCCTAGCCTTCTTTCCTTCTTTGGCTCCTTTTCTTCCCAACACACACACACACTTAGGTTTTCTGGATGATTGCTGAATGAAAATATCTGAAGTCTACAAGATGATAATATCAAACTTATTTTACCATTTTAGCCCTTGAACTTCTCACTAATGACCCAAACACCCTTAAACTTATAATTTACCCAAACATACCTTAAACATCTAACTTTAAAGTTAACTAAACTTAACTAAAAGGGGATTTAACTAACGGACTAACCCGGGGTATTACATGAAAATCCTGAGGGAACACCACAGGAATTGGTCACACATGATGCATCAGTTAGGCCCATACTTGATCTAATTGATCCAGATACAGAGATCGACCCGGAGACCGAAAATGCATGGTACAAAAAAGCCGCCAGTGTGATAAATCTCCAGGTAAACCTGATCTTTCCTACTGATGAAGACGACAATGTTGACTACGACCAGTTTCTTCTGAAAAACCTATATGGTACACCCGTTCACACAGCTCAGGCCGCCGAAACTTCAATGATACCCGAAACGTCATTTGTTATAAATCTGACATCTCCTCAACAACCAACAGCTTCAGATCATCCTCCTCCCCAACAGCAACAAATCCGATGGGAGAAGATCATGATCCTCATTCCTCACCTGGAGGAATCTCTGAAAAAGTTGTACGTTCACAGGTTATGCACTATCGAGCCTTCATTTTGCCTTGGGATTTCCAGTTCCCACCCGGAATACCAAATCCAGTACTTAAACGCAATGAAGTGGTGTCTGCCAGTTAGCCAAGTCTGAACGAAGCACAAGATCACCGAAGTGCTCAACGTCTAAACAGGCTGAATTCTTAAAGTTATGTTTCCAGTATTCACCGTCCGACGAGAAGACGGAAATGAATGGAAATTTTCCGAAGCTGACTTCAAGAACCTTAGACCGTTCGACTTCCAAGCTATACTGAAAGACCTTTGAACCAGAACCATCCGACCGCTGCATGTAACCAAAGCACTCGAAGCTGTTCGTCGATTCCTAATTAGGACAATTATGATGTCCTACCTCACCGACTTTCAAATGGTAATCGAGAACAGAGCAAAGAAGGTAAACCTGCTGAAACCGAATCTGAAAGCGCCCGAACTGAAGATGTATCCCAAGAACGCACTGCTTCTAGAACCGGAATTTGGGATAGTCTACATCAACGATCAGAAAGAATAGAGATTTCTTCGCTTCAGTCAGGTCGACAGATTCTGCGATGGTACGCTCCTCAAAGTCAAAGATGCTGTTCGTAACATCATCACTTACGAATCCGAAAATCAGAAGGTTTCGTATGTTCCTAACTCTAATGAGATAACCGTACGAAATTCTTTAGAAGTGATTGAAGAACGCATCGACTACCGCCGAGCCATCCGAATGTTCAAGGTACACTTTGCGTTCTGAAAGAGATATGTTGAGAACTGGTGCGAACTCGAACTTCAATTCAAAGGGGGAGATTGTTAGGGTCAAATTGGGTTGAATATAAGTTCAAGGTCTAAATTGTTATTTCTTATAATCAAGCCTTAATAGTGTGAATGGGCCATGGGCTTACATGCCATGGGCCCAATGTATTTAAAGTTCATTAGCTTAGAAAATTAAGCTAGTTGTCTTTTTACACTTTCTTGAATCGTATTGTAAACTCTCTCAATATTGAAAGTGAATTGGATGACCAGTTGAAATCATACAAACTGTTTCATATCTATTGATTTCTATTGCTCGTTGCACGAATCTGGAACTCACAACTCATCTAAAGCTGATCCTTTAGAAATGGATGAGTCTCTGGCCCTCCTGACTAATTCTTTAAGGAGATTCACCAGAAAGAGTAACTTCAGAAGAAACAAACCTCTTGCACTTACTGATAAGCTAAAATCATCAACCCATGTTGATAAGGCTACTGCTACTTGCTATAAATGTGAAAAGATCGGTCACTTTGCTAGTGAATGCAGATCTAAGAAAGTCTTCAAACCCTCATCTTCTTCCCACAAGAAATCCTCTAACCCCAGGGCTAGAGATGACAAATACAAGAAGCTGAAAGAAAAATATTCAAAGCTAAAAAGCTTTAAGAAGAAAGGCATGATCGCTGAAGATCATGACTGGGCTCTTTCTGATGAAGAATCATCTGACTCTGAAGATGATGATGAGGCCAATCTCTGCCTCATGGCCAAAATAGAAGAAGAGGAAGAAAATTCTGAAATTCCCTCTACTTCAACTTCTACCTCTAAGGTATCAACTTCTTTCTTTACTAATATTTCAGATATTAATGAAGCTGATAGTCTTCGAAAAATCGATCTTCTGACTGTAAATTTATATAATGCCATGAATGGCAAGACCATAGTTGAGAATCAAAATATTGATCTAGTTGAACAACTTAGAAACAGTCACCTTCAAATAGAAAAGCTTTCTAAAATTGAAGAAGATTTAAAAGATCAGGTCCATATAAATCAGATAGTCAAAATCGAGCGTGAAGAAGCTATCGCTGCATTGAAGGATGGTGTAAATAAAGTAACAGATTCCTCTGAGTGACAAACGTGGTCTTGGTTACAAAGCTGACGCTGAAGAACCAACCACTGATCGTTCCATGCTTAAGTTTGGAATGTTTGTGTCCTCTATCCCTAAAACTTCCTCATCTCAGTGTTCCTCTTCTAAAACTCCCACTCCTGAGGAAACCTCTACCTTAAGTTCTAAACTGAAAGGTAAAGGTAAAGAAAAAGTTTTCAACCAAAAACCGCAGAAGGGTACCTTTGTACCTAAGCTGAATGCTTTTAAAGCATTAGTGATTCATCCCTCTACTTCTAAGAACAAGATCCCTGGATTTATTCAGCCATCTACTCCTAGAATCAGAGTAGATGTAATTGGTAAGAAATCAGAAGAACTGATTGTTCCTCCAATTTCCAATGCCAAAGGTATACTTGGTGTTGGCCCTACTCATTTAAAATTTTCGGCAAAGTATGCAAATGGTCCTAAAGCTACTTTTAGTTATAGGAAAAGTTATCACTGTGGACTTACCAATCATATTGCTAGTAAGTGCCCCACAACCACCAAAACTGAAAAGTTAGCTAAGGGGAAGATCAATGCCCCCAAGGCAAAGAAGACCAATCCTGGTGCAAATCAGGTTAAGGTGAAACCTACCACTGAGGTTAAGAAATTAACCAAAGTGAAGACTTGTTCTGAAGTTGAATCTTCAAATGCTGCGAAGATTGCTGAACCTTCCACTTCCTCTACCACCACTGACAAATGTGGACCCATGGTAAAATGGGTGCCTAAGTCAAACTAATCTTCCTTTGTGTGCAGGTCCTGAAGGGTATCTGGTATCTCGATAGCGGATGCTCTAGACACATGACTAGCAAAAAGAACCTGCTCGCTGAATATAAGGAAAATAAAGGTCCCTCAGTAACCTTCGGTGGAAACGGAAAAGGCTATACCCGAGGGTTTGGTGTACTCTCAAATGGTACAACTACCTTCAGAAGAGTCGCATATGTCGAAGGACTGAAGCACAATCTTCTAAGCATCAGTCAGCTATGTGACAAGGATCACAAAGTGATTTTCACTAAGGAATCCTGCTTTGTTACTGATAAAAAAGATAAGATAGCTCTCAGCGGATACCGTATGGAAAATGTTTATGTTATAAACATGGACTCGACAACCACTGAGAACTCTTGTTTCTTCTCAAAAGCCTCTTCTGATCTCAACTGGCTATGGCATAAGAGGCTCTTTCATCTAAACTTCAAGACACTGAATACCCTTTCTTCTAAAAAGTTAGTTACTGGTCTACCTCAACACTCATACGCTAAGGAGAGTCTATGTTCAGCGTGTGAGAAAGGGAAACAAACCAAGGCAAGCTTCAAGTCTAAACAAGTTTCCTCAGTGTCATCTCCTCTACAACTTCTACATATGGATTTGTTTGGCCCTGTTAACAAACAATCCATCGCTGGAAAGAAATTTACATCGGTCATAGTTGATGAATTCTCTCGCTATACCTGGGTTATGTTACTCCATTCAAAGAGTGACACCCTTGAAGAACTCGTCACTTTTGTCAGGAAAATGGAAGTCCTGAACAACATGACCGTTCGCTCTATAAGGAGTGATCATGGGACTGAATTCAAAAACAGTTCCCATGATTCCTTCTTTGAAAGCAAGAGTATTTCTCACAACTTTTCCTCAGTGAGAACACCGCAACAAAATGGATTCGCTGAAAGAAGAAATCGAACTATCATAGAAGCTGCACGTTCAATGCTCAGCGATTCTCATCTTCCTACTCAGTTTTGGGCAGAAGCTGTCAACACTGCTTGTTTCACTCAAAATAGGTCGCTGATAGTCAAAAGATTCAAGAAGACAGCCTATGAACTTTTCCATGGGAGAAAGCCTTCAATTAGCTTTCTTCACATCTTTAGATATCAGTGTTTCATACTGAACAACAGAGATGCCCTTGGAAAGTTTGATCCTAAGGCTGATGATGGAATTTTTCTTGGATATTCTTGTATCTCCAAAGCCTTCAGAGTCTTCAATCGAAGAAGACAAACTAAAGAAGAAATAATCCACGTCACTTTTGACGAATCCCGTTCAGCGAACTCTAGACCTTCTACTGATACTGAAGAACTGAATCAATTGATGTTTTCTCATCTTGGTGATTCAGAAGATGCTCCTAACCCTCAAACTCATACTCATACCGCTGAAGATGATGATCCTACTATCATCCCAAGCATGCAGACAAGTGAAGCTGAATCCTCATGGGTCTCAGATGTTCCTCTTAACACTATGCCTGCTTCTGAACCCTCTATCTCAGACATACCATCTACTTCTCAGCAATCAGTGAATGAAATGACATCTGAACCACTTCCTCTCTTGGCTGATATACCAGAAGTTGCTGAAGCCTCATCTTTAGCTCCTACAGAAGTTCAGATTGAGTCAGCGACTTATGCTCCGGCTCAACGATGGACTGTAAATCACCCTATTGATCAGATTCTTGGTGATCCAAACGCTCGTGTTCAGACTTGACGAAGTGCAGGTAATATGTCACACCCAGCTAAAGTGGAAACGCGAGATGTCACAGGTCAAGGTTTCATTGCGTAAGGAACAAGGTAAACCAAATCACCATAGCTTAAATAAGTTACAAAAATTACATCTTGTCTTAAAACATATATATTTGTCCAAGATATAAAATGTCCGAAACACAACTTGACATATGAAAACACGTGCAGGATGCAGCTACTATGGTGCCTTCTTAATGTCCAACCTTATTGACGGTTTCCTGAAAAGCATGTCAAATAAAGAGGTCAACTATTGAATAGTTGGTGAGATCACAGGTTTCGGTATGCACAAGGGTTGTAATGCAAAGTTTATAAATCCGCACAGTTGGATAGGTAATCCGGGTGTCAACATGCATAAGGTATATTCGTATGCAAAATGTTAAAGCAATTAGCCCACTACCCAAACCTAATAACTGAATGCCCCAAGCTGCATGCCCTTCGCCAACACGCGTATATGAAGACAGTAATTATGCACTCGCGAGGTGAGTGAGGAGTCAACCAAATAACGTTATCCATAATTACCAACGGCTCAATACATGAGTTAAATGGGTAATGTAGTGTAAACGGGGACTTGATGGCAAAACTCAGAATCAACTAACATAAGCATACATACCGTAGCGCATAAGTGTTCGTAGCAAGATTTAGCATTTTGAGTAAGCAATACAACCAGTGCGTAATAAAATCGTAACATGCTTTTCACCCCAAAATATAAAAATAGTAAAAATGGGGATGTGAAAACTCACTGTGATGCACGAGGATGTTTCCGAGAGGTTCACAAATGCAATTCGTAACGATCCTCCTTCGATCCTACGAACGTAAGGACACTAGTAAAATTCAAGCTTAGATCTTAGGAGTTCGGTAAAGCCTACTTATCCGAAATATCATAAAATGCCTTTTAAAGAATTTGTTCAAGGTTCATATTTCTGTGATTCTCTATAGTATAATAATATTTTATGCATGTCTTATTATAAGTTTGATTATTCAACACAGGTCTCAAATTTATAACATAAAATGATAAAATGGGTTAAAAGTTGCTTTTTTAAACAATACTTGAAATTTCCCTTTTCTGACTAGATTGTGGTGTCTCTTTAAGTCCATTTTTAGTTGTCTTCCAAGGCTCTTTTTGTCAGAATATTTTTACCCAAGTTGTCATAATGTGTTAGGAAACTTTTGGAATAAAAACCATAATTTTTGAAGATAGTTAAGTCCATCAAATAAGTTTTATAGTAAGGACTACTACAGAAAACATAGCCGTTTGCGCACTGTTTTGGTGACGTCTGTTTGAAGGTCGAAATCTTTAATTTTTTGATTAAAACCACTTGGATTTGAAACTTAACACATAAATATAAATTCCAGAAGAAAGTTCACCTTATTTGGTTAAATATTGAGAGTGTTATGGCCTTTTAAAGTGGGATGTAGAAATCTGACAGCAAGCTGTTGGAAAGTAGTTTCACGAAAATGTATTTAAACATAAATTTTTGAAATGATTTTTGTTCCTTTTGCATGGGATAGGATTTGACACTCAATAAATCAGATATTTTTAGATGAATACTTATTTTTAAACCACTAGAATTACATGCATGCATATCAAATAAAGTTATCTTTCCCAAAATCTCAAAAGTGATCATCTTGCTTTCTTTTTGAAGATTTCTTTTAAAATCAAGCCTAGATCTTGTGTTTGCTATATAAAATACAAAGTTTTCACCACATGCATGAGGATTAAAATATGTATTTGATGTAATACAAAGGTTTTCATAGAGCTTTTAGAATATAAAAGGTTGGTTTTTGAAGAAAAACACATGCATGCTAGTAAGAACTTTCAAAAGTTCCTTCTTTGATCTTAACATGGGTTTGATCATGGATTCATCACCTTTTTAGCAACATACACATGTTTTGGTGATGAATCTACAAACATTAAGATTCAAGAATCTTTTTCTAGCAAAACAAGTGTAAAAACTAAAAGTAGGAGAAGAAGAACTCAAAAAAAATGAAAGAAACTTAAACAAAAGGATGTGTAGTTTTCATCCTACACTTATAATTACCTTAGAACACTTGAACTCTTGGGTTTAAGGGCTGGAGTAATAGCAATATTTGAGAGAAAATAGAGAGGATTTAGAGAGAAAATAGAGAGTTTTCTAGAGAGAGAAGTTAGAGAGAAAGAGTGAAATGAGGTTTGTGTGTTTTGAAATGAGATAAAATGAGAGAGAGAGAGAGAGAGGGTGGCATTGGTCTTGGTGGCCGGCCATAGAGAAGAAAAAGGAGGGGATGGAGTGTGGATTTGGCTAAAAATAATTGTCCCACTGCTTTGATTTTGATTTATTTATTTATTTTGCAAAATTTGAATTTGTTATATATATATTTAGTTTACATTAGTAATAATACTTGGTTTATTTGAAAGTATTTATTTTTGCCAAGTACATATATATATATGTATTTAAGGTATTTGAATTGGCATTTTATGAGATTTGTGGATAATTCACTCATTTAAGTGAAGGCTAAGCAAAATTCCTCAGTTTTTCTAAGGACATCATTTCTAACTGCTAAATTTAGTATGTGACACCTATAACATAAAAATCTAAAATGTTCAGTTCAGTTCTAACCTGAAACGTAAATTTGACGGTTGTCACAGTCTCCCCCTGTTAAAAGAATTTCGTCCCGAAATTCAAGAACTTCCATCTTTAAACAGTTTATTAGCAAAAAGGTGAGGATACTTATGCTTCATATAATCCTCTCGTTCCCATGTATACTCAGGCCCACGCCTTGTGTTCCAATGAACTTTCACAATCATAATTTTACTTCGCCTAAGCCGCTTAACTTCTCTATCAAGAATCTCAATTGGTTTTTCTACGATGTGCAACTTATCGTTAATCTGATCTTCTTCCAGAGGTATGATTAATGAGTCGTCAGCTAAACATTTCTTGAGGTTCGACACATGAAACGTATCATGGATAGCACTTAGCTCCTTAGGCAAATTGAGTTTATATGCCACTGGACCAATCCTTTCAGTGATCACAAACGGTCCAACATACCTTGGGCTCAACTTTCCTCTTTTCCCAAATCGTAGTAATCCCTTCCACGGTGATACCTTTAGAAGCACTTTATCACCAACTTGGAACTCTAAAGGCTTCCTACGATTATCCGCATAACTTTTCTGATGATCCCTGGCTGCCTTAAGCCTATCTCTAATGATTGAAATCTTGTCCGTAGTTTCCTGTACAATATCGGGTCTAGATAGTTGTCTATCTCCAATTTCGAACCAACAAATTGGTGAACGACACTTGCGTCCATACAAGTATATCACCCATGCCCGAAGCATATATGCCACTGTTGTTGTAAGAAAAAATCGACCAAAGGACCAATCCTTTCAGTATATATGCCACTGTTGTTGTAAGAAAAATCGACCAAAGGTAAGTGAGTATCCCAACTACCTCCAAAGTATATCACCCATGCCCGAAGCATGTCTTCTAACGTCTGTA